>CM037457.1:19539494-20974903 GCA_021014325.1 Plazaster borealis | reverse complement strand
GCGCATACCAGCGGGCACATTGATGGGCAGGTGCTTAAAGTTTTTTTTTAAAGTTTTTTTTTTTAAGTCGATCATTCGTGTGAGTTATCGGATTTCAAAACACTGGCACGCAAACACCATTATTACAAAAATTTATAGCCTTCTGGTCAAAACAGGGAAAAATGCACTCCTGAAAATTATTCAGTCAACTCATGGAGAAACCTCCATGGTCAAGAAGTGGAAACAATTTAAATCACTTTATATTTACTTCAAAAACAGATTTCTAAAAGTTTTGTTGTAAAGATTTCGCTTTTCCCCTTTTAAAATGAAAGTCAGGGTCTGCTGATAATTATACAGGTATCCAAAACCCCTGAGAAGTAATTCTAACTAATACCAGTGTTGTCTCAACCTTGACTCAAATAAAAAACAAATCAATTAAACTGAAAGCATTTCCGAGAGAATCTGGCATTGAATTTGACCATGGGAATGGGTTACACAAACTATTTCAACCCACATCGTACATCAATCATCAGTAGGTCATCGTTTTCAAGTCGACTTCCTTGGTTTCGGGTTGCAAGTAGGAAGAGCAAAAAGGTTGGGTTACTAAAGGCAAAGGATGCAAGGACTGTACCAGGTCCTTGCACTCTGAGTTGACCCCTACAACCACTGAGTCTAAGGCCGTATCCGAATTAGCGGCTCCGGCTACAGCTACGGCTGTTGCTAAGGGTATACTATACTTCAACGCATGATGACACGGAAATCTAACCATAGCCGCCAATTCGGACATGGCCTATTAAGTTTAGTTCATGCTGAGGGCTTTTCTGGACACCATTCCTTAGATCAGCTAAAGCACAGGTATTGCTCCGTACATTTCTTCACTGATTTTCACAAAGAGAAAATTTCATGTTTGGAGAAAAACCGCGTTTTGAAACCATTTTGGAAACCCATTGTTTTGGAGACTGTTTACCAAATTTAACTTTAGAACATTTTACCAAACAAGAAAGTGGACATCTTAATTAATGCAAATCTGTTAGTTTTTTTTTTTTTTTACAAAGTAAGTTTAATTAATGAGTAATTAACTGTTTAAAACAAATGTGTCTTCGTGAAAACTGCGCAAACAAGGTCTGTGTGCAGCACGTCGTGTACAAACCAATAGGCGTCGTGTACAAACCAATAGGCCTACGTAAATGCAATATGGCTGTTCCTGAAAACTCAAACTCATCTATGTAGGTCATACAACTGTCTCTTTGTGACAACACAAAAGGCTGAGTACTCATACTCTGATGTAAAAATGGCAAATCGAAGACTGGCAGGGCCCAATTTCATAGAGCTGCTTAAACAGAAAAATAATGCTTAGGAATTTTCTGCTAAGCAAAAATGAGCAGGATACCAGTCACAGACTGTACAATGTGACATGCTATTTTGGCTGGTAACCTTATTTTACGAAAGCATAATTTTGTTGTGCTTAGCTACTTTTTGTGCTTAAGCAGCTCTATGAAATTGGGGCCTGTTCATGAAAACTCACATATAAGCTGGTCATATTATCCTAATTAGTGTAAGGTCATATATATCCTAATTAGGCTGAAGGTCAAGAAACCATGGCGATAGAATCCATGAACTCGGGTGCATCTGGTGTAATTCTATACCCGGAAATGTTTCCCTATTTGCTCTACCTTTAACCCATTACAGTGCCGGCTGCGTGTTGGTAATTCTGTATCCACAGGCCGGTTATTTTTTTAAAACGTATTGGGAACGTTGGCGGTCTGTGGATGGATATTCAGTATGCCGTTTTAGAAAATAGGCGGCACTCGAAGGGTAGAACGTAAGGTAGCCTGAACACCTGACGTCACACTTCGAGGCTCGTGAAAAAAAGTGTATTTATCATTGCAGATAAAGACAAGGGACCAGTCTAAAGTCAGTCTAAATGTAAGGAAACGTTGGCGGCCTGTGGATGGATATTCAGCATGACGTTTCAGAACGCTGGCGGCGTTCGTAGGGTTAATAAAGTCTCACAGTTTACCGTTTCTTCCTTAAAACACAAGTTCCATCTATCACAAAGAGCGGAGATCTCTTACAGGTGATCATAGTTAAAGGGTCTTTAGTTCCCCCTTGTCCAACCCCATGTCGAGCCAGGTACAATACTTACTCCAGAGAGTAACGTGCCATCCCATGAGACAGTACTCCAAACAGACTAGAGTGGCCTTTTCCTGTACATTGATTCCAAGTTACAATGAATCACACATGAAATAATAACGCCGACTTAACTTGCCCCTTCCTAAAAAAAGTTATATTAGGTCAACTGTGGCAGATAAATTAAATTAAAAAAAGCCCTTTCAAAAAATTCTTGAAAAAAAAATTGTACTTGGCTCCCTCACAGAGACAAACATTACATCCATACCCTCAATCATACTTCTTTATTTTTTTGCAAAATATTTTGAATCCATTCCCAATTAATGACAAACTTTTTAATAAAACTATTTACCGATGAAATTAACTTGAGGATTGTGTGGTCCCCCCTGTAAGATAACCAAAGATACAATTCCCACAAGGATAGCGAGCTTGCATTTATAAAAGCGTAATCAGACCCTGGGAGTAAAGTAAAGGTTAAGCTATAATTATAAATTCAAACAAGCTGCTAATAATTTATGAATAAGTCCGCGATGCTCAAAGGGTCTGTATACCTTTGGTAAGGACTCTGAAAAATTAATGGCAATGAAAACTTACTTGGTAAGAGGTACAGCAGCTTTGGATAGTATAATGCATTTTGAGAAACTGTTCACTTCGAAGTACTGCGGTTATGGAAAAATATATCACTTTTTATCCCCAAAAATTTGAATCTGAGAAGTGTTGCTGCAGTAACGTTTCTCAGATTGTGTATTCCAATTGCAGATTATTCTTCCTGCATGGACAAACCGCTCCAGATTTTCGGCAACTTCTCAAAAACGCTACCACCTTTTGAAATGAAATTTTCACAGGTTAGTTTGATATAGAATTGAAACAAACAGTGGGTTCCAATTACCAAATGTATACAATCCCTTTAAATGCCTAAACATTCTTACTTAATTCTGTGAAAGATAATACTGTCAAAATATTTTATCGTTTAAAGGTCATATACAGAATTGGTAAGTATAGAAAACTCAATTGTTTAATTTTAGTCTGAAAACTGATTATGAAGTTCATACTAGAACCTTTTTTTTCTGTAAGATATTTCCCTTTGAAATAAAGTCATATTCAAGAAAAACTGAATCTGAACCCCTCCCCCCCCCAAAAAAAAGGCACTAGCTGATTTCGGTTGTTACAACCAAAATTAAGGGACAATGTACTGTATTTACATGCTGAAAATTGTTTTTCACTATTTTCTCCTGACTCACAAAACGGATTAAGTCCAAATTTTCACAGGTTTATTGTTTCGTGTTTATGGTAGATCACACAAAACATGAACACTGTCTGCGACTATTTTGTCAGCCCTCCTGTACAATATTATTTTTTAATCATCCCCTCTATACTTGACAACACTAGCTCAGCAATGTCAATCTTTCATAGAAGACATACTTGTGGGCATATTTTTTCAAGGCCATAGCTTGGGGGATATCAAGGGAGAAAACAGCAGCAATGCAAATATTTTCAGTCAGAGTAAACAAACATTTCTGGCTATCAGTGGAGCTGGTACATGTATCCTGTAGAGACCAATATCGCTGAATGCAATACAGGGAAAGATTGTTGGCATATCAGTCTGGTTTGTCATTCTTAAAACAATCGCTTGTGGTTTGACTTCTTTGAATGCGGTTTAAAGGGATTGTACACGTTTGATAAATTGGAACCCACTGTTTTTTTCAATCCTATATAGTTGTAGATATATACCATAAAACTAACCTGTGCATAATTTTTGTTTAAAAAGGTGGTAGCGTTTTTATGATATTGCCGAAAAATCTGGAGCGGTTATGACAACGCAGGAAGAATAATCTGCAATTGGAATACACAATCTCTCAGATTCAAATTTTTGGGGGATAGAAAGTGATTTAATTTTTCATAACCGCAGTACTTCGAAGTGGAAGGTTTCTCAAAATGCATTATACTATCCAAAGCTGCTGTACTTCTTACCAAGTAAGTTTTTATTGCCATTAATTTTCAGAGTCATTGCCAAACATATACAGACCCTTTAAGAGGTACCTCTGCTTACAGACAATATGACACATCTTTAGTTCAAAGGAAACTATTTTAGTACGAAGTGAATGGTGACTTCTTAGGGCCTTGTCATCCGTGGTGATTTTTACTGATTGATATTCTCTTGAATTTATTGAAAATAGTTATCAAACATGAACAGTTAAAAATTGAAAGTGGCTTCTTTTCCAAGATGTAGTGAAATTAAAAAAAAGTCAAAAGGAGAATGATGTGGTGCACCGAGGAAAACTAAAAAAACACAAAACAACCACATATGGAATGGCCAGGACTGACAAAAGTGAACGGTGCAGCCCAAAAGCCTATAGATCAAATCACAACAAGTTTGAAAAATACAACGGTATTGATCTATATTCAGACTTTGAAAATGTTGTACTTATTTGTTTGCCTTCAAAATTGAATCTGCTGAGTTTAAAACAAAATAAAAAATTGGGGTAGCTTGTTTTTCAAAATATTTATCGCGACCTGGAGGTAAACATACCTGAGAGCCAATTTCCCAAACTACAAAAACAACAACGACGTGCGAATTTCAGGTGTGGGCGAGATAATGTAGTTTACGATTCACGCAAACCAACCCCCTAGTGAGCAACTATTTAGCACTTACCTGAACCAATTTAAAGCGTCTACCACTTGTGTAAATTGAAGCAATGATGAGAAAAGCCAACAATAAATATTTGACCCACATTTATGTCCAACAAGTCTTGCCTGGAGGAACCGGATATTTGGGTTGAATGTACCTTTTTTTTTGTCTTGATTCAAAACTAAATCTAAATTTGTTCAAGGTACATGTATTATAGAATGAGTGGGCTGAAAAATATGGCTGAACCAGATATCCTACTTTTGTTAACACCCTGCCCTACATTTGTTGTCTACACTTTGACCCACTTTCTTATAAAATTCCTGCTGTGATTTCAAAACTTTCATAACGGAGGTCCCCAAAAAGAAAAATTCTGACTGCCGTTTTGCTGTTTTGGCTTTGTTTTTTCCCCCATAGAGTTTCACAATGTGCCATCCAATCTTTTGCCCATTTAAACCAATGTAGCAAAACCCAACAAGAATGAATTACAGTCTGGAACCATTAAATACTATGAGAATCATAATTAATTATTGTGATAGCATGCAGGGAGCAATACCAATATGGCAGCAGTGGTCTGAGAAAGGTCAATGGGACCTCACTATTTTGACAAAAGAAAAACAACCACATGATGAGAATACTTTTCACTAAAGTTTTAAAATCATTTCTGTTTTCTTTATCTTAATTTGGGGTTTAACAAAGAAACATTTACTTGAGTGTGATTTGAACCTGCGACCTCCGGATTAACATGCTGGCGCTCTACCAACTGAGCTGTCTAACCCCAATGGCCGCAGTCTTCCTGTTCTGTCAATATCTTAAAGGCCTTTGTGACATAAGAAACAATTCACAGCAAATAACAAAGTTTAAAGAAACTTCAAGTTTCATTTCCTTTCAATCGTATTACTTGCTATTAAGCCAGTAGAGTAATGCAACGCAAATAGCTTGCAGTGACTTTGCGACGTCAAAATTGGAGTCGCATTCCAGTTCTCATGAGCTATGCACTGGCCTTAAGTTTGATGCATGGAAACTATAGAATTGAAATGAATGTATATTTCCGGATCTATAGTACCTTCAAGTTGATTGCCGTTTGTTGGTCAAAGAAGGAAAATATGCATTTAAACTGCCTTCATAAACGGCTACTCCACTTCCTACCTCTACCAATTTTTTTTTGTTATTGTCCATTTACTTTCTGTTTGTGTAGCCCTAGGGCGTTTATTCAACGTTCACTTCACCAAAAATACTTTTTGACTTCCATGTTTTTCAACCAAACATGTTTGTTTACCTTTTTTTGAATATTATTTGTTTGTTCCCTTCTTTGAAAAAATTGACAAGCTGTAAACGAATTTATGACTTGTTCAGAATTAGTATAACAAAAATGAAGAACAAATATAAACAGGAAATGGTAAACGCTTCATCATTCATTGTGTTTGCCCCATGTACGAGTTCCTTTAGAATTGCCAACTAATAAGGCAGCAGTTTTTCTGTAACGACGCACAATTTCTTGTTGCTTTGTAATTTTTCCGGATCAAATATATCAGCTTGTTTATTCTATGCCAACAAATTTAAAACAAAATGACCGAACCTTCATTTAACTTCAATACTTTTCTGAAAAGTTTTTACCAACTTCAAAATATTTGAAGTGTAGTTCTATGACCAACTACTAGCTTCTGACACTTCCAAATCGTTTAATTTTCAACGCTTTAATGTTCTCAAAAACTGGAGGGCTACGAAGAAGTCAGTCGATAACTTTAAATCAAAAAATTGATTGACAGATATTCTTGTGTACACTTGAAAACTTCACACTCCAAACCTTACTTCTTCATATATGTACATGTAAGTATTCACCACACAAAAGTCCTTGGTCCATAGACATTGGGCAATAACCTTTCAATAAACACTAAATCCATCTGATGGATTTCTGCCATTATTTCTCAGAGACGAGAGACCGTGATGAAACCGAGAAAGTCATGTCCCCTCTTATTATTTATTTGTTCAAACATACCAAGACATTCTCCTCTTCACCATTACAAGTTGTTATGACTACAGGTCACTGGTAAACTGGACAAGACTGATCTTTGGCCATGATGTTAATTTATCTGCGTCTTGACTGGTTACCAGCCTTCTGTGACAAGCAGTATTTCCTTTGTATAAATCAAATGGTAAGGCATTTCGCTTGCCACTGTCAGTAAACACCTTCATCAAACTTCACACTGTCACCACTATCACAGCCTATCACAGCCTCACAGCAATGGCTTGCAATGCAGTAAATTAGGCATTTTTAGAACAGTTTTTTTTTAGGGCTTTTGCCCGCTTCCTTATACAAATTTAGATGGATAAAAAAATGTCACCTCCAAATACAAATAAATTACAAAATAAGATCTTCAACTCTGCAAAAATGTCAGAGAGTTGATTGAGCAGACATTATGCTAAGCATAGTATTAGTAAAAAGTCAAACTTGTTATTTGGTTTTAGCCATACACATATGTGTGTAAGGCACTGTATACTCGGTACTATCCCGAGTCCTGTGAACAAATCAACAGGCATATTACTCGGGTTGGATTCGAACCCATGAGAGCAAATGTCTTACCACTAGATGCAAATTTAACATCTATTAAATAGAAAAAATCTTGCTTGGCAAAATCAGCTTATCACCCAAAATCAGACAATGCAACTTGGTTTTTTGCTTTAAAAAAAGAAGAAGAAACGGCAACGCACATACAAATTTGTATATTGTTTTTCAGGTTTCAATGGGAGTAAAAAAAAGAAGAAATGACAGGAAGGACATTAGCTGATCGGCTTAAAAAGTTGCATGCCTACAAAAATTCTGAGTACACTTTGTAATTTATATTGTTTGTGGCAGGTTTCCTACACATTTTTGCTTAGCAGAATCATTTTTAAGCATGATTTCCTACACAATATATCAGCCTGTTTATTGTACGCCCACAAATTTAAAACAAATGAACAAAACTTCATTTAACTTCAATATTTTTCAGAAAAGTTTCACAACTTCAAAATATTTGAAGTGTAGTTCTATAACCACCTAGCTTCTAACACTTCAAACTCGTTTAATTTTCAAAGCTTGAATGATCTCAAAAACTGGAGGGCTACAAAGAAGTCTGTCCATAACTTTAAATCATAAAATTGATTGACAGATATTCTTGTGTACACCTAAAAGTCCTTGGTCCTCAGGCCCATGGCACACAGGCAATTTATAGGTAACCAGTTCCAGGCAACCTCCATGAAGAAAAGGCATTCACGTGTGAATGTTCACATACTTTTCTGGGGATCATAAGACACTGTTTGAAAAATTACACATTTTCGCTTAGCAGAACTATTTTTAAGCATGATCTCCTACCCCGAATGTTATCGCTTGGGCAGCTACAGGCACTCACCCTATCATTCTCTGATTAGAACTAATAATAAATGACTCAATAACAAACGTCAAGAAAACTTGAGTGCCGTAATCAATTTGCCATTCAATTATCAAAGATGCTTATCCAATATTTGGAATATTTTTCCCGCTGGCATCCAATCCCTGTTGGTATTTGTGAACGAGTGAACGTATTCAGCAACAGACAGAGACCATGGCATGAACAGGTGTATGGTTGAGCCTACCATACACACCTGTGACTAAACTAAACAAACCTAGACCGGTCTGGTGACAGTGCCAGGATGGCCGGGTAGACACAATCTGATCTAAACTTTGAATGTGGAGTGATATGCAGAGGGTTTTTCCATATTACTACAGACCATTATCATTCTGCCACCATCTTGGTCATGTTCCCTGTATCCAATAACAGTAATGGATGCCACTGTTCCTTGTGGAAAAAGGAACCAGACTATTTTTCCTTCCAGCCTCGGTTTGGTTACATTGATTTGAGTGGGGGAAATCAAGATAACCGCCCCATTATAAAGGTCTATTCACTTTGTGCTGTTTTTCTTGTTTCAATGAGGGTTCGGCCTCTAAAATTTGCTCCCCCCCCCCCCCCCGCAAAAGCCCTTACCCCTCTTTTGGACAGACAGCTAGTTTTCTGCTAAGCAGTAATTAGCAGAATACCAGTCAAAGGTTATACATCATTATAACATGGTATTATGACCCAAGTTAATATAAAAGTAACTAATATAAAACAACATGCCCCACCCACACACACACCAAAAAAAAAAAAAAATCCACACCCCTTTATGATTGGACAGACTGCTACTGTACTGCTAAGCGAGTTACCAGAAAACCAATGATGACATGGTATTATGAACCCAAGTTAATACAAAAGTAACTACACCAGCCTGTTGTAATCACGTGATATGAGCATTTGATGCGAACTTAGAGTACATGTTACTATACAACAAAGATTCACTTTCGGTCATATTGGAAAAAGTTAAACAAAAAACATCCAAGAAGCGTTCATTTCAATATCAATCTTGGGAAGATAATTATAAATTCAAACAGGTGACCGACTGAAAGAAAAAACAAAGACGATGAAAACTCAATCACAATGAGCTTTAAAAAGAATATTTCTTGGAATCCTTTATAATTGATAAATTCTGGCTGGAAAGGAAACCATTCTCATCAAAGCAAAGCCTCTACAAACTTCCATCTTGGGTCTGGGTTCCTAGCTAGTAAATGTCGGACCCCACACAAATTTACCACCTGTTGTTGTGACTTAAAAGACTATCGCATTTTAAAGGCACTGAACACATTTGGTAATTGTCAAACACCAGTGTTCTCACTTGGTGTATCCCAACATATGCATAAAATAACAAGCCTGTGAACATTTGGGCTCAATTGGTCATCAAAGTTGCAAGAAAATGATGCAAGAAGTTTTTATTATTTTAGTGAGAAAGAACCTCTTTCTCAAAAACTACGTTACTTCAGAGGGAGTCGTTTCTCACAATGTTTTATACTATCAACAGCTCTCCATTGCTTGTCACCAAGTAAGTTTTTATGCTAATATTTGTTTTGAGTCATCACCAAACGTGTACGATACCTTTAAAGCGATAGTACACCTTTGGTTTTCAGAAGAAAACATTCACTGAAATTGTCCAGTTTTTATGAAACATGTCTCCTACCTCCATTGGTCATATTAATTTTCTATGAGAACAGCAGGAATGAGGGCCGACTGTCTTCAAGAATAAAGTGTCTCATGTCAAGGTTTAGGAACAGAAAAATGGAAAAATAAGATTAGCTTCCAAAAATGAGTTTCTCCTTGATGACATCTTTCTAGACAAAATTGTTTTCATGATTATGTATATCAGACCACTGTACACCAAGTATACTTCCAGAACTATGGAGGTTCATTCCGCTATAACGAACCTCCATAGTTCTAGGAGTACACCAACTACAGCTAATTACAAATTCTAATTGCCTATATTATATTTTTAAGATAATCACCAAAACCATCTCACTTCATCTTTAAGAATGTCATAATTCTTAGCAGACTGGACTGCCAGGGTCTTCAGGAAACTAGTCATCAAGACATAGGATGATCGCTGTCAAGATTACGCCACACAAAACCCACTGAAATGATTTCACTCACATGGCCGGGAAAGACGAAATCAAAACAATGCGTAAAAGTGATCACGATTTTAAGGTGACTGTAAAATTTAAACCCTGACAGTTTATAACATCAGATACTTTTACTTTGAAGTATAATGGTAACATTGTTAACGGCGTGACCAATCTTTAATGTGCAATGATTTAGACAATCTTTCGACTAACGTGGTTGATACAAAAATATTAACATTCAATTCTTCTTCAAAATTCAAATAAAGAATCAAACCTTTTCAGTTCAGCTTGCTGAAACGAGTTAATTTTCAGCTGCATGTTGGTCACAAGTCGCCTGACAAAGCCCAGGGGTATAGGGATGTCCTCCCCACTCTCTCCTTCCATCTTTGTAAACATAGCGTCAGTCAAGAGACACCGAATGCCAGACTTCCTTCCTCAAGCAGTCACAGCTAACAAATAACGAGGACGCGCTGTAAAGTTTCCACCACCACAGACCGATTTTCAAAATCGGATCAGAGATTCTCCCCCAGCATTCAAAAACCCTCTTTTCTTTCAGTGACACAACATGGGAAGATCTCGACATGAAATTCCCACAGACACAGCGTAGGACTTTCAGAAAGGCTCCCCGCCAAATCCGACCGACCCACTCTGAGATTCACACACTCTCATTCACCCAAAACGTTGCCATTAAGCTGACCCTATTCAGACTCTACACAGGGTGTTCAAATCACAGGTACTCAACTCCAGCTCAACATTGTCAGCGCTGGGTGGGACACCCACTACTACTAGAGGAAATCCCTTTCCTGCATTCAGACTGGATTTCCCCGCGATCACTGTAAAATCTCAGGTTGGTCTGATGAGGTGATACAAACAGGCCGCCGACATGCTGACAGGGATAATGATAGTGTCCTGATATGACCAATTTACTGGCGGCTATCCAGTCAAAAAACCATTGACCTTCACGGAATTGGAAATCATCAAACTTCAGAGCGGCTTTCTCGACAACGCTGTTGCTTAAGGCTATGAAACACAGACCTGGTCATTCCAACCAGAATTTATATCATAAATCCTTGTCAGTAAATTGTGGGTGGCCAGAAAACTTTCTTGTGATTTAACTCCAGGAACGAATCGAACATCAGGCAAAGTTTTTTCTTCCTCCTCTAGAAAAACAACTTCATGAATGAAAAGTAGCGTGATGCCCAACATACTTGTAATACCAAACTCTAGATAAGCTGGAATGTCAAAACATTCTGTTTTGAGAATCATCCGATTCCCGGAGTCCAGTGGAAAGTAGGCACTGATCACTAACTGTGCTGTGTGCAAACAAACTTCACCATCAGAGCTCTCTATTAATCTAAGACAAAGTGACGGGTTCAGAAAGTCGGCCTAATCAATGGGGGGGGGGTGAGTCATTTATGAAAAGGGAGTTCGGAAGTATGGTTACTTTCCAGCATCTAAGAAACTTTTTCAATTAAAATGATAATCAGAAAATGACATTTCAAAAAGAGTTTAAAGTTATCCCTGAAAGTGAAAGCCCCTTTCACTGATCCCCCGATAAGGATAATCTCACCTCCTTGACTAATCACCCCCACTTAGTCCCTACCCCCCCCACGACTACATGGAAGAGTCTTCTGTGAGTGACTACAGCGCCCCCTTCAACCATTTGTCCCCCTCCCTGTCCTGACAGCCTGGATCCGTCTGTCAAATCAGACTACACAGTCATCCAGTATTCACCATGACCTTTACTCAATACACATAGGAGGCACTTGAACTTCCCCCCTCCCCCCTCCCAGTCAAGTCTTATTGACAGACCCCCAAGGGCCCACAGGACTTCCTTGGGATAAATTAAGGTGGATGGGTGCTTGGTTGAATGGAGAACTTTATCGGAGTCCAAGACAGGTTCGGGTCTTTCCGGTTCCCCCTTTTGCTGATGCTGACGTGAGGCCTAGAATACATTGTACATAAAACACTACCAGACTGTTACTATTTTTAACCTGAGAGTTTCTTGGGGCTGTCTTATTATTTACATTTGAAAAGTAGGAGCAGGTACTTCCGTTTAGCTTGATTGACTCCACTTCATAAACCTCAGTGGAATAGAAGTCCCCTTTAAAGGGATTGTATCTGTTTGTTAATTGGAACCATAGAGAAAGGACCACGTTGGAACCCACTGTTTGTTTCAATCCTATATAGCTGTAGATATATACCATAAAACTAACCTGTGAAAATTTCATTTCAAAAGGTGGTAGCGTTTTTTAGATATTGCCGAAAATTTTGAGAAGTTATGTCCACGCAGGAAGAATAATCTGCAATTGGAATACACAATCTGAGAAGCATTATTGCAACACTTCTCAGATTCAAATTTTGGGAATAAAAATTATATCTTTTTCCACAACCGCAGTACTTCAAAGTGAAAAGTTTCTCAAAATGCATTATATTATCCAAAGCTGCTGTACTCCTTACCAAGTAAGTTTTTAATGCCATTAATTTTCAGAGTCATTACCAACATATACAGACCCTTTAAAAAGATCAACCATGTGAAAAGGTCAAGCAACTAAATTTCCATTCTTATCCACAAACACAGTGTGCCAATTAAGGAAGAAAATGTTTGCAATGATTACACCTAACTCCCTTGAGTGATTTACTAGGATCCTTCCTCATGCTAACAAAATCCCACACCACATGGTATTGTTAAATCAACACCTAAACTGTTGGACTCTGATTATAATGAGTGGTATGCCTGATCCTATGAAAAGCACAATCAGTTTACAAGTGAAGTCCTTTCAATCCAACAGAATCAGACACGACATGTAGCGTGTCATGGCCGAGCCATCTAGTAGTGCACCAGACTCAAGTTCTGGTGGTTAAGGCCGTATCCGAATTGGCGGCTACAGCTACGGCTACGGCTGTTGCTAAAGGTGTTGCTAAGGACGTCCTATACTTCAATGCACGATGACGCGGAAATCTAGCCGTAGCTGTAGCTGTAGCTACCAATTCGGACAAGGCCTTAGTTTGAATCCCGGTCAAACACTTGCGTACTAAATTGTTTCTCTTCACCCAGAGGTATAAATGGGGACCTGCAAGGTTAGAGGTACATTTTATGTTTAAAAAGCCTCCGGAACACCACAGCAGACCAGGGCTGTATGCCTACTCCACAAGGAGCTGAAACAGATTACAGGAATGTTATTGGCCCAATGACCAGGGCACTAATGTAAAGCGCATTGATACATCATTGTAAAATGGACTATACATGTATAAGAACTAATTTTAAATAACTAGTTCTAATACACATGTAGCGCATTTTAAAATATCTATTCTTATTATTATTAACTTGCAGTTGAATTTTTAAGGTTGATGTAACTATTGAACTTAAAGGGTCTGTATACGTTTGGTAATTGGAACCCACTGTTTGTTTTAATCCTACATAGTTGTAGATATATAACCTAAAACTAACCTGTAATAATTTCATTTCAAAAGGTGGTAGTATTTTTGAGATATTGCCGAAAATCTGGAGCGGTTATGTCCTCGCAGGAAGAATAATCTGCAATTGGAATCTGAGAAACGCTTATCAGATTCAAATTTATGGGGATAAAAAGTGATATCTTTTTCCATAACCACAGTATTTCTAAGTGAAAAGTTTCTCAAAATGCATTATACTATCCAAAGCTTCTGTACTTCTTACCAAGTAAGTGTTTATTGCCATTAATTTTCAGAGTCATTACCAAACATATACAGACCCTTTACAGTTCATTTGTCAACATGAACTTCAACTCTTTTTTTAACCGAGTACAAAACGAAAGATGCTTAATCAGAGTTGCCCTTTTTTTGTACTTTTTTCCGCAGGGCAAACAAAAAAATCCTTAACAAAATCTTTGGCAGAGTCCATTGCTGACATCATGTTACAATTGATTGTTCAGTCCAAACAAAGAGCTTTAGCCTAAACAACCATCTATCCTTGAAGGCCCCATTTCCTCTTAATTACCCAGAATAAAATCAATACTGACATTTGTTCTTCTGAGCATGCGTCACGATTATTTAACATCATTTATACTCTCCTCAAAGCAGTCTTTCAATTGTACGTAAAACTATAATTTGTCCCCATTAAATGAAAAAACCTCTTTCAGAGCAAATTCTACATTTCACAGAGGTACAGAGAACAAATTCCTGAGCTCTTTTTACAATATGCTATTCCAAAGGGCCTTCCTGGCTGAGCCTTTAATCAGTTTGACCTGGATTTTTTTTCTGAGGCAATAAATTCTCTGCGGACCGAACGAAGAAAAAAAATTGTAGGAGTAATTCTGTACTAATAGAGTCTCAAACCGGGAGCCGGTAATTTGTCTTGCTGTCAAAATGCAACAAATGAAACCATAGATGCACATGGCTGTGTTGATAATATTTTAGAATTTAGGTTGTAATGTTTCTCTAAAAAAATAAAAAAGAAAGAAAGAAAAGACTGAAAGGCAATGAAACAAATAGCTCCATTTTCCAATTTTCCCATGTTAACATAGAATATTCAATTCTACAACAAAGCCATGTATTTCTGTTTCAACTTTCCTGACATTTTTCCTGAGTATAATGGAGCCAAAAAACTGTAAGATTAGCAATGTCTGGGCGTATGGTGATGGTTATACAGAAATGAACGGTCTCTAAAGGGTTAAATAAAAATAATTTTGAAGTAAGGAATCTTTATCTTTTCTTTCTATCTGATTCAATGTGTTGTTTTTCAATGAAAACAAGGCATGTACACAATGAGGAGATTCTTGTCAAAGAAAAAAGGAGCCATATTTATAAAGAAGTAGCTAGCGATACACCCCCGACTGCTTTTGTTACCGAAAGCAAACAAACAGTTATTTATACCATATTGAGATACAAAGTCAACAGTGCTGTCTGCATACAACGCGACATATGTACAATTATACATACCTTTCAGATAGCCTGGTTTCCTCATTTACCTCGATCTCCATTTTGATTTAATTGGAGCAATCACAACAACAGCTTCATTATAAATTCCACAGACAGCTCGCAGTCACAACCCTGCACTTGTATTAATAATAATTACAGATAACGGGAAAAGTGCCGGAATCTGGTCGAAGCCCCGAAGAGATTTTTCATGAAAATAATAACAACTCCTGGTACTACAAAAAGCCAACTCGAAACAGTGACGTCGTTCCCTATTGATCCAAAATTTCCCGACAGACTGACAGCAACGTTGGAGTCACAATTTAGCTCACATACACTGGTAGAAAAAACCGGAGCATCAGCTAACTACTTGAAAAAAATGAACATGCTTTGACCGGTATATAAGTATACCAAGACAGAAGGACCTGTTTGTCTGGTATATTATTTCTATAATAAGTGCCCTTTGCCCAGGTGCTAATGGGCCAACCCAAATAGCACCGCAAACAAATATGCTCTTTGTATGATAATGGCTTGCGGTAAATTACCGTGGCCCAGAAATAATTATAAAGTCACTTTAGATTGAGGAAATATTTGCATTTATGTCTGACTAGAGACATGAAATATTATTATATTATTATTATTATTATTGGTTTATTAAAAATCAAATATTGAAGCCCAGGGGCTGGATTCTGTTAAAGGTACAGGAAAATACATCACAGAATAAAAATTGCAATAAAAAAAACCCAAGAAACTTTACAAGGCTAAAAGATAACATAAAATATACATCCAGTTAAATCTTTTGACAGTCATCGTGGTCCATGTACATGTATAGAGCAGTTTTTGAGCTAGCAAGTTTCAAGGATTAATTATCAGGCATGATATTTGGTCATCAAAGTAGGAACAATTCTATTGAGCACAAGGGCTGACCTACCTGGTCATAATAGTGTAAGGTTTTATAGACTTTTCAGGTTATTTAATCACGTTTTTTTGGGCGTTCTCCCTTAACATTGGTCCGCTGGCCAAATGCCAGTTAAAACACATGAGGACCAGTCAAAATTCACTCCAAGTGATTCCGCTGGCTAGTTCAGTGTTGAAAAGCATCACTATTTTATTTCAAATAATGGACTAGGGAAAAAGCTGCTGGACTAGTAAAATGACAAGCTAACTGGTCCTGCTGGCCAGTCACTAAAATAGTTAAGGGCAAACCCTGTTTTGCTTATTTTTCTGAGGACAAAAAAAAATATCCAAAATCAGACTAAAATAGGAGGAATATCAAGCCTGACTCCTGGCTAATATTGCTTGGAACATTCATTTCTCAATCAACCCACAAATAATGTCAAGTAGATTTTGCAGAAAAAGGTTTTTTTGGGGCAGAGTGAAAGTACACTGTAGTTTTAACACTAGTCTTGGTTCAAGACGCTGTTGTTTATTATCTAGAAAGCTCTACTCCTGTTGTTAATTTCCCTTGCTGATAGAGTCGCCGATAGAGGGCGCTATCAACCACGAACCAGTATCACCCCGAGAACTGCTATCACGGCGTTAATCCAAGGTCGAAGGTTGAAGTACTGCTCTAGTAAATTTTTCTTTGTTCAACCCAAAATTATTTCAAAATTTACCCAGTCAGTTTCCCTCATGGTTTATTACTTGGCATTGCTTTAACATTATCTGACATTCTAGAATAAGTAAATGTCTGGGATTCAATTAATCATTGCACTCCACCTTCACAACTAACAAATTAATTGTTATCCCCCTTCGTGGTTGACAGGTAAATTATTACCAACTTGTTGATTTTTTGTTCTCTCATGTCGTTCCTCAGACATGCTGGTATTCTTAAATATTAACCATCCCATTCAGTTTGTCCAAACTAAACTTGGGAGGTGAAAGGTTGACTCAAACTTGCCGCGATGAAAATCGGTAAATAAAAAAGGTAGCACAGATACTGGCGATTGGAATGTATATTATAGAGAAGGCGTAAGTTTTAACAAGTTGTGTTGGTTTAGTGTCAATCTTTGGTTTAGTCGAGTCATTCACTGTAGACAGACATGGAGATATTTTCCACGCGGCTGCGGCTTATGTGGACTAGCTACGAGACATTTGGCAAACATTTAAAAAACCACAGCAGTTTAAATAGAGTGAACAAACAATGGTGCTTCATGTCTTCAATGCATTGTCGTCATGTGTTCCGTTAGTAGATTTAAGGCCATGCACACGAGGCAATTGACTGGCAACCAGTTCCAGGTAATCTCCAAAAAGAAAAGGCATTCACATTTGAAAGTTCACATATTTTTCTTGGGATCGTGTAAGACATTGTCTGAAAAATTACTTATGTGCTACCAAAGTGGTCCCGTAGCATGCATGCACTGCAGTTGGTTGCCTCCAAGAGTCCAAGTTGCCTGCAAAAGTTGCCCGTGCAACAAGGCCCTTAGTAATAAACCAAAAAGGAAAACTGACTGGGTAAAAATTTTCATTAAAATTGGATTGAACATAGAAAAATTGACTACAGCAGGACTTCAGGACTCCGAAAACAGATTTTGTTATTTTATGTATATGTTGGGTCACATCTAGTGTGGATACCGGTCTTTGACAATTACCAATTTTGTACATTTGCTTTAAGCAGCACTATGAAATTGGGCCCGGACCTATAAATACTGGTTAACGTCTCTAAGTGTCTCCAAAAGGGAACATAAAGAGGGACGAATAATAACGATCTCTAAATGTGTAAACCAAGAAGCTCTCTTTATACTGATGGCGATACAAGCCCAAACCCAAGTTACACCCATACCACACACACAGTCAGGAAAGCTACACTGTCTGTAGCTGTACACTGTAACCAGACCCACAGAACCAAAAAACAAGGTTTACAAATGGTGGGGTTAAGTTTCCCCAACTCTTCAAAAGAAGGTTGGATAAACTGGGAGGGAATAAAGAGGCCAGTGCAGTCCTGTGTAAAAAGGCTACATTCCTAGGGCCACTGTGACCAACAAAGAAAAACACCTTCCACAGACCGTTTAGTAACATCTGAAGGTTTGCCTGATTGTCGGACTGTGTGCTGAAAAGCTTTTAAAGTTACAAAGCAGAGATGCACAACAAGTGCATATGCATGGTTCATACAGTTTAATGTAGTGTTTACAATAATTATTTTTAGTAGAGAACTTAAAGGCAAAGTATACTTTTGGTTCTTGGAACGGTTTGATTGTTTTAATCCTATCCTAAATCTAGCTACACTGTATATACAATCAAACTAACCTGTGAAAATTTCATTTCAAAAGGTGGTAGCGTTTTTGAAATATCGCAAAAAATCTGTGAAGTTATGTCCACGCAGGAAGAATAATCCGCAATTGGAACACACAATCTGAGAAACGTTTCATGCTAGCACATCGGGCCGATACGGGCGAATTGCGTACTGATACCTGTAAATTTCGGCCGATACGCAAACAAAAACAAACATTTATTTATTTATTTATTTTTTTTCACAAATATCATCTAGAGAATATCGTTTAGAATACTCCAGATTGCACAGGGCTTTTAAAACATTCCGAATGCTTTGGCCAAACATCCAAATATTTTGGTCCAGGATGCCCCACTGGGTAGGCAGTGAAATATTCTGGTCCCTTTTTATGGAATGATAATGGGAGATATTTTTGGACACTAGGTGGCAGCAGACTTGAAATAAATCCACTAATCTTGACAAATTTGCGCAATCGTAGAACTCTGCAGACAATGGGAAATCACCTAGTATGTCTACTGCCACCTACTGTACATGTATGACGTGTCTCAAAGTCCCCCACTGCAATAGTTTGTTCAGTATAGATAGCTGTAGACACAAACAAGCAGGGTTCTCCCAAGGATTTTTCAAAACTGTGGGGCATTCTGGACCAAAACTTTGGAAGTTTGGCCAGAGCACGCTGAATTGAAACAAAGTCCTCGGAATGTTTTCTACTTAGTGTTTATCTTGGTTTAAAAGCCCTACTGTGCAATCTGAAGTAAAAATATATATATATATATATATATGTAATAAATTCAGAATATGAGTTAAACAAACTCTGGCATATCTCTCTTCTGGACAGACTGTTTCGTACCATAAGGCACTCATCAGCAGAATGACGAAAATAGAATACAAGTAGCATCTTACCTTATTTCGAATTATAAAGCGCGCGCAAGCGTGACGCGTGCTACGTCATTGAAGTTAGTACGCGTTTACGCCACTGAAGTAAGAACACATCTATATATATATATATTTTTTTTGGGGGGGGGGGCCCTATCGGCCGCAATTAGCATGTATCGGCACGCATTTCTCGCATATCGGCCAATACCTTAGCTTGTGCATGGGGAAAACCCTGAAAAGGAACTTTGAGATTGAACGAAAAAACACAAACAATTGACCTGTACACCCACCCCTACATTCCTCCAACCTCCAGGTGCATACAGAATAATCTTTCAGATTCCATCACAACAAAACAATAACACGTTATCTCATCAAGGGTAATAAATTGACATTAATTGTTAATCATTTACCCTTTGTTCTCATTTAGGATGGACTTGTGATTAATATCACAACACATTCACCGGAAATATTGTCTAACGCGTGCATGCACCATAGATGGCTATCTCAAAATGTGTTTTCTTGAAAAACTAGACACGTACATGTAATTCAAGTTTCCTAGCAATGGTGACAAACATTTGGAAAACTTGAATGTTTGAATGACGTAATTCTTGCTTTGGGAACATGACAGTAACTTTAATTTAGCCAAAGGGTTAAACTTCAGTTTGCCTTCAATAACAATAATAATATAGCATATTCAAGGCACTTGAATAGACAGAAACATTCTAAAACAGGTTTTTGAAATTTTTGAAATTATGTGACCAAATTTGATGTAGCACCTTTAAAGGGTTTTACAAGGTGCTTCAACAATACACATTACTTTGTTACGAGGCACTGTTGGCCTAGTACTCTCCTAAGTCATGAGAGGGGGGGGGGGGAGGGCACCATAAGTGCCTTGGGAAGGAATTGAACCCACACCCGTCCACCGTCCAAACCACAGAATCAAAGTATTGAGTTGAAGTATTTCAGGAAAGGACCTTATCACCACAAACTTTATTCTCTTGTTCGCTTTCACCACCATGCAAGTTTTCAAAACCTGAGTAGCACATTGCTTTGTATTTGAACAGACTTAATTATACACACTGTGCATCTACGAGTAAGGCTGATTATGTACAGATAACCTGCAGTTATAACAACAGCTGAATGAAATTGGGTTTGTAGAACAGAATTTGCTTTTTTACTTTTCACCTTGAAGGGTCTTTTATAAAGTGATTAATTACCATGCAATCCTAAATTACATGTAGAAGTAGAATCACTTGATAGATCAATATTTACCGTGGAACAAAAATATTCTGATAAGCAACAGAGGGCAAAAGTCTACTGTCAAGTTTTTCAGCCCTTATTTGGAAATGCATAAACAAGTAGGGGGCCTAATTTACGATGAAATTACCTCACCAAGACCCATGGTGGTCCAAATGGAAGGACAACTCCCCCCCCCCCAAAAAAAAACCAAACAAATTAAAAAAACAAAACAAAAACCCAACCCAACCAAGCAGACTTCAATTCAATAACTATAGCCCTTTTCACACGACAGAAAAAGACAAAAAAACATTCCTTGCAAAGTTTTCTCAATGTTTGTGAAATATTACAAAATGAGCTTTGTGTGAAAGGACAGCAATTTTTTACAAGTACTACATTACTTGCGAAATTTACTCTAACATTGTGAATTTTTTTTAGTTGGTACCGACCTATGACAAAAAGTTACAATGGCGGAATTTTTTGCAAGGAACCTCGTGCACTCCCACATGTGAAAGCTTGCGAAAGCTCTGAAGCATGAGATGAGAAGTAAACAATCCGTACTCATAAAATTTGTCGCAAGGAATCCAGATTTTTGGGGGGATCGTGCGAAAAGGGCGTATGCTTACTTCCCTTCCAGCACATGTTTATTCATCAAACTGTTTCCAGATGAAGAGACTTTGACCTATATGGTTTTAGCCATTGGCTTAAGCTGCAACATTGAAGCATATATAGACCTTAGAAGTGATCTAGCCATAGCCACAGCCAAAGCCAACAATTTGAACATGGCTGAAATCTATAAAATATATATATATATTAAGACAAGAGTAGTCCAGGTACAATACTATTTGTCTCCCAGGCCGCATCCAAATTGGCGACGACAGCTACGGCTACGGCTGTTGCTAAGGGTGTTGCTAAGGATGTCCTATTCTTCAACGCATGATGACGCAGAAATCTAGCCGTAGCCGTAGCTGCCAATTCGGACACGGCCTAAGTCTCATCTTGGGTCTCAATTGGCTAGACACACAATCTAAGTTGAACAGTTCAAAAGCGTTCTGCAACTTGCACTTTGTCCGTAAGAGTGACTTCAGTGAAAACGGAAGAGTTTACTGAAAAAGTAACAGCGTCATGGATACGGAGCTTCAGTCATGCAAGTTTGCATACTGGTTGCTCCATAAAGGTTGATTGAAAGTTGAGAAAACTGCTCAACCAAGCATAAAACAAATGGTTCAATAACTAACATTCCGCATTTCAAACCGAGTTATCCAAAATTGTTTACTGCGCTCCGTAGAGATCCTTGAGACCGATGGTAGCTGATGGCCACCTTTTGAAAGCGAGGGGTTTAGACAGACAAGAATCTCTTCAAGCTCCAATGACGCTGAAGCCTCTAATCCAATGCAGAATAATTAACAAGCGAGACCGGTATTGTGTACATTTTTACTGCCTTCCACGGACGGACGAAACCTACCTGTAATAGCCAGACCTCTGCCGGGCAGGCCGATGGCCTAAGGAGTAAGACATTGATCTTGTGACTGGCCGTCTCCTCTCCTTCCACGCCCTGTCCCCTTCCTCAAAATACATCCTTCAAGATGGGTTCTCTCTCTCTCTCTACTATCCGTCTCAACAAACTGACCATTAATTGGAGAGGACAGACTTTGCCAAACTTTGTTATAACTGTACTGGGTTGTCAAACCAACATGCGGCAACAATGTGAGACTGAGAGAGGCAAAGCTCGAGTGACCCTCTGCTTGATACTTTGACGCTCAACAATGGCCCGATCCAGAACAGTCAATATGCTAATGAATCAATATTGAGTGAGGGAGGTATTGTCAGGTGCCCTGAGAACAATACTAGACATTCTTTGCCACTTTCTAGTTGTGTTTCTGCATCCGGCCCTAGAGGTTCTTCTTACACACGTCGCCCCCCATGTGTGGCTTGGCCACGGTATTTGGGGTACAAAAGGGTTGTGTGGACCCCCCTTGCACAACAGAGAGGTATAGTCCAGGGGAAAAGTGGGGGGGGGGTGGTTTAGGCACACATGCAGTGATGTATACATGTTTCATGAGCTCGAGATGGTCCTGAGAATAAAGGATTAACCTTTTTTTCGATGTGTGATTGTGTGATCTATGCAGAATCCCATTAATTATGAAAGTTATCAGTTGAGTTGTGATGTGGAGAAAGTGTCTTCAAAAGAGGTTGCGGGACAGTTTTGTTAAACACGTCCATGCGTTATGTTTAAACGTACAAAGCATTTCTCCATGATTCACTAAGAGGCAATGCAATATCTCCATAGCCAAAGTAGGGCAAGTATGTACCAGACTGTACAAGAGCCAATTCAAATTCTTGTAAGCTGAGGATCTGACGTTCATTGACCACTAAGTCTTTTTTTTATGTCAAGAGGGAATCCATATCATCAAAAGGGTCCGTGATGTAACAATGTTGACTGGTGCCTTTCATGATGGTCCCCTACCTCCCTTAACTACAAGACCGCAATAGGATTACATAAATGCCACCCCAGATTCCAATCCAATGTTTTCCCGACAAGAGCGCGACTTCATCCCTCAATCACAATGCGGTAAGACGGAAGGGAAGGCTGCCATTGTTGCCAGACGTCAATAAGCAAACAATAGGGACCTATAATAAATTAGCACCCAAGTGTTTGGCAGCTAGAGGGGGGGGGGGCAGATGTAGTCATGAGCAGTGTGCATTGTGCAATACTCTCAATTAATATTCAGTGCATACCCCAATACCAATATCCACCAAGCACAGCAGAAGACCAACCAAATAGAACAGGGGAAGAAAAAAAAAATTCATCAACATCTCAAACACAACATTTTGAAAAGCTTACAATAGACAGTTGATGCATTTACACCTAGATAATGATACTCATAGCATAATGATCGAAACGTCGAGTTGAAACCAACGGTTCTTTTCAGAACCACCCCAACTCATTTAGAGATATTACATGGTGTTTCCGCAAACCTTTCCATATCGTATTTCCACCATGCAAAGTTTCAAATCCTACTGATACTCATAAACTTGCTTCTGCTGTGAAGTGACTTTGTTTCAACAAATTACATACCAACCGAAAGGTCAAAGGTTACATCACAAAGGAGCTCGACATTGAAAGGCCGAGTATCTTGAACCCGAATGTGATGTTGTTCTTTCTCTTGCATTGTTTGCAACAAGATCCATGTGCATGTAAGCTGCATTTCCAATCTCACGACCAGAGGCCATAGCGGCCGCAAGCAGCTTGTACCAAAATGCCCATAACGGCCGCAATCGGCCGCAAGATTTGACCTACTTCCACTCAAACAAGAGGGTTAAACAAAAGGTATCGGACCAAATTAACATTTTTTCCAATGTTACCCATGTTAACATAGAATGTACAACTCAAAAAACAAAACCATGTATTTCTGTTTCTTGATAATTTTCCTGACATTTTTTCCTGAAAATAACTGTGCAAAAAATCAACAAGATTAGCAATGCCTGGGGGTATGGCGATGATTCTACAGAAATTAATGGTCTATAAAAGAAGGACCTAATGAAAATATCACATCAATAAAGCAATTAATCTGCAAAATTGTGTTTCCAGAAAACTGAGCGTGAAAGTTTGATTGGTTTTCTGCCATTCATAAGTCATTATGGGAAGGTTAAAATCTGCATGGGAATGGAAAAAGTAATTCTAGCAACAAAAAATGTAACAGTAATGCCACATTTAATTTTTTGTCAGAAGCCATTTCATTGCTTACGACCTTCTGTTACTGGGACAAAAAGTTCTTTGTGTGCCTTCTTCCGGCCCAGGCACACAACAATGTCAGTAACCCCCTACGCAACTATTTGATTGAGTACTATTGTACCACTACCAGCCTATTATGAAAAATACACTTATTATGGTTCAAAGCACATGGCCAATATTAGGAATTGTCAAAGACTAGTTTTAGTAGCCCCACAACATGTGACCCACATAATATCAGTGTTCCCCCTTGCCTGCTGGCCAAATACCAGTTAAAACACCCGAGGACCAGTCAACATTCTGTCCAACTAGTCCGGCTGGCTAGTTATTGCTGAAGTCCCATCATCGCTACATGTAAACCACTTCATTTAGTTCAAATTACAAGTCCAATGCTAATGACAATGTTGAAAGAAAACCTTTAAAAAAAAAACAGTTAAAAAGCTGGTGGACTTGTGAAATGACAAGCTAACTGTTCCTGCTGTATAGTCACTGAACAAGTTGAGGGCAAATCCTGAATACACATGAAATAACAAACCTGTAAAAGTTTAAGCTCAACCAGTCATTGGAGTCACAAGAAAATAGTGAAAAACCCACCACTGTTTTCACTGTTCTCAAACATCCGATTTCGGACTCGTGAGATCAAAACTACATTGACATTGTTTTACTCATTTCACAAAAACTTCTGTCATTTCAGGCAAAAATATTTTAACAGATGTTTTTCACCATGTCCATCTTTATACCACGTAAGTTGTGTGTAAATCTGTGAACATTAATATTTTCAATCTTACCAGTGTTATGCACACCCTTTCAGAAAAATAAAATTGAATGGTTTACAAAAGGGTCCACCTTTAAAGCATGTGTACAACATTGGTACATGTAGTTGTCAAAGACCAGTATCCACACTTTGTGTAACCCAACGTATACATGAAATAACAAACCTGTGAGTATTTAAGCTCAATCGGTCCTCAGAGCCACAAGAAAACAGTGAAAGAACCCTTTATATGTTTTCACTGTTTTCAATCATTGTGTTCTGGACTCGCGAGATAAAAACTAATCACAAACTAAAGCATTTTAAGCAAAAATATTTCAAAGGAAGTTTTCCACCATGACCATCTTCATACCATGTAATTTATGTGCAAATCTGTGAACAATCATATTTTTAGTCTTACCAATGTTGTACACATCCTTTAAAGGCACTGAACACGTTTGGAAATTGTCAAAGACCAGTGTTCTCACTCGGTGTATCCCAACATTTGCATTAAATAACAAGCCTGTGAAAATTTGGGCTCAATTGGTCATCGAAGTTGCAAGAAAATGATGAAAGAAAAAACACCCTTGTTGTACAAATTTGTGTGCTTTCAGATAGGAATAAAACTTCTTGCAAGATGTTTTTATTATTTTAGTGAGAAATTACCTCTTTCTCAAAAACTACGTTACTTCAGAGGGAGTCGTTTCCTACAATGTTTTATACTATCAACAGCTCTCCGTTGCTTGTTACCAAGTAAGTTTTTATGCTAATATTTTTGTTGAGTCATTACCAAACGTGTACGATACCTTTAAACAGAACTCTCAGTGGACATTTGTATCCATCAATTACACAGAATCCTCTAATTACTGGAGGATTGCCAAACCCCTCGTAAGTAGCCACAGGCAAGGATATTAATGGCAGGGAATATGGTTACCAAGGTAATATTTCAGACTTATTTGATTAGCGCGTCCAGCAGGAAAGACAAGAAGTCATGGTTAACCCCCAGGCTCTTCATGTTCTTGGTATAGTAATCAAAATAATAATCAAAGTAAATATTGAAATGAAAGCAAAATAAGGACATTTAATACCCAGTCTGATACTTTTTTGTTTATGCATTTTGAGAAACAGTGTGTTTGTGTCGACACCTCAGCAGGGGTGGGGTCTGACTGGGTAAAGGAGAACAATACAAGTGCCTCGATATGTGAAACAAATGGTGACTACTAATCATTGGATGCAATTACCTTGTTTAAAATTCCCTTGATCTGGGCCCACATTCATGGCTCTATTTACCGCCAAATTATGCTTGCAATTACAATCCTTTGCTTACAGGGCAAGCGCTGAATTTCTGTGCTAGCTGTGTAAGCGAAGTATGCCTAGTAATGTGGAGTACACACGTGCACATGCAAACCCTCCAGGCTGTTAAACTGTGAAATACGCTTGACGTAAGCCCGGAATTCCCTGCTTCCGTAAGCGCCGATTCTTTGCTGACGGTAACCAGTGCCATGAAATTGCATGAAATTGCATGAAATTGGGCCCAGATGTTATTTCATTCATACATTACCATTAACTCCCTTGAGTGATTTACTAGGAATCTAGGATCATTCCTCACTGGAACAAAATACAACACCATAAGGTGTCACTCAACACCTAAACTGTTTGACTCTGATTATGGAGTTATTTAATTGAAATGATTGTAATACCACTTTAAATCACATTTCAACATTCCTAAAAACCCTGCCAACAGAAAAGCAAGAACCAAATACATGTTTATTATGTTACTACAAGTATGTACCAATAAAACATGTCAACAACTTCAAACCTTCCTTCTCCCAACGAGTTGATTTAAAAGTGTAACTAGAATAACTTTTCCACAACACAAAGGTAACTTTCCTTCAATAATTGTTTGTTATCTTATCCAACCAGTAAAAATGTTTAGTCTTTAATAAGACACAAATTTGTTGACTTTTTAAAAACCAATTAAGACTGAGTTCACACTGTGAGTGTAAGCTTTAATTCAGGGCACAATTTCATAAAGCTGTTCAGCAGAAAAATGGTGCTTAGCAAATTTTTCAGCTTAGCAAAAATTTGCAGGGAACCAGTCACAAACAGGATAGATATAACATAATTTTTTGGCTGGTGACCTGTTACTTTTAAACAAGATTTGTATGTGCTAAGCCATTTGATGTGCCACCCCAGGGCCAAATTTCATACAGCTGCTCAAGCACAAAAAGTAGCTAACAAAATCATGCTTACCATATTAAGATTACCAACCAAAATACCACTTCATATGAACAATACGTGACTGGTATCCTGCCCAATTTTGCTTTGCAGAAAATTGTCAAGCGGTTTCCTATGAAATTAGGCCATCAAACCTACTAATGGTTATAGTCAGCTACTTTGTTTTGTTAAAGCAATTAGCACCTTGCTGTTTGACAAGGTGTGATACCCAGCCAGATCAGTGCATGGATTTGTTGACATGACCTCAATCTCAGGGTTAAGAGTAAATGGAGTCACATTTTCTATTTTGATTTTTCTGTGATATTCCTTCTGGCAAACTAGCAGCTGTGACGCTCATTAGTGATTACAGATCTTGAATCCCAAGAAGATATTTGAAAAGAGTATGTTCTGAACGGCTGAAGTATGTCAATGCCCTCAAGGAGTCAAGCCAAGAATTGAGCATATATACAAACACCGAACAATGTTCCTTCATTATTGCGATCTTTTTAAGAATTTACACACAACCATTTTGATCGGCATATCTTGCACTTTTTAAAGGGCAAAATATACCTTTGGTTTTTGGAACCGTCCGATTATTTTAACCCTATATAAATGTAGATATATACAATACAATTAACCTGTGAAAATTTCATTTCAAAAGGTGTAGGCGTTTTTGAGATATCGCCGAAAACCCGGAGCGGTCATGTCCACGCAGGAGGAATAACCCGTAATTGGAACACATAATCTGAGAAACGTTACTGACAGTTACGTTTCTCAGATTCAAATTTTGGGGGATAAAAACTGATATCTTTTTCAATAACCACATTACTTCAAAGTGAAATGATTCTCAAAATGCATTATACTATCGAAAGCTGCTGTACTTCTAACCAAGTAAGTTTTTATTGCCATTGATTTTAAGAGTGATTACCAAACGTATACCTTCCCTTAAATATGTTTTTCTTTTCGCAAGTTCACCCCAAACAATGCCAAAAAGCCACTCTTGGTAAGGGGCTACAAGAAGTAGGCAGGAATGAGAGGAAAAGGAAAAGGGGAAAAACTGGAAGAACTTCGCCTAGTCCAGAAACAAGGTAGAACCTCTTTACTGAACCACTGCAAAAGATGGGGGTAACGATGCCAGGCGGAAAAGGAAAGAATTTGAACAGAGGACTACATAACTTATAGAACAACAAGTTAGAGCATAATTTTGTTGACACAGAAACAAACTACTGCTTAAATATTTCCATGTGAAGCTATAAAAACAAGAGAAACAATGCAATCCCTCCAACACAATGCCTGCAACAAACTGGAAATGAAACGCGGAAATTGAAAAATGTGATTAGCCTCGCTGCTAAATTAACGACGGTGTAATTAAACAAGCCCAACACGCAACTCGTTAGTAAATGTCAAAGTTTGTTAGTGTGTTTTCTACTGAAGCAGGATACGAATACAAACAAGCAGTAATTAGACACTCAACAGGTTCAAAGTTAAAGCATAAGACATCCACAACAACAATGCCTGGAATTCCAAATTAACCTCGTTCGCATTGGATTAATATTTAACCGAAACCATAGGAAACATTCCAAAGGGTAAATCATTGTATGTTATGTGTCATGTGATCGTGGCTATGCAGAGGGGTACAGCTCGATAGTCCGAAGGCTTGATGGTCCGAAGGTTCGTTAGTCTGAAGGTTCGTTTGTCTGAAGGTTCGTTAGTCCGAAGGTTCAATAGTCCGAAGGTTCGATAGTCCGAAGGTTCGATAGTCCGAATTGACAATAGGCCTAAGGTTCGATAGTCCGAATTGACAATAAGGTTCGATCGTCGATTCGGACTATCGGACCTTATCGTCGATTCGGACTACCGAACCTTCGGACCAGTGAACCTTCGGATCAATGAACCTTCAGACTATCGCATCAAATGTTCGGATTAACGAACCCTATTTCATTTTCGGACTAATGAACCCCCTGTTATGAGAAAATTTGTGCATTCAGACTATCGAACCTTCGGACTAACGCACCTTCGGACTATCAAACCTTCGGACTAAACGCACCTTCGGACTATCAGGCGGACAGCATGCAGAGAACCAGACATGGTATTTTACTGGACAGTTTTACTGGGACTATGCGTCCGCACTGGACTTTTTGGCTTTGTTAGTTTGTCCAGGTTAGTTTACTTGGGCAAAAGGTGGCCGGTTAAACTAACCATTGGACTTGGTTAAGTTACCTGAGTGAAATTTTCCTTGGCTGTTCACATTGGACTTAAAATGGTCAAGTTCCCCATTTGCTCGGTTAGTTTACCCTTCAATGCCAACATGGTTTAGGACAACTTTCAGTGAGTAATGAAGCTTCCATTAAAACCCTAAACCCCCTTGAATGATTTACTTGGAACCTTCCTCACTCTAACAAAATCCAACACCGTTTGGTAACTCCACATCCACATTTGGACTCTGATTATGGTGGTATGCTTGATCCAATGTTTACTAGCTAGCCCCTCCTACAATCAGTTTACTTAGTTCAAAAACCAATATATTCCACAGAATTCCGCAAAGTTGTAATATTTTATGGAATTTTAATAAAAATGTATACATATATTGCTGCCATATATGTTTATGAACTGGGCTTGATTTCACAAAGAGTTAAGACTGATCTTAAGTGCGAATCAATCTTAACTGCTAAGCAAAGTGTGATGTCACAATACAAATTACTATATAAAGACTGACAACTCATCTTAAGATTATTCTTAGTGCTTTGTGAAATCGACCCCTGGTAACCTTATTCTGGTAAGCACAATAATACTGTGCTTAGCTACTTTTTGTTTTTTTAAAAGCAGCTCTATTAAATTGGGCCCTAGTGTTTCCACAAGCTTCATTTGTTTACTACAGACAAGCAACTTTGTATTTGCCAAAATAAGAGGAAATGTCCAACTATACACTTAAAGGGATTGTAGGCCTATACGTTCGGTAATTGGCACCCCCTGTTTGTTTCAATCCTATAGTTGTAGATATATACCATAAAACTAACCTGTGAAAATTTCATTTCAAAAGGTAGTACTGGTACGTTTTTTGAGAAATTGCCAACAAATCTGGAGCGGTTATGTCCACGCAGGAAGAATAATCTGCAATTGGAATACACAATCTGAGAAACGTTACTGTCAAGTCAGTAACGCCTTCTCAGATTCAAATTTCGGGGCATAAAAAGTGATATCTTTTTCCATAACCGCAGTACTTCGAAGTGAAAAGTTTCTTAAAATGCATTATACTATCCAAAGCTGCTCTACTTCCAACCAAGTAAGTTTTTATTGCCATTAATTTTCAGAGTCTTTACCAAACGTATACAGGCCCTTTATAAATATTTACAGTATTTTCCACTTTTCTATGGCACTATTATTAGGGGGGAAAAAAGAAAAAATCAGCAGATCAGCTGAACAGTTGCATGCCTGTTACATTTACTTGTATTTTTGTTTCATGGATGTACAAAGTAAACTGGGTTAAATCAATAACATTTTCAGAAAGTGTTCCAATAAACTTTTTTTTCTTCTTCTTTGTTTTCCTTTTTTCTGACCACAAACCAATGGTTGAACGCTAGTCAAGAAGAGTATACTAAGTTCATTGTTTAACTTCCACGTGTGTGTTCCTCAAAATTCCACAGCATTGCCTACCGTTACATCTGTGCAACAATTGCATGCTTTCCACAAACTGTTGCATGTTCTTCATAAGAGCATGGAGGTAGAAATAGAGTAGCGCACAAGTAGCACAACGTTCCAATGTGAACTAAACTAATTGTAACTCTCACCAGAGTGTTCCAGAGAATACTACATACACAGTGTATTGTTTGTTTTCCAGAGGCCATGGCAAGCCTACTAGGTATATACTGTATCTTGTTTTTTTCAAAGGCCAAGGAACTATGTGGAATGAAATATGTTCTTCAAAGTTCCCGCTGTGGTACTTAGCGGACGTGGATTTTCTTTTCTCAAACTCCAACCAAGGTTTTAGCCAGGATTTGGTAAAAGGGTGTCAAAATTTGCTGGAAATTTAAAAAATGGGTGTCCAAATTGTTCACTTACAATACATTTACATTTAAATGACAGATACAATAGGGTGTCCAAATTTAAAACAGGGTGTCCAAAAGACACCCAGTCACCCCTCTGGATAACACTACGACTCCAACACAAGTTCTTAAAAAATTCCACATTTTGCTGTGGTATTGGGTGGAAGTGCGTAGCATTGATAAAGCCAATCAATAAACCACAAGGGAAACTGAATGGGTAAAAACAATCCACAGGCAAATCACTCGGGTGGGATTCGAAACCACGAACTTTGCGTTGCTAGAGCAGATGTCTATACCACTAGATCATCGAGCTAGCCCGGTGGCTAGAGGCAGTTCGAAACCTAGGTTTTAGCAGCGGGTACCGCAACGATTTAATAGATGTCAATTTTGCATCGGAGATAAAGAATATCATTTCTTTTTACCCTTACACCGATGTGTATTTTCGGTTTTTAGGTTTTTACTTTTAGGTTGAATAAAGAAAAGTTGACTAAAGCAGGACTTGAACCTACAGGACTTGAACAGTTAATCAAATATGACACACCCACAAAATGATAACTTTGTGGAATTCTGTGGAATAAAAGTAGGAGGGTTAAAAGTACAGTATGTGTGTATAGTAGCATTACAAACACAACTACAGCCTACAACAGCACAGCCATAAACAAAAATGAAAAACCTCCAACTGACTCACAAATACAAAAATGAATGTTTGGCAAACTCTAACTCCGGAAATCCTCAAGAATATTTGCAAGTCACACACATTCCAGGTTTTTTTCCTCAAGGCTGTTGTCTTTTTATTAGGCCACATAAATAAAACAAATTGTTGGGAGGGCGTTTTTTAAATTTTTTTAAATTTTTTTTTTATAGTTTTGTTGACATGGCAAAATATGAAGTAAACTATAAAGAAATCATCATAATCACTATAAAACAGAGGGATTGTGTGATTTTGATGTTTTTCATTCTTTTGTTAAACCCATTTAACTCCTAGATGACATTTTCAAAAAACTAAAACGCAGTGTAGCCTAAGTAAATATTTGAAGAATTGTTCTCGTTTTTTCCACCATGAATAACTTTTCTTCAAACATATTTTCAAACCTAACTGTGTGTGCGGCGCAGAAGGGGGCCAAATTTGACTGAAAAGATCATTGAAAAAAGAAAAAAAGAAAAGAGGGGTCGGGGGTTTCGTAATGTCAGGCGGGGACGATCAACAATTGTTTTTTTGTATGTGGCCTTATGTGCCACAAGTTATCATCCATTGAGCACACCGATTCTGACCATATGCTCTTGACATTGGTGTCAATTATAAGTTCCTGTGGAAGTGATCTGTTATGATGGGGACAGGGGACCAGTGAATTCAATAACACATTTCTTTGGTGACTGTACATGTACATGTATGCAGCGGACTCAGCATTTAAGGTTCACTTGAAGTCAGAGTAGAATAGCTGATAATAAGTGGGTCAGTCATTCATATAATAATAGCCTCCCCCCCCCCCCTATTTAGAAATTTAGTCACTGCGCTAAGACTGATCAAAGCAATTTAATAACGTTGAATAGGAAGGGAAATGACCAATTCAATTTTGTGATGTACTCATTTTCCAATATATACAGTCCTCATGTGAGTGGGGGAAAAAATACAAGTTTCTAACCCCACTTTAAAATTGTGTAAACTGCCATTGTATTCAATCCCCTTCCAATGCAAAATTTGACAACATCCAAAACATTTGATGACATCATTCGAAAGTCAGGAATGAACCAAAATATCCCCGTACCAAAATGTACAGACCCATTTTTTCTTAGAATGATGTCATCAGATGTTCTGGGTGTTGGCAAATTTCGCACTGGAAGGGAATTGAATTCCTTCCTCTTTATAAAAACAGGGGTGTAGTGACCAGGGTCCAATTCATTTATTTATTTTATTTTTTATTTTGTTCCTGGTGATAACATTTTATTGCTCTCTAATCAACATACATTAAAGGGACACGTTGCCTTGGATCGGGCGAGTTGGTCTATAAAAAGCATTTGTAACCGTTTGTTATAAAATGCATATGGTTAGAAAGATGTTTTAAAAGTAGAATACAATGATCCACACAAATATGTCTCAAAATTGTGTGGTTTTACTTTTACATCGTGAACAAACACGGTCATTTATGGCCGACCGTGTTAGTGCGCAAAGTAAAAGGAAAACCACGCAATTTCGAGGCATATTTGTGTGGATCATTGTATTCTTCTTTTATAACGTCTTTCTAACCATATGCATTTTATAACAATTGGTTACAAACGCTTTTTGTTTTACCAACTCGTCCGATCCAAGGCAACGTGTCCCTTTAACATGAAAAACGATAATGAACAAAACTGGGTATCTTACAGCAAATAAGAATTAAACTGGTTACAGTAGGTTAGTCACAGGGCACAGAATACTTAGTCCATTTTGAATAATTTTGTTTGAGAAGTTCCCTTGACAACTGATAGATATAGGCCTAATAGCTCTTCCGGTCTTTTAAAAAAGCTACGATGCAAGGAAATCTGTTGTTCATTTTCATTTTGTATAAAATGTGATATCGAGCTTTTAAAAGAATAAGATTAAGGCATTTGAATTTGTTACAAGTAATACCAAACAACATCATCTCCTTGTCTACTCTATGAGACTAGCCTAGGGTCAAATTTCTAAGAGCTGCTTAAAGTTGCATAGCCCGATATTTTTTTTCCAATTTTTTTTTGAATTTTGACAAATGAAACTGTTTCAAACTAAACAGGGGATTGTGTTCCTACCCCCCCCCCCCCCGATAATTTTTTAAAATAAAGCAACAAATAAAGTGGAACAAAAACACTCAGACTGATTTGCTTTGTTTAATTGTTTGTTGCTTTGACTTTTTACACAGAGGGGGTAGCATGCTGGGGACACTTTGTCTTTTTGTAAATAGCGGTAAACATTGTTAGCCAGTGAGTCGGCTAAAATGGCTTCTTTACATCAACCTTTACAAAAGTTTTCTGAAGCAAATATGGTTAAGTGCCTTGCTCAAGGGCACAAGTGTCATGACCCGGATTCGAATCCACACTCTGCTGCTGACAACGCCAGAGCTCGGGCCGGGTCCAGTGAACTAGACCGCTCAGCCACGACGCTCCACATGTAGTTATCTGTTACAAATGTCCGAAAAACAAACAAACAAACAAACACACAGACAGACAAGGACAATGTGACCTACCTTTGAATGATGAGATGCAAGGTGTTGGGGGAACCCTTTACAAGTTGGATGGCCTCTGTGTGCGATTCACACTCCTCATTGTTAATGCTCAAAACGATGTCATCAACTTGGAGAACTCCTGATTGGCTGGCCTTCCCTCCAGGCTCAATCTGATTGGATGTAATGAAATATTTAAAAAAATGTTTTAAAAGGAGAAATTAATGAATTGGACATCATTTTCCTCCTATTTATGCACTTCTAATTCCAGTGAAGAGCGAAAACACACAAAACTGCCTAAGGCGGGATGTGAACCTGCTACCTCCGTAATAACGTACCAGTGTCCACTGTAGCAGTACCATGTCTGGCAAGGGGCAGTCACAATGGTAGTTTCTCAAATTGACAACCCAATGTCAATGTTGCACATGTAGCGAACAGAAGACACAACGCACTCAAACAAAGCAGTGAAAATCCCCTAAAATACTAATTACTTCAGTGAATACGATGTAGCGTCTTGACATAACGTCTTCATGGTACAGAATGCTTCATGGATGATTTGAGGAAATCTGTTATTAAGGAGGAAATGTCTAATATACAAAAATAACCTAAAACATGATTTCTTTTTGTATTTTTAGGCTAGAGTGCAGGGTACACTTTAAGAAGGAAGTTTGGGCATGTCAGACAAAGAGTTGGAATTGTAGATGACAGATCAGCAAAGGAAAAAAATCCAGAATCCTCAAAGTACCGGTAACTCATCACACAATTTTTAAAAAACGTTCTTACTCCTAACTACACCCACTACTCACAGGCAACCTTAATCCTCCACTACCCTTATAGGGTCTGTACACATTTGGTTATGACTCTGAAAATTAATGGCAATAAAAACTTACTTGGTTAGAAGTACAGCAGCTTTGGATAGTATAATGCATTTTGAGAAACTTTTCACTTTGAAGTACTGCGGTAATAGAAAAACATATCACTTTTTATCCCCCAAAATTTGAATCTGAGAAGCGTTACTGCAGTATCGTTTCTCAGATTGTGTATTCCAATTGCAGATTATTCTTCCTGCGTGGACAACCATTTCAGATTTTCGGCAATATCTCAAAAATGCTACCACCTTTTGAAATGAAACTTTAACAGGTTAGTTTTATGGTATATATCTACAACTATATAGGATTGAAACAAAAAGTGGGTTCCAATTACCAAACGTATACAATCCCTTTAAACTCTTAGGTCACTCGACAACAGTATGTTTGGACTTCTGATAAGATCTATATACGCCTGGCCCAGTGCTAAATAATGGACCATAGAGGTCTTAGAGGTAAAAATGGACGAAACAGTGGAAAAGAAACATCTACAATGTCTGCGCGGCACACATGATGAGCCAAAGAGCAACCTTCTTTTGACCTCTAGTCGAGGGCGCCCTACTCAAATGACGTCATGTGCATTTGGTCTATTGTTATATGGCTCTACAGTCCTCAATCATCCGCACTCGGACAACTTCCTGAAGAGGTTTATGGAGAATTTGGGAGGGTTACACTAAATTCTGAAAGATTTCTAATATTATAAATTCTGAATTGATTTGGGGTTGAACAAAGAAAAATTTACTAGAGCGGGATTTGAACCAGTGACCTCCGGTTTAACGTGCAGGAGGTCGTTGGTTCAAATCCCACTCTATTAATATTTTCTTTGTTCAACCCCAAATCATTTACAGATGTACCCAGTCAGTTTTCCTTGTGATTTATAACTTGATAACTAAAACGGGATTTGAACCTGCGACCTCCGCATTAACGTACCAGCGTTCAACCAACTGAGCTATCTATTTCGGACTCAAAATATTGAAATTAGTTTTTAAAAAAATTCCCCAACAATGATTTCTTAAAAATTTGCCAAATCCAGATGACAATATCTATGTACAAACACATATACAATCCTGTGACAAAATCTTTACCATTATTTGTTGTTTTTCGTGAAAATTTGACCAACTTATTTGGTTATTGTCCCAATTCACCTGGTCTATCACCACACTAAATCCTGGATGTGCCATTTTGGGAGTTAGTTTCCCCATGTGTTACTATGTAATAAGGCCAAATAAAAAAAAATACCAGTTGATCGTCCCCGCCCGCATTCTTTTTTGCGCCGCTTTTTTACTATTTTACTTTTTGATTTTTTTTTAAAAAAAAAATTGTTTGTATTTTAAACTAACTTAACTTTTTTTTTTTTTTTTTTTTTTTGATTTACTTATGTTTTTTTTAGAATTTACAACAAACTAGGTAAAAAAGTGAAACAAAGAATTTTATTTGCATGGCCATCGGTCGTGTCGGTACATTTGTACATGCACATGTACATACACATATACATGCACGCATGCAAGCACCAGCACATGCATATGCATATGAGCATGATACAACCTTAAGAGATCGATCACTTTATGGGAACGGTTAAGCTGGGTTACACGGACGACACGGGCAACTGTTATGGTTTATACGGGTTAAAGTTTTTCACTGACTTTTTGACCTTTCACATGTGGAAAGTTATGCTTATCTTTTTTGATTGACCCATGCATCATGCATTGGTGTTGTGTGATGTTAACTTATTTCATTTTTATATCAACATTTATCAAAGGTAAGCTTCAAGCCTTTTAATGCACGGTAGACGGGTCCAGCAGAATTATTGATATTTTTATTGATATTTTCTTTTTTTCTTTTTATTTTTTTTTTATTTTTATTTTATTTTATTTATTTTTGTTAGGTTAGGTTACCATACACATTAGTATTTTTTATAAATGAAAACATAAAAAATGTAAACATCAAAAATCAATCCATTTTCAAACATGCGACAATGTTTTAATTTGTTTCATCATGGCTTAATTGCTTTAATTTGACTTTGATGAGCTCTATTTCTTAAATAATTTTTGAAAACTCAGTAGTGTCTTTGTTTGTACCAAGAGTCATTATTATTCATGTTCATCTTTTAGTGTAATATCCCCTGTTAACCAGGTCCTAATGCAACAAACAGAGGTGATTTCAACTGAAAGATTTAGTCGCCTGTTGAAATTGAAATACTGGCATCATGGAAAAAAAAAAAAATAATAAATAAATAATAAATAGTAGTAAGGCCCTCTCTCTCCTTTTGAAAAAAAACGAATCAACTCAACTTTTTTTTGTTATTTGGCCTAACCATTTTAGACGTTGTGCGCATTCAACATTTCTTTATGAAATTTGACTCCCAGAAAATGTTTCATATAAACACACAAACACAAGCGCAAGCATGTACGACGCAGTACACAACGTGCCGTTGCTAGCACAAACAATATACATGTACAAGTACCCCATGCAACGTCATGCAACGTCACAGGTCTTCACAGGTTTTTGTAACACTTGCTGCATTCATGTTGAAATGCGACAGGAAACCAGCATTGTGTATTTATATAGCGCCCTCTGGGAGCACAATGAAAACAAGCGAAAGGGCAAAACAGTAGGGCAAAAACCAAGCTTTTTGTTCACAAGTTATTGTAATACGCTGACACATAAATTGTCAAAAAATATCACAGAAGGGGACTTTGAAACAATATTTACGAGGTAAAATGCTTTATTTGTTTTATATAAATCGGTTTTCATCGTCTTTAAAGCTTCGCAAACTTCAAGTTCGTCCTACAAGTATAACAAACTACTTTGAATACTATGCCCCTTTAATATGAAATATAAAGTATTACATAATTGGAAACAGTTAATGACCTGACATTTCGACTCTTTCTCAAAGGCTTTTTTTAGCCTTCAAAAAAGACTCTGCTGGTGTCGAAACGTCAGGCCATTAACTATTTGTTGCATTTATACCATAGGTCCTTTCGGTTGGTAAGCAGTTTACAACAGCTAATTCTATTTTCTCATAATTGGAAACAATGCGTTAAGAAACAGTCTGCAAAAACGTGTTCAGGAGCAGCATTACATAACCTCAACAGTACTGTTAAACCACGGAGCAATCTCCATAGTCAAACAAAGAATTGTGAAATCTGCACACACATATAAGAACATGGACACTTCCTCGTCGTCACTAAGGACATGTAAAGTCTATTATCATGGTATCCATAACACATTGTTCCAATAGTATTTCACCGATTGCTACTATGAGCGTAAGTGATTAGTCGTTATTTACAGTCTAGATACTCCAACCTCTCATCTTGACACCTGTGGTCCTCCTAAAGGCGGACACAGGTCCCTGTTTACTCAGGCAGGGCGGACTGGGGGCGCAGCGGTGGCTGTGTGTTGCAATCCTAGCAACTCAGGGCCAGCCATGGGTACCATCATTACACCGGAGGTGTTAACATGACCACTTATCTGGATTATAACAATAGATATTGATACTGGATTAAGTCATTCCTCAATTAACGCTGTAATCCTCCTGGCTTTAGTATGGCTGCATAAGGGGGTCCTTTGCTCTGACCAATAGGGAAGGGACTGTCCCAAAATATTGGTTTATTTGGTGTAGAGAGATCTTAGTTGACCAATAGGGAGGGGACTGTCCCAAAATATTGGTTTATTTGGTGTAGAGAGATCTTAGTTGACCAATAGGGAAGGGACTGTCCCAAAATATTGGTTTATTTGGTGTAGAGAGATCTTAGTTGCCCAATAGGGAAGGGACTGTCCCAAAATATTGGTTTATTTGGTGTAGAGAGATCTTAGTTGACCAATAGGGAGGGGACTGCCCCAAAATATTGGTTTATTTGGTGTAGAGAGATCTTAGTTGCCCAATAGGGAAGGGACTGTCCCAAAATATTGGTTTATTTGGTGTAGAGAGATCTTAGTTGCCCAATAGGGAGGGGACTGTCCCAAAATATTGGTTTATTTGGTGTAGAGAGATCTTAGTTGCCCAATAGGGAGGGGACTGTCCCAAAATATTGGTTTATTTGGTGCAGAGAGATCTTAGTTGCCCAATAGGGAAGGGACTGTCCCAAAATATTGGTTTATTTGGTGTAGAGAGATCTTAGTTGCCCAATAGGGAAGGGACTGTCCCAAAATATTGGTTTATTTGGTGTAGAGAGATCTTAGTTGCCCAATAGGGAGGGGACTGTCCCAAAATATTGGTTTATTTGGTGTAGAGAGATCTTAGTTGCCCAATAGGGAGGGGACTGTCCCAAAATATTGGTTTCCTGGGTGTAGTGGTTTTTAGTTGCCCAATAAAGGATGGTCTGTCCCAAAATACTGTTTTGGTTTTTTTGTTTCGGCTTGGTTGTTTTGGTTTTTTTTTGGAGGGGGGGTGGGGTTGTAGGGGAGATCTTACATTACTTGCCCAATAATGAATGGACTGTCCCAAAATATTGGGGGTTTTTCTGGGTGTAGGGAAAATCTTAGTTGCCTTATAAGGGAGGGACTGTCCCAAAGTACTGGTGGGGGGGGGGGTTGGTGTAGGGGAGAATAATCTGCAACTGGAATACACAATCTGAGAAACGTTACTGTCAGTAACGCTTCTTAGATTAAAATTTTTGGGGATAAAAAGTTATATCTTTTTCCATAACCGCAGTACTTCTAAGTGAAAAATTTCTCAAAATGCATTATACTATCCAAAGCTGCTGTACTTCTTACCAAGTAAGTTTTATTGCCATTAATTTTCAGAGTCATTACCAAACGTATACAGACCCTTTAACCAAAAAACCCCCAATTATAATGATTATGTAGGACCACCCAAAGTTGTTCATCTAGTAAAAATTTGCCATGGGGAATCATTTCAAAGGGGTGTATACAAATGATTAGAGGTGTTTCATCAAATCTGGGGCAGTGTATCCAAACTGTATTTCCATGAACATTCTCAGCCGGTTTTCCCCCTTTTTTGTTTTCATTTGTGCTTAAGGTATGACCAGAGAACCTTGATCAAGTAGCTTTTATTAAATGCAGACCTTGATTCTACAAATCAACCGTGCTTTGGGCTCACATGTTGTTGCATATTTCTCCTGTTTAGTCGTTACCCATTGTCTGCAAAAATGCGGCTGGCTATTGTCGTGTGTATCTTCGGCATTAAATTAATCACACTTCATTCCAGAACTGACGCAATTCGCTTGTTTTGATTTCATTTTGAAAAAAGAAAAAAGTTGACTTTCTATTATCATGACCTTACTGACATGAATGCAATGAAGATTCAAATAGAGAATAATATGGATATGATACAATACAGTTTGTTTGCAGTACTGCATACAATGCACTTCTTGCATTCCAGTGTATACACGTACAGTACAGTACGTGTAAACAAGCTCAATTTATATTGCATTCAGTATGCAATAATCATCTTGTAGAGGAATGTGCATTAGTTCGCCAACAGAGGGGGCTCTTCGTAAAGCCTTGTTTCCAAATACCCTCACTTTATTGTTGATCAATGAAAAGAGAGGGGCCACAGATAGTAGGCCTACATGAATAAAAAGTACAAAGTGAAAAGACATTAACATTTGCAGTTAATGTACGGCAGAATTTAATTATTTAAGGGGGTAACATGGATTCGCTACAGTGGTTTTCTTCTTTGTTAGCACAAAAATGCAGGTATTGATTATTTGTATCAAGTATATGTTCTAAAATGAAAAAAAAAATTAAGTAAATTTTAACTGATATGGGGTTGAACAAAGAAAAATTTACTAGAGCTGAATTTGAGCCAAAAACCTCCAGTTTAACGTGCCGGCGCTCTACCAACTGAGCTATCTAGCCCTATGTTGGCGGTCTCCCTATTTTGTCAATATTTTTGTTCGGGGGTGCCAGTCAGAAGCCATACAACCATTAGCCAGTGTAGCCAGGGATCACACCCAAGTTTACGTTACAACCTGGGAAACAGCAGCCAGGGGATCACCTTAAGGGGATGCAACTTTTTTATTTAAAATATCAAGTTATATACCACAAGGGAAACTGACTGGGTAAGGAAGCAAAGAAAGTTTAAGGAACTTGGTTCAAGTATGCCTGATATAAACAGGGATAATAATTATCTAAATTGTAAAGTGCCCTAATCAATTTATTAGGATATGAGCGCAATTTCAAAAACCAATGCCAACAGAAAACCTAAAAGTCTTTTCAACATAAACTTACACACAAAATTTATCCGACTATGTCTGAGAACAACAACAAACAATTTATCCCTTTTACGTCTGCAGCTGGGGTTTTTTTGTGAGCCATTTACTGCGATAGTGAAAGATTGAAGTGGTTGAAAACACTAGCATGTAACATTCCTTCATGATTCAAAACCAAGTCCGAAACAAGTATCCATTCCTAAGCTCCCACTTAAAGGGAAACTAACATCCAACCTTTGTATGTTAGAAACAATTTATCCAAACAATATGGACTTCATGAATGTTGGGCGTACAGGTTGGATAATTGGTTTCTTTCAGCTGCCTTTCACCTCTGTGACCCGGATTCAAATCCGGGACCAGAGCCTGGTTATTATTATTATTTTACGCAAGTTCACTCCAAACAAGCCATTCTTGGTAAGGAAGCCATTCTTGCTACAAGAAGAAAACATTTCATATGAATATAACTCTGGGGAGCTGAAAGTAGGAATTAATATTCCTCTTAAAGGCACTGGACACGTTTGGTAATTGTCAAAGACCAGTATTCTCACTTGGTGTATCCCAACATATGCATAAAATAACAAACCTGTGCAAATTTGGGCTCAATTGGACATCAAAGTTGCAAGAAAATAATGAAAGAAAAAACACCCTTCTTGCACAAATTTGTGTGCTTTCAGATGCCTGAAAAAGGCTTCAGGCCTGAAGTCTTTTTCAGATTCAATTTTTTTAGTGAGAAAATACCTCTTTCTCAAAAACTACGTTGCTTCAGAGGGAGTCGTTTCTCACAATGTTATATACTATCAACAGCTCTCCGTTACTTTTTAACAAGTAAGTTTTTATGCTAATATATATTTTGAGTAATTACCAAACGTGTCCAGTGCCTTTAAAACACTCTAGATTGTAGGATGGAGGGAATCATGCACCAGGCAAGAAGTTCCAAAGAGATGCAGTATGTAAATTTATAAAGCCGTTTAAATGGCTCTTTCTCAGCAAAGTGAGAGTGTATGGATCAGAAGAAGCAGAAAACCTGGTTTCACGCTTAAAAAATCCTGATAGGAGGAACCAGGTCCGCGGACTGGTGGTACATTTACCATGAAAATATTTATAGAAAAGACAGAGGCTGGCTATACAGAGGGTATTACTATAGACCTACGGTGAGAAAAAGGTTATCAAGCCTAAGCCTAAGCCAGTGCTGTGGTTTGGATAAAGGGGCATTGTAACGAAACTGAGGCTTTAACTGAAGTAAGTCTGGCACACTTTTATAAACTGTTTTTTTAATTTTATTTTTTTATGAGAGATCGCCTAACGTCACAAGGCCACGGACGGCCACTTCAAGGTGAGGGCTACACCTAACTGATTTGGGCTATCAACCAAAATCAACTGCCACCAGGGGCACGTTGCCACCTACTCCTAGGGCTGAAACAGGGTTACCCCCTTCAAAATCCGTAAGGATGTAGGCATGGGTATCATCCACTAGGAGCCTGGCTGGTAGAGCAGAATGCATTACCTTCCCAACTTTTTATGGTTAAGTGCCTTGCTCAAGGGCACAAGTGTCATGACCGGGTATCGAACCCACACTCTGCTGCTGACAACACCACTAGCTTGGGTCCGGTGAACTAGACCGCTCGGCCCGACACGCCATGAATATCGAATGTTTTGCATACCAGTATCTATTATTGGTATTGCATGACCAGTAACAAGACAAAAGGAATCAACATCTTTATTAGTACACAAATCTGCAACATAAACTGCAGAAATGGTTTTACAGCCACATCGTTATTTTGCATGTGTTTTGTTCTCTAAACTGAATTTTTCTTCTTGCATTCTTTCCACATGACAATCGAATCTAAAAGTTGGCCCTGATATTTCTGATGTTATAAAAGAGACATGTACATATGTATTTGTTTATATTTCACAGTTTGCACTTTGTTGCTATTCAGTCAGTTTGGAATGTCAAGCATGTCCTTTGTGCTACACATTCCTGATTTTATTTCTTCCTGCTTTTTAGTTTCATTGTTGTTATTGATGGTTGTCTTCAATAATGTGGCCAGTTGTTGGTTGGTTCTTGTTGTGAAGGAAGATCCCCTTAATAAGCCAAGATGTATTCATGGAGGAATTTGATTCTTGTGCATTGCACACAATGAGGGGTGTACCAAGGGGGGCCAACGTGTTGAGACATGTAATTGTAGATTTCTAAACAACTCCAGATGGAGTCTAAAAAATACACTAAAGTGCCCCTCATGCAATGTGCTGGGCCCAATTTCATAGAGCTGCTAAGCACAACAATTTGCTTAGCATGAAATTTCTTCCTTGATAAAAGCAGGATTACCAACCAAATTTCCATGTGTTGCATATTGCTTGTTACTGGTATTCAGCTGTTGTTTGCTTACCCTGAAAATCACGTGGAAATTTGGTTGGTAATCCTGTTTTTATCAAGGAAGAAATTTCATGCTAAGCAAATTGTTGTGCTTAGCAGCTCTATGAGGGCCCAGTTGTCTGCCCTTTGAAAATACCATGGCCAGAGCATGGAATCCTTTGCTCTTTTATATCCAGCCGCACAATGCATTAGAACTTCACACTCTTTTCAACCATGTTTTTCAATAGGGCTCAAACCCCAAAGACATTTCAGAGGTAACCTGCAGATAAATACAATCACAATGTTGTCTGGAGGCTTAAAACTTATTCTCCACTATAAACATTCACACCATGCTTTGATAATTTTGTTTATATATTATTCTATTTTAAAGGTATTATACAGGATTGGTAGAGCTGACAAAATAGTCGCAGACAATGTTCATGTTTTGTGTGATCAACCACATGTACATAGTAACACACCTGTGCAAATTTCGGCTTAGTCCGTTGTGTGAGTCAGGAGAAAAAAACGTAAAAACATGCAAATTTTTAGCATGTAAACACATTGTCCTTAACCGAAATCAGCTGATTGTTTAGGTTTTCAGATACAGTTTTCTCAAAGATGACTTCATTTCAGAGGGAATTGTTCCACAGGAAAAACAAAAATGGTTCTTGTATGAACTTCACAATCAGTAGGCTTTCAGAGTAATATGAAACAATGACGTTTTTTATCCTTACCAATCCTGTAAGGGGTCTTTAGAAAAATTATTGTAAATTTCCTAGCTTGTACACGTCCTGGGCAGGTGTCCCAATGCAATGAAACACTCCAGTCTGCAGTAGCTCAAGACCAAAATATTCAAATCCGTCTGTGCCCATTTTCATATAGTACCGGGTAGCTTAAACACATACAAAAACTAGCTAAGCACAACAAAATTATGCTCACCAGAACAAAGGTTACCAGCCAGCTTAAAATACAATTTTACATGTAGCATCTTTGACCGGTACCCTGCTTATTGTTGCTTAGTGGTATTTGTCTATGCCCCCTTTTTATCATGCTTAAAGTAGCTCTATGAAATTGAGCACAGTGCCCAATTTTAAAGAGCTGCTTAAGCAGAAAATGTTGCTTACTATTTTTTGCTTAAGTAGCTCTATGAAATTGGGCCCTGTGCCCAATTTTACAGAGCCGAGTTAAAAGCAGACAATTTTGCTTGCTAATTTTCTGCTTAACCAAGCAGGAAACCAGTCAAAGATAGTTAGTGCAATCTGCAAATTTGATTTTGGCTCAGCTACTTTTTATTCTAAGAACTCTATGAAATTGGGCCCAGGGTAGAACTGTATGAAAGGGGTATATTGAAAGGGTCAATTGTGAACACAGAGTATGAGCTGATCAACTCACATCTGACCTGTCACAATGTGAATGTCAACAAAATCATGTTAATAAATGCCAACTAAACAAAGCTGAATGTTCACATGAATGGGAGGGTAAAGTTAGCTGCCTGCCTGCCTGACGCCAACACTCTGTATACAGACCACGGAATTATACACAATGACGTTAAAGTTGCATGACCTGTTTTTTGCCCAAAAAGGTTTGGGGTTTTTTTACGATTATTTTTTCTCTGAGCAAATTTGAACAAATGATGTTAAACTCCAAACTGAAAAGAATACAAAAACTTTCCCATAGACCACGGAAAATGCACAAAATACATGTAACATGCATAGTTGTTTTTACATGGCTGTGAGGTAATGTTGGGATCCCACTACCACCACTCAGAATCATTGGCAGATTTTGTTCATACAATACCTTCAAAGAAAGCTTGTAGGTTTGAACTTTCTTGAATCTATAGAAATAGCTATCCAAATTTAAATCAAAACTTTTGGGTCAAATCTGCCAGAAATCGGACCTAGCATCTTCAAAGCAAATGTAAAACATTGGTAAATGTCAAAAACCAATATCCACACATGATGTGACCAAACATATACATGAAATAACAAACCTGTGAAAGTTTAAGCTAAATCAGTCTATTGCATTTCAAGCAAAACTATTTCAAGGGAAGTTTTCCACCATGACCATTTTTATACCATGTAAGTTATGTGCAAATCTATGAACATTTATATTTTCAACCTTACCAATGTTGTACACCCTTAAAGTTCCAATCCCAAACAAATACATGTCAAAAAATAGACTCAGTAAATGAATATCATTGATTTTTTAAATTTTTTTTTTGGTCAACCATGCTCGGATCTATGTCTCCAAAGTAAATGCAGCATTTTTATTAAAATCCAGTCACTGCACTGTGACGGTAAACAGAATGTTGTAAATGATTAAGTTTTGAACAAAAATAACAGGGTTTTTCTGTATGGTCGTCATGGGTTCAAATTCCAAGGGGCACTAATACACATTAAAAGAAGATGTAGCAATGTAGGGAAAAACCAACCTCGTCCCCATGGTTTACTTTATTCCAACCATGTTTACAATAGTAAACCCTGGGAGGGAAACTCCTTACTTGGACCCTGACTGGACAACGACTGGTGTACAAAAGTATAACGTAAACATAAAGTTGTACTCATTCAGTATTCACCATGTTCACAGCCAGACTATTCTAATTTGCATACATACATGTATCCAAATTTTTTGGATATGCAAATGTTTCAATACCAGGGTGAGAGAACGGTCAACCTCGTACTGCTCGACACACCTTGGGGACGAGGTTAGGGAAAAACCTCATTTCACAACCCATGTCACAATGTATGACATCATCCTTAAATTCCAAAAATGCTTAAATTATGATGACTGAGTATAGCGCTAAAATAGTAGCCCTGTTCATGTGTGTTGTCTTGTCATTTAGCCTTCAAGAAAGACTCTGCTAGGGTCGAAACGTCAGGCCATTAACTATTTTATGCAAAATAGTAGCCCAACAGACATTACAGGCTCTCGTAAAAAACTGCTTCGTATGTTAGTAAACACCACAGGCCAATTTCATAGCGCTGCTTAACGGTAAGAAAATTTTCGTGCCAACAATAGCAGAAAAAATTGCGTAAGCGTAAGCGTATTTCACAGGTTAGCAAGAAAATTGGGCGGCCAGCTTACACGTTCACTATGGATTTGCACTGTTATGTCATTCATTTTTATACAGTAAACACCTGAAAGTTAGCATGCCTTTTCGGGCGCTTAAGGTTAGCAGCACTATGAAATGGAAACTCACGCAGTACGCACAAATCGGCTGTTAAGCAGTTCTATGAAATTGGGACCACTTCTCAACTTGCCCTGTGGGCTACTAAAAACTGTGCAGAACCTACTTGTTTATAATGCTCATATTTCTTCCTTTTCAGAATGTGAATAATTTATTTTAAAAATGTATTAATTTGTTTTTGAGTGAGTGAATGTTCATTTGACCATTAAACTGGTTGTGATTGCTACCATTAATAAATCACAAAGATACATTTATGACTGTACATTTATGACAATACACATTTAAAATCTGGGAGACTAAAACTTCCTGGGGGCAAGTAAAATGCAGTTTGTTAGCCCGGTGGGCTGCTTTATAAAAAGCTTAAAGGTATCGTACACCTTTGGTAATGACTCAAAACAAATATTAGCATAACAACTTACTTGGTAACAAGCAACGGAGAGCTGTTGATAGTATAAAACATTGTAGGAAACGACTCCCTCTGAAGTAATGTAGTTTTTGAGAAAGAGGTAATTTCTCACTAAAATAATAAAAACTTCTTGCAAGAAGTTTTTGTTCCTATCTGAAAGCACACAAATTTGTACAACAAGTGTGTTTTTTCTTTCAACATTTTCTTGCAACTTCGATGACCAATTGAGCCCAAATTTTCACAGGCTTGTTATTTAATGCATGTTGGGATACACCAAGTGAGAACAAAGGTCTTTGACAATTTCCAAACGTGTTCAGTCCCTTTAAACGGAAAATTACCTCTGGATTGGGCAATTTGGGCTAAATTAAAGCGTTAGTTATAAAATTAATCTGGTTGGAAAGATGTTTTAAAAGTAGAATATAATGATGAACACAAATATTCCTCAAAAGTGTGTGGTTTTCCTTACTTCGTGAACTAACACAGTCCCTAATCTTTTGTCAAAATTTGGTTCTACAAAATGGCGGGCCCTGTTAGCAGGCTACTGTTAGTTTAACGTGTCCGTTTTAGCAAAAGGCCTGCTTTAACATGCAAAATACCCAAAACCGCCTCATGATATAAACCATAAAACCTAGGCAAAAAAGCGTATAGAGAAAAAGCCAAGTACTTATACATGAAAGCAAACCTTACTAAAAAAAAAAAAAGTTGAAAAGCAAGAAGAAAACAAAATGAAACTTAAAAATAAACTCAATTCAATAAAATATCAGGAACAGAACAGACTTTTCCTGTAAAATAAACGGACAAATAAACATGAATTGTTATGATACCAAATATTTACTTGGTTGAAAATGTCCTCCTATTGGTACATAATTGCAGTGTTTAGTTTTTTTGACGCACCCCTTAAAAAAATAATAATAATAAATACATAAATAAATAATCATAAATAAATAAATAAATAAATAAAATAAACATCTAAAAACATATGATACAATCAATTTAAAAAAACCTCAGAACAACGAAAGCAAGCCTTCACACCTAACTCAACAATAAGTGGCACCACACAACAGCTGCAAAGCAGACGAAAACAGCACAGCTTGTTTAATTTGGTGTTCACCACACTGTAAAATTACTTCATCAAAAAATACTCATTAAATTGTCAATACCGACAATTATTTAAAATCAGAAAAACTAAACCCAGAAAACTTGTAAACAGGAAGTGTTGCACAGGTACACACGCCACGCCAGATAAATATCCATTCATGTCTTTAAAAAAAAATCAGCTTATTTTATTTTGCCTCCCTTTTAAAAAAAAAATCAGTAATTTGTCAGGCATCTCCGACAAGGCCTTATCCAGTGGGGTAGAAACATGTACAATGGGACCGAATTTGGATTCCAAAAGGAAATGTTTACATGCAAGAAACCATCCGAAAACTTCCTTTGTGCGCTGCCTTGCGTGTGAAGTTGTTTCCATAGCTTATTCTTTTGTGGTTATAAATTGAACTAAGTGCCCAGACATTATCAAAGAAAACACCGTTCCTAATGCTGGTGTATTTAGCCCTTCCCAGTTTAGGGAATAATTTGAATACACATCACATGTTCAAGTTGGATCTGCACGTAAGGATGCACAGCTGATACAAGTTCTAAAGTGGCTAGTACATTGTGAATTTGTTGCATGGTTCATGGGAAATATAATTGCCTGGGCTGTGAAGTTGACTCTCATTAATGGTTGTTTTCAATAGTCTGTACACCCCCCCCCCAAAAAAAAAAAAACCACAAAAAATGCATTGCTGAACTTGCTATGAGTTAATAAATGTTTTTGTTTGTGTTTTGTTTTGCATCGGGGATAAAGAATTGAATTTGTTTTTACCCTTACACCGATGTGTATTTAAGCACTGTATACTCAGTACTTTCTCGGGTTCTATGAAAAAATCCACAGTCAAATCACTCGGGTGGGATTCGAACCCACGAGCTATGAGTTGTAAGTGTGTTGAGTAACCCCAACCCATCAAAATCCAACAGCATGTTTTGTTTGATTCTGTTGGACTGAGGACCGCACTTGTAAACTGATTATGCTTTACATGGGATCAGGCATACCACCATAATCAGACTCCAACGGTTTGGGTGTTGAGTAACTGAATGGTGTTGGACTGAGGACTGCACTAGTAAACTGATTATGCTTTACATGGGATCAGGCATACCACCACAATCAGACTCCAACGGTTTGGATGTTGAGTTACTATATGATGTTGGATTTTGTTAGAGTGAGGAAGGATTCTACTTCTAGTATTAAATCACTCTGTAGTAAGGGTTATTTATGCAAAAAAACTAAAAAACCAAACAACTTTTGTTTAAGTTATATATTTATAATGAACAATGGGAAGATCAAAGTTGATTATTTTCCTTCCAAAATCTGTGCCCCACCAAAATAATGTTTAAAAAAGGAATGCTTTCTGAAAATCATTCTTTGTGAATTACAATCAAATAAAAAGAATAGGGACAAAGGAAAGAACAAAAAATTTCTCCACAGTGATGTAAACAATATGATTGCATGAATACTTGGGTTAAATGTTTTACAAATTTATAATTAAAAAAATGGATAAAAGATGCATAAATTGTTCGTCAATGGAATTAAGAAAAGAACCATGATTAGTTTTTTGGGGAAGGAACATTTCTTTTTTACATTTTCCTTTTTTTTAATTAAACAAAACTAATTAAAACAAAACTAATTTAAACAAGACGATGCATTTAAAATGTTTGTGTACCTTCACAGTAAAGATTGATTTTTCACACTTTTCATGTAAACATTTCTTAAAAAGTGTAGATTTTTGACTGGCTTTTTTTTCTTCTTTATTTTTGTTTGTTTAGCGTAAACCGAGACCTCAATCATCGACTCATTGAAAAGCGATTCAGGAAGTGCTTCCATTAGGGAAATGCCTCATACAGGATGTTGTGTGAAGCTTGAATTACTCCCAACTTGTAAAACAAATACATTGTATAGATCAGGGAATTATGCCGAAATCCGACTTTCACTCATTACGACCCAAAGCATTCATATCGGGCGGTTGGGTTGGTGTAGTGGTATCTTTCCTCGCCTTCCACCTCCAATTGCGACTATAGTCGTGGTGGCGCGGTGTGAACCGGGTAGTTGAAAAGCAGCACTCGCGACTAGACATAGCAGTCAATAGTCGCGACGTTGACACTAGTCGCACTAGTCACCCAGGCCTATTGATGATTACATTAAAACCCTTACAGTCCCCATTCCTCCTATAATATATCCAATTGCCGAAATGAAGGATTTGGGCTGGCAGGTCCATATACCAATTAGGCCTACTTATCACAGGGTCGAGCATTCCAATCTAAAGTCCAAAAAAATTAGTATGGAGTGACATAGGAGAAGAGGGTATGGGAGGATTTGGGCCGCACTCTAATTTATCCAACCTGTCCGTTAGGGTTTTAAGCCTATCTCCATTGACAACGGGATCCTTCCTCACTCTAACAAAATCCAACACCTTATGGTAACTTAATACCTAACCTAATGGACTCTATGGTGGTATACCTAATCTCTAGTAAGGCTTTTTAAGGGCAGTCCTCAGTCCAACCATAGAGCAAGGGTCCAACAGAATCAAACCAACATGCACTTTGGATTTTGAAGGGGTGGGGTTGGTTCAGATTAAAATGTGCATGATGAGTGCAATGGATTAGTGTTTCCATTGGTGGATGGACTGAAGTTCCTAACCCAGGTTCATAATGTGACCTGGGTTCGATTTCACAAAGAGCTTAGATTGATTTTAAGCTGCGTATCAATCCCGATTGCTAAGCAAAATGCAATGTCACAATATAAATCACTAAGGTGATATTGACAAACCTCATCTTGAGATGAATCTTAGTGCTTTGTGAAATTGAGCCCTGATGCAGAGCACACATAGCACTCCTTCGTACCGGCATGTTACAAATGCTTGTTGTCAAAATATTGACTTCTGGAAATCTGGAAAAAAACTAAAACATAATACCCAAAAAAACTCTTTTTTCACAAGCTTTCTGACTGAAGACAATCAGCACATCCCCCATACAGATTGAAAAGTCAAGCTTTTACACCACCGGTAACCATTACAACTCATCTTGAGGTTTTAAGTACCAGGGCTCAAACTTTACACTGGACCGCAGGCCCGAGGCCAGCAGTTTCAGTGTCGGGCCAGTAAACTTATGACCTGACAAGTGCGGCAGTCTTGTATTTTGCAATTGAAGAGGTTGAATAACCATACCTAACTGTGTAATGTCTTGAATAGAAACAAATTATGTTCAAATGTTGACCTTGAGTCTGGATTATTCCTTTCAATTCTGTTGAGTAATAAAGTATACCCAAAAAGATAGATGAGATCAATCTTCTCTAACATGTCTTTCTAGTACCTCATTGTTCAATTAAAAACAGTTAAATGCATGTTAAACTATGTCAGGACCCAAGAAGTTTTTTCGTTTTGATTCTGGTCTTGTACAACAATTTCTGGTCCAGTAACAATTTTACAGGTCTTTTTTTTCTTTCCCAAATTCGAGCCCCGAGTACACGGATATGGTGTTACCGCAAACCTTACTACATGTAGCCACTACTTCACATAGATTGTAGGTGAGCATGCAAAATTTTAAATCCTACTTAATTTTCTTTGTTTTTAAGACCAAGTCGTATGGTTCCCACTCTTTCCTATATGCAGCAATTCAGTTATGGAACAGTCTTCTAGAGGTTTTTAAACAGGCTGAAACATCAGAACAATTCAAAACCCGGGTGAAAACATATATCCTGTTTACTTTGTACAATTTGTTGATTTCCCAGCGCATAGGGAGCTCACGGTGATATGCGCTATACAAGAATGGTTTTATTATTATATTATTATTAAGGGCAAGGGGAAAAAGCTTTACAAGGGACGTCTACTCCTGGTAGAAATGTCAGTCTCAGTAGCAGTGAAACGGACTGATGAATAATGTCCTACTGGGTCTTGGGATGACTCTGTACAATCACAAAATATGTGTTTACTTGTTTGGGTTCAATATCACTTACGTCATTATGCAACAGGCCTGGAATTCCATCTTTTAGAGGGCAAGGCCATTTTCATTTTGCAAAGGGCACTTCCATTATAAAATCTTAAAGTCTATGGGCAACATTTGTAGGGACACCAAGGCCAAGACCAGGGGCAACAGAGGCCATGCCTGTTGCAACATAATAGCTTCACTTGACAACGTACATTATTTTGTATGCATTTAATGAAAATAGCTGTGTTAGTCTGATAGATAAAACAAGGAAGGTAGTGGTAGCACTTAAAGACTAACTAATTACATAAAACAGCTACTTCATCAGATGCAATGAAGGGGACAAACCAAGTACATGCTATAATAATATACAAGAAAGTTACGGGTGAATGAATCCAATAACAAAGGGTGTTTGATTACATGTGCATCAATTAATCAGCTAGCTTTACACTAACGACAGCAAATGTTATTACTAATAATCTTTTATAAAATTAGCTCTTCAATTCAAACAACAGTCCTGTATTGTTTATTTAACAGTGCACTTAACTGTGCACAGTAATATTTTCCTGCAGAAATAATGCAATAAAGCTCTGTATACAAAGAATATTTTGTTGCATACCTGATTCATTCACTTCACTTGTTATAAATGCCAACAAAACACAAGGTTTAATAACAAATTTCAGCTAGAAAATTCCTGGATGGGCAGAAATTTATGGTGTGCTGAGATAAACCTCAATCTTAGATTTATTTCAGAGAAACCAGCTTTATTATAAAAAATATTACAACAAAGACAAAATAAGTAATTGCCTCCATGGCTTTTTGCAACTTACTTGTCCTAATTAACAAAATCTGAATCGGTATCATAAACACAAGAACTTCAATAGGTATCTTCAATCCAAAGCAGAGGAAAAATTACAGCATGTCAAAATGGTCAAACCTGGGCCCAATTTCATGGCTCTGCTTACCGCGGAATTCTGCGCTTACACCCAGCTGCGTCCCATAGAAATACACACGTTACAAATGCATGTAAGGGCAGAATTATTTGGTAAGCAGTGTTATGAAATTGGGCCCTGTTTTGTTTATTTACTTTAACAATAACAATGATGTTTGTTATTGATGTTAATTCATTAAAAACTCAAAAGGTATGTTATATGATTGTGTTTAGGGCTCCTGTATTAACAACGAGAATTTCAGAAGCTTGAGCAAGATCTAGAACATTTGCAAAGCATCACCATCCAACGAGCAGATTCTTACCCTAGCAATAGTGAGTGGACACCGGTGTTCCGAACCACCTTTCACTGAGAATCCCCACGGAGCGCCGCCCTGCAGTGTCACGTCCAATGTTCTCGTTCTCAAATCGCACTCCGTCTCAACTTCTTCCATGTTTGGTTATCCAAACGAACGTCACGGCTAAGATGATTACACAGTCATGGGCGAGCAAGATGCAGCTGAAACTCAATGAGTTTGTAAAATGGAAGTGAAAACTTACATAAAAAGGTGTTTTCTGACTTAAAACCAGCAGATGTTTGTCAGGATTTGGAATGCAGTCTGGTACCACAGCGTATAGTATTTTGTGGCGGCACCAGTCTAAATATATGCGGAAGAACATACGGAAGAAAGATGTTCACTGGTTCGCTGATGCTTATTTGTGGAATTAAGGTCCTCGAACATTAAAATCCACGGTTACCAATTATAACGCCTACGATGTCCCCAAAATGACAAAAACAAATATCTTTTTGAAATAAAATTGGTGTTAATATATCAATAGAGGGCGGGCAATACACTTTATGTTCATCATGCGCATTAAAAAAATACACATAAACTTAATCTTAAAAATTTCTAAATAAAACAATATCTGATAAGAAGCCTTATAACAGATTATTTTAATTTTTATTACTTGATATATTAAAAAAACCTTATTGGGTATTATTTTATTTAAAAAATGCAATTCTAAAAAGGTACCGTAGCAACCTGAACTCAAAAATGATACATTTTACAATACTCTTCTCAATTTACAAACATCACCATTTAATCATGATTTAATTCATTAGTTACAAATTACACACAGCTTATTTTATATTCTATTTTATTCAGTTTAACATCTTATTTTTCTATACACGTGGATATCACTTTTTTAAAGACTGCTTTTTAGTCTTTAAAGGGGCTGTGTCATCATGATCAAAGCAGGCCTGTGGCTGTACATGGAATTATGAACTCTCACCCAGTTACTGCACGCACAAGTGCTCTCCCCCATGATAGGGGGGTGGACGCATGCAGGAACTGGGTGAGAGTTCATAATTCCATGTAAAGCCACAGGCCTGCGCTGATCATGACAACACAACAGTGACAACAGTGACAACAGTGTTATTTATATTTCACTCTTAATGTCCATGTCCATGTCCATGTTTTAAAACACAGTGTTTAAAAAAAACTTCCACATATAATCATCAGTAAGTTTATAATTAATGTTGCATAAGCCTACAAATTAATGCATGTAGGCCTACAGTTGACAACGTTGTAATAAGGATTAATCATTTTGTGAATTTGTTTTTTCTCTGAATTTTAAAACAAACATTGATATTTTTTCCACATTTTCCATGTACCCTAGATTGAATAAGAACACATTACTTTACAGTGTTCACAGAAAAAGTGAAATAAATAAATAACATGACAAATAACAGTACATTTTTCATCTGCTCCAATAGTATGTTATGCACTGCTGTCAACATTTTCAAAATATCTAACAGCAGTTAAGAAAATTACTTTCCAGTTTTATTGAAAACATGGGGGTAAATTTTCACTAAAATTTGTTTAAACTTGATAAAGTTACAGATTAAATCTGTTCATCTGTACAAATTACTTTGATGATTTATTTACGAATGGCATTTTAAAATAATTTTTTTGCAAAATTGTTTTATTCTTAGACTGCGTTTGACAGCTTCAATGGCAGCGGCTATTAACAAATAGCCAATCATAGCCATAGCAAAATTCACTCAGGCCGTGTCCGAATTAGCGGCTACATCTCCGGCTACGACTAGATTTCCGCATCATCATGCATTGAAGTATAGGATGCAAACCTCTTAGCAACAGTCGTAGCCATAGCCACCAATACGGCCCCAGACACTGCCTTTATCTTTCTAGGCACTGACCACAGGAGACTTTATACGAGTAAAAAATAAACCCATGTCTGCTACTTTGCATCACAAGGTCTCCAACTAATAGTGGCCATGGAATTTGGCTCACACACTTATTTTTGAATATTGCTTAAAGGCACTGGACACGTTTTGTAATTGTCAAAGACCAGTATTCTCACTTGGTGTATCCAAACATATGCATAAAATAACAAACCTGTGAAAATTTGGGCTCAATTGGTCATCGAAGTTGCAAGAAAATAATGAAAGAAAAAACACCCTTGTTGCACAAATTTTGTGTGCTTTCAGATGCCTGAAAAAGACTTCTGGTCAGAAGTCTTTTTCAGATTCAAATATTTCAGTGAGAAATTACCTTTTTTCTCAAAAACTTCGTAACTTCAGAGGGAGTCGTTTCTCACAATGTTTTATACTATCAACAGCTCTCCGTTGCTCGCTACCAAGTAAGTTTTTATGCTATTTTTCGTTTGAGTAATTACCAAACGTGTACAGTGCATTTAAGAACAGCTTAAAAGTAACCTGCTCCAATTTATGCATACAAAATAAAAATAAAAAAGTAATCAAAATTAACTTGAAAAATAACCAGAAATATTTTAGTTTTAAATTGCTTAATACATGTACATAATGAAAACAAAACAATAATCGAATGGCTTCAATAGGTGTTGCTCCATCAGCCTTTACATAACAAATGTTTTTTCTGTTTGTTTGGTTTTTTTCTTCTTAACTCACACATGTTTACTTTTTATTAGAAACTAACATTGCACAATGTTCATTACTGTCAAAATAGGAAAAAAACCTGAAAAAACCCATCGCTCTTCACAAACATGCAACCTTGTAATTGTGAAAAAGAGAAAAATAATGGCCGAACATAAAGAACTGTGTACATTTTTGTTCAGTTTTCTATGGCAGTATATTATTTTTTCGATAAGGAAATTGGCTGATCAGCTGAAATGATGCAGGCCTGTCTTCGAAAGATGATATTTGGTACTTGGAAAAAAGTAGGACTATTTATACAAGGGCTAACCTACATGTACACATGGTGTAGGCTTTAATAACAATTTCAGGCTTTTTAAAGGCAGCGTATACTTTTGGTAATTGTCAAAGACTAGTATCCTCACTTGGTGTATCCCAACATATGCATAAAATAACAAACCTGTGAAAATTTGGGCTCAATTGGTCAACAAAGTTGCAAGAAATAATGAAAGAAAAAACCCCTGTTGCATAGAATGCCTTCTATAGAATGTTTTCAGATGCCTGAGAAAGGCTTCAAATTTTTGGGGTGATAATTACCTCTTTCTCTAAAACTACACTACTTCAAAGGGAGTCGTTTCTCACAATGTTTTATACTACCATCAGCTCTTCAATGCCCCTTACCAGGTAAGTTTTATGGCCATTATCTTGTACAGTTATTACCAAAAGTTCACCCTGCCTTTATCACAGTTTTTCTGATGTTTCCAAGGGCCAAACAAATCGGAAATCAGACTACAGTAGGAAGAATATCATGCCTGATTCATAGTGCAATAGTGCCTTTTAAACTAAAGGCACTCAAAAACTCTGACCACACCCGAGCAAACTTCCCAATGACAGAACATACCTTGAGTATTTTTTACAAGTATCTCAAGAAATAAGCCACCTGTCAGTAAATAATTTATAAAAAATATAGATATTTAGCTCCTTTAAAAAAAATACCCCAAACTAGAAGCAATTCTTGCCTTCCTTTTCATAGCAAATTTACAAAACACCTAGGTAATACGTTGACATGAAATTATGGTAACACTACAGAAAGTGACACAGATCTGCTGTTTAGTATGAACAAAAAAAACCACCTTGCTTTACAAATCTACTTAGGCAAGTCAAATCAAGCTACTTATAAAAAAAGAAATATATAATATATATATTTTTTGGGCAAGGAAATTATTCCTAAGTGTTAGTAAAGGGCAATAATGGCAATGAAATATTACGCCTTTCCATCGCTCAGTTGGTAGAGCGCTGGCGCGTTAATCCAGAGGTCACAGGTTCATGACCTGCTCGAGTCAATATTTCTTTGTTCAACCCCAAATTATTTAAAATTTACCCAATCAGTTTCCCTTTATTACCTGATATTTTCCTTAATACATTACAATACAATTTTTCATTTGCATACGTGTAACACACATGCACATACACACACAATTTAAGTTGGAAGGTTATTTGTGCATCAAGTTCCATTGAAAGCTTACATAAATTTATCACTTTTTAGTAAGAATGAGAACATCTTTGGCATTCAGATTCAGCAAAGGCATTTTGCAGGTTCCATCATACTGGTACTCGTACTGGTACTCACACTACATAACCAATTCCCAGGCAACAAAACCCCAGGAAATTCCCCTGGAGTTATAACCTCTTCACCACCCCTCTTTCGTTTCACACTTGCTGCAATTTTTCTAACAAAAACAACAAATAGTACGATAACTTTTGAATTATCATGCTTAACCCTACTCGCAAGCAGGCGTAGCTTTTTTTTTCTGGAAATATATAATTTCCGGAAGTTTACCAGGGTGAGCAACTAAGTGTCAAAAAGGTCAAGGGTCACATATATTTGTTCTCAGAAAACACAGCTCAATCTCAACCTTAGGTTAAAACAGTTGTGACTTTGGATGGGACACAAAGCCGTAGGTCCTGTGTGTTGTGTAATGCACGTAAAAGAACCCAGTCACACTTTCTCGCAAAGAGAAGGGGTTTGCCCCGGTGTTTCTGGAAGTGGCTGCTGAATGCACCGCAGCACCTTGTAAACCATTAGAAGGTGCTACATAAATGGGTCTCATAATTCAAAACATAGCTCTGCTTTTCCTGTTGAAAAACAAAAAAACAAATAATGAGCGTTTTAATACGCCCCTAGGGGTGTGATAAAGCGCTATATAAGAACCCAGTATTAACTTGTACTCAACTGCCATTTCTGAACTTATACAAAATGATCATGACAATGTAGTCAACTGAAACTCGGGTTAAGGGTTCATTTATGTTCGGGTCAAAGGTCAGACACATGAACTATTTGTTTGCCGATGTTTCCTCCAGACATCATGGATACATAAGCATGAGGTGCATTCTCAAGTCCTTCAGCCACAGTCTCTTTGATCTGAAGAAGGAGAAACAAAATCATCCATCAACGAAGGCCTTATCACAAGTTGAAAAAAACATCCAGAGCTTGAAATTTACACTAGGCCACAGGCCCGAGGCCAGTGATTTTTGTCTTGTGTTTCTAAATAATAATAATACCTCCCTGTTATTTTTAATTTAAACTGATCAATACATGAATCTTTCAATTCTGTTTAGTATTGAAGTATTACCCATAAGACAAATGAGATCAATCTTTAAAAAAATAGCTAAAATGTGAAACTGTGTGTCGATAGTGTTTTTCTCATTTTGATTCTGGTCTTGTAATACATTTTCTGGTCCAGTAAAAGTTTTGATCTACAAGCCCTGCAGTCTTGTGGAATTTCACACTAAGTTTGAGCCTTGACATCACTTTACAAAAACGCTCATTTGACAAACACAAATTCATTTTCACCCTAGAGCCATCTCACTTCACATTTCCAAGGTGATTTGGGTTCAGATACAGCTTTATTTTTTTATTTTTTTATATATTTTTTTTTAATGCAAGTTTGCACCAATCATGGCTAAAAGCCACTCTTGGTAAGGGGCTACAAGAAAAAAAAACCAAGAAAACATTTAAGATGAAAATAACTTGGAGGAGCTGAACGTAGGAATTGATATTCCTCTTTAAAAAGTCTAGATTGTAGGATGGAGGGAAACATGCACCAGGCAAGGAGTTCCAGAGAGATGTAGTACTTGGAACAAAGCTGTTGGAATGGCTCTTTGTTCTACATCTCAGCAAAGCAAGAGTGTATGGGTGAGAAGAAGCAGAAAGCCTGGTTTCATGCTCAAACATCCTGATAGGAGGAACTAGGGCGAGCTTGCATAACAAATAAAGACTAAAAATAAAATTAATAATAAAGTGCCTGGGTTTTTGTCCTGATCCAAAATTCACATACCTTGATTTGTCCTTTCCTGTACCAACCACAGAGCATCGCAACGGCTTCAGAAAATTGATCAACGTAGTTGAGAACCAAGAAGCGATCCCTCGTGATGTTCTTCTCTTCTAAGATTCTCTCCGTCTCAGCTGGAAGAGGTGGAGGGTATGGTACGTCTTTGTTATAAACTGAGATCTGGCCGCATAAGATGATGTGGGAGTCAGTAGTCATCTGAAAAGTCAAAGAAGAATGTTAAGAAAATACTTCTTTCTCTGTAATCTCAGATAACCCTGTGACAGTGTTGTAGGTCTCGAAGACTGGTCTTGAGACCCAACTTGTTGAGGATTCAGCTGTTTCAAGGTCTTGATTTTGAAGAAACGGTCTCAGTCTCCGAGCAAAGGTCTCGGAGTCTCGTGTCAGGACTTTCCAAGACCTTAATTTCATAATCATCCAAAAACATATACAAATAGAAAAATGAACCCAAAAGAATAACAAATCGTCGTAAGCGCAACATAGTGGCTATGTGACACCCATAGTGAAGGCTAAGCACAGCCATCATATGGGGCAAAAACAGTGTTTCAGCATTATAAATCCACTGGATATACAGAAAGTTGGCTTTGAAAATTGTTTAATTTTTTACAATACAGATTTGTCTGAGGTCTCCCCCTAGGTCAATGGGAAGGTCTCGGTCTCAGTCTCGGACATTGAGGTCTCGGTCTTTGTCTTGGTCCCAGATGGAAGGTCTTGTTTTGGACTTTGTGGTTTCAGTCTCGGTCTCGGACTTTGTGGTCTATGCCTTTGTGGTCTCGGCTACAATACTGCTCCGTGAGGAGTTTAAATGTGAATTAAAAACAATAAACCAGAGCGGTTTGAATGTAATGAAGTTCAGAGCAAAACAGAATGTGCAATTTAAAATGGAGAGTTAAAACCAGTCACTGAATAGTTAAGTAACTGAAGACAGAATTAACTATGCACTGTTATGTCTCCACAACCTACTGCACCAGTTATAAGTTATGTAACGTCTGACTTTATAAAGTCTCACTGCTTTTGTTATTATATTGTTATGCTTGGGTTGAACCGTCAGGCCATTATCGTTTTTTGTGTGTATTTACACCACAGGTATCTTTGGTCGATAAGCAGTTTGCAACAGCTAATTCTTGAATTTAATCAGTAAGTCAGTTGTTGCATTAAAATTAAAATTAGTTTTGAAAGTTTTTTTCAATCTCACCTGCTGAATGACATCATCGCTTACAGCGCCCCCAACGTTATCAAAATAAACCTGGATACCTCCCGGGCAACAGTCTCGCAGTCTCTCCCCAACATTCTCCGTCTTGTAATTGATGGCATGATTGAATCCGAGCTCCTCGGTGATGTAAGAACATTTCTCATCCGAGCCACAGATACCGACAATGTTACTGCATCCCTCTAATCTGGCTATCTAGCAAAAGAAGAAATATAAAAAAATTCATATAACAAAAATTTGTTTTTTTTGTTTTTTCCCATTTCTACAGCAACAAAAGTCCAATAATATTGATTACAAGTAAATAATTATGATAATAATAACATTTATATAGAGCTTAATACTAGCGTTTCTAAGCGCATTGAACCTTACAAAGAGATGAGTCTTTAAAGGCACTGAACACGATTGGTAATAGTCAAAGACCAGTGTTCTCACTTGGTGTATTCCAACATATGCATAAAATAACAAGCCTGTGAAAATTTGGGCTCAATTGGTCATCGAAGTTGCAAGAAAATGTTGAAAGAAAAAACACACTTGTTGTACAAATTTGTGTGCTTTCAGATATAGGAATGAAAACTTCTTGCAAGAAGTTTTTATTACTTTAGTGAGAAATTACCTCTTTCTCAAAAACTAAGTTACTTCAGAGGGAGTCGTTTCTCACAATGTTTTATACTATCAACAGCTCTCCGTTGCTCGTTACCAAGTCAGTTTTTTTTGTTAATATATATTTTGAGTAATTACCAAACGTGTACAGTGCCTTTAATAGAGATTTGAATGAGTCAGTAGAGGTAGCTTGACGAATATTGAGAGAGAGATTGTAAATAAATAAAGTTGTAAAACAAAATTAAGTACAAATGGGGGTTGCAACCAGAAGAGGTAAAACCCTCCTGTAGTGGAGCACCCAAAGTCAATTTGTACAACAGACTTTAAAATTTCCTTGATTATTTTTGTTCCTGTGCTATACACATTTTCCATTCATAACAGACACCACTAACATAATCCAAGATATAAATAAATAAATAAATAAATAAATAACAAATTATAATAATAATAAAATGTCCCACAGAAACTTATGGTGTTCTCAAGTTTTCTTTGTCAATAAAAAAAAAGGAAAACAAGAAAATCTGCTGACCAGCTGAAGTGTACTTGTTATGCATTTGTAACCACAGCTGTACTTTTCAGAGGTATCTGGGGTTTTTTTGCCCCTGACTTTCTGAATTTCTTAGAGCCATAAAAGGGGATTTCCCCCTACTGACCCAATTCACCTGACGCCATCATCACAATAATCTTGGTTGCGCTGTTTTGAGAGTCAATGTCCCCTAGTGTTACACAGTGTAGTGCGCATTTTAGGCCATGCTGTGTTTACACACTTACCATATTTTAACATGCAAATCGATTCCCAAAGTGCCTATGTAATGATTTACAAACATGAATAGAGAGATTTTTACAGTGATGTGATGAAGGATTCAACAAACCTGCCCTGCAAGAGATCCACAAGATCCAGCTGCAGCACTAACAACAAACGTCTGATCACCGTCTGGTACCACGTGTCCCTTCTCTTTGATACCAAGGTATGCAGTTATACCAGATAAACCATACAATCCTAGCATCAAGGACCAGTGCTTCCTGACCAAACTAACATCAACCTGACAAAAGTACAGAGCAAATAGAGATAGTTCATATAATTACAGGTTTTTGTAATAAACCTGAAATGCCTTAAAGGCATCGTACACGTTTGGTAATTTTCACAGACCAGTGTTCTCACTTGGTGTATCCCAACATATGCATAAAATAACAAGCCTGTGAAAATTTTGGCTCAATTGGTCATCGAAGTTGCAAGAAAATGATGAAAGAAAAAACACCCTTGTTGTACAAATTTGTACATAGATAGGAATAAAAACTTCTTGCAAGAAGTTTATTTTAGTGAGAAATTACCTCTTTCTCAAAAGCTATCAACAGCTCTCTGTTGCTCGTTACCAAGTCAGTTTTTATGCTAATATATATTTTGAGTAATTACCAAACGTGTACAGTGCCTTTAACCGCTTCACATCGGCAAATGTTTTTCTGGACTGGCCACGGCGGACGTTTTGTTACACCAGGAACAACTTCGAAGCGTCTTCAATTTTGTGCAGTCAGTCTGACGGCTGACGTGTATATTCATCCATACATTCCATTGTGTAGCATGCACAGGCATGTACCTACTGTGCTCACTATGTTTCACCAAACAAAGAGGGACAGAAGGAACTGGAATTTATGGTCGTTATGTCCCTTTTTCTGGGGGTTATTGTGTAATCCCTGATTCCAGACCTTTGTCCTTTTGTTGTACAAATGTGGCATACAAAAACGGACAGGCTGCCATAATTGTTTATCACTGAATTCGGCTCAATTAGCCTTGTTGAGATATGGTGGACACTATAGGAGTGCACTGTAGGATTTGGGTGTATACAGACAAATTTACCCAAACTAAACAGTGTTATAGTAATGTGTCCCCCATGTCTCAAAATGGCTTATGGGAGGCAAGTCCGAGAGTTAAGACATTCCAGCATCCATGACAGATTATCGGCCTTGGCTTAAGGCCTAGGTTTTGCGATTCACAGTCAGAGCATTCTCATATTATCTCACAGGAGAACAACAAATCCCGGGCTATATTGTATCGGACCATTTTTTCCCTCCAGTGTGGGGGGTCAAGGTCTTTAAAGGCACTGTACACGTTTGGTAATTACTTAAAATATATATTAACATAATAAACTGACTTGGTAATGAGCAACAGAGAGCTGTTGATAGTATAAAACATTGTGAGAAACGACTCCCTCTGAAGTAACGTAGTTTTTGAGAAAGAGGTAATTTCTCACTAAAATAATAAAAGACTTCTTGCAAGAAGCCTTTTATTCCTATCTGAAAGCACACAAATTTGTACAACAAGGGTGTTTTTTCTTTCATCATTTTCTTGAAACTTCAATGACCAATTGAGCCCAAATTTTCACAGGCTTGTTGTTTTATGCATATGTTGGGATACACCAAGTGAGAACACTGGTCTTTGACAATTTCCAAACGTGTTCAGTGCCTTTAAGCGGAAGGCACCAGCCCCTTGCCCCCCCCCCTCCTCTGGTTATGCCAAGCTGTTTCTCATACATCAGAATCCCTCAGTATATATGGAAACTCAACATCAAAATCTTGAGAATTTTTCCATGGATTCCTGTCACTACTTCACCTTGTTGACAATCAAGCAGTTGAATCCCTGTACGTCTAGAGCGGCGTATAGCTGCCAAGGCCAATGAAAACCTTCTAGAACATCTCCCTTGCCATAACTCGGACTGTTACTCTTCACGACCACACCCACCCCTCCACCATCTATTGTAGTATCTAGTTTCCATGGGGATATGTAGTCTGTTCCAGTGTCCATGTTCATTCTACACCTCTAAAATTAATATCACAGAAAAATGAAGTCAGAACATTTTTTTGAAACACATTGTTTATTGAATGGGATATGAACTGGAAATAAAATTTCACATCTTGACAATATTTTGCTTTATTTCAAGGGATAGTTTTACAAATTGTGCCATATATTGGTGTGCTCCTTGTCCTTGTGTATTTTTCAACAACCAAAACCAAATACAGTCTTAAGAAACAAGGCTAAAGGCCAGTGATTTTTGCATCTGGCCAGTAAACTCAATACTGGACAAGTCCAGCAGTCTTGTGTTTTTGTTCAAATTTTGATTTTCGGTCTGATAAAAATCTTTCAGTTCTGTTGAGCATTGAAGAATACTTACCCATGATAGAAATGCAATGAATCTTCTCTTAGTGCTTTTTCAAATTAAAACAGCTCAAAATGTTAAACCATGTCTATTTTTTTTTTCTCATATCAATTCTGGACTTGTAAAAACTGTTTCAATCCAGAAAATATTTTGAGCTCAAAAAGCCCTGTGGTCTTGTGGATTTCCCCCCCCCCCCCAAAAAAAAATTTGAGCTCTGCAGTGTAGAGACATTCATACCATATATGGATCTGTAGACAGACAAAGTGTCTTGATGAGGATTTGTCCATCTTCAAGAATTGGCACCTCACAGTTTTCAACCCTGAAGTTGTCAATTGAAGGAACACCATCAGCACCTGAAGGTATTCAAGGGGGTAACAAATTTAACAAAACAATCACAGAAGACAGTAAGACTAACGACTAACGGTTTGGCAGTTTTATTATTATTTACTACAACAAATATTTAAATCTTTCATTATTTAGAAGGTGTAACAAAAGTCAAAGGATCATCTATGTGTTTATATTTTGAATGTTAAGAAAATCATGAAATGTTTAAACGAAGCCAAATTTAAGGACACAAGTCCCAGTGTTTTGGCACTATTTATGGGGGCTACATTCGGATTTGACCACCCAGATTTCAAAATATTCATTCTTCTCAACAACAAAAAAGACTAAGACTAGTACGACTAGAGGAGAGGGGACTTTTGATTTTGTGTAGATTAGAAATAGAATGGATCTCCGTCCCACCCACACACAGCCACAGTGTGTTTACTTGAGCTAGCTATACATGCTTTTCACAAAATCATGAAACGTTATAGTCTGTTTTTATGAATCAGGTGAAATTTTATTTAATTTAAATCATATTAAAACGAAATTTTTACCCGGTCTACGTGCAAGACAAACTCGCTTGTTTTCTAACGTTGCCATCTACTGAACTATCTGAGTCAAAAGTTGGACCGGATATATTGTAAAGTCACGACACTTGTTTTTTCCACCATAACACACTAGTCTCAGATTTGTCCTTTATTGACAATTTGAAGAGCGCCCTCTATCCAGTCAACACAAATCAAAATGGCGTCCACGACGAAAGAGATGGAAGAATTTTTCGAGGCACATCGTCACCCGTACGAGCCAATTAATCATTGGAATGCTCGGAAACAGTTCATGATAAATAACTGGGATCGTTACTCTGGAAACCAACTGGTTTCATTGGCCATGGTGTGGTCAAATATGGAGTTTGATGGAAGCACGTAAGTTGGAAATATTTTTTGCTAGTTTAGAAACGAGGGCACGTGTTGAGACAATCAGCAGACATGAGAGAGTCAACTCGACTTTAAACCCCCCACAGCAGCAGAGCAGAGTGGTGGATCGGAGCATTGTCTGAGTGGGTGGGGTTGCAGGAATCGGGGAAGGTTGGGAGGTTATTTTCGGAGTAACTATAGAATACAGGTACACTCGGAGCTCCCACTGCGCCTCAGCCGGAGCGCGTTGATCACGTGAAGGTGTGGGCAATGGCCGATGGAGGTTTTTTTTTAGAAAGGCGTGCGTGCAGGTGCGTGAGGGCATGATGCGATCGTGAGACAAGGAAGCTGGGGACGGGCGCGCGCGGCCGCGCGGGCGCGGAGGCGCCGGAGGCGGAGCGGCGGAGGCGCGGAGGAGTGTGAGACGTGGGGCGATGAGGCGTTTAGAGGCGCGTTTAGACCGGCATGCAGTGCGTGCGCAGCGGTGGGGCATTAGTGTGAAAGACGGGGAGCGAGAGGCGCGCAGGCGGTGTGTGAGGCGTGGAGAGGGAGGCGTTTTAGGAGGGGAAAGCGTTTTAGGAGAGGCGTGAGGATGAGCGCGTGAGACGGGAGCATGGAGCGGCGGAGCGGACGGCGCGGAGCCGGCGGAGGGGCGGCGTGGACGAAGGTGTATGACCGGTTATAGAGGGCGGGGCAGACGAGCCATGTGGGCGCGTGCAGAGAGGGGAGGGTGCGGGCGCGAAGAGCGGGCGCGGGAGCGCGCGGAGGCGCGGAGGCGCGGAGGGCGAGCGAGGGGTGGTGGAGTGGGCCGATGGGCCGAGGTGCGGAAGGTGTGCAGTGCGTGCGTGAGTGCGGCGTGCAGGCATTAGGCGGGGGAGGGAAGGCGGAGCGCGCGGCGGCGGGAGCGCTGACGAAGGCGAGATGGGCGTGTGTAGGCGGAGGAGCAGTGCGTGAGGCATGATGCAGTGCGGTGCGGCAGGTGCGATGATGAACGGTGTGAAAATAATATTCATGGGTCATGTATATCGGCAATAATATTCCTATTTTTAATTCTTGAAATGATACCTGCATTCTATAGTTGTGCCTTATTTTCAAATCAATCAAATTCAAAACACTAAAATGTTAATTAAAATGACATTAACAATTTAATTTATTAACAACATCATGAACAGATGAGTCGGTGTCCACAGTTTGTGTTTTGAATTTTTCAAACAAACATTTGAAGTTGATTTGAAGGTAACTTTAAATATTGGTAAATTCATAAAAAAATGAGCTTGCTTGTGGGGCAAGGATGTTATTTTATTTGTATTTTCTGATTTTGTTAAATATAAAAACACCCCAATAGGCCTAATATTTAGAAGAAAAAAATGGTTTCTTCTAAATAAAGTTTTTAGAAAGTTTAAAACCACGCATCATATCACAGGACACAACACAGTACTTTTATTTTTAACTCCATTCACCTTGAATTGCAGGTATCCTCCTGAATTAATGGAACGAGTGAAGCTGATGGCAGAAGGAATTGAAGTTCTCTACTAAATCTACCCCCAGTCAATAGTCAACAATAACACACACTGAACAGACATCAAAAATAGATTTAAGTAAACACACAATGTGCGCATGGGTGGTCAGGTTAGGCCTCGAACTTTGCTCTCGAAGGGGCACAGCATTTTTCCTCTTGTGAGGGCCACTTCTATGAGGAAAATTTGTATTGGAACTTTGCAAAGGGCACCACAACAAAAGCACAGGGCACCACGGCAATTGATGTGTTTGCCGTGGGTTATTTCGAGGCCTGTCAAATGGGCGGGTTAGCCTACTAGTGGTTGTATCTTTCCTCTCCTTCAACCTCTAGGACCCTGGTTCAAATCCCACAGGGGGCAGGCACTATGTGAATTGGGTTTTCATTTCAGTCCCTACCGGATTGCGTGGGTTTTTCCCTGGAATAATTCTCTGGGGCTTTCCTCCCACATCTAAAACTGAAACTTCCTTCCTTGTATTCTCTCCATTGGCTTCTTGATTAAGTACGCTTTTATGAGAATCCTTGGCTTCACAACCAAAAAAAATAAAAAAATAAATGTAACTTTATTGGAGAGAGTTATGAACATTTCGCACTGTTGAAATACACATCCTAGTCGTAAGAAATTTGTCTTTTCTTTGAAAAGCTTACATTGTTTAACCTGAGTGCTGTGTAGGCTGTCTACTGAAATAAAACTTAATTCTCAAAAATGTATTTTCCAGGTTGATATTGGTCAGTATTATTTACTTATCATTGGAACAACCGAGCCAAAATGTGAACATTGAATCGATTATTTTTTAGTGATCCACTTCAAAATAGACATTAATTATTGACCCAATATTGTGCATTGTGTGTTTACCCTACAATACAAATAAACAACCAAACAGACACCAAACTATAACGCGTTCTGTTCAAAGCCCGATGAAAGCAAAATGAGACAAAAATCAAACTTACTTGCGGTGTTCTTTTTAATTGAAGATATCCACCTGAATTGATGAAACGAGTGCAGGAAATGGCTAGAGGCATAACTGTAGATGACACATCCATGGACGTTGATTACAAACCAAACATCACTGTGAGTAGATCTCAGCCATTTGATAAACCCAAACCCAAACCAACACCAGAAGTGATCTCAACGACTGACACCTCAAAGCCAGTTAAGCGCAGACTTGAGGAGGAAAGAGAAGGGAGTAAGTTCCAGAAAACAGAAAAAAGACGGAGTGTAAAGGAGACGGCAAACGCAGGATGTGACTTTCATGTTGGGCAAGTTAAGCGTGGACTTGAAGAGGAAAGAGAAGGGACTAAGTTCCAGAGAACAGAGAGGAGACCGAGTGCGAGGGAGCGGGCAGTCGCTGGATATGACAACCGTCTTGGAGGGCAGGGGGGCAAGACATACCAATCAAACTACAACCGCAGAGATGACCAACCAGGAAATATGATGGCACACGATAGAACCGTCTCTGCTCTAGCGGACAACTTGCTGAGACAAAGTAGCCCGAACAATCACTTGGGCTCTGCACTTCACAGGCTTCACAATGCTGGAAGCAAATTATCCCTGAGACCGGATGTGGAATTTATTGAGATTCCCCCTGTTGACGGAAACTTGCCGTTAGCGGTCAGAAGGAATCTTGGAATGAGCCTCAGGGATAACCCAACATGGCTTTGTAATCTCTACATGGGCGACGTACTTATGACGAGTGTGGAATCGAGCAACAAACCCAACTCTAAAACAGCTGCAGCTGAGAAGGCTGTGTCAATCTTGGAGAGTTCCCACTATGTTGTGAACAATGAGAAGAAAGTGAGTAAGCTGGGAAGAAATTACAGCAAAGAGGTAGTGCCCTTAGACGACAAATTGAAGTCGCAGAAATATCCAATTAAAATACACAATAAAGGTGGAGCTCCACGCCCGACCTACAATCTAGAGGGGTTTGTTTTGATGGATCAGGCCGTTCCAGTCCCAGCAGTTAGCGCCTTGATAAACTCGGCACAGAGTAACCATGTTCCCATTGCGTTTGAAATCAGCGACAACATCGGGAGGCTGAACGGTGAAACTGGCTATGTGTGTAACACCATCATCAATGGTGTCACTGTCGCCACTGGAGTTCACATGAACAAGAAAGAAGTTAGAAATGTCTCTGCCGCTAATGCCCTAGCGTTACTGAAACAAAGCTGCCCAACGCTGAAGAAGAACCTTGATAATGCCCAGGGAATGGCGGTCAAACGCGATGAACTCTCCGGGCAAAGAAGCATGCGTCCCGAAGATAAACCCAAGGCAATTGCTGAATCCAACGTTGGACACAAAATGCTGAAAATGATGGGCTGGACAGGTGGTGCTCTAGCTAAGGATGGCATCGTAGAACCCATCCAAGCTAGTGAGAAGTTCACACGTGAAGGGCTTGGGTTTATTCCCGTGCCAAAGGACAGCGCCACCCAAAAGATTGACTTGAAAGCAGTCCGAAAGATCTTGGAGAATTTTGTGAGCTCGGGGCGACGAGATGATCTTATATTCTCCTCAGACCTCTCAAACGATGAGAGGAAGGCGATCCATGAAGTCTGCCGACGTTTTAATCTTAAGAGTAAATCACATGGGAAAGGACAAGAACGGTTTCTGGTGGTTCGACAGAGACGTAATCTCAATGAACTTGTTCAAGATGTGGCAGAAAGTGGCGGGACTTGTGGACAGTATGAACTTATCTCACCTGGACAGTAATTTTCAGATAATTTCACATTTTAAAGGCAGAGTATACCTTTGGTTTTGAAAACGTTCAAATCTTTTAATCCTGTATAAGTGTAGATATATGCCATAAAACTAACCTGTGAAAATTTCACTTCAAAAGGTGGTAGCGTTTTTGAGATATTGCCAAAAATCGAGAGCGGTTATGTCCACGCAGGAAGAATAATCCGCAATTGAAATACACAATCTGAGAAACATAACACATGCATGAATGTTTCTCAGATTGACAATTTTTTGAATCCCTTTCTCTAAAACCACATTCCCTAGAATCGTTTCTATTATCAACAGTTGCAGTTCTTCTTAGCAAGTAAGTTGTTACGGTCATTAACTAATGGAGTACTAATTACCAAAGGTATACCCTCCCTTAAACAAATATTTTCTGAAGAGTATTTTGATGTTTCATTGCAACTTATTCCTAATTCGGGCCTTGAACTTTTGAAGTGGCATGGCAATTTTCCTCTGGTAAGGGGCACTTCTATGAGGAATTTTCAAAAATATTTATTGGAACTTTGCTAAGGGCACCACAGCAAAAGCACAGGGCACCACGGCAATTGCTGTGTGTGCAGTGGGTTTAGATGAGACCTGCACATTCAATTTTGGGAAAAGGGTACTGTAAACTTTCAAACATGCAGTCTGTTGACAAAACTATTTTTGTATTTCTGTGTTGTGTGTAAATTATAATATTTTATCTGGCTTTAGTAACACGTTGCACTGCGGAAGTTTCATTTATTATGAAAGGTTTGATTTGGGGTTGTATTTAAAATTCAACATATTGTAAAGAATCTCTGTGAATGATAGAATGTTGTTATTGCAAAGGAAAAGGGCATGATGAGTTGAGGCAGAGATACACAATGTTATGAAAAGACAGATGATTACAATTTAAATCGGTGACCACTACTTTATTTTGCAGCTCCTCACTTCTCTATGATAAGTCTCCGAGACTCCGACTGACCTCTTATTCTAAAAGTTATTTTATTTTACTCTTTAAGCTACTTCATTATTATTTTCATTCCAGAACAAAATTAATTCTTAGATAAATTCATGCATGCGGCTCACGCCTAAAGCCAAGCAATCGGATTTATCTGATAGTAATAACTCCATATCACTACATTATTATAGACCAAAAGTCTGATCAGAATTGTTAAATATGCATTTATCTTTATACTAAAAGAAAATTTACACTTCTGTACTAATCAGTAGCCCAATGCAAAAGATTCTGGGTGAAATCTGAGCCCGGGCAACACCCGCAACAGGGCCGTGTATTGAGAGAGTTGCGACATGGAGGGACCAGCTTTCTCCGGTCACGTGGTTGCTGGACGCCATTTTGTTCCAAATGCAGCACAACCCAATGGGCAGACTAGTCTGGCACCCTGTATTCGCCAATGCATTTTTTTGAGACAAAATGGCTTCTAATCGCAAGTTGTCGCAACTCTCTCAATACACAGCTCTGACCCGCAACCATCATGGCGCATCGATTTTGAAGCAATGCGGTACACAGCTGTAAACCTGGTAGTATGTAAACTTGGCAGCTTAATATATTTTTGTTAACTGTACTCAAGATGCATTGCAGTATTTTTTTTAAGATGGCGCTTGTGTATATGGGCTATTGCTGTCATAAATTACAGAAATTCACCCGTTAAAAAAATACAAATCAATTCTGGAGATTTGTATAGAAGATTCTGCTGTTGCATTGCCTGCGCTAAGGGGAAGAATTCAAGTTCAAACCAAAATGTTAGCCAGGTACATGTGTGTCAGGTTGTCTCGCCTTTCTCTATGGTCTCACGGTGAGCGAGTTACTTGCATGCAAGCGTTTAAAGTGAACATATTATTTCAATTTTGTAGTAACATTTTTAGCAAGTTTTAGCATCCACATTCCAGGTCGTGGTTTACATCTTGGTTGAACTATGGTATGCATAATCGACAGGCCTGGAATTACACAGGAGCCAGAGGGAGGTAGTGGCCTCTGTTGCCCTGGTCTTGGCCTTTGTGCCCTTTCAAAAGTTTCCCGATACTTTAAGATTTTCCAATGGAAGTGCCCCTTTGCAAAATGAAAATACCCTTTGAAAATGCTCTTTCAAAGATGAAATTCCAGGCCTGAATCAATTAAATTGTTCTTAATAGATTTAATGAGTGAGACTAATTGAATTAATTTTGAAATAATAAAATAAACAAGTAATCAAAAATGTGAAAAGGCCTACAACAAAATTTTCGGCATTGCAATTACAGATTGAATCACGTATGAAGGCAAGAGTATCAAGTGAATGCAAATTAGTAGAAATCATTTGTTTTTAATTCTAATTTCTGAATATATTATAAATATCGTCTTGTGGAATGTTACCAAATGAATGGTTTGACCTTTGAGCCTTCATTTTGAACCCGCAGCTGGGAATGGGCATGCCCAACTCAGCATGTCAAAAAAAAGCTTTATGGCATTAAAGGCAAAGTATACCTTTGGTTATTGGAACCCTTTGATTGTTTTAATCCTAAATAAATGTAGATATACATGTATTGTATATAGTGAAGTTTGAGATATCACCGAAAATCTTGAGCGGTTCTGTCCATGCAGGAGGACTAATCCGTAATTGGAATACACAATCTGAGAAAGTTATGATTATGGGGTACATGCCAGCCTGTTGCCACCTGTGGCTTATTGTTTTCAGCCAAAAGTAGTTTGAATATATTGAGTTAAAAAAACCTGTCAGTTTTAGGAAAAGTGCAATGAGCTCAATCTCAAACCTTTACACTTGGTGTATAGACCCCTTGCGTTGGCTGCCATCGCTGAGGTCAAACAATGGAAACGTGTACGCGTGTATGCGCCGCGCACAACTCTCAGTACAAGTTCTTCACTGACCTCAGTGAGGACGCTGTTTGGGCTTGTGATACCATTTGTAAGGGGTTTAAGTTTAATTAAAGGGGGTCCACAGTGGGCAGAAGTTTCTTTTTGTCGTGTTGAAAAATTATTAACATAATTATTATTAAGTGTTCATCATTTAGGGTTAGACTTGGACACACCTCTCAAGGCAGTTTATTGTAAGCCCAATGGTTCGTTTTGGAATGGCAAGGCAGTTTTCCGTAATAAACCTTATGCATTGACGTCATTCAGCCGCCTTTCATAGAGGTAAACCGATGATGAAACAATGGAAATGGGCAGATTTGTACGCATGGTGCACAGGACTGGCCAATGAACAACCTCCTTTTGACCTCTAGGCGAGGGCGCCCTACTCAAATGACATCATATGCATAAGGTCTATTAGAGGCACCTCTATGAGGAAAATTAGCATTTCTATTGGGACATTTCAAAAGGGCACCAAAGCAATGACCAGGGGCATGGAGGCAATTACCTTGTTTGCCTCCGTGAAGTATCAGGCCTGTTGTTGATGAATGTGATCACTTGATCACATAATAATGAAATGTATGTGTACAAGTATGTAGGTACTAACTATCAAGTGCTTAGGTGTTTTTTTTAAGCAGAACATCTAATTGAAATAAATTTGTACAAGCTATCTTGAGTCATCCAGAGAAAATATCTTTGTCTTAAATGGTCATTTATTTGAAAATTTTGGTTTGTTGATTATGTCTTTACCCTAGGCTGCCAACTTTAGCAATTGTTTATATGATAAATAACTTCCAAGTTCTAACATGGTTAGAAGGGGTTAATTTGGGGCCAGGGGATTACACCATGGGATGTAAAAAAGACTTTCAACTTCTTCAAGCAATGCTCATTGTCTGCACTGATCTATTGTTGCATCAAAAGGTTAAGAGTTGCTTACTGAAATGGCGTCCAGTGCATAAGGTACTTTTCAGCCCGAGTTGCTCATCTTGGCCTTGTGCCTGCGGCACTATCTTATCATGATCTTTGGTTGTAATAACACAATGAGGCCTCACCACCATGCACAGTTGAATACATGTATGTGGTTCAAAAACCACAACTATTAAGGGTTGAGAAGGTTGGGGGGTTAGGTGTGAGGATAGTCTGGATAGTGTAGATTTCTGGTTAGGTCTAGGGTTTGGTTGCAAGGTTGGGGTTGGGTTTGAAGGTAGGGGAAGGGGGTTAGGTTTGTTTTTGGTGTGACTGTGTGGGTGGGGTAGAGGAGGGGTGTTAAGGTCAGTGGGGATTGGTGTCAACATTGGGATGCGTGTGTTGTTACTGTTGGGGTGCAGAATGACTACAAAAGACCACAACACTCTGCACATGGGCATTTCAATCACAACCACTGTGGTTCTTTTAGCTTCATATCTGGTTGCATTTCCATCTGTTTCATTTTTGCTCACAAGCATTTCGGCTCTTCTCTTTCCACCAAATGCTAGTTAACATATTGAAGAGTCTTTTCACTTTTAATGTGCATAGCTTAAGAAAAGCAAGACCATTGGCCCCAAAACTGAAAAAGAAAACAGAAGTTCGGGCATTTGCAGCTGCAATAAAACAAAAACATTGTGTTAAATAGTTAGGGCGCCACCAAGTGTTATAAAATTGCCGAATGACGCGCACGCGTATTTACGCCCTGCCTCTCCACATGGCATTATGACATACGTAACAACAATATTCGGAACCTTGGCGCGGAATTTCGAAGATGGAAGAATTTTGCGAAAAGCAACGTAAAACAAACGAGCCAGCTAGCCACTGGAATGCTCGAAAACAGTTTATTGTCAATAACTGGGATCGTTACCATGGAAATCAATTGGTTTCATTGGCCATGGTTTGGTCAAATATGGAGTTTCATGGAAGCATGTAAGTAAAAAATTCGCCTTCCAAAAATCTCCATACGAACACACGGAATCAACATTGAACACCAACGCTGGCAACGCCAACGGTACTCGTTTGGGAACACTCATACAAACATACTTATATTTAATATTTATTTATTTTTCATTTTATTTCTGGAGCAGATAAAAAGTACAATAATGCACATTTGTAAAAAATATTAAAAGATACAACAAAAGCATGTCACATCATATCATTTGCTGTTTACACGCAAAAAAACGCAGTTTCATAAAATCCAATGAGCATTCAAAACTGCGCTTTCCGGGGTTCTATTTTTATGATTGACTTTGATTAAAGTTAGTGATAACAGTCAAACTTATGTGTAATGTTCTTTTTAATTGCAGATATCCGCCTGAATTGATGAAACGAGTGCAGGAAATGGCTAGAGGCATAACTGTAGATGACATGCCCATGGACGTTGATTACAAACCAAACATCACTGTGAGTAGATCTAAGCCATTTGATAAACCCAAACCCAAACCAACACCAGAAGTAATCTCAACGACTGACACCTCGGAACCAGTTAAGCGCAGCCTTGAGGAGGAAAGAGAAGGGAGTGAGTTCCAGAAAACTGAAAAAAGACCGAGACTGAAGGAAATGGCATACAGGGGGTGGTACAATACTCCTCGAGAGGAGTGCAGCCTTAAGGAGGAAAGAGAAGAGAGTGAGTTCCAGAAAGCAGAAATAAGACCGAGTGTGAAGGAGATGGCAAACACCAGATGTGACTTTCCTCTTGGACAAACTGAGCGTAGACTTGAGGAGGAAGAAAATGAGAATGATCCTGTGGAGGAAAGAGAAAGAATTAAGATCCAGAAAACAGATAGAAGACCGAGGCTGAAGGAGATGGCAAACAGAGGACGGTACACTACTCCTGGACAGGGAGGTAGCGCAGAATTTGAACAGTCAAAACGCAATAAAATAGCTTGTCAACCAGGAACTATTAGCATGTATGATGCGGTTATCTCCGCTTTAGCAGAAAACTTAGGGAAACATTATACATGTAACAAGAAAAAAGGCTCAGCACTAAATAGACTCCACGCTGCTGCTATGAAAGTGCCACTTAAGAGACATGTGGAATATATTGAGATTCCCCAAGTAATAATGCCAGGAATTAGCAGACAGAGTGATGGAAAGTGTAACTCAAAATGGCTTTGTAACATGTACTATGATGACATACTTTTGGCTAGTGTAGAAGCTGAAAACAAGCATGCAAGTAGGAAAGGTGCCGCTAAGAAGGCTGTGTCGATCTTAGAGAGTTTGGACTATGCTGTGAAGAACGAGAACAAAGTGAGTAAGCTGGGACGAAATTACAGCAAAGAGATAGTGCCGGCTAACCAAGCCCGTGCAGTCAGCATCTTGGTCAACTCGACATTTACAAAACAACATGTCCCCATTGTGTTCGAAACCAGCGAAAATTTCAGAATGGTGGATGGCCAAACTGGCTATGTGTGCAGCACCATCATCAATGGTGGAACTGTTGCTACTGGTATTCACATGGACAAGAGAGAAGCGAAGAATTTGTCTGCCAATAACGCCCTGGCCTTTTTGAGAGGCCAAAGCTCCAACATGAAGGAAATTCCTGACAACACACAGAATGTTGTTATTGAACCCGATATCAAGGTGTCTGATTTAGTTATCAAACTTGAAAATAAGGCTTCTGATTCTGTTATCGAAACCGATAAGGCGTCTAAATTTGTTTCAGTGAATTCACCCAAGGAGGTGTTTGATAAGCAATTGATGCAAAAGACATCTTCCATCGATGTCCAAAACGGGATCTTAGATAATTTTACCTTGATGGAACCGTCTAACCCAGCCCCTGCAGTCAACATCTTGGTCGACTCGGCATTCCAAAACCACGTCCCCATTGAGTTCGAAACCAGCAATGTCAGAATGGCGAATGGCAAAAGTCTCTATGTCTGTAAGACCATCATCAATGGTATAACTGTTGCTACCGGTGTTCACAGGTTCAAGAGTGACTCAAGGAATGCGTCTGCCAATAATGCCCTGGCCTTATTGAGAGACCAAAGCTCCCACCTGAAGGAAAACCCTGACAACACACATAATGTTGTTATTGAACCCGATGTTAAGGTGTTTGATTTTGTTGTCAAACTTGAAAATACGACGTCTGATTCTGTCCCAGTGAATTCACCCAAGAAAACAGATGAGCAATTTCAGCAAAAGACATCTCAAGTCAGTGTTCAAAATGGGATCTTAGATAATTTTACCTTGATGGAACCGTCTAAACCGACCCCTGCAGGCAGCATCTTGGTCAACTCGGCATTCAAAAACCACGTTCCCCTTGAGTTCGAATCGAGCGACAAGGTCAGAATGGAGAATGGCAAAATGGGCTATATGTGCAGCACCATCATCAATGGTGTAACTGTTGCTACCGGTATTCACAGGCTCAAGAGAAAAGCGAGGAGTTTGTCTGCCGATAATGCCCTGGCCTTTTTGAGAGACCGGAGCTTAAAAATGAAGAAAAACCTTGACAACACTCAGAATGTTATCAAACCCGATAAGAAGGCTTTTAATTCCGTTACCAAACCCCATATGGCATCTGATTTTGTTATCAAACTTGAAAAGAATGTGTCCGATTCGCTTAGCAAACCCAAAAAGGCGTCTGATTCTGTTCAAGTAAATCCACCCAAAAAGGCGTTAGATGAGAATTTGAAGCAAAAGACATCTCCCACCTTTGTCCAAAACGAGATCTTAGATAATTTTACCTTGATGGAACCGGCAAACCCAGCCCCTGCAGTCAGCATCTTGGTCGACTCGGCATTCCAAAACCACGTCCCCATTGAGTTCGAAATTAGCGATAACGTCAGAACGTTTGATGGGGAAACTCTGTTTGTGTGCAGAACCATCATCAATGGCAAAACTGTAGCAACCGGGATTCACACGGACAAGAGAGAAGTGAAAAATGTGTCTGCAAATTATGCCCTTGCCTTATTGAGAGACCAAAGCTCCCACCCAAAGAAAAACCCTGACATCACACGGAATGTTGTTATCGAACCCGATAACAAGACTTATGATTCTGTTATGAAACCCGGTAATACAGCGTCTGATTCAGTTCAGGTGAAGCCACCAAAAAAGGCTAAGTACGCCCCGATCGAGGAATCTAATATTGGTTACAAGTTGCTTAGACTAATGGGATGGGAAGGTGGAGCACTGCAGAAAAATGGCATTGTAGATCCCATAGAGGCCAGCGAGAAATTCTGCCGTGGAGGTCTCGGCTTTGTTGACACAACCCCCAAGGTAAACAAAAATAAACAAAAACAAACGAAAAAACAAATACAAAAACAAAAACAAATACAAAATTTGAAATATCTTCTCTTTGACGATGAAAAAAGCGATGTTAAAAGCTCTGAGCAATTTAAGGTAGAGAAGTTGGTTCCAGTAATAGAGGCTTTTGCCAACCAAAGAGAAAAGGAAGATCTCGTCTTCTCTTGCGCTTTTAATAAGCGGCAAAGAAAATTGATCCACAAAGCTTGTGATCCCTTCAAACTCACCTATACCTCATATGGTAAAGGGAAACAACGGCGTTTGGTGGTCAGACATAAGCTCAAAGATACGAAGTTGTGAGACAATTTGGACAAAGAGAACTTGGGAAATCTTTGAAACATTGTTTTATGTGACCAAATTTTCATTTTTAAATGACTGCGGCATTTGTTCTTAACTTATTAATTTGAGTTTCTTTGGGGCATCATGATGAAAATGAAATTTAAAGGCATTGAATAAGAAATCAGAAATTGTTGTCATATTCGCAAGGACCAAGTAACATTATTTTCATTTTTTTTAATGTAAATGGGATACTTTGGAATGCTCTGTGGCAGCGGACTATGAGGTAAATTTTCATTGTTTATGTAGTTCTCAGCTTCCGCACAATGCCGAGAACAACGGATTCACCCAGCGTCTTCCAAAGTGTCCAGATGGGCCTGATTCAGTACTATACTTTCGTACCTGAAATAGACCCCTTGTATGACGTCACAAGCCCAAACAGCGCCCTCACTGAGGTTAATGAATGAAGAGCTATCATTGTCTGAAAGTTGTGAGCATATTTCAATTGTTTGATCTCGGCGGTGGCGGCCAATGCGAGGGGGCTATAGCAAACCCCTTCAAGAGCGACCAACTCTCCCTAATTCTGCTGAAAAGTCCCTGAAAATAAATAAATCCTTCCATGTTCTGATGAACAAATTTGACGAGCTCCCTGATTATGGAAATTTTTTCTCTATTGTGTTGAATGCAATTCAAAATAGCTCCCTGATTGTTGTACAAAATCTCCCTGATTGCAAGATGCAATTGTTGGCAGCTCTGTCCTTCATGTTTCAGTGTCATGACATGTATGATGAATATTTCCTATTGACCCCTGCTGCTACGTGTATTTGGTGCTCGATATGTGGCATGTGGACCCCCCCCCTATTGTGTCTTCATTGTGTTCTGGGATTCTCATGAATTCTTTGATGGATTTTTGGGGTTGGGGGTGGTACTTCTGTACAAGAGGAAAAGAGTGTTTAAAGGTATTGTACACTTTTGGTAACAGCTCAAAATCAGTGTCCACATTTTGTGTGATTCAACATATGCATGAACAAACAAACCTGTGAAAGTTTGAGCTCAATTGGTCATCAAGATCACGAGAAAATAGTGAAAAAAGACCTTATGTGTTTTCTGTTTTTTCAAAATATCGCGCGTGATAAAAACAAGAGTAAAAAACTATTGTTTTACTCATATCTCAGAAACGATAGCATTTTAGGCAGAAATATTTTAAGGAACCCTTTCAACCATTACTTACTTTAAATCATGTAAGTTGTGTGTGAATCTGTGAACATTTGGGTTTTTCGATCTTACCAATAGTGTACAGGGCCTTTAAAGTACGCCACATATCGGGCATGGTGTATCCCTGAATATCCCTTTCTTAGCATGAAACCAGGTGGCCGATTTCATAAAGCACCAAGACTGATCTTAAGATGTGTATAAATAATCTTAAACAAAGTGTGATGTCACTGAGCAAATCACTGTGGAAATAGTGCCAACTCTGCTAAAGGATGGATTTTAGTGCTTTGTGAAATCGAGCCCGAGGCAAATGAAAGGAATCAAAGAGTGCAATCATTTGAGTGTTTCGTTCCTGTATTAAGTAGTGTGGCAGATAGGGGAAATATTTGGGGGAATTGTGCCTTTTATGATACAAGCATGGAATTTGGCACTCAGAGTATGCTGTAAGAAAGATATTTGGCTAAAAGTACATCGCAGATTTGTCCTTTGAAAAAATATATACGTAGAGTAACAAGCAATGACAGCCACTTTGAAAAGTTTGAAATTGCTTGTTTTTCCACCAACTATTTAGTTTAAAGGACAAATCTGCGATGGCCCTATAGCCAAATATCTTTCTCATGACATACTCAGACATTGTTCTAAATTCCATGCTTGTATCATCACCTACCTGTCGTTGAAAAGGAAGAGCGTGTATTTTGATGGATTTTTGGACAGTGCTTGCCTGGACTAAACTGGCCTGGCCTGGCCCGAGCTGGCCTGGCCTGACTGAACCCTGAACTGGCCTGGCCTGGCCCGAGCTGGCCTGGCCTGACTGAACCCTGAACTGGCCTGGCCTGGCCCGAGCTGGCCTGGCCTGACTGAACCCTGAACTGGCCTGGCTTGGCCTTATACTATCCCCAACTCCCAAGTCCTAATTCAACACCCAAACAGTTGGACTGTTGTTGATTGTGGTGGTATGTCGGATCCTAATTTCATAGAGCTGCTTAAACAGACAACAGTACTTTAAAAATTCCCTCCAAGCAAAAATAGGCAGGTAACCCCTCACAAATGGTACATGTGACATGGTATTTTGGCTGGTAACCTTGTTCTGGTATGAAAAGTTTTTTTCAGGCATGATATTCTTGCCCTCGGAAAAATAAACAAAATTGTTTTTAAATAGCATGAAAAGTCTATAAAAGCATATACCATTATTTACATGTGGATCAGCCCTTGTACTCCGTAAAATTGTCAGCTACTGTTTTTCTGAGGGTCAGACATCATGTCTTTTTTGTGCTTAAGCAGCTCTATTGGAATGGGCCACCATATCCCTGTGAAGCATAACCAGTTTAATAGTGTAGCCCTCGGTCCAACTGAATCAAACAAAACCAAGCAGTTGCCCCAGTTGGATTTCGAAAAGTTTTGAATATTGAAGTGTTTTGAAGATTTTGAAGTTTGGGCCAATTTGTTAATGCTTTAATTAAAAGTAAATAACTGTCCTGAAATTAAGTTATGTCGGCAGAAAAGTCATGGAAATTTATTACAAATAGAGAAATACTTATTTTGTATCAAAAGTATTAAAATTACAAATGTTTAAACAAATACATTATGTTAACTTGAAGTTTATGAAAGGAGAATAAAATTTAAACTCTGTTAAGAAAAGTTTGTTTCGATGCCAGTAATATTTATAATACAAAAAGGTTGAACTTTTAAGAGAGAATCGCTGTTTCTCATATATAAAATGTACTTTGTACATGCAAGTACAACAGTTCACCACTTGGCGTTCGTAATTTCTGAAATTTGTCCGGGATTCATTTTTAGAACTTTTCAAAATGGTTTATAGTTGAAAATATCACAATGAAACATTGTCTCAAACTAGGTAAAGACAACATTCTACTAAAACGCCCAAGGTTTTTTTGTTTATCTTCCGATGTGATCATTGTGAATCGGCCGAAGCCTTTGCCAGTAGCAGGCATGATATTCTTCCTACTTTAATCTGATTTCCGATTTTGTTTTTTTCCACAAGTTTGGAAAAATCAGAAAACTGTGATTAAATAGCCTGAAAAGTCTAATACTCTTGACAACATATGAAAACAAGGGAGTCAGCCCTTGTGCTCAATAAAATGTTCCTACTTTTATTCCCAAGGACCAAATATCGAGCCTGCATAAGCCAACATTCTCATAAAACGCACCAGGGGTTTTTGTTCTCTTCTGAAAAAAGATGGAATGTGTTCATCTTGAATCGTCCGAACCCTTGGCCAGAAGCAGGCATGATATTCTCCCTACTTTAATCTGAATTCCGTTTTGGGGTGGATTTTTTTTGCCCTTGAAAAAATCAGAAAAATTGTGATTAAATAGCCTGAAAAGTCTAATAAACCAGACAACATATGAACAAGTGGGGCAGCCCTTGTGCTCAATAAAATATTCCTACTTTTTTTCCCCCCCAAGGACCAAATATCGAGCCTGCATAAGCCACAGCCGCTTTCTGGTTCATGAAAGTCGTATGTGTCAGATGTTTTCAGATTGTGTAGAGTATGTCATAATTGCCAGTGCTTTACCATAACTTCAAAGAGTGTCAGAACAACTGCCAGTTACAGCAGTTTTGCTGGCATTTCATATGCTGTACCTTATCTTGATTCAAAGAGTGTAAGTACACAGCAGTTTTGCTGGCATGACAAATGTACCTTATCTTTATTCAAATGGTAAGCACACCACTTACAGCAGTTTTGCTGGTATTAGCAGTTTTGCTGGTATTAGCAGTTTTTCTGGTATTACCAATTGTGTACCTTATCTTGATTCAAATAGTACATACGACAGTTATGGCAGTTTTGCTGGCAATACGAGTGTACCTCGTTTTTTATTCAAAGAGAGTAACGTAAAATAAGCAACCTTGCCAACATGGTCTGCATTACCACTGCTCCCTACAAGCTTTTGTCATGGTCACTCTGAAGAAGGCTGCTCTACACAGAAGCACAATATAAAATTACAAATATTCAGAATTAAAAACTTTATTATGAAAAAGTGCAAACTTTTGTACATGGAAGGAAGCAATCAAGTAAAGGTAAACATTAAAAAGTTAAATAAATAAAACAGAAGTCGCACAGAATCTTTAAGTAACAAACAACTTTTCCACAAATATTTTAAAAACAAAGTGAGAATGTAAAATATTTCTTTCTTTTTTACAAATAATACATACATAAAAAACAAACATAATAAGAAGTACACATTTTTCTCTACTCTTTTGAAATGGCAATATATAGACAAATAATAATTAAATAAGACTGCAATATTCACATTGTAACGTTGACTTCAACCCCCTTCAACCACCCACAAAATAATTTAAAAGTAAAGCTAATATGAAACCATTCAACTATAATTTGGAACATGTAGTTGAGGTGAATATAGTACAATACAATGAGCACCTTAAAATGTACCCACCCCAAGTATAAGTTCACAATCTAAAGGACAGACAAATAAATGTTCATAAAACTGTTAAAAGTTTGCTTTGGGGTGTGGGAGGGGAACTACAAAAGTGATAGAACCACAACAAAAATATCCACAGTCTGAGGAACCTTACTGTATGTGTTCAGTGACTGATACAGGTTATGTCAATCCAAATACGTAGGAAAATATTTAAAAACATGAAACTGTTTTAATAATATATGGCGCATTTTACAATAACGTATCAATGCGCTTTACATTAGTGCCCTGGTCATTGGGCCAATAACATTCCTTTAATCTTTCTCAGCTCCCTGGGGAGTATACAGCCCGGGCTGTCGTGGCGCTCAGAAGGCTTTTTCAAACACAATATCAACCTCTACCCTTGCAGGTACCCATTTATACCCCTGGGTGAAGAGAAGCAATTATAGTAAAGTATCTTGCTCAAGGATACAAGTGTCATGACCGGGATTCAAACCCACAAACCGATGACTTAACCATCGAATCTTGAATTCGATGCTCTAAACCACTCGGCCAAGTGACACCCAAAATAAATTCCTTGTCATTTGAAAATTGTACACAAAATAGGTCAATAGCATTCCTTTATCTTTCTCAGCTCCCTGGGGAGTATACAGCCCCGAGCTGTCGTGGCGCTCCAAAGGCTTTTTCAAACACAACCTCTACCTATACTTAAATCTCTCATTTTCTAATCTTCCCAAGATTCGTGTTAAATGTTTCAAGTTGTCAGGGGCCATTCAGAATTAATAAATGTATAAAGATTTCAATCTTTTTTTTCGAAATTGCTTTGACCCACCAACCGACTTAAATTTTAATTGTTAAATACTGACATACTATTTAAAGGGACACGTTGCCTTCGGGTTGGGCGCTGTTGGGCGCTTTTGGGCTATAACAAGCGTTTGATGTATAATGAGCACGGTCGGAAAGATGTTTAAAAAGTAGAATATAATTATCCACACAAACGTGCCTTAGAAATGCTTCGCTTTTGCTCACTTTCGCGAAACAAAACGCTCCGCCATTTATGGGAGTCAAGATTTTGACTCCCATAAATGGCGGACAAATTCTATTAGTCTTATTTCCAGTCGCAGCTGTTGAACTATGACTGAGCAATTATTTTATTAAAAATGTTACGATTACCATCTGTTTATTGTATTCCAATAAATATCCAACACCGAGCTGAACCTAGCACAGTATTGGGCCCGATATAGCCAGCCGGCGATTAGAACACATGCAGTACAGGAGGTGAACCAAATGTGATAGTTTGTCTCCTCCCTGTACTGCATGTGTTCTAATATTCTGAATATGCGGCTGGCCGTTCCGCAAATACGCGGCTGGATATTTCGGACCCAATACTGAGCTAGCTCTCGGTTTACAAGTTGCGAGCGAGGTAGAAAATGAGATTATTACCCGGTTTTCATCTGACCATAGACCAAGGAGATCTGACTAGTTTACCAGGCCACTGACTACGGCACTAGCGTAACGACTGTTCGTCGCGCATTTTGCCCATTACATGGACGGTGGTATTTACGGCTGGAAATACGTATACGTTTCGCGGGGCAGATCTCGGGGTCAGATGGCAATGTTTGTTTTTTTTAATCACCATTCACTAATTATAACACATTAAAGGCATGTTATTGCACGAACAACTCTTAATAAGGATATGGAACACTTCCAAACAGCAAAATTTCTTGAGATTTTAAAGCAACGTGTTCCTTTAATATACCCTATTCACAGAAGAACAAAGTAGTGCCTAAAATGAAGCAGATATTTTTAGATCAATGCTTTCCCAGCTCAGGAGTTTTCAATGGCTTTTCCTGGCATCCAGAATGTAACTTTGAAAATGCAACAGAAAAGAAAATTCATGCCATCTCCCCCATCGGGCGGGCGTGGAGGTCAGCTGTGAGAACAAGGTTGACCGCTAACAATGGAACAGCACAGACATAACGGACATGACAAAATGACCTGCGCCCAATTTCATAGAGCTGCTTAGCGGCCGATTTTGTGCTTACTGCATAAGTTTCCATTTCATAGCGCTGCTAGCCGTAGGCACACGAAAAGGCATGCTTACCTTCCGGTGCTTACTGTGTGAAAATGTATGACGAAACAAATCTATGGTAAACACGCAAGCTGGCCGTCTAATTTTCTTGCTATAACCTGTGAAACACGCTTACGCTTAAGCAAATTTGTCTGCTATAGTTAGCACAAAAATTTGCTTACCGTTTTAAAGCAGCGCTATGAAATTGGCCTCTAGATATTTCCATTTTTGTCTTCTTCTGGTTTTCGACTATCAGTGATTTCTTTTGACACATCCGTACATATTTTCAATTTTTTTTGTTAAAGTTTAAAACATTGATTATTCTGAACAGCCCCTAAGACAAGAAAACCACATGTCTATCAGCATCGCGCACGATCCATTATTCGTTTCGATCCCTCCGTGCGATGTATCCAATTTTTAATGGATCCCACAATACAGATTGGTTGGTGGGTTGGCGTAGTGGTATATTTCCTGGCCTCGAATCACGCCGGGGGGCACTAATTGGATTGGGTTTTCAGTCCCTACCTGATTGCATGGGTTTTTCCCTGGAATAAATCTCGGGGGGTTTTCCTCCCACATCTAATACTAAAACTTCTTTCCTTGTCCTCACTTGTCTTCTCTCCATGTCATGGTGTCTTTGTGCCAGCAGTACTCCCAAAGAAAAATGATTCCGGCAATTCCGAGAAAATAGTCTATTCAGGGTTCAACTGGTTAACGCAAGAATGACACAACGAATGTTTGCCTAACAGTCTGAAAGAATTTGCACCATCTTCTTATAATGCACCGGGTACCATAGGATAGGAGCTAGCTCTCTGAGGTGGCATCTTCGGAACTCGAGCAAGTTCTTCTTGAGAAGGAAAGTCGTACCTCCCGTCTCCGTTTCCCGTTGACATCGTATGTAGTTCCTTAGTCAAGAAATGAGAAGAAAAAAACATTTGTTATTAAAGAGCGCAAGTTACTATTAAAAGGAATGTGCATTTTTAGTGCACCTGTCCTTTAAATTTAGCTAAACTTGCAGTTGGATATTAACACTTTAGAGACCATAGCGGCCAGAAACGGCTTGTACCAAAATGCCCATGGCGGGCGCAAACGGCTGCAAGATCTGACCTACTTCCACTCAAACAAGAAAGTCAAAGTAAAGGTTACGTCCTGAATTGAAGTTTTCCAATGTTTTCCATGTTAACACAAAATCTATGTTTCTGAAACAAAATTTCTGTTTCATATGATTTTATCTAACACTTTTACAAGACAAAAATTGTGTCAAAAACTTAACAATATTAGCCATGTCTGGTCGTAGGGTGATGATTATTACACAGAAAGGAATGGTCTCTAAAGGGTTAAAAATTGTCACGGGATTATAGCAGGGATATAAAGAATTCAAATAATCTAAAAACACCTACCTGTGGTCTGTGAATATTGCGACGCATGTCCTCGTAGCAAGACAAGGTCATTGCCCGTCCGCGGCCGACGGAGGGTTTAGTCATCGGAGTGTCCAGTCCTTTCCAACCAGTAACTGCATCGTTCTCCGTCTCGGTAACGGTCACTGGTTCCCCTGGGTAAAGCGAGCGCAGTGTTGGTCTCTTAGGAATGGCACCTTCGTAGTGTCTACCCTCATCTCTTGAAGGGGAAGGCATCTTCTGTGACTTTTCATGAATCTCAGAATCCAACCCGGGAAATTGGGTTTCAGAAGCAATGTTAAATGTCCTGTTAAGCCCAGCGTCAGTCAAGGCTCTGCTGTACAGGCGACTTCCAGATTTCTCCACGTTTTTAGTTTCATGTGTGGGGATTCCTCTCTGGCCCAGGTAGTTTTGGGGCAGGTTCTTTGCGCTTGTGGACATTTTCTGCCTTAGGTTTCTCATTCTTTGATGGGGTGATAGACTCAGGCGTTTGGCTTGCTCCGTTTGACTGGTGGGAACTGCACCATGGTTCATGGTGGTTTGATCCAGCAGATCATCTTGATCTTTACACTCATCAGCATCATCATCATCAGCATCGCAGTCGGTATACTTTTCATCCTCACTATCGCTGCTTTCATCTTTTGTCTCCTCCTCACAAACTGTATCGGACGTATCCTCGCATGGTTTATCATCCACATCATCCTTACCGCATCCTGCTCCACCATCACCGCCACTCCTCCCCTCTCCGTGCAAAGACAATGTCATGACATCTTCAGGAAGTCTCCCAACAGCTCCCTCAGATTTCTTAAAACCCCAAGATGTATTGAAGGATCCCTCGGTGTTCTCATTTTCTGTTGATGAGACGGCGTCTTTGGGTTCAGCGACGTCTTGAGCTTGTTCGACAACCGACCTCCCATCAGCACTTGGGGAGAAGACAACTGTAGTGTACTCCTTTGTCATCGTGGCTCTCCTCTCTCCAAGACTTTTATTCCACGGAAACTCCCTCTCAGAGTGTTTTGTGTGGCCATTTGTGAATCTCGGTTGAGAAATGTTTGGGGTAGTTGTACCTTTAGGGACGGCCATTTTAGGAATGCAGAATTCTTCAGTGTTGCTTGTGGCGGGGTGGGGCTTCGATGAGGTGCTGGGAGGCGGGTCATCTGACTGTGGCTTGAGGGTTGATTCATTTGATGCATGAGAAGTAGAAGGTTGTAGTTTCTCTGTTTTAGCCACGGGGGGAGGTGCCTCTGTATGCAGGTAAATATTGAAAAGAAAAAGATATTGGTTTGACATAACATATTCTCATCTTGAGACAATATTCTCTTACTTACTTACTTACTTAGATTGATGGGAATGAATAGGTTAAACCTTTATGACCCCATATCCAATTTCTTTCCAGTATTTAACAATTCAGTTTTTGAACAGGTTAGTGAGGCTGCGTTCACCACATGTGAAGGGAGGTTTTTCCATTCGGAAATAACTCTGATGGAGAAGAAGTTTTTCATGCAGTTCAGCCCTTTCTTAAGTCCTGGTTTGTAAAGTTTTTGGTTATGACCCCTGACTTGGAATAGGTTTTCATGTCTCTGGAAAAGCTTGCTCTCTTCAATTCCTTCCAAGCCGTTTAAGAAGGAATCTGGAGACACGACATATTCTCATCATAACATATTATTCTCTGCCTGTCTTCTCCTGACGAAGAGAAGAGTATACTGTTTCGAAATGTCGAGACAACAAAATGGCTGTGGGTTTTGAGGTATTGCATGGTGAGGTATCAATGTATATTTGGTTTGCGGTAACACCATGTGTATGTATCTACTCTGCTGTGTGGATTTTGTTCTTTAAGAACTTGTCTTGCTATTTATTCTACTGCCGCGGAGTAGATTTCCGAATTCGGGAGACTACTTAGTTCTGAAAAGAACTGTTCTGCTTCTTAACTACAACGTGGGCGGAAGGTAGGAAATCGGCCGAAACTACTACTTTCACTTAGTGAATCGAGGGGACTGTTGTTATTAACTTCACTGCCGCGGAGTGAGTTTCTGATGGTCTCTACAGTTCGACTAGCCTGCTCTAGTCATCGTCAGCAGACTGAAGAGTGTGCGCCATGTTGGTTTATTTATAGGGATTCAGAAGTTTCAGTGTAACGAAATGGCTCTTTTCAGGAGCCAACATTCCTCCCGAAAGAGATTTATACATGGTTGTACCCACAAGTTTACCAGTTAATTCCTATAAAATATTCTCTTAAAAGCAACCAAGTTTTCTCAACTCAGTAAAAAATTGTTTGATTAGAAAAGACATTTTCAGTCTGCACGTTTACTTGGCAGTAACTCCTAGATTACTAGACTAAGCTTAGCAAGGATTTCTGTGAAACTGGTGACAGTGCAATGCATCATCCACTTGTTGTGATTTGCAAAAGAATGGTATCTTTTTGGAAACCACCCAAGAGAGATAGAGAAAATGAACAACCTGTTTTGATTGGATCAAATCCTGTGGAAACAGTGCTGTGATTGGTCACAGGTGGATTGGTACTCGGTAGATTACCATACACTAGCCTCTCAAGCTGTCGGGGAACCACTGAAGAGCTCACCTGAATTAAAGACATTTTAAAATGATCACACTGTTTAGCTTTGTAAAGAGAAAGACGCTGTGAAAGTGGATACTTTTTGTATTCATTGTAACATTTTAATAATAGTTGAGCACTCTGTTACCACTGAATATAGGAACATAAGCTGTAGGCCTTTAATGACTAACTAGTAAGAAAATATCTGCATATAGCTTTCGTCAGAAGCTATGAAGAAAAACAACTTCAACCAAGGTTTATAAACAGTCCAGCCCAGTCTAAACAAATGGTAATGAGTCAGTACTGTAGTATCACAAAAAGCCACGACCTCTATTCAATACGCTACCAACATTGAATAGAGATCATGGCTTTTTGGATCCAAATTGTGCAAGTTTGGCCGAAGCATGCTGAACTGAAACTAGGTCCTCAGAATGATTTGTACTTGGTGTTTATCATTGGTTTTAAAAGCCCTACTGTGCAATCTGGGGCATTGTAAATGGATTTATCTTGATGATTTTCGTGAATTTAATCTGAAAATGTGGCGCCCCCCCTAAAAAAAATAAAAAAATAAAAACAATTACAAAATATTATTATTATTTTTTTTTTAGTATCAGCCGCAATTCGCGTCTATCGAGCCCACTACGCTATTTTGTGCATGGGGAGATTCCTGCTATCAAAGTTTAAAAACAAAGCGGAAAATTATTGCAACAAAAAAACTCACATTAGCTTTGCCACGATTCATATAACTCATATCCCGGATGCAGCTCAGAAAGACATCGACCGACGCAGTAAACTCAGCAAGAAGATGATCCAACGTCTTCACCCGCAGATCTGGCAAGTGTCGGACATCAAAAGCAGCTTGCGATAAAAGCTTGGATGATAGAGGGCGCTCCATCCACAAGGAAGTTTCGCTCGTCTTGAAAGGAAAACCATTGTTTTTATATCATTATACAAATTGTGTGCACAACAAAGACATGCCGACTTAAACTGAAAGTGATAAATTCAACACAAAGTTTTAAGGAATTCATTGGCAGACATAACTTGGGGCCAACTTCATATCACTTCGAAAGAAGAAAATAATTGCTTTAAAGACGCACATACTGCTGCCAGACCATGCAAGAATCACCAGGACAAAAGCAACCGTTTTTTTTATGTGCATTATACAACACACATGACCAACAGATGTAAGTACCATCAGAAGTACGAAGCAATAGACCTTATGCATTGAAGTCATTCAGCCGCCATCTTAGAGGTAAAACGATGACAAAACACTGGAAATGCACAGATTTGACATGTTTGTACACGCGGCGCACAGGTTTGGCCAATGAGCAACCTCCTTTTGACCTCTAGGCGAGGGTGCCCTACTGAAATGACATCATGTGCATAAGGTCTATTATGGTGAAGTGCCTTGCTCAAGGAGACAAGTGCCGTGAACCCACACTCTGCTGATCACAAACACCAGGGCCTAATTTCATAGAGCTGCTTAAGCACAAAAAGTAGCTAAGCAAAAACAAAAAATGCTTGCTAGAATACTATACCAGCCAAAATACCATACTACATGTACCATTTATGACTGGTATCCTGCATACTTTTTGCTTAGCACATAATCATTAAGCAATATTTGCTGCTTATAAGCAGCTCTATGAAATTGGGATCCAGAGCTTGAGTCCGGTGTGCCAGACCGCTTGGCTAAGACACTGCATACCGGCTCTGGCTATTTAACAGTGAAAGACAAAAATTTAATCACAAAATTCTTACCGTCTTGGATTGATCATGAAGCAAATGTGGATACAAGGCTTCCACCGACATGTCTAGATATTCCAGCAGGCATTGGGTTAAACCACTCAGTTGGTGGGGGAGCTCACCGTTCAGACGCCTCATTCTAATCAAAACATCTGCAGCCTAAAAATAAAGAAGACAAAGTCTTAATTCTATAATAACACCACACACATAGATCCTTGTCATTTGATTGGCGGAACATGCGTCACATGTCATCCTTTATTTTGCCATGTATACTGCCGCATTGCTCAAAATTTAATATAGGGGTCCTATATGGATAATTATAGGACGCTTCGCAGTGTTGTTTCCAAAATAATCGTTCCCTGCCTGTTTGTCTAAAGGAGGCAAGGTCGTGTCACGGCGGACAAGGTGGGTGTCTACATGGAGTCTTCCATGTTGTTTAGAAGGTTTTGGGGTTTTTTTTTCAGGGGGGGGGGGGTTTCAGAGTATGGGGTGGATGAATTTTCGTGTTTATTTTGTGTTTATTGTGAAAAGAAATTCACATGACAGGCGTATATGTGTGCATTATATAAAACAATAGTGAATGCATCTCGTTTGTGCATAGTCGCAGAATATACCCACTCGGTGAAGTCTGGCTTTTCCATTTCACTCGGCTTCGCCTCATACCCTGAGGAAGAATGTCACTAGATTTGTAGTTATGTAGTTGAGCAATTGCATGCCTCGAATGACACAAAGGCCACTGTAGCCATGGCTAATGTTGCCCTGGTCTTGGTATTGGTGCCCCTTCAAAAAGTTCAGAGAGACTTTAAGATTTTCCCTAATGGAAGTGCCCTTTGCAAAATAAAAAATAGCCTTGCCCTCTCAAAGATGAAAATCCAGGCCTAAAACAGCTTTTGTATTTGTAAGAACATACCACAGAACAAAGGAGTTTCTGCACAGTGTGTAAAGTTACAAGCATAAGGTGACATCACTCTTCCAACATGATTTTGTAGCATTTGCTCAACGATTTTGAGCTACTTTTACAGAGCTGCCAACATTTGCATCTTGCAATCAGGGAGATTTTGTAAAACAATCAGAGAGATATTTAGAATTACATTCAAAATAATTTTGAAAAGAAATTCCATAATCGGGAGTTTTTCAAATTTGTTCATCAAAACATGGAAAGGTTGGTTTACTTTCAGGAAACGTTCTTCAAAATCAGGGAGAGTTGGCAGCTCTGTTTTTATCAACTCAACAGAAATACCTATATTCGATGGCCGCACATCAACACTGTCAATTTACTGAAGGGTTCTGGTTTGGGGTTTTCATCTTTCTCCAAGTTAAACATACCTGAGTATCATAAACATTTGTTAGTTTAATGGAATACTGGTGAAACAGCTGGTCTGACGTCCATCGACTGTCATGAATCACCTGAAAGAAAAGCAACAGCAAGTAAGAACAGAAAAATAAAGAAGAAAACACAATTACTTTAAGTACACTCCCTTATGAACAATGTAAGCAGCTTTTTTGTATTCATACCTTACTTCTTATGACAAAAGCTATTCACTGACAACCACTTCACAAATTAACCCTTTCATGCACCATTTATTTTAGTGATAAATTGATCATATGGACACATTAATTGTTTACTTGTTTTCTTTGCAAATGGCGACCCCCCAAAAAACAAGTCACAATAGCACCCTCAAAAGTCCTCTTTCCCTTTCTGAAAACTGTGTGGCCGTGCAATCTTTATTTTTCGTTTTACAACTATTTTTTAATATCTGAAGGGATTTAAACCGGTCGCTAGTGACCGGTGGGCCCGTGAAAGAGTTAAATATATAAGGCTGCATCCAAACCGTTCGACTTTGGCTAGAGCTCTGGCTGTTGGCCGCAGTGTGATAGCCACTGCCAAGGATTTAAACAAATTAAAACATAACATAGGGTAAGTACAAATAAACACGTCTCGTGGCAAATAAGACCTTAATACCTTGACGATAGCTGGTGATTCCAAGATGTCTGCCAAGCCCTGACTGAAGAAGACTGGTCCAAGAGATACAATGTCAAATATGTAGACTTGGTTCGCGCAGCAAATCTACAAAATAAACATTATCAAATAAAAATAAGCTCAGTTTTCAAGACTTGAAGACGCCAGAATTCAAGTTTATTTGATCAAATTCAACCGGTATGAGTGACTTCAGCCATAGAAGTAGGGTCCCATTCCAGAAACCAATAAATCTGTGAAATTGTATTTTAAAGTTTAATGGCTTTTTGCAGCCGAAATTTTGCCTTTACAAGAGACTGTTTAACATGGTTTAGTTGGTGAATGTGCAGTTAGTGATAATTGTAAGATGGCATACAGCCACTGGCTATAACTGCCTGTGACATATTGTGTTGAATCTGTGGTAGAATTTGGTAGCCAATCGAATAACAAGCTCCGGGACCGCTCGCTTCCACTTGGGGATATTCGTCCATGAAATGGACATATATTGATACAGGCAACTTGGAGGCAACCAACTTCACAGCATGAAAAAGGAACATTTCAGTAAACTCAAGATACGTTTTTCTCACAGTGTCTAACTAATACTATCTCAATGAAAAATTAACATGAACATTTAAAGGTGATTGTGTTTCTTCGTGGAGCTTGCCTGGAACTCGTGGCCTGTAGATAAACTGCCTAGTGTGACATGGCCCTTTAAGGTAAATTTGAGTTACTGAGTAAAGACAAAATTCGCCAACCTACCTGTAAAAGCGATAGCTTGGATTTCCGACCGAGGGACTCCGCCTCCGAGGCAATGCCAATCAGACGTTGAGACCTAATCTGATCAATCTTTGGGAAAAATCAAAGGTGGTTTTGCTTTTGAAGAATCATTGACTCCTTTTAAAGTAATTATCCCTGTGGGTGCCTTCTGACCACTCCTCATGGTCATTCATCATTGCCCTCCACTGGATAGCCACAGACCAGGTAGCCAGAAGGACACTCAAAGGCACTGTACACGTTTGGTAATTACTCAAAATATATATTAGCATAAAAACTGACTTGGTAACGAGCAACAGAGAGCTGTTGATAGTATAAAACATTGTGAGAAACGACTCCCTCTGAAGTAACATAGTTTTTGAGAAAGAGGTAATTTCTCACTAAAATAATAAAAGACTTCTTGCAAGAAGCCTTTTATTCCTGTCTGAAAGCACACAAATTTGTACAACAAGGGTGTTTTTTTCTTTCATCGTTTTCTTGCATCTTCGATGACCAATTGAGCCCAAATTTTCACAGGCTTGTTATTTTATGCATATGTTGGGATACACCAAGTGAGAAAACTGGTCTTTGATGATTACCAAACGTGTTCAGTGCCTTTAACCTATGTGCTGTACTTGCAATTTTCTAGACATTGCTTTGCAAGCATTTTCATGAGCAAGGGAGCTCATAATCATTCTAATCTCAGCAGCACTTGCACCAACAATTTAGTAGTTAGTTTCTGGTATGCCCTTTTGTTTATGACTACTAAAATTGGCCTGCCAATTAGTGTATAAATGATGGTTCTCCATCAAAGTACCCAAACAGCTTGACTATACATTTTTTTAAATAGTCTGTGTTTCTTAAAACAATGATAAAAATGAGAGACAGAGTATTAAGGAGAGGTGTCTTTTTCATTGTTGCAATGTTTCGTTGAGGGGGAGATTTGAGGACAGGCACAATGCGGAGAAAATATTTCAGGGAACGGGTTGGATTAACACTGACAAAATTCAGACTGTGGAAAATTCATAAAAAATAAAGGGTCCTTGGACACTATCTAACACCAGGGCCCAATTTCAATTTCATAAACCAAAACGTTATTTTGAAAAAAACAGCACCCTAATCCCTTGTAATGAACTTCCATTAAAAGTAAAAAAACTTTGATCACAAAAAGTATCAACAAGTTTTGAATGGAACAATGTAGAAATAAGTATTACAACCATATTGAGTAAAAACTATTTGAAAAACACAAAGAACTAGAGCAAACTCACAGCTTGTTCGAATCTTGAGCCTATTCGACGGAGATAGATATACTCAGTTGTTTGAGTGGTGTTGGCATCGCTCTCTTCATCTTCAGTACCGGAGTTATCATCCTGTTATATGGGGTTGTAGTATTAATAATAATAATAATAATAATAATAATACAAGCATTTATAAAGCGCATTTCTCCAATGGTTACAATGCGCTAAACAATGCGCATTACATTCATTTCAATGGTCTGTAAACATTGGGGGTCTTGTCAAAATTAATCCAGGACAGGTAATCGGATTACAATTTTCCGATGTCCAATTTTTGTTGGATTTCCATCGGACTGTATTTCGCTGAAAAGGCAAACAGTTCTCTGATGCACTAAAGACATGCCCCATGCCAATGCGTGACTGGCTGATTAATTGTAGTATAAACATACTTGCAATTTTGAAGAGATCTGGAAGGTTTGGAGGTCATTATTGTATTTAATTAAGATGTGTAGTGTAGAGAAGCCATGTAACGACCTCCTGCTTGTTTTCCAGTTGAGTGCTCCTTCCTCACCCCTTAAAAAACCCCAACAGCATTCAGTAACTCAACACCCACACTGTTTGACTCTGATTATGGTGGTATGCCTGATCCTATGTAAAGCACAATCAGTTTACTAGTGCAGCCCTCAGTCCAACACTATTCAGTAACTCAACACCCAAACTGTTGGACTCTGATTATAAGTAGGATTTGAAACTTTGTATGGTGGAGGTATAACTAAGAGAGGTTTGCGGTAACACCATGTGAATATCTCTTTTTGAGTAGAGTTGGTTCTGAACAGAACCGTTGGTTAACGACTCTGATTATGGTGGTATGCCTGATCCCGTGTAAAGCATAATCAGTTTACTAGTGCAGTCCTCAGTCCAACACCATTCAGTAACTCAACACCCAAACTGTTGGACTCTGATTATGGTGGTATGCCTGATCCCATGTAAAGCATAATCAGTTTACTAGTGCAGTCCTCAGTCCAACACCATTCAGTTACTCAACACCAGTATACCTGTTTATGTGTGTTGTGTTGTCATTTAGCCTTCGGTGGAAACGTCGGGCTATTAACCCTTTCAGCCCCAAGTTCTTTTGACATAAACAACCGCTGTGGCCCATGTTGGTTGACCACTCAAGCGTGAAGCAAACAATCTCACACAACAGGAAGCTTGTATTCAAAGTTTATTATTACCTTGAAGATTTCATTTTAGAGCATAATAAGTAAACACAATTGAATTTCCTTTCATATAATTTAAAAATCATTGAAATCAGCCAATAAATCTCCAAGTTCTTGGTCTTTGTTTCCCCAGTGTGTTCTGTAAACCCAAACACTTTTTTGCACACAACCATATGACGCTAAGTAGGTGTTTGGCATTTCGATCTTTCCACTTTAAAGTCATTGCATAATAGCAACCCTATTATATTTTACCATCATTGGAAAGATCTAATCTTTCTCTTTCGACTTTCCAATGATGGTAAGCTTGGGTACAGAAGGTGAACATTGACAAAACTACAGCTTTTTAACAAAAGTCGCCATGAATTTGGGCTGAAAGGGTTAACTATTTTTTGCTTTTCAATTTTCAAAGCACGTACCTCGTGTGGATGTTGTTTATTTTTCTTCTCCTCTGCCTGGACAGTTTCAGAAATGTCGACCACTGAAACAAAACATGTAATGATAATTTAAAAATATGAAAAACCATGCGATTTAAAATTCATTACATACTTCTTCTTGTAGGCACTGAACACATTTGGTAATTGTCAAAGACCATTGTTCTCACTTGGTGTATCCCAACAGTATGCATACAATTACAAGCCGGTGAAAAGTTTGGCTCAATTGGTCATTGAAGTTGCAAGAAAAATGATGAAAGAAAAAAACACCCTTGTTGTACAAATTTGTGTGCTTTCAGATACAGGAATAAAAGGCTTCTTGCAAGAAGTTTTTATCTCTTTCTCAAAAACTATGTTACTTCAGAGGGAGTCGTTTCTCACAATGTTTTATACTATCAACAGCTCTCTGTTGCTCGTTACCAAGTCAGTTTTTATGCTAATATATAGTTTGAGTAATTACCAAACGTGTACAGTGCCTTTAAAGATAAACACATCAAAAGGAAAACAAATGTTTGGATAATAAATTATAACAAGATTAAGATTGTACATTCCGCAATTTTTTTAAATTTTTTTTAAATTTTATTTTTAATTTTGATTTTTTGTTTACATAGTCCTTGACAAAATCAAATAGTACACAAATATATATATGAGGAAAATTCTTATATTTGTTTTCAGATAATACTAAATCAACAGCCCATTCCAAAGCTCTATTTTAAAATAAGTCCAGACCCTCAACCTTTTTGAAGCTGCATCTTTTTGTTCTCCCCCAAAATACTAAAATGTTCATGTATTTTGGCTTCATCTTGGCACCATTCTTTCAACGATTGATTTGATTTACCCATATTACAGACTTCAAAGTTCTACAAAGCCAGCAAATTTTTAGGCTGGTTCTTTCCTCCTTGACAAAAAAATAAAAAATAAAAAAAAATAAAAAGGCCCTCATGCTCCTCTTAAACAAGAAAACCAGGACGATCAACTGGTGTATTTGTTTTACTTTTTTTTTTTTTTTTTTTTACATAGTCCTTGACCTAACCATATAGTTCATAATGAACAATTTGGACACCCAATTTTTAAATTTCCAGCAAATTTGGACACCCTTTTACCAAATCCTGGCTAAAACCTTGCCATAGTTTAATTGATACTTACACTCTTGTAATTCTGGGCCATAGAAATGAAGTAGACCGGTCAGCTTTTTACCAGATGGTACTAGGCAAACTGAGAAAAGAATTTAAAGATAGTTCTTGAAAATTATGCAAGATTAAGTTTATAGGAACAAAAATATTACTTCAGACAGAAGTTAAGATCAAACAGAACGCTACTTCTTTGACTTTTAACATTTGGAGGTAAAATCTATTCCAACAGAATGTATATCACAATGGTCGGAATTATGGTTGAATAATACACTAGTATAGACGATGTGACCTCTGTTTACATTCAAACAGCCCTCTGTTGACAAAACACTGTCCAAGTCATGTTCCGCCGGGCAAGATGACGCGTACTCATTGTAAGATTGCGTGTACTTTCTAGCTGGCTGTCAAGTACACAAAGGTTTTGCCCGGCGACATGCGCGCGCATCATGTTATGGTTTTCGAGTGACATCAGAGGTCACATCATCTACTAATGATTGGCATTTTTAAAGATTGCACTCCAGCTCAAATTTCAAATATATGCAAGCAAAAAAAAAAGGCGCACCTTTGAACATTGCGCTTAACAACTTTTTGTATCATCTATAACTCAAAGGGACACGTTGCCTTGGATTGGGCGATTTGGGCTATAAAAAGCATTTAAAAGCGTTTGTTATGAAATGAATATGGTTGGAGAGACGTTTTAAAAGTGGAATATAATGATCCACACAATGGTTTTTCTTTCGTGAACTAACAAGCTCCGCCATTTTGTAGAACCAAATTTTGACTCCACAAAATTATGGATCATGTTAGTTCACAAAGTAAAAGGAAAACCACACAATGGATCATTATATTCTACTTTTAAAACACCCTTCCAACCAAATTCATTTCATAAAAAAACCCCGCTTTTTATAGCCCAAAGTGCCAAGGTAGGGTCATCATTTTAGGTTTTTGTCAACATAATGCAGTTTTTCAGGCAAAATTTTCAAGACATACACACTAAAAATCACATGTGAAAGTTTCAGTTGAATAGTGTCCACTTGAGAAAACAGGAAAAAACTATCACGGTATTTTCACAAGTTCTTCAAATCCATAATAATAATAAATAATAATAATAATAAATAATAAGAATCCATCCACGTTTAGCGAGGTGACAGCCGGTACCAATCGCATCTCTGGGCCCAGCATTCACGAACAGACACCAACCCTCAGAAATCTGAGAACTGATTCATACATGAATCGTTTCTCAGAGTCAAATGTTTTTATTGATTTCTAATCAACGGGGGCATTTCAGATGAAATAATTTCACAGGATGCTTACTACCATTACCATCTTTATAACAAGAAAGCTTTGTAATCAAATAGAAATGACAAAATATTTTGGGGTCATTACCGAAGTATGACCCTACATTTAAAGTACATTCATGGTCTTTTTTATTTCGTTCTTATTGTACAGACCCTAACCACCCCAGGCCTGCCAAAATCAAACAGATGATTTGTTGAAATTTGCATGGTCTAGTACTGTTAAAAGTACCCACTAAATCACAGTCCAGAAGCACAGGACCTGTTGGAGTATGATGGGTTGTGTACTGTTCCAGTACATAAACTGTTGGAGTATGATGGGTTGTGTACTGTTCCAATAAGTAAACTGTTGGAGTATGATGGGTTGTGTACTGTTCCAATAAGTAAACTGTTGGAGTATGATGGGTTGTGTACTGTTCCAGTACATAAACTGTTGGAGTATGATGGGTTGTGTACTGTTCCAATAAGTAAACTGTTGGAGTATGATGGGTTGTGTACAGTGCCCAGTACATAAACTGTTGGAGTATGATGGGTTGTGTACAGTTCCCAGTACATAAACTGTTGGAGTATGATGGGTTGTGTACTGTTCCAATAAGTAAACTGTTGGAGCATGATGGGTTGTGTACTGTTCCAATAAGTAAACTGTTGGAGTATGATGGGTTGTGTACAGTTCCCAGTACATAAACTGTTGGAGTATGATGGGTTGTGTACTGTTCCAGTACATAAACTGTTGGAGTATGATGGGTTGTGTACTGTTCCAATAAGTAAACTGTTGGAGTATGTTGGGTTGTGGAAGCTTCCTAGTACTAGAAATGCTTAGGGGGTTAGGGTTCATAAACAATTTTTGGGGAATAAGCAACCTGGCACTGGCAGTGTTACTTTATACTCATGTTTGTATTGTTAATGTGTAACAGTACTTTACTTAGTCCTAGAACTATGATGAGTTTCATTCCGCTATCATCTCCACGAGACAATAGCGAAACGAACCTGATATACATAGTTCTAGGAGTAGTGTCACAGTGTTAACCTCTTGTTTGTTACCGAGTGTTAAGCCCGGTTCATACTTCCTGCGAATGCGAATGCGAAGTGAATTAGATATCACAAATTCGCAGCGGACAATTTGCAAGAGTTGAGTTGAGCTGTCCTCGACTCTTGCGAAACATTCCTAGCAAAAACAGAGTTGTGGCGTCAAATTCGCTTCGAATTCGCAATCGCAGGAAGTATGAACCTGGGTTTTAGACTGTTTAGTCATAGTGTGTGTTTGTTACCATAGCTGTCTCTTCTCTTATGGTGTTACAATACACTTCAGTGAATGATTTCCCTTGTTGAACTTGTAGTATAGCACTAGCAGAGCAAAATGCTACACAAAATGTATCAGCAGTTGCTACCCAAAAATCACAACTTGAACTTGCTACTCAATATTATTATTTGCATTCACTGTGCACAAAATAGTTAATAAGTTCAGTTAAAATGTTTTGCTGTGCAAAATTGCTGGTCAAAATCATTCCCTGCACTTCATGTGATTAGTAACACCATGGTAACACTTAAAACAAATAACCTTACGATTTCTATCCAAAGTCACATGAAAGTCAAAGTCCCAGTCATATTCTCGATTAGCCCCATTATATGGGGCCAATCCACTCCGTATCCTGGAGGTGGATTGGCCCCATAAATGGGGCTAATTCTCAATTACCTTTCATAAGAGATATTTTGGAGTTATTTAAATCAATTGAATGCACAGTTCCTTCAAACACATATCCCCCTTCCTTCGTCACCACTCGGAGCCTTCTACCCTCGTACATCGCCATGATTTAAAGCAAAGATCGTGAGCACGGACGGACGGACTTTCAGAGCAAAGTCGCTGAGTAAGATACTATTTGGTACAATCAAAGATACTTTGGTGTGGTGATATGAACGAAAAATATGTCTTTTCTACTATTTCTGTCTTGTTGAAATTAGTACAGCGCCCTCAATAGTTAAAGTATTTCCAGCTTTGTTTAGTTTGATGTCGTCCCCCTCGTCGACGTTTTGTGCGCTAATCTTCCTATTTCCACAACAACTTGACAAGTTGTGTAGTGGTCTTCATTTTCAGTTGACGTTTAGACTAATTTTCCCGTTGTCCGGCTGTGCTCTGATGCCCTATTTGAACTTGGGTTTATCTTTTCCACGACAGAACGATGGCATTGCTGCCGATGAAAAGATCTGAAGACAAGAAGGCGAAAAAGTAAGTTCACGATCTGGGCGGGCGATGATCCAACAAAAGGAACTGACGACAACAACATGTTTTATATGCAAAAAACCACCTTTGAAGATAATTTAAGTTCTTATTAATAATAGTATTGGTGGCTCATAAAATATTCGCCAATTCCTCGCCAATTGCCGCCCAGGTTACGTATGCCATGTGTTATTGCATTACATTGCCGTTGCGATAACACTGTATTTTATTACATTATATCACAAAACTAATTGCGTTATATCGCTGTACTAGGCCTGTTGATTGTCTGATTGTGTTGTATCGCCATAATTTTTTGCAATATATTGCCGTACTGCTATATTAAAGTGCTAGTGCTACTGCTGGCACTGTACTGGGTTATATAATATTACATTAGCCACCTGTTCCGTTGCGATGCGTTATATCGTCATTATCGCCGTACTTTTGCATTATATCGCATACTATTGCGTTATGTTGCCAAATATTATTTGCAATTATATTGCCAATTTTTTTGTGTTATATCGCCGTACGATGCATATTGGTGTACTAGCCCAGGTTGGACTCCTCCATTGCATACAACGCGACGGAGTCCAGGGTATAAAGGTCCTCGGGCATTTGAAAAAATTAAAAATTTTATTTTTTTTTTATTTTTTTTTTTTTTTTAGCTGCTGAAACGTGACTCACATCTTGTGTGTCCTGAACCTTTACGCTGCTCTATTCAGAATTTGCAATTTTATCCTTATGACATATTTGAAAAAAAAAAAAAAATTGAAAAATTGCATTCGTTGCGACAACCTCAACTGACATGGAAACAAGTCCACAAAAAGAGCTGTCTGACCCGTAACACACACTTCTTTTTTTTTTCCTTCCTTCTTCAACACGACAACACGGGCAAGCAGAACACAACTTTTTTTTTTTTTTTGAATTCATTCATGTCATGTTTGTAGGTTTTTTTTTTGAAAATGGAAGTGTAAATAAAGGAAAGGCAGATAGAATAAATGGTAAATGCTTTCAAATTTCAAATTAATATTTAAATAATTTAAAATTAATTTAATTTTTTTTTTTGATCTTTATTATCTTTAGGAGGACGCCAGTGCCAAACTGACGACTGACGACCCTACCAGCAATGTACTAACTTTTGCGTTTTATCACCATATTCGATTGTGTTATATTGCCATTTACTCAATAGTACGGCGATATAGCGCAATAAAATATGGCAGTATAACTTAGTAGTTAGTACAGCAATATAATGCATAGTACGGCGATATAACGCAATAAAAAACGGCGATGTAACGTAATAATAAACAAATCCAGGAATTGGCGAATATACATGTGCCACCATATTTATGAGATATAAATGTCCAGATTACCATCAATCTGTTGGAGAAGTGGTGTTTTAAACATGGCTTTGATCTGTGCAACATGATCAAGACAGGTGAATGGTGTCTGCGCAGTGGATGGACGAAGCACTAGAAGTTACCTGACAGTATGTGGCTGAAATGGTTCGCAGAAATGGACAGTGTTTGGAAAGACTTCAAATAAGGCCAAGTAACAAAAGTAACGAGTTTCTCGTCCGTACTTTAAAAAAAAAAAAAAAAAAGGAGGAGGCAGGGCTTTACTACTATTTTAAAGTTTTTTGCTATTTTTTTCAAAGATGGCCGCCATGCTAAATATGGCTGGCGAAGGTATATTTATTCACAGATATTGTGCTACTTGAGTATACTGATGCAGTTTATTGCAAAACAAATGATTTGTATCATTTTAGTCTACTTTCTAAGCAAGTTTCAAAATTCAGAAACGGCTGTTTCAGGTGAAAAAGGAGTTGAGACAAATTCTAATCTAAAGCAAAAATAAACCAAGGAACTTCAGGTTTTGTTTCTCGAATTTTCCCTTTTTTTGTTTCTTTTTTTTTCTTTTTTTTTCTTTCTGAATAGTAAGTAGTAAAAAAAAGGAGGTGGCGGCCAAAAAAGGAGGCGGGCGGGGACGAGAAACTTGTTGCTTTTGTTACTTGGCCTATTCGTAACCCTTAATCCTCCTGACAGTTTTGCAGGATGAAGGGTTACGATTATCGCAACTTAGAAAGTCTTGGACCCTGTAACTGGGGCGCTGTACATTGAAATTTTGTCTTGGATGGTCATGCTCGAAGTCAAAATTTCAGCAAAAAATTATAAGCTCTCATTTTACAGATCATCACAGCCTCTGATGCTTCTTAGCCTTTTGTCAAGGCCTTCGTGGCTTGGACAGCTTCGTAAACAGCGAAGCGACTGCGCCACTCGTGTGCGTGGTCTCCCCCTCGATGTAGCTGTCCAAGCCACGAAGGCCTTGACAAAAGGCTAATGCTATATGAGCTTAGGGCCGAGAAGTGGAGAGAGTCTGACGTATTGGCACTATTAATAGAGCTATCTTAGCCCTAGCCCCCAAAATAGTACACTATTTTATGGGGGCTAGCTTAGGCCTAGCTCCATAATAAATAGGGCCAATCCACTGCAGATCCCTGGTCCTAGCCCATTTGTAGACCAGACGCTTGGGGTTGTCTTCTTTCATCTAGCTGACAGTCTTACCTGATGATATGGTCAATTCAAACTTGCAGATGGAAAGCTTCTAAACCTCCAGATTTTCCTTAAGTTTGATTTTTTGAAAAGTTCTCTGAATTTGTTTGTTTTATTATTATTATTGTTATTATTATTATTATTTTTTTTAAGGGGGGACATAATGGGGAGGGGCAAATACCTTTGTCTAATTGATGCATCAATTAATGATTAGTTCTTTCTTAATGATTATTTACAGATACGGTATTAATTGGCTGTTCATCAAGCGCCTTGCAAGGATCTTCAGAATCTTCTTCCCGTCTTGTTTTTCTGCTCATCTTGCGTTATTCCTCCTGCTGGTTATTGTCTCTTTAGGAGGTAAAATTCACCAGATAACGGAATTTTATTTATTTCTTATTTTGGAGAGCATCAGTTTCAAATTTACTCAGTTTTAAACAATTTAAATGCCCAAAAACCAAGTGTGAACATTTCATTTTGAATAAAAAAAGGTGTTAAATGTTTTTGAGAACAAAAATCTCAGCAACTTGTAATCATTTGTAACAAAGAAGTGTTTCCAATACTGGGACACAAAACATTCCTGGGCTCGATTTTATAAAGGGCTGACAGGGTTTGCCCTCAAAGTGTAAGCCAGAGGGGTGTCTGGGTGTCTTTTGGACACCCTGTTTATAAAATTTGGACACCCTGTTTTTTCTGTCATTTACATGTAAATGTATTGTGGTAGAAAAATTTGGACACCCAGTTTTTAAATTTCCAGCAAATTTGGACACCCTTTTACCAAATCCTGGCTAAAACTTCGTTTGCCCTTATGTTTTTCAGTGACTAGCCAGCGGTACCAGTTATAGTTTGTCATTTCAATAGTTCGACAGCCTTTTCGTTGGTCCACAGCTTTTACGTCTTTTCTTTCAACACTGTCATTTTTTATGGCACTTCAGTTTGAAACCAGTGGTGGCAGTGGCTTGCATGTAGCTTTTGGAAGCAATAAACTAGCCAGCCAGACCACTTGGACAGAATTATGACTGGTCCTCAGAAGTTTTAACTGCCCTGCCTGCCACACCCAGGCTATTTTAAGCGAAGATACGATGTTTTGACAATTTCAAACTCGCGCATAACATGAGTGCTGTTGTAGGAGACACAATGAATGAATGCCATGATGAAATGCTCACCCTTTAACAAACGCTTTATAAAGGAGAAACAAATCACCAAAATGTCTGGTAAGTTTTCAAAAGTGTGTTTTGTGACTTTGTTTTCTTAGTGGAGGTTGCTGCTTACTATGTTGGGCTGATAGGCAGTGAGTATACCAAGGTGTTACCAGTGAAGGATCTAGCAGGCTTCATTAAGACAACTTGGCAGTCTATGCTTTATATTATCCTAATAGCCATGGTGAGTGAATAATCTCCTTCTGCCTTCATATTTAGGGCTCGAAATTTACACTGGACCACAGGCCTGAGGCCTGTGATTTTATAATGTCAGAATCATCTGCTCAGGACTATAAGGTCATTAATGCAATTTGTATGGAATCATAAAAATGGTTTTGCATATTTTGGAGCTCCTGGTAAATGAGGTTTATTGATCAAGAGTGGTCTTCAGAGTATTTGTTTGGCAAAAGGAAACATTCATTTTCTAAGTAATACATTTATTTGTTGATTTTGATTTAATTTTTTCAAATTTATACGCATTTTTTATTTAATGACCTTTTGATCACTACGAGTATGAAGTCGCAGTTAATGACCTTATAGCACTGAGCCGAAGAAATGATGTTTAAATGTTGACTTTGAGTCTGATAAACATCTTTTAAGTCTGTTGAGGCACATCAGTATACATGTACCCGAAAGACAAATGAGACAAATCTTCTCTTAATGCTTTTTAAAAATTTTCTCATCTTGATTCTTGTCTTGTAAAATAAATTATAATCCAGTAAAAAGTTTGAGCTGCAAGCCCTGCTGTTTTGTAGTATTTCGAGGGACGAAGCAATAATGGCTAAGTGTCTTGCTTAAGGACACAAGCATGCAACTCTTCCGCGTTTCCGCGGATTTCCGCGTTTAAAAAAAAATGATCAGCGCTAAAAAAAAAAAAAAATCGTAAAAAAAAGTTTTTGTTTTTTTTAAAGTTTTTTTTTTAAAGATTTTATTTTAAAAAGCCTATACACCACAATAATGTGAAATAAGCCTAGTTACTTTTTTTAAGGGTCCATTCTCAGGCCTGCATGCTAAGAGCATAATAAACCTCAAAATTTTCTAGGGTACCATTGTGGGTCTCATGTCCCTTGGCGTTTTGGCTGCCTCGCTCCGCACTTGCGTTGTGCCTTTGAAAAGTTTCCTCTTTTTTTTTTCATCGGGCAGTTGCATGCCTGAGGACACAAGTGTCATGACCAGGACTCGAACCCACACTCTGATGATCAGAAACACCAGAGCTTGAGTCCGGTGCGCTTGACCACTCAGCCACATAGTAATCAGTCCGGGACACTTCTAGCGTTTTAGGTTTTAATTTGAAACTTACCTAAGTGGTTATCTTTTTCGTTCTAGATAAAGAGTGCTAAAACCTACATTAGTCAGCTTGTGTATGTTTACTGGCGTGAGGCGCTATCGTTGTTCATCCATAGACTGTACTTCAAGAACTCTCGTTACTACAAACTGAATGTTCTCAAGGCGGACAACATTGACAACCCGTAAGATTATTTTCTTCTTAATTTTGGGTTGGATAAAGAATCGTTAACCTGGAGGTTGCAGGTTCAAATCCCACTCCAGTCAAATTTTCTTTGTTCAACCCACAATTAATTCAAATTTAACCAGTTTCCCTTGTGGTTTATAGACCCCTTGTATGTGACGTTACAAGACCCGAACAGCGCCCTCACTTAGGTCAATGGAGACCTATCATTGGCTGACAGTTATGCGCGGCGCGTACAGACGTGCACATTTCCATTGTTTGACCTCAGCGATGGCGGCCAAGGGGTCTATTACTTCTTCTTTTTATCCTACAAGCATGTTCAATGAAGCCTGTACTCCCTTCCCTAGACCCACTTGCCTAAAGGTGACCTCAATAGACACAATCGGCGACCGGAGTCAAGTGACTCATCGTGGGTATACAATGTAAACAAACCAAGCCGCAACTTCTGCCGCAAGGTTGGAAGCAGCTACGCCTTTCCATGCATGCTGTGCATTGTGTGCTTGGTTTCTTTGCATTGTATATCGGGGCTCGAATTTTACACTGGACCACAGGCCCGAGGCCAGTGATTTTACCTTTGGGCCAGTAAACTCAGGACCGGACAAGTCAGTCTGTCTTTTTCAATTGAACAATAGTTACCTCTCTGATGTTCAAGTGTTGACTTTGAGTCTGGTAAATATCTTTCAAGTCTGTCAAGTATCAAAGTACACTCACCTATAAGATAAATCTTCCCTTAGTGCTGGGTCAAATAAAACAGTTAACATTATATACTTTGTAGAAATTTCTTTCTCATTTAGATTCTGGTCTTGTAAAATCAAATCTGGTCCAGTAAAAAAATTCAACTACATTCTTGTGGAATTTCACCCCAAGTTCAAGCCCTGTATACCCACTTTACGTCACGTGACTCCAGTCGTAGATTGTGTCTATCCTCCACTATCCTGCACTCATATGTCCTCCTAACCAGAATGTTTGTACTTGGATAAGTTTTTGGGGGATTTTTTTTTTTGGGGGGGGCAACTAAATCAAGTAGAACAAAGCTATTCAGGCTAAACAATTGTTATTTTGCCAACCCTAAAAATAAAAAATTCCTTTAAGCACACTAATTTGCAACAAAAGTTGATTGCTTTGACATTATTGAATACAGCAGGGTTCTCTGATGGGCATGCTAGTCTTTCTTGTAATAAGTAGAGAATATTTGGAGTCAGTGAATTGGCAATCTGGCTTCCACACACCCCTGAAAGGAAATTCCAGTTGCCTTCCATACTTGACTTCTTAAAAGAAAATGCTCTTGTAGCGCCACTGTTCACATGTTCGTTGGATGATGTGTTAATTGAAAACGAGATAGAGGATGGAAATGACTCTATTGCTCCAAAAACCAATGATGTATCAAATCTTAAAGAGGGTAATTATTATAATCAAGAGTACAGTGATACAGGAATATCTTAATGAGAAAACTGCTAAAGTTTGACACTGGAATTTGATCATATTTAAGACGGCGTCTCACTAATGACCCCTTGCATGACGTGGATTGCACCTTCGCACAATGCGCCTCTACCATTTTCACCGTTTTGGGAGTCAATTCCTTTCTGTACATTTTGAATCCCAAAATGGCGGACAGGATAGGCGTGTGTTAGTGCGCTGCGCATCGTGCATGGGGGTCAATATCTCGATATGTTTCAATATATTAGAGACCAGCGTATTACCCAAGATGTTGAGAGGTTATGCAATCAGTTCAGTAACGTCATTCCAACACTCATTGCGTCTCCGTTCCTCATCGTGTTCTACACATATATGGCATTTGATGGGTAAGTAGTAGAGGGGTGGAGCCTAACTGTAGCTTGGGGGTGTTAATGGGTGTAGCACATGTTAGATGCTAATTTATGTGTAGTTATTGTATGAAGGCTGATGATAAATTCGAAACTTGGGCTCGATTTCACAAAGAGCTAAGATTGATTTTAAATTGTGTACCAATCTTAATTGCTAAGCAAAGTGTGATGTCACAATACAAATCACTATTGCGATGCTGACAACTCATCTTAAGATGAATCTTAGTGCTTTGTAAAATCGAACCCAGGACCCAACCCCACAACAAAACCAGAACTTGAACCCGGTGCATTAGACCAGCATTCTTTAGGCCGTCTACCTAGTGAAAATTTCAGGCACTTGACCGAGACCCACTCGCCGAAAGGCGCCGATCGCCATCAGATTAAAACGCCCTGCTGCAGAGGTAATATCATAAAACCAGGCTATAATCTCAACAGGAGTAAATTATTTAATAAAGCAGCTTATTTTTCGGTATATATATTTATAGGAAATTGCATTGAATTGATAATAACAGTTAAAGAAAAATATCATTTAATAGATGTTTAATTTGCATCAGTGAAAAAGAATATTATTTGAGTTTTACCCATACACTGATGTGTGTTAAGCACAGAAAAATACTGCACTGCTAAAAGTGATTTTCTTTAAAAAAAAATTAAAAATAATGTCTAGAAAAAAAATCTTGTGTCACTCCCTAGAAAGATGTTCTATTAAGATTTTCGGGAGTGACACAAGAAAAGTTTTCCTAAAATAAGATTTTTTCTTATTTCAAGAATACAATTTTAGCAGTGTGCGTTTATGATAATAGATTGATTGTGAGGCAATCTTTTCTGCAGACAGAATGATCATCAATTTTAACGGCTTCTGACAATGTTTGGAGGGCCTACATGTACCTGAAATTGTTCATGACCCGCATTTGGGTTTGTGACCCATAGTTTGCGATACATTGCACCATGGGCAGAGAGCAAAATTAGACCTCTAAAGCAATCAATGTCACGGAGTACAAAGAACATAAAGATCAAGATATTAGTAGAATAAATAGCAAGACAAGTTCTCAAAGACCAAATCTACACAGCAAAGTAGATATATACACACATGGTGTTACCGCAAACTATGGTTCAACGACATATATGGTCCCATAAGTTTTGTTTATTGATTTATTTAAAAAATGATTTATCATCCAGTTTTGTCTGAAGCAGAATGATAAATATTGCAGTGCGAGATAAGACTTCGGCTGACTGCGATTATTGTGACTCTTATCAGACATTGAACCACCACTTTATTTACAGAATTATTAGATAATAGAGGACGTCGTAAAGGCTATTGTTATTCATTATCGGTTTAATGGAAACTTGTCTGCACGCATTGTTTATAAATACTCGAACTTTCCTCAAACATTGTTAGATTTTTTACACAGTTCCATTGTCATGAAATGGTCATTGTTCGTTGCATATTTGCAAATTGAATCAGTCGAAAGGAAACTCGTAGAAAGAAAATGCCGAATCATGAGTTTTCATTTCATTGTTTCATTATTTAAAAAATTTCATTATTTCATTTTACAGGATTAAAACAGTTCTATTTTAATGTTAAATTTGCATGAGGGATGAAGAATATAGTTTCACTCAAGTAACGTAATATGCCTGCGGGTTGTTTTTTTCATGGGACTCTGGGAAAGTACTGAGTATGCAGTGCTTAACACACATCGGTGCATTGGGTAAAACACTAACACTAAGTTACAATGTTCATTTTGAACATTCGTTTTTTCAGATATTTTTGTATGTGTTTATGTAGTCTCATTTAGTAAACACCCTTTGTTCTAATCATTTTTCTACATTGTTCCTATAAGGCTTGTTCATTTATGTTTATTTTCCTAAAAGGTTAAACGGAACTAATGACCTGTAAAAGAAGCAAATGTTAACACACTTTCTAGGATCGACCAGGATTACAAATAGAACACTATAGAGTAGTCTGGTCCCCTCTCTCAGGCCCAATGATTTCAGTGTATAAACTTGCAGTGATGTAAGCTTTCAATTTATGTGTTATGATTGATGTGCTCCGAAGTGACGCACTCATGGATTCCACAAAAACGTAGTGCTTCTGCATCCCATAACCAACAAGTCCGACGGCCGAGTTGGATATGGGACGCAGACGCGCTATATTTTTCCATATTCGACAAGCGGACTGTGTGATAACGAATTTATCTTCAAGCAAACTTGACGCACAGCTTAAAAAAGCGCAATACGCAGAGTTAGAACAGCGCATTAAAACCGGGTGTCATATGGGCCGTGCATAAAGCTATAGGTTAATAACACACTTGTTGCTATGGATCGACCAATCCAAATCGAGGGTTTACGTTTGCTTGAAGATTTTATTTTTATTATTTTTCTGAAATATGTACGTAAAGTATGAAATTCACGCGGTCTACTGGCGCAAGTTTTTTTCAAATTCTTTGTATAACATAGTAAACACAAAATGACTTTTCTCTTTTCATTTGAATGTTGCTTTTGTTGTCTTCTGCTAGAACTGGATACATCGGACCAGTGTCCATCTACTCGTACTTCGTCATTGGAACGCTGATAAACACCTTCTTGATGGGCCCAGTGGTTCTTAGAACTTACAGACAAGAGAAACAAGAAGGGGCATACAGGTGTGCATAAATGGAATTAATTAGTGCCCTCCTACTGTCTGTCCATTCATTACCATCCACTGTGGTTTTGATTGATAGAAAATCGATGCCAGGCTGCAGTATGGTATCGTGTGGTGAATGCATCTACACAGTGCACAGTCAACCCTCCTACTGTCTGACCATTCAATATCATTCAATGTAGTTTGTCAACACACAGTAGTGTGACCCTTCAATATCGCCCAATGTGGTTTTGAATGATAGATAAACTATGCCAGGCTGCATTATGATATCACGTGGTGAATGCATCTACACAGTACACAGTCAACCCTCCTACTGTCTGACCATTCAATATCGCCTAATGTGGTTTTGATTGATAGAAAATCTATGCCAGGCTGCATTATGATATCGTGTGGTGAATGCATCTTCACAGCACACAGTCAACCCTCCCACTGTCTGACCATTCAACATCCACTGTGATCTTGAATGATACAAAAACTATACCAGCCTGCAAAACATGTATGATATCTTGTGATAAATTCATCTAAACAGTAACTAGTCAACCCTCCTACTGTCTGAACATTAAATATCATCCACTGTGGTTTTGAATGATAAATAAACTATACCAGCCTGCAATATGATATCATGTGGTGAATGTACACAGTACACAGTCAACCCTCCTACTGTCTGACCATTCAACATCCACTGTGGTTTTGAATGCCAAAATGTTTTTGATAATTGTGAACGGCCCCTAAAAATATAACATATTTGTTAAAATCCTTGTTTGAAAAATAAAATAGTCTTCAGAAACCACGATAAAATATGTTTGTGTTTTACTTATAGATTCAAGCACGTTCAGATTCGTTCAAATGCAGAATCTGCCGCCTTCTACGTTGCTGATGAAATTGAGATGGAAAAAACAAACAAGAAGTTATTCAGTCTTCTAAAAACTCAGATCAATCTATTCAACTATGAGTTCTGGCTCAATGGTGAGTCTCTTTAAATGTCCTAAATATTTCTTCAACTTCTTACTTCAGAAACTGTGAGTGATTTTCCCCCGACCCCCCAAATATGAGATTTTTTCCATTGTCTGTGAATGATTTTTAACTTAAATTTTTGGTGAACAAAGACAAATTTATGAGAATTGACCTCTGGATAAACATGCCGGTGCTCTACCAAATAAACTATCTAGCCCTAATTTGGGGGTCTCGTTATTTTGTGAATTATTTTGTTTAGGGGCACCACTCAGAAGTTATACAGTCGAATATTTAGTTTAGCCAGGAATCACGCCCAGTTTACGATACAACCTGGCAAGCCGCAGTAAGGGGATTACCATGAAGAGAAACAACTCTTTTCTATAAATATCAAGTAATGAATAACAAGGGAAACTGACTAGGTACATATAAACAACTTTTTGGTTCACAAAGAAAAAATTGATTATTACAGGGCTAGCCACTGCCTCTAGCCCTCGGGCTAGCTCGGTGGTTTAGGGGTAAGCATCTGCTCTAGCATGGCAAAGGTCATGGGATCGAATCCCACTTGTGGATTTTTTTTCACAGTACTCGGGGAAAGTACTGAGTATACAGTGTGAGTATAACACCTTATATGTCAGTAGTATATTGAGTATTCCAAACAACTATTCCAAACTTTTTTCTTTTCACCCCAATATCTGTGACTTCTCCCCAGTGTCTGTGAATCTATTCAACTACATTGGTAGTATTCTAAGCTACGTGGTTATTGCCGTACCTATATTCGCTGGAGTCTACAACAACCTGAATTCCAATGAACTCTACAGTCTCATTAGCAAGGTATGTTTATACCCTCTTCTCACACTACGGGGCCAATTCACAGGAAATAAAACCCCAGGAAAAGGTTAACCCCCACCGCCATCCCATGTTCCTTTCACACTTGAGGAACTTTTCCAGAGAAAAATCAACACTCGGTCTGCCAACCCTGGAGTTAACTCACTTAAAGGTATCGTACACGTTTAGTAATGACTCAAAACAAATATTAGCATTAAAACTTACTTGGTAACAAGCAACAGAGAGCTGTTGATAGTATAAAACATTGTAGGAAACGGCTCCCTCTGAAGTAACGTAGTTTTTGAGAAAGAGGTAATTTCTCACTAAAATAATGAAAGACTTTCCTATCTGAAAGCACACAAATTTGTACAACAAGGGTGTTTTTTCTTTCATCATTTTCTTGCAACTTTGATGACCAATTGAGCCCAAATTTTCACAGGCTTGTTATTTTATGCATATGTTGGGATACACCAAGTGAGAACACTGGTCTTTGACAATTACCAAACGTGTTCAGTGCCTTTAACCCTACTCCCTTGCAGGGCCCAATGTCATGGCTCTGCTTGCCGCGGAATTCTGCGCTTACGAAGCCCTTGTAGCACATAATTCTATGATACGAAAGCGCAGAATTCCGCAGTAAGCAGAGCCATGAAATTGAGCCCTGGTGTAGCTAGTTTTCCTGGGCCTGGAAGTTACCAGGGTTAGCAATTCACGTGTGTAAAGGTCAACCAAATTCATGTAGGTTGAAAGACGCTTTGGATTTACAATCATCCTCCCAAAAGATTCTCATCCCACAACCCTCAGTTAACCGCATGCATTAATATTGTTTGTGTTTTTACCCATACACCAATGTGTGTAAAGCACTGTATACTCAGTGCTTTCCCGAGTCCTGTAAAAAAACAATATCTATAGGCATTTTACTCGGGTGAAATTCGAGCCCATGAGCTTTGCCATTCTAGAGTTGTGGGATTCGAGCCCATGAGCTTTGCCATTCTAGAGTTGTGGGATTCGAGCCCATGAGCTTTGCCATTCTAGAGTTGTGGGATTCGAGCCCATGAGCTTTGCCATTCTAGAGTTGTGGGATTCGAGCCCATGAGCTTTGCCATTCTAGAGTTGTGGGATTCGAGCCCATGAGCTTTGCCATTCTAGAGTTGCTGTCTTACCACTAGACCACTGAGCTTTTCCGGTAGCTAGAGGCAGTTCGAATCCGCATGCAATTAGTTTTAAAGACAATTATATAACTCACACATAGATCCTTGTCATTTGATTGGTGGAACACGCGTAATGTGTCATCCTTTATTTTGCCATGTATTTTCTGGCGCTACGTTGGACCGTCGTAACTGTTGAATATGGAAACAAAATATAGGAGGGTGTATATTGATTTTTGGCGCTAATTCTCAGTGTTTTCAGAGTGTGGGGTGGACAAGTTTCCATGTCTATTTTGTGTTAATAATGAACAATTTTTAAATGACGAGGAATTTATTTGTGAGTTATATCAAACAGATATTAAATGCATTTTGTTCGTGCATTGTCCAAGAATATACTCACTCGGTGAAATCTGTCTTTTCAATTTCACTCAACTTCACTTCGTGGAATGGAGTAGTCCAGATTTCACCTCTTGATTATTTTCTGCGACAATGCACTCACATGCATTCAATGTGTATTACCAGGTATATTGTTGAAAGACTTCAGGCATGACATTCTTCCTACTTTAGTCTGTTTTCCAATTTGTTTTCCCTTGGAAAAATCTGAAAAATTGTGATTAAATAGCCTGAAATATCTATTAGACATTGCGTACATGTAGGTCAGTCCTTGTACTCGATAAAATATTCCTACTTTTTTTCCCAAGAACCAAATATCATGCCTGAGAATTGGATGTCTGAGATAACGTTTGCTTTTTCTCGTTTGATTTGATTGCAGAACTCATTTGTCTGTATGTATTTGATTTACTGTTTCTCTCAACTGATTGACCTGAGCACTCAAATCACAGAGATAGCTGGTTATTCTCACAGGTGAGTATTCAACGTAAAGTCAAAGCAAAAGTGAAAAGGGTGTGAGGCACTGAACACGTTTGGTAAGTGTCAAAGACCAGTGTTCTCATTTGGTGTATTCCAACATATGCATAAAATAACAAGCCTGTGAAAATTTGGGCTCAATTGGTCATCAAAGTTGCAAGAAAATGATGAAAGAAAAAACACCCTTGTTGTACAAATTTGTGTGCTTTCAGATAGGAAAGTCTTTTATTATTTTAGTGAGAAATTACCTCTTTCTCAAAAACTACGTTACTTCAGAGAGAGTCTTTTCTCACAATGTTTTATACTATCAACAGCTCTCTTTTGCTCGTTACCAAGTAAGTTTTTATGCTAATATATATTTTTAGTAATTACCAAACGTGTACAGTGCCTTTAACAAAATCCATGTGTCCGTCACGCATTTTTCTTTAAAATAAAAATACACGCCAAGCAATGCACATCATTTTCATGAATGACACAGTGCGGGATATGGATACATGGAATTATGTGCATTGCTTTGCGTGTATTTTAATTTTTACGCATTGCGCACTACGCATTACGTAGAATGCATGATGGACACAGGGATTTTCAGCCCAAGGGTTGAAGCAGTCGATACAAAACATTATTGAGCCTCATGTCCTCTGTAAACAAATACATCTGTCAGCTATGTGTACTTTTTGTGTTATGAAGAGTTTTGTAGAGTTTTGTAAAGACTTTTTGTGATTTATGAAGACATTTTATGAGTTACAAAGATTTTTGTGAGTTATGAGGACTTTTTGTGAGTTACAAAGACTTTTTGTGTGTTGCAAAGATTTTTGTGAGTTATAAAGACTTTTTGTGAGTTATAAAGACTTTTTGTGGGTTATAAAGACTTTTTTTATGAGTTATGAAGACTTTATGTGACTTGCCATCTGTATTGCGAAGGGAATAAATCTAACTTAAAGTTGTTGCATCTGTGAAAAAGCTTTGCGACAGTATTTATCTTTCCTTGCGCTCAATATTTATATCAAACACAAAATCTGTTTTCTGACTCACAAAACTCTTTAAAAACCTCTTTTCAAAGTGTGTATGCAGACTTTAAAAGTGCACTGCACATCTTCCAAGCACTACAGAAGGAAACAAAAATGACCTCTTTGCTATGTACAATCTAGAATGGTCCTCTAGTCTTTATCCGCGGATAAAGACAGACACTGGTCTTATAGGCCCAATGATTTCATTGGATACAATGATTTCACTGGATAAACATGAAATGACGTAAGCTTTCCATATCTGTGTTATGATTGGTCCAAGGTGATATAGTTTGTCGGCTTGCACTTTCGCTCGTCTGCATGCAGCATGTTCATAATGTTTGCACAAGCACATGTACATGTACATGCATAAAGGCCTTATGTTGTTTTGTAATGTGTGTACATGTACGTGTGAATTGACTGTGAATCTCTGTGTGAAATGGTTGCAAGGTCAAAGGTACATTCGGCAGGATCCTGCCAAGCACTCAAGGCAGGTATCTGGCATTATTAACGAGCCTCGAATTGTGACGTGAGATGTTCAGGCTACACACAATCAAGTCTCGTTGCATTTCCTTCTTTAGAATTGGCGAGCTACTAGAATCCCTCACAGCCCTACAGGACCATGACGTCCACCTCAAACCCACTACGATGTCTATCCAAAAAGAAGTCAAGATTCTAGACTGTCAGAGTCTGTTGAAAGAAAGCAAAGATAGTTGGCATGAGATGCAGGACTCCGGGGATGAGAGCGGTGGGGAATTATCAACCTCAACCCCATTCATCTATAAACTTGATAGAGTTGATATATACACACCAGATAACAAGACTATTCTGATAAAAGGTAGGAATTAATGTGAACTGTCCACTACAAAAGCACAAAGGTCGAATTGAGAAAGTTCTTACAGATGATTATTTACACAGAAATATACAAAATATCAGTACTATAAATGAAATTATTTTTTAAATTGAAGATGTTTGAAAAAGGAAACCCCCCCCCCAACCTGACACTCTTGTGTCCCTAATTTGTTTGTATTAAGCTGGCCTGTCTTAACAAGGATTTCAAAGAATCGGTGGCAAATAGAGGGACAATAAACCCACATAGTTTCACAAGACGATTCAATTTATCCCCTTCAGAACTCTCCTTGGAGATTCATCGAGGTAAAGACCTCCTTATTACCGGAGCAACAGGGAGTGGCAAGACCTCCATCTTTCGAGTTCTGTGTGGCCTCTTGCAAGCGAGATCAGGATCCCTGATCAAGGATGCCTCTTTCAGATGTGAAGATGTCATGTTTGTACCACAGAAGCCGTTTCTCACAGACGGTACTCTTAAAGAACAGGTGAGTGTGAAGGCTGTGTGTAAATCAAACAAGATATTTTGAGGCAGACCTATAATTGTTTCTCCTCTTCACCCAGGAGTAAATGTGTACCTGACAGTGAAGAGATGATACTTTTGAAGGATTTAGCTTGATGCACTGCAAATGTTTTAGCAATACAGACTGCGTACATCAAAGGATCTGAGATGGGGCTGGGAATGAATTAGCTGATATTGTGATAGGTCTGGGGTGTTTTGTCTCTAGTACCTTAAAATATGGATTGCATGGTTTGTTTTACCTCCATGTGTGGTACATTCTGGCAGAATGAACCATGCCCAAAGGCAGATTAATCTGTCTTTTTAATCTGTCTTTTAAAATTTGCCTTTGGGCATGGTTCATTCTTCCTCTGGGCATGGTTCATTCTGCCTCCCTTCATGGTTTATTTTGCCTCTGCATGGTTTATTGTGCCTCCATTCAAGGTTCATTCTGCCTCCCTTCAGGGTTCATTCTGCCTCCCATCATGGTTCATTCTGCCTGTCTTCATGGTTCATTCTGCCTCCATTGATGGTTCATTCTGTTTCTGCATGGTTTATTCTGCCTCCATTCATGGTTCATTCTGCCTCCCTTCAGGGTTCATTCTGCCTCCCTTCAAGGTTCATTCTGCCTACCTTCATGGTTCATTCTGCCTCCATTGATGGTTCATTCTGTTTCTGCATGGTTCATTCTGCCTCCCTTCATGATTCATTCTGCCTCCCATCAGGGTTCATTCTGCCTCCCATCATGGTTCATTCTGCCTCCCTTCAAGGTTCATTCTGCCCTACCATCATGGTTCATTCTGCCTCGATTGATGGTTCATTCTGTTTCTGCATGGTTCATTCTGCCTCCCTTCCTGGTTTATTTTGCCTCTGCATGGTTCATTCTGCCTCCCTCCATGGTTCATTCTGCCTCCCTTCATGGTTCATTCTGCCTCCCATCATGGTTCATTCTGCCTCCCATCATGGTTCATTCTGCCTCCCTTCAAGGTTCATTCTGCCTACCTTCAAGGTTCATTCTGCCTACCTTCATGGTTCATTCTGCCTCAATTCAAGGTTCATTCTGCCTCCGCATGGTTCATTCTGCCTCCCTTCATGGTTTATTCTGCCTCCCTTCATGGTTCATTCTGCCTCCCATCATGGTTCATTCTGCCTCAATTCAAGGTTCATTCTGCCTCTGCATGGTTCATTCTGCCTCCCTTCATGGTTTATTCTGCCTCCCTTCATGGTTCATTCTGCCTCCATTCATGGTTCGAGAATAACAAGCCTCAACCTTGGTGGAAACCAGTGTAAATGTCAACCAAAGTTGTTATTACTAACCAATTTGATGGTCAGGATGGTCACTTTTGACCATCCAAAAGGAAGTTCCTTACAACTGCAGAATGGGCTGAATCTGTGCACTAAACAAATTATCAGATTTAAATAAATAAAATCATTTTTTTCTTAGGTGATTTATCCAGCTAAGGTTTCATCGTTGAACAGTTCTGTTGACAATGATGGCATCATTCTGCAGATACTGAGTCGTGTTGGGTTGAGCCACCTCTATGACAGGATTGGTAAGTCTCTCTATAAGTAGCCACTCTATGTCTTTTAAATGTTCTTATATCGGGGAAGTTGGGTTTGATGATTGCAGAATGAATTGCAGAGCTTGAAGATGCTAGATGTCCGCGGTTACACAACCTTATTTTCGTTGGAATGAAGGGACGGGAATGATTATTTTTGAAACGACGCTGCAAAGAATGGCTGCGAAGTGTCCGAAGCCTCCTATATTTATCAATATAGCGCTCCTATATTAATTTTTGAGCATTATACGCGTCGCAACAGTAAATACATGGCAAAATGACAAGGATCTACAGGCATCTGAGACTTCCGCGTTTACGCCGAAATCCGCATTTTTTATTTTCCCATTCCGCGTTAATCCGCATTTTTTATTTTCCCATTCCGCGTTTTTTTCTTCTTTCTTTTTCTTTTTCCCATCTCCGCCATGAGTGACCGCCCACGTTTTTTATTTTGTTTTACCCCCAACATCGAGCAGCAAGTAATTTTACTGCCCAACACTCCCACAAAGAACGAGAACCTGGCCTCGAGAAGCACTTTAATTCGATTTGATTTTGACACTTGAGTCGGGGGCTAGACCCGGTAAAATGCTCCTAGGTAGTCTTTTATTTAAGCCCTTGTTGTTTATTTTTCGTTAAGCGCGATGTCCCGTTATACTTACCCATGTCGTCGTTGTCCCGTTCCACCAAGAGAGGGCGCTTTACTAAGAAATGTATTAAAAAGCCAACACCTTGAGTCAAGACTAGGTGCACACGGTCTTTCACCTGTGTGTTGTACCCATTGATCTCTATTATACCTGACTGTAGCGCTGGCCCAAATTTCGGACACGTACAAATAGTGCTGGCCCAAAATCTGGACACGTACAAATAGCGCTGGCCCAAAATCCGGAAACTGAAAAAAAAAAGTTTTTCTCGTTTTTTTCCATGACCCTCACATGCCTGGATCTATGTGTACGGTCTATAATTATTAGTATTTCCAATCTATTTGTTTTACTGTCGTGAAAGGAGTTAGAAACTGAACCCCCTCTGTAACTCCTCCCCCCCCCATTCCCACCCCTCTTATCCCCTTCAGTGTTAGCGGAAAGTTCTTACCTTTCCCCTTTACCCCCCAGGTGGTCTTGATGAAGAGGTAGACTGGGATTGGTTTGACGTTTTGACCCCTGGTGAGATGCAGTGTCTGTCTTTTGCAAGAATCTACTTTACCAAGCCCTCATTTGCCTGTAAGTACTTGTGTTTACATCCTTTCCGCAAAGGAACGATTCCCTGTTCTGAGACAATTTTTCATTTCATTTCTTCTGGTCGTGAAGCCAAGGACTCTCAGAAAAGTGAACTAAATCACTATACTAGCCAAGAACCCTATGGATAGAAGACAAGGAAGGAAGTTTCAGTTTTAGATGTGGGAGGAAAATCCCAGAGAATTATTCCAGGGAAAGCCGACGCAGTCAGGTAGGGACTGAAAACCCAATCCACATGGTGCCCCCGATGGGATTCGAACCGGGGTCCCAGAGGTGGAATGCAAGGAAAGATACCACTACGCCAGTCTGACCGCCCAAACGCCAACCTGACTGCCTGACAATTAACGCACTATGAAAAAAATTGCTGGCTAATCTTGTGACTGTCATAAGTATTTGATGTCTTTCACTTAAAGGGAGGGTATACCTTTGGTAAATACTCCAAAAATTAATGACCATAAAAACTTACTTGGTAAGAAGCCTTGCAGCTGTTCATAAAGTATACAATTTTGATAAAACGATTCCCTTCAAAGGAATGTGGTTTGAGAGAGAGGGATTCAAAAACGTTTCAATCTGAGAAAGGTTTCTGCATGAAACAATTACGGATTATTCTTCCTGCGTGGACATAATCGCTCCAGATTTTCGACAATATCTATAAAAAAACTACCACCTTTTGAAATGAAATTTTCACAGGTTAGTTTCATTGTATATATCTACATTTATATAGGATTAAAACAATCGAACGGTTCCAAAAACCAAAGGTATACTTTACCTTTAAATATTTTAGTTGATTAGATTTAATAATTGCATCGGGGTCAGAGAATCTATTTTGTATTCTCCCCAACATTGATGTGAATTTCCATTCGGACTGACCATTCCGATGAAGTAACAAGTAATTGCATTGTAGTATAAACCTTGCTTTTTAACTGTGTTAAAGGAAGGGTATACCTTTGGTAATTACTCCAAAAATGAATGACTGCGAAAACTTGTTGAAGAGCACTGGAGAGCTGTTGATATTGTAAAATAGGGAGACTGCCAACATAGGGCTAGATTGCTCATTTTAAAAGGAATGGTATACCTTTGGTAATTACTCCAAAAATGAATGACCGTGAACACTTGGTAAAGAGCACTGGAGAGCTGTTGATATTATAAAATAATTCTTATTTACCTGTAGTCCTTGACGAGGCGACTAGTGCAGTAACCGTTGCCCAGGAGGAGAGATTCTACAGTCACTGCAGACAGTTGGGTGTAACACTCACCAGCATCGGACACAGAGAGACTCTTAAACTGTCTCATGATGTGCAGCTGATGTTGAAGGGGAATGGAGAATGGCTTCTTAAAGATATCAGTGATGAGGAGCTGTAGTCTGGTGACACTGTCTCCAAAAGACTGGAGTCCTGCCTCGTATGTGTAAATCAAATGCTCCCTTTTTGCCAAAAAAATGAACTTCAAGTGTTACCAAGTGCTGAGGAGGTTTACTGATTGATTCTATATATATTATTATTAATTATTATCAATTTCTGCTTCCATCCAAATTTTTTATGGAAGACTTAATTTTGCTTTGTAATGTAAGTGCAACTCATTTTTTAATTTTTGTTTTTAATTAAGAGTTACTTTTTGATATATTTTTATATCTTGAGGTAAAAAGTAAACAAGTAAAGATTAACAGAAAGAAATTATTGCAACACCAAAATGTTAGTCTTTCTTGGTTTTGATATAAATATTTATTTATGCTTTATGGTGAATTAATTTTGATTAAAGATGTCGGCTGATTTCCATTAATTAAAGCAAATTATTTCATAGTGTTACAATATTTGCAAATGTTATGGGGAAGTCAAATAATTGTTAATAAGGAAAAAGTGTTGCTATAATTTAGCAATAACTTAATTATTGTTTGCAAATGTTGATTAATTTTGTTACAACCTTCAGTGGTTTGGGGTGTGATGGCCAGGTGGCAAGGTTTTAGTCAGGGTGTCCAAATTTGCTGAAAATTTAAAAACTGGGTGTCCAAAGTGTTCACTTACAATACATTTCCATGTAAATGACAGATAAAACAGGGGTGTCCAAATTTAAAACAGGGTGTCCAAAGGACACCCAGACACCCCTCTGGCTAACACTATGCCAGGCGGTCTAGGGCGGTGGACTCAAGTTCTGTAACTTCATAATGTGGGTTCAAATCCTTGCCTGTTCAGTCGCGACACTTGTGTCCTTGTATCAAGGCACTTGATCATAATTTCTTTTCTCCACCCAGGAGTACAAATGGGTACCGGCGAGAGCTGGGGAGTAACCTGCGATGGACTGGCATCCTGTCCAGGGGGTAGTAGAAATATTCTCAGTCTTTCAATGCCAATGCAACCAATAGACACCGGCCCGATGACCCAAATTGGCTCGCATTAGACTTTACTACTACTTCTTCAATGGTTTATCCCACCACCCAAATCGTTCACCTTTTACTTGATATCTGTCTGTTTTTTCTAATGTCTTGTCTTTTTTTTACGGGGATTGTTTTTTTCAGATAGTGATTTAGTTCGCTTTTGGGCAATCCCTAGGCTGCTGTTTGTTTTGTATTTCTACGTATTCCTCTGTTTTTCATAATTCTTGGTCTGATTGTTTTTGTAAGTCTTCTGTATATTGTATTGTAATGGTTTTTTTAAAGCCTGAATGAATAAATAAATAACAATTACTATGTTTGTAATTCTAAAAGACATGTTGTGTCTTTTGAAAACGAAATACTACCACCAATGCAGCCGGAGAGTAAACCCTTATATAGTACTTATATTTTCTTTGTGTGTGGTTTTTGTTTTATTAAAATATTTCACACATTAAATATCATAGTTTGATACATATTTGTTTGTATGCAGAAAGCCATCTAGAGATTAGAGTCCTGCAATGAATCTGACAACTCAATATTGCTGTTTTAAATGACTTAACAAAATCTTAAGGCAGAATACTTATATTTTAAATTTATCTTGTGTGCTTAAAGGGTCTGTATCTGTTTGGTAATGACTGAAAATTAATGGCATTAAAAACTCACTTGGTTAGAAGTACAGCAGCTTTGGATAGTATAATGCATTTTGAGAAACTTTTCACTTTAAGTCAAAGGATTTCGACTTGAGCTACTTATAGTGATCCCCATTTGAAAATCTAGACTTTTGAGATTTAAAAAAGCCCCCCCAAAACCCAAAACATACATAATAAAATGTTATGTAGTAATATTTGCACTTTTGGTGTTCTTTTATGTTGAATAAACTTGCCTAGATTATGATCTTGTTTGTAACAAAATAAAAACACGAACTACAGTCAATTTGCCAGAAGTTCCCACCAAGAAGAAATAGTGCATTTTTTGTGCTGCCCAGTTTTTCTTTTTTTAGGCAGCTTGACATTTCGCTACCACGAGAAGATAAATTAATATTTGACATTAATCTCAACTAAGTAGAATTTAGTTCGGCTATTTGTCATCCAAGGTTATTAGAAAATCTGTGTAGGTAAAGGTACCTTAACCTCCCCACCCAACCCCAATACAAAAATATAAACAGAACAAATTAAAACAAATAAATAAATAAATTAAAAACAATTATTTTATAAAGTAGTTAATATTATTATTGTTATTTTACATAGTAAAATAATTAATAAATAAATAAATAAATAAATAAATAAATAGTAAATAACAAAATAAATAAATGAAAAAAAGGGAAAAAATAAGCAACACACAGTGCACATTGCGTTATTAATGTTTAAGAAAATACACCCTTTTTGCATAGAATTATGTAGTAGTTATGTTGTTATCATTTTAATGTTTAAGAAAGTACACACTTTTTGCGCTATTTAACAACAGTTTATTTCTATCATTTGCATACAATCAGTAGTCATTGTTTTTATAAAAGATTTGAAGGTAATTTTGATTTAAAATCCAACAATCAATAAAAGACGAAGACGAACGAATATTGTATATGAGCCGTTTGGAGTTTGTTGAGGTATCTCCGCGTGTTGATGTGAAGTAAAAAGAAGGATACCAATTAATGTACGAGGGCGCTATACTAATATTGCTTTTATTATAATTATACTTGGCCCATTATTCCCGTTCCTTTAGTATGGCGGGTAAGTGGTGGGATTTTGCCTTTGATGCAAGCTATTCCTTCCTCCATGATGCAAGCATTCAATTTGTCTTATGTGTAATGAAAAAGATATCGGGCCACGGGCCATTTTGAAAACTGTGAACATTGCTTGTGGACACTATTGGTAATTGTCAAAGACCAGTCTTCTCACTTGGTGTATCTCAAGATATGCATAAAATAACAAGCCTGTGAAAACTTGAGCTCAATTGGTCATCGAGGTTGCGAGATAACAATGAAAGAAAAAAACAACCTTGTCACATGGAGTTCTGTGCTTTCAGATGCAAGTTGATTTCGAGACCTCATCTAATTTTGAGGTCTCGAAATCAAATTCGTGGAAAATTAATTCTTTCTCGAAAACTACTCCACTTCAAAGGGAGCCGTTTCTCACAATGTTTTATACTATCAACCTCTCCCCAATACTTGTTACCAAGTTAGGTTTTATGCTGATAAATATTTTGAGTAATTACCAATAGTGTCCACTGCCTTTAATCTACGTCGGCCTTATATGTTTCTAAGGCCAAATCTGCAATGGCCTTATAGCTATGTGAAATACCCCGGCTTTGTGCCAAATTCCATGCTATCATCAGATCGAGGCACAATTCCACCAAAATATTTCCCTTCCCATCCCACCGTATTTTGGGGTTTACTTCGGTCAGTTCTTGGGACGTGTGTGATAGGGGAAACATCACTGTAACATTTACACTAATAAAAATGACTTGACACGGGTGCTATTGCGCACTACTATTGCGATCTCAAAATCAAAACTTATTGCTTTGTTTTCAAATTCTGTTGGTGTCAATGTTTGCATTAGGCCTATGCGCCTGCTGCCAGAATTTATCCTGACGTGTTTGAAACATGGGCTTTTCTCGCACTCGGTTGTTTCTAAAGGCATCGTACACGTTTGGTAACTGTCAAAGACCAGTGTTCATTTGGTGTTATGCATAAAATAACAAGCCTGTGAAAATTTGGGCTCAATTTGTCATCGAAGTTGCAAGAAAATGATGAAAGAAAATACACCCTTGTTGTACAAATGTGTGTGCTTTCAGTTAGGAATAAAAACTTCTTGCAAGAAGTTGTTATGATTATTTTAGTGAGAAATTACCTCTTTCTCAAAAACTACGTTACTCTTCAGAGGGAGTTGTTTCTCACAATGTTTTATACTATCAACAGTTCTCTGTTGCTCGTTACCAAGTCAGTTTTTATGCTAATATATATTTTGAGTAACTACCAAACGTGTACAGTGCCTTTAAGGATGCACCCCCCTAAATCAACTCCCATAGCATACAGTGCAAAATGCTAAATGTTCAAAAATACACGAAAAATACCAAGTCTCACAGCTTGTTACAGGGGACATTTATTAATTGACTCTTGAACTTTTATTTTCTGCTCAATTTGATATGGGGAGTCCCTTGGCCCGTCGAGTTATTCCCCCTCCAAATAATAAAAACACCCCGACACTAGTGTAATTTTCCAAACGTTCGAGCATCAATCTTGAAAAATGTCCCTATACACTTCCCACCAAATAGGACCATTTTGTTTAGGGCCTATGTCACCCAAAATACACCCAGGTGGAAGTCAACAACCCCCAGGTCACAATTTGGCAACAATTTTACACCGAAACCCCTTTTTGGGACTCTCAAATCTGTCTATAGAACATTTTTAGGGCCTACAAACAAATTAATGAGCTCGACGATATGTTTTCTCCTTATTTAGTGGGGTGCACCCCTAAAGGGAAAAGCAAATTGTTGTCTTTTGGAAAAGTAAATTAATTATAATAGTCAAATTTTCAATAAACCGTCTCGCCACCTGCTATAAACATGTTTGGAAGTTGTCAAAGACCAGTGTTCTCACTTGGTGTATCCCAACATATTATGCATAAAATAAAAAGCCTGTGAAAATTTGGGCTCAATTGGTCATCGAAGTTGCAAGAAAATGATGAAAGAAAAAACACCCTTGTTGTACAAATTTGTGTGCTTTCAGATAGGAATAAAAACTTCTTGCAAGAAGTTTTTATTATTTTAGTGAGAAATTACCTCTTTCTCAAAAACTACGTTACTTCAGAGGGAGTCGTTTCCTACAATGTTTTATACTATCAACAGCTCTCCGTTGCTTGTTACCAAGTAATTTTTTATGCTGTTATTTGTTTTGGGTCATTACCAAACGTGTACGATACTTTTAAATCAATAAGGGGGAAATGTGCACCTTCACATTGGACATTCAATATCGAGAGAAACGACTATTTTGGTAGGAATTGAATGCTTCTTTCTTGCTTCATCTAAGATGTTGGGTAGGCCATCTAGCTGAAAATAGGCCTACGTCGGTGAACTTGCAGGTTGAAAATAGTCAGAACTTCAATAATAGTCACACAACACTGAACATCGATAATATTAGGCCTAATACGAGGTCTGCTTCATTTTTAGCAGAGGGCGCACTTCATGAAGTCTGTAAGCAGTGTAAGCAGTTTTCTGCTTAAAAAACAAATTAGCATATGTTTTTTTACCTATTTGCATTTCAAACGAGCCCACCACTGGAAGCTTTCGGTCCGTCCTTGTCCCCTATTGCGATCGTCAGGGCTATGCTTTTTTAATTGCCCAATCATAATGGATTATGTTTTATTGCTACTGTTTTATCTTTCTGTTAAGGTTTGTAGGCCCGAAATAAGGCTGATTTGCCGAACATTTTGATTAACTGTTAAATACAATTAGCTATTTTTAATATATAGGCTAGTATATAAATTCAAGAAAATTATATTTCGCCAATTTCGGAGAGACTCACCCTGTAGATTGTCCTTGTGTTGCAATCTGATCCACCCTTTGAAGCTAATAGAATGTCCCTCATTAGCATATCAAAAGTTTCTTTGGCAAGGTATAGTGAAGGTGCGTTCTCCCAAGAAATATAAGCTCTCATCGCATGAACGATTTGTACCGGTAGGCCCTAGTTATAAAAATCGTAAAAAGGAATTATTTTCGAGATCCAGATATTCCCTCATGTCCATAATCAGCCATGTATAAAAAACATATATTTGCATGTACTTGAATTTTGCGCATTGTCCGTGGCATATCGACCTATAGGCCTATTGCGAAAGTTTTCGTATGTTTTTCGTTTCGAAACGTCATCATCTGTCAAAATTCATTCAGAGAAAACACAAAAAAGAATATACTTTCGGCGAAATCGGGCCATGCAACTTTGAGAATGTTTTTCTATTGCAATTTTCAGTATAGAGAAAAACAATACTTAACAAATAAAACGGTACAGTTTAGAGTAGGCCTGTGTAGTACCGGTTCAAGATAAACCGCGCAAAACACCTTGTTTTCTTCAAGATGTCGGACATGAGGACCACATTATAGCTGTCACTTTGTTTTTACAATTGTGAAGAAAAACAAATTTCGCAGTTGAATATGGCCTACGGGTTTCAGTGCCCGCCCGGTATACCTTTTGACTAAGGCTAAATAAAAAACAAACATGCTTAGCGTCCTGCCTTTTTGAAAAAAGAACGGAGGAGGGGCTTTTTATATATATATATTTACTTTTTTTAAATGGCCGCCGACACATTTTTCGAGACAAGGCGGCCGGGCTATTTTTCAAGATAGTTGCCAGCTTTTTTTCGGTGTGGTTTTTTCTCTGTGCTAAAGTCAAACTACGATCTTGTTTAAAATCTAAAATGTTACAATTTATTTTTTCGTCAGGGATAGTTAATAATGTTTATAATTTAAAAAAGAAAAAAAGAAAAAAAGAAAAAAGGAAGCGGCCTCTAAAAAGGAAGCGGGCGAGGACGCTAAACATGTTTTTATTTTTATTTGGCCTAATGACTCATATCCTGTTCTTACTGCATACAAGAAAACGACCTTGAACCCGGAGGAAGATTCCTTCCTCCATGCTTGAACCAGGGCATACAAGACTTGGACCCGCGATCGCCGTATAGCTTTTAGTTTGTATACGGCAGGTGGGATTGTCGACACTTGACGATATAAACATGGAATTTAGCACACAGTCAGAGTATTATATCACAAGGGTCATCGCAGATTTGTCATTGTCCAGTAATGGCAGCCATTTTGAATAAAAAAAAATTGCCTTGTTATTTACTTTCAAAAATTTTAACTGCAACGGCCCTTAGCCAAATATCTTTCTTTTCTCGTGACAGACATGTTGGCCCACTCTGAATGCGTGCCAAATTCCATGCTTGTTGTATCGTGGAGATATGGTTGTATCATCGATGGCACAATTCCCCTAATATATGATTTCCTCTATCTGCCCCACAGTGTGTTATGCCGTGAAGAAGTAGCGAGTCTCGAAAATGTCGAGCCCTTTTTTCCCGAATCGTCAAAAAAGAACTGGCAGAAATAAGAGAGACATATGGTGTTTCATTATGTGCCACTCCTTTGGAAGAAATAATTCCGTCGCATTTTTTTTTTTTGCGTCGCATTTTTTTTTTTTTGCGTCGCATTTTTTTTTTTTCGTCGCATTTTTTTTTTTGCGTCGCATTTTTTTTTTTTGCGTCGCATTTTTTTTTTGGCGTCGCATTTTTTTTTTCAGGCGCATATTTTTTTTTTGCGTCGCATTTTTTTTTTTTGCGTCGCATTTTTTTTTTTTGCGTCGCATTTTTTTTTTTCCGTCGCATTTTTTTTTTCCCGTCGCATTTTTTTTTTTTAAGGCACATTTTTGTTTTTCAGGCGCATTTTTTTTCTGAATCGGTCACGTGACCGTCACATGATGTCCATGTGTTGGCGTGTGAACAATTCTATTCTTCTCCTTCAGGGTTGCGGCCATTGCTGTATTACAATTCGTTACAACTGTTTTAGACCATGTAGTGTTAAAACGCGCGCGTCTAACATTTTTTTCAAGTGTTAAAACATACTGCTTTTCTATAATTAATGCATGTATAAATTCATATTGTGCGTGGGACGCGCGCGTATACTAAGTGAGGCCAACGCAAAAAAACCCAAAGGAAACACAATTTATATTAAGGGAATAAAAGAGAACGGCCGGTGATAAAGGCCCGAGCCGAAGGCGAGGGCTATTCCCGTTCATAAATGCCCTTATGTTAAAAAGCAATATAATATCACAATTATAGACAATGTCACACTGTTTCTTTTGCGAATTTTTCGAAGTTTGCAAATTTCCAAAAACTTTTGTAAAAATGTTTTGTGCGCGTCGGTCGGTGTGTATACGCGCGTGTACACACATATTACGCGCTGTTACTAATAGCTATGAATTGCGTTCTGCGTAATTTAAATTGGTGTACATGAGCTTGCGCGCCCAACACGCGAAGCCAGCCGGTCTTAAACAGCTTCAGCTGTGTCTTTATCAACCGTTTAAACACCCCCACGTGACGCGTTCTCCACCAATAGGAATAGCGAAACTGTCTGGGGTATTTATGAATCAAAATTAATGTCCACACCCGTCATCTGTGGCACCACTGTTGCCACATAACCATTCAATTCTAGGGGGTAATGATAACTGATCTCTTGGCTAGCGGGTTTCTGTCGCACTAGCACTGTAATACACGCTTCCGTTGCTCGGTTCTTTTTTCAACTGTTCTTCTCCATTCCTGGAAGACCTTTAGAGTCATGTTTTAGTGTATTTGGTAGCCTTAATAGCCCAACGAAGCCGGTGTGTCCCTGTAAGTTAGCAGGGTTAAGACTTAAGTGCAAACTTAAGTACTCCAAGTTAAAGGGGCACACCGGCTTCGTTGGGCTTTTAAGGCTACAAAATACACTAAAACATGACTCTAAAGGTCTTCCAGGAATGGAGAAGAACAGGGTAGTCAAATTATGGATACAAGTTGAAAATAATACAAAAAAATCGAACGTAAGATTTTATTTCAGAGAGTCCGACCAACGGAAGCTTGTATTACAGTGCACAGCGTGGGGACTCGCTACACGCAACACAGGGGCAGTCGTGTAGCTGGCGAGCAGAGTATCTCGGCGGTGCTAGCGCGACAGAAACCCGCTAGCCAAGAGATAGCTGTACCTGGAAGCTCATGAACACGTGGGAGGGGTAGGGAGCCAGACCACTAACTATACGTTGTTGTTACTGCGGGTTTGCTAGTCGGCACACCTCGCTGATCGAATCCGTTGTTTCAAAATTCTACATGACTAAATTACGTAAACAGGTAACCGGTGTGTCCCTTTAAGTGGGGCGCTTATTAGTAGCTATTCACAAAACATCTAAGTACCCCACTTATCTTAGTACCCCACTTAAATCTAAAAAAGTTAAGTTGTTAGATTAAGTTATTGCACATGCGCACAAAACATACGTCATCAAGGGTTACTATGATGACTCGGACGCAATCATTCAGTTATCATTAATTACCCCCTAGAATGGAATGGTTATATTTTTCGCAACAGCGGTGCCACAGATGACGTAAATTGTGTTTCCTTTGTTTTTTTGCGTTGGCCTCACTTAGTATACGCGCGCGTCCCACGCACAATGTGAATTAGGCATGCATTAATTATAGAAAAGCAGTATGTTTTAACACTTGAAAAAATGTTAGACGCGCGCGTTTTAACACTACATGGTCAAAAACAGTTGTAACGAATTGTAATACAGCAATGGCCGCAACCCTGAAGGAGAAGAATAGAATTGTTCACACGCCAACTGCAATAGCGGAGCCAAAAAATCATCACATGGACATCATGTGACGGTCACGTGACCGATTCAGAAAAAAAATGCGCCTGAAAAACAAAAATGCGCCTGAAAAAACAAAAATGCGACGGAAAAAAAAAAAATGCGACGGAAAAAAAAAAATGCGACGAAAAAAAAAAAAATGCGACGAAAAAAAAAAAATGCGACGCAAAAAAAAAAATGCTGCCCCCCAAAAAAAATGCGCCTGAAAAAAAAAAATGCGACGCAAAAAAAAAAAATGCGACGCAAAAAAAAAAAAATGCGACGGAAAAAAAAAAATGCGACGGAAAAAAAAAAAATGCGACGCAAAAAAAAAAATGCGACGAAAAAAAAAAAATGCGACGCAAAAAAAAAAAATGCGACGGAAAAAAAAAATGCGACGGAATTATTTTTTTCCAAAGGAGTGGCACATATGGAACACCATACCATAGAGACATCAACACGTGGAAATTTCCATCCCATCGGGTTCCTCTTTCTCATCATTGTCATGTTAATCCGTATTCCAGTGTATTTACCGAACATTGTATCGCCACAGTGTACCCCAGGTTAATGCACTAGAGCATAGAGAAATAGAGCAAGGATGAACCTATGAAAAGGATGAACCTAAGAAAAGGAGAATTATTAATGCAGTTGATATGTTAATTTCACTGCTGGTGCTTTTGAAGGCAGCAGATAGCGAGCGGGGGTTAGCCACACCCACCAGCCAGTGCACGTGGGTTTCACGCGGTTTTTTGGCTAGTGCAAATTGCCATAGTGTTACAACAGTAGTCGACTGTGACAGCCATTGCTATTCATTCCGGGTAGATCACAGTCATTTTCAGTGCCATTTTCTCTGCGAGTCTTGGATATATTGGATTACGGGAATACTCGTAAGTATTATGCGTTACACGTCTCAGACCTGTACAATTTGCCTCGTATTTTTGTAGTATTGATAGTTATTCCATGGAGGAAGAAAAATCTCCATGGTTATTCACACATACGTTTGGTAATTACTCAAAATATATATTAGCATAAAAACTTACTTGGTAACGAGCAACGGAGAGCTGTTGATAGTATAAAACATTGTGAGAAACGACTCCCTCTGAAGTAACGTAGTTTTTGAGAAAGAGGTAATTTATCACTAAAATAATAAACATTTCTTGCAAGAAGTTTTTATTCCTACATCTGAAAGCACACAAATTTGTACAAAGGGTGTTTTTTCTTTCATCATTTTCTTGCAACTTCGATGACCAATTGAGCCCAAATTTTCACAGGCTTGCTATTTTATGCATATGTTGGGATACACCAAGTGAGAACACTGGTTTTTGACAATTACCAAACGTGTTCAGTGCCTTTAAAACTAGGTATCGACCGGTGGTGTAGAAACTCATTCGCTCCCAGTCTCATTAGGCCAAGTAACAAAAGTAACGAGTTTCTCGTCCCGCCCGCCGCCTCCTTTTTTAAAAACTTTTTACTATTCAGAAAAAAAGAAAAAAAAAGGTAAAAATTGAATAAACATTGAATAAACCCTAACTTCCTTGGTTTATTTTTGCCTAAGAATTTATTTTGTCTAGACTCTTTTTTTCACCTTTGCAATACAACAGCCATTTGTAGTATTCTATATTATCGCATGCGAAGAGTCTATCAATCATGTATTATTACTATATCTGATATTGTCTGTATAAGTGGTATAGCCAGATGTCCTCCAACCCATGTTCTCGATCAACTTAAAGATTTCAACGAAGTTGCAAAAAAATGTTGAAAGAAAAAACACCCTTGTTGTACAAATTTGTGTGCTTTCAGATAGGAATAAAAGGCTTCTTGCAAGAAGTCTTTTATTATTTTAGTGAGAAATTACCTCTTTCTCAAAAACTATGTTACTTCAGAGGGAGTCGTTTCTCACAATGTTTTATACTATCAACAGCTCTCCGTTGCTTGTTACCAGGTCAGTTTTTATGTTAATATATATTTTGAGTAATTACCAAACGTGTACAGTGCCTTTAAATGTAAAAAAAGATACTAGATTAAACATAGTAAATGTGTTGTTTTTATACTATAGTGAATGTATTGCGATTGGCAGTTTGAGATCGTGCAATTAGACATTGTAAATTCAGGTGTCCACTTCTTTAGCTATTTACATCACAGCCTGGCAACGCACCTAGTTAACACACAAAGCTCACACAGCGGGAACTTCAGACCTCGACACATATACCGTGGTAATCACTGGTGCAGCTAATGCATGCATTCACTGTCAAGTTTTCTCGTATACACCTCGACCTAATTTCATAGAGCTGCTTAAGCAGAAAATATTGCTTAACACGTTGACTGCCGTCATAAATTCGTAGGGGCATTCCCGTTAGCCAAGCATCCAAGTGTGGTGCGCATGCGTGCATACCAAATAGGTATTTTTTTTTTGTCTACATGTTGTAGCATACAAATTCTAACGATGTGTGCTCACCACTGCCAGAAGTGTATTCAGTGCGTTCTCAGTGATGCCAGTGTATTCAATTCACTATACAAAAGCATTTCATTCTCTACGAGTATACTCGAAGTGGCAGAATCCGTTACACCTGTTACTACGAATATACTCGTAGGCGGCAGTCAACGTGTTAACAATTGTTTGCTTAGCAGAAATGAGCAGGATACCAGTCACAAATTGTACACGAGACATGGTATTTTGGCTGGCAACCTTATTCTAGTAGGCATAATTTTGTTGTGCTTAGCTACTTTTTGTGCTTAAGCAGCTCTATGAAATTGGGCCCTGAGCTTGGTGGGTATTGGATGCGTTGCCAGGATGTGATGTACATATAATAAATAGCTTCTAGAGCTAATTCAAGCTGAACACATGTACATTTTTCACTGTTTCTGAATTTTGAAATTGCTTAGCATGTGGGCTAAAATGATACAAATAATTTGTTTTGTCATACATTGCATCAGTATACTCAAAAAGCACAATAAATGTGAACAAATATACCTTGGCAGCCATCTTGGAAAAAATAGCAAAAAATTGTAAATAGTAAAGCCCTGCCTCCTCCTTTTTGTAAAAAGTCCGGACGAGAAACTGGTTTCTTTTGTTACTTGGCCTTAGATAGGGAAGGGGGTATGTCAAGGTTGGGGATGGGAAATTTCTCTGATGATTTAACAATCCAGGTCGGCAAAATACACTTCGGACTAGCTTCTAAAAGACGAAAAAAATTCTGTATCATCCCACCAATTTCTAAGGGATTGATTTGATTTTGTAATGGATGTTGGACTTCATTTCCCTTTTTTAAATATTCCTTGTGAGGAATTGGTAGCTAAAACGCTACATTTTTACCTTTAAAAATGAAAATTCAAGCGCAGATTTCACAGCGCGGACGGAACTCTCGCGCACTCGTGCCCAATGGAACTAAACGGAGTGTAAGCAGGCAGCGTTGTGAAGACGTGGTGGCATGCTGTGGAAAATTATCCATATTTCTTTCTGAATGATTGTGTTCTTGTGTCGGAGATCTAAATTTAGCTACCATCAAGGGGTGGGTGGAGATGGGAGGGGCCGAGCTCTCACCTCCATCCGCCCCCTTTATCCCTTTTCAAGGAGAACACTTCTTGGTTGACAAATTTTACATCTAAGATGAGTTAGATGGATATTAGACTCCCCAGAAGAGAGGAATTACATCCAAGATGCACCAATTAACATAATTCCCTTGTGTTTATAGATGTCTGAGACTAAACACCAGCAGCTTAAGGTGCCCTACGATGGCAAGGAGAGCGAAGATGGGGATGAGAATCAAGTGCGAGGCAATTGGTCGAGTCACATGGATTTCTTATTGTCTGTTATTGGATACTCAGTTGGCCTTGGCAACGTGTGGAGATTTCCATATCTGTGCTACAGGAATGGTGGGGGTAAGTTTATCCAATATGGCGTAGGCGTAGACCTTTCTTTTTTTTTTGGGGGGGGGGGTGGGCAAGCAGGGACAAATTTTGGGGCCTTGATGTTTGAAACCATTCATTTGTGCATTTTTTATTATTATTATATTATTATTATTATTATTATTCATTTTTTGGAGGGGCAAGCAGGGTTCGAATTTTACACTGTACCGCAGGCCCGAGGCCAGTGGTTTTAGTGTCGGGCCACTAAACTTATGACCAGACAAGTCCGGCAGTCTTGTGTTTTACAATTCGTCACCGACGCCACGAAGTAGCACACAGTGTACAAAACCACTTTTTTTTCAGATTTAAGTTTTTTACATATTTAAACAATGTTTACCGAGGCCTACAACTTCATGAAGTTTCAACGCTTCATGAGCTTTACTTTTTTAATTACGGTAATGAGGGTTTGCAACTTTGCACCGATCCTGACATTTTTTGACGCCACGAAGTAGCACTGAGATTCAATTTTACAATTGAAACACACGGCGCGCACACACCTCAAAAGTGGAAAAAAAGTTTTCACGAAGTAGCACTGCTATCTTGTGCGCGCGCCCTAGATTATCTAGGTCACAAACACGCATAGTAATCATACATGGCAGTGCTACTTCGTGAAAACAAAAAAGGGCCATTTTCGTTAATTTTCGACGTCACAAAGTAGCACGCAGTTTTCTTACTTAATTGCTCATTAATTTAGGAAGGAAAGCATTAAAAGAACTGTATATATGAAGTTCAATGCATCAAGTCTCCACTTTAAGAAAACTAGTTGGAAATACCTTGAGAGTTTGTAGGAAAGTTTGATTTTAAAAAGCGTTCAACTTCAAACGCTGTTTTCTCCGATTGATACTTTTTACTGGTATCTACCTCTGTGCTACTTCATGGTGTCGGTGACGAATTGAATAACAATACCACACTGTGTAATATCTTAAACAGAAACAAATTATGTTCAAATGCTTACCTTGAGTCTGGAAAATACATTTCAATTCTGTTGAGTTATGAAGTATACTTTAATACCCCCAAAAGACAGATTCTGGTCTTGTACACAATAATTTCTGCTCCAATAATGTTGAGCTACAAGCCCTGCACGCTTGTGGATTTTTCTCCCAAATTTGAGCTTTGAGTTTTGAGGCCCCTCCCCCCTTGCTTATCCCACTGAGTCTAACAACACAAATTACTCACGCTAACAGTAGTCGTTGTTGTGTGTTTTTTTTTTTTTGGGGGGTGGTCGTCCAAATGTTTTCAACATTTGTTTTGCATGGCACAGACATCACCGGCATTAATATTGATTATTCTTGTGATTATCTTCACTATCCTTGAGCGAGATAAGTTTATGAGGTCTCATCAGTAGACCCAGGGAAAGTAAACAATCTCGCAAACTGAAAACTTAAGGACGTGTTGTGTATTTTTCATCAGTACAAAATACATGTGTTTGAACTGTTTGGCTTTTTTTATGAAATTTTTCAAATAACCTAGTATGGCTGTTCACGATCTTTAAAGTGAGCTATCCTGGCTATTCAATACTATTTCTGGGCATAACATTGATAAGAGTAAAAATATAAATGTCACAGATTTGCACACAACTTACATGGTATAAAGATGGTCATGGTGGGAAACGCCCTTTGAAATATTTTTGCTTGAAATGCAATTAGTTTTTGAGAAATGAGTAAACAAGTTAGTTTTGATCTTGCATCTTGTCCGAAACTCAATGTTTGAAAACAGTGAAAACATTTAAGGTTTTTCCCACTTTTTTCTTGTGACTCCAATGATCGATTGAGCTTAAATACTTTCACAGGTTTGTTATTTCATGTTCCAATGACCGATTGAGCTTAAATACTTTCACAGGTTTGTTATTTCATGTATGTGTTGGGTCACATCAAGTTTGGATACTGGTCTTTGACAATTACCAATGTTACGCATGTGCTTTAATAGTTTTTTTCTTTCTTTCTGATAATGAAACATCTGCAGGCGCATTCCTTATCCCATATTTGATGATGTTATTCATTGCTGGGATTCCATTGTACATCATGGAGGTTGGGCATGGTCAGTTTGTCAGTAAGGGATGCATCGGTGCTTGGTCAATAGCACCAATCTTCAGAGGTGAGATACACATGTTCCTTCATCTACAGTTTAAACTCTACATTCGACCAGAGTGGTCGAGTGGTTAATTAGTACTTCAAAAGGTTGTTGGTTCGAATCCGGCCAAGCTACCCGCTGATTTCACAATGACTTTGTGGTCTAGTTACTAAATCACAATTTATTGATTTGTGTAATTCATATTGATTGTTTGTATGAGAGAGATTGCCTGTTGCCAGCTTGGTGTTTAAATCCCCTTGTTGTAACTTCGCTGAGTTCTTATAAACAAAGGAACAATCCAGGCTCCAATTTCATAGAGCTGCTTAAGCTAAAGATTTTTGCTGAGCAACTTTCTGTTAAGCAAAAATGAGCAGTAAACCAGCTGACGGTACATGTGACTTGACATTTTGGCTGGTTACCTAATTCTGAGTAAGCAAAATTGTTTTGCGCTTTTAAACAACTTTTTGTGCTTAAGCAGCTGTATGAAATAGGGCCCTGGTTTTCAGCAGAGTTAAACAGCTTAGCAGCAAAATTTATCTGCAAGGCAAAAAAAAACCCAAACCACAGAAAATTACCATTTGTTGCTAAGCAACCATTTCAGTGCTTAGCAGCTTTATTGAAATTGGTCCCAGTTTACTTAGTAACTATATATGCTCACATTTTATTAATAAAAACCAAAACAGGAATGGCTTGGAATTCAACCTTACCCATAGGCCCCCCATTATATCGGGGAAACCCCCCAAGGTACTAACGAATTTACCAACGGGTGCCTGGCATTTTTAAAAGTTTGTGACAATGTTCAACAGAAAAAAGGACTAGTTGTAAGTCTTACCATTCTATGGTCAATGACCTATATTGTTGGTTCTGACTATTATTATTATTATTTCTGGTTTATTAAAACAATGCGTTTGTAGCCGGGGGGGGGCGGGGGGTTGCTAAATTGCTACAATGTTAACAAGTAAAAAAAAAATGGCATGTAAAAAAACCAAGTTGCGGATTTACACATGAAACTAAAATAAAACCAGGAAACGAAATCATAGCACCCACTTTAAAAAGAGAAATCTAACTGCTCCACACTTATCCTAGATTGTATAGGCTTAGTGGAGCTGTATCGATTGTTAGAATGTGAAGGCATGCTAGCCATTTCGCTGCGAGGCAAATGTTTTGTAATATATAACCATTAATAGCAACGATCATTGTCTGCACTGATCTTATGTCAAAAGAGTTTCTGGCTAAACATTTCAGTCCAATATTATTTGGCTTTACTTTTACGGATGTGTGTAAAGCACTGAGTACTCCCAAGTCCTGTGAAAAAAAAAAAATAAAAAAAATCCACAGGCATATTACTCAGGTGGGACTAGAACCTAGTTTGCCAATCTAGAGCAGATGTCTTACATGGTCATATCAATTCCAACTAGACCACCGAGATTGCTCATTAACTAGAGGCAGTTTGAATCCTATATTTTATCAGCGGGTACCGTAACGATTTAGTAGATAAATAGGATTTGAAACTTAGCATGGTGGTGGTATAACTAAGAGAGGTTTGCAGTAACACCATGTGAATATCTCTTTGAGTAGAGTTGGTTCTGAACAGAACCTGTGGAGCTTAGATTTAGTAGATGTTAAATTTTGCATTTGGGATGAAGAATATTATTTGGTTTTACCCTTACACCAATGTGTATTTGTTTTTTTGTTTTTTCTTTTCACATGACTTTGTAAACAGTGCTTTACACACATTGGAGTCGGGGTAAAACCAAATAAGGCAAAATAAATAAATAAACATGTTTAGTGTCCTGCCTTTTTGAAAAAAAGGTAGGAGGGCCTTTAAAAAAAATAAAAAATTAATGCCTGCCCGACACATTTTTAAAGATGGTGCCAGTTTTTTTCAAAATGGCCGCCACTTGGACTCAGAAAATGACATATTGGCTTCTTATGGGCAAGATGCAACAGAAAATGAGACCAAAATAATGAGATCGTCAAATTTTATGGGTTTTATTTCGAAAAAAAAAGAAAAAAGCAGGCGGCCTCAAGGAAGCAGGCAGGGACGCTAAACATGAATTTTTTTATTTCGTCTATATTCTTTATTCCCGATGCAAATTAAACATCCATTTTAGCCCAAGTTGCACATCTTTCTCCTGTGGCACTGTATATAATCCTTGCTTTGTACTGTATGGGGTAGAACTGCAACCCAAACTGACATGGATTATTTCACATGCAGAGCTTGAAACATTTCACATTAGATATGCAGGACTGGTACATTTAATGCCTAATTCAACTTGATTCCATTTCTTTCAAAATCATTACTGACAAAAGAACCACCAACAATCTTTTCAGTCAGTGTATAGTTCACTAGTACTCAGGCAAAATATAAAATCATTAATAAACAAGTTAAAGAGTAAGGGGCAGAGAACACTCCCTTGGGGTACGCCTGATTCCCCAAGGAAGTGCACCCGTTGACGGCCGACTAGAAAATCCTCCAAAGAGGACCCTTAATGTTATACATAGTATACTAAGTTTGGTAAGCAAGTGATGGTGAGGCATACAATCAAAGGCTTTAGACATGTCTGGAAAGACAGCATCTATCCTTGGTGGATTACGCTGGTCAAGAATGGAAGCCCATGCGTGGTGAACATTTAAAAGCATGTTTAGCGTCCCCAGCTGCTTCCTTTTTATTGGCCGCCTGCTTTTTTTTTTTTTTTTTTTTTTTGAAACAAAATGATACATTTTTAACAATCCCTGATGGAAAAAATAAATGTTAAAATAAATAAGATCATATTTTATTCTTTAGCACACCGAATAAAGCTGGCAACCATCTTGAAAAATAGCCCGGCCGGTTGTCTCGAAAAATGTGTCGGGCGGCCATTTTTGAAAAAAATAAAATAAATAAAAAGGCACTCCTCCTTCCTTTTCTTCAAAAAGGCATGACGCTAAACATTTTTTTAAATTATTGCCTATGGGTTTACCTGGTTGGGTTCCAAAGGAACTGTATTTGAAGAGGTGCATCAGAGAGCAGTGGAAACTGGCTTGTGGTTTTCAGGCTGAATGCCCAATTTGTATTTCCTGTGGGTGGTTCATTTGTCATTCTTCGGGCTAAAGCATATTAAGTTCCGACAAAAGGTTTCTAGCTATTCTACTACTCTTTGTAAAGCATTCCACCAGGCAAGAGTAAATCATTTCCTTTTTTCGGGTTCCCTTTTTAATGAATTTGTTGATAATGGAAGGGGGTTTGAGAACTTGGCCCCACATTTTTGGCAATTGAGAAATGGTGCTGATCCATCATATAACACGTCATTCACCAGTTCACACAACCCACATTTTGTAAGTGGACATCTTTATGTAATTTGCGCATAGGGATTCATGCCAATGGTGGGACAGCGCGGTTACGTGTGTGTAATAATGAGAGCTGCCTCTAGTTCTACTAACGCTCTGTTCCAACTCTACATTGATTTTGCTGGGGGAAAATAGGATGTGCATCTAGGTGTATTGGTTACTAAAACTTTTTGTGCCAATTATAAGTAGGATTTGAAACTTTGCATGGTGGAGGTATAACTAAGAGAGGTGTGCGGTAACACCATGTGAATATCTCTTTTGAGTAGAGTTGGTTCTGAACAGAACCGGTGGTTAACGACTCAACATTTCGATAAGTATGCTCTGATCGTCTTCAGGAGAAGACGATCAGAGCATACTGAGCATACTGATCGAAACGTTGAGTCGTTAACCAACGGCTCTGTTCAGAACCAACTCTACTCAAAAGAGATATTCACATGGTGTTACCGCAAACCTCTCTTAGTGCCAATTATAGTTATCACACTATTTTATTTTCTAAAATCCCTTTTCACACTACCGAGCCAAATCCCAGGAAAAAAAAGAAGAAGAAGGAAATTCATTGGGAATTTTTACCCCACCGATCACCCCCCCCATGTTTCTTTTTACACTTTGTGCAATTTTCTAGGGAAATATGAACCCTAAACCCAAGTATGCTGTGTATTGCCAAGGTCATCTGGCTTAGCCCTACTCCCAAGCAGGGAAGCTAATTCTTCCTGGGACTTTGCCAGGGTTAGCAATTCAAGTATGATTGAAAATAGGTCAACCAAATTTTCCCAAAAGATAATATCAGGGCTCAAAATAATCACTGGACCGGAGACCCGAGGCCAGTGATTTAAGCACCGGCCCAGTACACTCAGAAGTATTAGTCAAGCGGAGATAAGTAAACCTCCGTGGATAAATCAACTTTGCACATGATGTCTTTAAAACTACCATATTTTGAAAACAAAATAACTGATTTCTTAGGTTGTTTTCACCACTAATGCTCAACAGTCACCACTTTCATAAAATACAAAAGTCCTTGTAAAAGCTTATAAGTGAGTAGATGTAAATGGCTGTCAAATGTGGGTACACTTTTTTTTGAACATCCCTGTATGAGCACCCCCATCCATCACCTCCTTATCTTAAAAGCATGTCTTTTTTTCCCCACCAAGACAATTGCCTACAAAAAAACACTTCTTCTCCATTTTATCCTCTCAGGTCTTGGTTATTCCATGTGCTGCGTGACTGTTTTGTGTTGTATTTACTACAACGTCATCATCGGTTACACAATATTCTACATGTTCTCCTCCTTTACATCCGTTCTACCATGGAAGACATGTAACAATACGTGGAATACAGAGAACTGTATGACGGCAAACTTCACACCCGAATCCACACGTCCATCCTCTGAATTTTGGAAGTAAGTTGACTTTTAGTCCAGTTGAGTGCTATATACGGTACTCACAACTTCGAGTTTAGAGTTGCTGTAAGGCCTTATGCAGTTTCCCCATGGTCAAGGGCAAATCGTATGAAGTAAAAAAATTACTAGGACAATTTAAGGGGCACAAAGGCAATGACCAGAGGCATAGAGGCAATTGTTATTACTGTTATTATTATTATATATTGATGGTAATGAAACCAAAGGATGCTTCATAAGTGAAATGAATCGCTGAAGCTCGCAAGCCTGAGGAAACCTAGGGTGCTTACTGTGTGAACCAGAAACACCGGGGTTAACCCCTACTCTTCCATAATGAGTGTTCTGGGTTCTTTAAGGTGCACTTCCAATCCTAGTACACGGGACCTATGGCTTAATGTCCCATCTCGAAGGACAAAGCAATTTTGGTAAAAGTATCTTGATCAAGGACACGAGTGCCACGACTGGGGCTTGAACCCACACTCTACTGATCAGAAACACCAGAGCTTGAGTCTGGCGCTCTTAACCACTCGGTCACGACACGTCTTGTTGCCTCTGTGAAATATCAAGCTGATGATTTAAGTGAGAGTAGGGTCATTCCATGTCAATTCAACACACTTTTGGACCTGACCTTCACGGATTAATATGAAATTTGGTGTGATGGTTGGACAAGTTGAGAAACCCCCAGAACCGAAATTTTATGTCATTCGGTTAATTATTTTTTGAGATATGGGTTAACGAACTTTTGACTAATTAGCATGACCTGCTATGTTTGGAAATTCATATCTCCAAAAGTAAAGCACCTACAGAGATAAAATTTACATAATTTTAAAGCTGTTGAGTGGCCCTTATTTGATAACACAAAATTTAAATTATACCATATACCACAAAAAAATTACGCAAAAATATGACCTTTGACCTCGATTTGCGAAAATGCGTATTTTTCAAAATGCGTCATTTTTTTATTATCGTTAGCTTAAGATTTAAGCAACATTTTCAGAAAGATTTGGGATGGGCACTCTTACAGTTTTTTAGTTTTGATTATTTGAACATTGGCTAGCAAGGACAAAAACTTAAAATGTATGCATTGACATGTACATATGTATAGTGTAATGTATACTATTGTGTACATGTACATAGTACACTATGTGCTTGATGTACAGTATACATCTGATTGCATTACTTGGTCCATTAACAGTGGCCATCCCCAAAACCGGTCATTACCAGGCAGTGAAGACTGGGTCCTCACACTGTTATTCCCTAATGAAAGTTATGAATTATCCCTCAGTGTACATGTGTAGGTGAGGTGACTGTAAAAGGCATGGGATAAATAATTCCCAGAAAAGTTTAAAAGGACAAAAACTTTAAATGTATGCATTGTACATCAGTACATATGTATAGTGTAATGTATAGTGCCGCCCCCCCCCCCCACCCAGAGTGACCAATAGAAAAATAATTTCAATATTAATTTACAAAATCTTCTTCCTTGGGGCTTGCAACTCTTGCACCAATACAATACATTGTATTGTATTGGTGCAATGTTGGCAAGCCCACCCCCCCCCCAGGGTGACCCATAAAAAATCATGCTAATATTAATTTTTCAAAAAAATCTTCCTTGGGGCTTGCCAACCTTGCACCAAATACAATACATGCTCATTTTGCCTCATGCAAACCTTTGCAAACCTGTCTGGACTGTCCTCCCAAACTTTTCTGGGAATTATTTATCCCATGCCTTTTACAGTCACCTCACCTACACATGTACACTGAGGGATAATTCATAACTTTCATTAGGGAATAACAGTGAGGACCCGGTCTTCACTGCCTGGTAATGACCGGTTTTGGGATGGCCACTGTTAATGGACAAAGTAATGCAATCACATGTATACTGTACATCAAGCACATAGTGTACTATATGTACACAATAGTATACATTACACTATACATATGTACATGTACAATGCATACATTTTAAGTTTTTGTCCTTGCTAGCCAATGTTCAAATAATCAAAACTAAAAAACTGTAAGAGTGCCCATCCCAAATCTTTCTGAAAATGTTGCTTAAATCTTAAGCTTACGATAATAAAAAAATGACGCATTTTGAAAAATAAGCATTTTCGCAAATCGAGGTCAAAGGTCATATTTTTGCGTAATTTTTTTGTGGTACATGGTATAATTTAAATTTTGTGTTATCAAATAAGGGCCACTCAAGAGCTTTAAAATTATGTAAATTTTATCTCTGTAGGTGCTTTACTTTTGGAGATATGAATGTCCAAACATAGCAGGTCATGCTAATTAGTCAAAAGTTCGTTAACCCATATCTCAAAAAATAATTAACCGAATGACATAAAATTTCGGTTCTGGGCGTTTCTCAACTTGTCCAATCATCACACCAAATTTCATTTCAATCCGTGACGGTCAGGTCCAAAAGCGTGTTGAATTGACATGGAATGACCCAGTAGGCCCCACGTTGTAAATGGAAAGACCCCTTGCATATGATGTCACAAGCCCAAACAGCGCCCTCACTGAGGTCAATGAAGACATATCATTGGCTGAGGGTTGTGCGTGGCGGGTACGCGCGTGCACGTTTCCATTGTTTGACCTCAGGGGTCTATTGTATACAGTGCTTATAATCTGAATAAAAAAAATTACAACTTTGTTTGGGTGCCATCAGTCATCAACCTTAAAATGAATGGCCCATCAGTGGCATCCCTTGACAAAGATATCAACAAAATAGGGAGACCGCCAACATTAGGGCTAGATAGCTCAGTTGGTAGAGCAGTGGCATGTTAATCCGGAGGTCGCAGGTTGAAATACCATTCTACTAGTAAATTTTTCTTTGTTCACCCCAAAGTTGAACTAAAATTTACTTGGTCAGTTTCCCTTGTGGTTTATTACTTGATATAAAAAAAATGTATAAAAACTGGGGAGGTTGCAGTGCAACTTTTCTGCGAAAAGAAATCGAGTAACTTTTATCTGAAAGTTTACTTGTTATAAAGATGGTAATGGTAGTAAGCATCCTGCTTTGTCTGAAGCGCCCCCATTGAGTAGAAATCAACAAAAGTATGTCAACAAATTTGAATCCGCCTACAGGTGACTTTTGGTCAGTTTCCGTGGTGTCCGTTTGAATGCTGCCTTCAATACGGCCGAAGATGCGGTTGGTACCCGCTGTCACCTCGCTAAACATGGAAGGATTCATCATTCTTAATAAAAATAGTGTGACAGTTTTTTTGCTGTTTTCTCAATAAGTAGGCACTGTTTTCAAATGAGACGTTCAGGTGACTTTGTATCTTTCTTTATAATTTTGCCTAGCTAATCAAGCATATTTAATTCAGATGTACAAACAAAAAGTGAAAGTTTGTGAACAAGTTTATTTGGTATTTGGTTTGGGTATTATTGGTGTTAAACCTGAAGCTAGCATGAAGTAGTGAATCACCCTGACTCGATAATTTTTTTTTATCCCTGTTATTTCCATAGCAACCAAGTTTTGGCCCGCTCTGAAGGATTGCACGACATGGGTCCAATCAGATGGCAGAATCTACTGTGTTTATTCATCGCCTGGGTCATTGTATTCGTCTGCATCTCCAAGGGGGTCAAGTCATCGGGAAAGGTAGGTTCAATTGGAACTTTTATGTTCAGGATTTGTCATAAAGGCATCGTTCATGTTTGGTAATGACTCTGATAATTAATGGCAATAAAAACTTACTTGGTAAGAAGTACAGCAGCTTTGGATAGTATAATGCATTTTTGAGAAACTTTTCACTTGCGGTTATGGAAAAATATATCACTTTTTATCCCCAATACATTTGAATCTGAGAAGCATTACGTAGTAGAGCTGGAGGTCAAATAACTTTGCTCAAAATTTATTTGCTTATTTTATTGCTGTGCTAAAAATGGACCACTTGGAACAAGTTGAACACTAACAAAATGAATGAACGAGGAACTTGCTTATGTAAAAAACTTAAGTTACCTGAAAAAACAAAATGGTTAGCACTAGAGGAATTTGATCAAATAGAAACAATGACATGTGATATGTTTTTAAAAGTTCAACCAAAGCAATTAAAAAAAGATGTGTTTTAAGAATTTAAGAAATATTGCTCTGAAGAACAGACTTGGGAACAGTTTGAGCAAAAATCAATTGAATATAACAAAAGATGTAGAGTAAAAGAATTATTCAAAAGAAAACCAAGAAATAGGGTGCGGTTGGGTTGGTGCTAGTGGTATCTTTCCTCCAGGGGGACCATGTGGATTGGGTTTTCAGTCCCTACCTGACTGCGTGGGTTTTTCCTGGAGTCTTTTTCTGGGGTTTTCCTCCCCGATCAAAATTGAATTTTCCGTCTTTGCATTCTCTCCATTGGGTTCTTGGCTAGTATAGTGATTAAGTTCGCTTTTCTGAGAGTCCTTGGCTTCACAACCAGAATTGTTAAATGAAATAAAAAAATCTAGCCACAAATAAAACCCATACAAACCAACACAATGTCTAAATAGGGTCACAATTTAAGTACACACAGACAATCTACAAACAATTTACTAAGCAACACCAGACTAGAGGTTGCATCTCGTTTGTAATAGAAGCTAAAAATAAACAGTGGTTCCCAAAAGTTTTTTTCTCTCATGCTGCTGAGCTGGGAGCTGCTGTTTGAAGGTTTGCATACTTGCATCTTAATCAATTTTAATCAAAAGAAATGTATTTTTAAAATCTGTTTATTTGCCACCTGGCTCAAATTTGGTTTTATGAGGTCAAGTCCAATGTGTAAACTGTGAGGGCAGAGATGGTACTTGTGATTGATTTAGCCGAGTAGCGCATTTGTTGCACAAGGCTGTATACTCCCCCAGGGAGCTGAGATGGTTTAAGGAATGATTTAAGGCCCAGTGACCAGGGGTAATAATGTGAAGCGCTTCGGGACGCCCTTCGGGCGTGACAAGCACTATATAAAAACTAACTATTATTATTATTATTAAACAGTTTCAGTGAAAAGGAGGTTGGTAAAAGGGCAATACCAAAATTATTTATGAGGTGCTTGAACAAAGAGAAACAGTTTTTAGGACTTTTTTTTTTATAGTTTACTAATTATGAGATCCATTTCGCCACGAAGTAGCACAGAAGTAGATACCAGTAAAAAGTAACAATCTGAGAAAACAGCGTTTAAAGTTGAACACTTTTTAAAATCAAACTTTCCTACAAACTCTCAAGGTATTTCCAACTAGTTTTCTTACAGTGGAGACTTGATGCATTGAACTTCATATATACGGTGCTTTTTAATGCTTTTTGTCCTAAATTATAAGCAATAAAGTAAGAAAGATGCGTGCTACTTCGTGACGTCAAAATTAACGAAAATTGACATTTTACGTTTTCACATAGGAGCACAACAATGTATTACTATGCGCGTTTGTGAATTGGATAATCTAGGTCATGTGCGCGCTACACACAAAGATCAGAACCCAGAGGGGGGGGCTTGTACAGCAATTGGGGGGGGGGGGGTAAGTGCCCCCTCTTAGTTACGCCACGCCACTGAACACCAGAGCTCAAGTCCGATGCGCTTGACCACCTGGCCACAACACGCCATCAAAAAAATGTGCTTGTTTTTGTTTTTTTCCACTTAATGGTATCACCAAATTTTATGAAATTGTCAAAGGTTGGTTACCAGATTTTGTTGGGGAAAATACATTACTCTTTAACCCCCCCCAACCCCCCCCAAACAAACAAACAAACAAAACAAAACAACAATGTAATTATTGTACAACAGTGTATGCCACTCTACCTTAGAGCATTTGCCTATGATTCAACCATTCAACCTAGTTTTTTTTGCTATCAAATTATGGCATGTTGAAGATATATTGGGGTTATTTATTTGTTTATCTTAGTGGTTAAAATGTAATCTAAGGAACTTTGAAATTTGTTGAGTAGCTTGTTCAGCAAACTGTCTGATAATCGGAGGGAAGGATACGGCTGTACTGATCAATAATTGACCGAATCATAAACAATGCAATTTTGTAAGACAGCAGCTGTTTGTTTTCCCCATAGGCTTTGTGCGCTTACTATAAAATAAAATAAAAGTGAAAAATAGTTAATGGCCTGACGTTTCAACCCCGGCAGAATCTAGCTTTATGGAAGGCTACTCTACGGGTTGGTGTAGTGGTATCTTTCCTCACCTTCCACGGTCACCTCAAGGATCCCGGGTTCGAATCCCGCCATGGGCACTATGTGGATTGGGTTTTCAGTCCCTACAACACAACACAACACACATATAAACAAGTATACCAGTGTAACAGAAACAGTCAAGTGGAAAGAGATGAAAAGAGAGAGAGAGGCAGAAAGCACATAGAAAGCTTGTAACCTTATTCTGGTAACTTGGTAAGCATCATTTTGTTGTGCTTAGCATCTTTTTGTGCTTAATAAGCAGCTCTATGAAATTGGGCCCTGCTTACTGGGACAATGTTACCAATCAAACTACCATATCATATGAACAGTTTACAACTGGTATCCTGTTGGATTATTTTTGCTATAAAAAGCGGAAAAATTGTCTGAAAGTAGCTTTATTCAATTGCCCAGTTGTTCTTAAGTAAAATTTATCAACTTTGAATTTAACTCTAAAATTACTTGATTTCTATGGAAATGAAGGTGTACCAATATGTGATGTCATGTTAGTGTAAAACCACACTGCTATTCTTTTAAGTCATTACACCCAATACAGTGTTGTTTACATGGTTTTTTAAAGAAAGATTACGTTGAATTATATTTGCCATTGATTTACATTAATTCCCTTTTCTTTTCGATTACATTTTTCAAGTAAAATTTTGTTTCTTGATTTAAAAGTTTTAGATCGAAGGAAGAACCAACCTTGTTGCCCAGCCCACAAAAAAGGGCCATATCCTTCTGCAAAGTCGATGCATTCATTTTGAGGCAAACACATTTTCAACAAGAATTCATTTAACACCTTCTCAGTTTTCAACCCTCCTATTTTTTTGTTAAGAAATGATGCCACACCCCCAAATATGCAAGGTCCATAGGGCCCAACTCTAATCGGTAACCCATTCACATTCCTGATCCATTGTGTCAAATGGCATGGTTTTACCTCTGAGGTATACAACAGGAATCTTGTCCTTGCAAAATAGAGAGCATGGATAAGTAGGTTTTAATGCAGTGATTTTTGTTGACATAGCCAACTTCATCGCCACATAATTTTTTGTTGTTGAGCATCCTTTTTTTTAGGGTTTGGGGTGGGAGGGCGTGGCAAAATATGAAATAAAACACTCATTGCAATCACTATAAAACAGAGTTTTTTTTGTGATTTTGATGTTTTTAATTGTTTTGTTAAACCCATTTAACTCTTGGATGACATTTTCTGTTAACATCTTCAAAGGACTGAAACGCAGTGTAGCCTAAGTAAATATTTGAAGAATCGTTCTTGTTTTTTCCAACATGAATAACCAACCTAACTGTGTGTGCGGCGCAGAACGGAGTCAGGTTTTACTGAAATTGAAAAGATCATTGAAAAGGCCGTTTTTATGAGAAAGAAAAAGAAAAACCGAAAAAAAGGGGTTGAGGGGTTTCGTAGGGTCGTGCGGGGACAATTGTGTTTTTTTTATGTGGCCTTATGTTGACAATAAATATGAATTCAAAAGCTTGTATTTGTACTGTGGGTTCATAATCCATATTGAGACCACTTCCTAAATCCTTGTTTGGTCACAGCCGAGTAAACCACTGAAGTTGCCCCTTCTTCCAGGCTGCTGTAGTTCCTATACAGACTGGTACCTTTGATGCATATCTTGGCAGAGTTCAGCTGCAAACCTTATAACCCCCCAAAAAAAAAAAGGAAAAAAAAAACGCGACCCTCAAACAAACAAATAAATCAAATATGGGGTGCTGTTTTTTCCCACAATGTGTAACGATGAAAAAAAATCATCAAAACAATCTGTGACCATGCATTTTAAACAGTTTGCCTAACATATAAAATGAGAAATTGGCAGGTACCCAACCAGCTGTTTGACATTGACCTTCCCAGCACCTGTGTCCCTCTTGGTTGGCCTCCTATGGTGCAATTAACTGCCTCTAATTGTATCAACACAGTCCACTCAGTGCCAAGGTTGAGTGAAATTATTACTCAGGAGATCAACAGGACATTTACACTTTTGTTTTCTTCTCAAAGGTTTAAGCATATTTTGCATTTGAGTTGACCATTCAAGGGGCCTTAAAGGGATTGTATACGTTTGGTAATCGGAACCCACTATTTGTTTCAATCTTATATAGTTGTAGATATCTATCATAAAACTAACCTCTGAAAATTTCATTTTGAGATATTGCCGAAAATCTGGAGCGGTTATGTTCACGCAGGAAGAATAATCTGCAATTGGAATACACAATCTGAGAAACCTTATTGTCAGTAACGTTTCTCAGATTCAAATTTTGGGGGATAAAAAGTGATATATTCTTCCAAAACCGCAGCACTTCGAAGTGAAAAGTTTCTCAAAATGCATACTATCCAAAGCTGCTGTACTTTTTACCAAGTAACTTTTTATTGCCATTAATTTTCAGGGTCATTACCAAATGTATACAAACCCTTCAATGGTTTTAAGCGCAAACAACTGAAACATCACCCTTGAAATCAATGCGTTCTTAAACATTCTTTACGTTGTATAATACTTTCCTTATATTGTAGGCCCTAATAGTAAATATATAGGTGTTATTTGAAAGATGGTCACCGTGGTCAAGTGGTTAGATTGCAGGACTTGCAATGACAAGGTTGTGGGTTCGAATCTGGCCGAGCTAAACCGCCGATTTCACATTAGCATAAGTAGTGTCTTCCAGTTACCAAATCACAATTTATTGATTTGTGCAATTCATAATCATCTAGACGTTAAACCAATGTTTGTATGAGAGAGATTGGCTGTTGCCAGCTTGGCGCTTTTATATCCCCTTGTGGGAGTTTTTCCAAGTTCCCTTGTTGGGAAGATCATCTTAACAGCTCTTATTCTCTGTGGCCGATTTAGGGGCGGGCGCAGCTCTCCGCCCCTTATTTTTTATACAGGGACGGTTGTGTTGTTATACAACTGGGTTCTGCACTGTTGGCCAGCCTATTGAACCAGAAGACTACTGCTGAAATGTTTCCTTGATGCACAAATGGTACCAAAATTAAAGTACAGGCTATTCCTACAATTTTAAGAACCCTAAAATAACCGTTGCTGATTTAGGGAAGGTATACGTTTGGTAATCACTTTTAAAATTAATGGAAATAAAAGCCTACTTGGTTATAGAAGTACAGCAGCTTTCAGGTATAAAGCATTTTGAGAATCATTTCACTTTGAAGTAATGTGGTTATGGAAAAAGATATCAGTTTTTATCCCCCAAAATTTGAATCTGAGTAACGTTACTGTCAGATACGCTTCTCAGATTGTGTATTCCAATAACAGATTATTCTTCCTGCCTGGACATACCGCTCTTGATTTTCTGCGATATCTCAAAAGCGCTACAACCTTTTGAAATGAATTTTTCGCAGTTTAGTTTGATTGTATATCTACATTTATAGGATTAACACAATTGAACGGTTCCAAAAACAAAAGGTATACATTCCCTTGTTTATGTCTAAAGGCACTGAACACGTTTGGTAATTGTCAAAGACCAGTGTTCTCACTTGGTGTATCCCAACATATGCATAAAATAACAAGCCTGTGAAAATTTGGGCTCAATTGGCCATCGAAGTTGCAAGAAAACGATGAAAGAAAAAACACTCTTGTTGTGCAAATTTGTGTGCTTTCAGATAGGAATAAAAACTTCTTGCAAGAAGTTTTTATTATTTTAGTGAGAAATTACCTCCTTCTCAAAAACTACATTACATCAGAGGGAGTCGTTTTCTACAATGTTTTATACTATCAACAGCTCTCCGTTGCTTGTTACCAAGTAAGTTTTTATGCTAATATTTGTTTTGAGTCATTACCAAACGTGTACAGTGCCTTTAAAGGCGGACTGTCATCGTGATCATAGCAAGTCTTTCTCCCCGATATACCCAAATACACACTGAAGGAGACAATCATTCATGAAAAGGAACCCTTTTGAAGGAGCACAAAGGCCTAGGTCACAGCTTCTATGGAATGCCAATTTATAGTTAAAAAAAATGCACTGTAAAGCAAACTTAACAACAAGTTAAGGTCCATGTCCATGCACAACACTTTTTACAAATACTGAATGTACAAAATCAGTCAAGGGAAGAGACATACCAGAACAACTAGACAATCTGACCAACTATTATACAAATATTGAATGCATTTTGTTCGTGCATCTCCTTCATTTGTGACTTTTCCTGTTCACTCTGCTTGGCCTCATGAAATTATATAGTCCAGTTTTTATCTTGTGAATATATTCTGTGACAGTGCACGAACGTAACGCATTCCTTATTTTTAAATACCACTCACAGAGATCCTTGTCGTTTGATTGGTGGAACATGTATCATCCATGATTTTGTCCTGTATTAATATACACACAAAACGTATCAGCCAATGAGAAGTCTTCCTTTGACCTCAGTGAGGGTGCTGTTTGAGCGTATGACTGCATAATGCAAGGGGGGTTTATCAATATAATAATAATACAACACTTGTAGAGCGCAACATCCACCTAACAAGTAGGCGCTCAAGGCGCGACATAACAGAACAATTTACAGAAAATAAAACGAGACAAGACATTATAAATTAAACTGTTCCATTGTAGGCAATTGCCTTGAGGTGGGTTTTGAAGGGGTTTTAAAGGAGTTGAGGGTCGAAATAGAGCGAACGTTGTGAAGAAGGTTGTTCCAGAGACGAGGGGCAGCAGTACAGAAAGATCTATCTCCCCAGGAGCGATAAGATCTTGGTTCAGTCAGAAGATGTCGACTTGCTGAACGAAGACCAGCTCGACTGGAGTTATAAAACATACAAGTCATACACCAGTGTTGGGCAAAACTAACTTAATGATATCGTCACTATATAGGATTTTAGGCATTGCATGGTGAGGTATCAATATATTTGGTTTGCGGTAACACCATGTGTGTATCTACTTGCCAGGTAGAGTTTGTTCTTAGAGAACTGTCTTGCTTAATTCTACTACCGTAGATTGTTCGGGTGTTCCGGAGACTTCTCAGTTCTGAAAAGAACTGTCCTGTTTATTAACTATTACCTGGGCGGAAGGTATAGAAATAGGCTGGGACTACTACTTTAGCTTATAGGATCGTAATTAACTGTACTACCGCGGAGTCAGTTCTTGGATTGGTCTCAACGTTTCGACTAGCTTGCTCTAGTCATCGTCAGGAGACTGATATCGTCACTGTTTTCACGAAGAGGCAATTTAGGCCATTCCACAAAATTTTCATGTTTGGAGAAATCCACGTTTGAAGTTAAGCTATTTTTGAAATCACTGTTTCGGACACTGTTTTTTATTGAAACTCTGACATTTTTCCAAGCATAAAAGTAGAGATCTTAAATCATGCAAATCTGTTGCTATTTTAATTATAGTTAGTTTAATTATTGAGTAATTAACTGTTAAACACAAGTTTCCCTTCGTGAAAACTTCAAAATGAGGTCTGTGTGCAGCGCGTCATGAGCGCGTCGTGTACACACCAATGCGTAAATGACGAGTGTCTGTTCGTGAAAACTAAAATTTATATTGGTCATACAAATTGTCCCTTCTTGAAAACTGAAAACGCAGAGTAGCCTTTGTTGGCACCGGGCCAGCGCTATGTACTTCAATGTAACAATTGGCAAATCTAAATGTGGCTGTTTGTGAAAATGCAAAACCGATAGTTTGGGAAAATGTTCCTTGTGCTAATTAGTGTAATTAGAAAAGTATAACGTTTTACCACTTGAAACTTGGGGAAAATGTTGATGTCAATAGTAACATTCAAAATATGCAAAAACATTGATTTGCCAAAATGCATGATTTTTTCAGAAATTGCCTCTTCGTGAAAACGGTGACGATATTGTTCTATTATTCCAATTGCAACAATTACATCTGTTAATCATTTGTTTTGATTTCCCTTTTTTCAGGTTGTTTACTTCACAGCCACCTTTCCGTACATTGTTTTGCTTATTCTCTTGGTACGAGGCTTGACCCTAGAGGGATCTCTAGAAGGCGTTTTATTCTACATCAGACCAGACTTTTCAAGACTTGCTGATGCTAACGTAAGTCTCGCTCTCTCTATATCTTGAATTATTTTCAAAAGGGAATGTCCTTCATACGTTATTTTATTTTGTTTTCATAATTATTAGGCCACATAAAAAATCAAACAATTGTTGATTGTCCTCGCTCGACCCTACAAAACCCTCAACACCTTTCCCCCTTTTGTTTTTATTTTTATTTGTTTAATTCAAAAAAATGTCCTTTTCAATGACAATTTCAGTCAAATTTTGCTTCGTTCTGTGCCGCACACACAGTTAGGTTGGAAATGTGTTTGAAGACAGGTTATTCATGTTGGCAAAAACAAGAACAATTCTTTAAATAATATTTACTAAAGGGCCATTCATAATAGTCAATATTAAAAAATTAAAAAAATTGTTTTGACACTGAAGAACAAAGTAATGCCTCAAATGAACCAGATAATTTAGATCAAAGGTCTCCAACATGGTTTTCAATGGCTTTTCCTGGCTTAGACAAACAACTTTGTAGTTTAATCAGGAGTGAAATTGACGATCTTGGCCAGCTGGTATTTGTTCTTCTTCTTTTTTCGTTTGTTAATATATAATTTGTTTAAACAAAAACTGAATTTCTATTTTCAGTTATTTCTTTTGACCCACCCACCCACAATTTCCAAAAAAATAAATTGAATTTTTTTAAAACAGACTATTCTGAATTGACCCCTTAGCTACGCTGCATTTTAGTTTTTTGAAAATGTTTACAGAAAATATCATCTAGGAGTTAAATGGGTTTAACAAACAATTAAAAACATTAAAATCACACAATCCCTCTGTTTATGCATACATACATACAGGCATTTTTATAGCGCCCCACAAAGATCGGAGCGCTTTACAAAAGCTGACATAAACATAAAGATGCATACAAACAAACAATGCATTAAAACAGGAAAATAATACATAGTGATTGTGATTATTTCTTTATAGTTTGTTTCATGTTTTGCCATGTCAACAAAACTCAATAAAACCCCCAAAACAAAAACAAAAACCCCTCCCACCAAAAAAGGACGCTCAACAATTTTCTTTTTATGTGGCCTAATAATAATAATTTATTCATTTATATTGCACATGGCAAAATATGTTCAGATGCGCATTACAATGTAAACAAACCAGAGAAATAAACAATAATTTAAAACAGTTATTAAAACATTAAAATAGTTACTTAATTAAATACTTAGAAACAGAGACAAATTAAAAATCACACCTACCAAAAGCTACACAAAACTAATGAAAATCCTGTTAAAATAAATGAGGTTAAAGCAAGTTTTTGAAGCTGTCGAAGCTGTTTTATTATTTTATTTTTTATCTTGGGATACCTTGCAGTGAATCACTGTTTTTCAAAGGGTGACCAGCAATTACAAACATTTCTTAATATAAAAATAGAAAATTGTAAAAAACATTATTAGCCTAAGATATCAAGTAATGAAACTCAAGAAAAACTGACTGGGTAAATTTTAAAATGATTTGGGGTTGGAACAAAGAAAAGTTGACAAGAGCGGGACTTGAACATGAGACCTCTGGATTAAAAATCATGAAGTCTCAAAGCTTTCCTGATGTAATCTCAGTGATTATGCATGGCAACCCTTTGAATGAAAGTGACAATTTTGTTTTCTCGAACTGACATACAAGTTGCGTTTACCATTATTATAATGCACAGTGCGCACCAAGCTCAAATGTGAAACCCCCCAAAAACCAAACATTTTCATGAGCTGACACAAACCTTGTGTGTGGCACACACATGTGGACATCTGATAGGTATGTGTCAATTCGGGCATGGAGGTAGGAATAAACCTTTTCGACATTCTCAAAGCATCATGGGAAATAATTGAAATACCCGGATGTGGATGACAAACAAAACTTTGTCGTGTGCGTAATTCGAACGGCGGATCACGTAAGTTGGCAAGTTTTTCACGTTTTCCTTTAACATTTTGAAGAGTTTAGTCGTGATGTTTTCATAGTTGTTTACTCTTAATACAAGAAGTATAATGAGTGGCTGAGTTGGTATAAATATAGGTAAATCCGGAGAAATCATTGGGGATCCCCTCGGCCAGTGCTGCCAACAAACAGCGTAGGACCCGGCATTAGGACCGACCGGTCATACATGGTACATGGTATTGGTACATCCTGTTTACATAATGTACAACGCACGAATTCGTTAGCAGCACTGGCCGAGGGGATCCCCAATGATTTCTCCGGATTTACCGATATTTATACCAAATCAGCCACTCATTATACTCCTTGTATTAAGAGTAAACAACTACGAAAACATCACGACTAAACTCTTTAAAATATTAAAGGAAAACGTGAAAAACTTGCCAACTTACGTGATCCGCCGTTCGAATTACGCACACGACAAAGTTTTGTTTGTCATCCACATCCGGGCATTTCAATTATTTCCCATGATGCTTTGAGAATGTCGAAAAGGTTTATTGTTCGGGCATCAGTGATGATATAGAGGACAGTGCCCTCGTTATGGCGAACCAGCTCCTATTACCCCCCCCCCCCATGTGGGTAGATTTATGGGATTTAGTTTGTTATGAGTCAATAGTTAGTCATACAATTAGAGGGTCTTTCTCTTTTCACTATACCATCCTAAGAACTAATCAATATCTGGTGGAAATCTTTGTCAAAAATCGAATGCTCTTATTCGTGGGGGAGGGGAATGGGCGCGAGTGATCAAGGGCTCAAATTTGGGTGGGGAAATCCAAGAGACTGCAGGGCTTGTAGCTAAAAACTTTTAGTGGACCACAAATTGTAAAGACCATAAATCAAAATGAGAAAAAACTTTCAACAGAAATTGTTTTTCATTTGTCTTTTGGGTATAAGTATCCTTTGATACTCAACAGAATTGAAGGATATTTATCAGACAAAGATTTATTTATTTATTTATTTATTTATTTCTAATTTACCCTGGGGAGATCTCTCAGCAAAACACCTTTTTTTCAGAGGTGCCCAGCAGCTACAACCAAACATTAATATAAAAAGAAAATTACTAAGAACATTTAAAAGATATTAAGAGATAATAACAGCCAAATTAAGGTAAAGGCCAATATATAAGATACGATCAGATAAAAACTATTATTATACACAGCAAGGTATGTTGTGCATTTTCCATGGCACTTGCACATCAGTTTTTGTATGTTTTTTTTGAAACAGCATCTTCTGTCAATTGTCATTCAGAGAAAACATTATTTTACAAATTCTTTTCCGGTGAAAATCGGGCCCATGCAACTTGAACTATGTAATTGTATAGCATACCAGGCCGATTTGGTAAAATCTGTGACCTTTTAGCCTTCGAGAAAGACTCTGCTAGGGTTGAAACGTCAGGCCATTAACTATTTTTGCATTTATACCATAGGTCATTTTGGTTGGTAAGCAGTTTGCAACAGCTAATTCTATTTCATCTTTTAAAGATTTTGTGACAAATTGTTGACAGACCTTGCTCTATGACCTAACTAAGCATAAACAAGACCGCTCAACATATTTTCCAAAATTGTTGCTAGAGGGTTTTGAAAAATCAGATGTTGAAACGGAAGTGCCACAAAATTCTTTTTTGTTTTGCTGCTGCTGCTGTTGGCTTTGGTCAGTTGTTATTTATCTGTTTTTGCCCCTGTTTCAAACATGACAAAATTAAAGGGAATATAGGTGGAAACATAAAGCACTTTATGTTGTTTTATAATTAAAAAAAACCAGAAAATATTTCAATAATATGTAACTTATCAAGTAATTAAACACAGGGGAAACTGGCTGAGTAATTATATATCAATTTTTGGGGAGCAAGGAAAGATTGACTAGAGCATGTTAAACCATGGAGGTTCGTTAAACCTGTAACTTCCGGATTAACTTGCCAATTCTAACTGAGCTAACTAACCCTCTGTTGTCTTCATTGTCATCACACAGTTGCTCACACAGTTACATAAACTGGTTCCTGGTCACTACTCATTGTATCCTGGGAGGATTTATACATTCTTGGCTCAGGGATCATGCCCAATTTATGATACACTTGTAGGAAAAATACTGAGCGCTTTGAGACGCCCATCGGGAGTATAAAGCGCTATATAAGAACTGCATATTATTATTATTATTATTATTATTATTATTATTATTATACAACTTGGAAGACACATTCATCGGAGGGCTTTGTTGAGAACTTATAATAGAGAAGGTGTGGTTTGTTCAGGAGCGGATTAGGGAAGATCCCTGTTTTGTCAATTATTCTGTGTTTGGTTCGGAAATGGGGGGAGGGAAAGGGCAGTCAGAAAGCAATTGTATAAGTCATGCCCATTTTACGAATTGGAAGCGTCGTTGTGTTGGGATCACTATATTAAGTGGATTCGACTTTTTCCTTCAACTATCAAGTAATAATAAACCTCAAGGGAAACTGATTTGGTATAAGTCTAAGGCCAAAAACCCCCCCAAACATGTTTAGCGTCCCGCCTTTTTGAAAAAAAGAAGGAGGTGTTTTTTTGTTTTTTTTTCCCCTTCAAATTTTTTTGAGACAACTGGCCAGGCTGTTTTTCATGATGGTTGCCAGCCTTTTTCGGTGTGCTTTTTTCGGTGTGCTAAGTCTAAAATACGATCTTATTCATTTTAAAATTTATTTTTTTCGTCAGGGATAGTTAAAGGAATGTTACAGAACTGGTGATTAAAATTTTCTTTAAAATCACAAATTTACATCAAACTTACACGGTCTAATGATGATGATAGTAGAAAACATCCCTAGAAATATTTCTGTCTGAAATGCCATATTTGGTTTTTCACTATTTTCTCGTGACCCAGATGGTCGATCGATCTCAAACTTCTACAGGTTTGTCAGTTTATGTATATGGTGGATTATATAAAGTGCTTACACTGCCAGCAACTGTTTTGTTAGCAAAAACCAATTCTGTAATGTTCCTTTAAAAATGTATAATTTTTTCTTCAAAAAAAGAAAAGAAAAAGGAGGCGGCCTCTAAAAAGGAAGCGGGCGGGGAAGCTAAACATGTTTTTTATTTTATTTGGCCTACATTGATCTATCACACAACTTTTTAGTATTTTCCAAGAGAACAAAGATACCATCGATCATCCATATAAAGCGCAATACGACTTTGTCCTTGTGTAGGTTTGGAAAGACGGTGCTGTCCAGGTTTTCTATTCACTTGGTCCTGCATGGGGAGGTCTTCACACCATGGCCAGCTATAACCGCTTTCACAATAATTACTACAGGTAAGACTTCAGTTGCAATTACTTCAGTTGCAATTCATTGTCATCACTTTTTGCATAAAGAATTGGGTCATGAGGATCACTACTCATTGTATCCTGGGAGGATTTGTGCATTCTTGGTTCAGGGATCATGCCCACTTTATGATGAAACCTTTGGAAGATACATTCATTGGAGGTAATTGTTGAGACCTTATAATAATAGAGAAGAGTGGTTCAGAAGGGGCGGATTAGGGAGGAAGGGGCGGATTAGGGAAGATCCTTTCAAGTCTGTTTTGATGGGTAAGGCAATCAAGGGGAACTGTCCACTATAAAGTCTTGCATCTGCTTTTTGTAATGGGGATTTTGAGTATTGGACTTTGGTCTGGCTTTTATTAGGGGTGTGTTGAACTCATAGTTGCAAACATGCAAGTTTGTTTTTGCAAAAAAAGAGGAAAACCCAAAAGCACACAAAACTTTGTACCGTTTTCTATGGGAAACAAGCGGAAACGTTGCATGCCTATAGTTGTGATCAGTCAATGAATTGGGGGGGGGGGCCTTGGCTTATGGATTGGTTTTTCCCATCCCACCACTGGAATTTGAAATCTGGTTTTATACACGATGTGACTTGATACGTTGAGGTTCTTTGAAACAAATGAAGAAAGGCATGAGATCTAACTGAATTTCTGCCCATGGGCCAGGTGCTCACAAACCAAAGACGAGTGTTGCATTCCGTCCCAACTTTAGAGTCGTCCCAACTATAGTTGGGACCGGTCTCAACTTGAGTGTATTAGTTGGGACGGCCCAACTATAGCTGGTATCCAGAGATCTTTCACTGTGTCCATGCAGGGAACCAGCGTATGTTATACACTGCATTGGATTGTCGCAACGCTAGACTTCTGGTGGGCATGTGGTTTGAGGCCCCCCTCAAATAAGGGCCTCTTGGTGTTTTCAGTCCACACACTGTCATGTACTTACAGGGGTCTCCCCACGCACAAGCTAACGTATTGGGCTGATATGCGCAATTTGCCAGCCAATAGAAGCACATTTTGGCTATACAAAGAAAAGAAAGAAAATATATATGTATATATATATAAATGATTTTGGGTTGAACAAAGAAAAATTGACTATATTTGTTTAAAAATCATCAAGATAAAACCATTTAAAATGCCCCAGATTTTGCACAGTAGGGCTTTTAAAACCAAGATAAACACCAAGTAGAAAACATTCCGAAGACCTTATTTCAATTCAGCGTGCTTCGGCCAAACTTCCAAAATTTTGGTCCGAATGGCCCACAGTTTTGAAAATCCTGGGGAGAACTCTGACGAGTACTATTTTGGCTTTAACTTGAGCTCCTTCCAAGCATCCCCCTCTCCCAACAAATGCAAACTTTTTCTCCCCCCCCCCACCACAAAGATATTTTCTGGGTGCGCTACTGACAAAGACCAAACACACCAAAAATTGAGTCCATTCAAACTTTAATTTTTGTTGACTAAACTTGTTTCAATTATGCTTCTGATGAACATATTATTTTCGTCCAAAAACCACTGGTGTAATTATAGACTCGTGGACAAGTCGTCGAATGTTTGTAGCTATTATAGCATTCCGACTCTCTCCGCGATTCTCGCAAGAGCAGTCTTCGATCGCGGAGAGCTGAGTGTATATAGCATATATCACCGCGACTTGACTATCACCGCGGAAAACATTAACGACTTATCCACAAGTCTAGTGTATTTATTGTTTATAATAAAGTCATGTATGTGTAGGTGGGTCTTGACAAAAGATTATAGAGCGCCAAAGGCGCAAGATGAGAAATTCTGGCTGAAATGTGAAATGTGCACTGGACGCCATTTCAGCAAGCAACTCTGTTGGCCGTTGCTATCAATGATATAACAAAAACATCACTTGCTGAAATGGCGCCCATGAATATTTCACGTTCCAACAATAGATAGAGCTCCAGTTCCCCATCTTGCGCCTTCAGCGGTCTATAATCTTTGGTCTGGACTCAAAAACCCTCCTTTTGAATGGCTTTCACTATGGCAAGGTCAGTGCTTTTGCCTATTGACTCCTTTGATTGAGGCGGAGTGCACCTCCACACAATTCGTGTCTACCGTTTTCGCCATTTGGTAGTAAAATGCTTTTCTACCATTTTCGCCATGTGGGATTCAAATGCTTTGCACACATTATGACTCCCAAAATGGCAGAAATTATAGGCATATCAGGGCTTGAAGTTTGAGTAAAAGTCCACAAGACCGCAGGTGGCTTGGTAGCTCAAAACTTTTGCTGGACCAGAAATTTGTTTACAAGACCATAATCAAAATGAGAAGACAAAAACCCTTTCCATACAGTTTATTATCTATGTAAGCTGTTTTTATTTGAACAAGCACTAAAAGAAGATTTATCTCATAATTTTGTCTTATGGGTAAAGACTTTGATACTCAACAGACTCAAAGTCAAAATTGAGTCAAAATCAAGTTTGTGCAGTTTTATTATTAAATTTAGAAACACAAGACTGCCAGACTTTTCCAGTCTTGAGGTTACTGGCCCAATGCTAAAATCACTGGCCTCGGGCCTGCGGTCCAGTGTAAATTTCAAGCCCTGCTGCGTGTGTAAGTACGCTGCGCGTCAGGAAATGAGTCAATACTTCAAGGTTAATGGCTGAATTGCCAATTGCGGCAACGGCCACAAAGCTAAATAATTTAAGATCTGGGCCCAATTTCATGGCTCTGCTTACCGCCAAATTCTGCACTTATGATCACCATTCTCCACTTACTGTGCCAGCGCCGAATGTCTGCACTAGCTGTGTAAGTGAAGAATGCCTAGTAACGTTGAGTACGCACGCGCACAAGCAAAAATTCCCTGCTAACCCATGAAATATGCTTGACGTAAGTGCGGAATTCCCTGCTTCCGTAAACGCCGATTCTTTGCTTGCGGTAAGCAGAGCCATGAAATTGGGCCCTGATGGTTTGTGGCTGTGGCTATATGGCTAGTTGTATCTGCCTTTACTTCAAACACTATGTCTAGCCAGAAGGCATTAAGCAACAGCCATGAAGCTGAATTTGAACATGCTTTGGGCCTTGTCAGATCTGATGATTTGGGCTGTGGCTGTGGCTATGGCTATAGTTACATATGCCCATGCTTCAAACATATGTCTTCATGAAGCCAGTAGCCACAGCCATAGCCTAAGAAATTCAATTCAGGCAAAGCAATTAGGCCGTGTCCGAATTTGAAGCTACAGCTACGGCTACGGCTAGATTTCCGCGTCGTCGTGCATTGAGATATAGGAGGTCCTTAGCAACACCCTTAGCAACAGCCGTAGCCGTAGCTGTTGTCGCCAATTCGGATACGGCCTAAGGCTTTGTCAAACCGGCTGTGGCTTGGTCATTACATTATAAATTGCCTATACACCAATCCGGGCGCACAAGTGTTGGGCACCGCGCGCCACTGCTGCGGTGTCGTCAGTGCCTAGATTATGCACAAAGACATGAGGACATCGTGTTCCTTTTCACTCTCTATGGAAATTAGATGTTTTCCTCAACGACTTACACAATTTCCTTGACAGGACATCATGATATACCAATGTAGATCACTGACCACAAATACTTGCAACTAAATAGAAACGGAATCATTCTGAAAACGGTGCATGTCTTAGGTGAGTTTAATAAAAAGGGTCATAGATGCGGAAACTGCATAGTCGCATAGTTTAATGCGTTGCATCGGCAAGGTATTTTGTCAGAATTTCAGTATTTTACTTTCTGCTTAATTTAAAAAATTTATCAAGAATGTAGTACATTGTTATATCATAAAGCCATGTCATGGAAATTGCATAGATTGTCGAGGAAGACATTCAATTCCCATAAAAAGAGAAAAGGGAAACGATTTTCTTGTGTCTTTGTGCACAAAAATAGGCACATGTACACCGCAGCATGGTGCGCGCGGTGCCCAGCACTTGCGCGCCCGGATTGGTGTATAATACTTCAACATTTCATGCAAAGCCGGTAGCCATAGTGAAAGTCTCTCAAATTAGGACACTGACTTTTTCTCCCTCAATAATTGGTTCATGTACGGACTTATTACACAGTACTAGAGACAGGTGACCAGACCATGCAGATTTTGGGCCACCTCGCAAGACCATTGAGTATCTTGGGGGTATGTGATGACCGACTAGGAGAGTTCTCCAACATTGAATAAATTGTTTTATTTTCCTTACTCTATTTGCCCGTTCCACATTTTTAATGTAAACTTTCGTTAGGATTGACTCACGCTATAAACACATTGCACCATGTAGAGATAATAATTGGTTTGCCGAAATATTTTTTTAAAAAGAATTTTGCCGGAGGATTTGTACACATCTGTTGTATCCAATTTGTGTTGGTAATTTTGAAAGAGGGTGATGCTTTGAAATGAACATGGATGTCGGTCTGGAACATTCAAAAATCTGTTTTGAAGATTTTTGTTAATTTTGTATTTATATAATATTCTTTTTCTGAAAAAAAAAATGGGGGTGGATTATAGCCTCGGCCGAAATTCATAAAATCTGTTAAGCAGAAAATGCTGCTTAGCAAATAAGTGATGCTTTGACATGAACCTGGATGCCGTTCTTGAAAATTCAAAAATCTGTTTTGAAGATTTTTGTCAATTTTTTATTTCTATATATATATTTTTTTCTGAAAAACAAATGGGGGTGGATTATAGCCTCGGCCGAATTTCATAAAGCTGTTAAGCAGAAAATGCTGCTTAGCAAATAATTTGAGTCTATAGGCAAGAAAACAAAAAAGAGCAAAGAAAAAGAGTGAGGTACCAGTTACAACAATGTAAACTTAATATGGAATTTCGGCTGGTGACCTGTTTCTGCTAAGCAAGATTTTTTTCTGTGCTTAGTATTTTTTTTTAGGCTTTATGAAATTGTGCCTAGAGTTGTAATTGGGGAGGAACACTGAGATAAAAAAGTAAATACGCTAGTAACATTTATCTGTATCCAATGTAGGCCTACATGTAACTAGCTTGAGTAGAATTTTTTAAAGTTACCACGGATTTCACAATTTCAATTAATACCAGTTGGCCAAAAGTACTGCATTTTTATTTTCTCACAGAGATTATGCACTTTGATACTTATGTAACAATGTCAATTGTCTGTTGCAGATGTGACATCACATGTTTTTACAAAACGGTTCCAAGGTTGACAGGGGCAAAAAGTGTACAAAGGTCAATCGAAAAAACCCAAATTCAATCTAGACCACAGGGTATGAGTTTGAATAGGAAGTAAGGGGCGGTATGCTGAAATTGATCAGCTGATTTTTTTGCAGTTACTGCATGTTTGTGCAAAATTTAGGAATTCTAAATTCCTATAAAACAGGCATGTGATTTTTCAGGATATTTCCTGATTTCAGGAATTTCTCAAAATCTCCTCTTATAAAGCCTTCTCATTTTCCTGATTTTCCTGAAAGAAGTAAAGCAATCACCGAAGGGAGAAAGACATTTTGTGTCCAAACCTGTATAATTTTGTGTTTCTGGTGATGCACAGAGTCTGTAATCCTCATGAATTATAAGGTTTGGGAGGTTCCAGGTCTAGAATAAGAGCTCGACGTGCGCGACTTTTGCATGGTCTAGTACTAGGTCACACATTTGGACCAGTTAAACATTAACAATCTTCATGGTTTATTGCAAATGCTGCACACATTTTTTTTGAAAAAAACAACCGACTACCATGCCAATGCAAAGTGAAAGAAGAGTATAACATCTGTAGTGACAGGACATATTGTGGTCATGTCAATTTCCCCCCCCCCCAACCCCACCTACTTCCAGCTTGATGTTGGCGTAGACAGATTAGATTTCCATCTTTGAAAACTTGTGTTGGACAACTTGTGTTGGACAGGAAGTAACTGAAGAATGATTAATGCCCTAGAGAAACTGAAAAACAGGAAACAGAGTGATGCAGATGAAGGGACATTTGACTGTACCCCTATCCCTAAAGAACGGTCACTGGGATGCAGGGGGGGGAGGTATCGAACAATGTTTGACTGCATGTTTGAGTCAGACTCAATGTGGACAATAAATACTATCTATCTATATCGATAGGAAAAGGATCAAATAATATTTGAGGCTGGGTGAGAGCGTTTTTGAGATATTGCCGAAAATCTGGAGCGGTTATGTCCACTCCGGAAGAATAATCTGCACTTGGAATACACAATCTGAGAAACGCTACTGCAGTATACATAACGCTTCTCATATTCAAATTTTGGGGGATAAAACGTGATATCTTTTTCCTTAACGGCATGTACTTCAAAGTGAAAAGTTTCTCAAAATGCATTTTACTATCCAAAGCTGCTGTACTTCTTACCAAGTAAGTTTTTACTGCCAATACTTTTCAGAGTCATTACCAAACGTATACAGACCCTTAATATGAACTGTGCAGAAAGGTTTTTCTCATCTTCATTCAGGTCTTGTATAATAAATTCTGGTCCAGTAAAATTTGTGAGCTACAAGCCCTGCGGTCTTGTGGAATTTCTCCCTAAATTCGAGCCCTGTAAAATTACTTTATGATGAAGAGACTCCAGTGTGCAGTTCCAAACAATGACAGATTCTTGCAATTCCTGTTTCCTTCCTAAAAATGAGGATAAGTCTTTATAGTGAGTTTATTTGACAGCATTACGAGTCCTCATTCCAAAGGTCACATAACAAGCTGGCGACATCTAGAAAATATAGCGTGCATAGATGCAGACAGTATTCTGCCAATATACTTACAGACAAACACAACTTCAAGTTAAAAACCACAAGGAAATAGACTTTTTTAATGATTTGGGGTTGAACAAAAACAACCCCAATCATTAAAAAAATACAACTTCTATAAACAAATAACTTTAGAAAAGAGGTCTGTTGCCTTTATCTGTCAAAATAAAGAGTTGTTTTTCTTCTGAGTAATCAAGCGTAAACAATAACCGGTGATTTGCCCATCTCTTATCACAATATCAAAACATGCTTTATAACAATCCCAATTATTGATTGAATCAAAAGGTTGATAAATAAATAAACACCATCTCTTCTCACAATATCAAAATATGCTTTATAACAATCCCAATTACTGATTGAATCAAAAGGTTGATAAATAAATAAACACCAACACCCAAACCCCCCAAAATAAGCTGCTTATAAAACAAGTTAGTTCATCTTAGGAATTGTGGTTCTTTTGTCAGGGTCCTTGAAGTCGAACAAAACAGGAAGTATTTTTGTTTTCGGAGGGACAGTAAATTGCAGCTGCAAAGTTATAATTGTTTGTTTGTTTTCTTGTTTTATTCCAAAAGGAACATACGGCATTACCCTGGGGAAGGGTTACAACAATATTTAAAATAATACAAATTGCGGTTTACATCATGACAGAGGAGTTAGCAAACAGCACCAATGTTAAACTATTAATTTGAAACATTTATTTCCTTTAACTTGGCAGACAAACCAATATACTTAGCTAAGCAATACACAATACCTTTTTCCTGAGAGGTCATTAAGAAAATAAATTTGTATCTTTCCAATAACATATACAAATTCTGCATTACTTTCTACAAACAGTATCATACAAGGTTTTTTCAAAGAATTATACATCGGACAAGAACATACAAAGTGCATTTCTGTTTCCACGTCTTCCATACAGTGAGGACAAATACATTGATTAAATTCTAAACCGATGTATCTTCCAATTTCTATAAGCAGTTTATGAGCTGAACACCTAAATCTGTCTTATAGATAGTCAGAACACAAATACTTTTTTTAACAACTGCAATTATTTGTGGTGTGTTGTGGACGAGCGGTTAAGAGCACCAGACTCAAGCTCTGGTGTTTCTGATCAGCAGAGTGTGGGTTCGAGTCCCGGTCCTGTTACTTGTGTCATTGAGCAAGATACTTGACCATAACTGATTTGTCGATCTGTAAGCCCTAGGTCCCATGTACTAGAATTAGTAGTGCATGTAAAAAAAAAACCCAGAACACTTATCATGGAAGTGTAGGGGTTCTGGTTCACATAACCCTTATGAGGCATTCGTGGTTTCATTACCAGAACTTATGTAATAATAATAATTTTATGATTGAGAAAAAATGAATGCACCGCAGCCGCCTTTCCACAACAATTTTGAAGTTTTGTTCTGAACTTTTGATAAATTTATCAATTTTTGAAAATGTGAATTTATAAAAGCTGGAAGCTAACAAAAGGCTTGGAATTACATGGAGGCCATGGCCTCTGCTGCTTTTGGTCTTGGCCTGGTGCCCCTTCAAATGTTTCTAATTTTCCAATGGAAGTGCCCTTTGCAAAATGAAAATGGCCTTGCCCTCTAAAAGATGAAATTCCAGAGCTGTAACAATATGTGGATTAGCATAAATTTTAAAGTAATTTTTTTATTATTTTGTAGTAGCAGAAATCATCTCTTCTACAAAGTTGCTCTTTTCTAAATTGTCACAGTTTTATATCATTTCAAGTTAGTGCTTGGATGTTATAGTTGTGAATATATACATGACACAAACACAAGGCATGCTCTGAGAAAACAGAGCTGGGGAGAAAGTTTTTCTAATGCCCCAATGCTTGAATTTTACACTGGACCGCAGGCCCGAGGCCAGTGATTTTAGCGTTGGGCCTGTAAACTTGTGACCGGACAAGGGCGTAGGTCTTGTGTTTTTCACTTGAATAATTAATATTTTGCTCAGAAACAAGTTACGTTCAGAAGTCGACCTTTCAGTTCTATTGAGTAATAAAGTATACTTAATACTCACAAACACAAATGAGACAAATCTTAATCTTCTCTTATACCCGGTTCAGTCAGGCACTCCAGAGTCGCGCCGAACCAAATAGATTAGGAGCGACTCTAGTTCAACCCAAATAAATGTTGGTTTCAGACACTAGGCGAACTAAACATAACATTTACATCAGGTTTGACTCATGACAAGATCGACGCCTGAAACGAAGATGCTCCAGAGTTGTTCCGAACGACTGCAACAGTCGCTCCTAACTGTTTTTTAGACGTCAAACTTTTCATGTTCTTAATTCAATAATTTGGTTTGGCACGACTCTATGGCGCCTGTCTGAACCGGGTGTAACATGTCTTAGTGCCTGTCACTTAAAAACAGTTTTTCTTAATGTTTGATTCTGGTCTTGTAAAAAGTTTTCTGGTCCCGTAAACTTCTTGAGCCACAAGTCCTGCGGTCTCGTCAAATTTTCCCCAAAATTCAAGCCCTGTGTTCCATTTTCTGACTTTGAGAATTTAGATAATATTTTAAAATATAGATTCTTTATAGATTCAAGAAAGTTATAAGCTTTCATTTAAGGTATTGCGTGAAGAAATCCGCCTTCGATAAGTGGGTAGTTAATTAAAAACTAAAAATGAATTATTATCGCGATCCCGACATTATCTCACGTCCATCAGCCATGTACAAGTATTTTGTGCAATGCCAGTGGCATAAGTGTAAGTTTTTTGTATGTTTTTGTTTTGAAAACAGCATCATCTGTCAAAATTCATTCGGAGAAAAATATTCTTAAAAAACAATTTCTTCCGGCAAAAATCTGGCAACCATTTACAGCTTGAAATATTTCGACCATTTCATGGATTTTAAATTACTTCTCAATGCATGGTGCAATGTAGCCCAGCCCAGGCCCCAATTTCATAGAGCTGCTTAAGCAGAAAATATCACTCTAACAAGTTTCTGCCGAGCAGAAATAAGCAGGATACCAGTCACAAATCATACAAGTGGCATGGTAGCTTGGCTGGTAACCTTAATATGGTAAGCCTAATTTTGTTGTTGTGCTAAACTACTTTCTGTGCTTCAGGCAGCTCCATGAAAATGGGCCAAGGGTGTGAGTCTGTCCCCGTTGCAACATTATTATACGAACTAAAATGGACGCCACACCAGGGCGAAATGTAGCCGAGTTAATTCTAAACAGTAAAAAAAGGCATATATACCTGTGTTTTTATGCTCTATGCATTTATTAAACTGGTTGTTTTTTGTTATGCAAAGTGGTAGAAAGGTTTCAAATTTTTACTTGTACATAATTATTCCACTGGTTAGAAAGTACCAAGCAGAAAGTAGACGGTGGAAGTTGAATTTATGCAAACGAATTGCCTTTTTATTCTCTCTTATTAAAAATTAAAAAAGCCTTTCTTATTGGCTACAGTGAAGGAAGTTTTACTTTTTAGGAAAAAAAGTTCAATTGATAACTTTATTTCTGAAATTATTAAAAAATCAAAAAATTACTATGTACAGTGTAAACAAAGCTGAAGGGTTTCTACTATACAGGGCAATTATCAGAGATTTGTTGGCAGAATAGACCGATAACAATATTTTTGGTGGTTAAAGCCTCTCAAGAAATACAAAACCTCTGGAATTCACAAAGGATGGCCTCAGTATTATAAAATATTACTGGGTTTTCGCAATATTGTTTTTCACACAAAGTTCATAGAATTGGCATTCTTTGATGTTGATTATTTTTCTTCTATAGACCTCTTGCATATGACGTCACACGCTCAAAAAGCGCCCTCATTGAGGCCAAAAAGCGCCCTCAATGAGGCCAAAGGAGGCAAATCATTAGACGATGGCTGTTTTTTGTGCGTAAAAACGTGCGCGTGACCTCACCGTCCCTGTAGTGTTTCGCGTTATGCAATGGGGTCTATTGCACATGTCAGGAAGGGGGTGCGAACGAATTTGTACACAATTTGTACAAAACAATCTTTACAATGGGATCAGACCACTTGGTCGAGGAGAAAGACCCCCCCCTAAAAATCCAGGTGGTTATAATTTTTGAGAGGATTTACAAAGTATTGATATCACCCAAACTTTCAAAAGTAGAGGTTTGATTAGAATAGGCCTATGGGTTAAGTTGTTCAACCTCTGGTGGTCTGTTCAAGTCTTTCAAGTCTTTCAAGAGAATTTTGAGGGCAAAAGAATCCTGAAACTACTGACAAAACTCTAGTGAGTTGGACATTCTCAAAACAAAGATATTGACAATATTGCAGGACCATATAAATAAAGGGCTATAGGTAGCTTATTGGTAGGGTATGGCCACCAGGACCCAAATTCATAGAGCTCCTTAAGTAGAAAACATTGCTTAACAATCTGCTGCTTAATAGCAAAAATGAGCAGGAAACCAGGCACAGATGGTGCATGTGACATGGTGTTTTGGCAGGTAACCTTATTCTGGTAAGCATAATTTTGCTGTGCTTAGCTACTTTTTGTGCTTAAGCAGCTCTATGAAGTTGGATCCTGGAGCTCGTGTATAAGAGTACCAATATGGCCAGAATTGACTCCCAAATTAAATTCAGTTGTAAAGCAAAACAGTTTTTGTTTGTTAAAGGGATTGTATACGTTTGGTAATTGGAACCCACTGTTTGTTTCAATCATATATAATTGTAGATACATACCATAAAACTAACCTGTGAAAATTTCATTTCAAAAGGTGGTAGCGCTTTTGAGATATTGCCGAAAATCTGGAGCGGTTATGTCAACGCAGGAAGAATATAATCTGCAATTGGAATACACAATCTGAGAAACGTTACTGCAGTACCGCTTCTCAGATTCAAATTTGTGGGGATAAAAAGTGATGTTTTTTCCATAACCGCACTTCAAAGTGAAAAGTTTCTCAAAATGCATTATACTATCCAAAGCTGCTGTACTTCTTACCAAGTAAGTTCTTATTGCCATTCATTTTCAGAGTCATTACCAAACGTATACAGACCCTTTAAGCACTGTATCCACAATTACAGGAACCAAATTTAATGTCTATAATGTTATTGTATCTAAAAGACTGTTATCAATTCCTTCATACTGTTTTGATATTAGCTGACTCTTGATATATTTTTTCCTTCTTAGGGATTCGTTGATACTGGCTTTTATTAACTGTGGCACCAGTATCCTCGCTGGATTTGTCATCTTCTCTGTGGTAGGGTTCATGGCAAATGACATGCAGCTCCCCATTCACAACGTCACAGATACTGGTGAGAATATAAGTGTCAGATTTTTTAAGGTTCATGCAGGCTGTTAATAAAGTTGAAAGATGAGGGTCAGCGAATTTCAATTATAATTTGGGGATCACCAAGGGGGGTGAAAGGATCCCCATTGGTAATGTTAACAAATTCATGGCACCCCTCTATTAGCTGGGGTGAGACCCCCTTGAATTTGGACACCTCTAATGCAAAGAATATAGTGTTTTTTACTGAAATTACCCTAAATTCTATCTTTACAGAAATGTGCTTTAAACTCAACCGATTTATACAATATTTTTAGTCATGTCTGTAGTGTTCTATATATAATAACATAGCATTTCTTAAATTTGCTTGTTTGGTTTAGAAATTATGCTAAGTGAATTTTAAAAATGGCATAAAAATTACATTTTTTCAATTACCAAAAACTTCCGAAATTACTGAAATTTGAAATCAATGTATTTTCTATATTCAGGCTAGTTCAACATTGAAACTCACATTCGTAAGAGGTTATGTAGTGTGCTTAAAGGATATTAAATCTAACATTTGGGTTTATTCAAAATTGTTGAGGTAGGGAATTTTGTATATGGGTCATATTTACCCTTATTTTTAAGCAATAAATCGTGTTTTCCAGTTTAATTGAGTTACCAATTCCTTTTTATTGATACTTTCGAGTTATTATAACTTAATAGATACAAAACACCATATTTACCCTTATTTTTAAGCAATAAATCGTGTTTTCCAGTTTAATTGAGTTACCAATTCCTTTTTATTGATACTTTTGAGTTATTATAACTGAATAGATACAAAGCACCATGTTTTACAGAAAAACACATTTTAATGATTTTGGAATATTCCATTCCTTGAAAGGGGGGTTTTAACCCTCCCCAACCACGTGGTTTATCTAATTGTGCACAATACACCCTTCTATATTTATGCTGACGTCATATTTTAAGGATCAAAGCGAGGCTGTGGGTGGTAGGCTTTTACACTGCACCATTCTGCTACATGAGTTTACCATCAGACATGAGCTTTTGGATGGATTTTGTGAGCGTCCGAAGGGCTGTATGATCAAAATCAGAAACGAATGTAGTGTAAAAGCCTACAGCCCACAGCCTCGCTTTGACCCTTAAAATATGACGTTAAGAAGGGCGTATGCTTTCTTTATAGCCATACATCATGACAAAAACAATCTTTATTGTTAAAAATAATATTAGCTAAAGATTGGGCCACCCTGTACAGCATCAACAAAATGTTGTTTATAGCAATTTAATGGTATATTCAATAAAAATGTTGAGAGCCGTTTTTCAAGTCAACATATTGTACTGACAAATGTTCATGAATATTAAGGGTTTTTTTTTTTTACTAAAGGGAGAAACTATTCCACTATCACATTCACAAGTCAGTGAATGCATGCAATGGTATATAGACGCTATAATCATGATGATATCAGAAACAGTTGCAGTTGTAATAGCATTTCGAACTTCTGATCTATAATACTTTTGGGACCTATGACATAACAATATCAGTTTGACCTGTTATACCTTTTTATATTTCTAAAACAATTATTTCTGATAATACACTGTACTCTGTTAATTATAAGCCTTTTGTATTTTGGAACGTGCTAATCGTCATGATGATAACCTGTGTTGATAATGATAACATAATTGCACTTTTCAATTTTTGTATTATTTAGTTACATTGTTGGTTTTATTGCTGCAAAGTGGAAGGCTTACGATATGATAATTATGTCTTGTCTTCGGAGCCACCTTTGTTGGTACAAGTATATGTACATTGACCAACAAGACTTTTCAGTACTTTGATGAAACTGTCTTTGCGCGTTTCAGGTCCTTCAACTTTCAATCCAAAGTTTTCACACAGATCTTTCAATTCACTTATGCGTTTCGATTTACCTTTGTCCTGTGTAATTGAGTACAAACATTGATATCACCAAACATGATTGGATGGGAAATGTCTATTTTAGCATAAACTGATTTGCAAAGTCTTTCTTCGTTCTCTGAACTTTCCCAAGTACGAAAGTCTTCTTCACTCGCATCTACGTCCACATCATCATGGTGACTTTTGCCTGCTTGATGCCTTTTCTGAGCAGCTGCAAGCCTACTAAAAAAACTTGAAATTTGTTTCGCAGTCCGCCATTCTGCGGGAAGGAAAACAAACTGACCATTGATATTTTTCAAGGTTTTCATGACTTTTGCAACGTGCGTGGCATCGGCTTTGTGCCCAGTTCTTATACCTGCATTGAACTGATCAGTCAGAAAAGATTTGACATTTTCAGACAAAACTGATACTTTTCTCGGACCTTTCAATGCCCACCCCATGTTCTGTATGATCATTTTCCCAGCTGATCCAGCTGCAGTTCCTGAGCCGGTGCTAGACTCTGCCTCAGCTGCTGGTATCAGAGGCACTGTGTATTGTTGTTGAGCGTGGACGCCTGAAACTTTGTCCGCCCACTGCTTTCTTATGCTATCATACGCTGATTAATTTCAGTTGAGGAAATAACAGAAAATGATAAAATAGAAGAAGAAAAAAAGACAGTAATGGTTTTAGCAACAAATTTCAAAGGCCTACTAATAACGCGATTTTTTGCCCATATAGCATCAAAACACCATCATACATGGAACGGTTAAGGTCCATTTTTGTATTTTACTTTTATGTAAATAAAATATGTATGATATGATCCTAATTGTTCAACTTGATTGCAAAATAAATGAAATTTATTTTAATATCATGTTTTTTTAAAGTAAAGTCTAACTTGTTGCAAATTTTACAAAGCACAAAAAGACAAATACTTCCAGACATCTCACTCAAGAAAAAAATAAAAACCCACACTTTTGAAAGCATAGGGCTATTGCTGAAGGGTGTGCAATATGTTGTTATAAAGGACATTTGGAAATTAGCCTGAATATAGAAAATAATCGAGTTCAAAATAGGGCAAAATTTCACACTTCCAATTTTTGAAATTTTGTAAAATGGGGTAATTTTGTGTAACGAAAAATAAATGTTGCTAAAGTAGTAAGCATCTGTACTGTTGTGTGTGCAAGTACAAAGGTATGCACATTGAAAATATTTTTGTTTGAGATCAATTGGTTGCTTAGTTTTTCTGTAGTAACTTCTGTAAGTTTGACGTAAAACTGTTTTTAAGCTCCTTCTTGTACATGATTTTGGGCTCATTTTTAGGGGGTACCATTATTTTCCTGAGGGGGGTACTGCAGATTTTTTTATTATCATTTTTGTAAATAGTCTTCGTAGTACATCAAAGTTGCAAAATATAATTGGATTTCGCCGACCCCCATCTTTCACACCTGCATGACCCTTAAAAAATCTTACACATAAATCTTACATCTTCTTCTTCTTCTTTCTAGCCACTTTCACTCCACTGCAGGAGGAAAGCCTCATCACCACTTCTCCATTTCTCTCTATCCTGAGCTTTCTGTTGCCAAGCAATGCCCCTATATGCTCTTAGTTCATCTCTCCATCTTCTGTTTTGTCTCCCTTCTTGCTGGGATTCTGAAGATCTGCAGAAAACCTCACTACTTTTATCTTATACTCTCTATTATGGATAGAAAAGAAAATAACATTGAATAACATATTGTTGGTTTGTTTTGTTGTTTGTTGTAATATTTAGGCCCTGGTCTTGCGTTTGTGGCTTACCCAGAAGCCTTAGCTCGGATGCCCATTGCTCCTCTTTGGTCTGTCTTGTTCTTCTTCATGCTCTTCACGCTGGGTCTGGATAGTCAGGTACAACATTTCCATTTAAAGATCTTCAAAATTAAAGGGATGAAGGCAATGGCCAAGTTCGCGCAAGGACTATCGTTGACCACAGTTCAGCTAACTTAGCCCAAACTCTGTCTAGTCGACGATAGTTGGACCACTCTAGTCGACTATTTGGAACCAGCCTACTGGGCATGGTCGCATCGCTGGTTACCAATTAGCCGTTTTCATAGCACAGTGCAGAGTGGACCAGTTATAAGAAACTGATAACGTATGTTGAGTCGCCGGTTGTTTTGACATGACATGACTAGAGTCGATCGCACTTCAACTTCTGTGCACATGCCCTCTGTACGTCACTAAACAACTAGTTAACCATTGGTCCTTGCGCGAATTTGGCCAATGCTTGAAATATCTATGTAGAGCATCGGTCTGAGAGTTCAGTCATTTTGGTGTTTGGATAAGTTAGCAGGATTAAAACAAGTCCAGTGATCTGTTCTTTTAATTTGCAAGTCAAAATCTCCCCCCTAAAAAATCAGTCTGGGGCAGAGGCAGGAAATACTAGGAGGAAAGAAAATTGTACTGGTGTAGAAATATATTTGTCAGTCCAGTGGAAGCTCTGAGCTGACAGACATGTAATAATATGACCTTTTTATGTAGCACCTTGTAAGGTTTTACGAGGTGCAGCGGCGGGCGTGATCAGCAGCCACTGCCGGAAACACCAGACCTTTCTCTAAGTGATATGTGTAACTGCGTTCTTTCACGTGCATTACACAACAGATAGGACCTACATCTTTACTTCCCATCCAAAGGACAAAGCAATAATGGTTAAGTGTCTTGCTCAGGGACACAAGTGTCATAATCCGGATTCGAACCAACACTCTGCTTATCAGAAACACCAGAGCTTTAGTCTGGTGTGCTTGACCGCTCCAGCCACGATATTTTCTAGACGTTCAAATCCTGAAGAGGTATTTATTTTGAAGTCTGTACTTGACAGCTCTCAAGGAAACGCAGAGTGATCATAGCCACGACCTCACTGTTTTCATAGCTCCCTGCCCCTGGGCCACACTAATTACACCTCCTTCCCCTCACTCCTGGACAACGATGTTAACTCAAAGTTCTCACCCTTTTTGACAGTTTGTGATGATGGAGACGGTGATCACAGCCATATGTGACGAACTGCAAACATTCTTTCCACGTATCTTCAAATATAAGGTTTGGATTACCCTGGCAACATGTATCGTCTGCTTCCTGCTGGCCCTGCCAATGGTGACAAACGTAAGAAAATAGGTTGGCCCTACTCCTAAACAAACGCTTGTTGTTATTGTTACTGCTCATTTATTTGTATGGGTGGGGGGGGGGGCTGTCATGGTGGATAGATGACAAAATATAGATGTTTTATTTGAGGGAAAAGGTGGAGCGGTGGTCTTGAGAAACAAGTTTATTTATTTAATGTCTGGTTGTGAAGCCAAGGATTCTCAGAAAAGTGAATTTAATCACTAAACTAGCACAGAACCTCCATGGTGGGAAGACAAAGAAGGAAGTTTCAGTTTTAGATGTGGGAGGAAAACCCCGGAAAAACCACGCAATCAGGTAGGGACTGAAAACTAAATCCACATTGTGACCCGTCGGAATTCGAACTGGGGTCCTAGAGGTGGAAGGCAAGGAAAGATACCACTGCGCCAACCTGACTGCCCAAGTTGTTTCTATCATTCTGTGATATTGTTATTGGAAGAGTAAATTAATTTTTATTCTCTGGTTATCAAGAAATGCATCATAAAACCAACCAGTGTATTGAAACATCCATAAAATGTGGTTGTCACATTTCAGTGAAAAACAATAAAAAGGGGATTTGTTGTTCAGAGGTTATTTGCACATTCATATTGCAAGTGTACTTCCCATACCGGTACTTCAAGCTACAGTGATTTTTGTTTTCTGTTTTGGGGGTTAACAAATATATATTGATAACACATCTCTTGCTAGTTCTGTATTCTGGTTGGCTGAAACACAGTTATGTGGAGTTCAATAATATAGGCTAGTGCATGAAATTTGCGCCACCGTGAACTAGATGCCGTCAAGACATCGTACACGCGTACCTTGTGGGAAATAGCTCCCAAACCGGGCACTGTACTCAAAAATTGTTGACGGTCACAGCGCCCTCTCATGATGTGAACAGTGAACAGCAAGTACAAAAAAAATCTGATTCTAAGGGAAATTAAAAGCATTCCTTTAATTGTTGAAATGCTTATGGTTCTCATGAGGTAATTGTTAAATTAAAATAGCTCGGTGGTCTAGTGGTAAGACATTTGTGCTCTAGAAATGCAAAGGTCGTGGGTTCGAATCCCACCCGAGTGATTTGCCTCTGGATTTTTTTCACAGAACTTGGGAAAGTGCCGAGTGTACAGTGCTTAATAAAGGGTAAAAACAAAATATATTCATATCCCTGATGCAAAATTAACAAAATATACATTTTTTTTCCCCCCCAATAATATTTTTTGTTCCATGTTTTGGACTGATGAGGTGTGTTATAAAACACATACGGACTGGCATAATTCTGTCACTTGTACATCAGGGCCCAATTTCATAAAGCTGTTGAGCAGAAAATCTTGCTCAGCAGAAACAGGTTACCAGCCGAAATATAATGTGCGTTGTTTGTGGCTGGTTCCCTGCTAATTTTGGCTTAGCATAAAAATTTGCTAAGTAGTATTTTTTGCTTAACAGCTTTATGAAATAGGGCCCAGAAGAGGATCCTATTGTTCTCGGCCTCTGGAAATACAACCCTTTTCTGGTCACCCACAGTCCCTCTGGGTGCATAGACAATGAACTCATAGCACTAATGACGTCATTGCCAGTCCATAATGTGTAAAATATTAGTTTGTCACTGTCCATTGAAACACGAGTCCCCTTTTTGGTTGTTTTCACTGAAATGTGAAAATCTAATTTAACTTGTCACAAGTTGATCAAATGCTATTCGCCCAACTTTGATATTATAATAATAAAATAAAAATAATGATAATAATGAAAACTTATAAAGCGCACAAATCCACAAAAGTGCTCATGGCGCTAATACAAACAATAACATATACATGCACAATAATCAAAATGGAAATGTAAATCTAAGCTAAGAAGAATACAATACATGTGGTAAAGAATTACAAATTAAAAACCCCAAAACAAAAACAGGTAAAAACAAACCATTTACTCAAATACTTGATTGAAAAGATGAGTGTTTAGTGTTTTTGTTGATATACCATACACAAATATTTCTCTGGAGGATTGGTACTGGTGTGACTTTTATAATCAGTGAAGTTTTCAGATTGAGACCAATCAATTTAAATTCCTGGTTAGTAGCAAGTGTAAACATTAGGGCTAAATGGTTCAGTTGGTACAGCACAAGCGCGTTAATCCGGAGGTCACAGGTTCAAATGCCGCTCTTGTCAATTTGTCTTTGTTCAACCCCAAATTAATGAAAATTAAAAGCGATTCTAGCATTTATAGAAAAAGCTCGCAGACGCGTTTGGTCAACACAAGAAGAGTTAACCTTGAGGAAAAAACCAAAAACCCAAACAGATTTAAGGTATTGATTTGTTTTGATTTGGGTCATTCAATTGTTCTATTGATTTATCACGCTTGTAGTTTGCCGTGAGATTGTTCTCACGAGGTTACATGAATGAAGTGTTTAGTGAACTGATTCCAAAACAAAAACTTTCACACATTGAACCACTTATCAAACTGCGACTGTTTCATTTGCTTTCCACAAAGATAAATGTGTTTTAATACTATGAAAAAATAAAATTAATATTAATAATAATAATAACTAGAGATTTAGTGTTTGTTGGAACAAACACTAGGTGTTCGGATTTCATTAGGGTCAGTGTTGTGTCAATGTGTGAACTATTCTATTGAGTCGATGAAAAGATTGTTGATAGCTTTTGAAATTTCAAAGTGTAAATCAATTACGTACAGGAAATAAATGCTTACGTTCCTACTAATAAGACTGCACTGAGCTCTAGAACGTGTATTAGTTGAACCATGGTTGAACATGTCACAATTTTTATGTCAATATTCATAAACTGTACCGATAGTTAGTAAAAAATCACGCCAGGCGCACATGGCACTGATTGTAAACAACTACGGTTGAGCCACGTTGGTCTGTAACAAGCGTCTTGACTGGCTAGCTACCATCCGTTGCCAGTCGCGTGGGGTATATGCCATGCTGCGTTAGGCAATGGATTAAGATTAAAGGCCAATTTCTCTGATAGATCTATGAAAATTTGATTTGTTCCAATGTATAAAACAATAAGTATCCAATACCCTTTGTTTTCAAGAAATAACAACGAATTTATCGTTCCTAGTTTGCAAATTCTGCATGGTTGTTAAACCAAAAACTCAAAATTTGATTAAATTAATTACATTACCCAATAAGTCATTGGGTGACGTCATTATGTTGTCGAAATTTCTGTTTTATATAATCATCAGGTGTAATATTGTTGCCAAGTTTCAGTTATCAAAAGTTATTCAAATCACCAAAACAGGTCAGCAAAATCGGTCGTTTAGTTGATATTTACCACGAAACAAATAAAAGGCTATCAAGAAATTTCTGCACTGAGCTTTTCATTGGACTACCGTCGAACGTCGCATATTTCCGAGTCTGTTTAACCATAGAGAAAGGGTTTCACTTATCACAAAGCCAATAATTGTCACAGAGCGCAGTTAACAAACGATCATTAACTTGGTATAGCGCCACCACACAACATGTGGGCCAGCTAGCTACAGTCTTAGGTCAATGACCCTTTTGTACCACACGCTGGCTACGTTGTCAACAGTTAAGGGAACCGGGAAAGCGCCCATACCTTATGTGTGTATGAGATAGCCAGTGCGTGGTACGAACAAAAAGTGTATGTAACGTGTAGGCCTATACTTTTATTGTAAGTTATCATAAAATGTGGCAACAGACACGTGCACTTTGACGTCCAGATTTGACCCTATGCAAAGGTTAAAAAGTTATCATCTCTGTGCAAATGTTTGAGCAGGATCACTCATCTATAACGTGATGCAAAATTTATGTTGAAATATTGCGTAGTTTTTGAGATCAGAATTTGTGAAATTGTTCAACTTCCGGTTTGAACCGGAATTCAAGGTCAAATGGGGTCACTTTGTGTTTAGCGCTTGTTGATTTTTTATCGAACTGTCCGATGATATGTAGATTGTCAAAATCCACCATGTGGGTTCAGAAGTTATGACTTCTTAAAAATATTTAACTTTGATTTGTTGTAATTCGTTACCTGATGACGTCATCATGACATCATAAAGTTTGTGTGGTCTTGATAATAAGAACCAATTGTCTGATGAGTTTTAGTGTTAAATTCAATTTCAATCTTGAGTTATGTTATAGAAAAGCCCGAAAATGATGTTTTTCAAGAAAAAACCCAAAGGCAGAGTTTGACCTAGGGTAACGACCGGGAAGAGAAGGTCATACGATTTTGACGTTTTTGACGATTTTGACTTTTTAAATGTAGCCCTAGTCTTGAACTATCTGATGCCCAACTATGAACATCATAGCTTTCAAATTCAATGAGATACAGCTAATACCAAATGGTCCTTTTTCAACTTTAAAAACCTTGTAATTCGACACCTGGTGATGTCATCATGAGGTAACAACTTTTAGAGTCATCTACAAGTTATACTCTAACGACATGCAAAGTTTCAAGTTGATTCGATTTTCGCAACTATACGTTTGCTTGCGGACAAACGACTCTGAGAAGAAGAATAAAAAAAAACAAAAAAAAAAAAACGAACAAAAACAATAGGTGTTCGGCTGTTGCCCGAACACCTAATAATAATAATAATAATTTTTATTGCGCCCCTTACATAAAAATGATCAGAAGAGCATAACACATTATAAAATGCACAGAATGGAAGAAAAGATAAAGAAACAAGACTGGTCACCAGGCCAGTGCCCAAACCACAGTATGGGGATACGTCTGTTCCACCAACAGAGAACTTATAGTTACTGATTACATAGGCCTATCCCTGCTGGTATCGGTAATGTTTTGTTCTTTTCAGGAGACAGACCCCTCTATAAACCAGACCTATGTAAAGAATCTAAACTAACTGGCAAAGCAACCATAGAAGAAAGACAATTGATGTTCATTCATGTGTGGTTGACTACCATTGATATAAAAATATAATCCATATTTTCTGAATCCAACAATTACCTCATTTTGGGCAAATTAATGATATATTTGTTCTTACGAATAACAGCCTTCTACATTCTTTGTTACCTTTTCCTGCAAGACGACCAACCATTTGAAACTGTCATACTCGCCAAGGTATTAATTGAGAAGATTAAAACACTTTTACTCCTTAGTAACATTTTCCATTGAGTTGACCAACCATTTGAAACCGTCATAATTGAGCGGGTTGTGTATGATGGCACAGCTGGGCACAGAACTAACTGTGTGTACATGTGTGTACTGATTAGATGCATTCAACACCAGCGCCAAAACTAGGGTAAATTTTGAGGGGGGGGGGGCACAAGGGGGTGCACAAAATTGTTTGGGGGGGGGGGGTCACTTCTGGCCAATTAAAACAAGTTTTTATTTGAATTTTTCCCAAAACAAGCCCCGTTTCAGCGCTCTGTTTATGTCATTTACTAAAAGCGAATACACTGCTTGCATGTACATTGAATAGTAGTTTTAAAAATACTACATGAAAGCTCATGAAATGTTAACTTTTTATTCTGGTAAATTTTAAATCACAAAGTCCAGATTTCAAATGGGGATGGGGGGGGCAGGAACATCAATCGGAGAGGTGAACCTCCCACCCCCATTATGGTCAGACAGAAGTGGGGTTAGTGGAGTTTCTAACGGAATTGAAATTGTTTATTTTTGCAGGGTGGTATTTATTTGTTCTCATTGATGGAGTCATACTCGGCAGGTTTTTCCATTTTAATCATCGGATTCCTGGAAGCTATCATTATTGGCTACATATACGGTGAGTTTTGCATTTATTTTCATTTATTCCATCCCTCTCACTTTTATAAGTTGTAAAAATGCGCCCCTCTGAGACAGAGTGACCGATTACCGGTTGAGATTCGCCGCTGACCAAACACAGTGGCGGTGGTGGGGATCGCACCTTTTCTATCGCTCCACCTGGAATGTGGAATCATCTTCCTGAGCACATCAAACAATCTCCCTCAGAAGCCATCTTCAAAACTTCACTTAAAACTTTTGGAGAGCTTACTATATGGTATATGGGATTCAGGCATTGCATGGTGAGGTATCAATGTATATTCGGTGTGGTAACACCATGTGTATATCTACTTTGCTGTGTAGATTTTGTTCTTTGAGAACTTGTCTTGCTATGTAGTCTCCCGAATTCTGACATTAACTGTATGGTGCTGTGCAATGAGCGTTGGATTAGCACCTTACAAATTTGTTGATTGATTGATTGATTGACTGACTGACTGACTGATTGATTGATTGAGTGATTGAGTGATTGATTGATTGATTGATTGATTGATTGAGTGAGTGATTGATTGAGTGAGTGATTGATTGATTGATTGATTGATTGATTGATCGAGTGATTGATTGATTGAGTTATTGAATGATTGATTTATTGAATGATTGGTTGATTGACTGATTGAGTGATTGATTGATTGAATGATTGATTGAGTGAGTGATTGATTGATTGATTGATTGATTGAATGATTGGTTGACTGATTGAAACTAGGATCCGCATTTTAGGAGGTATGTTAAAATGATGGCATTTCCACTCTTTTGATAACCCCTGGAGTTCTAGATTACAAGGAGCATCTGGGAAAACTTCTCAGCACAAGAGAAAAAGATTGAAAAGCATAAATTCTTCATATTTGAAGAAAATAACGGCTAGTTTTGTCTATCAGGCAGACATAAAAAGGTCTGAATTCAGATAGAAGTCTGAAATTCCTCATCTTAGCAAAATGGTACACAAAAGGCATCGGTTACTGCTCGAAAAATTCTCATTTGCTACTCAAATACTAATATTCAATATGTAGAATTTCTATTCGTTTTTCGCACGACAGGTGCGAATGCATTTCGTATTACGCAAACGCTTGAAATTGTGATTATTGTGTTTGTTATTTGTCCACATGAGGTAGAAATAGAATAGAAATAAACTTTCCGACATAAGGATGGAGGAAGAAAGCAAAAAAGTCTGACATGTTAAAATCCCACCGCAAGATGTAAACAGACTGCTGTGATCAGGGTAGTCATCAGTGCACTCTTGATAAACAGATCAATGATTGAGGGCACCTGTCGATCCCATAAAGATGCATTTCCGGGACAGTTGCTGTTTGGGGGGCGAGGGGATTAACTCACCGGCCTCGACTGTCAAGACAAATCTCCACTAGACCACTATGGCCCAATTTCATAGAGCTGCTTAAGCAGAAAAAGTAGCTAAGCACAACAAAATTATGCTTACCAGATTAAGGTTACCAGCCAAACTATAATGTCACGTGTACAATTTGTGACTGGTAACCTGCTAATTTCTGCTAAGCAAAAACATTTTCAGCAATATTTTCTGCTTAAGCAGCTATATGAAATTGGGCCCTGGTCTTGTAACTCCCAACAGAACCACAAATCTTTGTTTTAAAGAGCCAAAAAGTAGGATTCGAACTGCCTCTAGTTACTGGGAAATCTCTGTGGTCTAGTGGTAAGGCATCTGCTCTAGAATGGAGAAGGTCGTGGGTTCGAATCCCAGCCGAGTTATAGGCCTGTGGATGTTTTTCACAGGAATCGGGACAGTACTGAATTTACAGTGCTTTACACACATCAGTGTATGGGTAAAACCAAATAATATTCTTTATCCCCGATGCAAATTTAACATCTATCAAACCAAAATATTATTATTAATTTAAAACAAAAAAAATACTTGCTTCGGTTCAGAAAGATGGAGTTGAAGAGCTTAAGTGTACATTAAGTAAATTTCTTAAAGTGCAGGTTTGGAAAACACACTGTAGACTGCAGTACATGTTGGTTGTTGAGTTACTGGGCCAATGATGACATGACTGGCCTCTATCTGGCCATCGATCCAGTGGGTATTTCAAGCCTTTTGGGTTACTGGCCAAGTTGTAAAATTACTGGACTCTGGCCAGTTTTCAAGTGGGTATTTTGATCCTTGCCTTTCTAAATTTTTCCCTGCTCCATAAATATCTCACCATGATTTAACTGATTTTGAGACATTGAGATAACTTAATCTCATTGATGGTTGTGTAAGTGGTTTCTTTCCCTGCCTTTAACCTCTGTGGACCCCGGTTCGAATCCCACCACCTCAGACTGGAGCCTTGCATGTGGATTGGGTTTTCAGTCCCTACCTGATTGCGTGGGGTTTCCCCCATTTGGGTTTCCTCCCACATCTAAAACTGAACACTTCTTCTCGTTTCTTATTCATCCCGTTATTGGCGCTATTTATAAAACAAACAAATAAATAAATGTTTATTTTATTTATATTATTCATTTAAAGGCATCGTACACGTTTGGTAATTGTCAAAGACCAGTGTTCTCATTTGGTGTATCCCAACATATGCATAAAATAACAAGCCTGTGAAAATTTGGGCTCAATTGGTCATCGAAGTTGCAAGAAAATGATGAAAGAAAAAATACCCTTGTTGTACAAATTTGTGTGCTTTCAGAAAGGAATAAAAACTTCTTGCAAGAAGTTTTTATTATTTTAGTGCAAAATTACCTCTTTCTCAAAAACTACGTTACTTCAGAGGGAGTCGTTTCTCACAATGTTTTATACTATCAACAGCTCTCTGTTGCTCGTTACCAAGTCAGTTTTTATGCTAATATATATTTTGAGTAATTACCAATCGTGTACGATGCCTTTAATAATAATAAAAAAATAATAATCATGGATATATACTTTGTTTACTCTGCAGGAGCAAATCGGTTCATAGGCGACATGAAAGTTATGCTCGGATTCCAGCTCAATGTTTACTGGAAAGTGTGTTGGAAGTTCCTAACACCAACAATAATCACGGTCAGTAAAGAATACAGTAAAGGGACGCATTGCCTTCGGATTTGGCGCTTTGGGCTATAAAAAGCATATTGTTAGGAAATGAATATATGGTTGGAAAGACATTTTAAAAGTATAGTATAATGATTCACATAAATATCCCTTGAAATTGTTTTTTTGTTGTTGTAATTTCATGACAGAACACAGTCCGCTATTTTGTAGAACCAAATTTTTGACACCACAAAATGGCGGACCGTCTGTTCCGCTGGTTTTATTTCAAGAGGCAAATTTATTTATTTTTAATCACTTATTACTAATTACATGTTTTGTGCATAAACAACTCTTGAAAAGGATAAGGAGCAATTCCAAACAGCAAAATATTGAGAGATTTTAAGGCAATGTGCCCCTTTAATGTGGAAAAGAAATCCCAAAGAACCCGTTAGTTTTAGAGGCTGTAAAAGTGATTTTTGTTCAACAAGTCATCCCTAGCTCAGTGGTCCAGTGGTCTTGTGGTGAGACACCTGCTCTAGAATGGCAAAGGTTGTCGGTTTGAATCCCACCTAAGTAAAATGCTTGTGGATTTTTTTGTTTACAGGACTTGGGAAGTACGTATACGCTGCTTAACTCGGATAGAAACACAAACAAATATTCTTTATCCCTAAGGCAAATTAAACATCCATTAAAATTTTCTCTAGACACCCATAAACATCTCAATGGAGTCAGTAATTCTATACTGAGTTCTTATCTAGCGCTTTATCACACCCGATGGGTGTCTCAAAGCGCTCAGTATGTTTTTCCTGCAAGGTGTGCGGAGCTAAGTTTTGAAGTATGAGACCAATTCCTTTACAAAGCACCATGTAATGGTTTACAAGTTGCTGTGGTGCAATATGCAGCCCATCAATCCAGGAACATTGGGGCGAACCCCTTCTCTCTACGATAAGTGCACTGGGTTCTTTTACGTGCATTACACAACACACGGGACCTACGGCTTTACGTCCCATTCGAAGGACGCAGCACAATATTGGTTAAGTGTCTTGCTTAAGGACACGAGTGTCATGACCGGGACTCGAACCCACACTCTGCTGATCAGAAATACCACCAGAGCTTGAGTCCGGTGTTCTTATCCGCTCGGCCACGACACGCCATAATTTTAATGTACAAAAGTTAACCAAATGCTCCCGGGAAAAATAAAGATCGCACGGCCACACAGTTTTCGGAATGGGAAAGAGCTAGGACTCTTGAGGGTTCTATTGTGACCTGTTTTTGGAGGGTTGCCATTTGCAAAAAAACTAATAATAATATGATAAATTTATCTCTAAAATAAATGGTGCATGAAAGGGTTAAAGGCACTGAACACATTTGGAAATTGTCAAAGACCAGTGTTCTCACTTGGTGTATCCCAACATATGCATAAAATAACAAGCCTTTGAAAGTTTGGGCTCAATTGGTCATTGAAGTTGCAAGAAAATGATGAAATAAAAAACACCCTTGTTGTACAAATTTGTGTATAAAAACCTCTTGCAAGAAGTTTTTATTATTTTAGTGAGTTACCTCTTTCTCAAAAACTACGTTACTTCAGAGGGAGTCGTTTCCTACAAAGTTTTATACTATTAACAGCTCTCTGTTGCTTGTTACCAAGTAAGTTTTTATGCTAATAATTGTTTTGAGCCATTACCAAACGTGTACGATACCTTTAATACCAACTACTGTGTCCTTCTCAAAATTACAATTTGTCATTTCTATCAGTTATTAACACTTTTCGACAGAAAAAAACAAAACATTTTTTTTATATATATTTATTTTATCTGGGGGAAACGAAGCATTGCATGGTCAGTGCATGCACTGTGCACGCTACACAATGGAATGTCCGGGGTGTGACTGTTTCGGTATTTCAAGTTTTTGCCAATTGCTAGGGCCCAATTTCATAGAGCTGCTTCTAAAAGCAGAAATTATACTGCTTAACAATTTTTTGCTCAACAGAAATGAGCAGGATACCAGTCACTAATGGTGCATGTGATATGGTATTTTGGCTGGTAACCTTATTCTGGTAAGCATAATTATGTTGTGCGTAGCTACTTTTTGTGCTTAAGCAACTCTATGAAATTGGGTCCAGTTTGTTTCAGACCTCCGCTGTGCGTTGCATAAAAGTTCTGGGTCGTCCACAGTGAACTGGTTCTAATAATAATTGTCTTGTCCTTTTTTTTGCAGTTCATATTTGTGTTTTGGTCAGTGACGTACCAGTCTCTAACGTACTATGAGTATACATACCCAAAGTGGGCCGAGGCGTTAGGATGGTTGATGATCCTAGCTGGGGTAGTCCCCATACCAATCTACGCCGTTTATTATGTCATTCGTTATGGCAAGGGAACGTGGAGAGAGGTGAGTGAAAGATCATAGAAGAACGGAAACTTGGAGAACGCTGAGCTCATATCTGTGTGCACGCCCTCTATGTAAAGAGTTTCAGTGACGTGTGACATGCCTGTATGGCAAAATTAACCAATGGGTGTTCTCCTTGACTCTTAAGAGACCATAGCGGCCAGAAACGGCTTGTACCGAAATGCCCATAGCGGCCGCAAACGGCTGCAAGATCTGACCTACTTCCACTCAACTAAAAAGGTCAAAGTAAAGGTCATGTCCTGAATGGACATTTTCCAATGTTTTCCATGTTCTATGTTTCTGAAACAAAACCAATTTCTGTTTCATATTATTTTTTTGAACACTTTTACAAGAAAAGATTGTGTCAAAAATCTACAATGTTAGCCATTTCTGGGCGTATGGTGATGATTAAACCGAAACAAATGGTCTGTAAAGGGTTAACGGTGGTGTGCAGGCCAAATGCCAGTTAAAATACCTGAGAACCAGTCAAAATCCCCCCTTTAAGTAGTCTGGCTGGCTCGTTCAGTGTTGAAAAGCATCCTCCTATAATATTAAGTATGGACAAGTGAAAAAATTAGCAGACTAGTGAAATGACACACAATCTCATGACACACAAATTTCATGGCTCTGCTTACTGCAGAATTCTGCGCTTACAGCCCATAGAATGATGGGCTTTATAGGACGCCTAAGCGCAGAATTAATATGTGCACTTCACATTACAGAGCGCCCTCATCTACAGTTTTCACAGTATATCTTGAGAAAAAAAAAAGCTGCCAACTTTTGGTTGTGTTTGCTGCACAACCCCCAATTGTTTAAGTTCGTTCATGGTTTGCAAAGCAGCAAGGGTGTATTTTTGTGTGTGTTTACAGCATGAGATGGTAATTTTTTTTGTGAGGCCGGGGTGGTCTGGTTGGCATGTTTCCTCGCTTTCCACCTCTAGGACCCCGGTTCGAATAACGCCGGGGGGCACTACGTGGATTGGGTTTTCAGTCCCTACCTGACTGCGTGGGTTTTCCATGGAATAATTATCTGGGGTTTTCCTCCCACATCTAAACTGAAACTTTCTTCCTTGTCTTCTCTCCATGGGGTTCTTGGCTAGTATACAGAGATTAAGTTCGCTTTTCTGAGAGTCCTTGGCTTCACAACCAGAATAAATGAAATGAAATGAAAGTGTTTTTCACATTCATTCCAGCCATTTAAAGGTCCCAAACTGTTCCTTCTTTCTGGTAAACTGTAGAGGGGGCACTGTATTGCCAATCGCCCATTATTGCTATAAACGCATCAATGTTACAAAATTATCAATGTTTCTTAATTCGTCGGCTCAGTGCTACAAGGTAATTTATTGCAATTTCATACTCGTAATGATAAAAAAGGTCAACGCGTAAAAATTTGAAACAAATAAAATCAAAATCAACAAATTATTGTTTTACTTAGAAAATGAATGTTTCTTTTTGCCAAACAAATACTCTGAAGCCCACTCTTGATCAATAAACCCCCATTTACCAGGAGCTCCAATGCAAAAGCAATTGTTATAAAATCCATGCAAATTACACTAATGACCTTATCTTCCAGAGCGGACGAATAGACACAATCGGTAACCGGAGTCATGTGACTCAAAGTGGGTATACAGCGTAAACAAACCAAGCAGCCAAGCCCAGTGTGCGTGGAAAAAGCCGGCTTCTTCCGCACCTACGGCAGAAGCACTCGGAAGCAGCGATGCTTGTCCACGCACACTGATGTGTTGCTTGCTTGGTTTGTTTACATTGTATAACCACTATGAGTCACGTGACGCCGGTCGCCGATTTTGTCTATTGTAATTTTGGAGAAAATGATAAATCACTACTGCCTTTTCTTGAGTTTCGTTTTCATATTTGTTTTAATCTAGCGAATTTGGAATGGGTTAAAGCCACAACTTGACTGGGGTCCAGCACTTCAGAAATACCGTCTAGAAGCAGGTTACCCCCCCTTAACCGCTAATGACGTAGACGTAGATGAAGAGGATCTAACTAGATGTAACGTAACGACCAAAAAGATGAACGGTGAGAATTACGAGATGATAAAGACGGATGGAACAATGAGGGCCGATGAAGCAGAGGCTGTATAGATCAAAATGTGACTCGGTGTTAACGCTTTTTAATTTGCCATTGAGTAAAAATTTGGACTCTGGCACACGGCCGAGGCTGTTTATAGTTTATAGGGCTGTAATGCTGTGTAGAATAAATGTATGATATTACATCTATGCAACATTATTAAAAGACCCCTATCACAAAATAATTTGTATGAATTTATATTATCCCTTGATAGCAAACTTAAAGGGTCTGTATACGTTTGGTTATGACTCTGAAAATGAATGGCAGTAAAAACTTACTTGGTAAGAAGTACAGCAGCTTTGGATAGTATAATGCATTTTGAGAAATTTTTCACTACAAAGTATTGCGGTATCCCCCAAAATTTCTGACAGTAACGCTTCTCAGATTGTGTATTCCAATTGGTCTGATTTTTGAACACATGAGGGCGCTTTCTTCAGGGAATGTCTTGCATCACAATTACAGTTTCATCATATTTTAATTGCCTGTTTGTAGTTTTCTTGCATTAATGACGAACTACATAAACATAATAACAAAAATGAAAAACTTTGTTTGTTTACTTGTTTTTCACATAAAAATTGGTCCACATGCGCCCTCACGCGGTCAAAAATACGGCGAATTACAGATTAGTCTTCCTGCGTGCATGGACATAATCGCTCCAGATTTTCGGCAATATCTCAAAACACTCTCACCTTTTGAAATGAAATTTTCACAGGTTAGTTTTATGGTATATATCTACAACTATATAGGATTGAAACAAACAGTGGGTTCCAATTACCAAACGTATACAATCCCTGTAATAGAAACCTAAAACAAAATAATTTGTATGAATTTATATTATCCCTTGATAGCATCTTAAAGGTATTATACAGGATTTGTAGGGATACAAAAAATGTAGGGATGTGGAGGCTTGCAAATCTGTGCAGGGAACCACTTAAGATAGTGTGCTGTACATGGCGCTTGTGGATGGTAAACCTGTTTCTGCCTATTCTGTGGTCAATTGTTGACTTGTGCGAGTAGAAGCTCTATAAATTGACTGAAGTTGGGTAAAATCTGCTATGAAGTTTTTAATTTTTATTTTTTGGTGACGTGTTAATTAACACATGAGGATTGGACAAATCATATTGATTTTATTATCATGATGAGGTAAGCCTCTATGAGGCCTCTGAGTCTAGCTTTTGGACTCCCCTCATTTTTCTCCTTATTCTGTCTATAAAACTTTGTACGTTATGAAATATAATCATTTCTAAAATCAATTTTGTATGGTAGAAGAAAAGCTGAAATAACTGGATGAGAAACAAACAACTCGACCAAAGTTTATATGAGTAAGATTCAAAGCTTTTGCAAGGTGTAAATTTTATACACTACAATCGATAAGAAAAGGTTGGCGGATGACAACCGTTTGTTGGGTAAATCTCTCTTATAAGTAGTGACGGGATTTTGAGTAATAATAATAATAATAATAATACTTGGTTTCTTATGTAGCACTTTTCACACCTGGCGGATGTCCCAAGTGCTCACATTTTGTTTTACAGGTACGCAGACCCATTTTACATAGATACATGTAGCACCTTGTAACCGATTAGAAGGTGCTGTGGCGCAAACTCAATGCAGCTTACCATGCCAGAAACACAGGGGCGAACCCCTTCCCGCAAGTGTACTGGGTTGTTTTTTACATCGATAAACACAACACACAGGACCGATGGCTTTACATCCAATTCGAACATTTGGTGCTCAATATGGGGAACGGTGTACCCACCCCTATTTTGTCATCATTTGGAATCTCAGGATAAATCATGGGACCATTAGGGGGATACCCTCTGCCCAATATCAGACATGGTTTACATTTGTAGGATAAAGCAATAATGGTTTAAGTGTCTTACTTAACCCTTTCAGCCCCAAGTTCTTTTGACATAAACAACCACTGTGGCCCAAGTTGTTTTGACCACTCAAGGCTGAAGCACACATTCTCACACAACAGGAAGCTTGTGTTCAAAGTTTGATTTTACAAACTCTATTATTACCTAGAAGATTTCATTTAAGAGCATAATAAGTAATGAAAATTGTATTACTTGTTGAATTTCCTTTCATTTAATTTAAAAATCATTGAAATCAGCCTATAAGTGTTCAAGTTCTTGGTCTTTGTTTCCCCAGTGTGTTCTGTAAACCCAAACACTTTTTTGCACACAACCATATGGCACTCCGTGTTTAGCATTTCGGATCTTTCCACTCCAATTTGAAGTGATTGCATAATAGCAACCGTATTATATTTTCATTGGAAAGATCTGATCTTTCTCTTTCCAATGATGGTTAACTCGGGTATGGAAGGTGAACATGGACAAAACTACAGCTTTTTAACAAATGGCCTATGTGCTCAGGCTTGAGTGCTTTATTGTGTGTTATCTTGGGCGACTATAGTCGCCATTGGGGCTCAAGCAGGGTATAGTGCACAGTCGACTAAAGTCGCCATTGGGGCTGAAAGGGTCAAGGACACAAGAGTTAAGACCGGGCCTCGAACCCACACTCTGCTGAGATCAGAAACACCAGAGCTTGAGTTCAGAGCACTTGACCACTCGGCCAGGACACGACATATTCTATTCATCTTTAGGGGAATCATCAGAGATGTTTTGCTGGCATGGTTGTTGCTTGCTAACAGTTTGTTACCTAAGTTATATATATGTAGTGTTAATATCTCAAGTAAATGAAAAGGACATTCCAAAATAGGTTTCAACTTATCACCGTTGGGTATTAATGTTTTATTATTTTTATTCTTTATTTGGCATACTTCACAAGAAAGTGTAAGACAATGATCAAAATGATGACATTAATATAGTGGGCTGCATTTGCAGACATGTTAGTTTATGTAAATATATTTTAAGGACAGTGCAGAATTGGTAGAAATGTGTACGTATACTTGACATAAATTTGACCCAAACCTGACTGACGTATCAAATGGATTGAAAACTCTATTACAAAGCCTAACTCTAAGTATTCTGGCTAAGGATTGTCCCAAAATCCATCAAAATACTCCACTTTAGGCCACATAAAAAAAAATTGTTGATCGTCCCCGCCCAACCCTACGAAACTCCCGACCCCATTTTGGGTTTTTTAATCATAAAAAACGGTCTTTTCAATGATTTTTTCAGTCAAATATGGTTCCCAGATTTTGCAGCTGATATTTTTTCAAAATCTATAGGTTGGAAATAGATGTTTGAGGAAAGGTTATTCATGTTGGCAAAAACTGCGTTTTTAATTTTTTGAATGTTTACAGAAAATGTAATCTAGGAGTATAAATGGGTTTAACAAAACAATTAAAAACATAAAAATCACACAAACCCTATGTTTCATAGTGATTGTGATGATTTCTTTACTCTTTATTTCATATTTTGCCATGTCAAACCTCCCCCCCCCAAAAAAACAAAACAAAACGCCCTCCCACCCCCCACCCCCCCAAAAAAGGGATGATCAAAATTTTGTTTTTATGTGGCCTTATGGTAACCCAACACCTAATAATGTCCGGTCTCTTGACAAGATGGTTTGGTTGAAATCATTGTATGAGTGGTGGCATTGGTTTATTGGTGCTTGATGTGTGACATGGTGTACCCCCCCCCCCTGCTCCTCCTATTGTGTCTTCATTGTGTTCTGGGAATCTCAGGAATTCTTTAGAGGATGTTGAAGGGGTGGGTTACTTCTGTACTAGAGGGGTATGGGAACATTTGGTTTGGTTGGTGGTGGTAGTTGTTTGTTGTTGTTGGATTTTTTTTTTGGGGGGGGGTGGGACACCACATCTGCCTCATATCGGGCATGGTATATAGTGACTCATGTATCAAGGGTTCTCCTCAGGTTTTTTTATAAAACTGTGGGGCATTCTGGGCCAATTTTTTTGGATGTTTGGCCGAAGTGCGCTGAATTGAAACAATGTCTATGGAATGTTTTTTCTACTTTTTCTTGGTTTTCAAAGCCCTACTGTGCAATTTGGAGCATTTTGTATGGTTTTCTTTTTGTGTTTTTTGTGAAACTACGGTATATATATATTTGTTTGTGTATCGGACGAAATTTGTACGTATCAGCACGCTATTCGCGCGTATGAGCCCGATACGCTAGCTTGTGCATGGGGAGAGCCTTGGTATCCATAAAGAAATTTCCATGCAATGGATTTTGGATTGGACCCCTGGTCATTGTTGTGGCTCTTTTGTAAACATGTGATGTCACAGGTCACATGGTTTATTGATTCCTAAATCCAATCTTAAAGGGATTTGGTGTCGATATTATGTATTAATTTATTCAAGATGGCTTTATACACTGTTTTTACTAATTATTATAAATATATTAGGGATATATCTATGTTGATCTATGCCGCATTTTTCATATTTTTGCCTTCTGGTTATACTTTGGGTCATTTTTTGTTGTTGGGCACTGTTGTTACTAACATACAGAGTCAAAACGGAACAGTAACGGTATCAAGGGAAGTTACGATTTCAATAACAGGATTTCACTTTTTAGAGGATGTGTCCATAGAGTGTGAACGTCTACAAAATAAACTTTTACAAAATGGGAGAACAAAACCAAAACATGCCAAAACTCTCGTGGGTATTCTACTCTCAGATGCCCAACAGTAAAATGAAAATCACTGGAATCTTCTCAAGAGATTTTTTTTTCTTCAGAGGGTTGAACTTTCTGAATGTCCCACAGGTAATTGCAAGAATTCTCGTGGAGTTGCCCACTTAGCGTTTTGTTGCTGCGATTTATATGTTGTATATTTTTTTTATAAAGTGGTGCTTGAAATTTACACTGGACCACAGGACCCGAGTGAATTAAATGTCGGCCAGTAAACTCCTTATTGGACAAGTCCGGCAGTCTTGTGTTTTTCAATTGAATAATAATACCTCGCTTTGTATATCTTTAAAAAAATAGACAAATAATGACTTTGAGTCTGATATATTTTTTTCAGTTCTGTGTGGAGTATTGAAGTACCCACAAGACAAATGAGATAAATCTTCTCTTAGTGCTTTTTAAAATATAAATAGTTTACATATAAAACTGCGTGGAATGTTTTTTTCTCATTGCAGAGCTGCCAACTCTCCCTGATTCTGCAGAAAGTTCCCTGAAAATAAACCAGTTTGTCCATGTTCTGATGAACAAATTTGAAAATCTCCATAATATGGAAACTTTTCCCCCATTATGTTGAATGTATTTCTAAATATCTCCCTGATTGTTGTACACAATCTCCCTGATTGTAAGATGCAAATGTTGGTCTTTGAAAAATGTTATTGTCCAGTTAAAGTTTTCAGCTGCAAGCCCTGTGGTCTTTGTGGATTTTCCCACCAAATTCGATCTCTGTAAATTATACAGTGCTTTTTACGCATCGATGTAAAGGTAAAAACCCAAATAAGTTTATTTTCTTAGCTAATTCCGAGTGCCTTGCCACTTTTCTTAAGGGTAGTCTGTGTGACATCAGCTAAACTTATTTAAGAACATCTTTCTATTTTTGAATGATTTTTCTTACAAGGAAGAACTTGTAATATTTTGTTGCACAGGTTTACTAGGTATTGAGGTGGTTGCCCAAAGGTGATTTATAAGACATATTTTCAGTCTTTTCAATAAAAAAAACCCCCCAAACCACCCGGCATAAATGTGTATGTCATTTTGTTGAGGTATGATTATAGCTGTCGTCCTTCCTCCCACCCCCGTACCATAACAAAAGGTATGTCTACTTTCCACTCTTTGCCTGTCTCATTTTATAAAGATTTTCCGGTTGTTCAACCCTGCCATGGATGTTGATAAACCTGAGTGGAACTTTGTTTGTGGATCGAGTAGAAAACAAATTGCTTGATAATTATAAAAATGTCAAAGGGATCAATGTTGTAGAGGTGCTCAGTAGAAGAAAAAGGCGCTTATGACGAAAATTTGCAAAGCACAATTTTGGTTACCAGAGATGGGTTACCAGCCAAAATACTATTTCCCATGTACAATTTGTGACTGGTTTCCTGCTAAATTGCCCTCAGCAGAAATTTGTTAAGCAATTATGTTCTGCTTAAGCGGCTCTATGTTGCTACAGATGGAGACAGCACATTTAATACACGGTGTTTTGGCTGGTGATCTGTTTTTGCTTAGCAAAAATTTCAACAGCTCTATGAAAGTTGCCTCTTGACCTACAACCGACCTGGAATTTGAGAGGTCAAAGGGCATGTTGCAAAAGGTCCTGCCATATGAAAATCTTGAAGTCTAGTAGTCAAAGGCCACACCAAGGGGTAAAAAGATTGTGAAAGTTTTGCACATTGAATGTAATTCAGTTTGCAGTAACATCATGTGTATTTATATATACACATGATGTTAGATATATCTACTGTTTGCAATGTCTCAAAACCCATATACGTAGTTTGAAGTGCGCAATTTTATTTCGTTCACACATTAAAGGTAATGACTCTGAAAATTAATGGCAATAAAAAATGACTTGGTAAGAAGTACAGTAGCTTTGGATAGTATATATTGCAGTTTGAGAAACTTTTCCCTTCAAAGAACTGCGGTTATGGAAAATATATAACTTTTATCCCAACAAATTTGAATCTGAGAAGCGTTACTGCAGTTATGTTTATCAGATTGTGTATTCCAATTGCAGATAATTTTTCCTGCGTGGACATAACCGCTCCAGATTTTCGGCAATATCTCAAAAACGCTCTCACCATTTGAAATGAAATTTTCACAGGTTACTTTTGTGTATTCCAATTGCAGATAATTTTTCCTGCGTGGACTAACCGCTCCAGATTTTCGGCAATATCTCAAAAACGCTCTCACCATTTGAAATGAAATTTTCACCGGTTACTTTTGAGGTATATATCTAAAAACTATGTAGGATTGAAAAAAACAGTGGGTTCCAATTACCAAACGTATACAATCCCTTTAAAGCAATGTACTTGGAGCCCAAGATTCCAGAAAATGTCAGAATCTGCGCAAGACTTGCCCCATGATCTCTAGAGTCCATGGCCCTTGTGTAGATCAGGGCCCTGTATCATAGAGGTGCTTAAGCGCAAAAAGTAGCTAAGCACAAACAATTTGTTGCTTACCAGGGCCCAATTTCATAAAGCATGTAAGCACAAAAAATTGCTAAGCACAGAAAACTCTTGCTTAGGAAAAATAGGTTACCAGCCAAAATACTATACAGTTACCATTGCTGTGACTGGTACCCCACTCATTTCTTGCTTAGCAAAGAAATTTGCGTAGCTGAATTTTCTGCTAAACAGCTTTATGAAATTGGGCCCAGATGATAAGGTAAACAGCCAAAATACCACGTCACTATGCACAATTTGTGACAGGGTTTCCTGCTTATTTTTGCTCAATTGATATTTTTAAAGCTCTGTTGTCTCCTAAGCAGCTCTATAAAATTGGGCCCTGGCCCGTTATCAAAAACTATCTTTTAGTGAGTGCCGTACCATGGAAGATCGTTAACATAATCGATAATAATAATAATAATAATACGCAGTTCTTATATAGTGCTTTATACTCCCGATGGGTGTCTCAAAGCGCTCAGTATTTTTTCCTACAAGGTAAGTGGAGTTACGTGTTGAAGTATGAGACCTATTCCTTTGCATAGCACCATGTAATGGTTTACAAGGTGCTGTGGCGCAAATTGCAGCCAATCAAACCAGGAACACCAGGGCAAACCCCTTCTCTTTACGATAAGTGCACTGGGTTCTTTTACGTGCATTACACAACACACGTAATAAGTAAAAAGTAACAACGATTACTGCATGCCGTCTCCAATGCAGACCCAAAATAAAGCAGGGGATTATGTACTGACCCTGTTGGCTAGTCGTCATCATGTAATCCCTTGATTCAGTAATCTGGCCCATATCTCTTCAGGATTATCACTCGGCTTTGGTAGTGATCGGGCTAAATCCCCTATTGCAGTCAATGGATCCTGCAGTCAAATCAAAACATACATATTAAATATGTATACATAATTTATAACAACTACATACATATTTCATTGAATTTATTCTGGTTGTGAAGCCAAGGACTCTCAGAAAAGCGAACTTAATCACTGTACTAGCCAAGAACCCAATGGAGAGAAGACAAGCAAGAAACTTTCAGTTTTAGATGTGGGAGGAAAACCCTAGAGACTTATTCCAGGGAAAACCCACGCAGTCAGGTAGGGACTGAAAACCCAATCCACGTAGTGCCCCCAGCATCATTCGAACCGGGGTCCTAGAGGTAGAAGGTGAGGAAAGATACCACTCCGCCAACCCAACCACCCAAAATATTCCATCGTGTAGTAGTTGTCTGCAACCACCAAAGTCTCAAAGTCTCCTGTTGGAGCTGCTTGAATGGGGGAAAAATCCATGAGACTTGCAGCTCAGAATCTATTTACAAGACCAGAATCAAAATGAGAAGAGACTAGAATCAAAATGGGAAAACAGTTTTATCATCTTAACTGTTTTATTTGTAAAAACAATAAGAGAAGATTTATGGCTGATACTCAGCAGGATTGAGGATTTTTATGGGACTCAAACTCTTGAGTTTACTGGCCCGACACTGAAATCGGGCCGGTGGTCCAGTGTAAAAATTTGAGCCCTGCTGCTTGGGACTGTCTTAGCCACTTTGTGTCGGATGACGTCTTTTTCGGCCAAACCTTTTCCAAATTGGCTTCCGGAGGACATTTTTATTTTATGCCCGGAACAACCAGACATTCCATCGTGTAGTGTTTGTTTAATGTGGCATCCAAGAATGGAGGAGCTGCCACCATTGTTTATCATTGTAGTCGGCTCATTGGGAGGCAAGTCCGAGCATTCCGAGATTCCAGCATACCATGGCAGTTTATCAGGCGTGGCTCATGGCTGAGGTTTTGCGATTCATTTATCATTGTAGTCGGCTCATATGGAGGCAAGTCCGAGCATTCCGAGATTCCAGCATACCATGGCAGTTTATCGGGCGTGGCTCATGGCTGAGGTTTTGCGATTCATGGTAATGAACACATCCTCATAATTTTCTCGGAAGAGAACAACAAATCCTGGTTAGTCTTTCCTTTGTCAAGTCAGGGTTTCATTGTGGCAACGATGATTTTCAAAGAAAAATGACGACTCCAGAAGCTTAAAAAAGTTCCAAAAAATAATACCTCGCAGAGGCACAGAAAAATATTTTTGAATACCGACCCGAAGTGGTTAAAGGCACTGTACATGTTTGGTAATTACTCAAAATATATATTAGCATAAAAACTGACTTGGTAACAAGCAACAGAGAGCTGTTGATAGTATAAAACATTGTGAGAAACGACTCCCTCTGAAGTAACGTAGTTTGTGAGAAAGAGGTAATTTCTCACTAAAATAATAAAAACTTCCTGCAAGAAGTTTTTATTCCTATCTGAAAGCACACAAATTTGTACAACAAGGGTGTTTTTTCTTTCATCATTTTCTTGCAACTTCGATGACCAATTGAGCCCAAATTTTCACAGGCTTGTTATTTTATGCATATGTTGGGATACACCAAATGAGAACACTGGTCTTTGACAATTACCAAAAGTGTACGATGCCTTTAAAACGTAAAGCCCAAGTTGTCTTGACTTTTACCTTAGTGTGAATTTCCCAGTCCACCCTTTGCTCCGTCAACTCATTCTCAAGCTTGGAGGTTTTATTTCGGATGAAAGTCCTCTGCAGCACAGCTTCCTGTGATATACTGAGGGAACAAAAGTCATGAAATGAAGACTTAATTACAGACCTGATGCTTTGGTAATTTTTCTGTGGTAAACGGGGTGGGAAAATCCACAAGACAGCAGGGCTTGTAGCTCAAAACCTTTACTAGACCAGATTTTATTTATTAATTTTTTTGGCAAAACCAGAATCAAATGAGAAAAATCCTTCCAAACAATAGACACAATCGGCGACCGAAGTCACGTGACTCATAGTGGGTATACAATGTAAACAAACAAAGCAGCCACGCCCAGTGTGCGTGGAAAAGCGTGGCTTCTTGCACACCTACAGCAGAAGCACTCGGAAGCAGCCATGCTTGTCCACGCACACTGATGCGTTGCTCGCTTGGTTTGTTTACATTGTATACCCACTATGAGTCACGTGACTCCGGTAGCCAATTGTGTCTATTGACATGCAATGGACAGATAGCTTTTATGTCTACTCCCAAGAATGTTCAAAGGTCCCCAACAAACATGCAATATGATGTATATTTGATCTGTATGGTACAAAGCACAATGAAGCACACGCAATACTCAAATTTTAAAGAGGGACCGTGTAAGTCTCGCAAGGACTAAACACATTGGGCCCCCGATTGTTAACTCCGTGGTAAAGGAACTTGATTTTTTTTCCTTCCTATGCACGTTAAAAGTTGAACCCAAGATAAAACATTTCAGGGTTCTAATCCTTGGGAGAAGTTCTCCCCAGGATTTTTTAAAACTGTGAGGCATTCTGGACACAATTAAGTTTGGAAGTTTGGCAAAAGCATGCAAAATTGAAACGAGGTCCTCGGAATGTTTTCTACTTGGTGTTTATCTTTGGTTAAAAAAAAAGCCCTACTGTGCAATCTGGAACATTCTAAATGGTTTTCTTCTGATGTTTTTTGTGTGAATTTGATCCGAGTAAAGAAAATAACAAAATAATTTGTAATATTATTTTTTTTCAGTGTATCGGCATGCAATTTGCTTGGCCCGATACGCTCGCTTGTGCATTGGAAGAACCATGTATTTGAATACGCACTAGTCTTGCAAGGTCTGTTGTCAATAGTTACCGGCATTGTTGACAGGATTCAAGTGTGTCAGTAGTACGACTAGATGATGCCTACAAAAAAAAATTAATCACAAGAATTAAGATTAAGATTATGAGATCCTCAATAATGCCTTCCCTCTGACGTCACATTTCTACAGCAATGCAGGAGGTCTGCCATGCTGGAGTACTCAGGGCTCCAATTTGGAGGCAAAATCCACAAGACTGTTGGGCTTGTAGCTAAAAATGTTTACTGGACCAGAAATTTTCTTACAAGACGGTTTAGACCAGAATGAAAATGAGAAAAAAAACTTCCAGACACCTATGGACACTGTTGCATTTAACATGTTTAACTGTTTATTTGAACAAGCACTAAGGCATGTTTGGGAAGTTTTACCTCATTTTGTCTTTATTGGTATAAGTATACTTCATTACTCAACAGAACTGAAAGTCAATACATGGGACTCAAAGTCAACATTTGAACATTATTTGATTTCATGATTACACAGAGAAGTATTGTTACTCAATTGAAAAACACAAGCCCGCCAGACTTGTCAAGTCACAGGTTTACTGGCCCGGCACCGTAATCACTGGCCTGCGGTCCAGTGTAAAAAAATTCAAGCCCTGGTACTATGCACATTTAATAAACGTACGCGTGGTGCAATCCTGTGTGCATTTCATAGCCCATGTTCGCACATTTCTAGTAAATGTGTGTGCGTGACGTGCGCGTGCAACTACTCCAGAATGGGGAAATAGCAAGCAATTCTTAAAATGTCCAAAAGGGATGTCTTTGGTTGTTATTGTACCTATAACTTTTCAAAATTCAAATCTGCGATAGCCCTATAGCCAAATATCTTTCTCATGACATACTCTGCCGACTGTGTGCCAAATTACATGCTTGAATTATCAAAGGCACAATTCCTCCACATATTTCCGCTTTCTGCCCCCACTATAAGAGAGAATTGTTCACTTACCCTTTTCATTGCTGATAGAAGATTCTCAATTTTCAATCTATTTACAATTTCTCTGTCGATGAGGATCTTCTCGTCATCTTTTGGTGTTTTTTGAAATGTTTGGTTCCTTCTTCGAGGGTCTAATAAAAAGAAGAATCATAGAAACTTTGTACAGTGAAAGAGTTTAGGTTTCGTGTTGTGAAGGATGGCTATCAGTCTTGGTTTTTAGACAGACTTACGGCAGACGTTGTTTAATGCCCGGAACAACTTGGGGTTTTCCTAAAACTTTTGCCGACATCCACCCGGACTTTCCAGTGTGTAGTGGCACAGGCAGGCACCCACCATGACACGCTTTGTTTCACCTGTACAAAGAGGGACAACGGGTTCTGGAAAACATGCCTTGTAAAATCCCTTTCCGTCCGGGGGTTATTGTGTAACCCCGGATTCCAGACCTTTGTCCGGTTATTGTACAAATGTGGCGAACAAGAATGGACAGGCTGCCACCATTGTTTATCATTGTATTTGGCTCAATGGGAGGTAAGTCTGAGCTTTCTGAGATTCCGGCATACAATGGCAGATTTTCCGCAGTAGTTCTGCGAATCACAGCGAGTGCCTACTCAATTTTCTCACACGACAACATCAAATCCTGGAGCTAATTATGAGAACCTTTGTTGTCTTTCCTTTGTCAAATCAGAGTCGTCTCATTGTGGCAACGATATTTTCAAAGGAAAACGATTATTCAAGAAGCTCCAAAAAGTACTGAAAAATAATACCGGGCATGGAAAAAAAAACCCCCAAAACCTCAAAGTGGTTAAAAATATGTTTTCTTTTCTCACCAAGATTGGTATTTTTCTTTCTTTCTAAAATGGAAATTGCATTCTGGCAAAACACGCTCCTGTCTTCAGACCCGGGTGGGGTTTCTTGCTGAATCTTTTCATCGTCATCTGTCTTGGGTTTATGCGGAGATGTCTTGAGATGTTTGAGTCTTGACTCGATGAAGTGTTGCTGGATGGAAAGTGCCTTATCACTTGCTTCGTGATCTGCATCAGAGTCCTAAAATAAACAAAGATGTTTGTGATTGAAAAGAACCAAATGAATCATTTGGAAATAAGGCCTGAAATATTTAATATATTGAATTTAATGGTCGAGTTTAAATTTTAATGGCAAAATGTTTAAAGGAAAAGTATACCTTTGGTTTTTGGAACCGTTCGATTGTTTTAATCCTATTATGTAGTTATACAATAAAACTAACCTGTACACTATGCAGGAAGAATAGTCCTTAATTGGAATACACAATCTGAGAAAAATATCTGACAGCAACGTTTTTCAGATTCAAATTTTGGGGTATAAAAAATGATGTAATTTTCCATAACCACATTACTTTGAAGTGAAATGATACTCAAAATGCTCTATACTAGCTGCTTTACTTGAAACCAAGTAGGTTTTTATTGCTATCAATTTTAAGAGTGACTACCAAATGTTACGTATACTTTCCCATTAAAGACTAACCATGTACAGTACCAAACGGTTTTACCTGGCTTAAATGTTGTTGCGTTAAGGCTTTGATTAAACAAAATTAAATGAAAAAAACCCACAAAACAAAACAAACACCAAACAAACACCTCAGGTGATGCAAACTAGTAAAACGTTGGGTACAATTCTTGAATCAGCCTTTGCACACTTCTTTCCTTGAACAATGGTTCTATACACGGTTTGCATCATGTCTTTACTCACAGTCTGTGAAACACTGGAATCCCAATGTGTACTGTAATAGGATGATCTCTCTGTTTCAGATGAAGACGTTCTTTCTTCACCATCTGACCTCCTCCATCTTCTCTTCCTCCTTGAATAGTCATCATCCGAGATGGACTCTAATGTTATCCTGGAGTCCACAAAGGAGGAGCGTCTTGAGGAGTTAGTTGCTGTTTCCCAAGAGTCCGTCTCATAAGAATTCCTGGATGTAATTTCTTCCGTTGCCTCAGAGTCTGAGATGGATCTAATGGTGGCAGCATCTTGAGATGATGAAAAGTGGTGATGGCTGATTTCCTCTACCGTGTGAATAGATGAGGAATCGGACATACTTCAACTTGTCAGTTCCGTCTTGTTGGCCCATCCTGTGATACGAAAAGTATAAAATATTGATCATGATTTGTCTGATTTTGGTTAAAGTTAATTTATTTTCTGGGTGCAACATACATTGTGTATGAATACAGTGCAGAAATTAGGGTGTGGATGTGACATTTTGGCAGGGGGGGGGGTTAATATTAGTTAATACACCTGTTCAATCAGACTCAGTGTGTTGGAATGGTGTCATAGGCCTATGCCCTAGATGTGTAGCTTACATCACTGTTTGTGTTTACAGTTACTTGTCAGGACTCAAACTGCTTCTAGAACTAGAGCCTATCCTTATAGTTCTAGAAGTAGACTCAGACTAGTTTACGATAATCTTTAAACCCTCCAGGCTCCTCCTGACGGGTCCAATACCAGAACTGGTGGAAGGTGATGAGGAAACCGTGTCCATAGGTACATGGGTACACACTTAGCAAATTGTTCACTCCCAAAAATTTGTCAGAACCTTTGCCTGCCCCTCTAGCCCTGGTAGGACGTCAGTCAGTGTACACTGACATCCTGGGTATAAAGCGCCTCTACAATGCGAACATATTTTGAAGTAATGTTTTTTCATAATTTTACCTGATTTAAGAAGCTGAAATTCCGTTCATATATTCTTTATATCCGTAACTCACTATTGATGGGTCCAATACTAACAATTTTGTCCACGAATGACATTATTCTAGCAAATAAGTCCGAGTTGTGCACTACCGTTTTTATCATCGTGTACCAATTGACTGTGTAGGCTCAGGCGCGCATGCGCAACATGCATAGACCACGCCCCCTCTAAGTAAGACTGCGCCCTCTATCGTGGTTGCTATGCAAAGGACGTACATGCGCTGAAGCATTCATGTCTTGTCAGTTTCGGCCTGTCGCCGAGAATGCATAAATTTCCATTTTATTTTCACAATAATGTCATCCAAGGATAAAATTGGCAATTCTGAATAAAGCAGGCGTAAGGTTCAGGACACAAGGAACATGTGAGTCACGTTTCAGCTTCCTCAAACAGGTAAAAATATGATAAAAAATGGTTATAAATTTTGTCACAATAGTAGGGGACCTTTATACCCTGGACTCCATCGCGTTGTATGCAACGGAGGAGTCCAACCTGGGCTACCTGCCCCTCCTGCTCCCCAAATGAGATTGAAAAAAATGCACAAATGATGGTTAATAAACACATCAAAAGCACCCCCCCACCAATTATGTCTTTGCCCCTGCTTGCCCCAAAAATAAAAATGGCCTAAAGATGTATCCAAATCCAATCAGAAGAGAGCTTTTCACAATGTTATGTTCCACAACACACATGACAAGCACAAAGGGGACACAACTTCAAAACTCAGAAAAAGCAGCTCCACACAACAAGCCTTACAAGGGATTAAATTTGAGGAAAAACTTCTTCTCCAAACGAGTTGCTGAGTTGTGGAATAATCTTCCCGAACATCAAATGTTATCAATGCGAAAACAACGAACAAGTTCAAAGAAGAAATTGACAAGTTCTGTAAAGAAAATGGATATGGGGATTGGTGTACTGTAGTGTAAAGGCTTTATAAAGGCACTGAACACGTTTGGAAATTGTCAAAGACAAGTGTTCTCACTTGGTGTATCCCAACGTATGTATTACTATAAAATAACATAGCCTGTGAAAATTTGGGCTCAATTGGTCATCGAAGTTGCAAAATGTTGAAAGAAAAAACACCCTTGTTTACGTGTGCTTCAGATAGGAATAAAAGGCTTCTTGCAAGAAGTCTTTCTCAAAAACTACGTTACTTCAGAGGGAGTCGTTTCTCACAATGTTTTACTTTTATACTAGCTTAGCAGTAGCAACAGTTGCTCGTTACTACTCCTAGAACTATGAGTATGAGGTGGCGGAATGAACCTCACTAGTACTAGTTCTAGGACTGAGTAGCTCGTTACCAAGTCAGTTTTTATGTTAATATTATGAAATACTAAAAAAAATCATTAGGCCTAAATCAATATAATAAAATAAATTGGTCATTGTTGGTCGTGCCGCTGGTGTAGTCACTGAAGTGAAAGCTAGTGTGTAGTACAATTATGTCCAAAAGTTACTTGGACTACGATGGTCCATATCTCAACACAACAACTTGCCATAACTGTATTTGATTCGCAAAATAATATTTACCTCATTCAATTAATTACATTCACAACTTTCAACCATTCACGTTACATTGTTGTACCGTTGTTTAGAACAACAGCGCGCAAACAAGTTAAATAGACTGGTACCTTATCTATATACTGCATTTTGTGTACGAATACATAATAACTAATATGGATTTTAGACTACAGCCCCACGACACCTACCTTCCCTGACGAGTTTATAAAAATAGTTTTGATTGGACAATGTATCAAATCTAGCCAATGACAGCTATCGTAATATCGAATGCTGTATCGCGGGAAGTTCCCAAGTCTTGCAATGCAAGTTCGTGCATGTTTGAGCTGCATGAGTGACACATTTTAGCTGCAGAAGAGCTCTGGGTTTGGTAAGGCAAAACAAGGGAAAATATGTAGATGTTGTTAAATGTCATCCAACAAAAGGGTTGAAGGTTTAACCATGGTTTGTCTTGAGTTGAAAATGTTACGTAATCAATAAATCATGGCCCGTTATCCACATGGATGGGTGTACGAAGAAAAGTAGTTGCGATAATCGTAACCTCCAAATGCTCCATCCTCCCACCGCCCGACGGTCTCGCAGATAGCAATAGACCATGTGACCTTGTTTACAATAAGTGTGACCTTGTACATTATTGGACCTTTCTACCAGGCAAGATACTGCACTAGTCATATGGGAAAGTTTACATTTGGTGTCATAATTTCCACATAAATCCAAGAGTTGTAAAAGTAACAGCTGAACAAGTTTTGAGATGTGCCCCCTTTCATCATAATTCATATCAGAAGTTGATACAAATCAGACGACGCAATCTACATTAAATATATGTTTTTATATTAAGTTTTCTTCCATTGAGCTGTGTACAAATCGTGCCTGCAGGAAGTCCAGGCTTGGTGGCTCTTTTGTAAACATGTGATGTCACAGGTCACATCGTCTATAGCATGACTAGTGTAGAAGAAAACTTACTTTGATATTAGACCCAGTAACTGGGGCGCTGAAATTGACTTCTTCGGTCGTACCTTCTAGCTTACGACCGAAGAATTACAGCACCCCAGTTACTGGGTCTACTCACTGATATTATTTAACCAAATTATTGTCAAATGTTTCATTGTTTACCTACACAATACATTGTTTATCTACCTCCATGGTTTATGTCAGTATTTAATTGTGTTTAATGGAGTGATGGGAATGACGAAATCCCCAATTTCTGTGTTTTTTCCGAACTTGATGTCATTTATGGGCCCAGAGTTCTATTTTCATCATTTGAATTATTTGGGGTTGAACAAGAAAAATTGACTGGAGTGGGATTTGAACCAACAACCTGAAAAGTGTTGGGTGATCAGTGGGAACATTGCCCTCTAGGCTACCAGAATGTGGACAACATTTTCGGTAATTTCAGATTCTTTATAATTTCGGCTACTCGTGTTCAAGTTATTTTTAGAAGAGGGCACTATATGATCTGCCGGCGAAACAGTTTTTCGGATGATTTTATCATTGCCAGTAGAATATCCACTTAAAATAAACAGTTTTAAATTATAAATACTGCCTGTGTGAACTTTAAAGCATGTGTACAACATTGATTATAGCCAATGACAAGTGTCCGCACTTTGTGTGAACCAACATGAACATGAAACAACAAAGTCTGTGAAAGTTTAAGCTCAATCGATAATCAGAGTTGTTTTACTAATTTCTCGAGTGTTATAACATTTCAAACACAAACATTCCAAGGGAAGTTTTCCACCATGACCATCCTTTTACCATGTAACTTGTGAGCAAATCTGTGACCATTATATTTTCAATTTTACCAATGTTGTGCACACCCTTTAATACTGTACCTCTGTTTTTCACATTTACGTCTTAGATGCTGCCGTGAAGATTATTACTCTCCATCGCATCATCAGCGGCAATGTCTTCGATTGAGAAACTCAGCATCCGGGGTATAAGGAGTTTCGGTCATGAGGACCGCGAACGACAAGTTATTGAATTCTTTCATCCACTCACACTTATAACGGGTCAAAATGGCGCTGGCAAAACGGTAAGAAAGCATGCTGAACATTGAGTCTATCAATCGTTGAGTCACGTCAGTCCAGGTTTGATAAATGAGAAATGTGGTTGAAAACCAAGGATCTGAAAAATAGTGTTTTGCAAACAGTATTGTATATCCACTTGACTGCTTCTGTTATATACCTGTTTATGTGTGTTGTGTTGTCATTTAACCTTCGAGAAAGACTCTGCTTGGGTCGAAACGTCGGGCCATTGACTACTATTTTTGCATTTATACCATACATGCAGGCCCTTTTGGTTGGTGAGCAGTTTCCAACAGCTAATTCTATTTTCTTGTTTTTCAAACAGTACGCAACTTTCATGGTAATATGCGCAATCTCGTTCAATGTGCAGAATAAAAATTAAAAAAAATTGTTTGAAATAAAATGTCATTGTTTAATATTTCAAATAGGTTTGCTGTAACTAATTTGATAACAACACAACTTTAGCACTGAAGACTTGAGTTTCCATTGTATTCGTTAATTAGTAATTTAGTGTTTGTTGTTTTTGACTCGTTATTCAGACTGTCATTGAATGTCTCAAGTACGTGTGTACTGGTGATATGCCGCCTGGAGCAAAAGGATCTGCATTCATCCATGACCCAAAGGTAAACAACAAGAATAATGGCGGGAATTATTATCTAATTGTGGCTTTTATGTTTATTACTTGATAGTTGAAATAAAAAGTCACATCCCCTTAAGGTGATCCCTGTCCTGCCGCTTCCCAGGTTGTATCGTAAACTTGGGTGTGATCCCTGGCTATGCGGCAGTTACAGGTTGAATGACTTCTGACTGGCACCCCCGAACAAAGATATTGACAGAATAGGGAGACGGCCAACATTAGGGCTGGATAGCTCAGTTGGTAGAGCACTGGCACGTTAATCCGGAGATTGCAGTTTCAAGTCCTACTCTAGTAAAAAAAAATTTGTTCATCCTATAATTATAAAAAAAATTACCCAGTCAGTCAGTTTCCCTTGTGGTTTATCACTTGAGATATTATCTAAACTGACATAAATTTCATCTGAGTCACTTCAGTCCAGCAACTAATGGATCTTTACATTTCAAGATGGAATTTTCAAATTCAGTCAAAAGGTCAAATTCAAGGCCGTTTTGATTGAATATTATTGAAAGTCAAGTATGAACTAAAAAGTCCCTTTACATAAAATGTGGAGACCCATTTTTCTAAGAATAATGTCATCAGATGTTTTAGATGTTGACAAATTTTGCACTGGAAGGGTATCGAATACAATGGCAGTTTACAACAATTTTAACGTGAGGTTAGAGACTTGTAATTTTTCCCCAGTCACATGAGGACTATCTATTGGAAAATGAGTACATCACAAAATTGAATTGGTCATTTCCCTTCCTCTTTAACAATTCAATGTGTAGGAATTATTAACTAATTTTGTTGTGTATTATTTTTGTCTTTGTAGGTTGCTCATGAGACTGAGATCAAGGCTCAGGTCAAGCTGAAGTTCAACGATGTCGCCGGCAAATCGGTTATCATCACAAGAAATAGCGTTGTCACTCAGAAGGTTAGAAGAGTTACGAACTAGTTAATGTAATCGCTTAAAGGTATTATACAGGAGTGGTAGGGATAAAAAACGTCTTTGTTTAATTTTAGTCTGAAAACCTACTGATCATGAAGTTCATAACAGAAACATCTTTTCGGTGAAATATTTATTTCTGAAATGAAGTCATATTCGAGAAAACTACATCAGAAAACCTAAACAAAATGCAACAGCTGATTTCAGTTGTGATAACCAAAATTAAGAACAATGTATTTACATGCTCAAATGTTCACAGGTTTGTTGTTTCATGTATGTGGTTGATCACACAAAAGATGAACACTGTCTGCGACTAAACTTGTGGTCTGCCTGGCCAAGCGGTTGAAGGCTAGGGGACTCAAGCTCTGGTGTTTGTGATCAGCAGAGTGTGTGTTTTCTTTGTTCATCCCCCCAAAGAAACCCATTATATTTTAATATTATGCAACACAGTTATACAATTTGGTTAGATATTTGCAAACAAAGATGTTGACAATATTTTGAAGCAATTTTTTGTCTCCAAGTGATTGGTCTTTTCATTATTTAAAGGCATGTAGTTGTAGATATATACCATAAAACTAACCTGATAAAATTTCATTTCAAAAGGTGGTAGCGTTTTTGAGATATTGCCGAAAATCTTGAGCGGTTATGTCCACACAGGAAGAATAATCTGCAATTGGAATTCACAATCTGAGAAGCGTTACGCGTAATGCTTCTCAGATTCAAATGTTTTTGGGGATAAAAAGTGATATTTTTCCATAACCGCAGTACTTCAAAGTGAACAGTTTCTCAAAATGCATTATACTATCCAAAGCTACTGTTCTTCTTATCAAGTAAGTTTTTATTGCCATTAATTATCAGAGTCATTACCGAACTTGTACTTTTAAGCTGCAGTTATTTATCAGATTGAAATGTTATAAGGTCGAGTCGGTTATCTTTCAATTCACTCATGTTTAAACAAAAAGTTGTTAATCTCATAATGTTTTTGTTTTTCTTTACTAGTTGAAGAAGATTGAGTTTAAATCTATGGAAGGTGTAGTCCTCAGAACTAATGAGCTTGGTGAGGTAAGATGTGATTTCTTTTATCATTTGTAATCAAATGAAATTATTTAATCACATAAATTTAAATGGCGTGTCGTTGCTGAGTGGTTTTGTGCATCAGATTCAAGTTCTGTTAGTCAAGTCATCAGGGCCCAATTTCATAAAGCTGTTTAGCAGAAAATTCTGCTCAGCAAATTTCTTTTCTAAGCAAGAAATGAATGGGGTACTTGTCACATCAATGGTAACTGTATGGTATTTTGGCTTGTAACCTATTTTTCCTAAGCAAGAGTTTTTTGTGCTTAGCAAGTTTTTGTGCTTACATGCTTTATAAAATTGGGCCCTGGGTGTGGGTTCAAATCCTAGTCTTGACATTTTTGTCCTTGAGCAAGACACTTTAACATAATTGCTTCTCATCACCCAGGGGTAAATCGGTATCTGTGAGGGCAGAGATGGTTCTTGTGATTGATTTAGCTTAGTGCGCTACATATTTGGCAGCACAGGCTGTATACTCCTAAGGGAGCTGAGATGGTTTAAGGAATGAAACAAATGGCCCAATGATCAGGGGTAATAATGTTGGAGTGCCATGAGTGTCAATGAGTGACAGATTGAGTGCTATATAAGAAGCCACTGTTATTATTTATTATTATTAAAATCAAAATCTACTCAAAGATGACTGCATTTCTAACAAAATCATTTCATGGTTCATAATAGTTAACCAACCTTTTGAGGTAGGAGTATTTTATAAGATAAAAAGGAAGGTACCAGAATTGGGGAAAAAGCGAGAAACTGTAATATTACATTTATGGAAGAATGCTGAAACTTACTTATTTGTTTCATTCTGATGTTTTGTATTTTAATTTTCCCCTCTCAGAAAGTCAGCCTGAGCTCCAAATGTGCCGAGTTGGATCGTGAGGTAAACACACTTTGAAATTCATCAACTTTTGGATTTTGTATTTGTTTATTTCTTGTTTAATCCTCTTACTGTCTGACCAGCCAATATCATCCACTGTGGTTTGGAATGATAGATAAACTATGCCAGCCTGCAATATGATATTATGTGGTGAATGCATCTACACAGTATACAGTCAACCCTCCTACTGTCTGACCATTCAATATCATCCACTGTGGTTTTGAATGAAAGATAATCTATGCCAGCCTGCAATCTGGTCCCAATTTCATAGAGCTGCTTAAGCACAAGAATTAGCCGAGCACAACAAAATGTTGCTAACCAGATTGAGGTTACCAGCCGAAATACCATGTCTCACGTGTACCATATGTGACTGGTGTCCTGCTCGTTTTTGCTTAGCAGAATGTTTTTAAGCAATATTTGCTGCTTAGGCAGCTCTATGAAATTGGGCCCCGATATCATGACGTGAATACATCTACACAGTACACAGTCAACCCTCCTACTGTCTGACCATTCAATATCATCCACTGTGGTTTTGAATGACAGATAAACTATGCCAGTCTACAATATGATATCATGTGGTGATTGCACCTACATGGTACACATGTGTACCATGTAGGTGCACTAACTAGAGAACATATGTATATGTTCTCTAGTTAGTTCTGTGCACAGTTGTGCAACAATACACAAACCGTGTAGTTTGAATGGTTTCAAATGGTTGGTCAACTCACTATAACATGTTCCCAGGGTTAATCTGGGAAGTTGTTTCAGAGGCACTTGACGCTTTTTTTTCTGCAATAGACTGTGCAAGTCTCGCGCGTATTTGAACTTCCGGGACCAAGTTGGTCCCAACCATATTGAGTTTTACATGTGCCCAATTCTGTTTCTTCAGCTACTTTAGTGTAACATAGTTTATGGTTATAAAAATGACATAATGTTGGGAAAGTAAAATTTAACCATGAAATAGATGAAAGTAAAATATATTTAGCAAATCATGAAATACCCAGAGAAAAAAACCTGTTCTTCTTATTTATTAACAGATGGTGGCATCTTTAGGAGTCTCCAAACCCGTCTTGAATAATGTCATCTTTTGTCATCAAGAAGAAGCATGTTGGTAGGTGACTCTTGACTCATTCTTAAGACATTTCAATTCCAATGACGCTTCAATTCCCATTAAAAATTAATTTAATTTTACCCAGTCAGTTTCCCTTGTGGTTTATTACTTGACATTTGAACAAAAAGGCCCATCCCCTTAAGGTGATCCCTCTGCTGCTGCATTCCAGGTTGTATCAGAAACTTGAGTTTGATCCCTGGCTATACGGCAGTTACGAACAAAGATATTGACTGCCAACATTAGTGCTAGATGGCTCAGTTGGTAGAGCGCCGGCATGCTAATACGGAGGTTGCAGGTTCAAATCCTGCTCTAGTCAAAGTTTCTTTGTACAACCAAAAATTTAAATATAAAGTATGACCTCAATTATATTTGACAGGCCTCTGAGTGAAGGAAAGCAACTGAAAGGCAAGTTTGATGAGATATTCGCAGCAACAAGGTGAGCTGTTCAATAGGGTTGGGACGTTTAACCGGTTAAAACTGGTTAACCGTTTGAAACAGACTAACTGTTTAACCGGTGTACCGTTTAACCGAAACAAACAGTGAAATCTGTTTTTTTAATTTCCTTTAGGGTTAAACCAAGTCGACAGTACAATAAATGTGAGACCTTCTTTTTCTTTATAAAAATGATAGCCCCAGACACTATCCAGGGAGAATGATTGACATACCTTTTGTTTGTGGAATATTTCTTTATCTTAATCCCCTCTTTAAATGTAATACATTATTTTCAATCCCTACAAATTGCCCACACAAATTTTGTGTCGACCCAAAAAATAAACTAAACTAAAATGTTTTGTTTATAACTGTGGTTTTAGTGTTGGCCCATCTTACATGGATTTATTTGAAACCATTGTACACTCGGCTTTTTCAAGTTTAGCAAAAAAGCACCGAGAAAGGACTTCGAAAGCACCGAGTATGCAGGGTATTTTTTCTTTTTCCTGTTTTCCTTTGATAAAATTATCACATCATTTAAGTTTCAATAGACTGCATGTCTCGCTTTAAGGTCGCACTCCTCATCTTCAAATGTCTCCATCACACAGCTCCACGATACCTTGATCGCTGTATCCAGCTCCACGTATCTTACACAGACAAAGCCTTCACAACTGCTGGTCCTAAACTTTGGAACAATATACCCTCTCACATCAGATCACTGGACACTATTTCGTCATTCAAAAACAACTTAAAAACTCACCTGTTTCCAGTTGCCCTTTAAAATGTAGTAGTTTTCATTACCTCTTGTTGCTGTTATTATTATTATAAATATTATTAAGTCTTGCCGTATTCGAACTTCAGGGACCAAGTTGGTCGCAACCATATTGAGTTTTACGTGTGTGTGATTCTGTTTCTTCAATAATACTTTAGTTTAACGTAGTCTATGGCTATCAAAAATTATATCATATTATTTGGAAAGTCAAAATTAGTCATGAAATATATAACATTAAAAACAAATTAACAAATCGACAAAGACTTGACCTCCGTTTCCAGTACTTGTAAACAATTAAGAGTTTTGCCAAGTCTATTTTGGTTCTGAGGATGAACACCAATATCTTGGTAAGGGGCTGTAATAATCCATATCTTGATAAATGCTCATGTTTATTTGGACAGATACATCAAAGCATTGGAAGTCATCAGGAAGTTAAGATCAGAGCAGGTGAGTTTTTTGTTGAAACTGAAGAAGGGAAGGGGAATATTATTTTTTCTGGTTTATTAAAGGTATTATGCAGGATTGGTAGAGCTGACAAAATAGTCGCAGACAGTGTTCATGTTTTGTGTGATCAACCATACAGTACATAAAATAACAAATCTGGGCTTAATTCATTGTGTGAGTCAGGAGAAAATAGTTGAAAACCATGCACAATTTTCAGCATGTAAAGCACATTGTCCTTAATTTTGATTGTAACTACCCAAATCAGCTGTTGCGATTTTTTAAAAAGGTTTTCAGGTACAGTTTTCTTGAATATGACTTCATTTCAGAAATATTTCACAGAAAAGATGGTTCTAGTATGAACTTCATAATCAGTTACAGATTAAAAATGATGTTTTTCATCCTTACCAATCCTTTGTAATTCTTTTAAAACAATGCATGTGTAGCCCAGGAGCTAAATTACTAAAGTGTTTACTAGTAAAAATAAAAAAACCATACACAGAATTACAAAAAAATAAATCGTTACGAACTTACACATGTAACTAAAATAGGACAAGATAAAAATTACAGAGCATACCTTTAAAAAGAGAAACTTATGTTTGGTTCGAAATAGTATCAAAGTAAGCTTTGAATTGTGAACATACAGTGATCCAGTATTTCAGGGTTAAGTCTTTGATTTGTCCATTCTGTATAATTTGTTTTGATATTTTACATTTCTGTTTTTTTATCCCAACAGAGTACCAGCATTCGTGAGTTCAAAACAGACGTGAAATACCTGAAGGAACGGAAAGACAAGGTCAAAGAGGTCAGTGGACAACTTTGTTAAGTAACTCGGGATCCAAACCCTGTTATATGTTTTCTTTGTAACAGCTCCACCGTGGACAGTCTTCTTCTCCTCTTACTGTGTCCACACACAGGCTAAACACAGTTCAGTCGAAACTGAATGCATTGCTTAGGCCACATAAAGATAAAAAATTGTTGATCGTCCTTTTTGATGGGAAGTGGGGGTGGGAGGGTGTTTTTTTTTTTTTTTTTTTGACATGGCAAAATATGAAATAAAGAATAAAGATATCATCATAATCACTATAAAAACAAAGGGTTTGTGTGATTTTGATGTTTTTTAATTGTTTTGTTAAACCCTTTCAACTCCTAGATGACATTTTCTGTAAACATTTGAAAAAAACTAAAACGCAGCCTGAGTAAATATTTGAAGAATTGTTCTTGTTTTGCCAACATGAATAACCTTTCTTCAATCATTTATTTCCAACCTATGGATTTTGACAAAATATCAGCTGAAAAATCTGGGAGCCAAATTTGACTGAAAAGATCATTAAAAATACCATTTTTTATGATTTAAAAAATTAATAAATAAATAAATAAATAATTGGGGTCGGGGGGTTTTGTAGGGTCGGGCGGGGATGATCAACAATTTTTTCTTTTTTATGTGGCCTTAGCATTATCATTAAAGTTGCCAGGGCCCAATTTCGTAAAGCATGTAAGCCCCAAAATTGCTAAGCACAGAAAACTCTTGCTTAAGAAAAATAGGTTACCAGCCAAAATAACATACAGATGCCATTGCTTTGACTGGTACCCCACTCATTTCTTGCTTAGCAAAGAAAATTTGCTGAACAGAATTTTCTGCTAAACAGATTTATGAAATTTGCTTAGCAGAATTTTCTGCTAAACAGATTTATGAAATTGGGCCCGGGTCTTCAGCTGTGCCAAATTTCATGGCTCTGCTTACCATAAGCAAAGAATCGGTGCTTACGGAAGCAGGGAATTCCGCGCTGACGTCGAGCGTATCTCACAGATTAGCAGGAAGTTTTTGCTTGTGGCGTGCTTACTTCACGTTACTAGGCATTCTTCGCCTACACAGCTAGCGCAGAAAATAGGCGCTTGCCCGAAGAATAGTGATTGCAAGCGCGGAATTCAGAATTTTTGTAGTTCACGATAAGTTCTATGATTAGACATGTCTCCATATCATTCCCTATCTACAGAAAACTTAATTTAAGTCAGCGTTATTGGGATGCCTCTAAGTCCAGGTGTGTGTGTGTAGCGAGCAGGCTTTTACTTGCTGCCTTTTTTGTATAGCTGCTTATAGCTCATTGGTTAGAGATGCCTATAATGCCTCAAAATAAAAAGAACGCGGGGTGTATTTGCATCCAAGCATTGGATTGGACCAGAGCTGTGTATTGAGAGAGTTGCGACATAGAGGGACCAGTTTTCTTCGGTCACATGGTTGCTGGATGCCATTTTCAGTCCAAATGCAGCACAACCCAATGGGCAGACTAGTCTGGCACCCTGTATTTGCCACTGCGGTTTTTTTTGACACAAAATGGACTCTAATCGCAAGTTGTCGCAACTCTCTCAGTATACGGCTCTGGACCGGACAATCCGCAATGGTATGGTCTATATCACATGATTCATTTTGTACTGATTGTTTTTTTACTGACAGCTAAGTACTGAGCTAGAGTCGAAGAAAACGATTCTGGGTGCAGCTAAGGAGTCAGTCAACCACATCATGAAAGAGTTGCAACCATTAGTGGTAGGTAAACGTTAAAGGGTCTGTATATGTTTGGTAATGACTCTGAAAATTATTGGCAATAAAAACTTACTTGGTAAGAAGTACAGCAGCTTTGGATAGTATAATGTATTTTGAGAAACTTCACTTCGAAGTACTGCGGTTATGGAAAAAGATGTCACTTTTTATCCCCCAAAATTTGAATCTGAGAAGCGTTACTGCAGTAACGCTTATCAGATTGTGTATTCCAATTGCAGATTACTCTTCTTGCGTGGACATAACCGCTCCAGATTTTCGGCAATATCTCAAAAATGCTACCACCTTTTAAAATAATATTTTCCACAGGTTAGTTTTTAGGTATATATATACAATTATGCAGGATTGAAACAAACAATGGGTTCCAATTGCCATACATGTACAATCCCTTTAACATTATTTTTATTTGATTATAAGCACTCAGAGAACAATCCCTTTAATGTATAGAGAGTTTCCACTTGACGTCACACAGTGTAAAGTCAGCCTTTTTTGAGTGGGGGGGGGGGGCAATAATGCATCGGTTTTCTAACGCAAAACCATGCATTGTCCATAAATACTGCGTGTGAAATTTCTTGCATGATTGGTCGGTGAACAACTTGGCTGCATGGACAAATTAGAATGCTTGACGCGCCTCAAAGCCCAAACCCAAGTTGCCCGTAAAGATGGCTTCTATCGGTATATAGATTTGTTATTCACACATTATTTTTCTAAAGCACTGTGTAAACTCGGTGCTTTCTGAACCCATTGGGGGAAAAATCATTTTAACATTCTTGTGGGATTTGAACCCAGGACCTTCTTTATTCTAGGCACATGTCTGAGATAGCATTGTACCGTAATGTTTTTTTTTTCTTTAAAAACGATTATTCTTTTAGCTTTTATTGTGAAGACACCCTTTATAATAAACCACAAAATTAATGGAAACCTCAAATGTTGTAGTTTTCTAACCAAATCGTTTTTCTCTTTTTTTTGGGATAACAGAAAAGGATTCATGAGATTGAGGATCGAGAGGAGGAAATAAATCACCTGAGCACAGAAGTTGGTAAGAAAAAATATCCCTGTGAAAAATATTCAGTGACCTGACGTTTTGAGTCTTTCTCGAAGGCAAAAAAACCCACCCCAAAAGCCCTTGAATAAGACTCTGCTAGGGTCGAAACGTCAGGCCACTAACTATTTTTGCATTTATACAATAGGTCCTTTTGGTTGGCAAACAGTTTCGATAGCTAATTCTGTTTTCTCAAAAAAAATTCTCATGCCACATTTTATTGGAAAGCCAAGCATGGCTTAACCCTAACTATTTCAAACTCTGAAATCTTTCCTCTGGTTTTGCCAGAGTTTTGATGGATTCAGTACTGCATGACAAACCCAGACTTGTTTAGTATTGAGTCAGTATGGTAACCTTTGCTTGGTTTGGGTGTTTTTGTAGGAAGGTGTCTTTGTAGGAAATCACTTTGGAACTATTGTTAGAAAATATCTTCTACAAATGACATTGATTTTTGTTTAAAAAAATAATTGATCTTGTTACTTTTAAAGGGATTGTATAAGTTTGGTAATTGGAACCCACTGTTTGTTTCAATCCTATATAGTCCTAGCTATATGCCATAAAACTAACATGTGAAAATTTCATTTCAAAAGGTGGTAGCGTTTATGAGATATTGCCGAAAATCTGGAGCGGTTATGTCCACGCAGGAAAAATAATCTGCATTTAGATTAACTTAGAGAGGTTTGCGGTAACATCAGGTGAATATCTCTTCGGTAACATCATGTGAATATCTCTTTTGAGTAGAGTTGGTTCTGAACAGAACCGGTGGTTAACGACTCTATTAGATTGAAATTTTTGGGGATAAAAAGTGATATCTTTTTCCATAACCGCAGTACTTCTAAGTGAAAAGTTTCCAAAATGTATTATACTATCCAAAGCTGCTGTACTTCTTACCAAGTAAGTTTTTATTGCCATTAATTTCCAGAGTCATTACCAAACGTATACAGACCCTTTAATTGAAAATATAAGTTTTCTTGATAATCAATGACTTAATCTCATTCTGATGATGTTTTATTTCAATATTGTTTATCTCTTTCCAGCTAAATGCAAAGCCGAGAAAACTCAGATGGACAAGAACAAGCAAGAAATCGAAGATAAGTTGGAGTTTATCTTCCAAGGTTTGTACAACTTAGGTTTAGAATTTCTTCAACTTTTGATGAAGAAAGGGTGCACATAGAAAAAACTTGTTCAGCTGTTACTTTTGTAACTCTTGAATTTATGTGGAAGTTATGACACAAAATGTAAAATTTTCCATATGACCAGTAGTATCTTGCCTGCCAGAAAGGCCCTGGAATGTACAAGGTCACTCTTTTTGTAAACAAAGGTTATGCGCATAAAGGTTAGGTTCGCCCTCCCTCCGTATCGTATCTATGGAGAGGGTGTGTGTGCAGTAACTGGGTGAGAGTTCATAATTCCATGTACAGCAACAGGCCTGCTTTGATCATGACGGCACAGCCCCTATAAGGACTGTAAAATGGTCGTATCTTTTTTCATTTCCTTTTTTTTCATTTAATTTATTCTGGTTGTGAAGCGAAGGATTCTCAGAAAAGCAAACTTAATCACTGTACTAGCCAAGAACCCAATGGAGAGAAGGCAATTGGAAGGAAGTTTCAGTTTAAGATGTGGGAGGAAAACCCCAGAGAATTATTCCAGGGAAAACCCACGCAGTTGGGTAGGGACTGAAAACCCAATCCACGTAGTGCCCCCGACATGATTCGAACTTGGGTCCTGGAGGTGGAAGGCAAAGAGAGATGCCACTACGCCAACCCCACCACCCTTATCTTACTATTGTTATTTGTCACTCGTGTAATTATTTGTCCATCAGGTACAAATGATGAGTTGCGGACAATCTTCCAGGAGCACCAGGCAAAGATTGCAGAGAAAGAAAAGCTGTACACACAGGTATTCCAGACTTTTTTTTATAGTTGGAGGTGAATATAGACAATTATGTTAACGAGAAAAGCAGACCTGCCAACTGTCCCGATTTTCCCGGGACAGTCCCGATTTCTGAGTTTCTAAGACCCTAAAATCGGGACTGTCGATTTCTAACTTTCGATTTTATTTTTTTAAGTTAAAATTGCTGATGAACGACTACAGTGTTCTCCAAATTTTCAAAATACAAAATGCGCCCGGACAAAAAATGTAGCGCCCGGACAAAATCGTCGGCGCCCAGGCAAAAATGTCGAAAAATACTTACGGCGAACACAAACGTTTCAATGCGCTACCTAGTAGATAGTGTGCAGCGACTGGTACCCAGAAGTCAGCTATTTCGTAACGGCATTTCGCGTGCATTTTCCTCTGTGTCGCAGGGCATCCTGACTACGTTTTTAGTCGATGAACGGAACCTTGTATACAAGACTCAATAATTGAGTCGACCCCGCGCCATCATGAGAGATATTATTATTGTACATTGTCCATCAGGGGCCCGAGGTTGACAATTCTTTGGATGTTCAAACAAACAGCGCGATATAATAGGAGACCGATCAGAGAGTTCGGAAAAAAAAACAGATGCAAATCTTAAACTCGCATTCCAAGTAGAAGCTATCGGGCGATCGTGCACAAAGTGGATGGATTTTTAGTTCAGGATCAGTGGTTTTGTTCGTGCTGAAATGATTTGCACAAAAATGTTTGCACAATCAGTCGATCTTGCAGGAATAGTTTGTGCAATTGCCGATCGTGCAGGATTTTTGGTTTGTGCAATCGGCTTATCTATCGTGCAGGAATAACTTGCGCAATTTGCCGATAGTGCAGGAATAGTGTGCGCAATAGGCCGATAGTGTAGGAATAATTTGCGCAATTTGGCGATCGTGCATGAAGTATTTGCGCAATTTGACAACAGTGCAGGAATGGTTTGCGCAATTTGACGATCGTGCAGGATTGGTTTAGCGCCCGGACCAAATTTAACCCTGTTACTTGCTTTGACACCAAGTATCAACCAGCCCTCCTCAAGCAAGCTAAACAATCCACATACAAAGGTCTACACCAGTAGAAAGGTGGTGACAAGTTATATTTTACAAGTTAATCAAATAATATTCAACTTGTATTGTTTGTATGGAGTAATTCCACATTCAAAGCCAATTTACTCAAATGGCCCTGGAAGCTGTGTAGTTCTGTTAGCTTCAAGGGGGGGCTGCCCCCTGGTCCCCCGTCAGGGTCTATGCCCCTGAACCCCTCCGGGGGCCTAGGCGGCCCCCTGGAACGCCCGCCCTGGTTTGTCCCTATTTCTGGGATATGAATGTTGGCAGGTCTGGAAAAGTATAAAATTCAAATTTAGGAAGGGAAATCCAAGCTGTCATTTCTGCAGACTCAAATATTGAGTTGTACTAAGCAAATGTTATTTGCCTCAGACAGAAGCAAAATTTATTGTGTCTGGTAACTTTGTGTGACTGACTGCTTTTTGAAATTTGACTCTGGTGAGAATTTTGATTCTAAAAGATTTTTGATTCTAAAAATTTTGTCGTTTTTTTTCTTTTCTTCATTTGAATAAAATACTTTTTGTCTAGACTGAGAAGAAGCTCAACAGGCTCAGAAACAGTGTACAGCAGGGGAACGATAAGAAATCACAACTTCTAATAAAACAAGGAATGATGGACCAAGAGCATGCGGTAAGTAGGTTCATTTGGTGGTGGACATGTGACATGGTGTCAGTGTTGGAGTCAAGACCTCAAAGTCCAAGAGACCGAGACCTCATCTTCTGAGACTGAGACCACGACCTTACAGTCCGAGACCGAGACCTAACAGTCTGTGACCGAGACCAAAACCTTACTGTTCCAGACCGAGACCTGACTGTTCGAGACCGAGACCGAGATCTCGGTCCAGACCTGAAACACTTCATGGTGTACCCCCCCTCCAATTGTGTCTTCATTGTCAGGTTTGCCCTTAACTTTTTCAGTGACTGCCAGCAGGACCAGTTAGCTTTTCATTTCACTGGTCCGTCAGCTTTTGCACTTGTCCATAATTCATATTAAATAGGGATGCTTTTCAAAACTGAACTATCCAGCCGGACCACTTGGTAAGAATTTTGACTGGTCCTCAGGTGTTTTAACTGGCATTTGGCCAGCGGACCACTGTTGAAAGAGAACGCTGATTGTGTTCTAGGAATCTCAGGAATTCTATAGAGGATTTTTGTTGGGGGTGATTCTGTACAAGAGGAAAAGAGTGCGTTCAAGTATGGCAACATTTAGAGGGGGACACCCTCTGCCACATTTAAGAGGGTTTATTATTATTATTATTATTTATTTTGCAATTTCACATAAAAATACAAAAATACAATGTATAAAAATAGCTTCAATGCGTGAAGGAAACAAACCTGCGCACTTTAACGGGTCACAATGTTCAAATACACTTGAGACTTGCACAGTCTATATAAGGAGACGGATTCATTAATGAAATAGTTGAATTGTTATATTTAATTTTTAGAAGAAACCTTTCAGTGTTTATTTTGTTTGATTAACAGCAACATCTTGAAACGATAAAGAGCCGTGATAGAAGGATCAAAAAGGCTGCTTCGGATATGCAGTTTGCTGGTGAGTTGGGAGAATCAATAACAGTAATAAAAGAAGCTTCTTATATAGTGCTCAAATCTGTCACTCAGTGACGCTCATGACGCTCCTACAATCAGTATTTTGCCTGCAAGGTATGTAGAGCTACATTTTTGAAGTATGAGACCTTTTTCCTTTACATAGCACCCAATAATGGTTTACAAGGTGCTGTGGCGCAATATGCAGCCAATCAAACCAGGAACACCGGGGTGAACCCCTTGTCTTTACGAAGAAAGAGTGCACTGGGTTCTTTAATGTGCTTTACACAACACACGGACCTACGGCTTTACGTCCCATCCAAAGGTCGCAGCAATAATGGTTAAGTGTCTTGCTTAAGGACACAAGTGTCACGACTGGGATTCGAATCCACACTCTGTTGAGCAGAAACACCAGAGCTTGAGTCCTGTGCTCTTATCCGCTCGGCCATGACACGTCATACATGTACCTTTGGGCAGTTTGGTTTGTTCGTCGGTTAAATCTGGCTGTTGGGCTTATTTAAAGGTATTATACAGTATTGGATTTGGACAGAAGTGACTCTGTTTGTCATCAGAGAATTTATTTTCCCACAATTTGTTGTTTTATTTCACTTAGGATTCGCCAGCACTGTCTTCTCTGATGATAAAGTGGTGGAATTTGTTGAGTTGATGGATGAGGAGCTGAAGAAAATGGATGCAGAGGCCAAGGAGTCATTGGTAACCAAAACCTAAACTAGCAATTAAACTATATAACTAGCAACTAAACTAAACTATGACTAGCAACTAAACTAAAGTATAACTAGCACCTAAACTATAACTTGCAACTGAACTAAACTATAACTAGCAACTTTCATGTGTGCAGTAAAAGAAAATGCCGAGCTATTATTCATGGAGTAAACAAAACAAAGGTGACAAATAGGGTAATCGTGCCAACACTGTGTGTGAATTCATAACGAGTTCCATTTAAACGCGAACGTTTGCGCTACCGTTTTTAAAATGTGCGTCACGCTAACAATTGAAATCGGAACGCGTTGTGTTAAAAACATGTATGCTCGTTTGCTTCGTTCTGTCGGATTAGTCATGCTTCAGGATCAATTTGTGTTTTGGGCAATGTTCTGTCGTTTGCTTTGCAAATTAGAATTAAATATTTTCTTTACAACTTACAATCACTACATTTGTACCCTCAGTCTCCTCTAGGTTCCCTCTCCCTCCCTGTGCTTGTCACCAACTGATTCAGTTCAGTGAGCACACACTCCCTGCCCACTCCCTGTGGGTTTCAGTTTAGGTTTAGTCCCACTCAAGCCTACACGCTTCACCGAACTAAGCCCAGCTTATCCAGTTCCCGCCTTCGCGCAACGCCAAGCTCAAGTACTTAAGCAGCATCCAGCAACAGAGTCCAGCATTCTCCTGAAGACGATCAGAGCATACTGATCGAAGCGTTGAGTCGTTAACCAACGGTTCTGTTCAGAACCAACTCTACTCAAAGAGATATTCACATGGTGTTACCGCAAACCTCTCTTAGTTACATTTGTGAACAAATACAATTTGACGTGATTAATTATAACACTTTGCTACGCCAATCTGATTTGTTTGAGGTATGATTTAGTTCACATTAGTTTAATATTAATTGCTTTTGCACTGTTTTCCACCATTATTTTTTAGTTGGCGAACATAGCTAACACCTCCCCAGAGTGACTGGCCAAATCTCGCAAATGTGTGCAAACACCTTATGCACTTAACACGTTCCACTTTGAAAACAATTGCATAGTTAGCAAACGTTTACATTTTTATCCTGAGTGGAACCCACCCTAGGAGATTGTTTTAGTTTACACAGCACACACACCACAGACAGAATTTCCGTGTCTTTTTGTGTTAGTTGTGAAGAAAATTTTTAAATGAATAGGATTGATGTGTGAGTTATATAAAACAATGAATACATTGAATGCATTTGTTCTGGAATCATCGCAGAATATAATCACTCGTTGAAATCTGGCTTTTTCTTAAAAGAGTCCAGATTTCACCTTGTGCTTATATCCTGCCACAATGCACTCATATGCATCTAATATTTCTATAATATTTTGTTATTTTAATGTGATTGAAATTTCAAGTGATAAACCACAAGGGAAACTGACTGTGTAAATTTTAAATATTTTTGGGTTGAAATTTGTCAACATTTGTTTCTTGTGCAGGCTCAATACAGAAGTAAAGAAGAAGGTTTAGAAACTCAAATTCAGGAGTTCCGTGACACTAAGACGAAGCTGCAACATACCGTACAGATGAAGAACGATATGACGGTAAGTTTAGAGATATAAAGACCGCAGGGCTTGTAGCTCATAATTTTTACTGGACCATAGTTGTTTTCTCAAGACCATACTCAAAATGAGAAAAGACATGAAAATACCAGAGTCAAAATGACAACACAGTTTTAACATCGGCCTGTAACCGTTAAAAAAAAATTCTAGCAAAAGAGAGTGCCATTTGCTTGCGAACAGTAGAGATTTTCTTATGGGATATGGTGATTTTTGTACATTGTTTTAAAATTTGTATGTGTACATGTAATAAGCTTTACTCGCACGACTTCTTGCGTCGCTGTCTGTGGACTAGTAAAACTGGTGTTCCTATTTCTGAGGTTTCAGTGTTGGCATGTATGAGTAAAATCGAAGTGGCTGTACTATTTTCTTTTGGCAAAGATCGGGTCTATGCAACATTAAGAGTGTGTATGTATGCATGTTGCTGTTGTTCGACCTCGGCATATATCTAAGGGACCTTGTCAAAATTAGTCTAGGACAACCAGTGGATAAGTACTGTTAAGGACAAGGTTTTTTACTCACCGTTAATTCACCTTGTTTGAAATTTGGTGTCAGTAAAAACAATGGAGAATTGCAGAGACTTGGATCGCTATCTACTGAAAAACAAGCAGGGGGTCTCTACATGTCTCACTAAAGAAAAATCACTACACATCTTAGTTTAAATACAATGACCTCCAAACCTTCCAGATTGCTCCAAAACCGCAAGTTTGTTTATACTACATTTAATCAGCCAGTCAAACCGCGAAACGCTCAGCGGGGTGCACTGGCATAAGGCATGTCTTTAGTGCATCGGAGAACTGTGTGCTTTTCAGCGAGTAAAACCATATCTCTCCAACAAAATTTTGACATCAACATAAATTTTTACAAGACACCTAAGGAGTCTATTGGTCTGTTTATTTCAATATTTAAAGTGATGTTGATTCCATTTTGTGTTCCAGACAAAGAACAAGGAGGACTTAAAGCGCATCAATCATCAGTTGGGTCGAGTAGAGGCCAGCGCTCATAGACTGCGGGAGCTGGAGGAAGAACTCAAGAGAGCTGTAAGAAACTCAAACGAGTAGTTCTTTTAATTATCAAGTATTCAATAGTCAATACTCATTACTCAAAACTCACCTTTGAATGATTTTTACATTGATGTTTTTTTTTGAAGAGTAACACCTGGTTCAGACAGGCGCTCTAGAGTCGCGCCAAACTAAGTACGTTATTAAAGTTTGACGTCTGAAACAGTAACGAGCGACTGGACGCGCTGAAAGTCGAAAGATCGACTGGTTACTTCATTTCAGACGTCGATCTTGTCATGAGCCAAATATAATGTAAATGTTATGTTTAGTTCGCCTAGTGTCTGAAACCAACATTTATTTGGGTCGAACTAGAGTCGCTCCTAATCTATTTGATTCGGTGCGACTCTGGAGTGCCTGTCTGAACCGGGTGTTATTTCCATGCTCTAGTTTTCAATAAACACCCTATACAACCAACCCGTTATAAAAAATTCAAAAATTGATGGTCATGCTTGAGTAAAAATAATATATTAATATTAGATGCAAATGAGTTGCGTTGTCACAGAAAATAATCACGAGGTGAGATCTTGACTATCTTGACTTGACTATTCCATTTTTCAGGAGGCGAGGCCAAGTGATGTGGAAAAGCCAGATTTCACTTAGTGATTATATTCTGCAACAACGCATGGATGAAATGCATTCAATATTTTTTTTATACATATAACTCACACAGAGGTCCTTGTCATTTGAAATTTGTTTACAAAAACACAAAATAGACATGGAGACTCGTCCACCCGACACTCTGAATATTCTTTAAAAATCACTTCTGACAAAAAGTAGCAAAGTACAACACATGACAAAGTCATGCTTAACAGAATAAAGGCTACCAGCTAAAATGCCATGTCACATTTACCATCTGTGACTGTTTTCCTGCTTCTTGTTTGCTTAGCAGAAAGTTATTAAGCAACATTATCTGCTTAAGCAGCTTTATGAAATATGGTCCTGATTTTCAACTGGGTTTTATTTTTCTGTTTTGATTTGTTAACAATATTTTAGGAGAGTGAGTCGAAGGAAGCTGAAAATGCCATGGACTTGGATAAACTCAGACAGGAAGTTCAGCAACTTCAGACTGACAAACAAAAACTTGACGCTGAAATGAGTCAACTAAGGTACGAGTAACAGACTTATTTATTAATAATAGAAGTGCACATTTATATAGCCTGGGTCAAGTTCGCACAAGGACCAATGGTTAACTAGTGGTTTTTAAATGACATAGGTAGGGTATGCGCACAGATGGTTGAGTGCGAATGACTCTAGTCATGTCATGTCAATATGACCGGTGGCTCAACGTACCTTTTATCATTTCTGATAAGTGGTCCACTCTACACTGTGCTATGAAAACGGCTATTGGTAACCAGCAATGCGACCATGCCCGGTAGGCTAGTTCCAAATAGTCAACTAGCGTAGTCCAACTATCGTCGACTAGACAGAGTTCGGGCTAAAGTAGTCAAACTATGGTCAACGATAATTCTTGCGCGAATTTGGCCATGGGTGTCAGCCGTTTTTGACGCTCTTGGTGCTTGAACATTATTACCCCTGGTCACTGGGCCATTTATTTCATTCTTTAAAACATCTCAGCTCCCTTGGGAGTATACAGCCTGTGCTGCCAAGTATGTAAGCACACCATGCGAAATCAATCACAAGAACCATTTCTGCCCTCACAGGTACCCATTTACCCCTGGGTGAAGAGCAGCAATTATAGTTAAGTGTCTTGATCAAGAACACAGGTGTCATGGTCGGGATTCGAACCCACACCCTGATGGTTTTGAGTCCAGTGCACTACCCCTCTCAGTTATCATTGACGAAAGTGATCGTAATCTCATCCAAATCAAATCACTTGTTTTTTTTTATGAATTCTGTGGACTAATTACTAACCTGCTTGGATATTTATTTGTCTTTGAGGATTTATGTCAGAAATTGTAGTTCCTTAGACTTTTTGCTTGTGTTTTAAAAAGACTTGAGGTATTTTATTAATAAATAGATTAATCTTATGATCTTTGTTCAATGTGTTTGTCCGTACGTGCTTGTTCCTGTTCTTGTTCTGTTTGACTGTCCATCAGGCATCTCACCAGAAGCCCCTGGCTTCTAGAAGATGCCTCCATATTTATTTTGCTTTCTGTCTAGTAAAACTGGATTTATGGTCACTTCTTAAATTAATTTTGTGAAATGTTCATGAAGTATGGAAATAAATGTGAGTTTGAAAATAAAAATTAATGAATGAAAAACAAGATAAAATAAAAGGATTAATTCAGCTCATGTTTGTCTTATTGTTTGACAGTAAGGAGATGTCAGCGATGTCGTTGCAATCCAAGGCACGTGCTCAGTTAGAGATTCTGCAGAAAGACAAGAACGCCAAGGAAGATCAAATCAGAAAGATGTAAGAAAGTCGGGAGCAATTTACAAACTTCTTCAGTTTCTTAGATATAGGTTTTAAACATTTCAAATATTTGTGTTTGAATATCCAAACGATGGTGACTGGGGAACGCAACAAAGGCAGCAGAGGGATCACCTTATGGGGATGCGACTTTAGGAAATGAAAAGAAAACTTCAGTTTTAGATGTGGGAGGAAAAACCCCAAATGGGGAAAACCCAAGCAATCAGGTAGGGAATGATAACTCAATCCTTATGCAAGGCTCCGGTCTGAGGTGGGATTTGAACCAGGGGTCCACAGAGGTGAAATACAGAGAAAGGAAACCACTCAGCCAACCTGATCCCCATATACTGAGACTTGTGTATTTTTTTACAGTCAGGGTCGTCATGAGGAAGATGTGAATCGTCTCTTGGGTCACTTCCCTACAGATAACATTAGAAACAAACTTGCCGATTATCTCATGTAAGTACTCTCAGCTTTTCCTCTTGTTGTAATAATTTATTTCTGACTGTGATAGTGAATTACACAGAGCGCTGGTCTTGGCATTGGTGCCCCTTCAAAAGTTTCCACCAACTTTAAGATTTTCCAATGGAAGTGCCCTTTGCAAAACGAAAATGACCTGGCCCTCTCAAAAATGAAATTCAAGGCCTGAGTTACCACTTGTTGTCACACAGTGTAAAGTCGGCCATTTTTCTGGGGAATGACGAATCATTTTCGAGCGCACAACGAGCGTGATGCATAAATACTGGATTTTTATCAAAGTGCTTGCATGATTGGTCGATGAACCTCTTGGCTGCAGAGAAAAGATGGCGTCTTATCAGGAACTATATTTACAGCCATTACCTCACGATCACAGCAGTTGAATTTACTGCAAATAAATAAAATAGAAAGAAATAAATGAAACAAAAATGTGTTACTTTGTGAACAGATAATACAAGTCTTTTTTTGAAATATTTGAAAGATCAGAAAGATACAGGAAGACTATTTCAGAACTTGGGAGCTTTATTGTTTTGTCAAATTCTGCCTGATATATTTATGTCCTTAAGCTTACAGCCCATGGAGTTACGTGCTTCACACGACACCGTAGGTGCAGAATTCCGTGGTGAGCAGCTCTATGAGCTGCTTAACGGCTGTTTTTATGCTTACAGCTCGAGTTTCCATTTCATAGCAATGCGTACTGTATGAAAATGAACGACGTAACAATGCAAATTTATTTATTTATTTATTTATTTATGTATTTCAGACAGCATCCAAAGCGCAAGCGCCATAAATGGATGGACAAAAATTTCAGTAATTAACAATAAAATACCATGGTGAACGCGCAAGCTGGCCGCCTAATTTTCTTGCTAACTTGTGAAATATGCTTATGCTTAAGCAAATTTTTCTGCTATAGTTAGCACGAAAATGTGCTTACTGTTAAGCAGCGCTATGAAATTGGGCCCAGATCATAATTTTGTTTTGGCAGAGAGATATATGCATTTTGTGTGTGGAATTATATACAAATATTGGATGAATATTTAGTGCGTTGTCGCAGAATAAAATCACAAAGTGAAATCTGGACTGTTTCATTTCACTAGGTCAAATGTCGAGAGATGATGGACTAGCCTGTTTTTCTTATTATTGCTATTTGTAAAGTTGTTTAGTTAATTATTTGGTGTTAAATGTCAAAGGTCAAAGGACGCTGAGGTGAAGAACTCTTTGTCTGCAGTGCAGAGAATCCGTGGCCAGTTGTCAACCAAGGAAGCGAACAGGAAAATGATCATGTAAGTCAGGATGCAACCTCAATCCCAGTGGTGTATGATCTCGCTGCGCCATTTTGTTTTCTTTCCGAGAATGCCTTGCTCGATCATAACCCCTGGAAGTGTGACTTTGAAGTATCCAAATATTTTGGATATTTTAATTAGTCCCGTGGTTGATCCATTCTGTGTTTGAGACTACGCAGAGCGGGCCGTCAAAAGACGCATCAAGCTATAGAGCAACTGGCCCCCTCTCATTCTTTTTGATCTTGTGTTACATCTTACTACATGCAGTTTAGGGTGACCATGTAAAAACACGATTATTTGAAATGTATTGCTTCGAAATACGTGCATTTTTACATGGGCGTACTAAGTGCCCGACAAGCGCCCTGCAATTGATCAAAAGTTTTTAACGAGTGTGTACGCAAAGTAGTCACTTTTGGGAGCCAATCAGCGTTGTTTTTCAGTACATCCCTACCAGGGGTTAGTGACGAGAGGTATCGATACGGCGCGCTGCCCATGGTAGCGAGGCTGGTCTTTGGGTATCTGGAGTTTGGCATCCTTTTGATGGGTCCAATCAAAAAATGATTCTCGGTAAAAAAGACAAATTTTCTTTTTTTAGTTTAGATTAATAGATTATTGGGTCAGATGGGTAGATCAAAAAGTTTGGAGAAACAGGTGAAGTTGAAAAAACATTGATAACTGTGAATATATTTTCTTACCATGATGTTGCCAGGGATGAGTTGAAGAAGAAAGAGGAGGAATTAAGAGGGTACGAGGCACGACTCTTACAGGAGTGCGGAAGCCAAGATGTTGTTGCAACACTAGAGCAGTATCAGCAATCCATCACCAACCTACAGAGGTATGTTTATCATTCTCAATATCATTAAAGGTATAACACAGGATTGCTTTAAGGATAAAAGATATCATTGTTGAATTTTAGTCTGAAAGCTTACTGTGAAATATTTCCCTCTGAAATGAAGTCGTGTTTAAGAGAAAACTGTATCTGAAAACCTAAACAAAACGCAACAGCTGATTTCGGGTTTTTGCAACCAAATTTAAGACGATGTGTTTTCATGCTGAAAATTGTGCGTGTTTTTTTTACTATTTTCTCCTGACTCACACAACGGATTAAGCCCAAATTTTCACAGGTTTGTTATTTCATGTATATGGTCATGATGGTTGATCCCACAAAACATAATCACTGTTGCGACTATTTTGTCAGCTCTATCAATCCTGTATAATACCTTTCTGAAATGTTTTATTTTTGTATTGTTAATGTGTTTTTACCGCTGTACAATGAAAAATATGTAATTTTACATGATAAATTATTAATAATAGTAATCATTTATTAACCATTTTACTAATGTAAAAGTGATAATTTCATTTCAAAATGACAACATTTAAACTTTAGTAATAATGATAAAATTAAACTTACGAAGCACTATGTTAGTTTCCCAACAAAATGTTTAACAATAACTCAAAGTAAACATGAATTTACATCAAAAGTGTTGCAAGATGAAAGTTTAGTAAAGAAAGTGAGAAGCATTGTATGAAGGCGTCAACAAATCAGAAATAAATAACATAAGTATATACTGGAGGTTTATCTTTCATTTTGGAATTTGTAAATGTAAATTTCCAATAAGCCATTTGCGAGGTAGATTTGAATAATGTCTGGTTACAGTGACTTGCTAATAGTCACAAACTACCGCTTAAATTTGAAATCCTTTGACTTTAGAGACAGTTGCTATGTCAAGTGGTTTGGGGCAAGTTTTTGTATAGCAACCTCCAGATGAGCAAACCCCGGTACCATTGTGCCATACACATTCATTCAAAAAAGTGTATGGGTGTTCGCCGTCTCTAACGTAACTACGCAAAAGCTTGCCCTGAATCATGTGGCATAGCAACTGTCTCTATAGTCTGAGGAATCGAAATTCAAACGGTAACTTGTGACTAAGCAAGTCATTGTACCAGACATTATTCAAATCTAACTCGCTTATTGTCTACTTCTTTCTTTCTTTTGGCCACCAGTGAGAAAGGTGCCTTGACTGGTAGTTCACATCTCTTTGAGCGTTATATTCGCTCGTTGCAAAGAGCTGAGTCACAGTGCCCTCTATGTCATAGAGGATTTGATGGACAGACTGAAGTAGACGAACTCGTACAGGAGGTAATGTATGGGTCTATGGATACTGTAGTTCACTTTATCAACAAACTGACATACACTGGATAGATAGACAGACAGACAAATAGACAGAGAGCTGAGGCAGAGGACAGACAGACTGAAGTAGACGAACTCGTACAAGAGGTAATGTATGGGTCTATGGGTACTCTAGTTCACTTTATCAACAAACTGACATACACTGGATAGATAGACAGACAGACAAATAGACAGAGAGCTGAGGCAGAGGACAGACAGACTGAAGTAGACGAACTCGTACAAGAGGTAATGTATGGGTCTATGGGTACTCTAGTTCACTTTAACAACAAACTGACATACACTGGATAGATAGACAGACAGACAGAGAGCTGAGGCAAAGGACAAACAGACTGAAGTAGACAAACTCGTACAAGAGGTAATGAAGACGTTAGGGTCTATGGGTACTCTAAGTTCACTTTATCAACAAACTGACATACACTGGATAGATAGACAAATAGACAGAGAGCTGAGGCAGAGGACAGACAGACTGAAGTAGACAAACTCGTACAAGAGGTAATGTATGGTCTATGGGTACTCTAGTTCACTTTATCAACAAACTGACATACACTGGATAGATAGACAAATAGACAGAGAGCTGAGGCATAGGACAGAAAGACTAAAGTAGATGAACTCGTACTAGAGGTAATAAAGACGATGGATACTCTAGTTCAATTTATTAACAAACTGATATACATTGGATTGATAGACAGACAGACATGACAGACATACAGACTGAAGATACACTTGGATAGATAGACAAACAAACAAGTAGACGGAGAGCCAAGACACAACTTACATGTTGTCACAGAGGATAGACAGACAGGAGTAGATGAACTCCAATAAGAGGCGATGGAAAGATGTTAATGATAACAGATTTATTATTGTCTCTAAAATGGGTTGATCAATACACTGACAGACACATAGATGCCCTAACCTGACGAACAGACAGCTTATGCACAAAGAGTCCGTTTGAGGATAAGTACACATTGTTTCGGGTTTTCAGATTTTGTTGAATGACCCCCTGACATTGTAATGACTCGTTCTGGTTCGTTCCATTTAGCTTCAAGATAAGTTGAGGTTGGCTCCGAGCAAGATGGCGGAGAAAGATCGAGCAATCAGACAGAACAGAGCAAAGTATGACAAGCTGATCGAGCTGAAACCTTTAAAGGACTTTGTAAGTCGAGAATTGTTGATTTTAAATTAGGTTTACTGTTTGCTGTATGTATGGAGAACACAACCAAGATTGTTGAGCAAATTGAACTATAACATTAGCGTCTATTCTTTTACGAATTTTTTCCTCTGAACTGCCCTAAAGAATTACACAATTTGTTACACCAATAAAGGGTATGTTAAGTTAAGAAGCAGGACAGTTCTTTTCAGAACTTGGTAGTCTCCAGAATTCCGAAAATCTACTCTGCGGCAGTAGGATAGTTTCCTGAATTCCGAAATATACTCCGCGGTAGTAGAATATAGCAAGACAAGTTCTCAAAGAACAAAAATCTACACAGCAAAGTAGATATACACATGGTGTTACCGCAAGCCAAATATACATTCATGAATTTAACAGAGATGATTTTCTTGATGGTTTGTTTGTAGGTGACCAAATTAGCAGAGACTGAAATTCCCGGGCTTCGATCCAAGCTTTCTGTCGTCAATACTGACATTGAGAAGTTGACATCTTCACTTAGTGATGTAAGAATCTAGACATTTAATCCTTCTTTAATCTTCAAAATTTACCCAGTCAGTTTTTCCCTTGTGGTTTATTACTTGATATCGCTAGGTTTAAATCCCTTCAGAAAATTAGTTGTAAACTGAAAAATAAAGATCACACGGCCACACAGTTTTCATAATGGGAAAGAGGACTCTTGAGGGCGCTATTGTGACCTATTTTTGGGGGTGCCATTTGCGAAAAACAAGTAAACAATTAACGTGACCAATATCACTAAATAAATGGTGCATGAAAGGGTTAAAAATGGAAAGTCCCATCCCCTTAAGGTGATCCCTTTGCTGCTGCTTCCCAGGTTTATTCTGCAGAGAATTCCCTCAAACTAAACCAATCTGTCCATGTTCTGATGAACAAATTTGAGAATCTCCTTGACTATGGAAACTTGTTCCCTATTATGTTGAGTGTGATTCCTAATATCTCCCTGATTGTTGTAAAAAATCTCCCTGATTGCAAGATGCAATTGTTGGCAGCTCTGTGGCATTGTTTAGTCGAGTCATATTATCGGGCGGGGCTTGATGGATCCGCCTTTTTGAGAGTGCTTCTGTAATAATCTTGCAGGAGGAAGATACTTTGATGCTCGTTCAAGTTGATCTCAGCATGGCCAACGAGATGAAACCAGACATATGGCAGATGGATAGATGCTTAGGAGAACTCAAAGAGCTGGAGAAGAGACTAGCTGTACAGTCACAACAGCTGTCTGGAGCAGGTAAAGGTCAAAGGTTATTTTATATAAGAGCTGGCGGGGCATTAGCCCGAACATCTGACGTTACACTTCGAGGCTCCTGAATAATGCCAGAGATCTGACTTGAGCGAGGAGCGAGGATGGGCGGGATCCCGGTACCTGTACCTTTGACCTCGTATCCATTCACACGGCAGAGATTCGTAGTCACAAACACGTGAACACGCATTACATTGTGTACAAATGTTTGCGTCGGTATATTTGTTACTTTTTGTGGTTTTCATAAATAGTTATATACTTATTGTATTGATGTTTCTTATTTCTTGTTTGACGATACCTGTTAGTGGCGGTTAACCGCTGTTGGTTATCAATAAATAAATAAATAAATAAATAAATAAAACATGCACAAGTTTTATATAAAAACATTATGTACACGTGTAGCAGCAGACAATCGAAAAGTTTCTGCTGATGGTGTATCTGACAAACAACACTTCGGAGCGGACCAATCATAACACAGATATGGAAAGCTTACGTCACTGCACGTTATCCAATGAAATTCTTGTATCCATTGAAATCATTGGATCTGTAAAACCAGAACCTGTCTGTATCCTTGCGAATAAGGACAGGGGACCAGTCTAGCGGGGCATTTCCTAGGCCCAGTGTCATAAAGACTGTAAGCACAAAAACTTGCTAAGCACAGAAAATCTTGTTTAGCAGAAATGGGTTGTCAGCTAAAATTCTATATAGTTCACATTGTTGCGACTGGTGGCCCGCTCATTTTTTACTTTGCTAAGCAGTATTTTCTGCTTAGCAGCTTTATGAAGGTGGGCCCTGCTCTTGGCATAGTTTCTATTTCATAATTGTTGCTTACCGAAAGCAAAGTGAAAGGCATGCTTACTTGTCGACAAGTCTTGAAAGCAGATGAGTGCTGCATCGATGCAAGTCCATTATGAATGCGCATTTACATCGTCAAATCTTCTTTATTGTATTATGTTGTTATTTTTACTTCTGGTAATGAAACCAAGGATGCCTCATAAGTGAACTTAATCCCTGTAGCTTGCAAGCCTGAGGAAACCTGTAAACAAGGGTGCTTGCTATGTGAACCAGAAACACCAGAGTTAACCCCTACTCTTCCACAACAATGGTTCTGGGTTCTTTTACGTGCACTACCAATCCTAGTACACGGGACCTACGGCTTAATGTCCCATCCGAAGGACAAAGCAATGATGATAAAGTATCTTGCTCAAGGACACAAGTGCCACGACCAGGACTCGAACCCACACTCTGCTGATCAAAAACACCAGAGCTTGAGTCCGGTGCTCTTAATCCATGACATGTTTATGAGATACTCTTTTGCTTATCACATTTCTCTGCCATAGTTGGCACAACAATTCGCTGACCAGTAAACAGCTTTATGAAATTTAACCCAGTTGACCGCTTAAAAACGTGCTTGTGTACTTATTGACAGATGCAGGAAGGACTATTCAACAAGTGAATGCAGAGAGACAGGATGTTGAGATTAAACTGTAAGTAAAACCCAGCATGACTTCAATTTAGGAACAAATCTTACCCTTTGTTAATTTGATTGCTACATTTGTTATATAGATTGCCGTATCTTAAAGGGGATTGTATACGTTTGATAATTGTAACCCACTGTTTGTTTCAATCCTTCATAGTTGTAGATATATACCATAAAACTAACTGTATAAATTTCATTTCAAAAGGTGGCAGCATTTTTTGAGATACTGCCGAAAATCTGGAACGGTTATGTCCACACAGGAGGAATTATCTGTAATTGGATTACCCAATGCAAAAAATAGTTAATGGCCTGTTGTTTTGACCCTAGCAGAGTTTTTCTCGAACGTATACACTGTATTCAGCTGAAACTTTCAAAAGAGAAAAAGAAAACCCGGAACATTTGTTAAAAGGCACGGTACACGTTTGGTAATTGTCAAAGACCAGTATTCTCACTTTGTGTATCCCAACATATGCATAAAATAACAAACCTGTGAAAATTTGGGCTCAATTGGTCATCGAAGTTGCAAAAAAATAAGGGAAAAAAACAAAAACCCTTGTTGCACAAATTTGTGTGCTTTCGGATGCCTGAAAAAGGCTTCAGGCCTGAAGTCTCGTTTCCAGCAGAAATATTAAGCTGTATTTTCTGCTGAAGCCGTTCTATAAAATTGGACCCGGGTGTCGAGAAAGTTGGGAAAAGTATTTGAAAGAAGTTGTTTGAGTTGATAATTTGAAGTTGATACCGACTTTGCGTTTGACTTGATCAGCGACACCGTCAACCGTACCCTGGACCACAAACAGCGACAGATTAACCAACAGAGTAAGACGCTTCAAATGCTGGGCACCAGGATTAACAGCATTACCGGTGAGAAGTTGCGTCTGAGCGGCGAGCTGCAACAACAGGAGAAGCTCCAGAGTCAGAAAGCCGAGTTGACTTCAGCCAATCAGAGCTATGCTAGAGAGATCACTGTAAGTCTTGTTTATTATCTGTCGTTTGACCTCGGCCTAGTTTTGCAGCGATGCCAACAATAAGTTTTTAGTAAAACTCAATTAATAATAACATTAATAATAATAATAATAATAATAATTTTTGATATATATAATGTGCCATGTGTATCATAATTGTGACTTCTGGCTCCAAATTATCAAATCTGTTGGAGATCGTCAAGAATAACTTTATGAGACGAGGCGACCATAATACAACACCTTAAAAGGGATAAAAGGTGAGGTGACGCATATTGCTGCCAGAACATGCCAGAACCTCATGGCGAACCCCTTCTCTTTACGATAAATGTACTGGGTTCTTTTGCGTTCAATAAACACCACACGGGACCTACGACTTTACGTCCCATCCGAAGGACGCAGCAATAATGGTTAAGTGCCTTGCTTAAGGACACAAGTGTCACGACCGGGACTTGAACCCCCGCTCTGCTGATCAGAAACACCAGAGCTTGAGGCCGGTGCGCTTGACCTCTCTCGGCCACGACACGCCTTAAAATCTTATCTTATATGATCATCAATTCTTACTTCAATAAACTTGTCTCTTGTTACTTCCCTGCAGGATGCAAACAAGCAACTGAAACCAATCCAGGTACGTATCTCATTTACTTTCGTTGTCTTATTAACTTTGCTTATCTTATGTTTAGTGCGAGAAGATTTTATGATGAGTGATGAACTTTTGGCAAACCCCGTTTTCTGGAGTGCAACAAAGTTATATCTTTGTCTAAAACTCCAGAATGTAAGCACTAAGCCATTTGAGTGATTTACTACCTTGTTGTGTGTATCGAACTGGGTATTGTACACGTACAACCTTTTAACCTAACTGAGTTTACGATCTTGTTGTGTGGAGCAAACTCTGTATTTACAATTGTGCTAGATACAGCCACAAGAGTTTACGACCTTGTTGTGTGGGGCAAACGGTGTTTACAAGTGTAGATACAACCTTTTACCAAACTGAGTTACCTTGTTGTGTGTAGGAAACTATAAATTTGCTAGATATGTCCTTTGACCAACCTGAGTTAGGACCTTTTGACCAATACTGAGTCGCTACCTTTCAACCATACTGAGTTATGACCTTTTGACTAACCTGAGTTACGACCTTTTGACCATACTGAGTCACTACCTTTCAACCATACTGAGTTACAACCTTTTGACCAATACTGAGTCACTACCTTTCAACCATACTGAGTTACGACCTTTTGACTAACCTGAGTTACGACCTTTTGACCAATACTGAGTCACTACCTTTCAACCATACTGAGTTACGACCTTTTGACTAACCTGAGTTACGACCTTTTGACCATACTGAGTCACTACCTTTCAACCATACTGAGTTACGACCTTTGACCAACTTGAGTTACAACCTTTCAACCATACTGAGTTACAACCTTTTGACCAATACTGAGTTACAACCTCTCAACCATACTGAGTTACAACCTTTTGACCATACTGAGTCACTACCTTTCAACCGTACTGAGTTACGACCCTTTGACCAACCTGAGTTACAACCTTTCGACCATACTGAGTTACGACCTTTTGACCAATACTGAGTTACAACCTTGTTGGATTGAAGTGTTGAATTATTTGCTCCAAATTTACAATGTCACATAAAATAACATAAATTTGAGGGGGAATGAGTTTGCATTTGGTAGTAACCTTATAAATTTGTGAAACAGTAACTGAAAGCTCAGTTAAAAGACAAAAAAAGAACATTTGTACACAAAATTTCACCTTGCACCATACTTGTTATTTGACTTTCAAAATATATTGCATAACATAGCAAAGTGAAATGTCTACAATTTGAAATTATAAAAACACGACTTTTTGTCTTCTTTAGATTAAACTGAGTAAACTGATGAACGATAAAGAAAAACTACACATTGAGAAAGAAGAGAAGATGGAAGAGCATAAATCCCAGTATGACCTCATCCACCAGAAGAAAAATGATGTCAATATTTCTACAAAGAATATCAAAAGGTAACATACGTTGTCATTGTGACTTTGTCATTGTGACTTTGTCATTACCACTTTGTCATTGCCCCTTTGTCATTGTCACTTTGTCGTTATTTCTTATATAGCGCATTTTACAATAAAGTATCAATACGCTTTACATCATTGCCCTGGTCATTGGGCCAATAACATTCCTTTAATCTTTCTCAGCTCCCTGTGGAGTATACAGCCCCGAGCTGCCGTGGCGCTCCAAAGGCTTTTCAAACACAATATCAACCTCTACCCTCGCAGGTACCCATTTGTACCCATGGGTGAAGAGAAGCAATTATATTGAAGTATCTTGCTCAAGGATACAAGTGTCATGACCGGGATTCGAACCCACACCCGGATGACTTAACCATCAGAACTTGAATTCGATGCTCTAAAACACTCGGCCACATGACACCCATTGTCACTTTGTCGTTGCCACTTTGTCATTGCCACTCTGCTCTTGCCGCTTTTGTCACTGGAACTTTTTTTGTTTTGCCTTTGTCACTGTCAGTTACTTGTCCCTTGTCCTTTGAAATTGTGGTCAATTAATTAATTGATTGATCTTTAACTGTAAACTGACTGATTGATTTATTGATTGATTTATGGATTGATTACCAATTTGCCTGTAGCTACGAGGCATCTGGCAAGGAAGCGAAGTTGATGAAAGGACGTAGCGAGATCACGTCCATCGAAGAAAACATGGCCGAGCTCAGTCGCAACCAGAAGGATCTGACTACAACAATCAATCAATTAAACGAAGACATCGCTAACCAACAGGTGCGTCGGATCTTAGTTTTGTATTTGTAGATTTGGATACATAAAGACTATTATTATTATTGTATACTTCTGGTAATGAAACCGAGGATGCCTCATATGTGAGCGTAATCATTGTAGCTCGCAAGCCTGAGGACACCTGTAAACAAGGGTACTTGCTATATGAACCAGAAACACCGAGGTTAACCACTACTCTTCCACGATAAGTGTTTTTGGTTCTTTTACGTGCACTACCAATCCTACTACACGGGACCTACTGCTTAAGGTCCCATCCGAAGTACAAAGCAATAAGTCTGGTTTCGTAGAGTAAGTCGGTTTTCGCAGACTAAATCAGGTCATAGGTTTAGTTTATTTTTCGCACTTCATAATTTGTGTTTTTCTTAAATAAACTTCCCAACTTTAGATTCCGTGTGATTAAGTATGATTTTTCGGACTAATTCAGATTTCTCAAACCATATCTTGTTGCTTTTTCCTTCTTTTTTGTTCGTCCTCCACACAACAATTTTTTTCTTTTTATAAAATGGCCAAAATTTAGTTTTGTGTATTTTACATTTTTCTGCCCTTCATTCCAAGTGTAAACAATGTCTAGAACTTTTATAACTAGTCGTTATACTTTTTCTACTCATACTTTTGAACAGTATATTCCTCTGCTCTACAATGGTAATTTAAACGTCTTCTGTATAGACCGATCCGAGGCGCGCAACGCTGCACGCTGCCATAGATGCACCGCCATTGATGGGTCGCTGGTAGCGCAATTTTTTGTACACGAAGACATGGAAAAATCGTTGTCTTTTCAACTTTTATGTGAATTAGGCGTCTTTCTAAACGATTTACACAATTTCCCTGACAAGGCAGCATGACATAACGATGTGTAGAACACTGACCGTAAATATTTACAACTAAACATAAACTGAATCCTGAAAACGGCGCAGACAATAGGTGAGTTTAAGTGTGATAGACGTGGAAACTGCACGGTCGGGTTTGAAATGTGCTACATTGCGGGTTTTTTGACAGAATTTCAGTATTCACGTTCTGTTTAGTTTCAAATTTCTAATTAGTATATTCTACATCATTTTATCATGCTGTCCTGTCAGGGAAAGTGTGTAAATCATTGAGGAAGACACTTAATTCGCATAAAAAGTAAAGCGTACAACGTGTTTTCCATGTCTTTGTGTACAAAACATTGCGCTGCCAGCGTCCCAGCAATGGTGTTGCAGCCATGGCAGCGTGTAGCACTTGCGCATATGGATCGGTCTATACCGCGAGGTATGCGTTGGGTTGTTAGCCTCTAGGTCTGTCTTTACATATAACCCATATCTGAAAGTGATTATGTACACTTTGTGAACATTCTTATTTCAGGTCAGGGACCGAGAGTTATCGGACAACATTCAACTGCGGAAGAAAGTTGCGGAGATCACTAAGGTTGAAGAGGAACTGAACAAGCTTAAGGAGCAGCTCGGAGGGGTCGATCAGGAACATATGAAAGGAGAGAAGAGGGAATTACAGACCAAGTACTCTAACTTGTCCAAAGAGGTGAGATGTTAACCACTTATTTTTTTATTTTATTTTTTTACAGTTTAATATCAGCATTTCCAAATCATACATGAGACTAACACTCCTGTACAAAGCTTTGCATCGTCTGGCATCAGTTGACCTCAGCAACTTCTACATCAACCCAGAGGGATCAAGACAAACTAGACAAACTTCTGCATTATCATTTAGACGTCCTCAACCAAACAAAAACTGTCATAAATACTAATTTTTGCCAAAGAACAATAGCCCAGTGGAACAGCCTGCCTTCTGACATCAGGGAGTCACTAACTATAGAAACCTTTAGGACTAGAACCCACAACAGCAATCTTCTTCAAATCACACGGGGCTTTTTCGGATGACTAAGCTGCTTTGCACTGCCACTGCGCCCTGTGCGAGATATCCAGTCTATCAGAGTTTGCACAGTAGTCAACAGATGCAGAAGAACATCTTTATACATAGATAACAAAAAGTGTTAACAAATTACCAAGTAAAGACAACATTCTCATGAAATTCACCCCCAAAATTTAACTAGAGCGGGATTTGAACCAACGACCTCCGGATTAACGTGCCGGCGCTCTACCAACTGAGCTATCTAGCCTCATGTTGGCGGTCTCCCTATTTTGTCAATATCTTTGTTCGGGGGTGCCAGTCAGAAGCCATACAATCGTTAACTGCCGTGTAGCCAGGAATCACACCCAGGTTTACGATGCAACCTGGGAATTTTTAGAGTTCAAATTTAAGCGGTAACTTGTGATCAAGCAAGTCATTGTACCAGAATATATTCAAATCCAACTTCAGAAAATGCTTTTTGCAAACCCTGGCAAACTCCTAGGAATTAGACAATTCCTGGGAAATAGCTTCCCTCCGCTTGGGAGTAGTGTTAAGTGAGATAACCCCCAGGGTAAGCATACTTTAGTGTTCAGTTTTTCCCGTGAAAATTGCATCAAGTCTGAAACAGACATTGGATGGGCGATGATGTTAAAATTTCACAAGAATTTCCTTTGGTTTAACCCTTTCATGCACCATTTATATCAGCGATAAATTGATCATATGGACACATTCAATATTTACTCATATTTTGCAAATGGCGACCCCCCCCAAAAAAAACAGGTCACAACAATTGCACCCTCAAGAGTCCTCTTTCCCATTCTGAAAACTGTGTGGCTGTGCGATCTTTCGTTTTACAACTATTTTTCTGAAGGGATTTAAACCGGTCGCTTGTGACCGGTCGGCACGTCAAAGAGGTAACTTCCAAGGAGTGGGCTCTCTGTAGTGTAAAAAGGGTTATATTTTGGGGGCTTACTACCTAATTTGCTAAGCAGGAATTTTCTATGCTTAGCCTGAAGTACAGGCTTATAGGCTTTCTTTAAGTGGCACTGTTGTATGTACCGGTAATATGCAAAATTCAATACAGGCATACAATCCTCCACGCAGACTAAGCTCATCAGACTCCTCCCTTCTTCAAGTTCCCAGATCTCAACGCTCTTGGGGTGACTACAGTTTTCCCATGCTGGCCCTACTCTCTCTGGAACAGTCTTCCACTTGCCCTCCGTCAAGCCTCATCAGCTAGTTCTTTCAAACAATTATTCAAAAACTATTTGTTCACACCCTAATCTAAATTAGTATAGTTTTTCTGCTTATTGCTTTTGCAAATTGTTGAGTGCCTTGAGCGTCACTGCGTGACGGAATGGTGCGCTATATAAGAAGCCACTATTATTATTATTATTCATTATAGAAAAACCAAGCTGATGGTCGGCAGGCAGTCTTGAAGGAAGAGGTCAAGAAAGCTGAAAAGGAGTTATCTTCGGACATGTATAGCAACGCTGATGACAAGTACAATGACAAGATGATACAACTACGGGTGAGTAAACCTTTAGAAAAAATATATACACCATAACATGGTTTGAGGGTGGGCAGTCAGTGTTATGTAGCATCAGTACAAAAACGTTGCATCTTGTTTTTGCAAAAAACGTCTTATCTCGCTTGAAAATTCTACGTGCAAAAAAGTGGTATCTCGGCACATACTTGTTTTGTGTGTACATCTGGGCTATTTTAAGTGACATACGACATTTTGACAATTTCAAACTCGCACAGAGCATAAGTGCTATTTTAGGAGATACGACATTTTGGCACTGACACAACGATTAGCTCCCAGAGGTATTGGTGCGCCTCAGGAACTAGTTCGTCAATATCGAGGGGAGCTGATATCGTCTGTCCATCCAAAATGAAACATGTTATATTTGTTTTACTTTATCTCATACTTCTCTTGCTCGGCAATATTGAGCAGAAAAAATGCTGCTTGACATTTACGTGTGCCATCACCTTTAGCTATGGCGATGTTTGCGCTTCAGTGCTACACTGGTGTGACAGTTCCACGAGTGCTTTGTAAAGCGCATGGGTAGTAGGCTATTGCACATGTAGGCTACTACGCATGCGTTTTTACCCTGTGCGTGACTGTTGCACATGCGATAAGTCTTCTAGTTTTTCCCTCTGGAAAATTCAAACATTTTTTATCTTTGGCTTTGCTTCGTGATCATATGGGGCAATGTGGCTGGCTGCCAAAGTTGCTGTTGCAAGCCAGCGGCTTGAACGCGTTGAGCCGCGTCCTTCTAATTCAGCTTCTCAGCTGCAAGTAAGGATGATTAGCCTTCTAAATTATTATATAGTTGTTATCATAGAGCTGCTTAAGCAGAGAATGATGCTTAACAATATTCTGCTAGGCCAAAACAAGCAGGATACTAGTCACATAAATTGCACATGTGTCATGGTATTTTAGCTGGTAACCTTATTCTGGTAAGCATAATCATATTGTGCTTAGCTACTATTTGTGCTTAAGTGTCAGATTTTTTAAGGTTCATGCAGGCTGTTAACCCTTTAGAGACCACAGCGGCCACAAGCGGCTTGTACCAAAATGCCCATAGCAGCCGCTAACGGCCGCAAGGTTTGACCTACTCTGTTCACATAAAGAGGTCAAAGAAAAGGTCATGTCTGGATATGAAATTTTCCAATGAAGTATGTTAACATAGGATCCCCATTTCTAAACACAAAACTAAATTTTCTGTTTCATGTTATTTCTGTTGACATTTTTACTGACAAAATTTGATTAAAGAAATGAACAGTATTAGCATTGTCTGGGCATTTTGTGATGATTATACAGAACTGAATGGTCTCGAAAGGGTTAATAAAGTTGAAAGACGAGGTCAGCGAATTTCAATTATAATTTGGGGATCACCAAGGGGGGTGAAAGGATCCCCATTGGTAATGTTAAAAAATTCATGGCACCCCTCTATTAGCTGGGGTGAGACCCCCTTGAATTTGGACACCTCTAATGCAAAGAATATAGTGTTTTTTTACTGAAATTACCCTAAATTCTATCTTTACAGAAATGTGCTTTAAACTCAACCGATTTATACAATTTTTTTAGTCATGTCTGTAGTGTTCTATATATAATAACATAGCATTTCTTAAATTTGCTTGTTTGGTTTAGAAATTATGCTAAGTGAACTTTAAAAATGGCATAAAAATTACATTTTTTCAATTACTAAAAACTTCCGAAATTACTGAAATTTGAAATCAATGTATTTTCTATATTCAGGCTAGTTCAACATTGAAACTCACATGCGTAAGAGGTTATGTAGTGTGCTTAAAGGATATTAAATCTAACATTTGGGTTTTTTCAAAATTGTTGAGGTAGGGAATTTTGTATATGGGTCATATTTACCCTTATTTTTAAGCAATAAATCGTGTTTTCCAGTTTAATTGAGTTACCAATTCCTTTTTATTGATACTTTTGAGTTATTATAACTGAATAGATACAAAGCACCATGTTCTTTTACAGAAAAACACATTTTAATGATTTTGGAATATTCCATTCCTTGAAAGGGGGGTTTTAACCCTCCCCAACCACGTGGTTTATCTAATTGTGCACAATACACCCTTCTATATTTATGCTGACGTCATATTTTAAGGGTCAAAGCGAGGCTGTGGGTGGTAGGCTTTTACACTGCACCATTCTGCTACATGAGTTTACCATCAGACATGAGCTTTTGGATGGATTTTGCGAGCGTCCGAAGGGCTGTATGGTCAAAATCAGAAACGAATGTAGTGTAAAAGCCTACCGCCCACAGCCTCGCTTTGACCCTTAAAATATGACGTCAGCATAAATATTAAGAAGGGCGTATGCTTCCTTTATAGCCATACATCATGACAAAAACAATCTTTATTGTTAAAAATAATATTAGCTAAAGATTGGGCCACCCTGTACAAAAAATGTTGTTTATAGCAATTTAATGGTATATTCAATAAAAATGTTCAGAGCCATTTTTTAAGTCAACATATTGTACTGACAAATGTTCATAAAAATATAATTTTTTTTTTTTTTAAAAAAAAAAAAAAACTATTATCACACACACAAGTCAGTGATGCATGCAATGGTATATAGATATATATAATATATGATATCATCAGAAACAGTTGCAGTTGTAATAGCATTTCGAACTTCTGATCTATAATACTTTTGGGACCTATGACATAACAAAATCAGTTTGACCTGTTATACCTTTTTATATTTCTAAAACAATTATTTCTGATAATACACTGTACTTTGTTAATTATAAGCCTTTTGTATTTTGGAACGTGCTAATCGTCATGATGATAACCTGTGTTGATAATGATAACATAATTGCACGTTTCAATTTTTGTATTATTTAGTTACATTGTTGGTTTTATTACTGCAAAGTGGAAGGCTTACGATATGATGATTATGTCTTGTCATCGGAGCCACCTTTGTTGGTACAAGTACATGTACATTGACCAACAAGACTTTTCAGTACTTTGATGAAACTGTCTTTGCGCGTTTCAGGTCCTTCAACTCTCAATCCAAAGTTTTCACACAGATCTTTCAATTCAGTTATGCGTTTCGATTTACCTTTGTCCTGTGTAATTAGAGTACAAACATTGATATCACCAAACATGATTGGATGGGAAATGTCTGTTTCAGCATAAACTGGTTTGCGAAGTCTTTCTTCGTTCTCTGAACTTTCCCAAGTACGAAAGTCTTCTTCACTCGCATCTACGTCCACATCATCATGGTGACCTTTGCCTGCTTGATGCCTTTCCTGAGCAGCTGCAAGCCTACTAACAAAACTTGAAATTTGTTTCACAGTCCACCATTCTGCGGGAAGGAAAACAAACTGACCATTGATATTTTTCAAGGTTTTCATGACTTTTGCAACGTGCGTGGCATCGGCTTTGTGCCCAGTTCTTATACCTGCATTGAACTGATCAGTCAGAAAAGATTTGACATTTTCAGACAAAGCTGATACTTTTCTCGGACCTTTCAATGCCCACCCCATGTTCTGTATGATCATTTTCCCAGCTGATCCAGCTGCAGTTCCTGAGCTGGTGCTAGACTCTGCCTCAGCTGCTGGTATCAGAGGCACTGTGTATTGTTGTTGAGCGTGGACGCCTGAAACTTTGTCCGCCCACTGCTTTCTTATGCTATCATACGCTGATTAATTTCAGTTGAGGAAATAACAGAAAATGATAAAAAAGAAGAAGAATAAAAGACAGTAATGGTTTTAGCAACAAATTTCAAAGGCCTACTAATAACGCGATTTTTTGCCCATATAGCATCAAAACACCATTATACATAAAACGGTTAAGGTCCATTTTTGTATTTTACTTTGATGTAAATAAGATATTTATGATATGATCCTAATTGTTCAACTTGATTGCAAAATAAATGAAATTTATTTTAAAATCATGTTTTTTTAAAGTAAAGTCTAACTTGTTGCAAATTTTACAAAGCACAAAAAGACAAATACTTCAAGACATCTCACTCAAGAAAAAAATAAAAACCCACACTTTTGAAAGCATAGGGCTATTGCTGAAGGGTGTGCAATGTGTTGTTTTAAAGGACATTTGGAAATTAGCCTGGATATAGAAAATAATCGAATTCAAAAAAGGGCAATTTTTGAAATTTTGTAAAATGGGGTAATTTGGTGTTACAAAAAATAAATGTTGCTAAAGTAGGTAGCATCTGTACTGTTGTGTGTGCAAGCACAAAGGTATGCACATTGAAAATACTTTTGTTTGAGATCAATTGGTTGCTTAGTTTTTCTGTAGTAACTTCTGTAAGTTTGACGTAAAACTGTTTTTAAGCTCCTTCTTGTACATGATTTTGGGCTCATTTGTAGGGGGTTACCATATTTTCCTGAGGGGGGTACTGCAGATTTTTTACTGATATCATTTTTGTAAATAGTCTTCATAGTACATCAAAGTTGCAAAATATAATTGGATTTCGCCGACCCCCATCTTTCACACCTGCATGACCCTTAAAAAATCTTACACTTAAGCAGCTCTATGAAATTAGGCCCTGCCATAAAGACTGTGTCACACTGGGCAATTTACAGGCAACCATTTCCAGGCAATCTCTAGGAAGAAAATTCATTCACATTTCAGTTTTCTCATTATTTTTCTTGGGAATAGTGAGTTACAGCTAGAAGAATGTCTCTTGTGCTGCCGAAGTGTCACCTTGTGCTTACACAGTGCAGATGGTTGCCTCCAAGTTGCCTGAAAATAATGCCCTGTGTGACATGGCCTTTATTGATACCCATTCACTCCTTGGTGAAGAGAAGCAATTAAATGTGAGAGCCTATGTCAGTGATTGAGAATGAATAAAGTACTGGCTGTAAGATAATAAAGACATTCTTGTCACAAGAAGAGGATCTGAAAAAAATATCCTCGCCGTCTCACTCATACCACCCACACTTCTAATGATGCAATCGTCAAAATAGCTCCTTTGGTCACCGTCAATATATTCGCCCACCACATTCCCCTGTCACGACAAACATTGCGAATATAATAATCTGACACGGACCCTACCCATAAAACTTGTACAAATTATCAAACTTATGGTTTTCAAAGTGTTACTGAATTGGACAGCGCCATAATTTATTTACTATTTAAAAACAAGGACTAAAAAAACAAAAAGCTCCCTTCTATGAAAACCAAGTAATATGATCATTTGAGGGTGACTATAGGTTATGAAGTGTAGCTTACAGGTAATCTTTCAGTCGCCAAGTGAGATTTATCAGATGAGCTTCTACTAAGAGTCAAACGAATGTCTCGGTCTTGGTCAGTGAACTATCACGCTCTAATCCTCATCCTAGAAAATGTGAAAGAAATTTAATTTTAATATGAAGGCTCTGATACAGCAATGGTGAAGTGTTGTACAGGTTATAGGTTGTCAGAACTATAAAAATTAATTTGCTAGCGTATGACTATGTTTAAAATTAGTCTTTTGTCTTCTTGCTGGATGTTCTGATCTGACTGCAATATTCGTAATCGCATGTTCTGGTATCTTCATTGGAATAGATTCCCCCGCAGTTGTATTTTATCCAGCAAACTCCTTTGTTTTAAAGGAAGTGATCATCAGACGTTATGTAAACTTCATCTTGAATGGAACTTCGTTTTCGGCTTAATGTGTGAACAAAATAAGTCCCTCACTTGGGTATGTGTGTTTTCACTCGTACTGCACTCGTACCGTACCGTTGATTACAGAATGTGTGCAACCCGCTCATCGTAGCCTATCCAGTCAATGTTACTGGAGAAAAATGACTCTTCCAAAAACCAGTAATGTATCTTACTTTTAGTTTCTTGATTGTTATTTTTTCCAGACAACTGAGATTGCAAACAGCGATTTGGATAAATACTCCAAGGCTTTGGATAGGTCAGTATTTGATTGAATTCTTGGGGGAAATCTTCTTAGGAATAAGAATTTTAATTTGGAATTATGTTGATTTTAACCAGAATATATTTAATCAATTAAAGAAGTTTTATTCATATCTTGAATCTTGGGAAGGAGAAATTTGTTTCTATAAACGCAATGGGAATGATAACAAAGTAAACAGTTCTGATAATTCAAAGTGACCATTTAAAGGCAGGGTCATGGATTGGTAAACACTCAAAATTTTAATGACCTTAAAAACTTGCTCTGTGAGAAGCACTGCAGCTGTTGATAGTAAAATCTATTTTGAAAAAAGGATTCCCTTCAAAGTATGGTATGGATAGCTTTTCACCCAAAGACATTTGAATCTGAGTAACAATTCATATGCATGAATCCTGAAATATGCATGAAATGTTCACATGTGACTTTTATTGTATCTTTCTCTATATTTTTGCCTATAAATCAGAGTAAAACAAAACTGGGAAAAAAAAGAAAAAAATAAGAAATGAGAAGACGACAAAAACAAAGTAGAAGAAGCCCAATTATTAATCATGTGTTGTTACTTTTGTCATCTTCCTTTTATTTTAAAGTTTTTTGGCCCAAATTTGATAAAAAATGCAGGACTTACCCCTTGTGATTTTTTAAATTTTTGACCAAAATTTAAAGTTTGATTTTATGCTGAAGTTTGATTTCACATGCTTTTTCCTTAAAATATGAACAAATCTATCCAGAAAGGAAATGAAATATCAAGACGTAGACAGTGTAGCGAAGGCAATGACAACTGATAAAGCTCACAGCTGTGGGCCTCCAAACCTAAATGTAACTGGGTTTTTTTTTCCAGAGCCGTCATGAATTATCATCACATGAAGATGTCTGAGATTAACAAGATAATCCGGGATTTGTGGCGAGTGACGTATAAAGGACAAGGTGACATTTCACAAAGTCTTCAGATTATTTCTCTTGGGAATTTCTGACGTTGTTTCTTCTCAATGTTCGAGTGGGATTTAAGAAATAAGGCACAGTGGAAATCTAGACAGTAGGAGGGTTTGTGTTTGGATCAAGAAAACACCTTGAGGACTCAGACTTTTGGAATATTTTCTCGAATTATGTTTATTTAAAGGGTCTGTACACGTTTGGTAATGACTCTGAAAATGAATGGTAATAAAAACTTACTTGGTAAGAAGTACAGCAGCTTTGGAAAGTATAATGCATTTTGAGAAACATTTCACTTTGAAGTACTGCGGTTATGGAAAAAGATATCATTTTTTGTCCCCCAAAATTTGAATCTAAGAAGCATTACTGCAGTGACGTTTCTCAGATTGTGTATTCCAGTTGCTGATTATTCTTCCTGCGTGGACATAACCGCTCCAGATTTTTGGCAATATCTCAAAACGCTACCACCTTTTGAAATGAAATTTTCACGGTTTAGTTTTATGGTATATATCTACAACTATATAGGATTGAAACAAACAGTGGGTTCCAATTACCAAACGTATACAATCCCTTTATATTTAAAGAAACAAACAGTGGGTTCCAATTACTAAACGTATACAATCCCTTTATATTTAAAATGAATTTACTTATATAGGGTAGTTCAAAAATAAGTGTACCCACTTTTGACAGCCATTTTCTTCTACTTACTTATAAGCTTTTACAATTATTTTTGTATTTTATGAAAGTGGTGACTGTTGAGCATTAGTGGTGAAAAAATCTAAGAAATCAGTTATTTTGTTTTCAAAATATGGTAGTTAAAAGATATAATGTGCAACGTTGATTTGTCCACAGAGGTTTTCTTATCTCCGCTTGACTAATACTCTTTTGTAATCTTTTTAATAATAAATGCGTTGAATAATGTTACACGTCGATGAACATAAACTAACCTTCTCTGGACAGGTGATTTAAAAGTGATATACATCACTTTATGGATTTGAAAGTCCAGTAACAATTACTGTTGGCCAGGTTGGCCTCAAAGTGGATGGAGTTGAAAGAGCGTTCGTGGACGAATCTGATTTGCCTATGATACCTTTAAACTACCATATTTTGAACACAAAATTTATGATTTCTTTGATTTTTTCATCACTAAATTTTACAAACCTTCATTATGATTGCAAAAAAATTTCCTAATCTTGAAATGTAAGTCTGGCCACTAGATTTTTTGCTGGAAGTTTATGTTCTAGAATTTTTGAAATTATAGATTCAAGAAATATTTATGTTCAAAGTGTTCAATGAATTTATCTGAATTTGTGCACCATTGTTGAATTTTCATTCCTTCCATCGCTAAAAATACATTCTTTATTCACTTATATTTACTTGAATATTTACTTAAATTTTACAAACATTGGTGAAAATGACATCATTTTCAAACCTTCATTATAATTGCAAACAATTTCTGAATTTTGAAATGTATTTCTGGCCACTAGAGTTTTTTGCTGGAAGTCTACATTCTAGAATGTTTGAAATAATAGATTCAAATTGTTTAATAATTTCAGCTGTATTCAATTTGTGTACCATTGTTGAATTTGCATTCCTTTAATTGCTAAAGATACATGCTAAATTCCCCCCCCCCTGATTTAATGCAGACATTGATTATGTGGAGATCCGTTCCGATGAAGAGACTGGAGGAACACAGCAACGTAAAAATTACAACTATAGGGTGAGTCTGGTTTTGGTTTACAAAAAAATGGAAGGAAAAAGTTACCTGCCTTTTCTGTCCTTTTGTTTTCCACCCAAAAGTGTTCCAACATGTGAATGGGCATATGCTGGCTTGTAGTGAGAATAATTTGAGTTGATTAGTGTTATTAATTTTTAATTGCCCACAAATTTCATTCACAAACTGGAAGGAAAAGGGCAGGTAACTTTTTGCCTTCTATTTTTGATGGAAAGTTGAGGATGATTTAACAAACACAACATTTTAAAACAGAACATTATTCAACTCAAATTATTTTCAGTGTAAAGCCTGCATGTCCATTCACATGTTGAAACACTTTTGGGTGGTGTCAGGTACTTAAAGGCACTGAACACGTTTGGAAATTGTCGAAGACCAGTGTTCTCACTTGGTGTATCCCTACATATGCATAAAATAACAAGCCTGTGAAAATTTGGGCTCAATTGGTCATCGAAATTGCAAGAAAATGATGAAAGAAAAAACACCCTTGTTGTACAAATTTGTGTGCTTTCAGATAGAAATAAAAACTTCTTGCAAGAAGTTTTTATTATTTTAGTGAGAAATTACCTGTTTCTCAAAAACTACGTTACTTCAGAGGGAGTCGTTTCCTACAATGTTTTATACTATCAACAGCTCTCCGTTGCTTGTTACCAGGTTTATTTTTTATGCTAATATTTGTTTTGAGTCATTACCAAACGTGTACGATACCTTTAACAAAAAAAGTTACAACCATTAGAGAAACTGCTAACGTGATGGATGCAAAGTGGTACCCTTTATTTTGTTTCCTGTCATATCTAATTGACAGAAAGTATGCAGATCATTATCTTGTTTACCCATTTCTTGCTAAGAATGAATTAACGGCAAGAATTCTGTGGACTAATCTATATTGAAACCACCGTAGTCTAGTGTTGTTTGTAACGCCAAATGGAATATTACAAAGTACCATCCACTTAGAATTAGTAAGTTTAACACTCAGTTGTGATTCCCACTTGGCGATAAAATTATAGACTACTCTTTTTAGATTTTAAGAATTTTGTTAAGCAGGTTTGAAATAGTTGGGATTATCTTTACCATGCAATTAATTTTTACCGGTCAGTATTCTGATACCTGGCAGTGTTGATAAAATAGAATTAGCTGTTGCAAACTGCTTACCAAGCAAAAGGACCTATGGTGTAAATGCAAAAAATAGTTAATGGCCTGACGTTAATGGCAGTGTTATTACACCTCAATCAAAAACTGCGGAACGGAGACCGAAGGGCAGTCGACAATATCTCATTCCTTTATCAGCCGTCTTTAAACCCCCCCAACCCCTTGTCTCTCCTCCTAATGTAAAGATCGTGTATCATGTCGTATGATTTCCTCCCCATGTTGGAGATTAGTGGTTTTATGATCTCTCATTTGGGAATACTTCCCGGGGGAGATTTTAATCTATTCCGAGTTTCAGATTTCTTCTTAATAATTTCATTTGCATGTTGATGATTACCTCATTTGGTTTAGGTTGTCATGGTGAAGGGAGATACAGCGTTGGATATGAGAGGTCGTTGCAGTGCGGGTCAAAAGGTCAGGTCAATTACCTAGTGAAATGTAGCCTCTATTTCAGTTCAATAACCTTGTAAAATGTAGCCTCTATTTCAGTCGCTATTTTGTTGTTTCTTTTACAAAGTTCTAGACTCCTTCAGTCGTCCTTACCATACACAGCCGATTGTTGTTTGATTTGTAGGGTATTGAATTTATGTTGCGTTGCGTTGATCATAACATCAGGCTCTAGTAAGGATCCATTTTAATATATAACACTATACAGAACAATTGGCACTTATAAAGTGACAACATCATACACAGTCGTACTCTAAGGAGCTGAAACTCAAACAAACACCGTTATTCACCAGACTCAAGCTCTGGCGTTTCTGATCAGCAGAGCGTGGGTTCGAGTCCCAGTCATGGCACTTGTGTCCTTGAGCAAGATACTTTACCATGATTGCTTTCTCCTTTAGCTGGGACATAAAGCCGTAGGTCCCGTGTACTAGGATTAGCCATTCATTCATTCATTTGTTAATTCACTACCGTGATGACTTGATGAGTTGTGCCCATCTGTCAAGCATAGTGTTAGAGAGAGGTGTACCGCTTAGACCAGTGTCAGCCTCGATGGAATATTTCAAGGGCATGTTGGGATGACCTGTTAGGATTGTTAGTGCACGTAAAAGAACACAGAACACTTATCGTGGTAGGGGTTATCCCCGGTGTTTCTGGTTTACATTGCAAGCACCCTTGTTTACAGGTTTCCTCAAGCTTGCAAGCTTCAGTGATTAATTTCACTCATGAGGCATCATTGGTTTCATTACCAGAAATGTACAACAATAATAATAATAATAATAATAACGGTTGTATGGCTTCTGACTGGCACCCCGAACAAAGATATTGACAAAATAGGGAGACTGTCAACAAAGGGCTCATAGCTCAGTTGGTAGAGTGCCCACAGGTTAAACTGGAGGCCGTTGGTTCAAATCCCGCTCTAGTCAATTTGTCTTTGTTCAACCCAAATTATTTCAAATTTGCCCTGTCAGTTTCCCTTGTGGTTTATAACTTGATATTGATAATAATAATTGTTAGTAATATGCCTCCTGAAATAGATATGACTTTAGGAGTTTTTTGAAAGTCTGGATTGTTCTGCTCTTGATGTTTCCAGGCAGTTTATATAAACCCTTGTGTCTGTCGATATTTGTTTCTTCTCTCTAGGTCCTAGCCTCTTTGCTCATCCGTCTTGCTTTAGCGGAGACCTTCTGCCTTAGCTGTGGAATTCTGGCTTTAGACGAGCCAACTACCAATCTAGACAAGGATAATATTGAGAGCTTGGCACAGGCATTAGTTGAGTAAGTATTTATAATAATAGTAATAATAATAATAATAATAACTAGTTCTTATATGGCGCATTTCACAAAAACGTATCAATGCGCTTTACATTAGTGCCCTGGTAGTTGGGCCAATAACATTCCTTTAATCTTTCTCAGCTCCCTGTGGAGTATACAACCCCCGAGCTGCCGTAGCGCTCTGGAGGCTTTTTCAAACACAAAATCAACCTCTACCCTCGCAGGTATCCATTTATACCCCTGGGTGAAGAGAAGCAATTATAGTAAAGTATCTTGCTCAAGGATACAAGTGTCATGACCGGGATTCGAACCCACACCCCGATGACTTAACCATCCAAACTTGAATTCGATGCTCTAAACCACTCGGCCACATGACACCCTATTTATCCTTCCTAGAACCTTAATTGTTTTGTTTTTTTCCCAAGTTGTTCTCAAAATACCGGAGAAAAGGACCAGTTCTGGCTGACTTTGCTAGAACAGGGTCCTTCTTCACAGAGAACAAAAAGTACCTCAGCACATCAAAATTATGCTGACCAGAACAAGGTTACCAACCAAAATACATTCTCACATATACTACATACGACTGGTGTCCTGCTTCAGGCCTGAAACTTCATGAGGCCCAACAGAGGTGCTTGCCTCCGTTGCCTCTGGTCATTGCCTTTTAGACTGGTCCCCTGTCTTTATCCGCAAGGATAAAGACAGGCACTGGTCTTACAATGATTTCATTGGATACAACGATTTCATTGGATACAATGATTTCATTGGACACAATAATTTCATTGGATACAATGATTTCATTGGAAACAAAGATTTCATTGGATACAAAGATTTCATTGGATACAAAGATTTCATTGGATACAAAGATTTCATTGGATACAATGATTTCATTTGATACAATGATTTCATTGGATACACAGATTTCATTGGATACAAAGATTTCATTGGATACAAAGATTTCATTGGATACAAAGATTTCATTGGATACAAAGATTTCATTGGATACAATGATTTCATTGGATACAATGATTTCATTGGATACAATGATTTCATTGGATACAATGATTTCATTTGATACAAAGATTTCATTGGATACAAAGATTTCATTGGATTCAAAGATTTCATTGGATACAATGAATTCATTGGATAAACATGCAGTGACCTAAGCTTTCCATATCTGCGGTATGATTGGTCCGAGGTGATGTAGTTTGTCAGCTTGCACTTTCGGTGGTCTGCATGCAGTGTGTGCAAAATGTTTGTACATGCATGAAATGTTGTTTTATTCACTATGTGTACAGTTGTACATGTACATGTACATGTACGTCTGAAGTGAATTGACTGAGATCAACTTGCAGGATCCTGCCAGGCGCTCGAGGCTGGTATCTGGCGTTATTCACGAGCCTCGAAGTGTGACGTCAGATGTTCAGGCTAATTGCATGGGTGCCCCTTGAATGTTCCAATGGAAATTTTACAATTTCCTCCTAGAGGCTCCCTTGTGCCCTTTCCTTTTCCAAAAACAAACATTAGGCCTAAAAAAAAAAAAGTTTTTATTGCCCTTTTCCGACCGACCCAAAAAATCTGAAATCCACGGTCGCGTTTTTTTTTTTTTTTTTTTTTTTTAAAATGGCGATTTTTTGATTTTGTTTGAAGTATTTTATACTTTGATTCCCAGTAAACGACATTTAAGATAGAAACCTCGATGTTTTTATGTTTCTTTTGCAAAATTGTATTGTTTTATGTTGCAGGCCCGTGAAATCTCCGCTTTCTCATTGACCGTGCCTTTTTTTTAATTTCCGCCTTTTTAAAATGTGAGATAAAAAGACGTGACGAATTTTCCAGGTCGGCCTGCTACATATACATCATACACCACACACGCGACACGAAGTCCGTAAATCCTATGTCCTTGCTCCATGCTGCCATGCAGTGCGCAACGTGAAAGGGCGGGTATCCATCACGCACTTGTGTTGCAACTCCTTGCCAATAGAGGGCGCTGTGTGATCGTTGGCATTCATGTATATGTACATGTATAGACCCATTGCACAACGCGCAGCGTACTCACTGCGCCTATCCTGGGTGTCATTTTGGGTGTCAAAATCGTATACAAACATGCACAAAAGAGAGTTTTGACACCCAAAATGACGCGCATTGTCGGAGGCGCGTTCCGGGTCTATTATAAATCAATAGGTCCCCCTTGCATAACGCGAAACGCTACAGATACGCTGAGGTCACGCACACGTTTTTACGCACAGAGAACAGCTATCGTCCAATGATCTGCCTCCTTTTTGAGAGAGTGACGTCATATGCAATGGGTCTATATCCATGTACACGCACTTTTAAGCACGGCTCGGCGTGGTATTGAACGCGTCATGTTTTCGAACATCAATCAAGATGTCGGTGCAACCATTCCTCTATGGGGCAACACAAGTGCGTGATGGATACCCTGGCTGAACAAAAATTAATATTTTACAGAATAATGTAAGATTTCTTTCCGTCTTGGTCCGGGTTTTTTAAAGTTTTTTTTAAACCTTTTCCTTGCGTGGCAGTTTTCATCGCACGCATCAATTTCTTTTCCGATTGAACGTTAGTGTTTAGAGCGGCATCTAGCCTATCAAGAGTTTCGGCGTGGCGGAGCTCCACTCCCATCATTGTTACATGGTTGTATTTTTCCGCTTTTTTTTTAATGGTCCACTCACAGGCCTGATGTTGCGAAACAACTTCATATTTATATTATTATTTTATTTATTCATACATCAAGTTTTTAAAAGTTTATTTTTGTTTTGAATTCACCATATGAATGTATACTACTTTGAGAACATTAAAATGGTTGAAAACATAAAGTTGTGTGCATATCTACTGTGTTTTTTCCTCCTCTGACGTATTCTTTAAAAAAAAAATATAAAAAAAAGCGACCGACCGACCCTCCCGATTTTTTAGCCAAAAGGGCAATAAAAACTTTTTTTTTTTTAGGCCTTAAGGTCTGCTGCTTATTTTCGCTCAGGAAAATTTTCTGCTTAAGCAGCTCTATGAAATTGGGCTCTCTGGTAATAAATCAGTCAATTAACAAGTAATGAAAATGGAGATATTTCTACGGTCAATAACAAATTTCATGCTGGTGGTTCACGGTAGGATTATATTGCAGGCTCTTTTTTTTGTTCCTTTCTCCCCTTTATTACAAAATGTACATCTTTAAAAATGAGCAGAAACTGAATTCTGGTGACATATTTAAGTAAGCGGAGGTATTTTTTAATTACTGACCTGGTATGTTTCCATGGTAACACAGTATCATCAAGAGTCGGGAGCAACAGCGTAACTTTCAGCTGATTGTCATCACCCACGATGAAGACTTCGTTGAGCTTCTTGGACACTCGGACTACACTGATCACTTCTACCGTATCACCAAGAATCATGAGTAAGTTGTTAGATTTAACCTATTTAGAGACCGTTCATTTCTGTATAATCGTCACCATACGCTCTGACATGGTTTTGTTGTTGATTTTTTGAAACAATTTTTTTCTTGTGAAAGTGTATGAAAAATATATATTTAAATGAGAAATGGTGTTTGTTTTTAGAAACAGAGATACTATGTTAACATGAAAAACATTAGAAAATGTCACTTCAGGTCATGACCTTTACTTTGACCCTTTTGGTTGAGTGGAAGTAGGTCGGATCTTGCAGCCGTTTGCGGCCGCTGGCATTTTGGTACAAGCCGTTTGTGGCCGCTGTGGTCACTAAATGGTTAAGGCTTCCCATGGTGGAGTCTCACAATCAGGCACACTAGTCGAAACATTGAGAACACACTGCCATGTTCTCTCATCAGCAGAGTGTGGGTTCGAGTCCCGGTTGTTGCACTTGTATCCTTGAGCAAGATGCTTTACCACAATTGCTTTGTCCTTTGGATGGGACATTAAGCCGCAGATCCTGTGTACTAGGATTGGTAGTGCATGTAAAAGAACCCAGAACACTTATCATGGAAGAGTAGGGGTTAACCCGGTGTTACTGGTTCACTTAGCAAGAACCCTTTTTTACAGGTTTCCTCAGGCTTGCGAGCTACAGTGATTAAGTTCGCTTATTAGGCATCCTTGGTTTCATGACCAGAAATAAATAATAATAATAATACTAATATTTATATATTGACCCCTTTCATGATGATGTGCAATGATACAACACACATACGTGCACCTATCATGTCTGCCATTTTTTGAGTCAACATGTGCACAAAGGAATTGATTCCCAATATGGCAGCAATGGTAGACGCGCGTTGTGCGGAGGTGCATTCCGCGTCATGCAATGAGTCAATAGAGGACATAACATAATTTGGTGAGGAAACAGTTTTGTAGTTGGTTTATCTCAACGGCCTAAATCTCAACAACTTCTGGCAGCTTGCCAGGATTTAAAACAACCCCCCCCCCCAATAAATACACAGTCGTTGCTTTCCAACTCAAAAGGATGACGATAATAACAAGCAACATCGCCGGTGATAAATGATAACTAACTAACAAACAAGTAGAGCTGACGTTTTTCCTTTTCTCTTTTTGCGATTAATTTTTGCAGATTCAAATCAACGGTTTCCAGGCGTGAGATCGGAACTCTTCAGGCCGTGGCATGATTTCCGGAACTTCTTGTAGTGTCCATCAGCCATATATTTTTTAATGAAGATTATGTGCGGTAAATTGTTGTGTTTATTAATCTGCCTGATTTTGTGGTTGGATTGCATATTGGTAATTCATGTGGAAGAAGCGGCAGAGGGGGAGTGAAGTTATTGCCTTTTTTTGTTTTACATCTGGGTGTATAATTGCCTTTTACTTGTTCATATTGTTAAGGGCAACATCATTTGATAATATCTACTGTGCTTTGTACATTGCTCTTTAAAGACCTTGTCTTTATCTACTGCCGCGGAGTAGAATTGGGAAGTGGGGGGACTACCGAGTTCATATAAGAACTTGTCCTGCTGTTTATCTACTGCCGCAGAGTGGGTTGGGACTTGGGAGACTACCTAGTTCAAATAAGAACTTGTCCTACTGTTTATCTACTGCCGCAGAGTGGGTTGGGACTTGGGAGACTACCTAGTTCAAATAAGAACTTGTCCTGCTGTTTATCTACTGCCGCAGAGTGGGTTGGGACTTGGGAGACTACCTAGTTCAAATAAGAACTTGTCCTGCTGTTTATCTGCTGCCGCGTATGTTAGATTGGGAATTGGGAGGCTACCAAGTTCAAATAAGAACTTGTCCTGCAGATTTATATCTGTTGTTAAAACTTGCCTTTTAGTTCAACGCCAAAGGGGGATTCACAATTCTCCCTTCAGTTTATTGTAGTTGTTGTTCCATCGCATTTCATAACGATTGAAGTATTCATCCTCAACACATTTAATGTTAGGAAAAAATTAACATACACTAGAAGATTTATAACTTGGCAATAGACGGTGCAAATCTTGCGCATATTCAAACGTTGGGACCCTCTAGAGGGAAGTCTGTTTCCTTCACGCGTTAAAGTAATGTACATGGCACCAAAGTGGTCCCAAAAATGTGCGAATACGCGAGGGACTTGCACGGTCTTGAATAGCCCCATAAATTGGGCCAATCACTTCGTATCCTTGGCCCCAGCACCATTGCAATTCTATGTTTGTGCCCTCTGAAATTTAAATTCTGCTACGTTCTTGATCATGAAACTTACCAATCAAATGCTACTGTACTTGCAGATAACCGGCCTGTTGGTTTTAGTTTAAAAAAATAAGAAGGGCAGTTTTTGTCTTCCATTTGAGCTCATTCAGCCATGAATTCATGGACATCTTTCATTTTTCAACAACACTTAGGAAACATGTCATAGAATAATTTCTAAATTAGTTGTGTTGGTAAAATGTTTTACCTTACGGTGTTATGACGAACTGTTGAGGGGGGGACTTATTTTTGTTGATGTGTTTATGTATACTCTCATCAAATTGTGTCTGTCACTGATTGTTACATAAACAAACCATTATAGGTAAACTCAAGAAAGTACTGAAGGAAAAACAAAGTTATAGGAGGTTCTTTTTAAGTAACAATCAACAGGCTCAAAAAGTTTCTTCAAATCAGAAATGAAACAGCGTCAATTTTTATTTTACACGTGTTTCTTTTTATTTAGTTGAACTCATTTTGAAACTAAACATATTTTACTCTCTCTATGCATTTATTAAATAGTTCACGTTGATAAATCTATGATTTGCAAAATAAATATTTACTTACACATTATATACACAAATCTTTGTTACTTTTCGTAAAAGCTGTACGAATGATTTGAGAAAGAGGCATTCAATAAAAAATGTTTACCAAACTTTTGTTCTTATATTTTTCTTAAATACTTACAGTTTTTGTCTTCTTTATTTGAAGGGAATTGAATCGCCCTCATTTTGTGGGTTTGGGTGAGTAAAGTGAAAGGTCCAGTGTTGGGATACTTTATGTGTTTTGATGAATTTGGCTAAGGGTTAGGGTTTGGGATTTTAGCGAGTGTTACGGCCCGTAGGGATGGTTATTATTAGAGTGAGTGTTATAATGGTGGGGGTTAGGGTTAAAACTAAAATTGAAAAAATCAAAAGGGGTTAGTCCAGCATTTTGATCAAATTTGGGCCAAAAAAAAGAAGAAATCACAAGGGGTAAGTTCAGCATTTTCATCAAATTTGGGCTTAAAATTGGAAAAATGACAAAGGGTAAGTTCAGCATTTTGATTAAATTTTGGCAAAAAATTGAAGAAATCACAAGGGGTAAGTCCAGCAATTTGATCAAATTTGTGCTTAAAATTGAAAAAATCACAAGGGGTAAGTCCAGCATTTTGATCAAATTTGGGCTTCAAATTGAAGAAATCACAAGGGGTAAGTCCAGCATTTTGATCAAATTTGTGCTTAAAATTGAAGAAATCACAAGGGGTAAGTCCAGCATTTGGATCAAATTTGGGCTTAAAATTGAAGAAATCACAAGGGGTAAGTTCAGCATTTTGATCAAGAAGAAATCACAAGGGGTAAGTCCAGCAATTTGATCAAATTTGTGCTTAAAATTGAGAAAATCACAAGGGGCAAGTCCAGCATTTTGATCAAATTTGGGCTTCAAATTGAAGAAATCACAAGGGGTAAGTCCAGCATTTTGATCAAATTTGGGCAAAAAATTGAGAAAATCACAAGGGGCAAGTTCAGCATTTTGATCAAATTTTGGCCAAAAACTGAAAAAATCACAAGGGGTAAGTCCAGCATTTTGATCAAATTTGTGCTTAAAATTGAAGAAATCAAAAGGGGTAAGTCCAGCATTTTGATCAAATTTGGGCTTAAAATTGAAAAAATCACATGGGGTAAGTTCAGCATTTTGATCAAATTTGGGCAAAAAAAAAGAAAAAATCACAAGGGGTAAGTCCAGCATTTTGATCAAATTTGGGCTTAAAATTGAAGAAATCACAAGGGGTAAGTTCAGCATTTTGATCAAATTTGGGCAAAAAATTGAGAAAATCACAAGGGGCAAGTTCACCATTTTGATCAAATTTGGGCTTAAAATTGAAGAAATCACAAGGGGTAAGTTCAGCATTTTGATCAAATTTGGGCCAAAAACTGAAAAAATCACAAGGGGTAAGCCTAAGTCCAGCATTTTGATCAAATTTGGGCTTAAAAGTGGAAAATCACAAGGGGTGGGTTTAGCATTTTGATCAAATTTGGGCTTAAAAGTGGAAAATCACAAGGGGTGGGTTTAGCATTTTGATCAAATTTGGGCTTAAAAGTGAAAAATCACAAGGGGTGGGTTTAGCATTTTGATCAAATTTGGGCTTAAAATTGAAGGAATCACAAGGGGTAAGTGCAGCATTTTGATCAAATTTGGGCTTAAAATTGAAAAATCACAAGGGGTAAGTCCAGCATCCTTATGAAATTTGGGCTTAAAATTGAAGAAATCACAAAGGGTTAGTCCAGCATTTTGATCAAATTTGGGCTTAAAATTGAAGAAATCACAAGGGGTAAGTCCAGCAATTTGATCAAATTTGGGCTTAAAATTGAAAAATCACAAGGAGTAAGTCCAGCATTTTGATCAAATTTGGGCTTAAAATTGAAGAAATCACAAGGGGGTAAGTTCAGCATTTTGATCAAATTTCGGCAAAAAATTGAGAAAATCACAAGGGGCAAGTTCAGCATTTTGATCAAATTTGGGCCAAAAACTGAAAAAATCACAAGGGGTAAGTCCAGCATTTTGATCAAATTTGGGCTTAAAATTGAAGAAATCACAAAGGGTAAGTCCAGCTTTTTGATCAAATTTGGGCTTAAAATGGAAAAAATCACAAGGGGTAAGTTCAGCATTTTGATCAAATTTGGGCAAAAAACTGAAAAAATCACAAGGGGTAGGCCTAAGTCCAGCATTTTGATCAAATTTGGGCTTAAAATTGAAGAAATCACAAGGGGTAAGTCGAGCATTTTGATCAAATTTGGGCTTAAATGAAAAATCACAAGGGGTAAGTCCAGCATTTTGATCAAATTTGGGCTTAAAAGTGGAAAATCACAAGGGGTAAGTCCAGCATTTTGATCAAATTTGGCCTTAAAATTGAAAAGTCACAAGGGGTAAGTCGAGCATTTTGATCAAATTTGGGCTTAAAATTGAAGAAATCACAAGGGGTAAGTGCAGCATTTTGATCAAATTTCGGCAAAAAATTGAGAAAATCACAAGGGGTAGGTTCAGCATTTTGATCAAATTTCGGCAAAAACTTGAGAAAATCACAAGGGGTAGTAAGTTCAGCATTTTGATCAAATTGTGGCCTAAAATTGGAAAAATCACAAGGGGTAAGTTCAGCATTTTGATCAAATTTGGGCTTAAAATCGAAGAAATCACAAAGGGTAAGTTCAGCATTTTGATCAAATTTGGGCAAAAAAATGAAAAAATCACAAGGGGTTAGTCCAGCATTTTGATCAAATTTGGGCTTAAAATTGAAGAAATCACAAGGGGTAAGTCCAGCATTTTGATCAAATTTGGGCTTAAAATTGGAAAAATCACAAGGGGTAAGTCCAGCATATTGATCAAATTTGGGTTTAAAATTGGAAAAATCACAAGGGGTAAAGTCCAGCATTCTTATCAAATTTGGGCAAAAAATTGAAGAAATCACAAGGGGTAAGTCCAGCATTTTGATCAAATTTGGGCTTCAAATTGAAGAAATCACAAGGGGTAAGTCCAGCATTTTGATCAAATTTGGGCAAAAAATTGAGAAAATCACAAGGGGCAAGTTCAGCATTTTGATCAAATTTTGGCCAAAAACTGAAAAAATCACAAGGGGTAAGTCCAGCATTTTGATCAAATTTGGGCAAAAAATTGAGAAAATCACAAGGGGCAAGTCCAGCATTTTGATCAAATTTGGGCTTAAAATTGGAAAAATCACAGGGGGTAAGTCCAGCATTTTGATCAAATTTGGGCAAAAAATCTGAAAAAACCACAAGGGGGAAGTCGAGCATTTTGATCAATTTTGGGCTTAAAATTGAAAAATCACAAGGGGTAAGTCCAGCATTTTGATAAAATTTGGGCTTAAAATTGAAAAAATCACAAGGGGTAAGTCAAGCATTTTGATCAAATTTGGGCAAAAAATCTGAAAAAACCACAAGGGGTAAGTCCAGCATTTTGATCAAATTTGGGCTTAAAATTGAAGAAATCACAAGGGGTAAGTCGAGCATTTTGATCAAATTTGGGCTTAAAATTGAAAAATCACAGCATTTTGATCAAATTTGTGCTTAAAATTGAAGAAATCACAAGGGGTAAGTCCAGCATTTTGATCAAATTTGTGCTTAAAATTGGAAAAATCACAGGGGGTAAGTCCAGCATTTTGATCAAATTTGGGCAAAAAATCTGAAAAAACCACAAGGGGGAAGTCGAGCATTTTGATCAAATTTGGGCTTAAAATTGAAAAATCACAAGGGGTAAGTCCAGCATTTTGATCAAATTTGGGCTTAAAATTGAAAAAATCACAAGGGGTAAGTCAAGCATTTTGATCAAATTTGGGCAAAAAATCTGAAAAAACCACAAGGGGTAAGTCCAGCATTTTGATCAAATTTGGGCTTAAAATTGAAGAAATCACAAGGGGTAAGTCGAGCATTTTGATCAAATTTGGGCTTAAAATTGAAAAATCACAGCATTTTGATCAAATTTGTGCTTAAAATTGAAGAAATTACAAGGGGTAAGTCCAGCATTTTGATCAAATTTGTGCTTAAAATTGAAGAAATCACAAGGGGTAAGTCCAGCATTTTGATCAAATTTGTGCTTAAAATTGGAAAAATCACAGGGGGTAAGTCCAGCATTTTGATCAAATTTGGGCAAAAAATCTGAAAAAACCACAAGGGGTAAGTCCAGCATTTTGATCAAATTTGGGCTTAAATCTGAAGAAATCACAAGGGGTAAGTCCAGCATCCTTATCAAATTTGGGCAAAAAACTGAAAAAAATCACAATCACATCCAGCATTTTGATCAAATTTGGGCTTAAAATTGAAAAAATCACAAGGGATAGCCTAAGTCCAGCATTTTGATCAAATTTGGGCCCAAAACTGAAAAAAACACAAGGGGTAAGTCCAGCATTGTGATCAAATTTGGGCTTAAAAACTGAAAAAATCACAAGGGGGTAAGTCCAGCATTTTGATCAAATTTGGGCTTAAAATTGAAAAAAAATCACAAGGGGTAAGTCGAGCATTTTGATCAAATTTGGGCTTAGAATTGTAAAATCACAAGGGTTAAGTCCAGCATTTTGGTTAAATTTGGGCTTAGAATTGTAAAATCACAAGGGATAAGTCCAGCATTTTGATTAAATTTGGGCTTAAAATTGAAAAAATCACAAGGGGTAAGTCCAGCATCCTTATCAAATTTGGGCAAATAATTGAAAAAATCACAAGGGGTAAATCCAGCATTTTTATCAAATTTGGGCCTTAAGTTGAAAAAAATTTGGGCTTAAAATTGAAAAAATCACAAGGGGTAAGTCCAGCATTTTGATCAAATTTGGGCAAAAAATTGAAAAAATCACAAGGGGTAAATCCAGCATTTTGATCAAATTTGGGCTTAAAATTGAAAAAATCACAAGGGGTAAATCCAGCATTTTGATCAAATTTGGGACAACAAAATTGAAGAAATCACCAAATTTGGGACAAAAAAGTGAAGAAAACACAAAGAGTAAGTCCAGCAATTTTATCAAATTTTGGCTAAAAATTGAAGAAATCACAAGGGGTAAGTCGAGCATTATTATCAAATTTGGGCTTAAAATTGAAAAAATCACAAGGGGTAAGTCCAGCATTTTGATCAAATTTGGGCAAAAATAATTGAAAATCCAGAAGGGGTAAGTCCAGCATTTTTTTACCCTTCCCAATAACTCAATATTTGCCCATTAAGTCAACCTAACTTAACTCTTACCGTAACGCTAACTTTTATCCAACCGTACCGCAGGCCTACTTCTTAACAAATCCTCATCCTAGCCATTTCCTTCACCACAACACTTAGTATCAGCATGGAGGAAGGAAGAGACCATGGTAACAGTTACCGGTACTCTTAGTAATAGTTACTCTTACCAAACCTTAATCTTACCATTAACAAATACCTCAATAACCCCTTACCAATAATCCCTTAATTACAAGTAGGCAACCCCCCTTTACTAACCCTAACTCTACAGGCCTAACCTTAACCAAACCCTAACCACAACCCGAACCCTTTACCCCAACCACAGTCCACTACATTACCAATACATCATACAACACTTTACACTTACCACTGTCTTATCATGAGGTCTTAACCCCTACCAGTATCTAAATCTTTGCTCTTACATCACCTAACTCTTACCCTAACTTTTATCCAACCGTAACCATACCTCTTAAAAAATCCTCATCATAGCACTTACCTTTTATGACAAAAACAGCACTTAGGCCTAGTATAACAGTTACTCTTACCAAACCTCAACCTAACCATTGACCAATACCTCAATATTCCCTAATCCTGATACAAGCCTTTATCCTTAATTACAAGTACCCAATTTTAACCCTAACTCTAGGCCTAACCCCAAGCCTGAACCTAAACAAATTATTTCAATACCATATAAATTATCTTTACCTCTAACAAACAAATAAAAAAAGAGTATAGCATTTCACATGATGTGACAAACGAAATAATGTAGAAAATAAATGAAATGATGCCTCAATTTTCATGGTTTATAAACTTTGATTTATAAACCATGTTTTATGATGATCCAATTGTCATGGTTTAAAAATCATGATTTAGAAATGTTTTATGCATATTCATTATTAAACCATTAATATAGGGTAGGCCTACGTTATAACCATTGTGTATAGACCACGACGGTTCTTGGATGTTCATCCTAATGGTTTAAAAAAATATGACAATGTTTATAGATTTATGATTTACAAACAATGACAGTGATCGTAACTCTAAAACCAATTAATATTAGACATGTGTAACTCATGGGTTATAAACAGTATTTAAAAAGCACAATACATAACTTTACTGATACATAAACATAATTTAGGCAACATGTTTACATGACTAGGCCTAGTTTACATCCAGTATTGTTATAAACCATTGTAAAAACATATCAAAATGCTTTTAAAGGTATTATACAGGATTAGGATAACAACATCATTGTTTAGTTTTAGTCTGAAAGCTTACTGAATATAAGTTCACACTATAACCTTTTTGTTTCTGTAAAGAAATTCCCTCTAAAATGGCGTCATATTTGAGAAAACTGTACCTGAAAACCTTTGAAAAAAAAACCTCCCGCAAGAGCTGAATTCGGTTGTTACAACAACAATTAAGAACAATGTGTTTACATGCTGAACATTGTGCACGGTTTTTCACTATTTTCTCCTGACTCACACAATTACTGATTAAGCCCAAATTTTCACAGGTTTGTTATTTCATGTATATGGTTGATCACACAAAACATGAACACTGTCTGCGACAATTGTGTTAGCTCTACCAATCCTGTATAATACCTTTAAAACAGTTAATTGAGAAATGGAACCCATAGGCCTGCTCATAATGTGTCTGAAGTTCCATGATCGACATTTATGACATACCTGAGTTAATTTAAAGGGTCTGTATACGTTTGGTAATGACTCATAAAATTAATGGCAATAAAAACTTACTTGGGTAAGAAGTACAGCAGCTTTTGATAGTATGTGCACTTTGAAAAACTTTCCACTTCGAAGTACTGCGGTTATGGAAAAAGATATCACTTTTTGCCCCAACAAATTTGAATATGAGAAGCATTACTGCAGTAACGTTTCTCAGATTTTGTTTTTCAATTGCAGATTATTCTCCCTGCGTGGAAAAACCGGTCCAGATATTCGGCAATATCTCCAAAACGCTACCACCTTTTGAAATGAAATTTTCACAGGTTTGTTTTATGGTATACAACTATATATAATTGAAACAAACAGTGGGTTCCAATTACCAAACGTATACAATCCCTTTAAGACTGGTAATAAGCACAGTCCATGTTTTGAACCCAATCCCCCTCGCTGCTCCCCTCACTACCAACAGCATTCAACTCACACCGACCCTCATTAGTGAAGTAGTTAAAAGACTTACACCTGGAGTTACGTTTGCACGTAAAAGCGCATGCGACGAGATTGTGGGAGGAGAACGTGTAGATGACGTGATTCTGGAGACACAGAAGGCGCCCAGATGAGAACTGAGACGCAGAGTTAGTCTTTGTCACGGTTGAGCACGTGTCCCCTTGAAACAATAGAGAGAGCATATTATGCATTAATGTTTTTGTGTCCATAATTATTAGGGTAAGTGTCCATGTTTATCATTTAAAGTTGTTTCAAACAATCCAAGCAAATTCGAGAACTGGTGTGACACTTCAAGGGGGGCCTAAAAAGACCTAGTCTAACCTCAGAGCTCGAGGTTCCGTAAGTATTCGTATGAAAGAGCAACGATATGCGAAACAGGTGGCATCATGGAAACACACAATTCTTACTTTCAACCACAACGTGTTCCTCCCAAAGAGAAGCTTTTCCATAGTTAAAGAATTATGCAAATTGTATCGTCGTGGTGGATCGTTTTAGTGTCAGATCCTGAAATTAAATCCGGAAAAAAACACAAGAAGGATGTCTTTATTAGAAAACGTAGCCTACCTTCTCCACAGTTCTTGCATGTACAAACATTTGGTGACGTACACACTCCGCCATGTTGGCAAGGTGGGTTACAGAGCGCTGGTAAAAATAATTGAAAAAAAATTCTCTTGTCACCTACAAAATCCTTCGCATTTCAGTAAAACCGTTTTTAAATAGATTGGATGCCAACAGTTTTTACTGAAATGTTTAGACATTATAACTTAACTCTCTAAAATACATTATTTTAATAGGTTTGATTTAATAAGGTTTGTTGATTTAATAGGTTTGTAGTGTAATGCACGTAAAATAATCAAGTGCACTTATCGTAAAGAGAAGGGGTTCACCCCGGTGTTCCTGGTTTGATCGGCTGCATATTGCGCCACAGCACTTTGTAAACCATTACATGGTGCTATGTAAAGGACTTGGTCTCATACTTCAACACGTAACTCCACTTACCTTGTAGGAAAAATACTGAGCGCTTTGAGACACCCATCGGGAGTATAAAGCGCTATATAAGAACTGCGTATTATTATTTATTTATTAACATTGCGCACCGATTTGTGAATGAAGCACTGTATACTCAGTGCTTCTATAAGCGGGAAAACAAATCAACAGGCGTAGGGCCTACTACTTGGGTGGGATTCGAACCCCCGACTCGGGAAGCACCTTAGTAAACAATGCTAAACACATATCGGTGTTGGGTAAAAAGCACACTTCAAACTCCCGGGTCAGACTAGACCGGGATTCTGGGTCCCGTTGGGCCTGACCCATTTCTAGGTCAGTATTCAGTTTGACCCGGAACTCTGACGCACAAACTGACGCAAAATCCGAGTTAAAAAATCCCTCTTTTTAAAAAACAGTTTCCGGGTCAGCCTGACCCAGAAATGGGTCAGGGCCCCTTGGACCCGGAATCCGGATCAATTCTCTGATCCGGGAGTTTTAGAGTACAATATCGTTATTCCTTGTCCCCGATGCAAGAACTATATGAGCACTATTATAGATTATTAGTATTTAAAGACAAAGTGTACCTATGGTTTTTGGAATCGTTCGATTGTTTTATTGCTATATAAATGTAGATATATACCATAAAACTAACCTGTGAAAATTTCAAAAGGTTGTAGCGTTTTGGAGATAAAGCCGAAAATCTGGAGCGGTTGTGTCAACGCAGGAAGAATAATCTGTAATTGGAATACATGATCTGGGAAACGTTTTATGCATGAAACGTTCCTCAGATTGAATTTGTTTTTGAAACCCTTTCTCTAAAACCGCATTCCTTAGAAGGGAATCTTTTCTCAAAATGTTACAAATAGCTGCAGTGCTTCTTACAAAGTCAGTTTTTAGGGAGTAACTACCAAAGTATACACTGTCTTTAATAATTTACCTGTGAGACAGAGTCCTTTGGTGGCGTTCGTCCACCCTGGGCAGCAGTGTCTTATTGTTGATACAACCACCATTTCGTATACCGTGTAATAACTAATACAAACAATAATAATGAAAAATCTTGCAGTAATTCATCCATGATTAAGAGAAATTAAATGGAAGGTACGTCAATGGTTTTGAAAGAGTAAATTAATTAACATCCTCTTGTTTTCAATCATCATACCTTTAAACCACCTATGAAAAAGGTTTCATCCTTATCCTCACAAAACAACACAACCTGAAAAACGATGTCTCTAAAGAGGGGCTCCAACGTCAAATTTAGTGTTGAGATATAGAATTTTTTATAAAAATGGGGGGTGGGGGGGAACTTAGAAATCTCTATCCTCACGCTAAAACGGTGTAAAATGCAATTGTATTTGATACCCTTCATGTAAAACATTCGGTGACGTCACATTTCAAAAATTTTGTTTTTACGTTTTTGAACAATTTTTAAAAAGTTTATTCCTTAATTTTGATGATTTAAGCAGAACAACATTGGGATGTTAAATTGATTCTCTCTGTGTCTTTATCATTACATAGTTGGTAAAAAATTAACACCGTATTTTTCAACTATAAAGAAGCGAAAACAAATCAATTAGCACCTCAGTTTTTGCAGTGTTGGGTGAACTCAGTGAACTCAGAACTTATACCATCACCTCACATTAATTCATCATCTCACCTCAACTCATCGCTAGTCACACCACGACTCACCTTACCACGCCTCACCTCAACTCACCACCTCATCTGACCTCATCTCGAAATATCTCAGTACAACTCGCTGTACCAGACCTCACTTATTACATACTGCATCTCACAAAACCTCACCTCACCTCACCTCACCTAATACCTCATCTTACATCAACTCATTTAATACCTAATACACCTCATCTGACTTCATCTCAAAATATCCCAGCTCACTGTAGAACACCTCACTTAATAATACTGCAACTCACAACACCTCACCTCACCTAGCCTCACCTAATACCTCACCTTACATCAACTCACCTCAACTCACGTAATACCTAATACACCTCATCTAACCTCATCTCAAAACATCTCAGTTCAACCTAACCTCACTTAATAACGCTGCAGCCCACAATACCTTACCTCACCAAGCCTAACCTAATACCTCACCTTACATCAACTCACCTCAACTCACCTAAAAGTTGTGCACCTCATCTGACCTCACCTTAAAATATCTCAGCTCAACTCGATGTACCTAACCTCACTTAATAATACTGCAGCTCACAGTACCTTACCTCACATAACCTCACCTAATACCTCACCTTATATTAACTCACCTAAAAATTATGCACCTCATCTGACCTCACCTCAAAATATCTCAGCTCAACTAAATGTACCTCACATAATAATACTGCAGCTCACCTCACAATAAGTCACCTCACCTTACCTCAATTTATCTCACAACATGATTATTATAATTTTTTTGAAAACAATGTTTGGTTTACTTACGTAAATCGCGTACATCGAGATAACCCCAAAAAGCCGCAATTTGTGTAATATCGCTGTTGTCTTGGAAATGCTTGTTTCTCCAGAATATTTTCCGGGCAGATATTTCTGTTTTCAAGAATTGACAAGTAAGGCAAATTACACGATAAATCATACAAACAAGCCATTTAATTATACACATACAGACACCCCCACAAACTAAACATACACAAAGTATAACACCGTTTGCGATATGGCGACAACGGCTATGGTTGCGACTGGATTGCCGCGTTATCGTGCGTTGAAGTATATAGGACGTCCTTAGCAACACCCTTAGCAACAGTCGTAGCCGTAGCTGTAGCCATAAGAATTGCACGTCATAAAATCCTGCGCAACAACAGCCCTACTGTAGTTGACAGTAGAATGTCAGTTAAAGGTATCGTACACGTTTGGTAATGACTCAAAACAAATATTAGCATAAAAGCTTAATTGGTAACAAGCAACGGAGAGCTGTTGATAGTATAACACATTGTAGGAAACGACTCCCTCTGAAGTAACGTACTTTTTGAGAAAGAGGTAATTTCTCACTAAAATAGTAAAAACTTCTTGCAAGGAGTTTTATTCCTATCCGAAAGCACACAAACTTGTACAAAAAGGGTGTTTTTTCTTTCATCATTTTCTTGCAACTTCGATGACCAATTGAGCCCAAATTTTCACAGGCTTGTTATTTTATGCATGTTGGGATACACCAAGTGAGAACACTGGTCTTTGACAATTTCCAAACGTGTACAGTGCCTTTAATAGCTATTTTAGTTTGTTTACTAAAACATTTCATTTTTTTGCAGAGTCAATTCTCGTTTCTGTGGGTCCTTTCTCTGTGCTCATAACAATCGTAACACACAGCTTGGGAGTATTTTTCAGTTGTCTGCGAAACTTCGTTCAGCCTGTTTGAACACTTCTCCCCAGTGCCTTTGTTCACGAACCCATGGATTTAGCCTCCCAAGATAAAATGAAGTTGAGAAAACCTTTTGTTAGTGATGTTTGAAGCTTTGCAAGGTGTGGAAAAAAGAAGTAACTATAAATAGTACACTTGCAGGTACAATCATGTGTAAAATCTCTTTTGGGAGGAGGGTTGGCTCTGAAAAGAGCCGGTGATGTGGTCTTGACGTTTCGAACAGTATACACTGCTCGTCTGCAGGAGAATACGAGTCTTCCTGGAGACGAGCAGAGTATACTGTTCGAAACGTCGAGACCACACCAGCTCTTTTCAGAGCCAACCCTGCTCCCAAAAGAGCTTTTACAAATGCTTGTACACGCAAGTTGTCTATTAATAGTTACTTTTTAAAGCGTTTTGTTTTTGTTTAAAATTTGCATTTCTTTATTTTATTTCTGATGATTGATATCTGCAGAGGGGTCGTGGGGGTAGGGGGTCGTGGGGGTAGGGGGTGGGGGGGGGTGTTCTGTCTACCACCCAAGTCGCTAAGCTTTTGTTCTGTTGCAAGACTCACAGCTCATTTTTTCATTTGATGAATGATGCAAAAACACGGAGCTCTGGAAGTGCCGTCGGACATGTTGAGATCCAGAGATGGTTTATCTCGAATGACGACAAAAAGTAAGATGTCGTTTCCCCATATATTTTTTCTTAGAATGTCGACATCATGAAAGTACAATGTCAACCTTCCGAAAAATTATTTTCTCAGGATGACGACATCCTGAACGTAGAATGTCGACATTCTAAGAAATGGAATGATGGCATTTTGAAAATGTCGAGGAACCAAAATAAACTATCTTAGGAAGAGAACATCCTACTTTCAGGATGTCGACATCCCGAGATGAAATATATACCTGGAAGAAGACATTCTACTTTCAAGATGTCGTCATCATTCCGAGTTAAATTATCTCGGGATGTCGTCGTCTTACGCTTATGACGTCATCATCATCATCATGCGGTAAATTATCTCATGATCTCTACAAGTTGGATGGAACTTCCAGAGCTCCGTGTGACAAGATGCAGAATACGTAACCAATGAGTACCATTTCGAAATAAGTAAATAACTTCATCTGAGGACAAACTTACTGTGCGTTGAAGTTCTCAGCGAATAGAACACTGAATGTAATGTGAAGAACTGAGAGTCGCACCACACAGCTGAAGAAGGCCATAATTCTGAGGAATTATAGCAAAGTTCAACATAATCAGACTCTTCAAGTAGTAGGCCTACAAGAAATCGACTCCGTCCACACAACTAACGTCCGAACTGGGTATTTAAATCACTTTTAAGGAATGCGGCGTTGGGGGCATTGTGGCCTAATCAATTTACAAATTCCCCGGTTCTTCAACGAGCCCAGAAAAACCTTCTATAGGAGAGAATAGTGATTCTATTTCAACTATTCAAATTGTTTAGGAAGTATTTGAACTCTTTTAAAGAACTTATCACATTGTCCACCCTAGTCCGACAAGCGCGTTTATATACCAAGCAGCGATTTAGGTATCCATCCTTTCATCAGAGAATAAGATTAACAAAAGGTTACTCAACACTCTTTACACGACAACCATTCATGAACCCTGTTTTGAACACGCCAGTTCTGTTTGAGGAAACAGTTCTTTGAATAATAAAAAAGGCCCTTCTTAGACTACAAAACGAGCTGCCATGATTGTTTTGAATGATTTTGATTACGTCAGCATTCCAGGTGAAGACAAAAATGCACTTTCCTGGCAAACCGTGGAACAAAACAAAAGGGATTTTTGATTTAGCCTGTATTATGTATATGTGTTCATGGGCTAGCACCTGGGCCCAATTTCATAGCGTTGCTTAACGGTAAGCAAGTTTTCGTGCTGACTGTAGCAGAAAAATTTTCTTGCTCATAAGCGTATTTCACAGGTTAGCAAGAAAATTAGGCGGCCATCTTGCGCGTTCACCATGGATTTGCATTGTTACGTCATTCATTTCCATACAGTAAGCACCGGAAGATTAGCATGCCTTTTCGTGTGCTTATGGTCAGCAGCGCTATGAAATGGAAACTCGCGCAGTAAGCACAAAATCGGCCGTTAAGCAGCTCTATGAAATTGTACCCTGGGGGCCCAATTCCATAAAGCCTGTAAGCATAAAAACTTGCTGAGCACAGGAAAATCTTGCTTAACAAAAACTGGTCACCAGCCAAAATTCCATAAAGTTTACATTGTTGCAACTGGTGCCCCACTCATTTTTTGCTTAGCAAATAAATTTGCTAAGCAGTATTTTCTGCTGAACAGCTTTATGAAATTGGGCCCACTGGTCGTCTTTGTGACAACATTGAAATGTATTTTGAAAGGCACAGCTTCAATACAAGGAACGCCGATTCTCTCTCAGTGATGTAGTGTGCCTAAGCCAAATGTTGAATGCTTTAAACGATCCTTCTGTGATGCTGGTGCTATTGTTCTGGAACTGACTGTTGAATGCTCATCATAGCTCATCATAAATATAAGAAGACACCTTGTTCACTAGTCTTTGGTAAAAATGACTTCGTCTTCATTCTTGTTGAGCAATTGGTGCTCGATATGGGGCATGGTGTACCCCCCCTATAGTGTCTTCATTGTGTGCTTGAAATCTCAGTAATTCTTTTGAGGATTTTAGGGGGGGGGGGGAGTTCTATATACAAGAGGAAAATAGTGTGTTATAGTATGGGAACATTGGGGGGGGGGGACACCCTCTGCCCCATATCGGGCAGGCTAAATTATTGAGAGACCTTAATTTCAACAATGTTTTTTGCTAACCCCAGATACATCTGTGAGATACAATTTCGGTAGATTTTACTCACAATATTGAGACTTAAAGGGATTGTATACGTTAGGTAATTGAAACCCACTGTTTGTTTCAATCCTATATTATGGTTGTAGATATACCATAAAACTAACATGTGAAAAAAGGTGGTAGCATTTTTGAGATATTGCAAACAAATCTGGAGCGGTTATGTCCACGCAGGAAGAATAATCTGCAATAGGAAAACACAATCTGAGAAACATTTCTGACAGAAACGCTTCTCAGATTCAAATTGTTTTGGAAAAAAAAAAAGATATCTTTTTCCACAACCACATTTACTTCAAAGTGAAATGTTTCTCAAAATGCTTTAAACTATCCAAAGCTGCTGTACTTCTTACCAAGTAAGTTTTTATTGCTATTAATTTTATGAGTAATTACCAAACCTATGCAGACCCTTTAATCATATAATTTACTCAGTTTAGTTGTAAACAGTGCTGATTAACTGGAGATTATCTAAAAATAACATATAATTTTGATGAAGTTATTTTCCATGCTAAATGATGTGTAACAAGACAGTTTTGCGATAGACTATTAGGCTTGATAACTTGTGGAACAAACAGTCTAAATTGTTTAAAATGTTGTACGGGGTAGATTCGTGTTTATAGTATTGTATACTGAACGAGGAGCATTATTTTGTTGTTCCAAATGAAACGTCTAAAAAAGGGGCAACTTTTATGTATTGTAAAAATGTCTAAAGATACAAAATAAACAAACACAGAATATTAAGAGAAGAACTGGTATTTTACTTCAACAAATCAATTCATGGCAACCAAGCTGAATTTGGAGGCAAAAATATATGTTTTTTTTGTATTCGGCTCAATATTAATTGGGTCAATAGCTGCACGTTCAAAGGTAAGTCAATTAAGAAACAAAGCAACAGATTGATAAGCGTTACCTTGAGCACGAACCAACTCAATCATTTCATTATGCAAGCTTGATTGCAACCGAATGCCCTCTTTATTGTCCCCCCGCCACGACCGCAGGAGTGACAAATATTAACCTCAAGAATTATATAAGAAACGTCGTTCATGCCAGACTTGAAATAGTAGTTTAACATTGTGTAAAATGTACATGTTGTGATTGTGCGCATTGCGCCAATCAGCAGTACAATCATTCCCATCATGCATCACTGCATCCTGAACAAGAATTTGTATATTGAAAACTCATCCAAGATCTCTCGGGCCGAGGAATATTATACCGTACAGTCATGAAAGTAGCTGATAAAACACCATCTTTCCAATAGAAGAATTTGAAACTTTGTGTGGCGGGAAAGTTCAATTCTATTAACGTTTACGCGCGAAACAACATAATAATTTCATTATACAAGCTTGATTACCAGTGATTGCCCTCTTTATTGTTCCCCACGACCGCAGGAAGGATAAATAATAACCTCAAGAATTATATAAGAAACGTCGTTCATGCCGGACTTGAAATAGTAATTGGCCCTCATCAGTTAACACATGAACAACTTCAATTTGCTTGACCCCCCCCCCCAAGTTAATGGTTTTAAGGGATTGTATACGTTTGGTAATTAAAACCAATTGTTTGTTTCAATCCAATATAGTTGTAGATTTATACCATAAAACTAACCTGTGAAAATATCATTTCAAAAGGTGGTAGCGTTTTTGAAATAGGCCTATTGCCGAAAATCTGGAGCGGTTATGTCCACTCAGGAAGAAAAATCTGCAATTGGAATACACAATCTGAGAAACATTTCTGACAGAAACATTCTCAGATTCAATTTTTGGGGATAAAAACTGTTATCTTTTTCCATAACCACATCACTTCAAAGTGAAATGTTTCTCAAAATGCTTTATACTGTAGGCCACTTCGTATATACCAAGTTTTTGTTGTCATTAATTTTATGAGTAATTAACAAACGTATTCATACCCTTTAAAGGCACTGGACACGTTTGGTAATTACTCAAAATATATATTAGCATAAAAAACTTACTTGATGAACTACGGAGTCCCTCAAGGACATAGAAACACAAATTGGAGACGATTTATTTTTTTAAATTGGGACAAACATACGCATGCGCTCGAGATAACTGGCCGAGATTTTCCGTAAAGCTGCATCAAATGATTGAAAGCCCGATCAAAAGACTGGTATAACCATCACCAATGGACTCATCCCAGAAAGGCCGTATCCGAATTGGCGGCTACAGCTACGGCTACGACTGTTGTTAAGCGTGTTGTTATAGGATGTACACTTCAACAAAAAATGATGACGCGGAAATCTAGCCGTAGCCGTATAGCTGTAGCCGCCAATTCGGACATGGCCTGAGATCCACATATCTCTAGACTTACACACAAACAATATTAATCTAGTCCATGGGCTCTGTAAGCATGCAGACACCTTATCCACTTAAAGGGGCACATTGCCTTCAAATCTCTCAAAATGTTGCTGTTTAGAATTGATCCTTATCCTTTTCACGTTCATGCACAAAAATACACAGTGTTTTGTAATAAGTGGGTATGGTAAAACCCCTATGTTCCGACACCCCTATGTTCCGACAACCCTGGTGTATTTTCCTATTCCTAACCCTATTCCTAACCCTATCCCTAACCCTAACTCTATTCCTAACCCTAACCCTAACCCTATGTAAATCATGAGGGGGTTGTCGAAACATAGGGGTGTCGGAACATAGGGGTGTCGGAATATAGAGCAGTCCCCAGTGAGTATAGTCACGGTGATTAAAAAAACATAAATTTGCCTCTTGATTAACAACCAGTGGAACATACGGCCCGCCATTTTGTGGAGTAAAAAAAATTGGTACAACAAAATAGCGGACGGTTTTCTGTCATAAAATTACACAAAGACCCCACAATTTCAAAGTATGTTTATGTGAATCGTTATTATTAAACTTTTAAAACCTTTCCAACCATATTCATTTCAAAACAAACGCTTTTTATAGCCCAAAGCACCCAATCCGAGGGCAACGTCCCCTTTAAGCTGTGCAGCAAACCGCGGGCCTCGTATTTAGCCGTGCTTTTAAACACACTCCGACCGAATATTGCATGTAACATTCCCATAATATAACAGAGGGAAAAGAAGATATCATCTTTGTTGGGATTTCAAACATGTTATAGTTGTCTTCTTCAAAAAAGAGAAACATACCACTACAAGCGCAGCAATTGCATATCTTTACATTACCCCAGGACACAAATTAATTCTCCCTCCCGTTCTTACCCAAATTACCCCTCCACTTCCCTTATACTCCCTCGTCCCTCATTTATTCACCCAACTTTACACTAACATGAAGGCTCAAAAAGTCTTTTGAGGCTTGCCCTATAATAATTGTTTCTCACTAGCCGGCCGAAATGTGCCAAAGATAATAACAAAAACCCCACAAACGGTTTATTGTAACAAAAAAGTGTTTTTAGAAAACTGAGTTTGACACAGTTTGATCGTTTTACTGTTATTATTATTTTGTTTTTAAATTCCGCATAGGATGGAAAACTTGTCTTTGCAGTTCTATAAATAATCCTTTAACAGTTTTGCACAATTTTTTAAGTTCGAGCCATTGATTGGTAACGACCGCCTGCTTGGTCAAAAAACACACCTGACATTTTGTTTGCGTGTCCAGCGAAATGGCGTCAAGCCTTGTATCTTTCTGGGCCCAATTTCATAGAGCTGCTTTGACCTTCCAAGCCGCCACTGGGCGCAGTTGGGAGGACCAGCTTCATACTTTTGTTATTAACTACAAATGTGTGGATCAATTTCGCTGAAAATTGTTTGAACTCCTCAAAACACCCTCTTTCATATACTTTAGTGATTTCTGGGTGTGAGTGAACTCAGAGGTTGACAAATAGTGTTTGAAAGCTGGGTCCCATTATAACGTGCACACAAAATCCCATTGTGTGCACAAAAACTTAATCCTTTCGAAAATCACTGTGTTTTGAAAATTAGTAGTAAACCAATGTGTAAATTTCCAGAACGCTTCAACCTTTGTGTGGGTCCAGGTAACATCTATTCACCTGTTCAGACATTTAGAACAAAAATTGTGCCCCAAACACAATTATTTACCCGTACCTCTCGTGCGCGCCCAGTGTTTCCAGCATGTAAAGATTTTCCCGTGGCTGCTCGGAAGGTTAAGCACAAAAAGTAGCTAAGCACAAAACATTTCTGCTTAGTAGAATAGGGTTACCAGCCTAAATCCCATCTCACATACACAATCTGTGACTGGTATTCCGCTTATTTTTGCTCAACATTTTCTGCTTAAGCAGCTCTATGAAATTGGGCCCCGCTAGGCACCCGACGAAGGCTATATAAGCTTAAAATCTTGCAGAAATAAAAATGCATAAAGAAAAGTGTTTTGTTTTTGTTTTTACGATTTAAGAACAGAATTTGATATACCATGCCCAATATGTGGCAGAGGGTTTCCCCCTAATAAATGTTCCCATACTTTAAAACTATTTCCTCTTGGGAATTCCGGAGATGGGAATTCCGGAGATTCCCAGAACACAATGAATACACAATAGGAGGAGGGGGGGGGGGGTACACCATGCCACATATCGAGCACCAAATGCTTCTGCTGGGCACCCAATAATAGGCTATCTTAGTAAATTCAAAATGGATATTATGCCTATCCGCTACCCTCCCTCTCAAAGTACGACAAATCTTGCAAAAATAAAAATGCATTTTGTGTTTTTATGATTTGAGAATGACAGGATGCGATAAACCAAAATGTTTGTTCTGCCTGTCCGATATGTGGCAGAGGGTGTTCCCCAAATGTTCTCTTACGTTCACACACTATTTTCCTCTTGTACAGAAGTACCCCAAAATCCTCTGAAGAAATCCCGAGATTCAAAGCACACTACGAAGACACAATATTGGGGGGGGGTGTACACCATGCCCCTCATTGAGCACCAAATGTAGCACACACAATCAGTAATAGGAATCAAACAATCTCATAAGGTTGCACAACAATAATTATTCTTTAAGAAAAATTATATAGAAAAATCAACCTTACCATTACGCCCTTGTTGCTTGCTCCGGTTGGAATGGGTTCTAAAAGTGTTTCTTTGTCTTCAACCTCGACTACCAACAGCGAAACTTACTTTAAAGAAGGATATATTAAGACCCATAATTGAAGTTCCCATGGAAACCCACGAGCCAATTTCAAAGCTGTTGTCAATAAGCGGAAGTGGTGTCCCTATTGAGTCTAAGCGCTTGCCGACAGTTTTTTGTGGGTAGTCGAACGTTATGAATTTGGGCCAGTCTAATTAGCGTATAATTGTATCTTAATTGCGTCCGCGAACAGGTTATGACATTGTTTGCTAATTTTTTACTTCGCCAGCAAATAACACGCACGAGAATCCTTGGAGACGATTGTTAATTATTTTAAATACGATTTGCGCCCAATTGATAACGAGTGACACAGGAATATTATTATTAGGTGTTCGGGCATTCCGTAATAATGGATTGCGGATCCGTAATAACAGATTTTAAATCCATAATAACGGATGTACATGTACTCTGTATTTTCCATCTAGAACGTGTGCATGTAAATTTCGTGTACCATAAAAGTTTCACTTTACACTGTACATGACAAACTCTGGTGAACTCGCCTTATATTGTAAAGTCATGTGCGTCACGGCGAGGGAACCAAATATTATTAGGGGGAACAAAATAATTTTACTCTTTTTTAACAAATTTTTCAAGTGTTTAGCTGATGATATTTCATGACTTGTTAACAATACTTTACAGCATCAGTTGTTTGCCAACCGTTCAGATGGTGTACATTTACTTTAAGATTGAACACAGATGCCTGTACGGAACAACCAATAACTTGTCAAGATTTTAAAGTATAAGTTGAGAATAAAAATTGTGTACAATTTTCCAAAACTAGCATTGCCTCCATTTGTCTATGATTCGGATATATTCCACGTAGGCCTACACCCACTAACGGCACACAGAATGCTGGCATATTATCCCAGCACACAACAAACTTTGTTAATTAACTAAATTTGTTTGCAAACTATCGAATTCCCATCCACAAACAACGGTGTCCTTGTTGTTTACGTTAGAAGCTAACTCCTAGTCTTAAGCTAACTCCCACAAATGACGTCACATGAAAGCGCACCGCAAACGGCAGAAGTGTTTTTATTTTTTCAAAACCTTGAGGTCGGGGCCTAATTTTGATTGTTAATTACGAAAAATTCAGAAGTGTAAACACATCAAAATTACAGTTAAATTACAAACAAACACATTATAAACAAGTTTAAATAGCATCCCCGTTAAAAAATTCTCGCTCAGGTAACTGTTTGAACTAACCATGTACTTAGACCGTAGTGTGTCAATGAAACCGCTGAGGTTTTGGGGCTGATGACGTCACCGACGACGTCATAACATTAAATCAATGTTCAATATTGAAAAAAATTCATATCTGAAGAACCAAAGTTGCTACACACAAGATCTTTGGACCATGCGAAAGACCCTGTAGTATTTTGAAAATCTTACACAAAGTTTGACCCCCTGTGACCTTTACTTCCGTTTAATTGTTTTTATTTTATGTTTTGTTTTTTAGTTTTTCACAAAACTCGCAAAAGTACTGAGTATAGGCCTACAGTGCTTCAAACAGATCGGGAAAGGGTTAAAACCAAATTATAAAAACACACCGAACACCTTTTGGAAAGTAAGTAAGACACCTTTTCCAACATCACATGAACTTGAAACTTCATATATAGTTAGATATTTATTAGGAGATGAAACCGCGTCAGTTACGTTATGATGACGTTATCAGGTATCAAATTACAAGTCATTTAAGGTAAAAAAGTGACCATATGCCAATGCCTGTATGTCTCTGAATATTACAGCTATGGTATTCATATTTGGGCATATGATAGATCAAGACAAGGGCAACATTTAAAAAGTTAACGTTAAAATCGTATGACCTTAACTTCCGGTCGTACCGGAAGGTCAAAGTTTGCCTTTGTTTTTTTTCGTCAAAAAATATATTTTCGGAATTATTTACAGCATAACTCAAGATTGAAAATGAATTGAACATTGAAACTCATCAGACAATTGAACCTCAATATCAAAACAACACAAACTTGATGATGTCATGATGACGTCATCAGGTATTGGATTACAATGAATAAAAGTTTAATATCTGTTAAAAAACATAACTCATGAACCACATGTTGGATTTTTACAATATATACACCATCGGATAGGTCGTTAAAAGTTCAACAAACGCTACACAAATTATGACCCCATTTGACTTTGACTTCTGGTTCAAACCGGAAGTTAAAAATGTCAACAATTTAATATCTCAAAAACCGCGTATATTTTCATCACATGTTTTTCATCAGGTTATATATTAGTGAGCCTGCTCAAACTTTTGCACAGAGATGACAACATTTTGACTTTTACATCAGGGCCCAATTTCATAGAGCTGCTTAACAGTCGATTCTGTGCTTACGAACGAGTTTCTATTTCATAGCGCTGCTAACCGTAAGCACACGAAAAGGCATGCTAACCTTCCGGTGCTCACTGCACGAAAATGAATGACGTAACAATGCAAAACCATTGTGAACGTGCAAGATGGCTGCCGTATTTTCTTGCTAACCTGTGAAATACGCTAAGGCTCAAGCAAATTTTTCTGCTACAGTTAGCACGAAAATTTGCTTACCGTTAAGCAGCGCTATGAACTTGGGCCCTGGTCATAACCGGACGTTAAAGCGCATAACTCACGTTGACAACTCACGACAGCGATCACGCCGAACCTGTACATGCACATAGCGCGTGTAGTTAGTTTACATGTGTGTATTGACAACGCACGATACTGTATAAACACGTGCCCTACGCACACGATGCACGTGTAGTTCATGTGCAGCGCTACATGTATGAATTGACATTTCCATTGTTGATAACCAAACCGCGCTGGTTGGCATGGACGGCAGAATGTTAGCAAAACATTCAATCGTATTAACAGATGTTATGTCCAAATTAAACATTTCTGCAAACTTTCAATCAACAAAAAATACATCACATGATTGGTTGCTTTGTTTCCAACAAATTCAACACTATTTTTGAATATTTAGGAACGTTTAGGAAAATTACACCGGTGTATAGGGTGTTTTTATTGGGAGGAAGAATAACTCGACGGGCCCAGGGACTCCCCCATATCAAATTGAGCAGAGATTAAAAGTTAAAGAGTGAATTAATAATTTTTCCTTTACTGTAAAAAGCTGTGAGACTTCTAATTATTGTTCGTGTATTTTTGAAAATTTAGCATTTTGCACTGTATGCTATAGGAGTTGATTTAGGGGGGTGCACCCATATAGAGAGGTCTATACATTGGCGTTGCTCGGTGTTTCATTGTAAATTGCACATCTAAAGAAAGTCCATCTACTAATTGAAAAATTCATAACTCCTGAATCATACATTGGATATTTACAATCCATACATCATCTGAAAGGTCTTAACAAACTATACACGCGCAACTCAAAGTGTGACTCAAGATTTTTGAAATTTTTGAAGGCAAATCCCATGACTTACGTACCATGACTTATCACATTACAAGCAAGGAAAGTGCTCCTTGTAAGTTTAAAAATAAAAAGTCATAAGATCAGAACAAAGTTAAATAAATGAGAATATATCATTTTTAGTTTTTTTTTAGTACACTATTATCAATAAAACCCAACAAACGCTACGCAGAGTAACCCCATTTGAAATTAAATTCCGGTTCAAAATATATGTTGAACATTCCGTTAGTAATAATTCGCACGCAGCTGGCTGTTCCGCTCCATTGTGCCAAAGGTTCAAAGTTCAAGAAGACTGTGTATAACCAACATTTAACCTGAAACGTAAAGTCCCTGTCACATCCATGATGGCGCTATATAAAATTAGTGGTCATTCAATAAATATTGGCTCCGCAACAAAAGCCGACTAGTTCTACGGTAGTCCAATAAATGGCGGTAAATAGCGACTAAAAGAGTGTATTTTGCTGGCCTGTTTTTGTTGATTGTATGACTTTTGATAACTGAGAAAATGCGATCGGCAAGAGATCAACATTAGTTTGACTCTTATCAACAGCAGTTTTTACGAGAACCCAACTTTTAGATCCTTTTGAATACTTCAATAAAATTCTTTGTGAACAACGAAATAAAGTTAAACAAAATTGCACACCTTGTTTAATTAAACCATGGGTTCCTAAGCCCTGAAAAACGTGAAAGTTGTTTAAATAATACACGTTCTATATGTAGAGCTCAATGCAGTCTTAAGTAGTAACGTAAGCACTTGTTTCCCGTTAAATTAGGGTATAAACGTAAAAGACTTACATTTTACTTTCTTTGACATTTCAAAAGCTATCACCAATCTTTTCATCAATTCAAAGGAATAGTCCACCCATTAACAAAACACTGACCCCAACGATAGCCGAACACCTTGAGTTTGTTTTTACAAACTATATAAGTCTAGTTAGTGTTATTACTATTATCATCATTATTTTCTTACACATTCAACAGCCCAATTAGCGCCAATAACAGGATGAATAGGAAAACGAGAAGAAATGCTAAGTTTTAGATGTGGGAGGAAAACCCCAAATGGAAAACCCACCCAATCAGGTAGAAACCCAATCCACACGGAAGGCCCCGGTCTGAGGTGGAATTCGAACCGGGGTCAATAGAGGTGAAAGACAGGGAAAGAAACCACCTGAGCCAATCTGATCCCCTGAATAACAACCCAACGACGAATCCGCGCGTAGCGATAATGTAACAGATTACTCGTCATGATGACTTCATCAATTTGCATCCTGATTTTTACCCTATTTTCCAGCTACTCGCTCAACCTATGTCCATAATGTTTACTATAGTTGCTTCAATTTAACACATGTTGATTTCAACACCCCACTTTATACCTTTTGCTCTACGCCTTTTACTGTAAGAAGGAAACGCATGTGGCAGCCATTCACACACTCTTCTAGTTTGAAACACGAGAAAGCATTTAATGTGCTTTAAAAAAAAAAAAATTCCCACTCAAACCAGAGATAAGACACAGTGATCGTTACTTGGGTTTATTCTAGAAGCGCGATCAGTGCGCATCGGACTGCAAAAACTGGGGCGTTAAAATTGACATCATGGGTGTGGTCACATAAAGATACCAAACAAATTATCAAAATTTACACTATAGGCCTATATAGGGTGTTAAAATAACACGAATTTCTGCCAAAACAGTTACATTGGTGTTATGTTAACACGCTATATGTGTCAACACCCATGGTGTCAATTTTATCACCCCAGTTTTTGCCCGTCGCTGGTGTCTAGACACCAGCTACGGGAAAATTACCAAGGGATTGATATATACCTGCGTCGTAATTTTAAAGGCGCCTATTTTCCCAAATGAAAAGATATGTTAAACTTTTAGAAGTTTCTTTTATCATTCTAAGTCAATCTTAATTGAAAGGTTCACATTCCGAAGATCCTCTATCGTAAAGTAAAGTATCTACAAACATGTAAATGTGTAACATTAATAATAATAATACAAACTTAGAAAGCGCACTTTCTAATAAAAAATTACTCAAGGCGTTACAGAAAAGATACTTACAAAGTATCAAAACTCTCTACAGGAAAATACACAAAAAACAGGAATGTTAATAACTTGCAGTAAACAGAAGTGTCTTAATACGAGTTTGAAATGTGTTGAGTGAGGGCAGGCACGTAGGAACCGGGGGGGGCGGGGGCCCCAGGCCCCCGCTGAAAACATGCTGAAAATTTGAGGGGGGGCCGGGCCCCCCTGAACAAATATTGTCCAGATGATAAATTGGCTTGTTCATATGTTCTGAGGGAATAGTACTGCAGTCTGTAGGCCATTTAATCAGATCACATTGACAAAGTGGCTATTTGAATACATTTGCTTACGGAATCTTGAAGTTTCTTCGTCGGTGCTTCCGCCCATGCAACAGACGCAAATTGAACACGTGCGCAGAAACGCCCGGCCCGCGATTTTTTTTCCCCAGCGCGGTAAAGGCCAAAATTTGCATACCTTTCTCCTATAGGCTGGGGTCCGTAGGCATAAGCTTCATTAAAATATCAAATAGCAGCTGCACAGAATCGCTCATCACACATCACTTTTGCAAGGCCAGTTTGCTACAGTCTAGCAGCAGAATGTACGCGTCTGAGTTAGTCAAAAGTTGATTAATTTGTCGGTTGGTTTGCCACGGGTGTAGAGGTCTCTGGTTGCTGAAAATTTAGAAAAGTTAAATCAAACCGGAACAGTTTGAAGATGATACAAAATATCCAAGCCCATTTTGGCTAATTGCTGCCTTGTCCGACATAACTTGAAAATGATATACTGGCTGTCGCATTATTATTATTAGTAGTTTATAACTAAACAGGGTCTTTTTTATTCTTATAATGGCAAATTATTAATTAGAGAAAAAACGAAACAAAACACACGATGTAAATGAGAAAATAACAATGTTTACACAAGTCCCTTGAAACAATCCAAAATGAGGAGAGTCAGGATAACAATAATCTTAAAGGAAAATTTAGGAGATGTTCAAGGGTTTCTTGGGGGGGGGGTCTAGATTTAGAAATGATGTCACAGAGAAAATAATATATAAGATCAGTGACATATCATTTCCTAGAAGGTCGGATGAGGTAATGGTCAGTACTGGGGGACCTCGAGGTCATAGTCTGAGCTGTGTGGTGTGTTTGCTGAGAAATGAGAGTGAACCTTGAAATGACGGAGTATGGGGCACCTGTTGACATTGTGATTATTGGGGGAATAGTGAATTTTTGTAGGAAATCAGCCTTAATAAAGGCACTGAACACGTTTGGAAATTGTCAAAGACCAGTGTTCTCACTTGGTGTATCACAACATTAACACGTCCAAAAGCAAAGAATTCACGATGCACTGCATGCGCGTGCACGTTATGTAACATGTACATTGTACATAGGCGAACATGGAAGAGCTTCCCAACTTGAATAATTCAGCATCATCCAGCCAATGGGAATCAAAAATGCAAATAATGGCCTTTACCGCGCTGGGAAAAAAATTCGCCCCTTGGACCCCCAACCCTGAAATTTATTTGAGCCACAAAAATTAATGGAGAAGCCTGTGTGCGCTGTTATGACCCCCGGTTCAAAAAATTCCTGGGTCCGCGCATGCTCATTTCTTTAAAAAGATAGCATCGAACAGTATTTTAGCATCAATATTTCGAGGGATGTTTCTACCATCATCAACTTTACACCGTGTCAGTTTTATTTTTTTTAATATTTTAACTTCATGTTTTACATCGCGGATTTTAACTGATAGTACATTAAACGATTTTATGCAATTCTGGTGATCTGGGGATGTGGGTAAAGTGTTTAATAATTAAGGAAAGTGACCAGGCAAAGTTCACAAATATAACCTGGCCCCCCCTGTTAAATTGGACTTATTCCAATATTTATCTAGGGACAGATTGTACAAAACAAGTTGTTATCGGGGGTTCGCTGTTACCATGACAACCGTTTGTTTGACCTTGGATCAAACGATTTTAACGTTTTTTTAAAGGTTTATTTTGTCTTTTCAACAAAATTAGCAAATGGTTTTGGATTTTGTATGTGTCACGTGATAGATTTAAATGCAATGTGGAATTTTTATGTCCGCCCTATCCGGCGGCCATCTTGGATTTGTGTTAGAAAATTTTATCAATAGAATTTTGTTAACTTGCTAATTTCTTACTTTTCAGGCCAAGAAATACTACATAATCATCAATCAGGCCTTATCATTGCACCCAGGCCCCTCAAAGTTGAAAACTGTTGAAATCCACCAAATATAGAAATATGCTTCCCCCTCTTAGAACTAACTGTACACTTAAACATCTGAGAGAGAATACTTTGAAAGGGTTTCCACCACTCTGTAGAACAGAAAGATATCGAAAATCTTTTATTCCAGCAGTGTCCAGGATTTTATAAGTTTGTACACACATGTATTTGTTTTTAAATATGTGTTATACCAATTTTTTTTTACTAATAATGAATTTTTACTTGTTAACAAGGTTATTTCAGCCAGTGACTGCCAACCATGTATTTGTTTTTTTATAATAAACCAGAATATATAGGAATATCGAGAAAACTACAAAAAATCCCCTTTAATGTTAAACTATTAAACTATTGGTACCGGTACGTCATCATGTAGAGCGTTCTAAAATAAAATTTGTTGGCAAGTTTCATAAAAATCGCTTGAGAACCTTGGAAAATACGGGGAAGGGGAATTTGTGTCCCCCCCGGTCCCCGTAAGTCCAGAGTCCGGATTGATGTTGAGTTTGGGCTTCTCATTCTAACAAAAGGCGTCCTTTCTAGTTTGTTTGTTGGCACCCACTTCTATTTAAAAGAAACTGCATTTTTACAAAAGAGAATAAAATAAATAACAACAAGCTTTCAAAAAAAAGGATCCTAAAAACAATGTTAAAATGGGTTGCCAATAAGTGCAGAAAATTAGTGCAATAAATGCAAATATTAAAAGTGCAACAAACGCATTGAGGAAAACAAATAGTCATGTATAGACTTGATTCAAATCCTCAAAGTGAAAAAACAACAACCCACTCACACAATCTAACATATTCTTAAACATTCATGAATAAATAAATCTGAAATAAGGATCAATTATCAAGACCCATGTGAAAGTGCATGTTAATCAAAATGTACACATGAACACACACGTTCAGTATTAAAGGGTCTGTATACGTTAAGTAATGACTCTGAAAATTAAAGGCAATACAAACTTACTTGGTAAGAAGTACAGCAGCTTTGGATAGTGAAATGCATTTTGAGAAACTTTTCACTTTGAAGTACTGCGGTTATGTAAAGAGATACAACTTTTTATCCCCAAAAATTTGAATCTGAGAAGCGTTACTGCAGTAACACTTCTCTGATTGTGTGTTCCAATTGCAGATTATTCTTCCTGCGAGGACATAACCGCTCCAGATTTTCGGCAATATCTCAAAAACGCTTTCACCTTCCGAAATTACATTTTTTTACAGGTTAGTTTTATGGTAAATATCTACAACTATACAGGATTGAAACAAACATAGGGTTCCAATTACCAAACGTATACAATCCCTTTAACACATTGTGAAAAAGGGGGTGTAGTTTAAATATATGTATGAAAACAGTGCGTAAATAAGTTTCAAACGAACGGGACAGTCATAAATTTAACCACGAATCGTCTTGTTCATTTTCTTCGATCAATACAATGTAACGAAAAGATAAAATGGCCAATCATTAAAAGCCGTTCTACATTAAGACTGGTAATAAACACAGTCCACGTTTTGAACCCAATCCCCCTTGCTGCTCCCCTCACTACCAACAGAATTCAACTCACAGCGACCCTCCTTAGTCAAGAAGTTAAAGGACTTGCACTTAGAGTTGCGTTTGCACGTAAAAGCGCATGCGACAAGATTTCGGGAGAGGAACGAGTAGATGGCGTGATTCTGGAGGCATGCTCCAGAGAGAGGGCGGCCTGCTGCGACCTGTGACGTCATCTTCGTCTTGGGTTCGTCGATCATTTCAGTACACCATATTACTGGAAATGAGAATGATACCAAAAAAGCATGTTATTCAGCGACATTAAAAAGAAACCATGAACGATTCTTCAGAGACAGTACCCGATTACGAAATGAGTTTGCCGATTTTTACAAGCACCACAGGCCGATGTTTTACAGCAACAGAGCTGTAAGTCAGAGGCCAATATTCACTTAGCATGAATTAACGCTCAGCAAATTTGGCAAATCATCTCTCCCAAAGCAGGCGCGGATCGGGGGGGGTGTCAGGGGGCACGTGTCCCCCCGGTTGTTGTTGTTGTTTTTTTTTTTTTACAACTGCCTGTTTAAAAATTAGCCCAAGTGTGTGTGGTGTATTCCCCCCTCCCCGGCGGCAGGATGGATTTCTTTTTCATCCTATGCCATTCACATTGTTTTCTTTCTGCCAAAATGAATTTTTCATGATATATATGTCACTTAAAATTAAGCATTTGAAACCTGACGTGCCAAACAGGGAAAATAAACATGGAGTGAATTGAACTAATTTTCACTTTATTTGAAACCATCCACAGTTGCGTTCTGACCTTGGTTACAAGTTTCTCCAGAATAGCCATACGGGCAGCTGCAGCTATTCGGTGCTGTACAAACTCCGCCATGTTGGCAAGATATGTCGCAAACAGCTGAAATGACACGAAAGAAAGATTCAAAAAATAAATTTTCTTAAAACTCCCATTAATTCCAGAATACTGGATTGCTTTAAAAGGTAAAACAAAAAACCCCAAAACAAACGAACAACAAAAGTTTGAAAAAACGCCAGCGATTAATTACCTTGATTGCAAGTTTGATCCTCGTAACCATGGTAACATTCACATACACCAGGGGATGAACATACGCCATGTACACATGAAGGATTACAAATAGCTGTCAAATAAAAAACAATAGTTTTAAGGACACAAACAAACCTATTTCATTGCGTTTGTGCACGTAAATATAAATTTAAACTTTCTCTTAATAATAAATATTCATTACCATTATAATAATGGCTTATTATAAAACAAACATAGGTAGGAAAACAAGCAATGGCAGCCATTTTGATTTGTTTTTGCTAGTCTACCTATATTATTTCAAAGGACAAAGCTGCGCTGGTCCTACAGCCAAATATTTTTCTCATTACGTAGGTGCTCTGATAGTCATGCCTGTGTAATCAAAGGCACACACCATTATACCAAAAGAGCAGGAATACGCAATTTCATAATATTGATCTATCTCGCATTGGTAATATTCTCAAACTAAATTGTAATCATCCTAAACATAAACTTTCTGTAAATACAAAAGATTAATTACCTTGGTTGCATGTCTGTCCCTTGTAACCATAGCTACATGAACACACACCAGGGGATGAACATGCGCCATGTTGACATGTTGGATTACATATTGCTGTATGTAAGAAACAGAAGGATGACAAACTTTATCGAGCTGTTAAAATCAAATTGATATGTCCCTTTCAAATAAAAAAAAAGTTTTTCATGACATAAACACAAACATTAAATGCGTTTATGTACGCAAATAGAACATTGACCTGTCTCTTAAAGGTATATTATACAGGATTGGTGTAGGATAAAAAACATCATTTTTTAATTTTAGTCCGAAAGCTTACTGATTATGAAGTTCACACTAGAACCATTTTTTCTCTAAAATATTTCCTCCTGAAGTTAAGTCATATTCGAGAAAACCTTTAACAAAAAAGCAACAGCTGATTTTGGTTGTTACTCCCAAAAGTTAAGGACAGTGTGTTTACATGCTGAAAATTGTGCATGGTTTTTCACTATTTTCTCCTGACACACACAACCGATTATGCCAAAATTTTCACAGGGTTGTTATTTCATGCCATATGGTTGATCACACAAAACATGAACACTGTCTGCGACTATTTTGTCAGCTCTACCAATCCTGTATAATACCGTTAATGATAAAGATTCATCACCTTGTTTGCATGTTTGGCCTTGGTAACCATGGTTACAAGTTAAAACTTTTGGTGATGAGCAATCGGCCATGTTGACATGAAGGATAACATGTATTTTGTAATATAACGGTAAAACAGAAAAGTATGCAAAACTTACGCATTGATATTGATATCAAATTGCAAAAACACATTTCTGGGTCAGAATTTCCCGAATCCTTTTGGACCGGAAAGATGGTTCATAGGATCTTCCCCCCAAATTTCCCATGAAAAAGTTGAGAAAAATTGTCTCAAGGAGTCGAACAATTTTTTTTTTAAAATAATGGCTCTTTATAAAACAAACATAGGTAGAATAACAAGCAATGGCAGCCATTTTGAATTGTTTTTAAAATCTGTTGCTATTCTATCAATATTATTTCAAAGGATTAAGCTGGGATGGCCCACAGCCAAATAACTTTCTCATTACATACTCTGATTGTGTGTCAAATGTCATAGAAGGAATACGCAATAGAAGGAATATATCTCGCATTGGTAATGTTCGCAAACATAAACAAATAAATTAATTAAGTTTATGTACGCACATATAAAATTGAACTGTCTCTTAATGATAAAGATTCATCACCTTGTTTGCATGTTTGGTCTTGGTAACCATGGTTACAAGTAAAAACATTTGGTGGTGAGCGATCGGCCATGTTGACATGAAGCATTACATATTGCTGTAATATAACGGTAAAACAGAAAAAAACTTTCTCACTTGATATTGAAATCAATTTGTAAAAAAAATCTCTGGGTCAGAATCCACCCGTCTCTTTGGACCGGAGAGATGGTTTGTGTGATTATCAACCAAGAGTTCCCCATGACAAAGTTGAGAAAAATTGTCTCAATAATGGGTTATGAAAAAACAAACAGACAAACAAAAACCCCAACACCCCAAACAAACAAACAAACAACAACAACAACAACAACAAACAAACAAAACAGTAAACCAAGAATAAATTAAGTGATCGACTTTATCAAAATATTCATGCATTGATCACCTTGTTAATGCTGTATAGCGCTAATTGTGCTGTATAGACCTTCAAATAATTGAATATTTACCAATTCCGTACTTTGTCATTAAACAACTAGCTATTAGACCCCTGTACTAGTGACGTGACGGTTTGTTTACTGCTGTGCTTTAAGTGCTGTAACTGGGTGCTGCATTTCTGAAAGTTGAGCAGAGACACAGTAGTCTACTGCAAAGTGGTAAACAAACTGTGACGTCATCATTACTAAGGTCTAATGAAAAGGGGTCCTTGTGCATTTATGAACGCAACTGTTATGGATTTTGGTGTTGTTGTAAACTTGTCAACTCCAGTAAGAATCTAGAAATATTGAGAAACATTACCCTGGCTGCAGGTAGATCCCGTGTAACCACTGTTACATGTGCACCTATTTGGTGAGGAACAATAGCCACGTAGGCATCGTGGAGAACATGTCGCTATCATAAATAAAATACAAACAGAGAAATGTTAGTTGAAATCACCTCAAAATAGGAGAAATAAATTACCAAGATCCTGCTCACAGAGGCCATGGATTTACCGGTATCTGTCAATTTTACCGGATCGCATTATCAGCAGACTCGGAATCTGATTTGATGTGTCTGTATGACCAAAAGTCACTAGAACTCCGATTTAAGGCGGTTACACTGATCCTAATGTGGCTCCGGATTCGGATAAAGTTCCGACTGGGGAGGATGTTTAATTTCTTTTCATTTCACATTATTAAAGGGACACGTTGCCTTGGATCAGGCGAGTTGGTCTATGAAAAGCGTTTGTAGCCGTTTGTTACAAAATGCATGTTTTAAAAGTAGAATACAATGATCCAGTCACACAAAATGCCTCGAAATTGCATGGTTTTCCTTTTACTGCGCGAACTTACACGGTCCGCCGTTCTGTGGAGTCACAATTTTCATGGACCAACTCGCCCGATCCAAGGCAACGTGTCCCTTTAAAGTCACTGGTTTGAAAATGTTCACACTTTGGAAATGTTTTCCTGAATTTACTTTCATCAAATAATATGTAATCATTGGTCATTGGTGGATTACTGGGGCGACTTTGCTTGGGCGCAATATTGTTTGGGGCGAGGTTGTTACTACCCATGGTGAGCTTGTTTGGGGCGACATTGTTGGGGCGAGCTTGCAAGGGGCGAGATGACCGGCATCCACTTATAGTCACTAGTTAAATATCCATAACTTTGTCAATTTTTCCTGAGTTTACCTTGGTTGCAAGTCGGCCCTGTGTAACCGGAGTTACAAGTGCATACATTAGGTGAAGAACAACTGCCATGCTGACAAGGGTTGCTGCAATGCGCTGTTAAAAAGAACCATAAAGGTAGACAAAGGATCAGAGAAAGATATTAGAAAAGTAAAAAATTAATATCATTTTACTCATTTTGAATATCACCTATGAATAACATCGCAATAAACTTTACCCAGAATTGTGTATTGAGAGAGTTGCGACATGGAGGGACCAGCTTTCTCCGGTCACGTGGTTGCTGGACGCCATTTTGTTCCAAATGCAGCACAACCCAATGGGCAGACTAGTCTGGCACCCTGTATTCGCCAATGCTTTTTTTGGAGACAAAATGGCTTCTAATCGCAAGTTGTCGCAACACTCTCAATATACGGCTCTGACTTTACCTATTAGACAGCGCCCGCTACTGTCTTTGCTCCAACCTGAACAACATATGTCATAGTCAATCACGCTGGCCTGGTAATAAGCTGTGTGATACCTGAATGGTGAGTTAAGAAGGACTTGTTAAAACTCTGAAGTGAAAACGGGAACTGTGCGCCGGTGTCACGGTCTTACCTATCCTGCGTGCTCAGCTATCCGGATGACCTTAACAATACGGTACCATTACGTAATTCAATGTCTGCGCACAGCTGGCGAAAGTAGTCCAGTTTTAGTGCTGTGTTGAGTCGTGTTGCGGTACTGGCAACGTGTACTATAAATGCCGCCCCCCTTCTTACTGGAGCTGTCATGGTGGCGTTTGCGAGCAGTGAACGCGTGAATTGTTTTTTGGGGTGTCTAAATAAACTCCCAAAGAGTGTAACCTGCTTAAAGCATAGAGCAAGGAAAAACAAGAACACGTAGCAGCGGTATTGTCCGCCGATTTTGTCACCCGTATATCCGAGCACGCTGGACTACCAAGACCATGACTACTGCGTGCTAAAAAATCTGACTACGTCACCCGGATAGCTCAGCACGCCGTATAGCTGAGACCGTGACACCGGCCCCAAATCAAACGCCAGCTTAATTGTCCCGAGCTAAGCACTTTACAAGTATTGCTTCCCTCTACCTCGGAATTGAATGTACATTACAATGTTACTGAAAGGTTGCTGCACGGATTCCATTTAAATTATAGTGATGTGAGCGTTACAGTTGTAGGGGAATGTTTGCATGCATGGGCGAGGAAGCTGCAATAAGAGACTTACCAGGTAAATTTCAATTGTTTACGTAGTTCTGAGCATGCGCACATTACCGAGAACAGCGGATTTACCTGGTAAGTCTGCTGCCACCTAGCGTCCCAAAAGTCCCCTATTCAACCCTTGCACAACGCGCGGAACGCATCTCCGTAAAACGCTCGTCCACCATTTCTGCCATTTTGGGAGTCAATTCCTGTTTGTACATTTTGACTCCCAAAATGGCGGACAGGATAGGTGCGTGTAAGTGCGTTTAACTTAAGCGTCACAGACGAAGTGTGGACCTGAGAACAAAAGATGTCCACATAATGTAGGGACTTGAAACTATGTGGACTGACACACGCCCAAACAGTGTTTTTTTTACAGTGTTGAAGAACTATGTTCTTTCTTAAGTGCACAGAACAAAAGAATGTCCACAGAGTGTATGCAACAAAGAACTGTGCGCTCCGCGTTGTGCAAGGGGTCAGTAAACGTACCAGCTACATACCTGTAATTTGTACATTTGTACAAGAACAAGAAACCGCAATTAATATAGTAAGTTTCGCTGACTGATCTAGTCCTTTGTTCATAAAATGTCGTCGGGCATGTATTTCTGTATAAACGAAACATATCGACATTATTGATAACTTTCATATCATCTTGACATGGTTAACGCAGAGGGATTTTATAATGAAATAACGGAACAAATTGTTATCAAAGTCTGTCAAGACAATGAGGAGAAAAAGGTGTGGTGACATCAAGGGACATCCCGGTATAGTATTGATGTCAATTTTCTTTCGTGACTTTGTCAAAAGCCGCAAACAATTTAGCTATTTCTTTTTAGGGGGCGGGGTTCAAAATGGGGAGGGGTTGCTTGGTGGAACCCCGAATAAAATCCAGTACAGCTGCAGTACACCATTCGGCGCCTATATAAATATTGTTTCACCATTCTTTGAACAGTCTTCAAGGATAATAATAATAATAATAATTATGAAGTTAATAATAATGAAGTTATTACAATTCTGCAAATTTCAATAAAAACTACTTCAAAATACAAACATTAAAAATACATAAAATTCTTACAATGCAGCCTAAAACTTTACAAAAGGTATACAAACTACATACAAAAGCAGCATAAGATACACTAACAATTTGTTTTAAAAGCAGACGCCCTCACCCCTATATTAGGGGAAACTAAACACTCTAACAAACAAAGTAAAGTATAGAATGAAAAGAGACTAAAATTTGGCAAAGCACACAAAAATAATCAGCAACAAAAATGTATTTACAGACTATGCATCCCTGAACAAGCGAGTCTCTAATTTAGCCTTGAAAGACCCAAGCGAGTTAACCCCTACGCCCACTCTCGGAATTTTCTTTCTTCACTCGACACCACCCATTCAGCGACAGAACTAGGGTAAAATGGTAGGGGGCACGAGGGTCTAACATTTTTCGAGTTTCCGTTTTTTCTTCTTCATTAAACAAGCCTCTTAAGACAACCCATTCGTACATACGCAGTGCGTACATGTTCAGTCATTTGAAGGCTGCACTTAAAAGGGAGAAGAAGAAGAAGAAGAAGAAGAAGAAAAATGCAAACAAAAACTAGCAAAATGGTTCGCCCCTCGTACCCTTGTCATGTCATTTACTATAAATCCTGTAAATCTTTGTTTAAAAAGATAGTCTGACATGGATGTTCAAACCAATGCATTGTGTGCGTGTATTTTGAAAAATAGTAAAAAAAACCCATTGAAATTACTCCATAAAAGCTTATAAAAAGTAGCAATTTATTCTGGTAAGTTTTATTCTCAAAGTCAAGATTTCAAATAGGGAGGGGGGCACGGACATAAATTCGGGGCACGTGCCTCCCCTTAGTTATGGTACCCCACTGCACCCATTTTTGTTTTGGACTTACGGTTCATTTTATTTTGCTGTGGACGATACTGACAAGATGCAAATAATAAGTAACATCAATTACGAAAATCACTTGATTGCAAATCACTTCAAGTGAGTATGAAGACTTACTGTGCGTTGAAGTGCCCAGCGAATAGAACGCACAGTGTAACTTGAAGAACTGAGAGTCGCACCACACAGCTAAAGAAGACCATGGTTCTGAGGAATTATAGCAAAGTTCAACATAATCAGACTCTTCAAGTAGTTCAAGAAATTTACCCCATCCACACAACCATCGTTCTAGGTAACTCTCAATGTTTGCTCGATCGACTTACAAGTTCACCAACGAGCCAAGAAACAGTTTAAGAAAGATAATGATTGTATTTAAAGGTATTGTACACTTTTGGTAACAGCTCAAAATCAGTGACCACATTTCATGTTATTCAACATATGCATGAACAAACAAATCTGTGAAAGTCTGAGCTCAATTGGTCATCGAGATCACGAGAAAATAGTGAAAAGAGACCTATGTGTTTTCTGTGTTTTCAAAATATCGCGCGTGATAAAAACTATTGTTTTACTCATTTCTCAGAAACCATAGCATTTTAGGCAGAAATGTTTTTAATGAACCCTTTCAATCATTACTTACTTTAAATCATGTAAGTTGTGTGTGAATCTGTGAACATTTGTTTTTTTCGATCTTACCAATAGTGTACAGGGCCTTTAAACTATAGACTGTGCAAGTCTCGCGCAAATTCGAACTTCCGGGACCATTGTGGTCCCAATCATATTGAGTTTTACGTGGGCGGGATTTTGTTTCGTCACTTATTTTAGGTTAACGTAGTTTATGGCCATAACAATTATATATGATGTTGGGAATGTAATACTAAGTGATAAACAATATGAAAGTAAAACCAATTCAACAAAATAACAAAGAAAACACGAGAATAAGACTTGACCTCCGTTTCCGGTTACATGTAAACAATTGCTGCCCAAACTGACGGGCATGTTGTCATTAAACCTATGTAATAGACGCACACATCCGGGCGCGATTGGCAAATGGGGTTTCTAACAATAAGCATCCTCGCTCCAAGTTTTAATTTTGTTTCAATGTTAATTTGAACAAATTATTTGTATTACACAAAATTGACAATATATTTTATAACAACTTGCTGTGGGTATTTTTATTTTCAAGAATTTTGTGTAATTATATTTTTGAATGAACATTTGTTTTCATAGAAAAATATAGTTTCCGTTCAAGTTTCATTTGCCCCCCCGTGCCCCCTCCCTTAGTTACGCCACTGAAATTAAGCTTTAACTTCATCAGCAGTTCCACTCGTTTTCCAGAATTGAAATCAAGCGTAGATGTCCTGCTTTCCTAAACAAACCGAACAAGCCCCATGGTTCATAAATTTATTGACGATAAAGCTGGCTGATTGATAAAGCCAACAGGATTGTTTGAAGGTTTTTGTTGTTGTTGCCCTTACACCGATGTGTGTTAGCCCTAAGCACGGCATACTCAGTTATGGGACTACTTTTTTTAGTGGCGAAGTGATATTATGAATATTAATTAAGGACGGGGTAATGCTTAAGCTAGAGCGCGGCCTATGATGACAGCTGTAAGCCTGGCCTGGGAGGTTGAAGTCTCTGTCCTAATTTATGTAAGTTTCGTTAAACTTAGTTATACAACAAATCAATTGTTTTCTCCTGCAAGAAGAGGTTTCACTGCCCTGTTTAATTTCAAGTAATGTGTATTAGGATCCTGGTGGGCTGTTTACAGTCCTGTTCTGTTCTACGAATTCTGTAAACAAAGTTTGCACGGTGAGAAACTATAATCTAATTTAGTAAGGTTTCTGTAAGTAAAATGACCGCCGTTGCGTTGTGGTTAGGCCTACTCTAAAAAGAACTGGTTGTGTGGACTACTCTACGTTTTGTTTAGTATGCTCTGTATGATCATCACGCAGGAGAAGAAGTGATACCGTTTGATCATCGTTTTGGGTCGAAGGTCGAAGATCATCGTTTTGGGTCGAAGGTCGAAGATCATCGTTTTGGTTTGTTCAACATAATGCTGGTTTATAGGCAAAGTTGTCAAGAAAGATAAATTACAAAGTCACACGTAAAACTTTCAGCTGAATGATGCGTCTACTGAAGACGAGCAGAGTATGTTCGAAACGTCGAGACCCCATCGGCTCTTTTCAGAGCCAACACTCCCACAAAAGAGTTTTTACACATGGTTGTACCCGCAAGTTTACTCTTTATTTTAGTTACCTTTAACATATCACGGTATTTTCACCAAGATCGTCGAATCCGTCCACGTTTAGCGAGGTGACAACGGGTACCCGGTATCAACTGCAACTATTTTTAAAATTTTTTTGATCTCTAATCAACGGGGGCACTTCAGAAGAAATGATTTCGCAGGATGCTTACTATCATTACCATCTTTATAACAAGTAAGCTTTCAGATAACAAAAATACACAATTTTTTGGGGTCGATTACCAAAATATGACCGTGCATATATAAACTGCAGAATTCAAACAATGACAACTTCCTTTCCGAACTTGGGAGACAAAACAACTTCCTGTGCTTTCTTCTTTTTTAGGAAACACTTTTATTGTATTCGGCTTCCTTAAAGGCTGGTCAAGGTTTTTAATCAGTCTAAGATCGAACGTAAGAATAAAAACAACCAGTTGTCCTCGCTATTGTCCCCGTTAACGCAGGAGAGGTCAGGGTCCAATTTCATGGCTCTGCTTACCGCGAAATTATGCACTTACGGAGCTCAGTAAAGAACAGGCGCAGGATTCCGCGGTAAGCCATGAAATTTGGCCCTGGCCTTTTATGACCCCAACTAATTTAAAAAAAAAAAAAAAAAAAAAATGTAGAAAATATTTGCAAAAATAGTAGTTAATGGCCTGACGTTTCGACCCTAGCAGAGTTTTTTCTCGAAGGCTAAATTACAACTCAACACATAAACAGGTATATTGTAACAGAAACAGTCAAGTGGAAATTCAAGCATAGAGAGAGAGAGGCAGAAAGCACACAGAAAAAGCAAGGGGTCACGAATAATAAGAAGACAAAGGGAAGATGAAGGGAAGGGGCTGGTTTGACCACAAGAAGTTGGAAACACAAAGGACAAAATCAAGGGTTGGAAAAGGGAGAAAAAGTAATTAATTAGTGAATGAGGCAGACTAAAAAGGAGGATATCTGTGGGGAAAAGCAAAGACAAAAGGTTATTAGGTATACGTTTTGGTTCTAAAGATTTGCATTTTAAAAATAGATACAGGTTTCAATAGATGCCATCTTCGGGCAAATTGCATTTTTGGCTTGCAGGCGTGTCATGCGCTCAAATTATTAACGCAGCCGTGTTTGTTCATTAACCAATCGTGTGATGAGTTTTGTGAAATGTGCACGTGCTATACACCGTTCTTACGCAAAACGCATGACTGTGTGTTCCAAATTTCCCGCAAAGATGGCCGATTTACGTCATATTGCAACCCATCTATAAGAAACTTTGATCAAGTCTCACTTGAAAACCGACCCAATTGGTCATCGAAGTTGCAAGAAAATTATGAAAGAAAAAACACCCTTGTTGTACAAATTTGTGTGCTTTCAGATAGGAATAAAAACTTCTGCAAGAAGTTTTTATTATTTTAGTGAGAAATTACCTCTTTTTCAAAAACTACGTTACTTCAGAGGGAGTCGTTTCCTACAATGTTTTATACTATCAATAAATCTCCGTTGCTTGTTACCAAGTAAGTTTTTATGCTAATATTTGTTTTAAGTCATTACCAAACGTGTACGATACCTTTAAAAGTATAATTTGAAACTTTGTACGACGGAACAGTGCTAATATAGTCAAGTTTACGGTAACACCGTGGTAATAATCTATCAGGTTGTGGTATAGATCTCAAACAACCGGTGGTGTAACAGCTTGACGTTTCAAACTGTATGATCAGGTAATCTTCAGAAGAAAAACCCAGATGCCTTTAAATGAAACCATAAAAAACCGCACATCTAAATCTGCAGACAAAAACAATTAGGCTAGTTTGACTCTTTTGCAACTTGAACAGGTGAATTTTTAACTGCATTTTCTTTCATTTTTGGTTATTGTTCAAATTTACAGCTTAACATTATCATTATAGTACGAAGATTGCTATCGAAACAGGATTTTAAAGCAACTTATTTTACGTTTACCATTTTCTCCCCCAAATTGTAAAAATAACATGCTCCAGGTTTTACAAATCAATCAAAATTTTTGAGGCTAACAATTTAAAAATGAATAAATTCCAGTTATTTATTAGTAATAACGCACATTTTGTCGTGTTTGTATAAACACGGACAACATTTCACAAGAAGGCGATTAATTTTAGGAACAAAGGATAAACAAATCGGTCCCCTCCACTTTTCGGATAGGTTTGAGGAACAAGGGATAAAAAAACTATCCTGTTTTCTTTTTAGCTGGGTTTGAGGAACAAGGGATAAATAAATCTATCCCTCCTCTTTTTAGCTTGGTTTGAGTAATAAAGAAATTAAAACAATCTATCCCCTACTCTCTTTGGCTTGGTTTGAGGAACAAGGGATAACAAAATCTACCCCTGCTCTTTTCGGCTGGGTTTGAGGAACAAGGGATAACAAAATCTATCCCCTCCTCCTCGTCGGCTTGGTTTGAGCAACAAGGGATAACAAAATTGATCCCCTTACTTAAATTATTACCACTCGATCCACCAAAAATTTAATAGACTCTTTTTTGTCAGCTTTCCCAATAATGAAGCATACATTGCCAATAAACGGTGTGCGATGATTTCTCTTACGATATTATGATGCAATAACAGTTTGGAGTACAAAATGTGGCAAATTGTTTTGCTAACAAAAAAGTTTGAATTCAAGACTGTTAAAAATGTTTTAAAAAGTACACAAATTTCTTACTTTGTTCCTCCAGCAATATTTTATGGAGAAAAACAGCATGATTTTAACATTTTGTATACAGCTTCAAGAAAAGTTGCTACATATTAAAAACCCCAAAACAAAGTTAGTTAAAAATGTACCTGCTCTTGTTACTTTATCGATTTGAAGCGAAATTTGTTGAGTTTTATAATTTGTCATCACTTTTAATATAGGACTTGCGGGGCTGGCAAGGGACAAGCGTAATAAACCTATTGACCCATTTCACCTGACGTAAATTACATGTTAAATCTTATATACTTGCATCATTTCGCGAGCCGTTTTCACCGTGCATTACCGCCCTCGATAGGTGACGTACGTCCAGCGTGCTCCATTATCTTTACAGGCATTTTTGACTCCCAAAATGGCAAACCATGGGTCGACAGTAGCCGAAAGGGATCATTTGTCCTAATGCGGCCCTGGTAATAAAACACTTCATCGATTGACGTAACGGAGTTGTGAACGGCAATAAATCGACAGGGTATTTGTAGGGGGGGGCAGAAAGCGTTGAGTCTTAGCACTTACGGCGTGGGGTCCAGCAGTCCGCCTAAGGGCCCCTGGTGGGGTCCAGGGGCGAAGCCCTTGGCGGGGGGTGAGGGGGCGGATCCCACTGAAGCTTTTTCGCTTAAGTATGTCTGAATGGCCTAGAAAAGCTCTCCTTGCTATAAATATTTACATAACTTTGTTCTAAAACTTAGACTTGGTTCAGTTCCCGAAAGCTGTAAGATTTTTGCATTTTGTAAGACCAGGGAGGACTCTCCATCTATCTAAAATGTGCCGAACCTAGACAAGTTTTTATATTATAATGTCAACTTCCACAGAAATCTTGTAACTCAATATTTTTTAAACTACATGTATGTCTACGCTAGGCACTTGATACACCGTCAGTAAAGCATCATCATCAGTGGGTGTATGTAGCTCGTGCGTGGTAATTTAAATAGTCTCGTGTCCTTAGTACAGTGCTACAACCGGCGCGGATCCAGGATATTTTTAAGCGGGGGGCACACCTTAAAGGTATCGTACACGTTTTGTAATGACTCAAAACAAATATTAGCATAACAACTTAATTGGTAACAAGCAACGGAGAGCTGTTGATAGGCAACGACTCCCTCTGAAGTAACGTAGTTTTTGAGAAAGAGGTAATTTCTCACTAAAATAATAAAATTTCTTGCAAGAAGTTTTTATTCCTGTCTGAAAGCACACAAATTTGTACAACAAGGGTGTTTTTTCTTTCATCGTTTTCTTGCAACTTCGATGACCAATTGAGCCCAAATTTTCACAGGCTTGTTATTTTATGCATATGTTGGTATACACCAAAATGAGAACACTGGTCTTTGACAATTTCCAAACGTGTTCAGTGCCTTTAAGTTAACTGCATGCAGTAACACCGATTAGATCCTTGTATGACTGGAGGAGAGGGTGGTGGTCCAAACGTGACCGTGCGTCACAACCCTTTACCGTGTATATGGGGCATTTCTACGAGAAGAACGAGCGAGCGAAACGCACAGTCTTAACATTAGGTGATCTTTAGGACACTTCAGAGGCGTTTCACACACTGTTTTTACCCAGTTGAACTTTGCTTTATTTTCCTTTTAACAATGTTTTTGTTAGATTCTTAGGAGGAAACCGTTCGGCTACAAGGGGCCACGTGACACACCTTACAGCATTCTAGCCAGGATGTAACTGCTTGAACGACGAGGGTCCGGGGCCCGCTAAATGGCCCCGGTAAATGTGTTTACCATCAGATGCTCTTTGGTACAACATAGGACTGTTTACAGGCAATTAACACATTATTTATACTCAGTTTTTAAATGTGCTTTATTTGCCTTTTAGCTATTATTGTTTTGCTATTTTTTAGGGAGGATTGGTAGGCTAATATAAGGGGACATAATGCTTGCCGTTTATGTAGAAACAGCATTCTACCTAGGATGCAATTGCATGTATAGCGAAAGGCATTTTATTTTACGGGAAAGAATAAGCGACGCAAAACCTTTACGGCCTGCGGTTCGGGCCCGCTTTAGGGCCCTGTTGAAAACAAATTGCCAGATGCTCTCTCCTGGTGCAATATAGAATATTTCAGGGGCGTTTTACTCATTACTTTTTGCCCCGGTTTATTGAGATTTTGCTTCTTTGGCATTTATTTATTTGTTTTCTGGCAAAAATAAGGGGGAGTGCGTGCCAGTGGGCCACTTCCTTCAACCCATCTTTCTTTATTAAAACAAATACCTAATGCAGGAGTGTATGGTTAATCGCCCTCTGCCAACTTAGACTGAGACAATGTGCATTTTTTCATTTTTATTCCATGTTTTATGAACATCAGTCAAAGTGACGTGATAGTTAAAACGGTACAGTTAAGCTTTCACGGCCATTTTCATCAAAAAGCCATTCATTTAAACACCCGGCCCATTAAATTTGGTTTGAAAATTAATGCTCCGTTGAATCAGCATTCAACAGTCAAAAGTTGTACTAGTTTCACCAGTTTTGCGTTCACTGGTCAAATAAGATACATCATTTTCATTAGGCCGCAAGACTCATTCAATTTCGTAAAAGCCAGCAGCAAGGGCTGGTCAACCATTCAATTTCATCGAGTGTCAATAGGTAGTAGACATTCGACTTAAGAATGGTCAAAGTCTAGTCTTGAATGCATATAAATAAAATAGAATGACTGAAACGATTCTGAATGAGAAAAACGAAATAATTTGTGCATAAAAAAAGAAAATTGAATGCAGTCATAGCTAAAATGAAACCCTAGTTTGAGTGGATAAAGGGAAAATGCTTGAATTTGAATGCATGTTAAAATTAAATTGAATGAATTTTTTGCTGAAATTGGCCGGGAAAACGTATATCAGGGCAAACAGTCTCAAGGACAGCACAAGATTTAGTTGTCATTTCAAACTTATATGGTACATGCTGTAACTTCAAGGGTAACAAAGCAAAATGAATATAATTACAATTAAAACAGAACACAGGATGTGTGATGTGAAATGTAACAACACGGAAACGCCTCTTATAGCTGTTACTGAAGTAAACAAAGCTCGTGTTGGCTTACTAGAGGGGAGCCATAACTTATGTTTAATTGGAACGCCCAGAAGTTGAAATTCATTGCCCATAAACGAAAAGGAAAACGCAAGCTAGCAACAAATTCATGTGCGCTTCGATGAGTCTTAACTGGATTTCTTCAATTGTAAATGGGTAGTCAGGGGCGGATCCAGGATTTTCCAAACGGGGGGGGGGCGTGAAAATATACCAAGCAGCAAAATGATAAATGAAGTTTGTTGCCCCATTTCTCCCTCCCCTTCTCTCTCTCTCCCCCTTTTTTTCTTTTCTCCCTTTTTTTTTTTTTTAAATATGAAAAGGGGGGGCGTGCGCCCCCACGCCCCCCCGGATCCGCGCCTGGTAGTAGACATTCAGCTTAAGAATGGTCAAAGTGTATAGTCTTGAATGCCTATATAAATTAAATAGAATGACTGAAACGAATCCGAATGAGAAAAACGAAATCATGTGTGCAAGAAAACGAAATTGAATGCATTAATAGCTAAAAAGAAACCCTAGTTTGAGTGGTCTGGGGGAAAATGCGTGAATTTGAATGCGTGTTAATAAATTTTAATGAATTTTTACTGAAATTGGCCGGAAAACCTATGCCATAGTAAATTTGCCCACACAAGCTGGGATCTCACACTTTCGTCGACATGCAATCGTTCAGGGATTCACTTTTGACGTTGAGCTCATCTCAAATTTAGTCTCTTCATCAAAGTGTCCCACAGTTTTTAGGTACGGTGCGCACGTGGAATCATGTATACAAATTAAGGTATCAACATTTTTCCATGTAAGTATAATCTGGTAAACAGTTGTGGCGTTTTCAGGGGTGAAAATATATATTGAATATCTTCGGCCTGTTCGCGATAAACGGATGCGCATCAGTTGTACAGCAAATATTATTTGCAACAGCTTTACCCTTCCCTATCGCTTCCCCTCCACCTCCCCCTGTTTTGTGGGGATCAAATTTACCCGGGGGTACGTGCCCCGGCGGCCCCCCTGGATCTGCTTATGTTTGTTAATAGCAATAGACCAGTCTGGTATAATCATTGGTACTCAACACTTGAACTCTTTACCGTCCACGTGGGGATTAAAAATCAAAATGTGACAAAAGGGAGACTCTTGCAACCGAGATCACTATAATGATTTGATATACCTATACCCTATTTTTTTAATAATATAGGCTATGCAGGTAACATGATTCCCTCAATTATTTTCCCCTTCTCCCTTTCTTTATAGTCCCTCTCCTTTTTCAATTTTTCTTATTTCTGTCTTTCTTTCTTTCTTTCTTTTGATTGTTCATTTCTTTTCATTTCCCCTTTCTATTGTTTTCTTCAAATGAAGGGGGGTACCGCCCCCTTGCCCCCCTCTGTTGCACCGCCATTGCAGTAATATGCACCATTTTTGTAACCCCGGTTGCGTATACAACAATCTTTTTTAACAATCTACTGGGTTTTTTTGCGTCCCAGCAAACTGTCATTGTGCCGTACTTTCTACTGTCGGACACCCAGCAATAGGCTTTCTAGTGTCGTGCGAAAAAGGTATGCCTAATTTTTGTCTCAAAGCAATAATATATAATCTAGAGGAAGCACATTCCGGATAAGAGTTATTGTATATGACATGATATAAGAATGCAATAAGATCAATAGGGCAAAAAAGAGCAAACGGCTACCTATGGAGGTCGTGTTGTTTTGGGGAAAAAGAGCTCAACACAAAAAACCGTAAACAAGTTCACATGGAAACAGAAAACCACGTTAAACAGAACAAAAACAAATTGAAGATATATGCAGAAAAATCATCTTACCATGGTATCCAAAGTGTTCGCTCCAGCTTGGGATGAGTTCTATAGGTGTTTCATTGTGTTCGTCTACGACTTCCAGCAGCGAAGCTACTTTATATAAGCGTAATATAACCCTCCTTAAATCGAGTTGCCGTGGAAACGCATAGACCAATTTAAAAGCTGTTTTAATTAGCGGAAATTACAGTTTTGTGTGTGGTCGAAGGCGTTTATCTTCTTTTGTCCGACCCAGTTTAACTATACAGTAGGTAATACCCATTGTATAGTGAAATCAATGGTATCTTTATTGTAACGCCGGTTAAGGTGCAGAGTTTGCGCTCCTTAATTAAAAACCTATACTTTTCGCCTCTCGAGTCATCAAAAACACGCGCGACGTATTTTAAATTGAACGGAAACTGCACTTTATACGTGCATAAGAAAGTATCAAATTAAGAATCCATGGCGAACATTATGAAGTAAAAACACAAACGATTTGCGCCCAATTGATAACGAGCGACACAGGATACCTGCCCAACAGAATCCGCAGTAAGTGTTTTTTTCTTCTACTTTTAGGACAATAGGCTTTGTTAAATGCCGGCACACACATTGTGCTGTGTTATTTGTAGACCTTGGCCAATTTTACTCGATAATTTTAATTAAATAACCATTTTTATAGATTCGAGAAAGATATAAGCTTGCATATAGGGCACTGCACAAAATAATCCAATGGTAAGTGGTGGTTAGATAGCAAATAAAAATGAACAATTGTCGGGATTTCGCCAAAATCAAAGCAAGAACAATAATAATTATCACACTAAACAAAAAGTTTGTTCCTTTGTCTGTTTATTATCATTAATATGACATTTATAACATAAATAATATAGAGGACGATGGTGGCATACGCCGTCTGAGTATTAAAAAAGCAGAAATAATATTGATACAAAGCTGTAATTGAGTGGGTTTTCAGATATAATAACAAATATAATAGCGCAAAAATAGTGCACCAAATGGCTTGAATTGGGCCTTCATCTTTAACAATTTTCCAACTTCTCAGAGGGGGGGGCACATCACCCCTCAGACTCCCCTCTGCGTCGCTGTGCGACGGGCGGCGTTGTTGCACAGAAAACCACCCCCAAAATAAATAAATAATTAATAAATAAATAAATAACAATAAAAAACCCCACATGCCTGTCTCACATCCATCAGCCATATACATCATTATGTATACTTTGTGCATTGTTCGTTTAGAGAAAAACAATCTAAAAAACAGTTCTTTCTGCTAAAATCGCGCCATACAACTTTAATTTATAATATTTCACTCAAATTTCAGAATTTGTGTCTATCGGGAAAAACGCATCAAAACGACCATTAGTTCCAATCTGAATGCTCACTTATTATAAGTTTCTCCCCAATGAAAATCCTCCAGAGAAATGCTTGCGTATGATATTCATTCAACCCCAGGAAACCCTTTTATAGACACACGATCGTTATAATACGGACGCGTATAGTGCAGCCAAACAAGAAATTCCCCCCCACTTTTATCTTGTACGTACACGACAATTGTCATGTACGTACACAATAACTACCATAACCATGATCGTGTACGTGCAAGATAACTATCATATTTATACGTACAAGGAAAGCAGGGTCGTGCACGTACAAGATAACTATCGTGTACGTACAAGAGAACTATCTTGTACGTACATGATCACTACGTACACGATAACTATTGGTTGTCTATTTTAATCGTATAAAGAAAACCAATCGCTCACACATTGAGTTAAAATTGAATGACTTGTTTTGAAGATCTTTCAATTTCGCGCGAAATAGAATAACACGACGTTTGAATTGGCAGCTTATTTGCCGAAAATGAGCGGGAAAACTTGTACATAGGTATAGCTATCAGTGATGGAGGACTCGAGTCTGGTCTCGGACTCGGACTCGGACAACAGGGACTCAACTAAAGCACTGATAGCTATAGCACGAACAGTGAACATTAAAAAGCCAACTACGGCAAATTGCAATTAAATTTGCTTTGTGATTTTATCGGCGCCTATTTTCCTGGATTTAAAGTTATTGAAAGGTGTTTTCTACTTTAAGAAGCTCTCTCATCAGACTTATCAGACTTATCAGACTATGTAAATTAAACAGTTTCATATTCAAAAGGTCGTCTACAGTATTTGTCTGAAGACATGTTAACACAAAATACTATTTGACGTCTACTCCGTTGAGACGAACTGACACCAGAAAAAAAACCCCAGCAGCAGCGACGACGACGACCACGACGACGACGACGACGACGACGATGATGACGACGACCGGAGAACAACTTGTGGTTAGAACCTGACAAACTAGACTAATTTGTTTTTGTTTCTGTTAAGTTTTAATTTAAATGTTTACTTTTATGTACGTACACTTTTTTTTACTATTTTGTATCTTTTTAGACGTGTTAATTTTTACTGTAAACGTCATGCAAGTCATCCCTTGGACCAACAACAATATTTGCCTACCGGTACTCGATCGAGCTGCACAACGCCTAATGATTCTGTGCTCATCTGTTGATCTCTGTTACTCTTTACAGTGCCGACTCGATGTCAATAATTTGAAATGATTAAAAAATGTGTTCGAGTTTAATTTTGGCTTCTGACAACAGCATGTCTTCTTTTTTTTTGATCGGCACCCCAACCCCTTCAAAATAGACTGTAAATGGAAATTAAAAAAAGCGTTTCAAAGTATATTTATGTAATCTTTGCGGTGGATGCTAACTACTGTAGTTGTAAAACAATATGGTACTTAGTGCAAACAAATAAAATATAATGTTTAAAAAATACAAGTGTATAAACTTTTTACAATTCCACTCCATGAAAAAATGCACAAAGTTTAGAGTTTCCTATTTAAGAGTTAAATATGAACAAACAAATTTGAGAGAGCTAGAAATGTAAGTGCATGTTATTTAGTAAAGTGAAGATGTGCATATATGAACAAACGCATTTAACAATACAACGTTGTGAAAAAATGATGTAAGTCTAAACTTATAATTATATTAAAACTTTGCGTGAATTAATTTCTGACGAGCATACAATCACGAGAGTTCTTGTTCTCACAAAAATGCGACGAAATTGTGAAAGACCAAATGTTTTACATTAAGACTGGTAATAAACACAGTCCACGTTTTGAACCCAATCCCCCTTGCTACTCCCCTCACTACTAACAGAATTCAACTCACAGCGACCCTCCTTAGTCAAGAAGTTAAAGGACTTGCACTCAGAGTTACGTTTGCACGTAAAAGCGCACGCGATGGGACTGCGGGAGAGGAACGTGTAGATAACGTGGTTCTGGAGGCACGCTCCTGAAAGAGGGCGTCCTGCTGAAATCTGTGACGTCATCTTCGTCTTGGGTTCGTCAATTAGTTCAGCACACCATAGTCCTAGAATGAATAGGTATTATTGCTAGAGATTATAAATCACATCTATAATTCACCCACATCTAAAATAAGGCAAAAACCTTTCTTCAGAGAAAGTACCCGAATATGAAATTCATTGGCAAATTTTGACAAGCACAATGTTTTACAGCAAAGAAACCAATACCATACATTCGTTAAGCAGGAACCATTGCTGAACAAATTTAGCAAAGGACCAGACGCATAAATTATACATGATACGTAATTTTTTTTCTAGAAACCTATCTCTTGCTCAGCTAAGTTTGGTCGAACCGGACGAAACCTTCCCACCAGACTTAAAGAACACCGAGCACACGGAAGGAGGGGAGACTTCGATAAATCAGCCATCGTCAAACATTCCCACACCACAGACCACCGAGTTGACTGGGAAGCAGCAGAAATCATCGCTCCGATCCAGGCATGGCACCCAAGACGCATCAGAGAGGCCATCGAGATCCACAAACATGACACTGTACCCCAAGACATCGGCTTCCACATCAGTGACATCTGGCTCCCCCTCCTCCCGACCAATGGATCTTCTATATCCACGGTCACTCCCCTAGGCACCAACACTTAGTCTCTTACTGCCCCCCCCCCTCGGTTACCCACCCCCTTTGACTGCTTAGGGTCATCTATACCCTCAGTCCCCTAGGCCCCACTCCATTATTTAGACTTATTTTATTTAGACTGCTTTGGGTCCCCTATACCCTCAGTCCACATAGGCCCCATACCCCCTTCAGACTGCTTTGGGTCTTCTATACCCTCAGTCCCCTAGGCCCCACACCCTCACCATCCCCTGTGCTTGTTCCTACTGACACAGTTCAGTGAGCACACACTCCCCACACACCAGTCCAAGGCTCCAGTGCAGGATCCAGTTTTACCACGCATCACCGAGCTCCATTTCCCGCCTTCGTGCATCACCAAGCTAGTCCCCATCCACAGTACTTAAGCAGCATGCAGCATCAGAGTCCAGCTTTCTCCAGAAGACGATCAGAGCATACTGATCGAAACGTCGAGTTGAAACCAACGGTTCTTTTCAGAACCACCCCCAACTCACATAGAGAGATTATTACATGTACATGGTGTCACCGCAAACCTTTCCATATAAGTTTGGTCTGTTGCGACGAAAACAGTTTGGGGATAAAGGAGAGACAAACTAACACTTTATTTTGAAATCATCATTACAGTTGCAAAGGTCAATACCCCATTCTGACCTTGGTTGCACGTTTCTCCAGTATAGCCATACTGGCAACTGCAGTTATTCGGTGCAGTACAAACTCCGCCATGTTGGCAAGATATGTCGCAAACAGCTGAAACAACGAAAACAGACATGGATTAAACAGTTCTATACATTTCAAAATGCAGTATTGTCTTTTTAAAGGGCGGTACATCAAAGGTTTTTAACAACAGGCCAGACAAAAAAATTGTTGAAGCAAACAAAGGGGTTCTGGAAATATATAAAACTTTTTAATTACCTTGGTTGCAAATTTGGCCTTCGTAGCCATCGTAACACGTACACACATCAGGGGATGAACACGTACCATGTTGGCATGATGGATCACATATCGCTGTCGTATAAAAACAGTCATTCATTATGACATAAATAAACAATGGCCAACTTGCATCGAAAATAAAAAACCTTCTCTTAATAATCGATGTAAATTACGTTGGTTGCATTGTTTAGCCTACGTTATCCTGGGGACCATTTATTTTGTTGAGCGTTTGTTGATGAAAAAAAATGTAAATGACAATGAAAAAGAGAAAAAAACAAAACCCAAAATGCACAAATATTAGTGATGAAGATCGGCTATGTTGACATGGAGGATGTACAAACAATAGATCATTGTGTGAAATACTAATTGAAAAAATTACAGAATTACAGAATGCTTTCAGGGTATGCCGACCCCAATGCCACAAAAGTTCCATATTGTAACAAATTTTCTCTTTCCCTTTTTTTCTGTACGAAAAAAGAAAATACATTACTATAACAATCAAAAACAAAAAGCAGATAAATGAGAAGTAAATAGTCGATTTTGTCAAATGCGCACGCGTCACTTCGTTTCTCTTTCAAACGAAATAAACTTAATAATAATAATAATAATAATAATAATAATAATAATAATAATAATAATAATAATAATAATAATAATAATAATAATAATAATAATAATAATAATAATAATAATAATAATAATAATAATAATAATAATAATAATAATCATAATAATAAATATAACTTATAAAGCGCCTTACATCTATAACATAAACCCCAAATCGCTTAACAAGGAAGCAAATACCGATGGAATAAACAAATTTAATGTGCTGTTAAAGTGAGGAAAAAGGTAGTTAACATTTTTCTGGTTATTGTGCAAACAATCAGGGTGGATTTAGGAGATGCAAGTTGTTAGCCCTCTTGTATTCCACACACAGTTTTTCCCCTATAATTATCAAAATATTATAGGGATGAAAACACAGTTACAGTTTGATCTATACTTTGTCTCAAAGAGTAACAGAAAATAATTGTGTTCCCCAATTAGCATCTACATCATAAAAATTGGGTTTTATATACACTGGAGGATTTTCACACCATTTCACTCCAAAATAACTAAAGTCAAGTGTTTTTAACTTTGTCATATTTTCCTCTCCTGAATTTACCTTGGTTGCAAGCCGGCCCTTTGTAACCGAAGTTACAAGTGCATACATTGGGTGAAGTACAACTGCCTTGCTGGCAAGGGTTGCTGCAATGTGCTGTTAAAAAGAATCATAAGTATATGAATAAAAATAAATCAAAATGATCAGAGAAAGATATTTAGAGTAGTACATTTTTTCTCCCCAAATTTACCTTGGTTGCAAGTCGGCCCTTTGTAACCAGAGTTACAAGTGCATACATTGGGTGAAGTACAACTGCCTTGCTGGCAAGGGTTGCTGCAATGCGCTGTTAAAAAGAATCATAAGTATATGAATAAATAAATCAAAATGATCAGAGAAAGATATTTAGAGCAGTACATTTTGTCTCCCCGAATTAACCTTGGTTGCAAGTCGGCCCTTTGTAACCAGAGTTACAAGTGCATACATTGGGTGAAGTACAACTGCCTTGCTGGCAAAAGTTGCTGCAATGTACTGTTAAAAAGAATCATATGAATAAATAAATCAAAATGATCCGAGAAATATATTTGGAGCAGTGCATTTTTTTCTCCCCGAATTTACCTTGGTTGCAAGTCGGCCCTTTGTAACCAGAGTTACAAGTGCATACATTGGGTGAAGTACAACTGCCTTGCTGGCAAGGGTTGCTGCAATGCGCTGTTAAAAAAATAATAAGTATATAAATAAATAAATCATTATGATTGGAGAAAGATATTTAGAGCAGTACATTTTTTTCTCCCTGAATTTACCTTGGTTGCAAGTCGGCCCTTTGTAACCAGAGTTACAAGTGCATACATTGGGTGAAGAACAACTGCCATGCTGGCAAGGGTTGCTGCAATGCGCTGTCAAAAAGAATATCAAGTATATAAATAAATAAATCAAAAGGATTAGAGAAAGATATAAAGCGGTACAACATTAATAGGCAAGAGAAAGCACATTCATTTTCTGTCTGTATTTCCTCTATTTTGTAGGGAGCATGGCTCTGGCCATGCTCCAAATACTATTTGTTAGGGAGGGATAGTGTCATAGATCTATCTGTGAGTTTTGTTCAATCTGTATTTAAATCATCAACAGGTTCATATTCAACTGCGTTTTTTCATATTCAAATTTAATGCTTAAAATTGTCATTACAGTCCGATAATTGCAACCAAAACAGGAATTTAAAGCATCAAGTTGCTCTTTTACCTTCCTCTAAACTGTGAAAAACATGCTCCAGATTTTACAAATCAATCAATTTTTTCTAAGCTAACATTTAAAATATTGAACAATTCCAGTTATTTGTTAGCGATATAACGCACATTTATTCATGTTTGAGGTCCAAGGGATACAAAAATCTATCCCTTCCTCTTTTTTCGCTTGGTTTTAGCAGCAAAGGATACCAAAATCTATCCCTTCCACTTTTCGGCTAGGTTTGAGGAACAAGGGATAGAAAATTCTATCCCCCCATCTTTTCGGCTGGGTTTGAGGAACAAGGGATAGAAAAATCTATCCCCTGACCTAAATTATAACAACTCGAGCTACAATTAAACTGATATTTTGTCAGCTTTCCCAATAGTGAAGTACATAATTGTAATTATAAAGGTGTGCGTATTTTTCTTTGATGTTATGATGCAACAATAGTTATTAGCAGGCCTACGCAATTCGGCACATTGTTTTGCAACCAAAAATAAATCAATCAAAAGACTGTTAAAAATATTTTGTTAAGTGCACCAGGTTCTAACTTTGTTCCTCTAGCAATATTTTATGAAGAAAAACAGCATGATTTTAACATTTATGAGACAACTTCAAGAAAAAATGCTATATATTTCCAAAAAACGGTGAAATGTGAAAATGTGTAGTTAAATGTGACCCTGTTCATCTTATATTCCAGAAATATTGTAATTTTTAGAGCTGATTGAATCAGATATTATAAACTTGTGTGTGGCCAGACTCGAGTCATGTTGACTTTCGCCCTTAATGTGTTAATGCTATTTTGTATTGTGTGCTTTAGTATTGGAGGATTAAAATCGGTACAGGAGATTATTTATATTTTTGACGTCATCATATGGATTCTGCTTTTGTTTATTTGGTGAATGCTCGTCCTTTTTAATTAGAGGACCAGCCTCCTTCCCGTGTCTACGTTAACATAATTGTATTCATTTTGAATATCACCTCTATAACAGTGCAATCAGCATACCCAGAGCCGTATATTGAGAGAGTTGCGACAACTTGCGATTAGAAGCCATTTTGCCTAAAAAAAAATGCATTGGCGAATACAGGGTGCCAAACTAGTCTGCCCATTGGGTTTTGCTGCATTTGGAACAAAATGGCGTCCAGCAACCACGTGACCGGAGAAAGCTGGTCCCTCCATGTCGCAACTCTCTCAATACACAACTCTGGCTTTACCTATCAGACAGCGCCCGCTACTGTCTTTGCTCCAACCTGCGCAACAAATGTCATAGGTAGTCACGCTGGCCTGGTAATAAGCTGGGTAATACCTGAATGGTGAGTTAAGAATGAACAAAACAAAAACTGTCGCGACGAACTCCAAAGCCAGTTTTGTCCAAAGCTTAGTACTTTATAAGTATTGCTTCCCTCCGACTCGGAACATATAATACAGTTTTATTAAAAAGAGGCATGGGATACTGGTACCAATGACGGATCTAGAATTTTCAGATAGGGGTAAGGGGCGCAAACTTTGAGGGCCAAGGTTCAAGTTGAACATTTTCAGTATTCCCAAAGTATCATAATGATCGAACTATATAATCAATGCATGAGGTGTTACACCTAGAGTCAATGAAAACAAGCCCTATTGAAAGCTCCAAATCATTGGTCAGTCCCATCTCAGAAGCGGCTACAGGATTGATCACAAAATTCTTCCAATACTAAATGCAAAGTGCGAAGCCCTGTGCGTGGGTTCCGGGGCCTGATTAAAGGCCATGGGTTTATTCCAGATGCTCTGTTGTTCAATCTCAGGCGATTCCTGGCAACTTTTTCTCTATTTTGAGCACAAGATTTATAGAATTTTTAAAAAGAGTTCCATATTTATTGGTCTGATAATGTTTCTTAGGCACTCATGTTTCCATCTCAACAATAGGGGCTTCATCTGGACATGTTTGGGTTGCTTGGGGCGCTATTTAACATCTCCTAATTAAAGCCACTTCATTCACTTTTAATTTCAGATAATTTGTGGGTCCAAGCAAGAGTCAGAGATAAAACTTGTTAAAATTCAGTACCATTGCATGTGTACTCTTGTGCAATCTTGGACACTTCAAAAGCGTTTTATGCATCATTTTCATCCATTGTCATTGGGAATTTACTTAATTTGCCTTTCAATTCATTTTTGTTCAGTCAGCGAAACTAAGGGGGGTGGTGCGTCCACTGTACCCACCCCTGAATCCATGCCTGGATGCTGTTGTCACTATGGTCATGTGATTGCTGCTCACAAGGGCAATGAATTTGGAAGCTGCTAATGTGATGTTGCTTGCTGATTTACCTGTGACGAGTACAGCGAGACCAACCAAATGTACCACATGACGTCGTGTATCTTTGACTGACTGATCTACTCCTGCTTACGTAAGATGTCCTCGAGCAAGCATTCCTGTATGAAAATTATTTATCAAATTTATTGATTAATCTCTTATCTTAATGTGATTTACTCTGCCCGGATCCGGGAGGCCCCTCCCCCACAGTATTAATGCCCGTGTTTTCTCGCCTTCCCAATCACATTTCTTTATCTTATAGACGTAATAATTTCATCGGGGATTAAGAATGTTATTTGTTGGCTTTAACCCTACATCGACTTATGCTTCTTCTGACAGAATTGTCCTACTTTGAACAATTCAAACTTCACCTGACTGCTTCTGTTACACTAATTTACTTGTAGGTACGTTATGTTATCATTTAGCCTTTGAGAAAGTCTCCGGTGTCGAAACGTCAGGCAAATATTAACCAAGTCCTCCCGTGTAAAGCCAATTTTAAAGATGCGGATGCTAGTTGGAGAATCATTTTTTGCTACACAAGTCCTCTAATTAAAAAAAACGTCGTCATGTAGACACACGCAGCTAAAGGGGCGCACTACTTTCAAATGTTTCTGTTTGGAATAACCCCTTATCCTTTTTAAATAGTTTTGTTCATGCTCTAGAACACCAGTGTGTTGTGATGTAAATAGTGAGCAGTGATTAAACAAACATAAAATAGCCTCTGGAAGTACAACCAGCTATATACGGTACGCCATTTTATGGAGTCAAAAATTGGTTCTTCAAAATAGCGGACCGTGTTCTGTCATGAAATTACACAAAAAAAAACACAATTTCAAGGGATATTTATTTGAATCAATATATTCTACTTTAAAAATATCTTTCCAACTTTATTATTTTTATAACAAACGCTTTTTATAGCCCAAAGCGCCCGATCCGAAGGCAATGTGCCATTTAAAACTATACAGTCATTTTCGCTGTTGGTCTTTCATGACTTGCTTGAGACTACAGTTTCATGACCTCTGAAGCCACCGTTTAAAGGAGTTTGCTGGTGAGTGTTTACACAAAGATGGTTGGAAAAACAAAATCAAAGGAGGGAAAAGAAGAAAAGGTTATTATTAGCGTACATAAAAAATTCATAATGTGGAAAAAAATGAGAAAAAATCATGCTGTGAAAAGAATAATTATGAATTATTTGGTATGTTTTCTAAGCTCTCAAAATAGATCAAGAAGAAGCTAATTCGACTTACTGTCCTTGGGCTCCACGCACTATAACAACAAACAGCAAGATGGGTACACCAACCATCCACTGCTTGAAAATACCGTCCACAGGTAGACCTACCATCATTCCTAAACAAGAAGGAATTAAAAAGTAAACAAGAATGTATTAAAACTCAACTAAAATTTCTATGCAAATTGAGGGACCCCCACCGTTGAATTGAAATACTATTCATTTTACAAAACAGTGTATTATACAAAATAGTAAATCATAACACCAATCCTCTTAAGGAAGGGTCATTATGTTGTTTGTTGTCAACGTAATGCTTATTTATAAACAAAATTATAAAGAAACATACAATAAAAATCACTTGTGGATGTTTCAAGCTGAATACAGTGTCTACTTGCTGAGAAAACAACAACAACAAATTGTCACGGTATTTTCACAAGAATGTCGAATCCATCCACGTTTAGCGAGGTGACAGTGGGTACAAACCGCATCTCTGGCCGCAGCAATCGCGACCGGATACTAGCCCTCAGAAATCTGAGGGACGATTCATGCATGAATCGTTTCTCAGATTCAAATGTTTTTGGGTGGAAACAATTATCCAAACCATATTACTTCAAAGGGAATCCTTTCTCAAAATAGTTTATATATCAACAGCTGCAGCACTTCTCATCCAGTAGGTTTCTCAACTTACCAATAGCGTTGTTTTGCTGTATTGCTGTTTTCCTAGATTCCTCTGAAAATGTTCTCCAATTCTAATAACATCACGCACTGATACCAAAACCTCACTAGGCACTGCCGTCAAACTGGGAGAGTCTCAACGCCACATCCCTGTCAACTGTTGTTCCCTTTGTTCTTTTTTTTGATGGTGATGGTTATGAGCTATCCATTTGTCAAATTCTATTGAAGTCGGCACTTAGCTGCGAACGGGGAGATAAAAAATACCACCCTTGTGTATAGAACCTGAGTTTGCTCATTAAGCTGTGAAAAGAACAATGCTCGTCAAAATTAATTAAGTAAAATATGAATACAAGACAGTACAATACAACGCCAGACCTTACCTTGCTGATGGTTATCCGTGCATACAAAATAAATGGTAGAAACGGAGGATTGGCGGGTTGGGGTCGCCCGGCCCCGGATTTATCACAAACTTGATATTATAGGGTTTGTGTGTGTCAGTTGGGGGGGGGGGGGGTGGGGAGGATTACAGAATAAAAACAGACCAATATTAAAGTGAATTAATACAAATAACATAGAAACCAACAAAAAAGGCTGTATTATTTACTTGACGAATACAAATTAATTGGACAGCAAATAATTCTGACTGTCAATTATCTGACACATTTTATTTGAGCGTCTGAAACAGTCCGTTCATAGAGGGCTGTACGGTACCGGTTGGAGGCGGTCCCTTAGCCGCCCATACAGAATATGGTTCCGAGCCGTCCCGCCCCAAAGCAAAACAACTACAACGAAGTGTAACGAAAACTCTCATCGGCTATTGTTGGACATTCCAAAAATTATTTATTGTCACAATGTTGGCCAATTCAAAGTCACCAATGTTTGTTATTTTCAAAATCTTAAAGTTTTTAAATTGAAATTCACTCTAATCGATTGAAGCTAGTGACAACTGCAGATGATTTTTTCACTAGCAATCGAATAGAGTGAATTTCAATCTAAACCTTTAAGAGAGAAAGCTCGTGTTGTATTACCTTCCGTCACAATTGACTATCTCTATTTGCAATGAATGGGCAGTAAATATGTCCCCCAAAACAAGCTGTTCAGATGCTTGAATTGTGTATCATTCCACGCGCTCTTTATTATTATAATATGATAAACAAATATTCTTGTTCCATGTTGATAATGACAAGATAATATAATGCCGGAGCAATATAATAATGAGCTTCATATTATTTACAAATGTCAAATAACAATATTCGATATAATAAATCTAGTACTTGGAGGCAAGTTATTTTCTGTTGTGCCTTTAGACCATGTAACCTGTGATAACACTTGTTTACAAAAGAGCCACAGAGCCTGGACATCCCGCAGGCACGATTTGTACACAGCTCAATGGATGAACACAATATCGTATACTTCATGGATATTGCACTTGTCTTATTTTTTATCAACCTTTGATATGAAGAAAGGGGGGGGTGGGCACATCTTGAGATGTTATTTTATATAACTCTTGAAATGATGTGGAAATTATGACACAAAATGTAAAATTTCTTATAGGTATGACCAGTGTAGTATCTTGCCTGCCAGAATGGCACTGGAATTCACAAGGTCACTCTTTTGTTAAAAAATATGGTCTACTCTTTACGCACTTTAAGCTGTTTCTTAATGACGATATTGAGACAATGTGTAACCAACTGATGTAAGCCAAATGCATCTTTTGAGCAACTATACGTTAACTATACATGCAAGTATCTTGAACAATACAACCATGCAGTTGTAACTTTGTAGCAGCTGCGGGCGGTACATAGACCACTGAGTTGTTTTTGTTCATAGACGCCAGAACACAACAAATGCATTACATGTTAAGACGTCACAATGTTTGTCAATAATCTGGAATGATTAAACAATTTATTCGAGTTTAATTTTGGCTTCTGACAATAGCATGTCATCTTTTTTTTGATCGGCACCCCAACCCCTTCAAAATAGACTGTAAATGGACATTTAAAAAAGTGTTTCAAAGTATGTTTATGTAATCTTTGCGATGGATGCTAACTACTGTTGTAAAACAATTTGGTAATTAGTGCAAACAAATTAAATAAAATGTTTAAGCAATACCAGTGTATAAACTTTTTACAATTCCACTCCATGAAAAAAATGCCCAAAGTTTAGAATTTCCTATTTAGGGGTTAAATATGAACAAACAAATTTGAAAGAGCCAGAAATGTAAATGCATGTTAGTTATTAAAGTAAAGATGTGCATATGAACAAACGCATTTAGCAATACAACGTTGTGAAAAAATGGTATAAGTCTAAACTTATAATTATATTAAAACTTTGCGTGAATTAATTTCTGACGAGCATACAATAACGAGAGTTCTTGTTCTCACAAAAATGCGACGAAATTGTGAAAGACCAAATGTTTTACATTAAGACTGGTAATAAACACAGTCCACGTTTTGAACCCAATCCCCCTTGCTGCTCCCCTCACTACCAACAGAATTCAACTCACAGCGACCCTCCTTAGTCAAGAAGTTAAAGGACTTGCACCCAGAGTTACGTTTGCACGTAAAAGCGCACGCGATGGGACTGCGGGAGAGGAACGTGTAGATAACGTGGTTCTGGAGGCACGCTCCCGATAGAGGGCGTCCTGCTGAAATCTGTGACGTCATCTTCGTCTTGGGTTTGTCAATCAGTTCAGCACACCATAGTCCTAGAATGAGAATAGGTATTATTGCTAGAGATTATAAATCACATCTTTAATTTACCCACATTTAAAATAAGGCAACAACTTTTCTTCAGAGAAAGTACCCGATCATGAAATTTATTTGCCGATTTTGACAAGCACTACTGCCCGATGTTTCGCAGCATAGAAACCAAAACCATATATTCGCTAAGCAGGAACCATCGCTGAACAAATTTAGCAAAGGACCAGACGCATGAATTCTACATGATACGTAATTTTTTGCTGTAAACCTATCTCTTGCTCAGCTAGGTTTGGTCTGTTCCAACGAAAACAGTTTGGGGAAAGGAGGGGGCAAACTTGCACTTTATTCTGAAATCATCATTACAGTTGCAAAGGTCAATACCCAATTCTGACCTTGGTTGCACGTTTCTCCAGTATAGCCATACTGGCAGCTGCAGTTATTCGGTGCGGTACAAACTCCGCCATGTTGGCAAGATATGTCGCAAACAGCTATGGATTAAACAGTTCTATACATTTCAAAATACAGTATTGTCTTTTTAAAGGGCAGAACATTAAAGGTTTTTAACAACAGGCCAGACAAAAAAATGTTGAAGCAAACAAAGGGGTTCTGGAAATATATAAAACTTTTTAATTACCTTGGTTGCAAATTTGGCCTTCGTAGCCATTGTAACACGTACACACATCAGGGGATGAACACGTACCATGTTGGCATGATGGATCACATATCGCTGTCGTACAAAAGCAGTCATTCATTATGACATAAATAAACAATGGCCAACTTGCATCGAAAACAAAAAACCTTTATCTTAATAATCGTTGTAAATTACGTTGGTTGCATTGTTTAGTCTACGTAATCCTGGGGACCATTTGTTTTGTTGAGCGTTTGTTGAAGAAAAAAAAATGTAAATGACAATGAAAAAGAGAACCCCCCCCCCCAAAAAAAAAGAAAAAAAGAAAATGCACAAAATATTAGTGATGAAGATCGGCTATGTTGACATGGAGAATGTACAAACAATAGATCATTGTGTGAAATACTAATTGAAAAAATTACAGAATTACAGAATGCTTTCAGGGTATGCCGACCCCAATGCCACGAAAGTTCCATATTGTAACAAATTTCTCTTTCCCTTTTTTTCTGTACGAAAAAAGAAAATACATTACTATAACAATCAAAAACAAAAAGCAGATAAATGAGAAGTAAATAGTCGATTTTATATAGTATATAAATAAATAAATCATTATGATTGGAGAAAGATATTTAGAGCAGTACATTTTTTTCTCCCTGAATTTACCTTGGTTGCAAGTCGGCCCTTTGTAACCAGAGTTACAAGTGCATACATTGGGTGAAGTACAACTGCCTTGCTGGCAAGGGTTGCTGCAATGCGCTGTTAAAAAAATAATAAGTATATAAATAAATAAATCATTATGATTGGAGAAAGATATTTAGAGCAGTACATTTTTTTCTCCCTGAATTTACCTTGGTTGCAAGTCGGCCCTTTGTAACCAGAGTTACAAGTGCATACATTGGGTGAAGTACAACTACCATGCTGGCAAGGGTTGCTGCAATGCGCTGTTAAAAAGAATCATAAGTATATGAATAAAAATAAATCAAAATGATCAGAGAAAGATATTTAGAGCAGTGCATTTTTTCTCCCCCTAATTTACCTTGGTTGCAAGTCGGCCCTTTGTAACCAGAGATACAAGTGCATACATTGGGTGAAGTACAACTGCCTTGCTGGCAAAAGTTGCTGCAATGTACTGTTAAAAAGAATCATATGAATAAATAAATCAAAATGATCAGAGAAATATATTTAGAGCAGTGCATTTTTTCTCCCCGAATTTACCTTGGTTGCAAGTCGGCCCTTTGTAACCAGAGTTACAAGTGCATACATTGGGTGAAGTACAACTACCATGCTGGCAAGGGTTGCTGCAATGCGCTGTCAAAAAGAATATTAAGTATATGAATAAATAAATCAAAAGGATTAGAGAAAGATAATTAGAGCAGTACAACATTAATAGGCAATAGAGGGCACATTCATTTTCTGTCTGTATTTCCCTCTATTTTGTAGGGAGCATGGCTCTGGCCATGCTCCAAATACTATTTGTTAGGGAGGGATAGTGTCATAGATCTATCTGTGAGTTTTGTTCAATCTGTATTTAAATCATCAACAGATTAATATTCAACTGCGTTTTTTCATATTCAAATTTAATGCTTAAAATTGTCATTATAGTCCGATAATTGCAACCAAAACAGGAATTTAAAGCCCCAAATTGCTCTTTACCTTATTTTCCTCTAAACTGCGAAAAAACATGCTCCAGATTTTACAAATCAATCAAATTTTTCTAAGCTAACATTTAAAATATTGAACAATTCCAAATATTTGTTAGCAATATAACGCACATTTTTTCATGTTTGAGGTCCAAGGGATACAAAAATCTATCCCTTCCTCTTTTTTCGCTTGGTTTGAGCAGCAAAGGAAACCAAAATCCGTCCCTTCCACTTTTCGGCTAGGTTTAAGGAACAAGGGATAGAAAATTCTATCCCCTCCTCATTTCGGCTAGGTTTGAGGAACAAGGGATAGAAAATTCTATCCCCTCCTGTTTTCTGCTGGATTTGAGAAACAAGGGATAGAAAATTCAATCCCCCATCTTTTCGGCTGGGTTTGGGGAACAAGGGATAGAAAAATCTATCCCCTGACCTAAATTATAACAACTCGAGCTACAATTAAACTGTTATTTTGTCAGCTTTCCCAATAGTGAAGTACATAATTGTAAATATAAAGGTGTGCGTATTTTTCTTTGATGTTATGATGCAACAATAGTTATTAGTAGGCCTACGCAATTTGGCACATTGTTTTGCAAACAAAAATAAATCAATCAAAAGACTGTTAAAAATATTTTGTTAATTGCACCAGGTTCTAACTTTGTTCCTCTAGCAATATGTTATGAAGAAAAATAACATGATTTTAACATTTAAGAGACAACTTCAAGAAAAAATGCTAAATATTTCCAAAAAACGGTGAAATGTGAAAATGTGTAGTTAAATGTGAACCTGTTCATCTTATATTCCAGAAATATTGTAATTTTTAGGGCTGATTGAATCAGATATTATAAACTTGTGTGTGGCCAGCCTCGAGTCGTGTTGACCTTTCGCCCTTAATAAGTGACTTTGTATTGTGTGCTTTAGTATTGGAGGATTTAAATCGGTACAGGAGATTATTTATATTTTTGACGTCATCATATGGATTCTGCTTTTGTTCATTCGGTGAATGCTCGTCCTTTTTAAATTGAAGACCAACCTCCTTCCCGTGTCTCTACGTTAACATAATTGTATTCATTTTGAATATCACCTCTATAACAGTGCAATTAACTTTACCTATTAGACAGCGTCCGCTACTGTCTTTACTCCAACCTGAACAACATATGTCATAGGTAGTCACCCTGACCTGATCGTATACCGTGATATCCCTAAATAGTGAGTCAAAATGAACAAAACAAAAACTGTGACGACGAACTCCAAAGCCAGTTTTGTCAAAAGCTTAGTACTAAGTATTGCTTCCCTCCGACTCGTAACATATAATACAGTTTTATTAAAAAGTAGCATGGGATACCAGTGGCGGATCTTGAATTTTCAGATAGGGCGCAAACTTTGAGGGCTAACTTTCAAGTTGAACATTTTCAGTATTCCCAAAGTATCAAATGATCGAACTATAATCAATGAAATAGTAGCAATTGTATCCGATATATTATTGCATCAAAAGAGTTGCTTACTGCAATGGCGTCCACTGCAACGCATCCTACATTTTCAGCCGGAATTTTCCATCTTGCACCTGCGTCGATACACAATTAGAAATATACCGCAATGCGTCTTGGGAAAAATAGTGCCATTATAGTCGCGACTAATTGGAGCGCGATTAGTCGATTAGTAAATTTCACTAGCCGCCCAGGCCTACTCCAAATCATTGGTCAGTCCCATCTCAGAAGCGGCTACAACAGCGGCGTAACTAGGGTGCACCATTTTTTCAAGGGGGGGGGGGGAGCTCCTGGCCAAGTTTCCGTTTGCCTTTTTCTTTAACAAGCCCATGCCCGTTAATCGGGGGGGGGGGTCGGACGGCACCCCTAAAAAAACAAAAACATAAAAAATAAACTAAAAGAAATAAAGAATAACAAAGTCTGCTAAAAAAATACTTTCTTATGCACTCATCTTTCCATCTCAAAAATAGGGGCTTCATCTGGACATTTACTGCAGAAAATGATATACAACTTGTGAAAATTCGGTACATTACATGTGTACTCTTGCGCAATCTTGGACACATCAAAAGCGTTTTATGCATCATTTTCATCCATTTTCATTGGGAATTTACTTAATTTGCCTTTCAATGCATTTTTGTTCAGTCAGCGAAACTAATAATAATAATAATAATAATGCAGTTCTTATATAGCGCTTTATACTCCCGAAGGGTGTCTCAAAGCGCTCAGTATTTTTCCTACAAGGTAAGTGGAGTTACGTGTTGAAGTATGAGACCTATTCCTTTGCATAGCACCATGTAATGGTTTACAAGGTGCTGTGGCGCAATATGCAGCCAATCAAACCAGGAACACCGGGGCGAACCCCTTCTCTTTACGATAAGTAAAGGTGGGTGCGTCCACTGTACCCTACCCTGAATCCCCTTAATCCGTGCCTGGATGCTGTTGTCACTATGGCCATGTGATTGCTGCTCACAATGGCATTGAAATTGGAAGCTGCTAATGTGATGTTGCTTGCTGACTTACCTGTGACGAGTACAGCGAGACCAACCCAACCAACCACATGACGTCGTGTACCTTTGACTGCTTGATCTACTCCTGCTTACGTAAGATGTCCTCGGGCAAGCATTCCTGTATGAATATTATTTATCAAATTTATCGATTAATCTGTTATTTTTAATGTAATTTACTCTGCCCGGATCCAGGAGGCCCCTCCCCCACAGTATTAATGCCCGTTTTTCAAATATTGTTTTCACGCCTTCCAAATTACCTTTCTTCATCTTATAGACGTAATTTCATCGGGGATTAAGAATGTTACTTTTTGGGTTTAACCCTACATCAACTTATGCTTCTTCAAACAGAATTTTCCTACTTTGAACAAATTCAACTGCCACCTGACTGCTTCTGTTACACAAATTTATTTGTACGTGTGTTGTGTTGTCATTTTAGCCTCTGAGAAAGACTCTGGGGTCGAAACGTCAGGCCATCACGAAACAAATTAACAAGTCCTCTACTGAAAGCGTCGTCATCTCGATACACTGCCTTTAAATTTGGCTGTTTGGAATTGCTCCTTAACCTTTTAAATAGTTGTTCATGCACTAAAACACTATGTTGTAGTTAGTTAGCAGTGATTAAAAACCCCATAAAATTGCCTCTGGAAATACAACCAGCGGAACATACGGTCCGCCATTTTGTGGAGTCAAACATTTGGTTTTACAAATAAATAGCCGACTGTGTTCTGTCATGAAATTACACACAAAACACACAATTTTAAGGGATATTTATGTGAATCATTATTATTCTACTTTTAAAATATCTTTCCAACCATATTCATTTTAATAACAAGCGCTTTTTATAGCCCAAAGCGCCCAATTCGAAGGCAATGTGCCATTTAATAAAACTATACAGTCAAGTTCGTTGTTAGTCTTCCATGACTTGAATGCGACTATAGAGTTTCCTGAACTCTAAAGCCACCGGGGTAAAAGGGGTTTGCTGGTGAATGTTTACACAAAGATGGTTGGAAAAACAAAATCGAACAAGGGAAAAGAAGAAAAAGTTATTTTCAGCGGACAGAAAAAATTCACAAACTAATTTGTTTTTGAAAAATCATGCTTTGAAAAGAATAATTATGAATTATTTGGTATGTTTTCTAAGCTCTCAATATAGATCAAGAAGAAGCTAATTCGACTTACTGTCCTTGGGCTCCACGCACTATAACAACAAACAGCAAGATGGCTACACTAACCATCCACTGCTTGAAAATACCGTCCACAGGTAGGCCTACCATCATTCCTAAATAAGAAGGAATTAAAAAGTAAACAAGAATGTGTTAAAACTCAACTAAAATTTCTATGCAAATTGAGGGACCCCCCCCGTTGAATAGAAATACTATTCATTTTACAAAACAGTGTATTATACAAAATAGTAAATCATAACACCAATCCTCTTAAGGAAGGGTCATTATGTTGTTTGTTGTCAACGTAATGCTTATTTATAAACAAAATTATAAAGAAAGATACAATAAAAATCACTTGTGGATGTTTCAAGCTGAATACAGTGTCTACTTGCTGAGAAAACAACAACAAAAAACTGTCACGGTATTTTCACAAGAATGTCGAATCCATCCACGTTTAGCGAGGTGACAGTGGGTACAAACCGCATCTCTGGCCGCAGCAATCGCGACCGGACACTAACCCTCAGAAATCTGAGAAACGATTCATGCATGAAACGTTTCTCAGATTCAAATGTTTTTGGGTGGAAGCAATTATCCAAACCATATTCCTTGTTCAAAATAGTTTATACTATCAACAGCTGCAGTGCTTCTCACCAAGTAAGTTTTTAAGGTAATTAATTGTTGGACTATTTACCAATGTATGACCCTACCTTTAAACAAACAGAACGAATTAAAAATAAGATCATCGTTTCTCAACTTACTAATAGCGTTGTTTTGCTGTATTGCTGTTTTCCTAGATTCCTCTGAAAATGTTCTCCAATTCTAATAACATCACGCACTGATACCAAAACCTCAATAGGCACTGCCGTCAAACTGGGAGAGTCTCAACGCCACATCCCTGTCAACTGTTGTTCCCTTTGTTCTTTTTTTGTATGGTGATGTTATGAGCTATCCATTTGTCAAATTCTATTGAAGTCGGAACTTAGCTGCAAACGGAGAGATAAATAATATCGCCCTTGTGTACAGAACCTGAGTTTGCTCATTAAGCTGTGAAAAGAACAACGCTCGTTAAAATTAATTATGTAAAATATAAATACAAGACAGTACAATACAACGCCAGACCTTACCTTGCTGATGGTTATCCGTGCATGCAAAATAAATGGTAGAAACGGAGGATTGGCGGGTTGGGGTCGCCCGGCCCCGGATTTATCACAAATTTGATATTATAGTGTTTGTGTGTGTCAGTTGGGGGGTGGGGGGGGGGGGGGGTGGGGGGATTACAGAATAAAAAACAGACCAATATTAAAGTGAATTAATACAAATAACATAGAAACCAACAAAAAGGCTGTATTATTTACTTGACGAATACAAATTAATTGGACAGCAAATAATTCCGACTGTCAATTATCTGACACATTTATTTGAGCGTCTGAAACAGTCCGTTCATATAGGGCTGTACGGTACCTGTATGGTTGAAGGCGCTCCCTTAGCCGCCCATACGGAATAAACCTTCTTTAAAAACCTCTTTGAGACCGTTTATGTTTCCGAGCCGTCCCGCCCCAAAGCAAAACAACTACAATGAAGTGTAAAGAAAACTCCAATCGGCTATTGTTGGACATTCCAAAAATTGTTTATTGTCACAATGTTGGCCAATTCAAAGGCACCATTGTTTGTTCTTTTCAAAGCTCGTGTTGTATAACCTTCCTTCACAATTGACTATCTCTATTTGCAATGAATGGGCAGTAAATGTGTCCCCCAAGCAAGCTGTTCAGATGCTTGAATTGTGTTTCATTCCACGCGCTCTTTATTATAATAATATGATAAACAAATATTCTTGTTCCATGTTGATAATGACAAGATAATATAATGCCGGAGCAATATAATAATGAGCTTCATATTTTTTACAAATGTCAAATAACAATAATCGATATAAAAAATCTAGTACTTGGAGGCAAGTTATTTTCTGTTGTGCCTTTAGACCATGTAACCCGTGATAACACTTGTTTACAACAGAGCCACAGAGCCTGGACTTCCCGCAGGCACGATTTGTACACAGCTCAATGGATGAACACAATATCGTATACTTCATGGAGATTGCACCGTCTTATTTTGTATCAACCTTTGATATGAAGAAAGGGGGGGGGCACAGCTCAAAACTTGTTGAGATGTTATTTTTTTATAACTCTTGAAATTATCCGGAAATTATGACAAGAACTGTAACATTTCTCTTATGACCAGTGTAGTATCTTGCCTGCCAGAAAGGCACTGGAATTCACAAGGTCATTCTTTTGTTAAAAAACATGGTCTACTCTTTACGCACTTTAAGCTGTTTCTTAATGACAATATTGAGACAATGTGTAACCAATTGATGTAAGCCTAATTAAGGAATCTTTTGAGCAACTGTACGTTAACTATACGTGCAACTATCTTAAATACAACAACCATGCAGTTCTAACTTTGTAGCAGCTTCGGGCGGTACATAGACCACTGAGTTGTTTTTGTTCATAGACGCCAGAACACAACAAATGCATTACATGTTAAGACGTCACAATGTTTGTCAATAATTTGGAATGATTAAACAATTTATTCGAGTTTAAGTTTGGCTTCTGACAATAGCATGTCTTCTTTTTTTTGATCGGCACCCCAACCCCTTCAAAATAGACTGTAAATGGAAATTTAAAAAAGCGTTTCAAAGTATGTTTATGTTATCTTTGCGATGGATGCTAATGACTGTTGTAAAACAATCTGGTAATTAGTGCAAACAAATTTAATAAAATGTTTAAGCAATACAAGTGTATTAACTTTTTACAATTCCACTCCATGAAAAAATGCCCAAAGTTTAGAATTTCCTATTTAGGGGTTAAATATGAACAAACAAATTTGAGAGAGCCAGACATGTAAATGCATGTTAGTTATTAAAGTAAAGATGTGCATATGAACTAACGCATTTAACAATACAACGTTGTGAAAAAAATGGTATAAGTCTAAACTTATAATTATATTAAAACTTTGCGTGAATTAATTTCTGACGAGCATACAATAACGAGAGTTCTTGTTCTCACAAAAATGGGATGAAATTGTGAAAGACCAAATGTTTTACATTAAGACTGGTAATAAACACAGTCCACGTTTTGAACCCAATCCCCCTTGTTGCTCCCCTCACTACCAACAGAATTCAACTCACAGCGACCCTCCTTAGTCAAGAAGTTAAAGGACTTGCACCCAGAGTCACGTTTGCACGTAAAAGCGCACGCGATGGGACTGCGGGAGAGGAAAGTGTAGATGACGTGGTTCTGGAGGCATGCTCCCGATAGAGGGCGTCCTGCTGAAATCTGTGACGTCATCTTCGTCTTGGGTTCGTCAATCAGTTCAGTACACCATAGTCCTAGAATGAGAATAGGTATTATTGCTAGAGATTATAAATCACATCTTTAATTTACCCACATTTAAAATAAGGCAACAACTTTTCTTCAGAGAAAGTACCCGATTATGAAATTTATTTGCCGATTTTGACAAGCACTACTGCCCGATGTTTTGCAGCATATAATCAAAAACCATATATTCGCTAAGCAGGAACCATCGCTGAACAAATTTAGCAAGGGACCAGACGCATGAATTCTACATGATAGGTAATTTTTTGCTGTAAACCTATCTCTTGCTCAGCTAAGTTTGGTCTGTTCCAACGAAAACAGTTTGGGGAAAGGAAGGGCAAACTTGCACTTTATTCTGAAATCATCATTACAGTTGCAAAGGTCAATACCCAATTCTGACCTTGGTTGCACGTTTCTCCAGTATAGCCATACTGGCAGCTGCAGTTATTCGGTGCAGTACAAACTCCGCCATGTTGGCAAGATATGTCGCAAACAGCTGAAACAACGAAAACAGACATGGATTAAACAGTTCTATACGTTTCAAAATACAGTATTGTCTTTTTAAACTAAATGGCAGAACATTAAAGGTTTTTAACAACAGGCCAGACAAAACAATTGTTGAAGCAAACAAAGGGGTTCTGGAAATATATAATACTTTTTAATTACCTTGGTTGCAAATTTGGCCTTCGTAGCCATCGTAACACGTACACACATCAGGGGATGAACACGCACCATGTTGGCATGATGGATCACATATCGCTGTCGTATAAAAGTAGTCATTTTTATCATGACATAAACAAACAATGGCCCACTTGCATTGTACGAAGACAAAAAAACCCCATTCTCTTAATAATCGATGTAAATTACGTTGGTTTCATTGTTCAGCCTACGTAATTCTGGGAATCATTTTTTTTTTTGAGCGTTTGTTGAAGATTTGTTTTAAATTACAATGAAAAAGAGAGAAAAACCCCAAACATGCACAAATATTAGTGATGAAGATTTGCCATGTAAAAACAATAAATTATCGTGTGTAACAGGGTCATTTTTAACTGCATTTTTTTCATGTTTGGTTGTTTTAAAATTATCATATTATAAGTCCAAAAATTGCTATCAAACATGATTTTAAAGCAACACATTTTCGTTTACCATTTTCTCCCCCAAATTGTGAAAACCTGCTCGAGATTTAACGAATCAGTCTAAGTTTTCTAGGCAAACAATTTCAAAATGAATCAATTCCAGTTATTTGTTAGCAATATTACACACATGTTGTCGTGTTTATAAACACGGAAAACATTTCACAAACAGACGATTAATTTTAGGGACAAATTATGACAAAATCTATCCCTTCCACTTTTCGGCTAGGTTTAATGAGCAAGGGATAAACAAATCAATCCCCTTTTCTTTTTAGCTGGGTTTGAGGAACAAGGGATACAAAAATCTATCCCTCCTCTTTTTAGCTTGGTTTTAGTGCAAAGGGTAAAAACAAATCTATCCCCTCTTCTTTTCGGCTGGGTTTGAGGAGCAAGGGATAACAAAATCTATCCCCTCCTCTTCGCCGGCTTGGTTTGAGCACAAGGGACAACAAATCTATCCCCCTACTTAAATTATTACCACTCGAACCACAAATTTGTTATACTATTTGTTGTCAGCTTTCCCAATAACGAAGTATACATTGTCAATAAACGGCGTGCGTTTTTCTTTTCGATATTATGATGCAATAACAGTTTGGAGTACAAAATGTGGCAAATTGTTTTGCCAACAAAAAGGTATAAATCGAAAGACTGTTAAAAATATTTTAAAAAGTGAAGAAATTTCTTACTTTGTTCCTCTAGCAATTATATCGAGAAAAACAGCATGATTTTAACATTTTTAAAACAACTTCAAGAAAAGTTGCCATATTACCCAAAAAGTTGCATAAAGAAAAAAATGGTAGTTAAAAATGAACCTGTTTAATTGAAAAACTACAAAATTGCATGACAGCATGCTTTCAGGATATGCTAACTTCAATGCCCCAAAAGTTTCATTTGTTACATTTTGTCATATCCCTCCCCATGTCTGTATGAAAATAGAAAAATACATTACTATAACAAGCACAAATGAAAAGGAGATAGTTCTGTTTGCAACGAAATAACTTAATGTGCTGTTAAAGTAAGTAAAAAGGTAGTAAACATGCTTCTGGTTATTGTGCAAACAATCAGGGTGGATTAAGGAGATGCAAGTTGTGAGCCCTCTTATTTTCCACTCACAGTTTTCCCCCTATATTAAAAAAAAATATAGGGATGAAAACACAGTTACAGTTTGATCTATACTTTGTCTCAAAGAGTAACAAAAAACAAAGATGATTCCCCATTTGGCATCTACAACATAAAATTTGGGTTTTATATACACGGGAGGATTTTCACACAATTTCACTCCAAAATAACTAAAGTCAACTGTTTCCAACTGTCATATTTTCCCCTCCTGAACTTACCTTGGTTGCAAGTCGGCCCTGTGTAACCGGAAATACAAGTGCATACATTGGGTGAAGAACAACTCCCATGCTGGCAAGGGTTGCTGCAATGCGCTGTTAAAAAGAATATTAAGTATATCAATAAATAAATCAAAAGGATTAGAGAAAGATAATTAGAGCAGTACAACATTAATAGGCAAGAGAGAGCACATTCATTTTCTGTCTGTATTTCCCTCTATTTTGTAGGGAGCATGGCTCTGGCCATGCTCCAAATACTATTTGTTAGGGAGGGATAGTGTCATAGATCTATCTGTGAGTTTTGTTCTGTATTAAATCATCAACAGGTTCATATTCAACTGCGTTTTTTTATATTCAAATTTAATGCTTAAATTTGTCATTGAAGTCCGATAATTGCAACCGAAACAGGAATTTAAAGCATCAAATTGCTCTTTTACCTAATTTTCCTCTAAACTGTGAAAAACATGCTCCAGATTTTACAAATCAATCAATTTTTTCTAGGCTAACATTTAAAATATTAAAAAATTCCAGTTATTCGTTAGCAATATAACGCACATTTATTCATGTTTGAGGTCCAAGGGATACACAAATCTATCCCTTCCTCTTTTTTCACTTGGTTTTAGCAGCAAAGGATACAAAAATCTATCCCTTCCTCTTTTCGGCTAGGTTTAATAAGGAACAAGGGATAGAAAATTCTATCCCCTCCTCATTTCGGCTAGGTTTGAGGAACAAGGGATAGAAAATTCTATCCCCTCGTCTTTTCTGCTGGATTTGAGGAACAAGGGATAGAAAATTCTATCCCCCATCTTTTTAGCCTTGATCAAGGCGTTGGAGTTTTTTTCTCAATTTTATTTTATTGTTTTCATTTTTATTTTATTTGCGCCGCGCTACCCACCCGAGCTACCAACCCGCCCGAGCTGTGTGCACGGTATCTGTTTGTGCAGTACGGTATGCTCGTGTGAGCTGTATGCGACACTCACCGAATCAACGCCTTGACGCTTCTGTCTCGAAGCCAATGACTCATTACTATAATGCGCGCGAAAGGCGAGCCCCCATTGGTCAGTGGCGGAAGTCTTGTTTACTCATTCTTATGAATATGCATGCAGTATCCAGATGTGGCTACTGAACTGGCGCGCCGGTTTGAATTTGGGAATACTTTGTTATAATAATATCTATCTGAAAATGTTGCGTATTCTCCTCAGCTGAGCGAGACAATGAGGGCATGGCAGGAATTAAACAAATGAGGTTGCGTGGATCAATTTGTAACATTACATACACCATTTTCCAGCAGGAAATATCTCCATCTTGCATCATTAAACAGTGATTTAATCATTGTTGGTGCATTCATTGGAGGTAAAAATATACAAAACAAAGACCTCAATAAACTACCATTGTTGATTGTTTCATGAAGGCATATAGCTCATTGCACTTTTTATATCATTTTGGCCGCCCCACTAAAAAAGAGCTGCCTAACACCAAATTTCCCAAGTACACTCACTAGAACAGGGTAGCTAAAAATCTATTTCACATGTATCATGTGTGGCTGTATCCTGTCAATTTTTGTTTAGCAGTAAATTCTTATAAGACCCTGTCTGAGAACATTTCAAAAGTATGAAGACGGTGTGAGTGGCTGCACAGAGTCGGACTTCGAGAGGACATGTCAGGAAAACACAGATGCAGAAACTACATTAACTCCAGAATTAATAACCAAAAGAATGGCGAATGATCAGAGTAGTCCTATGAGGGAACTTGAGTGCAGTGCATAAAGCTCCAGGGGCCGCGCCCGGGTTCACTGAGCACTTGTGAGCTGACTGACCTGCCTCGCAGATTACCGGTCCAAAATGGCTGAGACAATGCTACACACAAACGCCATTAAGTCGGTACCTAATCACATCGCATCACATACAGCAATCATGATATGGTACAAAGGTCATAGTGAGAGAAGCTCGTGATTGGACGTCAAAATGAATAATTCATTTGCTTCCCATCCTGTGTTGTCTGCAATAGGTCTGACGAAAGACTTAAATATTCATGAGCTGCATACTAGCATATCCGAGAGCCCCTCCATTTTCGTCCAATATTGGACGAAAATATCAAGAAACACATTAAACCCGGAAGTTACAGACCCGTCAAGGCTGTCGGCCTGACGGCCTCCGCATGCGGAGAGTGGTACGAGTGCGGATGACCTGCGCACAGTGTGTGTACGGGCGTCGTGCGATGTGATACACACCTTACGCACAGCGTATACGGGTGGGTTTACGGCGTCTTTTTTGGAGTGAAATGCGACTGCCTTGATCAAGGCTACCATCTTTTCGGCTGGGTTTGAGGAACAAGGGATAGAAAAATCTATCACCTGACCTAAATTATAACAACTCAAGATACAATTAAACTGTTATTTTGTCAGCTTTCCCAATAGTGAAGTACATAATTGTAAATATAAAGGTGTGCGTATTTTTCTTTGATGTTATGATGCAACAATAGTTGTTAGTAGGCCAACGCAATTTGGCACATTGTTTTGCAAACAAAAATAAATCAATCAAAAGACTGTTAAAAATATTTTGTTAAGTGCACCAGGTTCTAACTTTGTTCCTCTAGCAATATTTTATGAAGAAAAATATCATGATTTTAACATTTAAGAGACAACTTCAAGAAAAAATGCTATATATTTCCAAAAAACGGTGAAATGTGAAAATGTGTAGTTAAATGTGAACCTGTTCATCTTATATTTCAGAAATATTGTAATTTTTAGGGCTGATTGAATCAGATATTATAAACTTGTGTGGCCAGCCTCGAGTCGTGTTGACTTTCGCCCTTAATAAGTGACTGTGTTAATGCTATTTTGTATTGTGTGCTATAGTATTGGAGGATTAAAATCGGTACATGAGATTATTTTATATTTTTGCCTATGGATTCTGCTTTTGTTTATTTGGTGAATGCTCGTCCTTTTTAAATAGAGGACCAACCTCCTTCCCGTGTCTCTACATTAACATAATTGTATTCATTTTGAATATCACCTATAATAACAGTGCAATAAACTTTACCTATCAGACAGCGCCCGCTACTGTCTTTACTCCAACCTGCGCAACAGATGTCATAGGTAATCACGCTGGCCTGGTAATAAGCTGTGTGAGACCTGAATGGTGAGTTAAGAATGAACAAAACAAAAACTGTGACGACGAACTCCAAAGCCAGTTTTGTCCAAAGCTTAGTACTTTATAAGTATTGCTTCCCTCCGACTCGGAACATATAATACAGTTTCATTAAAAAGTAGCATGGGATACCAGTGGCGGATCTAGAATTTTCAGATAGGGGTTAGGGCGCAAACTTTGAGGGCTAAGTTTCAAATTGAACATTTTCAGTATTCCCAAAGTATCAGATGATCGAACTATAATCAATGAATGAGGTGTTACACCTAGAGGCAATGAAAACAAGCACATATAGGAAGCTCCAGTGTGGTGAGCATTACATTTTGAGCAAATGTTTTGTTATAATGCTATAAAATAATAGCAATGGTCTCCGATATATCATTGCATCAAAAGACTTGCTTACTGCAATGGCGTCCACTGCAACGCATCCTACATTTTCAGCCGGAATTTTCCATCTTGCACCTGCGTCGATACACAATTAGAAATATACCGCAATGCGTCTTGGGATAAAATAGTGCCATAGTCGCGACTAATTGGAGCGCGATTAGTCGAGTAGTAAATTTCACTAGTCGCCCAGGCCTACTCCAAATCATTTGTCAGTCCCATCTCAGAAGCGGCTACAACAGCGGCGTAACTAGGGTGCACCATTTTTTCAAGGGGGGGGGGGGGACTCCTGGCCAAGTTTCCGTTTGCCTTTTTCTTTAACAAGCCCATGCCCGTTAATCGGGGGGGGGGGTCGGACGGCACCCCCCCAAAAAAATCAACATAAACAAAACTAAAAAAATAAACTAAAAGAAATAAAGAATAACAAAGCCTGCTAAAAAAAATACTTAAAAAAAAAGTCTGCATCGTAACTGTGCAACTAATAAAAACACACAAAGCAAAACGTTTGTTCAGTATGTTTTTCATCGTCAAATTATAACATTTATAACATAAAATAATATACCAAGATATAAATAGAGGACGCAATGGGTCGCATACGCCGTCTGAGCATTAAATATGCAGAAATAATATTGATACAAAGCTGTAATTGAGTTGTTTTCAGGTATAATAACCAATATCATAGCGCAAAAATGGTGCACCAAATGGCTTGAATTGGGCATTTTTTAAAACAAAATTTCGAACTTCTGAAAGGGGGCACATCCCCCACCCACTCCCTCCTGCGTTGCATACGTGACGCACCGATGTCGTTTTCTTTCATATTCGCCCCCCCGAAAAATAAATAAAAAATAAATAAAAAAATAAACAAATAAATAAAATGTAGGCCTACACAAAAATTCTGGTTACGGGCCTGAACAAGCTCCTTTTATCGCCTTTTTTAATGTAACTTACTATTTTTTTATAAGATAATCTGGCGTGAGTGTAACAATTTTTATATTTTGTGCATGTAAATGGAAAAATAGTTTAAAAACATTGAAATTATCTCATGTAACATTTTACTCTGGAAATTTCCAATCACAAAGGTCCAGATTTTAAATGGGGGGGGGGGGCACGGACTTCAATTGCCCCCCCGTGGCCCCCCCCCCTGGGCTACATGGTTGATCACAAAATTCTTCCCATATTAAATGCAAAGTGCGAAGCCCTTATGGCTTGGGTTCCGGGGCCTGCTTAAAGGCCCGGAAAACGGTTTATTCTAGATCCTCTGTGGTGCAATCTCAGACGATTCCTGGCCACTTTCTCTATTTTGAGCACAAAATTTATAGAATATTTAATTTTTTTTCCATATTATTGGTCTTATACAAAAAGATACAATAAAGTCACATGTGAATGTTTCAGCTGAGAAAAACAGCAAAAAACCCCAACTGTTACGGTTTTTTCACAAGAACGTCGAATCCATCCACGTTTAGCGAGGTGACAGTGCCAACCGCATCTCTGGCCGCAGCATTCGCGACCGGACACTAACCCTCTAGAAATCTGAGAAACGATTCATGCATGAAACGTTTCTCAGATTCGAATGTTTTTGGGTGAAAGCAATTATCCAAACCATATTACTTCGAAGGGAATCCTTTTTCGAAATAGTTTATACTATCAACAGCTGCAGTGCTTCTCACCAGGTAAGTTTTTAAGGTCATTAATTGTTGGACTGTTTAAACAAACAGAACGAAATAAAAACAAGATCATCATTTCTCAACTTACTTAGCAGTGTTTTGCTGTATCCTTGCTGTTTTCCTACTCTGAAAATGTTCTCCAATTCTAAAAAACAGTATCCACTGACATCAAAACCTCAAGAGGCACTGCCGTCAAACTGGGAGAGTCTCCACGCCACATCCCTGCCAACTGTTGTTTATTTGTTCTTTTTATTTATGGTGATGGTTATAAGTTTTCTACCACTATTAGTCGAATTCTATTGAAGTCTGCACTTAGCTGCACACGGAGAGATAAATAATATCACCCTTGCTTATAGAACCTGGGTTTGCTCATTAAGCTATGAAAAGAACAACGCTCGTTAAAATTAATTAAGTAAAAAACATAGATACAAGTCAGTGCAATACAACGCCATACCTTACCTTGCTGATGGTTGTCCGTGCATGCAAAATAGATGGTAGAAACGGAGGATTGGTGGGTTGGGGTTGTCCCTGCCGGATTTATGGCAAATTTGATATTAGTGTGTGTTGGGTGGGGGGGGGGGCGGGGGATTACAGAATAAAAAACAGACCAATAAAGTTAATTTATACAAATAAAATAGAAACCAACCAAAAAAGGCTGTATTATTTACTTGACGAGTACAAATTAATTGGACAGCAAATAATTCCGACAGTCAATTATCTGACACATTTATTTGAACGTCTGAAGCAGTCCGGTCAAAGAGCATTGCATTTGACATTTTGACTGGCGCAAAAAATTCCTCTTTGGAATGTGTAGACATTTGTTTTTTGATGACGTCATGTTTCAAATTTCGCTGAAAAATAAAAATAAAATAACATTTTACACCGATAAAATAAAACGATATTTTACACCATTTTCACGTAAGGTTAGAGACTTTAACATTTTCCCAACTTTTATGCAGACCATCTTTTGAAAAATGAGTGCATCACAAAACTGAATTTGATCTTTAATCCCCTCTTTGAGAAACCTTGTCTCACGGGAAATTTTTTTTTAAAGATCGACGACAGAAGCAAGACTGGCAATCTACGAAAGTGACTGGTGAGTTAAACACTGTGTGTTTAAACAAAAATGGACGTTGTTAGCACAATAGAGATTTTCAAAATAACGGGAATAATAGGGTCAGTCTGTCAAGACAAAGAAGAGAAATTGGTATGGTGGCAATTAGGGGACATCGTAGTCCTTCATATTGACCGTCAATATTCATTCATGACTTTGCCCGCGACAAAATTTGATGTCAAAATCTTTTGCGACACTGCCCCAATCTGCAAAATCAATGAGGGCATTCCAAATGTATGCCTCGACAATTTTGTGAATCCACCCGTATATGTTTTCATGGCATATGAAAGAGATTGTTGTAAAAAGAATAATCCGGTATTTTTTCTTTCTCCAGGGGCTTAAAATTGATTCATCCTCTTAACAAAACAGAGAATCATAATATTCGACTTGCTGTCTTCTGGCTTCGTCCACTATAATAACAAACAGCAAGACAAACAGCAATTGCTTGAAAATGCCATCGAAAAGTGCCATCGCTCCTGAAAAAGAAAAGAAAAGAAAAACTTCACAAAACCCAAATATAAAAAAACACACCAACAAAAATATCTGCACCAGTTGAATTATTTTTGTGATAAACAATTCATTTGACTAAACAGTAATAATAATAATAATAATAGTAATAATGAGACTTGTAATGCGTACATATTCACCCTGCTGGGTGTTCAAGGCGCAGTAAAAAAACCAAAAAACAAAACAAAACAAAACAAAACAAAGAAAAAACCCAGACACAACAAAATTAGTCCTTGGAAACCTGTGACATAAGATAAGTTTTGAGAAGAGATTTGAATTTCGTGGTAGACAGACAAGATCTAAGATTAAGTGGTAGAGAGTTCCTGATGCGTGGCGCAGCTGAAGAAAAAGACCTGTCACCCCATGAGTGTCGAGACTTGGGTTCAATGAGGAGAAGCATGGAACTTGATCGAAGATTTCTTGATGGAGTGTAAACTTGAAGTAGTTCAGAAATATAGTGGGGAGCCTTGCCATTAAGTGCTTTGTGGACAATGAGCATCAGCTTGAAGATGATTCGTTGAGAGATAGGGAGCCAATGTAGTTGTTTCAGAATGGGGGTGATAGAACAGGATTTTCTAGACAGTGTCACAATGCGGGCAGCGGTATTTTGGAGGCGTTGAAGACGGGAAATCTGGTTGTTAGGAAGACTGTATAGAGAAGAGCATTGCCGTTGTCAAGACGAGAAGTAACAAAAGCACGAATGACCTTTTCAGTGGCACTTTTGTCCAAGTACTTGCGAATCTTACCAATATTCCTGATGTGATATGATGACAGACGAACGATGTTGTTGATGTGTGGTTGAAGTGTCATCGATGAATCAAAAATAACCCCGAAGTTCCGAGCTTGCAGCGAGGGAGCTATCCGAGCATCACCGATGGAAATGTATGGCACTAAAACCTTTGTTAACTGTTGACGTGACCCAAATAGAAGGAACTCTGTCTTATCATCATTTAACTTCAGGAAGTTTTGTTGTGTCCAACGTCGAATCTCTTGGATGCATTTCTCAAGTCTTGCAATAGATGCATTGGCGTTTTCTTGAGAAGATTTAAACGTGATGTATAGCTGAGTGTCGTCTGCGTACACATGGTAATTCAGATTAAATTTCAGGATGATGTCACGAATCGGTAAAGTGTACAGCGTAAACCACTGCGGGCCCAGTACCGACCCCTGTGGCACAGAGTAGTTCAAAACAACAGGGTCTGATATTGCGGTGCCAATACATTTACATGCTAAGTTCTATTGTAGAGATACGATTTGCACCATGCTAGGGCTGTGTCCTCTATGCCAAGGTGATTCTGGGGCCGAGAGAGAAGGATGTTGTGATCAACAGTGTCAAAGGCGGCACTCAAGTCTAGCAGGACTAGTGCTGTTAGATTACCATTGTCCATTGGGGAAAGAATATCGTTGCTCACACGGACTAGTGCAGCTTCTGTCCCATGGAAAGGCTTGTATGCTGACTGGAACACGTCGGACAGGTTGAAATTATGAATGTGATCAGAAATGCGTGATGAAACTACTCGTTCGATGACTTTTCCAAGATATTTTAAGTTTGCAACCGGTCTGTAGTTTTTGAATATCTCCTTGTCCAGGTTTGGTTTCTTGATGAGCGGCCTGATGTAGGAAACTTTGAGGCTACCGGGGAAACAACCAGAACTGAGAGATTCGTTTACAAGATTAGTGATGTAGGGTAAAAATATATCAATGTTTTGCTTCATCATGGATGTTGACACTGGATCCAGCTCACAGGATTTTGAAGGAGATTTCATAATAACCCTTTGAATCTCAGCAACATTGGCAGGCTGAAACACAGATAGTCTACACTCTGGTTGAAGATGTGGCAATGTCTGCGGCACGTTGTAAGGGACTGATGAAAATGATGAGCGGATGTCTGAAATCTTGGTGACAAAGAATTCTGGAATTCATTTGCCAAGTCCTGATCATTGTAAGTGGATGGAAGGACGGGGGTTTTGGGTTTGAGCAACAACTTACCAATTATCTTGAAGAGCTTCTTTTGATCTCCTGAGGATTCTTGTACTTGGGATGAATAATGGGTGATCTTTGCCTGGTTGATCAAATTCCTGACTACTTTACATTGGTTGGGATATTCTTGTCGTTGTATTTCCAATTTGCCATTTTCCCGCCATTTCCGCTCAAGTTGACGACAGATCTTTCTTGCTGTACGAATATCATCATTGAACCAGGAAACTTCAGTTCGGACCTTGACTGATCTTGTTTTCCATAGTGCGTATTTATCCAAGATGTCACTGATAGTACTCTGATATTGGCTGACATAGGAATCCAAGCAGTCGTGATCAATTTCCAGCTTTGCTAAATGAGTTCATATGTCGCGGAGAATTCACATGTTTCCACTGTCGGCTCTTTATAGTGACGGTTGGGACTTTGGGCTTGCCAAACTCAAGTTACACATGACTGCATAATGGTCTAAGAATCCAGGTAGAATAACAAAGTTTGAGACAATAGGTGGGGTGATGTCACGAGTTATGACAAGGTCCAGGCAATGACCGAGACGATGGGTCGGCTCCTTGATATGCTGGGTAAGACCGAAAGCCTGAAGTAGATGCTTAAACTGGTTTGCATTGGTGTTGTGGATGTTATCAACATGAATGTTAAAGTCACCGGTGATGATGATTTCCGATGGATGAAGGAGATATTCCAAAATCAAATTCTCAAACTCCCTAAGAAAACTTGAGAAAGTCACATGTTGGCCGTTAGAATCTCTTTCAGGTCTGTATACAATGACAAGGCGAACAGATTTAGAGTTTCCGGAAACCTCAGCATGAAGAGATTCAAAAGTTGTGTATTGGACGTCATTACTTTTCACAGAGACAGATAAAGTAGATCTGTACAGTATTGCAACTCCTCCACCGGTCTTGTGAGGTCTTGGGATGTGATGAAAGTAGTAGCCAGCAGGGGTACACTAACGACATGTTAAGTTGTCATCTGGTCTCAGCCATGTTTCTGAAACGGCAACAGGGTCCAGATCTTTTTGCAGAACAAAATCAGCAAAATCGTCACACTTGTTACAGATGGACTGTGTGTTCAGAACACAAAGGCTGAGTTGAGATTTGGCTGGAGTCACTGGTGCTAGAAAATATGGGGGTGTAACTTCAGGTATAGGGTACGGCGACCAGCTTTTTTACCACGATGTGTAGGTCGGTAAACAGTGCTGGGATTTACAAAAAGGCCAAGATTCTGCAATGTAAATTTACAGGAAGGCAGAGATGAAGCACGTGTGGATGGGGCATAACGGAGACTGAGAAGCTTGTTACTTGAGTAGGAATTTGCAGAGTTTGGACTAGCTTCTGCTGAGTTTGAGTTATTTTCAGCTTCAGGGCCGGGATTTACAGCAATGTCACCGAAGATCACAATTTCCAAATGAAAAGTGGCTGGGGAATTGTCATAATATGACACAGGGCATTTCAAATATTTTCGACGCTGGATGAATCCTAGCTGTGACTTTGGCAGAATGCAAGCACCAAGCACAATTGATGCTGATGGAACAAAGCTGACCACAGATGAATCTGTGTTTTAAAACAAAACAAAAGAGTTTAAAATAGGATCAAAATCTGTCATCTTATCTCGTACTGGTAATCAAAGCGATTGGATATTTTGCTGAATTCCCCGAAATGGTCTCAAATACAATATTTTGTTGTCATCCCATTTCTCAAAGTCCAATATAGCAACACTATTACACCGATACCTCAATACGGACTGCCGTGAAATTGAGAGTGTCTCGATAACACGTCCCTATATGAACTATGGGGTTGGTTATATTCTACATTAAAAGTTTTCTATTGGATTCGGCACTTTGTTGCCCGAGGAGAAATAAATAGCATCACTATCCTGAGCTTGTTTTATAATAATAATAATATTTAAAATTTATATTGCGCCCCTTACATACAAAATGATCAAAGGCGCAGAACACATGTTAAAAAAGCACAGAATTGAAGAAAAAGACAAGCTGTGAAAAGTAAAACGCCCGGAAAATAAATTAGCAAATTTAATCCAGAACTTGTGAAATTGAGAGTGTCTCGATAACACGTCCCTGTGAACTATTGTTTGTTTTCTATTGAATTCGGCACTTTGTTGCCCAAGGGAAATAAATAATATCACCATCCTGAGTTTGTTTATTAAGCTGTGACAAGTAAAACGCCCGTAAAATCAATTAGCTAATTTATTTCAATGCCATTATATTAGCTAATTTATTTTACGGGCGTTTTATTTTTACAGCACTAGCCATCTCAGTGGTTGTTAACTCACGTTGTACAAACTACTCCACGTACAGATGTTTATGTTAATTGTTTTTAAAGGCAGGGTATACTTTTGGTAATTGTCAAAGACCAGTATCCTCACTTGGTGTGTCCCAACATATGCATAAAATAACAAACCTTTGAAAGTTTGGCTCAATTGGTGATCAACGTTGCAAGAAAATAATGAAAGGAAAACCCACTCTTGTTGCATAGAATTGTGTGTTTTCAGATGCCTGAGATGCAAATTTGTTTGTGTGGAAAAATTACCTCTTCTCTAAAACTACATTACTTCAAAGGGTGTCGTTTCTAACAACGTTTATAGTATCAACAGCTCGCCAGTGCTCTGTACCAAGTAAGTTATTATAGTCTTTAATTTTTAGAGTAATTACCAAAGCTATACCCTCCCATTAAACAGTTCAGTCAAAATACCCGATTCGACGAGCCACCGTCACATTTTTTGATGAATTACCGCATCGCTTAAAAGACGCTCAGGATGCCATCAGAGGCCAATTTCATACAGCATGTAAGCACAGAAAAATCATGCATTGCAGAACCAGTTTACCAGTCAAAATGTCATCGAGTTTACATTTTTGCAACTGGTACCCCATTCATATTTGCTTAGCGAAGGAATTTTGTAAGCAGTATTGTCTGCTAAGCATGCAGCTTTCTGAAATTGGGCCCAGGCCATCATGATGGAGCCATCCACTCTTATAAGCGAGAAGGATTTAGAGAGCGGTTCTTTATAGAGCGGTGCCATGAGCGTTTTTTTATAAGCAATACGGTGATGCTTGACAGCCTAATTGAAGTCGCGGTGGCTAGTCGAATCGGGTGGTTAAAATCAGTTTTTATTTTATTTTTTTCATCAGAAAATTAGGCTGTGATGGTCTGAAAGCTATCGTACACGTTTGGTAATAACTCTGATAATTAATGGCAATACAAACTTACTTGGTAAGAAGTACAGCAGCTTTGGATAGTTAAATGCATTTTGAGAAAATGTTCACTTCGAAGTACTGCGGTTATGGAAAAAGATATCACTTTTTATCCCCCAAAACATTTGAATCTGAGAAGCGTTACGCGTAACGCTTCTCAGATTGTGTATTCCGATGCAGATTATTCTTCCTTCGTGGACATAACCGCTCCAGACTTTTAGCAATATCTCAAAAACGCTACTACCTTTTGAAATGAAATTTTCACAGGTTAGTTTTATGGTATATAATATCTACATAGGTTTGAAAAAAAAAACTATAGGCTCCATTTACCAAAGGTGTACGATGCCTTTAATAGGTTTGTGCCATATGTTATAAATCTCATTTCTTCACATTGAATTGAAAGGGCCAGTGTCCAATATGGTACTGAATGTGCACTGCAAAACCTGGAGTCTTAAAATTGACACCATGGGTGTTGTCACATATAGATAAACCCCCCCCCCCAAAAAAAACAAAAACAAAATTACACCATAGGGTGTTAAAATAACACTTATTTCTGCCAAAACATGACAAATGCAAAATACTATCAGGTTTTCCCTGTCACTTTCGGAAATAAGCGGCCGACTTAAACGTCGCGTTTTCTATTCGGCGCAAAATTGAAAGCTGCTCCTAACACTCAGTCAATTTCACTTAATGTGTGAGCAGGATTGTTCTTTTGCGTCGCATGCGATTAAAAAAGATAGCCATTCAATTTAATCCACTCATACACCTTTCAAATTCGCGGCAGCACTTCGCAGAAATCTATAGTTGTCACCAACTAAATTGAACGCCGGTTTCGCATGGCTAAACAGAATGACTTTATAAGTTTCATTGATTATAATTCTATATAAATTCGCATGCCTCAAATTAAAATTGAATGACGGTTTTAAATGAAAAATAACTGGGAAATCTATACACCATTCAGTTGTTTTATGGCCCATGGTTGGTGTCTGGATATGAACCTCAAGGTCAGAGGTCAGACGAGAGCAGAATTCATACATCGAATCCCATTTCCTGCATGATATACAAAACACATACGTAGTCCACTACTGTGCACTCTAAAAGCAGTCAGAATTGACCCGGATTCTGTATGCAGGGAGCCAGACTAATTTCTGGGTCATGCTGACCCGGAAACTGGTTAAAATAAAAACCCCAAAACCCGGGATTTTGACGAGGACTCTTCGTCATTTTGACACATTTTCGTGTAAGTTTGACACAGATTCTAAGGTAAATTCTGACCCGGGATGGAGTATTCACAAAATCAATCGGTAAGAAATTTGTCTGAAACAAGAAAATTTGATCGGAAAAATCCACAACTTCATAAAAAGTATAAAAGAAGGAAAAAAAAGAAAAAAAGGGAGGGGCAGGGTGGGGTGGGCGGGCAGCGGGCAATAATGAAAACATATACAATTATTCCAATTGGCAAAGACAAACTCTTTTAATAACTTGACAATATTAGTTTTGTTCGCACTGATGGTTTTAAACTTATGAAATTGGGAAGGGCGGGGGGGGGGGCATGTGACATTATTTTTTACCTCCTAGGTACTTCAAATCAAGGCGTATGAAAATAAGTGTCCAAGGTGTATACGGGAAACTTGCCAAGTTTGAACCGGAATGATCCAGTCGCCTTGCAAGTGTGCTTTGTCTCAAGGAGATGGAGATTATGAGTTTAAAGTTAAGTAAGACGCATCTTTAAATACATTGTGTTAGTTTGAGTCTTTTACTGAAATTACCTTTGCCGCGGGTCGATCATAATCTTGGAACTGCATAGATTTGGCGAAAAGCAGGGACATTGTTGACAAGGATTACCGCACAGTGCTGTAGAAAAGGCAAAATATTCAGAGAAAATAATTACGGACAGTAAACTAACCACTCGGCCTATCACAATTGCAAGAGGGCGCCCTACAGGAGTGAGGTTTTTCTATCATTGACGACGAACTGAAATTTTACCTACAATGCTAAAAGAATACTCAGCGATGGTAATGGGCCTGTATACGTTTGGTAATGACTCTGAAAATTAATGGCAATAAAAACTTACTTGGTAAGAAGTACAGCAGCTTTGGACAGTATAATTGCATTTTGAGAAACTTTTCACTTCGAAGTACTGCGGTACTGCTTCTCAGATTGTGTATTCCGATGCAGATTATTCTTCATGCGTGGACAAACCGCTCCAGATTTTCAGCAATATCTCAAAAACGCTACCACCTTTTGAAATGAAAATTTCAAAGGTTATTTTTATGGTATATATCTTCAACTATAGGACTGAAACAAACAGTGGGTTCCAATTACCAAACGTATACAATCCATTTAAACCACAATAACGATGACTACGTCCCAGTGTGCAGATCTTGATTTTATACTTTCGATAAGTAAATGAAAAGCAACAAAATTGTTAGAAAGTCACTTCAATTTTCTGTCGCAGCAATTGTTCCTTACAAAAGTAAATTTGTCACCTGAAACGTAAACGGGAAGTTCCAGATAAAATCAAATATCTGGTTGCTTTAGTGGTCGAATTCTACCTTAGACCATAGACTGAGTTATGTTTACCGAGTTTCAATTCCCACTTGACAATGTTGGGTTTTCCCCAACTCCACAAACTTCACGTGTTAATAATTTTTTTTCTAAAATCAAACACACAAAATAAACAAAATCATGCCAAACACAAAATGAAAGCCATATTTGTTTATTACTGTTATGGTTTTGTTACCATGTATTTGTAGAATATTATTAATAATGGCAACAACCAATGTTAAGAGCTTGGCAAACATTCTATAAACCAGAAGCAATTTGAAACGGTTACAATTATTTATTTACGGGAAAAGGTGCATGTACTTTCAAATTGTTGCATTCGACGCAGGAGACATCGCATTAATAAGGTTCAGTAAAAGGTGCTATTTAATGTTCATCTTACATGCAACTTGGTAAGACAAACTTGCAGTATGCAGTCTTGCGGCCAGATAATTCGGATAAACCCGCTTAAACAACGATCGAGAGTACAGTGCAACGTAAAGCTGTCAGTGGGATTTGAATTTGAAAGTGTGCACGTGGGAGTCCAATCTATAGTGAGGTTTAACAACGCGGAGGTAATCAGCTATACGATCTGTGTGACCAGGCTGGCTTACTCCTGAAGTCGAGCGCAAATTGAAGTTCCCCACACAGACAAACTGTCTATATTATTAGATAAAAACAAGTTCAGTATACAATGAAAAAACAAAACTTCACCTGAAAGCTGCTCGGCGCTGAAACTTGGAAAAACAAAATCTAAGGGCAGCTTTAAAATTGACAGAGCTTTGCATGAGGGAAATCATAGGCAATGAATGAGGGTTTACATGTGACGAAAGATATTATAAATACCAGCGAGTGCATGGAACCCAATTGACCTAAAAACAAGCCACCATGTATCCCCCATCCTCCTCGTAAAGCACGCTAGGAGGATGGGCCTAACGTACATGTACAGCGGGACAACGCCACCAGAGGCCGGCCTCCAGCGCCCGTACCGAGTTCCACCTTTGACGTGCCGGAATAATACATATTTTCTCTGATAAGGTTCCTAATGGCGCGCTAGCCATTAATCAAATATAAAGGTCCCGCGTGAGTAATCCAGGACGGGGTCCCCATAGCGTCATTCCGCCGAAGTCTGGTCTAATAAGCCCGGGGAACATTCGGACAATGCATTGTAGATGTCTGTCAATATTACGGTCTCATTATTGGGGAGATATGGGTTGACTCGCCGGTGTAGGTCGATTAGACCGGCACAAGTGAGTTATGACGACTATTTAAGTATTTCCGAAATATCCAAGAGGGAGATGCACCTGGCTTCTTAAGAATTGCATAGATTGGTTTGGGGTTTGTGAGTTTGTTCCTTCAAGATGCAAACAAAGTATAATATTAAGCATTCCTGATTCAAGATACAAAGCAATGAATTGAACTTTCCATCAGCGTTATCATTGGTTTTTATTCCCAACGATAACTTTTGATTTTACCAACTGAATTCCTTGTAGGCTAAACAGCAGCGGCAACAGATCTGTTAATCTGGGGGCGGGAGTGGGCAAGGGGGTGGGGGCAAGCTTCAGTATAATGGATGAAAACTTTATTTTAAAGCGCTAAAGTCTCCTGACGATGACTAGAGCAAGCTAGTCGAACCGAGGGGAGACCAATTAAGAACTTACTCCGCGGCAGTGAAGTTAATAATGAGAAGTCCCCTCGATCCACTGAGCGAAAGTAATAGTCCCGGCCGATTTCCAACCTTCCGCCCAGGTAGTAGTCAATAAGCAGGACAGTTCTTTTCAGAACTTAGTATAGTCTCCCGAATCATCCGAAATCTACCCCGCGGCAGTAGAATGGTCTCCCGAATTCCGGAAATCTACCCCGGGGCAGCAGAATAAATAGCAAGACAAGTTCTCAAAGAACCAAATCTACACAGCAAAATAGATATACGCATGGTGTTACCGCAAACCGGTTATACATTGATACACCACCATGGAATGCCTCAAATCCTAAATAGCTTTAACTTAATCTTTAATGTAATTTTGTAAAAGCATTGCCTACGATGGAAAGTGTATTGGGCTTTTTTTGGTGGTGATAATTTAAATATTGAAAATGATGAAATTAAGTTGATTATACTCGTATATACTCATTAATGGATGAAACTCAAGACACAGTTGTATGATGTTTTGCCCCTGTTTCAAAATGATTTATTGAAACTTATTCGCCAGAAACCGAGTAATGTTTGGGCAAGCTAATATCAACACTTATTATTTAAAACGCGGAAAATAATTGCAGTAATGTGAGTGCAATGGTTTGGGGTTAAATTCAATTTCGGCCATCGGGGAATAAATTGAAGTGGGAGGTGGAGGGGGTGGATGATGGGGGAGGGGAGGTTGTGGGAGAAAATAACTAAGGGCAAACTCCTGAGCTGGGAGAGCATTTATCTATTTTAACACCGACTTCATTTATTCTGAGAAAGTACATTGTTGTGAGTGTAATAGGGCTCGTATTGAACAGTTAAGCAATCTTTACAAATCTAAATTTGGGTTGGGTGGGGTGGGTCGAGACAATTTTGAGAAATTATAAAACATGAATTATTCTGAATAAAACCCCCCCATAATTTTATTGCGGCTTCGGCACAAGCTTGACGAATAAATCTTGTTGGTCACGCTCTTCGTCAGTCTTCGCATCGCTCAACCGAAAACTAATGCTAGTTTATAAACTCGAGTTGAAAACAAGCTCGCGGGGATGTCTTTGATACCATGCCGAATTTGACTTAATATGATTTAGATGGAAACAATTTATCAAAATGAATGTTGGTGGCCGGAGTCGTTATTCTAAAAAGATCGTGTGTGAGTTCATGGATCAGTTCCTAGAAATTGACAAGAATACTGATAGATGGCGTGATTTGGTGTCGTGCCGAGCGACTAAGCACACCGGACTCAAGCTCTGATGGTGTTTCAAATCAGCAGAATGTGGGTTCGAGTCCATAAGCAAGATACTTAACCATTATTGCTTCCTCCTTCGGATGGGACGTAAAGCCTTATGTTTCAATGTGTTGTGTCATGGCACTGTATAAAAGAACCAATCGCTAAGAGAAGGGTTTTGCCTCGTTGTTTCTTGCATCTTTGGCACGCAGCAGATTGCACCGCATCACCTTGTAGCCAATAACAAGGTGCTATAAAAGAGGGTCTCATAATTCAAAAACTTAGCATAGGCCTACCTATCTTAAAGGCATCGTACACGTTTGGTAATTGTCAAAGACCAGTGTTATCATTTGGTGTATCCCAACATATGCATAAAATAACAAGCCTGTGAAAATTTGGGCTCAATTGGTCATCAAAGTTGCAAAAAAATGATGAAAGAAAAAACACCCTTGTTGTACAAATTTGTGTGCTTTCAGATAGGAATAAAAGGCTTCTAGCTAGAAGTCTTTTATTATTTTAGTAAGAAATAACCTCTTTCTCAAAAACCACGTTACTTCAGAGGGAGTCGTTTCTCACAATGTTTTATACTATCAACAGCTCTCTGTTGCTCGTTACCAAGTCAGTTTTTATGCTAACATATATTTTGAGTAAATACCAAACGTGTACGATACCTTTAAAGGCACTTGTCACGTTTGGTAATTACTCAAAGTATATTTTAGCATAAAAACTTACTTGGTAACGAGCAACGGAGAGCTGTTGATAGTATAAAACATTTCTCACTAAAATATTTGAATCTGAAGTAAAAGACCTCAAGCCTGAAACCTTTTTCAGGCATCTGAAAGCACACATGTGCAACAAGGGTGTTTTTTCTTTCATTATTTTCTTGCAACTTCGATGACCAATTGAGCTCAAATTTTCACAGGCTTGTTATTTTATGCATATGTTGGGATACACCAAGTGAGAACACTGGTCTTTAACAATTACCAAACGTCCAGTGCCTATAAACAGAATTGACCCAGATTCCAGATCCCGGGGCTGACCCTTTCTGGGTCAGTCTGATCCGGAAATAAAAAAAAAAGAAAGGATTTTAACATATTCAATTCTGCGTAAATTTGACAAATTTTTGGGTCATTTTGACACAGATTCCGGGTCATTTTGACCCAGAAATAAATGGGTCAGGCCCACATCGGTGCTCGAAGTCCGGGTCAATTTTGACCCTGGAGTATTTTAGAGTGTAGAGCCCATACCGCATCCGGAATGAATGCAGTTTCTTCGCACTATCCGTTCCTTGAGTTTACGGATGTAGTCGGTGGTCGGTTTTGTGATAGAGGGTCTGGCCCCAATTTCATAACAAGGTTTACCAGCCAAAATACCATTCCATATGTACCACCTGTGACTGGTATCCAGCTCACTTTTGCTTAGCGGAAAATATATAAGCAATATTTGGTGCTTAATCAGCTCTATGAAACTAGACCCTGGATGGTTGAGAGCATTTCATCCGCTATTTGTCGCCTCATTTTGCGGACCATTGGTGTACATTAAAGCAACATCCACACCAGTTAATCAGTGCATTCAATTGGAATTTTGTGTGTGCAATTTACGCAGCCGTGGCTTTAAAGTCAGAGGAAAATGTTTTTAAAGAATTTCAAATGAAAAAAAGAAAAGAAAGATCCATGTTCTTTTGGTTTATCTCTAACACATCGTTACACTTGTGTGTTCCCATTATGGCAAAGAATGAAAAACAATGAAGTGAAGATAAAAAAAATATGCATATGTTCTGGTTTCCAATTTATTCATAATTGTGGTTACCTACGAAATCATACAGTGTTGACGTTAGTAAAATAAAGACCAGACGTTTTCATTTTAAATTTCGCTGCTGTTGATAACAGTTTCTTTGTAGGAAATATATTTCCACTGTTTGATCTAAACACACATTTTTCATGTTGCGCAAATGTCAGCTTCATTGGTTAAACCTTTTCAAGAAAGGCTTTTAAAAAAGGCACCCTTCTGCAGATGGCGATTCTTTCCGATGTTACTGCTCCATCTAACATTGTTCAGTGTTCTATTTTAAAGGCACTGAACACGTTTTGAAATTGTAAAGGACCAGTGTTCTCACTTGGTGTATCCCAACATATGCATAAAATAACAAGCCTGTGAAAATTTGGGCTCAATATTGGTCATCGAAGTTGCAAGAAAATGATGAAAGAAAAAACACCCTTGTTGTACAAATTTGTGTGCTGTCAGATAGGAATAAAAAATTCTTGCAAGAAGTTTTTACTATTTGAGTGAGAAATTACCTCTTTCTCAAAAACTACGTTACTTCAGAGGGAGTCGTTTCCTACAATGTTTTATACTATCAACAGCTCTCCGTTGCTTGTTACCAAATAAGTTTTTATGCTAATACTTGTTTTGAGTCATTACCAAACGTGTACAATACCTTTAAACACAGAGTCAAGGCAGGTGAAACAATCCTTACCATTTTAAACATCTCTTATCGAACCCCCAGGCGAGATGAATTATTTTCAAAACGTTATATGAACAGGTTAAAGGCCTCAATAATATTTCAATGAAGCGGAATTTGTTGTTGTCCCTTTGCTCGTTATGAACGTTACCCTGCAGTGAGGGCTCGTTGTCAGCACATGCCGACATGTTTTAATATTTCCATTGTCTTAACCACGTCGTAGGAGGTGTCAATCAACAGCGGTCAGTGATTTGTTTAGAAGGGAGGCAGGAGAAAATTCTGCTAGCATCATGTGTGTACGAAATCGGTACGTCATTTGTCAATGGTAGATGAAACCAAATTATAAAACTTAATTAATTAAGCAAACAAATAAGTTTAACTGATTCTAGGCAATACCTGGACATGTAAACAATGAAACATGATTGACTTTTTTTCTCGGAGCAAACCCTCTTAAATTATGGAAAAAACTTGTCAGCATGTGCTGACAGCCAACCACGAGGGCGTTGAAACCAAACAGGTCCCTCGCTGTTAATATCACGTTTTGTTCGCGTCATTTCATGAAAAGCACGGTTGTGGGAGCTCGAACTGAGCGTGTTGGCATTGCGTTATTTGTGTTTCATTTGTCCCCGACTGACAGCTTGCAAGTACATCAATTCCTTTCTTAGAACATTCTGTTCATAAAATCTCACGAATGTCGTGGGAAAAAAAAATCCCTTCCAAATTGACAGAAAGGCCGTGGACGCTATCATCCGATCACCGGGAACATCTCCCCGGTGTGATCGAGCCGCGAGGCCCGGGGAGTGGATTCCGAGCACGCGCTGCCAAACGGCTTTATTGGAAATGGCCCCAGAGTAATTCTTGTCTTTCATGAGCTGAATGATGAATGCTGTATACCACCTGGGGGAACACTGACATGATGGACTCATCATTCGAGACCGTGATATGGCAGAGGTGGAAGGTTTTACAGAGAGGGTCAGTGACAAAGTCATTCTAGAAGGGAGGGGGGGGGGTCCCTCCAGGAAATGAATTTATTGTTTTCTAGCGATAAGTAATCAGATGGATGCAGGAAGCTGTCTTCCTTACCACCCCTAGGTGATTAATGTAAGATTAAGGAAGCCGATATTTCTTTAATACGATCCAGATATTAAAATATTTCAAACCGATCAAGGAAGTAACAAACACATGGACAGGTGACGGGATGAAGACAAACAATCCACTATCCTTATTATACACATCTACAATACAGTCAGTCAAAATGAGCAGGTTTGTTGTATTAAATATTTTGGTCAGCTCAATTTTTGTCTTTGATGAAACACTTGTGTCCAGATCCTCTTTGCAAGCACTCTTCGATCTAAAAGTCTCGATTTGAAAACTTCCAGAAGTTGGATTTTAGAATATCGATTCTACTTCATGTTTTATCAATCACATCAGGTACAAACTGACCATCAAGAAGTCGATATTGCTCTCCTTGGGCAGAAAGTAACTATTTGCCACGAGCTGCAGCTTGAATTAACACATTTCCGATTCAAATTATTTCCACTCTAATAACAAACTGGGTTAAAAGCATACTCACTTCGCTGGCTGCAAATTGGCAAAAGGTATTGCCGGGCATTGCACGCGTTTACAGGTTAGAGAGATAATAAAATGACAAGTGACAATGTTTGTAAATGCGAAGTGGGATGATGGAACCAAAAAGAAGACACCTATACGAGATAAGCTCGGGGAGTAGGGAGCGATAAGATCGCTGATATCATTCAATGAAGAAAACTTAGTCTAGAGGGAAACTATAAAACCCTATTACGACAAAACATGGTAGCACTAGGTTCTTGCTACTTTATCATCGCTTTCGTTTTCGCAAATCAATAAGAATGTTTTCCAACCACCCAAGGGGTCTATTGTGTGAAGAAGCGTCAGAGGATGAGGGTGATGGAAACCCCATTGTTAACTCTTGACTCTTGAGTCTGAAGTCCCTTTAGGTTATATTGCATCGCAGGTTACTAGCAACAGAAAATCTATACAAGGCCTCTAGGAAAATCAGTATATAACTTTTACTTTTGTACTAGGCCTAAAGGAAAGAATACGACACTTGATGGCTTCACTTTCAGGATAAATGTTTGAATAGCATAGAACATGACACCAAATTATTGAAAAGTTCTGTGTGAGAAATTTCATTCAAAGGGCGAACACGTTTACAGGTTTTTGTTAAATTTAATACAAAATCTGAAACTAATTAAATTATTTTGTTGAGGTCGACTCTTGTCAAGATCCGGAATCGTGTTCTTCAAAACTAACAGATTGAAAATATAATGACCATTACAAGATGGAACGATTGAATTGAATTGAATTTAACTTAATTAAATTAAATTAAATTAAATAAAATCTAATTTATTTTAATTAATTGCATATAAATCAATTTAATCTAACTTAATTAAGCGTGTCTGGTCATCATCGAATCCAATAGAGACGAGTTTCAACGAATTCCACAAATAAATGCCAACGTCAATCGTATATTACAATTTGATAAATGTATGTACAGACTTCACAATCTAGCCAGGTTCGACAACTGTATTTCTAGATCGACAACTGTATTTCTAGATCGACAACTGTGTTTATCTAGGGTCGACACCGGTATACCTAGTCTGTATAGTTGACAATTATTGTATATTTAGGTTCGACAATTGTAATGCAGATCGACAACTATATATCTAGATCCGACAACTGTACATCTAGATCGACAACTGTACATATCTAGAGTCAACACCGGTATACCTAGATCCGACAACACTATACCTAGTATTTGTCTTTGACAATTACTGATATCTAGATTCGACAAAGCTGTGATGTACATCGACAACTATATCTATATCGGACAACTGCGGGGTGGATCGACCACTATATATCTAGATCCTCTAGATACAACTGTGTATATAGAGTCGACAACGGTATACCTAGATTCAACAACGATCTATTTATATTTTACAACCAATACCTGTATTCTACAACGGCATACCTAGATTCTGAAACCGTATACTATAGATTCTTAAACTGTTCGTATACCTAGATTCTAAAACCGTATACATAGATTCTTAAACTGTATACATAGATTCTAAAACTGTATACATTCTACAACCGCATGAGTTTTATTTGTATCAACTGCACACTGACTAAATAGTGACTGACCAGCATACATCTGCTGACCATCTGATCAACGCCATGCATTATCCTTTTGCATCACAATTTGTGATCAAAAAGCACGGAATGTTTCCAGACTAGGTCGATCAATCAATGCGGATAGCGGAGATCGTCTCCGGTGGCATCGAATCCATCGATGGAGAAACAAAAGTGTCAAGAAATATCGCTTGGTAAAAACATTGTCTCTTTTTTAGCACGCACGTACGACGCCATTTACCGTTGTTTACCAAGTTACTGGGCAAAATCTATATGGATCCAGTCTGTAGGTCTACGCTTCTGTAGAAAAGACGATTTATTGCATTTTATTCGATATTGGCTTCAACGCCTCATAGAATGTGTACAGAAATAATGAAATTTAGCCTGTTAGCATCCAGAGCATGTGGGACGACAATTAAACATAATTTCCAATTCATGCAGGATGCATTTTGGGCGGAGGCAGTTCGCAATCTGTGTCAGTTGGATAGATTGGTCCAAATAATATTACACCGGCGGCGAATTCAGTAAGTCAGTGGCGTTGTCCGTGCCCCCGGGTGCCCCCATTTGAAATCTGGACTTTTGTGATTGGAAATTTCCGGAGTAAAATGTATACGCTTTGATGAGATAATTTGATGTTTTTAAAAACTATTTTTCCATTGACATGCAGAAAATATATATTTTTTTTCACACTCACGCCAGATTATCTTATAAAAAAATAGTAAGTAACCAAAAAAAGGCGATGAAAAAAGGGCTTGTTCAGGCCCGTAACCAGGAATTTTTGTTAATTCTTTTTTTTTTTTTTTTTGGGGGGGGGGATATGAAAGAAAATGTACATCGGCGCGTTAGCGCCGCCCGTCCCCTAGCGACGCAGGGGGGAGTGGGAGGAGGATGTGCCCCCCTCAGAAGTTCGAATTTTGTAAAAAAGAACGCCCAATTCAAGCCATTTGGTGAACCAATTTTGCGCTATGATATTAGTTATTATATCTGAAAACAACTCAATTACAGCTTTGTATCAATATTATTTCTGCATATTTAATGCTCAGACGGCGTATGTCACCCATTTCGTCCTCTATTTACATATTCGTATATTTGTTTATGTTATAGGCCTAAATGCCATTATGTAACAATAATAAGTCACAGTTACGATGCAGAATTTTTTAATTAATTATTTTTTGCAGACTTTTATTTTTATTTTTAAATAGTTTATTTATTTATTTATTTTTATTTTTGTTGGGGGCCGTCTGACCCCCACCCCGAGTATGGGCATGGGCTTGTTTTAAAGAAAAAGGCAAACGCAAACGTTTGCCAGAAGTGTCCCCCTAGACAAAATGTTGCACACCCTTGTGCCCCCCTGAAATTTTACCCTAGTTGCACCGCTGAGACAAGTTGAATCGATGAGGTGAGAAAGGAAAGACGACGAGGGTGTACTGGCGATGCAATAACATGATCTAAATTGACCAAAATGACCACGATAAAAGACTATAGCGACCAGTAGTTAAATTTACATAACAAATCGCTTGCTGCTAGCTGTTAGCCTGCAAAGGAAGGAGCAGCTGAAAGGTTGAATCTGTTGTCTGTTTACCACTGCCCCGAGTTGTCCGTCCATGGAAATATTATTTGCTTCCATGTTCGGTATTGAAAAAAAAGCCCATATTTATTTGATTTTAATAATTCAATTAAACCAGTTAAACTAGGTATTAAAATACAAGTTGGCCTTGAATAAAACATTCAACCCTAACGATCGTTCACGTTGTAATAAATGCAGACATCTCGTGTGAATCTAAAGTTTCATGAGGCATTATTATAGTTAACGCGACAAAGTTAGACAAAGGCAACAAACTAAGATCCGATACATCATGGAGATGAAATGGAGATGGGAATGACACTTATCAAGAACGACAACATGGACCAACAGACTAACCGAATGGCAACCTAGAAATGGAAAAATAAGAAGAGGAAGACTGAAGAGAAGATGTAGAGGCGAAATCCAAACACACACAAACACGACAACTTAGACAAGGACAGTAAGAACGAGAAGAGAATTGAAATTGCATGAGGAGGGCTTCATCCAACATTGGATGAACACAGATGATCAGAACGATTTAGTTTACCTTTCAAGGTTTTAGAATTCACTTTATTTGAGTCGTGATGTTTGATCTAACCCTCTATAGGCAGTGGAGTAACTGACATCTTCATGGACTAGACTTACGCACGCATCAGCCTCAAAATGGTCTAGATAATGACAAATTCCGTCATTATCTAGACCAGCATGCTCCTCATTTTACGGCTAACGCGCTCGTAAAATGTTTTTGCAGTATTCTATGGGGGGGGGGGGGGTAGGCAAAGAAATATTAATGGGGCTTTATTAAACCTCGTCCTAGTGGTGAGCGATCGGCATGCCATTTTTCACAGAATGCCTTGCTCGTTCAACCCCTAAAAGTGTGAATTTGAAATATCCAAATGTATTGGATATTTTAATTATATCAGCCTTGCGAAGCAGGCTCCCCTATTGTTATGCTAGAATTCTCCCCTAAAACATGATTCATTTGAAGTGGATTGCGTCAAAATACTTGCATTTTGACACACGCGTACTATAATAAGCACCCTACAAGCACAAACACTTCCCTACCGTGACGGGAGTCATCAATATGGCGCGCTGCCCATAGCGAGGCTGGGGCTTTATACTCCACCCAAAAATTTTTTTTCAGAAGTGCAAATCATAGGCCTACTTAGACTCTAATGAATTCTAGTTGATGCACTTAGCATTTTATCACACATTGCTTTAAGTTTACAGGTTATACACAATATACTAATATTGTGAAAATCAAACAAATGTTTTAACGGTCGTACACGTTTGGTAATGACTCTGATAATTAATGGCAATAAAAACTTACTTGGTAAGAAGTACAGCAGCTTTGGATAGTATAATGCATTTTGAGAAAGTTTTCACTTTGAAGTACTGCGTTTATGGAAAAATGTATCACTTTTTATCCCCCCAAAACATTTGAAACTGAGAAGCGTTACGCGTAACGCTTCTCAGATTGTGTATTCCGATGCAGGTTATTCTTCCTGCGTGGACATAACCGCTCCAGATTTTCGGCAATATCTCAAAAACGCTATGCCACCTTTTGAAATGAAATTTTCGCCGATTAGTTTTATGGTATATATCTACAACTATATAGGTTTGAAACAAAGCTCCAATTACCAAACGTGTACGATGCCTTTAAAGAGATGATTAATGCAAGTAGGCCAAGGAAAAAGTCGGCAAACCGGATTATCCAAAGAGAATTTGATGAGAGGTCACGTGATCGGTAATAACTGTTTGACAAAAGAGCCGATGATATTAAAATATTCAGCTCGAGGCACTAGCAAGAGATACCTTGGTAAAGATATCCGACTGTTCCATTAGTTGCTTTATTTGCATTGCAAGTAAACATCAAGTCGATCTTGATAAAACAGTCGGTTTCCTCATTTTCATTTCAGAAGCCTGTTTTCTTGTCTCGTTTTATGACAAATTATGTGTTTTAATACTACACCTTGTTCTCGTTATAGTACTTGTATGTTTGGGCTTTGAGTCTTTCACTTATAGTTTTTACTTGTAGTTTTTACTGACTTGATTCTTGTGACTTGTATTTTGGCTTACTTTTTACTTTTTACTTCCTGTTTTGCTTCACGGTTTTTATCTGCGAAGCGCCTTAAGGCCCTCTCATAAGGCGCTCTGTAAATAGTATATTACTATTATTATATCGTGTGACAACCTGGATCATTTTGGTCTTTCCGTTATGGCCCGCCCTCAGATTCCAACAGTAAACAATGAGAATTCTGATGCCAAACCTGCTAGTCTTTTTCAACTGTTGACGTTCCCAAAGTGATTGTATTTCCTTTCATATTCATGGACCATCTGCATTGATATACGGGGCCCAATTTCGTAGAGCCGTTAGTACAACAAAATTATGGTTACTAGACTAAGGTTACCAGCCAAAATACCATGTCACATTTACAATTTGTGACTGGTATCCTGCTCATATTAGCTTAGCAGCAACTTAATTAATGAGCAATATTTTGTGAAATTTTCCCCAGGCCGCCACTCTCAAGTAAAACGCTGATGAAACAATGGAAAACGCACAGTGTGTACGTGCGGCGATTGAGATTCGAATTACGACCATCGCTTTCAATAACACTTCAGCGTACGTGTACACTCTAAAAAGCTCCCGGGTCAGAATTGACCCGGATTCCGGGTCCCATGGGGCCTGACCCATTTCTGGGTCAGGCTGACCCGGAGAGTGGTAAACAAATTGATTTCACTTCGGATTCTGCGACATTTTGACACATTTCTGGGTCACTTTGACACAGATTCTGGGTCATAGTGGGTCAGGCCCCACGGGACCCGGATCCGGGTCAGATCTTTAAAATTTGTTTTTTTTTCCTCCAAATGACAAAGATCTGCTTGGATGTATACCGTCACCATTTTCATGAAGAGGCACTTCATACATTTTGGCAAATCGGTGTTTTTACACATTTTGGATGTTATCATTAACATCAAATTTTTCCCAAGTTTGAAGTCATACTCGTGATAGTTACGTAGTGACACTAAATTAACACGAGAAAACTATCACAAAATTTAAGGTTTTTAGTTTTCACGAACAGCCACATTTCGATTGCCATTTTTTACATTTAAGTACATAGCGCTGACACGGTGCCAAAAACGAGTACTCTGCGTTTTGAGTTTTCACGAGGAGGCACTTTGTACGACCTGTAGATAAATATTTGAGTTTTCATAAACAGACACTGTCGTTTACGCACCACGTGTTGCACACAGACCTCGTTCGCGCAGTTTTCACGAAGAGGCACTTAAGTGTATTAAACAGTTTAATTACTCATTGATTAAACTCACGATAACATAATCAACATATTTACATGATTTAAGATCTCCACTTTCAGGTTTTGGTAAAATGTCAAAGTTTAATTTGCAAACAATCTCTGAAACAATGATTTCAAAAATAGTTTAACTTCAAAAGCGGTTTTCTCCAAACATGAAGGTTTGGCTGCAGGGGCTTAAGTGAAAACGGCGACGATATAACAAATAATTAATGTTTTGCATTCGTGTGCAATGGAGAGCATATTTTCGTTCGTTGAAAGACGTAATGTTACTTTCAACTCTGTTTCACCTCTTTGAATGGAACATTCCATCTTTCAACTCAGGAAAATATTCTCACCATTGCACTAAAAAACATTCATTATTTCAATAACAGTCAGTTACCTCTCAAATAATTTGTTTAATAGATTAATGACTACGTATGAATGAATGAATGAGGTTGCACTGTTGCACAGTCTATTCAATTCGGCCATTTTGTCAGATCGATTGTTTTTTGTTTAGAGCAGTTCATGTTGCAGCCCTCAATAGGTTGGGAGCAGAGTTGAATGGAAGAATGCACTCGTCTCCACAATGATAAAAATATATTAAACTTTTCTTTTTGTGATCTAAGCTATTTAGAAGCACTTGCCCGCAGGTATTTTGAACTGATTAGGAACGATCGTAATATTCATTTTTAGCATTCAACTTTACATTAAAGCGCTTATACTGCGTTCACTACCCTGCCCTACTTCCCATCAATGAGACGGGAATGAAACAGAATACAATCGAGTAGTTTCTCTTGCTATCATTCTGTTATTAAACACCATTTTTTTAACCGAGGGTGGCCTGACTTGCCCAAGGCACTGACCAGTAGGTGTCATGCTCGTACAACTGTTATGGATACCGTAGTATCTGGTCATTACACGGGAGCTTGTCTCTTTGGAGTTGTAGCTCGTGGATAAGACGCGACCTGTCGTCTTTCATTCCATCAGATGCCGTGGACTGCAGGTTTTATATGACACCATAGTACTTGATACCTATAAAACTTGCTTCATGTCATCTCTGATGCTAAGGCGAGCCGGGAAAAACCTAAAACTTTTATTTGAAAATTTGTGTGTCTGTACTGCTGCACTGGCGTGCAGTTAAGTTACATCATTGGCAAAGTTTGCACACTATGCTTACTCTCTCTTTGAATCAAGGTAATGTATGGTATGGTAATATTGGCAGAACAGCTGCAACTGATATGTGTACGATTTTTACAATGAGTTGTGAAGTTGTTACGTCATCAAAACTCTAACAACTTCTGAATAAGTATTTTTGTATAATTCTTTTTTTACAAAGAGTAAACTATAGTTAAATTGCATGACCACCGTTTTTCCTCCATTTTTGAATGCCGGGGCTACGTAAATACGTAAATACGTAGAATACGTAAATATGTTGAAATACGTAAAACGATCGTGTCATACCGTTTTCAAAGGGTTCAATTTAAGTAGGTCTATCACTTGTAACTTTTGAAGGATGTAAAAGCAGTACTATTACCAAAGTGCCACCACCTTTTGTTTTAAAACAAATCAATGTAACGAGGTGACCAAGGGGATCAACACGACTGTTTATCTCGGGTACCTGTGAAAACATATTGCTGTCAGAACGAGTGCTTGGTACTCTGCAGCTAATCAAACACAACGGTCCAAGTGATTAGTCACGTGGTTATCACCTAATACGAGCGACCCTTCACTGTTTTTTTTTTTTACTTCTGATTTCAATGACAAGTGGAAAATGGAATCCGGCACAGCATTTTGACATCGATTTTGGAGTGATAATGGCACTTCTACACCATCAGGTGTGACCATGGCGTTATTGCGTTAGAAATCTTCCCCTGCTCTTCTAATCTTGTTTCATGAGGTCGCGAGACGCAGGTGGTCACTGGGAATAGATTTCAGTCCTTTAGAAGTGTGTTATTTCGGAGACGGCTTTTGCATTTTTATTCAATTCCATCCGGTTTAACCTATCGGAAATTGTCTCATAATGCATTTTAAGTAAGGCATCTGCATAAAGCTGTATTAACAATGTAGGGCCCGATATTTAATACAGAATATGGGGGAAACGAGAAGCAAAGAGTGACAAAACAAAACGCGGGTGAAAAAATTAAAATAAACTAAGAGCTTCAACCCTCTTAGTCTTGGTAAAAGACTTTACTCGGATATTTTTTTTCAAAATGTTACAACGGTAACCATTCATTTCTCGACACCGAGCCTTGGAGAGAAGGCTAATATACTTTCATCGGGAGGATTAAGTGACTTGTATTGGTCGAGATGAGCTGGGGCTATAGCTCTGTTGCTGTGACTTTCCCGGTGCTCGCTCAATATACCCCGGGGTTGCAGTCCCGGGAGAGTATCAATAAATGCTAAACAACCACAGGTTCAAGTCTAAGCTCGAGGAAGTCCAAGCCTGCCTGAGGGATATCGACGTCATTGATTCGGAGAATTATGGACTGTATATAGTATAACAATAAGCGTCATTTTACCTTCATTTCATGAGCGATATTTGGGAGTATTATATATCTCAGAAGAAGATTTATATGTTCCTAGATCTACTGTCAGATATCCCATAATATGTCAAAAGCCCGCGCGATTTCAACGTTTGGGCCCGTTTGGCGAGATGTTGTTTCCTTAACACGTAGAAAGCAATGTACGCGGGAACCCAGAGCTCGGCAAGAAGAGCGAGACTTGCAAGGTGTATGGAAAATAAAATCGATGTCCCCTATCAGGTTGGCTAAGTGGTTTCTTCCCCTGCCTTTCACCATTGTGGACCCCGGTTTGAACCTTACCTCATCAGACCTGGTGCCTTGGATATGGGCTTTCAGCTTATTATACACGAATGCGACGGTTTGTTCCCCATATGGGGCAATCCTCCCACAGCTAACGCTGAACATTTTGCTCTTTATTCGCTAGATAGATATAGATAAATGGTTTATTTAATAAAACATAAAACACCATGACAATCAGAATATTAAATTGCGTCTAAATAATTCATATTCATTCTATTATTGGCGCTTATGCTGTTCGATGTATAGTGAAAATAGTAAACATTTCAAATAAATTAGTTGTGCCGGATATTCTGCAAATTCCATTAAAATTTCTTTAAATTAAATTTGGATTTTCAAAAGGTACTCTTTCAGAAAGGAAATGAAGAAGAAGAAAAACAAGAACAAAAACGAGTTTCAACACGAGATGTACGCATATTTCTCAGTACAAAATAGACCAGAGGAAATTTTACATAAACTTTGAAAGTGAGGCCGTGTCCGAATTAGTGGCTACGGCTACGACTGTGGCTATTGCTAAGGGTGTTCTTATATACGAGCATCCTACGCTACAAAGCTTTTTCCATATGACAATAAAGCCACAGCCGCTTAAAGACCTTTCTATTGCAACGTCACAGCCCACATTTTTGCCAACCGAGGTTGCAAAACTATGGAAAGCCATAAATGCAAAACAAAAACGGAATAGACTTTGAAAGTGAGGCCGTGTCCGAACTGGTGGCTACGGCTACGACTGTGGCTATTGCTAAGGGTGTTCTTATATATGAGCATCCTACGCTACAAAGCTTTCTTCATGTGGCAATCAAGCCACAGCCGCTTATAGACCTTTCTATTGCAAGGGCACAGCCCACATTTTTGCCAACCGAGGTTGCAAAACTATGGAAAGCCATAAATGCAAAACAAAAACAGATGGCCACAGTTTGTAACAATATCAAACAATTCAAAAATAGCGTTGAATTTGTTGTAAACAAAACAACCAATCATTTAATTGAAAGTTTGCAGAGAATGTTAAACTTGGTTACAACATCTGTTAACACAACTGAATGTTTTGCTAACATTTGGCCGTCCATGCCAACCAGCGCGGTTTGTTTATCAACAATAGAAAGGTCTGTACACCTTTATCATGCTGGCACCACCATTGTTAAGTCCCTTGTGTGCATGCATGCTGATTCAAAGTTATTACGAAAATGGACCAGACTATCTGCCCTTCCAGCCTCACTGTGATAACTCATTGATTTAAACGGGGAGAAATACAATATGGACGCCCATTATAAAAAGGTCTATTTGGACAGTACACTGCCTTAAGATGATACAATGCTTAACTCCAAATACGTATGCCAGTGGTGACACGATGCACAGGAGATCGAAGCGTGTACAGTTCAATATGCCATGCAATTAAGATCCCTGCAACTTGTAGAGTAGTGCCTTTGAGGTACTTTTGTGCAAACTCTATGGGAGCACCCGCGGAATAAATCACCGGTATTCGAAAGTTCCTTTCACTGGGAAAACCATGTACGTGTCTAGTACAACGAAAAGTACGTGCACATGAATACAAAGCAACGAATTGGGTGCTCGGCCCGAGAAAATGTTGTTAACATTCCCCTGAAGTCCTTAGTTTTTAGGAATTTTCACAACTCATCCTAGAAAGAAAAAAGAAAAAACGTACAATGAGGGGACGTGATTGAAAAATCAGAACAGACAACACGTCCCAATTGTTTGCATGCCTTTTGTGGTCCGGGTTTCGCGTACAGGCGCTCCACTTAGCTCACATTAGTTTCGCAGTTATTTGTTCTCAGAACAGCGTGCATTTATCACGTGAAAATGTGACCCTCAGCTGCTCTTTTAAAAGAAAACTGAGTCAAGTTTATAGCGACTATATTCTGTCAATACACACACGTGTGTATATAAACACCTGCAATCGGGGACCCCTACTGTTCCTCTTTTGTTTATTTTATAACCTTTTGGCAACAGCTCCCATTGGTTTTGTACACGCTCTCCAACTGGGGACTTTTCCCAACCGGGGACCCTATTGTCCTCTTTTGTTATGTTCCCGGTTTGAATGTGTATACCTACCCACACACACACACACACGCACAAGCCACGGTTCCTCGGTTGTAAAATTTTAAATGTAGTGAGAAACCTTTTAAATAAGAGGAACATCAATTCCTTCCTTCAGCTCCCCTGAGTAATTTTCATCTTAAATGTTTTTTTTGTAGCCCCTTACCAAGAGTGGCTTCTAGCCTTTTTTGGGGCGAACGTGCATTACAAAAAAAAAGAAGAAGAAAAAAGAAGAAGACAAGGTTCTGGGAAAAAAATACTATTCAAACACAAAGGCCTATTCATACAATCAAGGGCAATCATAAAGACTATTCAAAATTACAAGTCACTAATGGAACAAATTATAAACTATTTAATGGGGCAAATAGTTAACACATTTCCTCGGTCAGTTAAATGTTATCAAGTTACCACATGCCCTCGCTGAATTATTTTTCTTCTCAATTTTCTGTCTAAACGCACTATTGGTTGCTATATACATGTACACTTCTCCTTCTTCTTGTTCAATAATTATCACCGTTATTCTTAAATTGGTATTAATTTACTTATTAACTAAAGGGACCAGGGCCTGTATAAGCCTTAATTGGCCTTTTCCTGGTGCCCTCCTTTGTCACCTTTTTGTATCAAACTATTGTATTGACAGATTGCCTACAATTGTGATAATATGGATATAAAGAAACAAACAAACAAAACAAACAGATCTCAAGTAGTGGAAACGAGTTTGTATAATGTTTCACATACATTCCTTTGAATTCCAAGTAAAAATTTGATAAATCAATCTAGACTGGAAATACTATACCGGTACAAACTTAATGTTTCCACGTTGAATGTAGATTATTATATTATTTGGTTTTCACTCATACACCGATGTGTGTAAAGCACTGTATCTCAGTACTTTCCCGAGATTAGTATTTCTGTTGGATATGTCACTTGTACTCTAGTATCAAGTAAAACAAAACAAAACATGTGATTTACCTAAGTATGTGTTATTGTTTATGTCAATTTGACGTAAATGGTGTAACTTGAAGTTTGATTGATTATCTCACGTTGATATCAGGTTTCTAGAGATGAACATAATTATTTCATTTGTGCTTCATTGCCTTTTTCTCACAACAAATTTGATAAAAAACAATCTTCACTTGACATTAATTGCAGCTATAAATAAACGTTTTAAATAGAAGATTTACTCATCCATTAATAGAATAACAGCATAAAGCTGAAACTGCATTGAAAGTCTTTGAAAAAAATAAAACACACTATTTGAAATTTATATCAGTTAAAGGCACTGAACACGTTCAGAAATTGTCAAGTGTTCTCACTTGGTGTATCCCAACATATATGCATAAAATAACAAGCCTGTGAAAATTTGGGCTCAATTGGTCATCGCAGTTGCAAGAAAATGATGAAAGAAAAAAACACCCTTGTTGTACAAATTTGTGTGCTTTCAGATAGGAATTTAGTGAGAAATTACCTCTTTCTCAAAAACTACGTTACTTCAGAGGGAGTGGTTTATACTGTCAACAGCTCTCCGTTGCTTGTTACCAAGTAAGTTTTTATGCTAATATTTGTTTTGAGTCATTACCAAACGTGTACGATACCTTTAAGTTTCGATCCTAGCAGAGTCTTTCTCTTTGAGACAAATTAATTAGCAGGTTTAACATTTTGCACGAATAAAACTAATATTTCAACGAATGTAGATTATATATTATTAGTTTTTTACCCATACACCCATGTGTGCAAGGCACTGTACACTAGACTTACTCGAGTTCTGTGACAAAAATGTTTAAAGAACCAGTTCCTCTTATGAAAAAACGTTTTACGCCTAAGGGGCCATTCAGAATTGTTTCGAAATTGTGGGTGGGTCAAAGAAGAAATAAAGAAATAACTGAAAATCAAAACTGAGTTTACAGTTTAAAATGAGGAAAAAAATTCCCAGCGGTCTCTTCAATATTGCCTGTCATGTCTGTGCTGTCTATTCGGTCAACCTGGTTTCGATAGCCAACCTCCGTGCCTGATGCAAGATGACAAAATTGTCCTCAACTACAAAGTTGCATGCCGTAATCCAGGAAAAGCCATTACAAACTCCTGCGCTGGGAGAGCATTGATAAAAAAACCCATATCTGCTTCATTTCAGGCACTACTTTTTTTTTCTTCATAGTAATAGTCTGCCAATATTTAAAAATTGAAATTTGGGGTGCCCATTGGTGGGTGGGTCAAAACAAATTCGAAAAAAAGATCGAACCTTTTAAATATTGATTAGATGTTATTATCGAACGGACCGACCGACATCGATTATACAACGTGAAAACACGCACAAATTGTTCCGTATAATAGTCAGATTGTCATTTTTGTCAAACAATATGTTTATAATTATTTTCATGTTCATGTTACTTCGATATTAAATCTAACTGCTTGTCTATTAAAACATCATAATTAATATAATACGATACTAAATAAGTCAAAGGTAAACCATCTTATATATGATAATCATACCCACGACTCTGTGAAGATGCAGTGCTTTCAAAGATTGTATTACGTAATCGGAAAATGACCTCAACCGTTGACATGGAAACTGTCGTAAAATCAAAACAGGTAGACGACAAGATTCACGCAGCTCTGCTCCCCGCTAGTAATTCATGAAAGTTCGACACCCAGACGTACAAACGTGCTTAATTTGCGTTATACGATTCAAGGACACGCGTCAATCTATTTCTAGACCAATCAACTTATGAACGCGGGAATTGTTTCCCCAGGAGCGAAATTTGACTTTTGGGGTTTAATGTTAAAAGGTCAAGAGGGGGGGGGGGGGGGTCTATTAATCACATGAGGATGCCGCGCATGTCGCCAGCCTATTCCCAGCTAATCTTCACATAAAGTTACCTCTTGAGGAATGTTAATCGAGTTGAGTGAACATCGACGGTCTCCTCAATTAGTTTTTTCCCCCTTTCAAGAGAAGGTTCTATCAATCAAAATGGCCGTTATTATGTCGACGACTGTTTCTTGATGAACAAATTGGGAACACGACCTGGATCGAAACACGTGAGAATTTTTAATTCTTGAGAACAAATTGTTGGGATGGGACTATCTCAAAAAGGGAACGGGCGAGAAAAGCAGGCGGGAAAAGGTTATAATATTCGTGTCCCCGCCCCCTCCCCCCCCAAAAAAATAAAATAAAAATAAAATAAAAATAAAAATAAAACAATAAATAAATTAATATAGGTTTTAAATAAATAAATAAATAACAAGCTCTTATATATAGCGCATTTTACAATAAACGTATCAATGCGCTTTACATTAGTGCCCTGGTCATCGGGCCAATAACATTCCTTTAACCTTTCTCAGCTCCCTGGGGAGTATATAGCCTCGAGCTGCCGTAGCGCTCCGAAGGCTTTTTCAAACACAATATCAACCTCTACCCTCGCAGGTACCCATTTATACCCCTGGGTGAAAACAAGCAATTATACTTAAGTGTCTTGCTCAAGGACACAAGTGCCATGACCGGGATTCGAACCTACAACCTGACGACTAACCATCAGACCTTGAATTCGATGCTCTTAACCGCTCGGCCACAAGAGTGTATCTAGAGGTTGATATTGTGTTTTCTCGGTCAAATTCGGCACATGAGCAGCCAATTTAATTTTCGTTCGTTCGAATTAAAGCTATTTTGCCTCCCCAGTTTTTACTGCGTTTCAAATTCAGAATTCGGGCATTCAATTTCGTTTTGAGGCATTCAAAATCCTTTAGCACTGTGTTCAATTTAGCATATCGTCATTCTTTTTCGTGACGCACAATCATCATTCAATTTAGCAAAGCTGGTTCGACTGGAGATTTTTACTGATTTGTTTTTTTCAATTTCGTAAAGAGGCAATCAATTTCGCTAAATGAGAATTCAAATAAGTAAGATAAAGAAATGCGAATAAACAGATAAACTGTAGGCCTACTAGGCAACTCTTTCGTATCTTCACTTTAGGCCTAATTCAGGCAAACCTTATTTTTTTCTTTATGTTTCCAGTAGATTTTACATGCGGGCCCATTAGGTTTTTTCTTCTTATTTGTTTTCTTTTCTTTCTTTTTTTTTTTCCTCAGGGGTGGGGGGGGGGAGGGGGAGTCTTTATCGGTTAAATGAGCAAGACCTTATTTTGTGTTGTGTTTGAATGGGGTGTTTCTTTATGTTTTTCCTGGTTTCTTATTGAGCTGCGATTTCTAGAAATTTGCGTGTAAAACTGTAGCGAAAGCTCGTCTTCGAAGTAAATCGGCAAAGTGACTCAAGTGCCAATAAGTAAACCGTATTTATGCCTTTAACATTCGAAAGGAAACCAAAAATTAACAGAGCGTTTTTTTAGATTGCACAAATTCCAGAAATGACTGCCCCAAAATGAATTTGAATGACTAAACACACGCCTCAAAAAGCTCATGCGAATTTGAATGCTGCCTTGTTGATTATTTTGTTAAATCGAATGACGCAACAGTACATTTGAGTAGTCATAAAACGAAATCGAATGGCCCTTTTCAGCAGCATTCGATTTCGCGCGAAATAGAACGGCGCAGTGGTTAAATTGGCTGCTCATTTGCCGAAATTGACCGAGAAAACCTATAAAAAAAATATATATATATATAGGAGGGCCTTTATATATAAAAATATAAATATATATTTAAAAAAACCCATCCAAAAACCCAACAAATACATGCAAATAAGAAAAACATTAAAACAAAAAATTAAAATAAAATAAAGTAAATATCAAACAATTAAATAAACAAAAATAAAAGCATAAAATATGCCTAAAATAAATAAATAGATAAATAAATGAGAAAAAATTAGCAACATAAATGTTATTTAGATTATTTCTCGTGACAATAAGTAATAATAATAATAAAAAATGCCTTTGGTGAAACCTCGAGTCCGAAGTCTCCAATAAAATAAAAGGTCAGAGATTAAGTTACGCGACAGTTTCTGGTCGGGATCTCAGGTCACATCCGGGTGACCCCCAAAAGGTGACCCTAAGCATCTCTCGTGACCCTAAGCATCTCTCGTAGCAAAATTAGGCCGCATCCGAATTGGCGGCTACGGCTACCGCTACGGCTACGGCTATGGCTACGACTGTGGCTAAGGGTGTTGCTAAGGAAGTCCTATACTTCAAGGCATCTCTGAGCATTCGAAATGGCAAAAGAGGCGGAGAGAGGTAAACTTGTTCAGGTCAAAGGTTACGATACTTAGCCATGGCTACCTTGATATAATAATGAAGAAAACAGTTCAAGTTGCATGGCGCTGATTTTCGCCGAAAAAAATGTTTTCAAGAATATAAATAAAGAAACAAACAAATTTTGACCAAAGATACTCTAAAACATTTCAATGCAATATCATTCAATAGTGCCTACACAATTTTGTCAGAGAAAACTAACATTTTTGTTACACCGAACAAATTGAACTCGACAACGGATTGCAACATACAGAATAACTACGAGCAACATAATTTGTTCCCCATCTTGTGCGTGTTGTGTTATTGATAATACTGTACAGTGATTCACAATGTATTGTCTGGGTTAAGCATTTGAGTCACCCAATCGCCACGGGGTACTAAAAGCCTCGCGAAAGGCTGCCGAAGGCGGCCTTTTCAGATAAACCAAAAACGTTTTATGTTTTTGCAAACAAAAGTCCCACAGTTAAATAAATGTTATAAGATGTATATCTTTCTAGACTGATAAACCAGAGATAAACCAGTGGCCAAACAAAATCAGTACGCGTTGGAGTATAATGTGTGAAAAAGCATATTGAGGCTTTTACTCGTGTGAATGATCCGACTTGTGATTTCTGTAAAAAAAACAATACCATTTTGCAATTTTGCATAACACTTACTATTCCGCTGTAACCAACGCCCTTCCTTATCAAAACTTTGAAGGAGGTTTTTGAAACTTTGCGTTTGATTCGGTAATAATTCTCTAAAATTAATGAAGTAAGCGCTTCCGATCGAAGGCATGCGGGCCAAAACAGATACAGTATGTCCCTCAAGTTTCGATCAGTTGGAATGAATTTTAATTTAGACTTAATTATTGGAATACCTATTAATTTTGTTCAAGCTTGTCTCCGTACAACCATTACTACAGTCTGATTCTAAATTGTTTGCAAAGGAAACATACTATAAGGTAATTGTTGTCTCTTTGCCTTTGAATGAGTATATAGATTGAAAAAGAATGTCTGCAAATTGTATGATTAAAGTACCTATCATAACAAAAATATAAAAAGCAATAGATTTTGTACTGTAATGGATAGAACGATTTGAGTAAACATCTTGATGCGGTCAGGTGGAATTCTACCGCTGGTCACGACTTATACCGGTAAGTTGAATAATGGAGTTCTAAATGGTGCTTTACTTCGTCATGTCACACACTCCATTGGTTATGAATGACATTAGGTAAGCATTGAGCTCTAGTCCCGGGTAGCTATACCCGATATGGGGCAGAGGGTACCCCCCAATCTTCACACACTTTAACACACTATTTTGCTCTTGTACAGAAGTACCCCCCTAAAATCCTCTAAAGAATTCATGCATAATTTTAAATTAATCAATCTCCGAGTAAATGTAAGTGGAAATATTAAAGCAAATTATTTAAGGACACATTTAAGATTTCCGAAAAGGCAACACTTGGTAACATACAAACAAAACTGGTATGAATCAGAACCGACTTTCAAGTACAATTACATATTTGTTTTCGACACGAGCTGAAACGTTTACACTGGTGTAAAACAATAATAATAATTGGTTTGATTTGCCCCATTACCCTGAGGAAGGGTTAAAACAATGATTAAAATATTGAAACGATGTTTACTTCATGATGGAAGAGTTAGCAAACAAGCTTTAATTTTAAACTAATTATTCGTAGCATTGATGTCCTTTAACTTAGCAGATCAGCGCCGAAACTAGGCTAACATTTAAGGGGGGCAAACAAGGGGTGCACCATTTTTTCTAGGGGGGGGGGCACTTCTGGCCTATTAAAACTGTGTTTATGACTGCATTTTTCTTAAACAAGCCCCCTTTCAGCGGATTTGGATAGTAACTTTTCTATACTGTGATCTGTTTGTCTTTGTTATTGTTAAGTTGGACACAATAGGTGTGAATTTGAGCATGAAACATTCACATAACCATGACTTCAAATCAGTACATAACAAATGTCACCCTACCAAACGTCATAATCATTGTGGCATAGGTAAGGCGTACAACGCTTTACTGATGCACGTACTCACATGTTCTGCGAGTTCAGAGATCGGACTCAAACAATGAGGTTTACCGGTACTTTATGACGGAAGAATTAGCAAACAAGCATTCATTTTAAACTAATTATTCGTAGCATGGATTTCCTTTAACTTAGCAGATCAGCACCTTTTTTTCTAGGGGGGGGGGGGCGCACTTCTGGCCAACTAAATCTGTAGTTTATGCTTGCATTGTTCTTAAACAAGCCCCCTTTCAGCGCTCTTGTTGTGCCATTTACTATTTTTTTTATAAGATATTCTGACGTGAGTGTCAAACCAAATACATTGTCTGCGTGTAAATGGAAGAATAGCTTTAAAAACATTGACATTTTCACATTAAAGCTTATCAAATCTAACATTTTACTCTGGTAAATTTTAATCTCAAATTCAATATTTCAAATGGGGGGGGGGGGGCACGGACATCAATAAAGGGGAAAGGCTCCCCCAAGTGCCCCTCACCCTTAGTTACGCCACTGTTAAAATAATATAAATCGTAAATTTAAAAACGAAACTATAGTCAAGACAAATTTCTTTAACTTTTTTGTGGTGAAGCAGCACTTCTAAAGAGTCTAAACGATGAACTAAAATCTTAAAAGTGGCTTTGTGATATCGTCGCTTTGATAATAGTAAAGTGAACCGAACCGTGCAGAGTTATGTATGTGGTCGTATTATGTACATGAACATACGGGACCCATGAGGTAACGATCGTTGTCACAGCAACATGCACGACCGCACAGTGTATTATAAAAACACATTGTTCAGCAGCAGGAAAAACATACCGGTAGTTTATGTATTATGCATTTGTCGACTAAAACGTCACAATCTCGACTTTTGACCCTTTTGTTAAAAATATGATATAGGGACTTGCAATAAAACAAGGTTTCTTGCATCAAACATTCCTCACTTTAGGATATGTTCACTTTTTTAAGAACGGGAAACTATTGGATTTAGATAGTAACTTTTCTATACTGTGATCTGTTTGTCTTTGTTATTGTTAAGTTGGACACAATAGGTGTTAATTTTTAGCATGAAACATTCACATAACCATGACTTCAAATCAACACATAACAAATGTCACCCTACCAAACATCATAATCATTGTGTCATCGGTAAGGCAACTGCGCTTTACTGATGCACCGACTCACACGTTCTGCGAGTTCAGAGATCGGACACACTGATCCGACTAATTCACAGCAACGTCACAGGCCACTGAGCCAGGCCGATGAGCCAGGCCGATGAGCCAGGCCGATGAGCCAATCCCATGAGGGATACCCAAAATCCATAGGTCACCTATGGTACCACGAGGAAACAAAAGTTAGAACTTGACCGCTTTACTATAGTCTTCTTGCTATAGACGTCGGTCTTCCACACTCACCGAGAGAAACAAACTTCCGTGATTGTTTCTTCCGTGATTGTTTCCACAATCAATCCATTTGGTGGGTATACATAAACCAAAAACATGTTATGGTTTTGGACAAATTTGTCATTTTAATAAGTCCCAGTTAAAGGAATGTTATAAGATGTCTTCCTAGAGATAAACCACTGACGGAAAAAAAATCAGTAAGCGGTGGAGTCTAATGTGAGTGCAAAAGCATATTGAGGCATATACTGGTGATTTTTGTAAAAAACATTTTGCAATTATGCATATATCATTTACTATTCCCGCTGTTGCCAACGCCCTCCCTTATTACAACTTTGACGGGGATTTCGTGAAACTTTGCGTTTGATTCGGTAATAATTCTCTAAAATGTAAGCGCTTCCGATCGAAGGCATGTGGGCCAGCCAAAACAGACACAGTTTGTCCGTCACGTTTCGATCAGTTGGAATGAATTTTAATTTAGACTTTATTAATAGAATACCCATTAATTTTGTCCATGCTTGTCCCTGTACAATAATTACTGACCTAATCCTAAATTGTTTGCAAAGGAAACAGATTATAATTGTTGTCTCTTTGCCTTTGTTTGAGAAAAAAGATTGAAACAGAATGTCTGCAAATTAATGCGTATATGATTAAAGTACCGATCATTAAAAAATATAAAAAGCAATAGATTTTGTACTTTAATGGATAGAACGATTTGAGTAAACATCTTGATGCGGTCAGGTGGAATTCTACCGCTGGTCACGACTTATACCGGTAAGTTGAATAATGGAGTTCTAAGTGGTGCTTTACTTCGTCATGTCACACACTCCATTGGTTATGAATGACATTAGGTAAGCACGAAGCTCTAGTCCCGAGGGCCCGATTTTTTTTCCTACGAACTTTTTGCCCCCATACGGGAAATTCACATGGGCTTGAGGAGGATGATTCAAAAGAAGGCGCTATCAAAAGGAGTTTGTACACAGTTCGCCGTATGGGGGGGACAAGAAGTTCGTAGGAAAAAAATATCGCGTCCCGGGTAGCTATACCATACCCGATATGGGGCAGAGGGTGTCCCCCTTTCCAATCTTCATATACTTTAACACACTATTTTTTCTCTTATACAGAATCCCCTCCCCCTAAAACCCTCCAATGATTTCCTGAGATTCCAGGCACACAATGAAGACACAATAGCTGTAGCCGCCAATTCGGACACGCACTGATTCTCATCTCTGAGCTTTATTGATATGGCAAAGGAGGCGGAGTGATTTAAACTGGTTCCAGTCAAAAGTTACGATACTTAGCCATGGCTTCCTTTATAATAATGATGAAGAAATTAATTCAAGTTGCATGGCCTGATTTCCGCCGAACGAAATGTTTTACAGAATTTTGATAACCCTGCAGCAAGGGACCCTGGGCCCAATTTCATAGAGCTGTTTAAGCAAAACATATTGCTTAACAATTTTCTGGATACCAGTCACAAGTTGTAAACGTGACATGGTAGTTTGGCTGGTAACCTTATTCTGGTAAGCATAATTTTGTTGTGCTTAGCTACTTTTTGTGCTTAAGCAACTCTATGAAATTAGGCCCTGTTTGGTTGCAACTTCCCTGTTGTATTTTCAACACATGCTGACAATTTTTTCCCCGTAGGCTATAATAAGAGGTTTAGTTTTTTGCTTTGTTTGCTTAATTAATTTGGTATTATTACTTGGTTTCATTGACGATTGACATACCGATTTTGTACGCAAAGGATGCTTGCAGAGTTTTGTCCTGCCCTTTCTTACGAAACAACAATGTTGATTGATACCCCCTCTACGACGTGCGGCATGGTCCAACTTGGGATGTCATGGCATAGATGACAAACGAAACTGGTATTATTAATCAGAACCTACTTAAAGGTAAAGTTATATATTTGTTTTCGACACGAGGTCAAACGTTTACACTGGTATAAAATAATAAAACATTGATTTGATTTCTTGTTTTATTCCAAAAGGAACATACCCCATAACCCTAAGGGTTACAACAATATTTCAAATAATACAACGAAGTTTACATCATGACTGAAGAGTTATCAAAAAATCATTCATTTTAAACATTCGCAGCATTGATTTCCTTTAACTTTGCAGACATACAAATGTTATGAATCGTAAATTTAAAACGAAACCTTTAGTCAATACACATTTCTTGTGGTGAAGCTATCATAGTTTAATCATTAATATGATGCCTTTGTGACATCGTCGCTTTGATAATAGTAAAGCGAACCGAACCGAACCGTGCAGTGGTGGTCGTATTGCGTATCGTGAAGATACGGGACCCATAAGATAAAGGTCATTGTCACACGGTGTATTATAAATCACATTGCTCAACAGGAAAAACATACCGGTAGCTTATGTTATCATACATTTGTCGACTAATACGTCACAATCTCGACTTTTGACCCTTTTGTTAAAATATGATATATTTTGGACTTGCAATAAAGCAAGGTTTCTTACATTAAACATTCCTCAATTGAGGATACGTTCACTTGTTTATGCATGGGAAATTAGTGGATTTGGATAGCAAATTTTCTACTCTGTGATCTGTTTGTCTCTGTTATTGATAAGTTGGACACGGTGTTAATTTAGGTGTTAATTTGTGCATGAAACATTCACCTAACCATGGCTTCAAATCAACACATAACAAATGTGACCCTACCAAACGCAATTATTCGATGTCTCAGTTCGGTATAGGTAAGGCGTTAACAGCGTTTTACTGATGCACGAACATCCACGTACTGCAATTCAGGAGTTCGTTTAAACGAAGATCCGACGAATTCGTAGTATTGTGCTTGGACACCGGCCGGTGAAAATAAGTTCCATAGGCTGATCACTTGTGGAACTTGCACGAGAAAACAAGAGTTAGAACTTGACCGCTCTTACAGTCTTGATGCTGAACGTCGATCTGCCACACTCACCGAGAAAAAAAAAACTTCTGAGACTGTACAACAATCAATCCATTTGGTGAACATAAACTGCTCACAAAAAGTTGGGAAATTTGTTTTAATCGTGTATATTTTTATTATTTATTATTCTCTTGTATTGTGTTGCATATCAATAGAAAGCTGAAGTGTTCTTCTTTAAAATGATACCAAATGTGCAATGCTGACATGTTGCTGGACTTGGCCACTTTAATGAGAATGAGACAAAGTCACAAATCAAATGTGCCAACATTTGCAATTTTGTGTTACTGTGTGAACAAACAAATTGACACTGTAATTCAAACAAGCAAGACAACTTACTGATCTTAATCCACTTTATTGAGACAAGAAGTTCAGTAACGAGTGGATGATCCGAAGGCGTTGACGACAGCCTGGCACCTTCTTCTCATGCTGCACACAAGTCTGGCTCTCAAGCTGGTCCGGTTTGATTATTGATCATTACCTATTGACTGTTAGCACAGATAACGGTAATTTTGGCACATTTGATTTGTGACTTTGCCTCATTGTCATTCATGTAGCCAAATTCAGCAACATGTAATCATTGCAAATGTGGTATCATTTTAAAGAGGAACACTTCAGCTTTGCATTGATATATAACATATACAAAGAGAGTAATAAATAATAAAAATATACTTGCTTAAAAAAAGTTTCCTAACTTTTTGTGAGCAGTACACATAAACCAGTGGCCGAAACATAATCAGTACGCTGTGGAGTCTAATGTGTGCAAAAGCATAATGAGGCATTTACTCGTGTGAAGATCCGACCGGTGATTTCTGTAAAAAACAAAACCATTTTGCAATTTATTATGCATAACATTTACTATTCCAGTGTAACCAACGCCCTCCCTTAACACAACTTTGACGGAGATTTTTGAAACTTTGCGTTTGATTCGGTAATACTTCTCTAAAATGTATGAATATAAGCATGCAGGCCAAAACACAGTTTGTCCCTCAAGTTTCGATCAGTTGGAATGAATTTTAATTTAGACTTTATTATTAGAATACCCATTAATTTTGTCCATGATTGTCTTAACAACCATTACTGACCTGATTCTAAAATATTGTTTGCAAAGGAAACATACTATATTGTTATCTCTTTGCCTTTGTCTGAGTATACAGATTGAAACAGAATTTTCAAGTGGAATTCTACCTGGTCACGACGTATACCGGTAAGTTGAATAATAAGAGTTCTAAATGGTGCTTTACTTCGTCATGTCACACACTCCATTGGTTATTAGGTAAGCATGGAGCCAGTGGCGTAACTAAGGGGAGGGGCAGGGGCACCCCCGGGTGCCCCCAATTTGAAATCCGGACTTTTTACATTCAACAACTACAGAAATAATAACATGTTACATTGTATACGCTTTAATGAGATAATTTCAATGTTTTTAAAACTATTTTTCCATTTACACGCAGACAATGTAATTTGTTTTTACACTCACATCAGATTATCTTATACACAAGGATTCCAGGGTAATTTGATTGAGGAGGATTTTAAGTCCTTTCGTATGAAGCTGATGGAGGACCTTTCGGGATCTTAGTTTTTTTTTAGTTTGTTTACTTTGTACTTTTTTCCCCCTGCCCTATGAGTTTGTTTTTAAGGGTGGTTTGTTTCTGACAGGTTTTGTAATTGCTTTCGTTTTAATGTTTCACTGTTGTGTAATTTTAAAGTCTGTTGTGTTCAATTTCCATTTTTTATATAATTATATTGTTATTGTTGGCAGGGGTCTTGTTGCACACGTCTTTCGAGGGCAGTTTTTGTTTACGTTTGTATTTACTTGACAGCCCCTGTTCAACATGTATTCATTGAAGATGTCTAAAGATTTAAAATAAATTTATAAGTAAAACAAAAATGGCATAACAAGAGCGCGAAAAGGGGCATGCTTAAGAGAAATACTGCAGGGACAGTTTTTATTGGCCAGTAGCGCCCCCAAAATTACATCAAAGTTTCGGCGCTGCATAAAGCTCTAGTCCTAGCGCGATATTCGTCAGCACACCAGAAGCCCTGTCGATCAATTAGCAGGGATTTAACACTAGGTAGCAGTCGCGTTTATTAGCGTCCGAAGAAGGCCCACCTCGCAATGCTATATTATTCGTTACTGCCGTTAATTACAGTGAGACAAAGGTTGGTGGGGGAGGAAAGGAGGTTGTCAAAGTGAAAGTGCACAGTGTTACTTTTTATAAGTCATACGTCAATGAGAGCAATAGGGTTATCCAACTGAATAGAAGACAATCTGGTGTTGCGTTTCTACAAAGTATAAGTTTAAAGGTATCGTACACGTTTGGAAACGACTCCCTCTGAAGTAACGTAGTTTCTGAGAAAGAGGTAATTTCTCACTAAAATAATAAAAACTTCTTGCAAGAAGTTTTTATTCCTATCTGAAAGCACACAAATTTGTACAACAAGGTTGTTTTTTCTTTCATCATTTTCTTGCAACTTCGATGACCAATTGAGCCCAAATTTTCACAGGCTTGTTATTTTATGCATATGTTGGGATACACCAAGTGAGAACACTGGTCTTTGACAATTTCCAAACGTGTTCAGTGCCTTTAAGTCAGAAGAAGACTGCAGTAGAACATTGAACCGACGTTTTCGCTTTAAATCGTATTAATCATTACTTTGATAATCTTGTTTTTACTGCGGCATTTTGATAAGATTGTCTTCCCAGATGCCGAAGTCACAATGACTTAATAGCTTTTTACTTAAGTATGGCTGTACGTTCAGACAGCCACTCACTTCACTCATGTGAAATCGGCCACGGCCCCCTCCAGGACTGCCAAGTAAATTCATCAGATATTCCATTTATTATTATTGTTTTTGCTTTCAGACTTATACGCTTTGATTGATTTGATGCATTCAGGTGAAAGCGGCCACGGCAAAAGAAATGTGAATCTTTATAGATAAATTGCAGCACCGTTTTAGGCATCCCCCAACTTCCATCGCAAAACTCATAAAAAAAATCACATGGCTGAATTTACGTTAATAGGGTTCAGTGATTTAGCCATTTAGATGTAGAAAAGCATACCATCTGATATCAACATTGGAATTTGTACCGAAACACACAATATATACGGCCATATTTATCGTGAGAAACTCTGCGTCACTGGAATGGCCAGATTTTCGCCGAACTCATGTTTTTGTTTGAATTTTTTTCTTCTGAACGAATGTTGACAGATGATACTGTTTCCAATCTAAAACCATAGGCCTACACTATCGAAACTACCACGGACAGTGCACAAAATACGTGTAACGTGCAAAATTGTTTGTGCATGGTTGATGGATGTGAGATAATGTCGGGATTCCGACAATGGTTAATTTTAAGATTGTATTTAACTACCACTTATCATTTGCAGATTTGTTCGTGCAGTGCCTTAAAGGGATTGCATACGTTTGGTAATTGGAACCCACTGATTGTTTCAATCCTATAGTTGTAGATAATATATACCATAAAACTAACTTGTGAAAATTTGAATTCAAAAGGTGGTAGCGTTTTTGAGATATTGCCGAAAATCTGGAGCGGTTATGTCCTTGCAGGAAGAATAATCTGCAATTGGAATACACAGTCTGAGAAACGTTTTTGTCAGTAACACTTCTCAGATTAAAATTTGTTGGGATAAAAAGTGATATCTTTTTCCATAACCGCAGTACTTCGAAATGAAAAGTTTCTCAAAATGCATTATACTATCCAAAGCTGCTGTACTTCTTACCAAGTAAGTTTTTATTGCCATTAATGTTCAGAGTCATTACCGAACGTATACAGACCCTCTATAATTTTTATTTAACTACCACTTATCATTTGCAGATTTTGTCAGTGCAGTGCCTTAAATGAAAGCTGATAACTGTCTAAAGTCTATACAGATAGCTATTTAAAATTTGAATCAAATTGTGGGATCAAATCGGCAAAAAATCGGTCCTAGCATCTTTAAAGCTGAGGGTTTTGGCAGAAGGCATTATGTTCCAGCCATTATAGACTGTGCAAGTGTCGCGCGTATCAGAACGAGAAAACACGTCAAACGAAGAACATTTTATTTCTGAAATCAAATCATTGTTTTAAATTATAATCTAAAGACAAATCTGAACAACAAAAATACTCATTATAATTTTATAAAATTAGTTTGAGCTTTTATAATAAGTACACAAATAATGTGTTAATTATTTTTAAACAAAATTGAAATTCTGGGACAAGGATGCTAATCTTTACTTTTTAGAAACCCCTTACGCGGATTCGCGATGGTCACACTGGCGTAGTAAAATTAACGCTTGACGCAGTTTATAGAGGACACTGACGCCTCAACAACCATAGACTGCAATGAAAAGGCTTAGCGTTGTAATTACAGTATCTGGCGATTATCATCGCACATCCAAAACAAGTGTTTACATAAGTTTTGTGATCGGAGGTGAGCACATTTTTTTGCAGTAACCGGAAGCTTAGGTCAAGTTTAATTTTCGGGTTTCTTCGTTATATTGTTGCATTGATTTTACTTTCATATTTTTGTTCACTTAGTATTACATTCCCAACAACTTATATCATTCTCATAGTCATAAACCACGTTAAACTAAAATAATTGACGAAACAAAATCTCGCCCACGTAAAACTCCATTTGGTTGGTACCACAATGGTCCCGGAAGTTCGAATGAGCGCGAGACTTGCACAGTGTATTGGCATTAAGCTCAACTTTATTTGACAAATCTATGTAGTAGAAAAAATGATTAGAGGCCCTCGGAACTAAATGTTTGTCGAAACGGAGTCCACGATGTATTTAGTTTGTCACCCAAGACTTTAGCCACCAATATTTTCACGGTGGTTGCAAACCTTTGTATTGGTCTAACTTTGTTAAAACCGGAGGTAGAAATTAAACATAGGCGTCATCGAAGATCAGGGTATAGCGTTACCGCCCTTTGAAATAATTCTCCTAAATAGACCATGATAAACATTGGCATTCACCCAGAACAGTGAAACAGATTTTTTCGACTCAAAACCCTACTCCTCGGCAAGACTCGGAATGAAAAGATGTATAGATAAAAATATCGTGTTCGTGCTAAACTCGTCGTTCATGTTCTTCGAGGCTTCACAGGGGTTTGAAAACCGATCACCACTCGACACAGATATTAAAGGGTGTGGAGATATAAAAGGAAGAGTTATGCACATTTTTTCAAAGAACATCACTTTATTTGGCTGCCCCTAGGTTTCATTTCATTGGAGACTTTACCCGCAACCTGATGAGCCACCGTCTGCGGGAGCAACAATATCGCCATTGGAACAACGAGCTCACGGAGTGCATGGATTGGATCATGAACGTCAAACAGAAACAGATTCACTGAAGAAAAGAACAAAAGACTTCTGTAGAAAAGGACCATTGTCCCTCATCTGCATAGAAACAAGGTTGTCTGACGGTGCAAAGCCACCCACCATAAGTCCATATATAGAACGTCTCTTAAGTTTGCTCACCACCTTCCTAGGACAGGTTGGTCATAATACGGTGGCCATTTTGTAAAATTTCCTAAATATTTTAATGAAAACAGTCTCTTATGTATCGTAGGTATAAAAGGTAACTGACTATATTTCGCATCCAATCTACGTTTTATGGTGTCGTTTTCTATATTATTATATGTAAAAAGAAAAAAAAAGGCTTTAACACGATATATTTCGCATCCAACATCTACGTTTTATGGTGTCGTTTTCTATATTATTATATGTAAAAAGAAAAAAAGAAAAAGGCTTTAACATGATATATAATGCGTTAACTAGTTAACTAGTTAACTAGGTCACTAATTAAGGAAACGGCTTTAATAACAGTGTTTAGTTCAAGAAAGGTCATTCTCGATTTGACTATTTACACTATGTATCCCACTATGTATGCGTTAACTAGTTCACTAATTTATGAAACGGCTTTAATAACAGTGATTAGTTTAAGAAAGGTTATTTTCGACTTGACTATTTACACTATGTATCCCACAGAAACAGGTCGGGGTAAAATGTTCATGAAGTCTCATGTACACAGGGTAAACGGGGGACGTGACTGAAGCCTATTGGAGTCATTTACAGAGTTCATGTACTATTGACTGCTGGGGCATGCTTGAGAGTTATACAGTGAACGGTTACAGAAATCACGACACGGTCTATGGTCTAGGTTACGGGAAAAACCAATCCTCGCTCTCACAAACGTGCCTGGCGTCTCGGTGTAGGCATGCCGATGTATTTGGCTATCCACTCCACTGGACCCCAGCACACGGGCAAATATAACGTGCCCATTCGATCCATTCCAAAATGGTAGTGCGGGCACGCGGTAAACACTGTTCGCAATCCTCCCCATGCATGCGATAATGTTGCGCAAAGTATGTTGTGTTATGGAGGGAAAATGTTGTGCTTAAAATCCAATACTCTAAGTTTTCATGAATAGTAAAACCGTAAGACGGGCTTGCATCTAATGGGATCTACGGAAATAATGGTATAAGTTATGGCCATCGGCGCCGTAATTTCTGGTGTCGAGCCCTCCTCGAATTACTGAGTGGTGCATGCTGAAATGCCACATTATGGATAATGAAGGCCAGATACTTTACGTTTTTCTTGATAGCACCCATTTCGGTTGCAAGTCCCGTTTTTTAATTTTGTGGCTACATTAGTTTACACGAGTGCTTGCACCAGAGCAGGTTTAAAAACAGACCAAATAAGCTGTGACCTAAAAAAACACAATAATCGGAGACGCTGATTGCTTTCAGGTTTTAATATAGGACGTTACTGCAATTTCTTAAAGGAACGCAATGACAAAATAATGATGAACTCTCTACGGTGCCCTTGGATTGAAAATTCTATTCTCCATCGAAATAATTCTGAGTTCATATCAGCATTTGTTCATAATTTGTTGAGACGAAATAGGTTAACAGTTTCGGTTGTGTGATGGCGTGCGTATTACCATCTGAAAGCGATGATGGCTTCGACGAAGACAACATGAACAATTCATGTATTTGTGAAATATTCATACGACGATACAAAGAAAACATGCAGTGCTTTGATTTTACAACTCGCTGGTGTCATACGGTCCCTAGCCGATCTAAAGATAAAAGAATAACGATTATAGTCTTCTCCGCAGCCGCGTTGTAATTTATTTCAAGAAAAATCCATTTGAAATTTTCTTTGGTTCCGAAAACAATTAAATAAAATCTAAGACATTATCATAAGATAAATCATATTAGCGGGACATTTTTGAGGGGAGATTTCGATTTACATGACGTTGCATGACACATGTGTTAAGTTTAGACTTATAGCTTCCAACTTATTTATTTATCACTTTCAACACCTCTCCATCTTTCTGGGCGTGTTTCTTGTCAGCGGGATGACCTGCAGCTTCAACACTAGATCTGAGCGAGAGTGTTAACATAACATCAGTGTTTCCACATGATTCTCCCCGAAGTGTCCAGTGTAAACACAAATTGGTGTATTTTTAACACTGCATTACGTGGCTTAAATTTAGCAAAATAATATACTATTTCTCTTGAAGACGAACGGAGGATAGTGTTCGAAACGTCGAGACCACAATCGGCTCGTTTCAGAGCCAACACTCCTCCGAAATGAAATTTACACATGGTTGTACCCGCAAGTAGTTATAGTTACTTCTTATTTTCCACACCATGCAAAGCTTGAAACATTAATTACCATTAGGTGGTTTTGTCATTTTATTTGTATGTTAAAATGATCTAACTGGACAACCTCCAAATCAATGGCCAACATAAACAACAGACTAGAAACAAGATGAATAAAAAGTACATCTACTTAAAGTATAGTTTCTTATTATAAACATTTAACAATTTCAATGGAGGAACTTTGAATAGAAGAAGGAATATTGTTCCAAACTTTAGAACCGGCAAACTTAAAAGATTGTTTTAAAACACTCGACGTTCTGTTCAGGGACAACACTAAGAGAGTCTGCATTTCTTGTATTAATACCATGCCTATCGAAGTACATTACGTCATTACATAGTCGACATTGTAAAATGTTCATCTGACACCATTAGTTGTAGACTAGGGATGTATACACCTGCCCTTCAGATGGGACTTACAGCCGTAGGTCCCATTCGCTAAGAGAAGGGGTTTGCCCCGGTGTTTCTGGCACTGGCTGCTGAATGCGCCGCAGCACATTGAAGACCATTACAAGGTGCTACATAAATCGTTCTCATAATTTAAATAAATTCAAAAACTTGTCTTAAAATGTTTCTGCTTGTTCAGGCGCCTTGAGTTCCTTATTGGTAACGTGCTCTATATAAGACTATATTTTATCATTTATTATTACTGAATAGTTTTGAAGACTACATTGACAGTGTATTCAATACTCTGATGAACTTGTTTGAAGGGTCTTTGATATACGTTTGGTAATTACTTTGAAAATAAAATGGCAATAAAAACTTACTTGGTAAGTAGTACAGCATGCTTTGGATAGCATAATGCATTTTGAGAAACTGTTCACTTCGAAGTACTGCGGTTATGAAAAAAAGATATAACTTGTTAGGGCCTATCCCTCCAAATTTGAATCTGAGAAGCGTTACTGCAGTAACGTTTCTCAGATAGTGTATTCCAATTGCAGATTATTCTTCTTGCTTGGACATAACCGCTCCAGATTTTCGGCAATATCTAAAAAACGCTACAACCTTATGAAATGAACCGCTCCAGATTTTCGGCAATATCTAAAAAACGCTACAACCTTTTGAAATGAAATTTTCCACAGGTTAGTTTTGTGGTATATACCTACAACTATATAGATTTGAAACAGCGGGTTCCAATTACCAAATGTATACAATCCCTTTAATTGTAATGGTCACTAGTCTGAGTTTTTTGTTGTTTACTTGATGCCAACAAAATCAAATAAAATTGTTGCCAACACCGCAATCAAGATAACGGTGCAGGCCTTACTCTTAAAATACATTATATTGCGGCAATTTTCAACTCGCGTAATGAGCCATGTTGGTTTGATTTTTAACATCCATGTCTACGCTGTGGACTGAGGTGTAGGAACGTGAACACCTGCGGGAATGGACTGGAATTAAACCGAACGGGAATAGGAGTTATAACGTACAGATCGACCCTAGCCTGGAAGATAATTGCCTCCAAGACTTCTGATACAATATCTTTAAAAAACCTTCAGTTATTAATATTCTACAAGACATGATGTGGGGCAGCATTGCTGTTGAGCAGACTACGGTAAAGTGCAAATGTGGTAGATGGGGGAAAAGTGCAACCTACTTTATACTTAAGGGTCGACATTGAAACCTGCACTTGCCATGCTCTTGAGAATGTATAATACGACCATTTGGGTCGATATTTCATTCTTATAAATCTTAACACGGGGAAGATTCTACCCGGTGGTGCACAACAGCACCCCCGTCTCGTGAGACAGGTAAAATAGTACAGGCTCTCTTCCTTGAATCTATCGAGGGAGGCATGAATTATTGTGAGGGTATAGAATCAGCCTGGTCACTCGGTGTGGAGCTATTTGAACATAGTTTCCCTTTGGGGGTGATGGAATTTAATTTTCTAGAGCACCGTCTCGATGTTGAACGAGTGGAGATTGTTTTATTTATTTATTAACAGACGAGATTTCTCGTAAAAGGGGCTGTGAACCCAGCGGTACTTATCCAAATTGTTTTGTGGGGAAATCATCCTTTCAAAATTTTCCGTATAGATGAATTAAATTCAGGTTTTCAACCAGTTATTCCACCTGACGTGATGCAACGTTGGAGTGAACGTGAACGTACGTGACACCCGACCTGATTTCCAACCGTGGAGGGGTTCCGTTGGTTTCAGGCATCTCGAAAGCCAGGGCAATTTTCAAAACGGTAAATTAAGACGGGTTGATATTTTGACAGATTACGTTAAGCACATATGTGAAAATCCGTAATTTTGAGAATCATAAATCATAATGTTGTTATAAAAACTAGGAGGTTGCAAAAAATGGGAGTCAAATTTTGACAACTCTTACAATATACATGTACATACTAGGCCTATATGTATTATTATTATTATTATATATTTCTGATAATAAAACCAAGGACGCCTTATAAGTGAACTTATAATCACTGTAGCTTGCAAGCCTGAGGAAACCTGTAAACAAGGGTGCTTGCTATGTGAACCAGAAACACTGGGGTTAACCCCTATACTCTTCCACGATAAGTGTTCTGGGTTCTTTTACGTGCACTACAGTACACCGGACCTACGGCTTAATGTCCCATCCGAAGGACAAAGCAATTATGGTAATAATCTTGATCTAGGATACAAGTGTCATAACCGGGACTCGAACCCACACTCTGCTGACCAGAAACACCAGAGCTTGAGTACGGTGCTCTTATCCGCTCAGCCACGACACGCTATTTATAAAAGCATGTTCTTTAAAATGTTTTTATTTTTTTATATTGTTTTTAGCCGAGATCCGTTAGTCGAACAAAGAGATAAAGCCCCAGGCCAAGACACCGTGATCGACAGAGGTCCAAATATTAAATATGGAAACCAACTTCCAGGGGCAGATCCAGGATTTTCCAAACGGGGGGGGGGGGGGCGTGAAAATGTACCAAGCAACAAATGGTGAAAGCAATTTGTGGCGCCTGAGAGCGCGTAACGCGAAGCTCCAACGGCGTGGGTTCCGGGGCCCGCTTAAATGCTCCGAAACAGTTATGGATTCTAGATGCTCTGTGGTGCGATCTCATGCAATGTCTGACCAATTTAACCAATTTTGTTTTAGCAACATCATTTTCGAGTTGGGAGTCATTGAAACAGCCATCCTGAGTTGTAAAATCAACATGCAGGCTACAATTAATATTTATTCAGGGACAAAAAAGTGTTGGTTGAGGAGGATCCTTCCTCCATGGTGAGACAATATTTGTTTATATTTTCAATATAATTAACCAAAAACAGAGAAATAGACACACTTTTTAAAGCAATTCAGATCCATATCACTCTTCTAAATTTACTGGGACATTTTCCTGTAACATCGATTATGGGTCCAGGGGTGAAGCCCCGATGGGGTCCAAGGGGGCGAAGTCCCCGGAAGCTCTGAGCTTTTGGCCTTTTGAGGGGTGAAAAATCAAGCCTCTGTGTGCCTAAAACGGAGAGATTTTTAGACACACTTTTTTAAGCACTTTTGACCCATAACTCAATCTTCTAATTTTACTCAAAGAAAATTGTAATGCCACAAATCTCACGTTTGGATCTGGTCGCTGCATTAACTGGTTTCATGCATATTCATTAAAAACATAGTGGGTAAGATCGTTTCTCAAATTCAAGCTTACTGTCGTATTATCCCGGACAAATTGGCACATCAGGTTTTAAATGCTATGTTATTGTTGCAAATCTAAACAATTACAAGTGACGTATCATGAAAGATTCATTTTGGCAGAAAGAAAAAATGTAAATGGCATAGGATGAAAAAAAATCCATCCTGCCCTTGGGGCCGACGGAAAGGGGGGGGGGTGCGCCCCCACGCCCACCTGTATCCGCCCCTGACTTCGACACCGAGGGGCTGATCGACTCCCGATGGCCAAACGTGGAGACAAGAACTGAAAGTCCGACACCGAGACCAAGACCAAAGTACAGATGTCTGACATCGAGCAGAAGAACCACACACATGTTTGTAAATCCCGCTAATCAAGGACTTCTCTTTGGTCTCCCATTGTTTTTGTTTTTTAGCGACGTCCCCATTGGGTTTGTACACGAAAACGAAGCGAGGACATCCTCGCTTTGTCAAACACCCGGATCCCTTTTGAATGGATACACACGCTCACACACACACAACGATACCAAGAATTTCGACACCAAGACTGAGAACGAACCCCGGCGTCAAACACTGACCCAAGACGTTCGACACCAATACACGAAGACCAAGAACTAGACCAAGAACGGAAACCACCAGTGTTTGCAAGTGGGAGGCTTGTCTCGAGACCAGCAAATACATCTTTATTATGAAAGGTTTCATCACTACTGCCCGCAGGTTGTAAATTTAATCACTCGATTCACTTGGTCAATACGTTTGAAATCAATTTCATTGCGTATAGCTGTTGACTAACTCATCCCCGCAGTAATCATCACAATGTAATATTATCCAAATGCAAACTATGCTATAAGAGCACCTTATTGAAATTTTTATTATATGAAAATAGAACCGCCCTAAGGTGCTTGCCCTAAGGTGCTGCCTTTGGATAACTCAGCGTTGAGGCACTTTTATGTTCCTATTGATTGATTGATGATCCATTGGGGGGAGGGAAGACATTTCTCTGTCATCGTACATGTTGATATAACCTCCTTCCAGGAGCACCCCTGTTTTCACACCCTCTTGGTACCGCCCCTTAGAGTTTAAACGTCACACGCTGAGGCTATAGGGCTTTATAGCATTAACCAAACACGTTGATACATTACAGATACGTCTATTTGTTTCTGCATTCAAAGCAACTGGTATGATCAGAGAACAAGGTCGTCGTTTTGGGACCGATCTGCCGCAGAACAATACTCGCGGAATCAATTATGGTTACAAAATTCAATTCATAAAAATTGTGCAATGTCCAATTTGAAAACAGCTTTGGTCTCAAAAGCGTAAAATACATAGTCCTCCACAATTTCATAAGATTTTATAGATTTCGTTCCACATCATGCATCTAGTTTTTACTAATAGATGGTGCAATAAGTGCGCTATAATTAAATTGCCTTTGGCGCCGCAGCACCCTGTACACTCATATAAGACGCTACATTTGAATATTTAAAGGCATCGTACACGTTTAGTAATTACTCAAAATATATATTAGCATAAAAACTGACTTGGTAAAGAACAACAGAGAGCTTTTGATAGTATAAAACATTGTAGGAAACGACTCCCTCTGAAGTAACGTAGTTTTTGAGAAAGAGGTAATTTCTCACTAAAATAATAAAAACTTCTTGCAAGAAAATTTCATTATTCTATCTGAAAGCACACAAATTTGTACGACAAGGGTGGTTTTTCTTTCATCATTTTCTTGCAACTTCGATGACCAATTGAGCCCAAATTTTCAGAGGCTTGTTATTTTATGCATATGTTGGGATACACCAAGTGAGAACACTGGTCTTTGACAATTTCCAAACGTGTACGATGCCTTTAAACTTTTGCTGTTTTGTAAAAGTTTTATACTTTAGGGTATTTATATTTTTAAAGTCTTTGTAATTGGGTAAAACTTATTTTCCTCTCCATTTTTCTGTGTTGTATTTTTCTTCACTGTATAATATAATAGGCCTATTTTTAGTGTTTTCAAATTTTAAATTTATTTGCAAAGCGCTTCGATTCTTGGGAGAGGTGCTATATAAATGTCGGTTAACAATAATAACAATACATAAATGGGTCTCATAATTCAAAAACTTCAAAAACTTGTCTTAGATAAAGCTCTACATAAAAACTAGTTTATTATTATTGTTCTATTATTATTAGTGTCAACGGATATAGTCACCTAAACAGCTATTTTGATTATCTGCCATGCAAAACAGTCTTTGGTCGTTTCCAAATTAGCGACTGCGGCTCAGACGGCTGGATCACCACGTTACACGCGAATCTGCTTAGGCTGCCCTTAGCAACACCCTTAGCAACAGCCACAGCCGAAGCCAAAACTCCCAATTCGCACACAGCCATAGCTATGGCCCTTTTCGAAACCATGGCTTTGACTTCGGCTCCGGCTCGGTCTGCCCCGTTGAAGCTCCGTACCAAAAGTGCACGTTTTTCGAAAATACCGACGGAGCCTAAGCCAGAGCCGCAGCCAAAGGCCTTGTTTTCGAAAGGGCCTACTTGTAATCAAGTATGAAAGATTTGCATCTTTAAGTTTATCTTTTTTTGTTTGTCTTTAATTTTATTTTTAATTTTTTTTAATTATATTTTAGTTTATTTATATATTCGATATCCATCAGCGGATATCCGCCATTTACAGATATCATTAAAAAACCCAGATAAAATAATACATATAACATAATTTTTTTAAATATAAAATATATATATATAAGTTAAAATTACAATTACACAATACATGAAACAATAGAAAACAAGTAAACTGAAACCCACATATAAAAAACAGACTTGGCACATTAACAAGTACAAACACACTAGAACGAACAAAAAACAAATACCCAAACACCCCATAAGCAAACGAACAAACAAGCAAACAAACAAACACCCCAACAACCCCAATAAACAAACACCCCAATAAACAAACAAAGAAACAACAGCCTAAACAAACAGACAATTTGAAAATGGCTTTAAAAAGATAATATTTAAATGGTTTGTATTACCTTGTAATTATCGAGAGCTAACTGCCTGGGGAGCAAGAGTGATTTAATTCACCTATTTAGATCCTGTCATCATTTAGTGTCTCTTGTGTTGCATGTTCCTTGTTTTGTATTTTTCTGTGCATGGTGACAAATAAATAATAATAATAATAATAAAGGTCAAAATGGTCAGACTTTTTTTGGTTAGAATCATTTGTAACATTCAGGTGGAGCCAGGGAACAAGACAAAGATACTGTAGACGGCGCTGTTGTGTCGATCACAGCAAGTGTCGACAACGAAATGACGATCATTCCATAGTCTGACTTCGAAACATCGTATATTTACACGTCGAAACATCGTATATTTTTAATAAAGCACGGCTTGCATCAACTAGTAACCTCAATTCAACAAGTTTCATTCAACAACTGCAGCATAGCTTGAGTATTAACACAGGCTCCTTCGCACGTAAATACCGAACAAGGCAAGGTTAGCATATTAATTCAGCTTTAATCTCAAAAAACATTCAGGTGTGACCTGTTTCTGATTACCAGTATTACCGCAAAGCAAAGCCCCCGTAGCTACAAAGAAACGCCCGTGTTTGATCCAAGGTTTCACAATTCCTACTCCAGGCACGAGGGACGGCCAACTCATGCCCCACGTGCGCTTCTAAAGCCCTATGAAATTAGATAGTGAAGTTTTAGATCCGGTGTGCAAACAAGGAGACACATGGGATGAAAATCGGAGGTGTGATATTATCTCCGTGAAGTATCTGGTTGATAAAGTATTGGGGGATGTCTGGTCAAGATATGGTAAAGTAGCTCAGGTTGTTATTATTTTGTTTTGCTCTCTGTTTGTCCTCTTTTCCCCCGTAACGAGTAAACGCGTAAAAACTGAAGATTACTGCTTGAGAAAAGACGTAGGAAGGCCTCTTATCGCTCGTCAAACACCTTCTGCTATCGCTGCTTCATTCTGTTATTAAATATTACACCTGAGAGAAATTCCACTTCCTCTTTCTTGTGTACTATTGAAGACTATCGATTACAAAGTATATTTACCAGTATAATACGAACCCTTGGGTAGAAATACATATGTAATAAGTGTACCGTTCACATGGTCGCATTTGGCAATGTTTCACCGAGCATCGTTTTTAGAAAATGGCTTTGTCTTCTCGTCCACAACTGATTTAATCAAAGTAGGGTCGAGGCAATAAAGATATCAACAATTATCCCCGTGTCTTCTCAAACTATACAATTTTGATATTATTTTGTATGATACTTTATACCTGAATTATATATTGCTTTCTATTATACTTCACAAGGATCATGCATCGAGGGAGAGACTCGCTGCTCGAATTCCTCCTGCAAATTGTTTCTTGAGCCAAACGTTATTGACTCAACATTGCGCGCAGATGCGGTGACGGAAAACCACTCCCGTAATATAGAAAACTACGATTCGGGATTTATTTCCCCGTAGACAAGCCAGCCACCACTTTCGCTCGCTTTCCCCCTTTTACGTTCCCCATATGAGATGGATTTCAATATAACCATCCCCAAGGATGTTTGTCTGCCTGGCGATATTGCCATTATCCGGTAAATTGAAAAAAGTTGACTTATACGAGGAGAAAAAGTACAGGCTGATGTATATTTTAATAAAAAAGCGATTAGTATGACCACTTTTTCCCGTTTCACTGCAAAAACTGACATGGTGTGTTAAAATTGACACCTGGGTGTTGTCACATATAAATACCAAAAAAAAGAATCAAAATTTACAACACAGGATGTTAAAATAACACTTACTTCTGCCAGCACAATTACATTTTTTTATTATTTTTTTAAACACCCTATGGTGTTAATTTTGATTATCTCTTGGGTTTATGCGACAACACCCATGGTCTCAATTTTAACACCCCAGTTCTTGAAGTGCTGTTGTTAGAAGGTGGTTCCAACTGTTGTTTTTGAAACTCCGCCAGATTCAAATCGTGCTTATTGTGAAGTCTGGCCGTGTACAGCTAGACGTGACCATCTCTTTCAAACCACTGAGTGTTAAAATAACCAAACTAAAGTCAGTATTCGATACTTTATAAAGCCGCCGTGACGATTGGATGCCGACAGAATATCAAATTGGAAAGTGATAAATTGGGTTTCGTGTCCAACGCACCAAACCCTCGGCCTAGGGTATAAAAAATAAGAAGGTTATAGCCCTCGGTTGTCAATGGACACCCTCTGCATCACTACATGCTCTTTAAAATGATCCAGCACACTTTATTTGCATGGCATATATCTCCAGGGGGTTCATGCGTAGCTTGCAACGTCCCTCACCTTCCCGCTGCTTCCCATCTCACGCCGCGCTCATGTTCAATGACTGCTTAAATTAGACGCTATACCCTTCCCGTCATTTTACAGTCCGGCTCCCATCCATCTCCGAGGAAATGAGATTACTGGAATGATTGAAATCGAGTTTTGAGGAGGTACCTCTGACAATTAGAGAGACCACTGACCTTTTTATCTAGCATTCTGTCAGATGAAACGGTGATGAGAAGTGATGGTTCCTTCAGAGGCTCGATCACCATGTTTTTCGTCGACACATTTTAACTCACTTGTGGAGTAATGTTCACAGCCCCTTGACGGTACGTCGGGTGGGACAGCATTACCAGCCGCTCAAACCACTCGACTTGAAAGCGTTTAGAGAGTAGAGAATGACCACATTTCTTCTTTTTGGGTGAATCTATTCACACGTGTGAATGGCTGTTTCGTAACAGTCTAATTCAGGAGATTGTAAATTTAATTTATGGATATCTTTTGTTCTGTGAAAGACGCGCTGTGGAAAGCAAGGGATATCTGGCGTCAAAAGAAAAGAGGAAAGTACAGATGTTGGTGTCAGATTCGGTGAACAGTACCAATACTGATTGTTAAGAATTTTACCTTGCAGCACTGTGGCCCTTGAGTAATAATGCATAAAATACAGTAAAGGCAGTTAATAACAATTTTTCGGGTATCAGGTTGGCCTTTGTGTTTTGTAATAAAGTGTTCCGTTAAGTTTAACTCGGAGGTCATGTAACCCAATCCCAGAAGAAAAATGTTCCAGCTTTGGGATAGTTTTGAAACAAATAACGTCACGTGGCTGTTCAGCATTTAATAATAATAATAATAGTGGCTTCTTATATAGCGCACATATCCGTCACTCAGTGACGCTCAAGGCGCTTTTAACGTTCATTATTTTCCCTTAAGGTATTGTGGAGCTACGTTTTGAAGTATGGGACCAAGTCCTTTACATAGCACCATGCAATGGTTTACAAGGTGCTGTGGCGCAATATGCTGCCGATCAAACCAGGAACACCGGGGCGAACCCCTTCTCTTTTCGATAAGTGCACTGGTTTCTTTAACGTGCATTACACAACACACGGGACCTACGGCTTAACGTCCCATCCGAAGGACGAAGCATGTGGTTAAGTATCTTGCTTAAGGACACAAGTGTCACGACTGGGATTCGAACCCACACTCTGCTGATCAGAAACACCAGAGCTTGAGTTCGGTGTTCTTATCCGCTCGGCCACGACACGCCACATTTGGTGAATGCCTATTCTGATCTGACGTAATTAGTATTAATTAAATTAATTACGAAGCAAACTTTCCACCTCACGGCTTTCTCAAATAGCTTCAATTTCCTCAAAGTTGTTTCCTCTAAAAATTGAGCACAGCCAGTGTTCGGAAACATGCAGAATTTTCCCAGCAGTTCTGAACGGTCGTAGAGAAACCAATTAAGCAGAGTGCTGATGAGTGCCGTCGGTGCTTCGTTAGACGTGAACTGCTCCCATCGTTGGGCCGTATTAATTCTTTAAAAATTAATACGGCTAATGTTCTCTTCTAAAGTAACACACATGTTTCTGTTCAAACAACCCCTTTAACCTTTCTTGTCTAGACACGAATGTTCTATAATCAATAGAAAGCACCTATTTTGACACCGAGACGTCTAATTACTGCCCATCAGCTTCACCACTCAGCAAGCGATTTAACTTAAAAGAATTGTTTAGATGGCGCTAAAAGTGAAAAGGACAACAATTTGTTCTCTAAGTGGCCAATAATAATAATACATTAATTTATGTATTATCAAAGGGCCAAGCCACACACCTTGTTACGCTTTTTGTTTTATGTACGCATTGGCAAGATTTGAATCCTGATTATGTCTATTACAACGGGGTCGGACTATACCTTTCTGTCTCGTTATGGTTTACATTGGTTCTATAGTAGGAGAATGGTTGCGCCATAATACAGTTTTGTTGCCTGTTCGGGAAAATACTCCTTCAAATTGTGAATGAAAAACAGAAATGGCACAAGGCTGAATGAAGGTCCTCAGTTTGCCCTTGTCCTATTTACAAATCTAATCTTATCTCTGAACATCGCGCCAAACCAGACAGTGTTTGCACAAACCTGTTGTTGACTCCCGCGCCACTCAGCTGTATTATGCATGCGCTAATTTGGCTACCCCATCATACAATGTTTCATTGACGCGGAGTGACAAACTGAACCCCTGTTTTTCAAGGTGGCTTATTACAATGCCGCGTTCTGTTGACGGATTGCGCACGATGGATGTTAACATTAACGTTTGTTTTATTCCCATAGTTCAAATGTATATTAGCTTTTATTATTATTTTCATCACATAAACTTCTTGTTTATATTTTAAATTGTTCATGTAGGCCGACTGGTTTTAAATGGTACTTTTTAATGTTAACTATTTCTTAATAATAATTGTGTAAAGCACCTTAGAGCATGTTTTTTCATGAATTTTGGCGCTATGACTTGATTGGGCGTGGGGGGCGCACACAAATTGTGTTTAAACAAAATGCCTTATAGTAGCTTTGCTGATAGTTAATTAGGTTTGCTTTGTGGCTGGTCTGTGTTTGCCCTACGAGTTTGTGGATGACGGATGAAAAATAATTGGCAATTAGGAGCGTTTTCTGAAGTGCTGTCGATGGAGTGATAGTTACGAGTATCACACACAACATTCGTGTCTTTGTTCTAAGAACGCACCTTCTTCAAAATGAAAGAACATCATTCTTTACTGAATACGACTTTAGCATCGGATCTCCTCTAGGAGTCATGTACAGAGATGAAAGGAGATAATGGAAAGATCCTGCGGAATGGCGAGACCTACAAAACTAGGGTATGACTCAACCCGAGCTCCGTACATAGGCCTAGCTGAGGACAAGAAGAACGCACACTACGGGCGATGCCCGAGGGCCATTTTGCACACCCACGTACGGCGCGTACACCGAGGACATTATGCGATATAACCTCCACCTGTGACGTCATGCTATTTGCTCCTGCGCTCCATTATTTCGCACGAATGGCGCGATACAAGAGAGGTTTAGCTGCTCGTTACATGAACGTGAACGCGAAAAGTGTGTGCTGTTGCTAGATGACGTCATCACTTTTTACCCATTCCAGCTCGCGTATACCCGTCGATACGTCCGCGAGCTGGAATGGGTAAAAAGCAACAGCAACAGCACACACTTTTCGCGTTCAACTTTCACGTTCACGTTCACGTTTAATGAGTAGCTAAACCTCTTTATTGTTTAATACGTACCCAATCGCGCCATTTTTGCGAAATAACGGAGCGATGGAACAATAGCATGACGTCACAGCTGGAGGTTAAACCAATCTGATACCCAGCTGGGATACTTATAATGCATTGTTCTCCGTAAACAGTGGTCGGCTGGCAAAATGCTAACCACCTGAGGACCAGTCAACATTCTCTCCAAGTGGTCCGGCTTGCTAGTTCAGTGTTGACAAGCATCCATATTTCATTTGAAATATATGGACTATTTAAAAGGCTGATGGACTAGTGAAATGACAAGGTAACTAGTCCTGCTGGCCAGTCACTGAATAAGTTAAGGGCAAACCCTGCTACGATTATTTATAAATCTGCCAGTAACACCTTCGTCGTATTTTCTGTGTGCGAAAGCAATAAACAATTACTGCCTTTGATTGCACCAGACTATTTTTCATTACAACCTCGGTATCGTTTCAATGTTGTAGTGGCAGCGTTCTGTCTAACACGGATGCTCAACTTGAACTCTTCACTGTGTCTCAGTGTTTGCGCAACATCTTAAGTTAAGTTTCTTCCCGCCCCATCCCGGAGGAAGATGTTTTTGTATTTTTATATAAAGGTAACATTAGCCCGTCATCGTCTGGGCACATTTACCAAGGATCGATCGTGCGCCGTTATCCAAGGTGTTAATTCCTCTAGCAATTAGTATAAACGTTCCACCCTTTTGCACACCAGCGCTGATAATTTGATAGACTGAACATTCGAAGCCCGTCAAGTGAACTGATTATAAAACGGATAGGCCCCTAGAGAGTGTCAACATTAAATACGGGGTTCGTCTGTTTGGTTTGGGAACTCTGCAGACACGGGGCACGGAAAGAAGGCGTGACCCATCTCGTCTTGAGTTGAGCGTGTTGACAACCGAAAACGTTTCCTGACGAGCCCCCACTTTTCGTCCGTTGTTTTTCCCTTAGTAATTGCCATTTATTGAGCCCCGTCTTTTTTTTCTTTAAAGATAAAGGTTATGTACTTAAAAGGTTTTCTCTCGAAGAAGATCTGAAATTGAGAACATTTATTAAGAACACGTCAGTGGAAAACCTGGAGGGACAAAAAAACTAGGCTCCTTTAAGATATAAAGTACACTTTTAGAAAACTAAGTGTTGAAACTGTCATAAAAAAGTTTTTGAAAGCTGGATTGATGTAAATAGATTGCAAGTCACCCCTAGAAATTCTCCATCCTGAAATGCTTTCTTTGAATACCGGAGTCTTATATAGCTTACGTATCTCATACCAAATAAAGCACTCAGTCATAGGCGCTTGGACAAAGAGAAAACAAATTCCGGTCAGGCTTCTTGAACATTTTTGAATTAAGAGACCGAGGAAAATAAAAGATTGAACAACAATTTTAGCAAGGCGTTTTTATAAAACATTAAAATATATTCCCCAGAAAAAATGTGCGGCTAAATTCACCTTTAACATTTTCCGAGTTAGCAGATTTTTACTTGCTCGAGTCGCCTTAGGGTCATAGATTGGTTTTTGTCAGCGCTAATTTTAGACACAATTATAAAGAAAGATACAATAAAAGTCACATGTGATGTGCAGCTGAATACAGTGTCTACTTGCTGAGAAATGAGCAAAAAACTGTCCCGGTATTTTCACAAGAACGTCGAATCAATCCACGTATAGCAAGGCGACAGCGGGTACCAACCGCATCTGTGGCCACAGTATTCGCGAACGGACACCAACCCTAAGAAAATCTGAGAAACGATTCATGCATGACTCGTTTCTCTGATTCAAATGATTTGGGTGAAAAACTATCCAAACCATATTACTTCGAAGGGAATCCTTTCTCAAAATAGTTTATACTATCAACAGCTGCAGTGCTTCTCACCGAGTAAGTTTGTATGGTCATTGGAGTTGTTTACCAATGACCCTACCTTTAACAGATTTTCACGGCTTGCCTTAAAGGTATCGTACACGTTTGGTAATGACTCAAAACAAATATTAACATAAAAACTTACTTGGTATAACAAGCAACGGAGAGCTGTTGATATTATAAAACATTGTAGGAAACGACTCCCTCTGAAGTAACGTAGTTTTTGAGAAAGAGGTAATTTCTCACTAAAATAATAAAAACTTCTTGCAAGAAGATTTTATTCCTACATCTGAAAGCACACAAATTTGTACAAGGGTGTTTTTTCTTTCATCATTTTCTTGCAACTTCGATGACCAACTGAGCCCAATTTTTCACAGGCTTGTTATTTTATGCATATGTTGGGATACACCAAGTGAGAACACTAGTCTTTGACAATTTCCAATCGTGTTCAGTGCCTTTAAGGTGAATGCTTTACTTAAAAACCCCGAGGAATTGAATTTACAGTGAACAAAATAGCAATCGTGTATTCCATTTAATGTAGGTCTTTACTGCTGCCGTATACTGTTGTTATCCGTAAATCGTTATGCAGAATCATGGAACGAAATCCGGAGACAAACGCCCGTAAGTTCACCGATAATTCCCCACCGACCTCCAGGTTCTAAATCAGTTGCAAACGACAACGACGTCATCCCGAAGACACGAAAGCATCTGTCAACGTTTACACGGTCAAAATATTGTCATTAATTGTATCTGTGTAAATCTCGGACCTCCGAATATGCGGGATCGACAAAGTATCCACGGATGAAGCGAAAGACCACACGTAAACAATCTCAGGGGAATTTCCGGGGGAGGGGGGGGGGTGGGTAATTCATTCAAATTAGAGGGGATAAAGGTTGTCAGTCCATAACAGTATACAATCTATACAAATTATATTTCTGATATAGTAGGTCGGAGGCAGTCACACGGTGTTAATTAAAATAACTCGACAATCCATCACGCTACTAAATTAAATTAAAATGCCATCTTTTAATTTATGTTCTCACACAACCTTTTCCATGCACAATGTAACGCTATATACAAGCCATCAATCTGTATAGCAACACCGTTGAAATAGACCCCCCTGCAATGGCCGGCATCGCTGAGGTCAGGGAAACGTGAACGCGTGTATACGCGCAGCGCACAACTCTCAGCCAATGACTGAGGTCTTCTTTGGCCTCAGTGGGGGCGCTGTTTTAGCTTGTGACGTCATATGCAAGGGGGTCTTTAATGTACGTAATATAGTTTATTTTTTTGTAAACAACACTGGTTATAAACACATTGACTGATTTAAGAACTAGTTAAAAATTAAATACTTAAATGCATGGTAATACATAGGGCTATAAATTTTGTAAAATGACCAAATAGTATTAAATAATAATTTTGTGCAGCCATTTGTAAGTATTCACAGTTTACTTAAAATTATTCGCAGTTATCTTTCGGTAGGTCAAGACACACCCCCCCCAAAAAAAAAGAAAAAAAAGAAAAAAAGAAAAAAGAAGAAGAAGGAGTCAAAAACACATAAAATTAAACACAACAACAGTAACTAAACAACAAAAAACAGCAACATTAAACAAACAAACAAACAAACAAACAACCCAACAAACACCCCAACAAACAAACAAACAACCGAACGAACATCAGTCGAAGTTAGTCCAAGCTTTCACTGTACATTGTAATGGTACCCGGTACCGCTAGTGTCTGTCCGTCGTCACAATTGGTCAACTCGACACTTAAAATTGTACCGGTAGCTTTTTTTCACATTTTCAAGACGAAAATAAACGAACAAGAACGGACTACAACAAAGGAAACAAAATGGCAGATTGAAAAACAAACATGAACAGGAAAAAAGCATGCTGATTTTTCTATCAAACAGGAACAAGGGCAGGGATGGTTGGTAATGTTGAGATCACGTATTAATTTGGTCTTGGACAACGGACACTTCACCCAACTTGTCGGTCAGTCTGTCAGTCGGTTCAAAGTCGAGTCGTGCTTACAAGAGCTACATTGAGGGGCTACTTGTAAGTAGGATCTGTACTTGTGGGCTTTTCTCGTGTTGTGGGCTCATGCCCACAATGTTTAAAACAGAAAAGATTAAAGAAAAGGGATCATAGTCACAACCTGTGGAATGCCCACTATGTCACTCTCCTAAACATGTCCGTCCGTAATTGTAAAAGTCCGTCCAGGTGTTCCCTTCCCGTCACAGGTAGCGAAATCAGTGGGGGTGTGAGCGTTTAGCTGCCCCATTTGCATCGGCACTCCCTATGGACAGATAGTTGCAATGTGCCACGAACTTAATTTACTGGCAGTGTCTTGCAGACTGAATATTTCTATGTTCGTCCAGTGGAGAGATGATTACTTTGTCTTATAGAAGCGGAAACGAGGCTAGGGTGCCCTTTGGTTCGACCACAATGTGTGTCATAATAAAACATGCCCAACAAACATTCAGATCCACACACGCTATTTCATGCACGTGTTAAACCTCCCCCAAAAACATTAAGGCCTTTTTTTAATGACTAGCATTAACTGAGGAGAAGAAATGAGTGTCACGCACGTCTTTATGTCTATTTTGCAGACGTGAATTACGAATATGGTGACAAGAATATTACGGAACAAATCTCGAGAAGCTCACGTAAAGTTAACATTGTCTTAATTATGGTCATTGGTTCGATATATCAGGTACATTATGGAGAGTATTATACTAATTATATTCTGCACGTACAATAGTATGAAACGTTGTACACAGTCATTAAATCATGCAGCGTTATACGTGAGACAATCAGTTGCCTTTACAAACAAAGCTGCAAAAAGAAATGTCAAATTGTGCTTTCAATGTGTAGAGAGATGACACCATTATTAGAAGCTGCACTGTGGTTGCAAACACATCTTGAGGGTTTACTCCTTCCTGTGCACAGTTGACTAGATCTTGCGAGGAACTTATATCAACAAATTTATTTCAAAAGTTTGACAAAAAGCCAACATGACAACTTGCGGGTTTTAGGATATTTTTAAATGAACTGTTGTTTTTGAATGTCTACAGGGGGAGAGTCTGTGTACGGCACTAGTCCAGAAATACCTGGTTTATAGCTCACTCTAGTTTCCGGGTGTTAAAGTATGAAACATACAGGGGCACTTTATGGAACAGAATGCACGGCAGTTTGTGGAGGGTATCGAAGCCAGGTTGCACTATATCAATATTGGTTAAATTCACTTCACATCATGGACAGCGGAGACTGTCAGAGTGTCTTAGTTTCATTGCTCAGAGGTTGCCCGAGCTACAAAATGTTAGTTCCGGGAAAGAGACGAAAATGCCAAATATTATTTGTTATTCTACTGTCGTCTTGGAGCTTGGAGCCATTGAGTGACTTGCAGGGAATGCAGGCCTATACTAGACAGTTCGATCTCGCATTTCGTATAGTTACGCATAATGCATTCTAAAAAAAAATATACATATTTTTATTAAACACTTATTTGAGAATTCTGGATAACGCGTTGAATTATGGAAAAGGCCAGCATGGGAGGTACAGAACTGACATTTGAGATGGCATAAAAATGCAATCGCTGTTGTGAGCTAACCTGTAAACGTTGCCGTCATGGTAGAGTTTCTCATTTCATTTTCCGTTTTTTTTTATGAAAAAGGGATAGGTTAAAGAATGAAACAAGCTGCAAAATGAAACCCAACCTTTTTTTCTGAAAAATAGTATTTCCATTCTACCGTGAAAACCATCATATGCAATTTCATCTATAGAGGTTTAGATATCAACTCCAATGTTCATAATCACAACTTGTGTTTAAACAATACACCCTCCAGTCAGTGGTGTCAATGCATTTAGCATATTTTGATAAATGGGAACATTTGGAGTTGAACCCGGCCGTAAACCTTTCCAGAGGTAACGGGTTAAAGGGTGTGTACAACATTGGTAAGAATGAAAATATAAATGCTCACAGATTTGCACATAACTCACATGGTATAAAGATGGTCATGAGAGAAAACTTCCCTTGATATAGTTTTGCTTGAAATGCCATAGTTTTTACGAAATGAGTAAAATAATAGTATTTATCCTGCAGGATAAATTCCGATGTTTGAAAAAAAGGTTAAAACAGTTTTTTCCCACTGTTTTCTCATGACCCCGAAGACAGATTTAGCTTAAACTTTCACAGGTTTGTTATTTCATGTATATGTTGGGTCACATCGAGTTTGGATACAGGTCTTTGGCAATTACCAATGTAGTACACACCCTTCAAGTAGACTGCGCTGGTAGACATCGACAGTGTCCATATCAAGCTATACGCCTCAATTTGTGTATTTTACTCGTAAATAATGTACATCAACGGTTTCGGTTCCAACTCGTTAACATATATGGGTGCACAACACTAATTAAGATCCCCACATCAATCAATGCTAAATGGTAACTATTTAAAAACAATCTTTGAAATGTCGTTAAGTCTTTCAGCCTCTTGAAATCAATCACCAAATACAATTGCTGGCAGCTAAACTTCTCGTTTCTTTTGATTTTTTGGCAGGTTATCCATTTTGTTAACCTTTTGCACATTCTAAATAAAAATACCCTTGACCAGACTCTACCTTGTGCACTTGGCTTGTGAGCAAAATGTGATTTTTTTTCGAGGAGAAATGTAACAGAATTGCCCAAGGACACAACATTGGATAATTTTTCAACAATCTCTAAAAGCTATGACCCGCATCTCCTTGATTTACGGAAAAAGGGTGTGGGTTTACAATTTATTCATTATTTTTTTCCGGGCATGACGTTCGGACTATTTCAGTGTAGTTCAAACCTCTGGATTACATCTCAGATGTCATAAAGCCAACTTGTACGAGGTTTAAGTGGAATGTCTGATGTTTCATGCGGAATGCAACCTAAACGGTCAACAGTTTTTTGTGCAATTATTGCACAGCATATAATTCACATTATTTTACTGCGGGTTATGCACACATAGGCCTGAGTGAAATTCGGATTGTATGAACGCCAAAAAATGGCAGTAATTTCGACAGTGAAATCAAGGGAGATTCAAATTACTAACAAGTTTGTACACCGAGGTAACATTTTAACTTAAAACTAAGACAAGTTTTGGTAACCATCAATAGTACAACCGGTCTTTAATGGGATTGTATACGTTTGGTAATTGGAACCCACTGTTTGTTTCAATCCTATATAGTTGTACATATATACCATAAAACTAACCTGTGAAAATTTCATTTCAAAAGGTGGTAGCGTTTTTGAGATATTGCCGAAAATCTGGAGCGGTTATGTCCACGCAGGAAGAATAATCTGCAATTGGAATACACAGTCTGAGAAGCGTTACTGCAGTAACGCTTCTCAGATTCAAATTTTGGGGGATAAAAAGTGATATCTTTTTCCATAACCGCAGTACTTCTAAATGAAAAGTTTCTCAAAATGCATTATACTATCCAAAGCTGCTGTACTTCTTACCAAGTAAATTGTTATTGCCATTAATTTTCAGAGTCATTACCAAACGTATACAGACCCTTTAAAGAACGAAGCATACACAATGTCGTTGTAAAATGCATCCTGAAGCTTTTTGGTGCGTGGACTCAATTTAAGGTTTGAAGGCAACACTATATATCCCTTTCATCAAAATGATACTAAAGCACAACTTAATACGTTCACTTCATGAGTTTCTTCTAGAAGTTGATACTTTTAGAAGATGATAACATCTCATTAATGTCCTCTTACAGGCTTAAATCTCCATCTTCCGTATCGGAATCAACTTACATGAGTACCTGAATATCCAGGTAAAATGGTCAGATATCGGGAATAAAATATGTGCGTGGTAAATATTCGATATTAGGTTTCGGAAAAGGAGGATTGTTAAATATACGGACAGAAAGTAATGTCTAATTGGCAAGTGGAGGTAGCTTCCTTCGCTCAAAATGTTTTCCCACTTTTGCCCCCCCCCATGAGATTGAAAAAACACACATGAATGGATTATGTCTTTGCTTCCGCTTGCCCCCACCCGACACCCCACCCACACACCCCCAACAAATAATAATAATAATGATAATAATAAAATAAATAAATGTTTCGTTACGCCACTGACTACAACCACTTGAGGTTCTGATGTTAACTCCAACCTCGACCCTTTTCAGCTGAATCAATGTTAAACAAGCAAAGCTATAGAACCCATTTTGTAGTCTTCCCTCTTTCAATTGTTTTCTTCAAGTTGTTGTTAAATAACAAAGCCAAATTGCCAGCCCGTGACTAGAATAATATTATCGTCTAGGTCAACTATAATCAAAATGATACTGCACTTTTGAAGGTAAAAATCAATCACGTTACTTCGAACTACATAATAAAGCCACTGAAATGGAACAAATTAACTGTCACTGTTATCTAAACATTGTCTACGGAAAGAATACAATAATGTTGCCCTATAAAGCCACACAAAAATAAATGAACAGAACATGTTGGTTGAAAACCTACACATACAATTAACACGTGTGAAGTATGAAGCGTGCAAAACCGTCAGGATGTGCAGTTCAATTATACGTTTCCATTGAAATGTAAATAAAGATACACCACAGCTGTTTAATTCGTTATACGATACAGTATTTTACTGATTGCTTTGTTGTATCTCTGTTGATATAGAATTACTCGAACAATACCAGCATGCCTGCTAGTTATACAGCTAGCTGCTTTCACATTTTGTGTACAAGTAAAAACAACAGTGAAATAACAGAGACAAAAATGGCGCCGTTTCCCCCACCCCAGCTTCACTAAAAAATAGAGTCTTGGTGAACGTCGCCATTGAATGACTCAAAACTAAATCAATACTGGTTGGTAACCGTTTCATTCACACAAGGAGGAGGTGGTCAAAAGCGACGTGACGTCACACTACGGAGGTGCAGCAAGGCCATTCACGACAACAACCCCTTTTCTAATTATACGTATATACACTTGACACAATACTGCGCTATTTAGATCAATGGGCAATCGAAAATGAAAGACAGTACACACCGGTCAAAGGCACCGTACACGTTTGGTAATTGTCAAAGACCAGTGTTCTCACTTGGTGTATACCAACATATGCATAAAATAACAAGCCTGTGAAAATTTGGGCTCATTGGTCATCAAAGTTGCAAGAAAATGATGAAAGAAAAAACACCCTTGTTGTACAAATTTGTGTGCTTTCAGATAGGAATAAAAACTTCTTGCAAGAAGTTTTTATTATTTTAGTGAGATATTACCTCTTTCTCAAAAACTACGTTACTTCAGATGGAGTCGTTTCCCACAACGTTTTGTACTATCAACAGCTCTCCGTTGCTTGTTACCAAATAAGTTTTTATGCTAATATTTGTTTTGAGTCATTACCAAACGTGTACGATACCTTTAAAGAGCTGACACAGCATTGGTAACAATACAAAAAATACTTCATAATTAACCGAAAGTTAAAATATCATTTGAATAAATAAATACAAATATTAAACAAATCCACAACGAAGGGAACGTTTCTAATTGACATATTTTGTATTAACAAAACAACACTTCAAGCACGACAAAAAAAATGTCACTGTTATATTTTTGTTTACTTAAAGGAACTTTACAGAACTGGTAATTAAAATTTTCTTTAAGATCACAGATTTACATAAAACTTACACGGTCTAATGATGATGATAGTAGAAAACGTCCCTTGAAATATTTCTGTCTGAAATGCCATATTTGATGAGAAATAAATAAAACTAATTTCCGATTGGAGTTTATCGCTCATGAGCGTTTTATTCATGCATTGTATAACACATGCAAATGTGTAATCGGTTTTTCACTATTTTCTCGTGACCCAGATGGCCGATCGATCTCAAACTTTTGTCAGTTTATGTATATGGTGGATTATATAAAGTGCTTAACTGTTTTGTTAGCAAAAACCAATTCTGTAATGTTCCTTTAACCAAACCACTCCATTTGTAAACTTCTCCCATGTTATCCTGTTTTTAAATGAAACACAACATGAGAATTGGCGGATTATAATAAATGTATTTGTTTAAAAACAACTTTGCTTTTAATAACGACTGGCGCAGATTAAAAAAGCTATCATCTTTTGGTCATAGCTCACGGCTAAGACGGGGGGCTGTCGTTATGATCGTGACGACAGTCCTCCTTTAATGAAACTTATTAGCTGCTTAAAAGAATTTTGAGAAAACAGTATATGCATAATATTTTTAACTGGTGACTCGCCATCGTTATACAGCCATTTACCTGCCTACGGTTCGGACACCAATGCCCTGTTATGACACCGGATACCGGTCTCAAGTTACATTTTATAATTTGAAAAAAAGCTTTTAAATTGCTGAACACTCGGGCTAAAAATTGTCCATCATGTACTGGTGAAAGAAAAATCAAAATAAGTGAAAGAGAAACTGATGATAGGGGAAAGGGTGTCCAGTGATTGTCAGAAGAGGGAAAGTGCAAATGCATTCAAAATATTCCAAGTCTGATTCCGGCCTATACGACGTTTTGTGGGGCTTTCAGTGTTTGTCACTTTTATATATTTTTATAAATAGTACACTTTTGTTCAACGTGCGAGCCTTTTAAAGGCCTTGCTATACGCGGCAATGTTTACAGGCAACTTTGAGGCAACCAACTGCACTTCATCGAACCAAAAAAACTTCGGTAGCATTAGAGATATTTGTCTTACAGTCTCTCTGTCCCAGCAGGGAAACTTATGAGACCATAAAAATGTGAATGTGCTTTCGTCTTTAGAGACTAACTGGGAATAGTTAACCTTTGCATTATGAAATGTCCCTTGCATTCAATGTAGGCCTATTTAATATTGAAAAACGATTTGATTTAATTTCGTTCAATTCATTCGTGAATACTTTCCAACTGTCGTTATTTCCTGAGGAGACACAAATCACATCTACTTCACATCCTCTTATTAAATTCTTCGAAAAATAATTCGAATCCCGGGACAGCCATTTTGTTCTTTTATTTTAGTTTTGACTTTCATTCAAATTTATGTTAAAGGGTCTGTATTTACGTTTGGTAATTGGAACCCAATGTTTGTTTCAATTCTATATAGCTGTATAGATATAAATACATTAAAACTAACCTATGAAAATTTCATTTCAAAAGGTGGTAGCGTTCTTGAGAAATTGCCGAAAATCTGGAGCGGTTAGGTCCACGCAGGAAGAATAATCTGCAATTGGAATACACAATCTGAGAAATGTTACTGCAGTAACGCTTCTCAGATTCAATTTTTGGGGGATAAAAAGTGATATCTTTTTCCATAACCGCAGTAGGCCTACTTCGGAGCGAAAAGTTTCTCAAAATGCATTATACTATCCAAAGCTGCTTTACTTCTTACCAAGTAAGTTTTTATTGCCATTAATTTTCAGAGTCATTACCAAAGGTCAGACCCTTTAAAGATAGTGCCCACCTTTCCATCTCTAAGGGCAATAGCATTAACTTATATTTTTTGAACGCACAACAATCCGGTTATTTCGCTTGCAGCACGTGGGAGTTTGATCAAATCTCGCGTTTTTATCAAATTTCTCACATTTCCTATACACTTGGCTGCATCGAACAATTCGAACGCCAAAACCAAAACTCACTGTGCCCACTAAATATGGCGTCTATCGGGAACATGCCCCTTTCAAAACCACGGCTTGCGGGCTTAGGGCTCTGGCTTTGGCTCATCTGCCTGTTTGAAACCCCGTGCCGAAACGACACGTTTTCAAAATGGCTGACAGAGCGTAAGCCGGAGCCGGAGCCGGAGCCGGAGCCCAAGCCGTTGTTTCGATACAATTGAAACGTTACGTCCCATTAACTCTGCGCTGCAGTATCAAGGTCATACTAACGTGGTCCCCTCATGGTGCAGTCGCTGACTGCACCGTTACGCATTCTTGTAAGTTTTTTTTTAGCTCCTCACAAACTCTTCTAAAATGGTTTCAATAGACTCAGAAAGGTTCACTGAATCCCCAGAACCCCTCAAAAAAGGCAAAAAAAAAATTCCATGTGTGGATTGCAGTCGAAATCCCCAAAAAACTATGTTACCCAAATCCAACTTTCTGGTTATACGCGCAGTCGCTGACTGCACCATTAGACGTTCGTGTATAGGTTTTTTTTAGCTCCTCACAAAATCTTCTAAAATGGTTTCAATAGACTCAGAAAGGTTCACTGAATCCCCAGAACCCCTCAAAAAAGGCAACAAAAAATTCCATGTGTGGATTGCAGTCGAAAAACCAAAAAAAAAAAGTTACCCAAATCCAACTTTTTTCGCTTTTTTTGCACTGCTTACCAGTCTACTGAGAAACAAGGTATCTTATTTATTTGGCCCACCCTGGCCATTTTATAATTAACATCTGGTCCTCTTGTGTGGCCTGAGGTCTCCAACCACAGAGCCAGAGTGACAGGATGATTGATTGCCTGATAGTAGAGGCACAAGATCAATGACCTTGTAGGGTGTATCGTACGTCAATGGGTATACAATTCCCATGGGATTTTATGGGGCTTCGAAGTTAAAGGTGACTGTATAGGTTGATGACTCACCCCAAGCTAAACAGGCTTTTACAGTGTTGTAGATGGGGGGAGTCGAGGATTATGAAAAATTTCAAATTTTTTGACCGCACCGTTAATGACTAAACACAATTTGTTCACGACGGTACAGTCAAATACTGCGCGATGCTGCAGCGCAGGGTTTAAAGAGTGTGAGTTTTCCTTCCCACGTCAAAAGCCATGTAATGTACATTACATGTGTGTACGACTCATTAAACTGTTCAAATAATATGCGCGATACACACACGCAGTGTGGACATGACAATATTGTGACACTGAAACAACCTTCAGAAATACTTCACTGAAGAGAAAAATAATTCGGCATCGCCGCATAAATAATACGAGTCACGCTATTGAGACGAAAGCTAAACAAGGCGAGCACGTAGCCAATAAACACAGGACCCTGTGATCAATTGGTGCGGAAGAGACCCATGCATGGTTTTTTCAATTAGGAGAGGCGAAGTGCTTTTTATGACGTTGTCACTCAGTAAACAACATTGACTAGATATATTTACTTAAATAATAGGCAGACAATTCCACTACTTGGTGTCATCAATGTGATACATTTTTTTCCCATGACAGATTTTAGTTGTGATATCAGACACTGTTTGATGAATGTGTCACGAAACTTGAAGACAGAATTCACGACGCGAGTCCAGTTCGCGTTCGTCAAACAACCGACAAATTGTAAGTTAATTATAACAAGTTGAGCAGCCAGATCTCCCCTGGATATTAAATTACTGTTAGTGTTAATCCATGTTTTTCTTTTGTCTTCGTTTAATGTGAACACATGTCGCAAATCGGCCTCCGTACTGTTCCTTTTCTTTGACTTTATAAACCTTAAACTACTGTTCGCTATTACATTGTGTATGCATTCTGTAATGCTGTGTTTTTGACAGTATGGAAACAAATGTGAATTGAATTGAATTGAAAGTTAGGCTGGAAACGATTACAGTCTGGTCCCTTGTTGTTCGCGCTAATCAGCATTTGCGGATACAGGGAACCTGTCAGAATGGTGATCGTTATGAATGGTGATCGTTCACTCTCAGTGTAATATAATCTCTGTATAAATTAAAAACCGACAACACAGCTTTGCTAAAACAAAAAACCCCAACCCACAGATTAATGAAACAAAATAAGACCGACCTCATCTCTCCCAGGTCGTAAAGTGTGCATCTCACTAATTGGTGTCGAGTAAACCGATATAGGCATGTATTATACGGGGATTCAACAATATCCCGACATCACGTCAATGACTCTATCACGATGGATGCTTCATTACCTCATCTATATAGAGGTTACAAGGAAATCAACTTGGTACATGCACTATAGTAACCCCCATTGCATGTTTTATTGACGACCTATAAGTACAGACCTTTATCACGCATCGGTAAGTCTTGATGCCAAAACCATGAAATGAATAGGAACTAGGTTAAGACTTCCTGGGATGACCGAAGATTATTTGTTTCCGTAACTATCGTGTGCTTTATACACGCCGTCGCTACAACATGATTATCCCTTTACCAATCAATGTAAATTCGAATGTTGCGTTTCTTTGGAAGGCCAAATTATTATCTTTCTTGCGTTTGGTAATGACTCTGAAAATTAATGGCAATAAAAACTTACTTGGTAAGAAGTACAGCAGCTTTGGATATAGTATTATGCATTTTGAGAAACTTTTCACTTCGAAGTACTGCGGTTTATGAACAAGATATCACTTGTTATCCCCGAAAATTTGAATCTGAGAAGCGTTACTGACAGTAACGTTTCTCAGAGTGTGTATTCCAATTGCAGATTATTCTTCCTGCGTGGACATAACCGCTCCAGATTTTTGGTAATATCTCAAAAACGCTACCATCTTTTGAAATGAAATTTTCACAGGTTAGTTTTTTTGGTATATATCTACAACTAAATAGGATTGAAACAAATAGTGGGTTCCAATGACCAAACGTATACAATTCCTTCAAAGTCGCCCTAAAGTGCAGATAATGTTGGAGATTCTCCTAGGTTTCCGGTAGGATTTTTAAAATCTTATTCAAAATAAGGCAAGCACTTCCAGAAAACTGCCGTTCACGGGTAGGCTTAATGTCTTGAATAAATATAAGGTACACGGACCATACCGGTATGCTTTCTTCAAATTGCATTGCCGCTGGTACGGCATGCCTACCCTCTTTGACAATGTACATCATTGATCTACCGCTCACTTGTGGGTTTTATCTCTATCAAGATAGGGTACGGAAACTATAGTATTGCAATGTATCAAGATAAGGTACGACCCTAGTATGCAATGAATCAATGTTAGGTACGACCCCAGTATTGCAATTAATGTAACAAGATAAGGTACGTTAATTAGTGTGCAATGAATCATTGTAAGGTACGGTACCAGTATTGCAATTAATGGATCAAGATACGACAGTATGCGATGAATCAAGGTAAGGTACATTATCTAGTATTGCAATTAATGAATCAAGGTAAGGTACGATCTCTAATATGCAATGAATTAAGGTAAGGAACGGTTGCTAGCTTGTTTGTAGAATGCCAGACAACTACGTTCAATGGTAGGTTTAGTCTCTTTGAATGCAGTCCAGTAGCATAAGCCATGACTTGACACTACATTCTTACATCTGTTTGAATCAACTCATGCGTCAACTATTTACTTTTGGAATGTTCAATGTTCTTTTATTTCTAAGGAAACTGAGAATGAAATACCACGATAAAATAATAACAATAATAACAAATCCGTATTTTTTTTTAGAAGTCTTTTACAAATTTGTACCGTTTTCATAGAACAAAGTGTCCATTCCATCTCGACCACGTACGGAATTTCGGCAGTTTGTTTTTGAACGAAAACACACAGGTTTTGTACCATACCTTTAACACGGTGGTAACTCAAATATTGCCAGAATGGTTTTGCCTGAGGTATTTTAACACATACTTCAGTTGCCTTGCAGATGATTTTACCGAATTTCTATCTTTAACACTGATGCCGATCAATACAGCACGTTAGTAATAGAACGAGCGCTCGACAAGGTGCACTTTGCACGGGTAAAGAAAAACTGTAAACGATCTCCGAAAGGCTTTTGATGCGTGTGGCCAATTTGGAATGGAATTCTCACATTTTTCTTAAATATGACTTAATTTAGTTATTTATTAGAACCATCTTTTGAGGTAGATAATGTAGATTTGGTACGGTCATCAAGATCTGATGTCAGGGCACTTTTGAGGATAAGGTTCTGTTTTCAGTTGTGCTACTAACTATAAAAGACAAGGAAAATTGTATAAGACTTTCGATGTACATTCACAGTGGAATTAAAATACGGTACCAATTATGATTAAATTATTATTTTTTTTGCGAGATTTTTTGTTGACAAAATTATCTCTGGACCTCATGTTTGGTGTGTTTTTGGCATGGCAGGATACTTATTAATTTATAAAAAAACCGTGACCTATACGTGTTGTCTTTCAGAAAACCAAATTGATACTCTTTTTTAATTCAAAAGAAAGTTTGATTGACTTCTGCAAAAGCCGAGGTTGTATCATGCTTTTGGAAAAATAAAACCAGTGTACCTTACCTTAATAGAAAATTGACATTTACAGAACAATAAACAATAACTCAGCGGCAGTAGAATAGTCTCCCGAATTCCGAAATCTACTCTGCGGCAGTAGAATAAATAGCAAGACAAGTTCTCAGAGAACAAAATATACACAGCAAAGTAGATACACACATGGTGTTACCGCAAACCGAATATACATTGATACATCACCATGCAATGCCTCAAATCCCATATACAGCACACTGGTCACAAATCGTTTAATCTAGGCTATTTTTATAAAACACAATCATGTAAAAAAAAAAACCTTTTACAAACTGGACCAGTCTATCTTATAACGGCTACATCAATTTGGCTTCACGCATTATTAACTGTTTGACTCCAGGGGGTTTGACTGAATGCACTCTCCCTATATTTCAAATCATTCAACATCTAATTTAAAACCTTCTAATTTCTTTTAGCATTGAGTATTATGTGATATCTCTATTTAAGTGGCAACACTAATGATCAACAAGTGCGGCCGAGCTCGTGCCTTGCACAAGAGCACGTTCTTGTTCAGAATGTGAACAAAAAACCACCAGGTATTGATTTTAGTTCCACATTATCAAAAAACATAAGGCCTTCTTGGCAAAGGGTAAAAACACACGTAAGAAATTATTTCGCATGAAACCATAGAATGTCGTTCACGAGAAAATATAAATAAGTTTTTGTTTTTGCAACATCCGAACGATACAAGCAAAGTTTTACAATTTGGAACAGAACAAGAAAGACGACCATAGACCATTGTCTGCAACTATCTAATGCTTCTGTACATGCACTTCTTGAGTATATACTTCCCTTTACAATTTAGGCATACACATAAAACTGCCAGTGGCCTTGCGTGTTATAACATTGAAATAAAGTACCATCTCCATAAAAGCTTATTATTTACATTACGTTCTGGTTCAACAAGACCATCTCGACGAAACTCCCACGTGGCATTACATCTTAGACTCATGTGCCCTGGTTGTCATGGTACCGCTTCTTCCAGTGCTCCCCGGAGTAGCATTATCGGAACCTTTCGGACGGGGACGACATGCGGCCGGAAGAAGTGCTATTTGAAAAGCCTCTCTGTACCTACTGCTAAGGACGGTGTATATGATAGGGTTTATTATAGAGTTGAAGTACGAGGCAACGCGAGCAAAGTAAGCTAGACCCTGGCGAGCCTCAAACGGAAGGATGTAAACTGCGTCTCGGACGTTGGCGACGAGGTTGAAGATCGACATAACCTCGAAGGGTGCTAGGAGGGCGAACAAAGCAACGCCATTGATGACTAACATTTTAGCTACTTGGTTTCGGGTGGAGTCTTTGCCTTTACGGTGATTAGACTGCGTCCGTTTGATGGACTGATCTAATCCTCGAATGATTTTATAGTACAGCAACGTGTTCCCGAACAAAGAGAGGAAAAACGGGACAGTTTGAGTTGCGTAAGAGTAGCAATCGGCCCAAGCAAAGTTGGGCAAGCAGGTCATTCGTTTGTCAGGCCACGTTGAGAAGGTTGGAGTTGACGGCCAGATGAAACAAACAATCTCTTCTTGGCTGAAGCTGACGAGGAGAGAGGCCGAGAGTAGGCATGAGACCAACGTGGAGAGAACCACGTTAGCAGCGACTCTCAATTTGGTATCTCGCCGTCTGTGAGGGCGGCACACTCCGTTATATCTTTCCCACGAAACCAACGTGATGAAACAGAGGGACACAAAGTACGATGTATTTACCATGAACTGGTTTAACTGGCATCCTGATAAGCCGAGGGGATAATCGTCACCGTACATGGGGGAGCTAGCAAAAGCCCAAAGTTTGCCACCAATAGCAAACACAAGGAATATTATATCAGCTACCGACAATCCAACGAGATAACAATTGGTGACAGTCCGCATTCTGGGAATACGTAAAACAACATATATAAAAAGCGCATTGTCGAGGACACCAACTACGAGCACAATAGGTAGAAATACCGAATGAAAGAAGGCATCACCTGGAGTGTAGGACACAATACTTTTAACTTCATCATCTTCCAAGTTTGAAAAATTTAAGCAATCTGATCCATCATAGGAAGCATCCAATGATGTATTAATGACAGCAGTCACATTTACGGCCGTGTACGAATTCATGGTTGTTGTGATACCGGTAGTAAATCTCACCATAACTGAAGTATCGTTTCTCCCTGTGAAACTTCGAAGCAGTCCGCGTTGTTCAAACCATCATCTCCTTGTCTGTGAGTTAACGGGTAATGGTTGTAGTTTCTTCGCCTCCTCGTGTACAGACGTCCCCCCGCCACGGTTGTGTTCTTAATTATCTGCCGTCAAACGGGCATGAAAAGACAATCATTTGCCTCCAACCAACGTAATTCTGTCATTCACCATCCACTATAGATACACACGTTTATTGTACATCTCCTCACCGTATTACTGTCATCGTCGGTTTTAAGTCTACACAGCTCGATCGAGCGAGTCTACAATTATCAGTGCCAAGGAAAGTTCATCGCTTCGGGACTCCGTGATCGCATCCTGCTCGGCATTCCTGCCTTCAATGATTACCTGTAGGAAACGGAGCCGCTTTTATTAAAGCCAAAGCGCGCGTTCTGATTGGTTGGAACATCTGGGGACGCGGCGACGATTGTAGGCTACATCAGCATGGCATTGTCAAGCTCATTTTTACCCAATCAGTAGCACTGGTGACATAGAACTGAATGACGTAAGCTACTACGTCACTTTTAGATTATGAGTCTTTCTTTGATTTAAATTTCACTGCGTGTTAAAAGAGAACAGCCATTACTTTGTCTCAGAGGAAAAAAAACACTGCTTGTTATAAATATACTTTATTCCAGTGCAATGATAAAACGGAATCGAGACAAATTGCACATTTCTCTACATTTACAAATTCTCTAAAATCAGAATTCATACTGCCTGTGCCTCACCATCTGAATTAAGTCAGTGATGTGAGTTGAATAAATCAAACTTATTACAGCGTTTCTTTCCACTGAAAAAGATTAATGAGAACGCAAATTGATGGAATAGTGCAAAGTCCATGTTTGCAGAACGAGACCATCCAAAAGAATACAGCAATTCATAGTCATTAGAAAATAAATCAACAAACTACTTTTTAAATCTCAGAAAAAAAACTTCACGATGGAAATTGTTGTTCATAACAATAAGGTTAAGAATTGATCAACTACTCAAAACCAAAACAAAAACCCCAACTACCTTTAACCTCGGGGGCGGGGGTGGGGAGACTTCCAATGTACATCAGTAACCACAACAACATAGCATGCACTCTAAAAACTCTGGGGTCTGGACTGATCCGGATTCCGGGTCTCGAGGGACCTGACCCATTGCTTGGATGTTGACTCAGATTCGGCGTCAGTTTATCCCAATTTTTTGTAAAATAATTTTGACCGTATGAGGGCGCTTTCAACAGGGAATTTTTTCTTGAATCACACTTAAAGTTTCATCTTATTTTAACTAGTAATATCACGTGAATTCGGTTTAAATACGCCCTCACGCGGTCGAATATACGGCGAATTTGACACAGATTCCGGGTCACACTGACCCGGAAATAGGTCAGACCCCCTGTGACCCGGAATCGGCGTCAACTCTGACCCGGGAGAATTTTTAGAGTGTAGCTGTCAATGGCTCAACCTGGGTCCAATTTCATTGATCTGCTTTAAGCACGAAAAGTAGCCAAGCACAACAAAATTATGCTTACCAGATTACGGTTACCAGCCAAAATACAATGTCACATGTACCATCTGTGACTGGTGTCCTGCTAATGTTTGCTTAGCAGAACATTTTTAAGCACCATTGTCTGCTTAAGCAGCTCTATGAAGATGATGACACATCCTGCGTATCCTTTAGCGTATCCTTTAATCCCAACCAACCGAAATGTTGGTTGGGAGTGTTTTCAGACATCCAGGCAACCTTTGATTTTCCATCCAGTAATTTTGTGTCGTCCTGTTAAATGTCAGTCTGTTTTTAAGGTGAGTTGTTATTGATTTGTTGAAATGTTTGCATAATCGCCTCCGTTTTTTTCTTTTGCCGTAAAACGAAGTACTTTTTTAGTCGTGAAATTATCGACTCCAAGTCTAAAACGAACAGAGCAAAGACTACGAAGGTTATGATTTATTACAATAATTAAACCTGACCGTCTTGTACCAGGTACTTGACGCAGACTTAATTGAAGATGGGAAACCGCTTTTTGGTCATCGAATTTCATTGATTGATTATTGATTGACAGCTTTTGAATTTTACCTTGACCGAATGTTCACAGACTTAATTTAATTGCTGTGGCAACAATTTACCGATGCCTAATTTCAATGCTTGATTGGAAATGAAAGGGACTACATTAATTAATTAAAGATGATGTTTCTTCACCATTGTCAGCTAGCTGACGCTTAGACGATAGACTGGAAGAGGTATTCGAAGACAGATAGGCCTAAATGGCGTGATACGGGATAAGCTTTTACCGAGTAGTGTTGACGATACAGGATGATGTTGATTGAAGAAGAAGAAGATAAAATGCACTCTGTAAAAGTTTCTTACTTTGAATCTTCCTTAAAGGCACTGAACGTTTGGAAACCGTCAAAGACCAGTGTTCTCACTTGGTGTATCCCAACATATGCATAAAATAACAAGCCTGTGAAAATTTGGGCTCAATTGGTCAGCGAAGTTGCAAGAAAATGATGAAAGAAAAAACACCCTTGTTGTACAAATTTGTGTGCTTTCAGATAGGAATAAAATGCTTCTTGCAAGAAGTCTGTTATTATTTTAGTGAGAAGTTACCTCTTTCTCAAAAACTACGTTACTTCAGAGGGAGTCGTTTCTCACAATGTTTTATACTATCAACAGCTCTCCGTTGCTTGTTACCAAGTAAGTTTTTATGCTAATATTTGTTTTTAGTAATTACCAAACGTGTACGATACCTTTAGAGAATGCATTTCACATACTGGGATCCATCAAGAAGATTGTGTGGTGCATGTGTGCATTCATAATTGATTTAAATTGTTCAAATCTGCTTAAAAGAGCCACTGACAAATTAAAATGCATTTAGTGCTGCTTACGATAAGCAACAACTGAAATAAATATTATGCCAAGGGCCTCTAAGCAGAAAATATCTCCTTACAGGAAGATGAAAGGCACCCTTTAAAGTGTCTTACTTCTAATCTTCCTTGAAGAATGCATCTCGTCTACACTGGGATCCATTAAATTATAACATTTCTGGCCTATTATTTAGGTTCCGTTCATGGTTAATGTATAGTTAGACTTGAATTCAAATCAAGAGCAAATGGATATACAGGAATTTTAGTCTATTTTAGTCTGCTCTCAAAAAGTCTTTACAGCCTTTTCAAAATCAATTTTTGAAGGTTTTTATTTGTTCTCATTATTCTTGTGACACACATTTTCGGTCTGGCTGGGGTCTTTTTGTTTAGTCTAACAATAGCTGCTCATGGTCATGTTTAGATCAGTAGAATAAATATTACCGGAAGCCATTTTAGTGAACAGAATACAAGTCCCCTAAATTTACTCGGCTTTTATAATAATCATATAATAAAGAGAGATTTAAAAAGCGCAAACAGTTGCAGATCGGTTCCGCCTCAAGGCGCTGAATACAAGCAAAAATGGATTAAACAACAGAAATAAAATTAAAAACAGCGATAATTAAACAATTTTACAAAAAATTACGTCTGGACCAGCCAAATACACAGTAAGCTAAAAAGATGAACTAGTTAAAAATAGTTGTAGAAAATGAATAATAGATACAAACATTTCAATAAGTTGCAATGTTACAAAAATACTGTTTGAAAAGATGAGTCTTAAGGCGAGACTTGAACAACTCGATGGTCGACGACTCCCTGATAATCGGTGGCAGGCTGTTCCAAAGTGAAGGAGCTACAACGCTGAATGCTCTACCACCATTATGAACAAGTCCGTGGAAGAGGAGAAGGTTGATGCAGAAGATTGAGAGATGAAGATGGCTTTTTGAAAAGATTTAAAAATACCCTCATGGTATTTGAGGGTAGCCTATAATGGGGGTGAAGGAATATAATATGTGACATGGCCTTTTGTTAATCATCCACAACGTGAAGGTCTAATTAGTTTACAAGAGGTATATATTCCTGTGGCTGTAGCATGACGATAGATGAGCTTTTTGTGATTAGTTTTCCAAATAGACGGTAGCTAGACGATTTAGTCAATTTCTCCGTAAAAAATAACATAATCTTGACATCTGATTTTAAAGGTAGGCCTATATTACAGTACTGTTTTTGAGAAGAGCGAATTTAATTCCATCATCTAATTTTCGATAAACACACCTCGCAACCAACCTGTGAAAATGTGATCAAATTAGTGATACTTTTTTAGTGATACTTGCTTATTTTGACTGCCACGATTCAAACTATACTCTAAAAACTTCCGGTCAGAATTGATCCGGGTCACACAGGGCCTGACCCATTTCTGGGTCAGTAAGACCTTGACTATGTGTCAAAATAACACAGAAATGGGTCAAACTGACGCAGAATCTGAATTGAATGGGTCAGGCCCCCTTGGACCCGAAATCCTTTCTTAAAGTTTTGGAGTGCAATCATTGCGTGTTCTATATAAACTAATCCTGTAAATGGTCTTTAAGCTATCTCAATTTTTATGCATGAGTGTCTCCAATAACATCAGAAGGGTGGTACATCATCTGTGTTTTTTCTTTCTTTTTTATTCCCCCTTATTTTCAAAAAAATGTTAATATGTCAAGAAACTTATCGTAGAGCTATTCCCGAAAACTGTCAGTGAAATAGGTGCGATTTAATGCCACGGGCCTCTATATGCCGTTTCTTCTTATGTTTGGTACAATGTTTTGTTATTTTATTTGCTTTGAAGAAAAGAGGAGAAAAGATCCGGGTGGTCTTAACTATTCAGCACTTTATTTAAAATGCATAAAGCGTTTAGATTTATTGTCACTATTTATTATTATAAGAAGTAACTGTGGTGCAGACTGCATCTATGTGTGTGTTCTCTTTTTGGAGGAGTGTTGGCTCTGAAAAGAGCCGGTGTGGTCTCGACGTTTCATTACTCTGTTCGTCTTCTCCTGAAGACGAGATGAGCAGAGTTCGAAACGTCGATACCACACCAACGCCTCCTGTCAGAGCGAACTCTCCTCCCACATTGCAAAAACTGGGGTGTTAAAATTGACACCATGAGTGATGTCACATATAAATACCGAAGAGAGAATCACAATTAACATCATAGGGTGTTAAACTAACACCAATGTAATTGTTTTGGCAGAAATAAGTGTTATTTTAACACCCTATGGTGTAAATTTTGATTCTGTTTTGATATGTATATGTGACGACACCCATGATGTCACTTTTAGCAGTGCAAAAGAGATTTACAGGTAGTTGTACCCGCAAGTTTACTATCGATGTAACGGCTGAAATGAATTTTCCGTAAGGGATAATAAAGTCAAATTGAATTGAATTGAAAGAAATTTGGGATGACTAGTTACTTCTGGTTTTCCACACCATAAGCTTCAGACATCTCTCCATATTATTTTGTTTGAAACCAAGGCCAAATTTAAAAGAAATGTAAAGCAGAAAAAATTGCGAAGCAAAGTTATTGGCTAAGTAAACATTAGCAGGGGACACTGCAAAAACTGGGGTGTTAAAATTAACACCATGGGTGTTGTCAAATATATGGATACTAGAATTATAATGTACACCACGGGTAGTTGATATTAAACTAATTTCTTCAACAACAAATTACATTAGTGTAATTTTAACGCCCTAATATGTTAATTTTGATTCTCTCTTCGGCATCTATATGTGACAACACCCGTGGTGTCAATTTTAACACCCCACTTTTTGCAGTGTACAAGACATGATGGCTGGTAACATACTTCTACCAAGCAATTAATTGTCTCTGCTTAGCAGATTGATGTGTTTAACAGCTCAATAAAATGAACCTCTGATAGCTACAAATTATGCCACGACTTATAGACGTGTTAAAAGGTCATCATTTACATTGACCAGAAGTCCGAGGTGTGATTAGATGAAAACAGCTCGAAGGCCCATCGCTGTCCCCCCCAAAAGTAATATTTTAGTCGAAGCTTTATATTCATGAAAGGTTGCTTTGGGGGAAAAGTCGGAAATGTCTTCAGCATATCGCCTTCCCGTTGTGCAAATTTGAAAATGGGCCAATTTCTCATCTGGGTTCATGTGTATTTATTGGGGGGGGGGGAATCAAATGCGACAAACAGAAAACCAAACTCGAATCCCAAGACAAAGATTAAAAAACAACAATCGCTCGAAAGGTCTGTTTTTTCGCTGTTCTAGCCCTCAAACCATGCTTAGTTCTAGCTACATGCCTGTTGTATGGAATAGATTTTTTTATAACATGGGCAAAAATGCAAAATTATTGCTTAAAGGCACTGTACACGTTTGGTAATAACTCAAAATATATTAGCATAAAAACTGACTTGGTAACGAGCAACAGAGAGCTGTTGATAGTATAAAACATTGTGAGAAACGGCTCCCTCTGAAGTAACGTAGTTTTTGAGAAAGAGGTAATTTCTCACTAAAATAATAAATAACTTCTTGCAAGAAGCCTTTTATTCCTGTCTGAACGCGCACATAATTTGTACAACAAGGGTGTTTTTTCTTTCATCATTTTCTTGCAACTTCGATGACCAATTGAGCCCAAATTTTCACAGGCTTGTTATTTTATGCATATGTTTGGATACACCAAGTGAGAACACTGGTCTTTGACAATTTCCAAACGTGTCCAGTGCCTTTACCATATTGACGGACAAACTGTATTGCAATATGTTGTTTTGTACGTGTATTTTGTGTTTTAAAAAGAAAGGATATTGAGGTTCTTATAATGACCAGCAAAGATGGATGGTTAACGTAAACGAAAATGGTTATAAAAAAAATAAAAAATAAAAAAATAAAAAAAAAGATAAATGAATAAATAAATACAAAAATAACTAAAAATTTTAATAAATGAATAACAATATTAAAAACATCCAATCAACAAATACGATATTAAGGGGAGTACACTTTAATCTATTGTTTTCCCTGCTTGTTTTATGTGCCATATTTTCCTTTTGATATTCTTATTTTTTGTCGGTAATTTTTTACCGTTGTTTGTTTTCATTAATTCAAATTTTGATTAAATTACCTTTGAATATGTTATTGTATGTATTGTACTTCACTACGTTCATTTGCTGAGTATATGTAACGAATGACTGAGATGTATAGGTTTCAACGCAATAATATACATAACAAAACCCACATTTATTTTGTGGTGCGTTTCCATGACCTCTCTTGCACTACTTTTTTTGTGTTGCATAGAATGGGAGGATTTTCTACTTAAAATAACGACATGAAAACAGTTATTGTTCCAGTCTTTATATGACAAGAATTAGAGAAAATATATTTTGAATCGTAAACTGATTGAATTATTATCGGTATGCCACGAGTAACAAGACCTTTTATGCTTGTAGCAATTAAGAAATTCAACTTGAAGTCAATATCGACGACGAACGAGAACATTTTGGACAGTTCAAAATGCTCTCATTAACAGCTATCCAATTACCAAGGCTTTAACGTCTGATTTCTGTTAATGGCAAATCTGAAGTGAAATTCCACGTCAGAATCCGGTCTCGTCCAGAAGTGAGAATTTCCTAAACGCACCTACATATCCAGGACTGAGGGGAACTACGTGAATGCTTAAGTGCCCGGAGAAGTTTCATGACGGAACTGAAGAGTTCGACAAGGACCGTCAAGTGATTTGGACCCTCCACTTGTTACCGGACTTGGCTTCGTTATTGCTGATTTCATCCATCTTTCTCAGTTTCTTTAATCGACTATACTTCTTCAGTATATGCAGCTCACCTGCGGCCGGAAAACGAAGGATTTAGTCAGTAGCCGACCAAATCTGTGCCTAAATTTTGCCGTTACTTTAGGCAACTCGCTTGAAGAAGTCACTAGTTATCAAAAGCAAATCTAAGCATAAAAATATCGAGTGCTTGTCTTGGGCAGAAAATTAAAATTAATAAATCCCCACGAAGGGCTGGAGATAATGCAGGAGACGCGGTACAAGTGAGAAAGACAAGGGGGGGACATCAGCGGATATAACTCTATTTGACAGGAAATTCTTTGGAGTGTTCTTCAGAATAAATAGCGTCAATTAGTGAGTATAAAGAGGGGGAATTTGCCACAAAGTTAATTTCCGTTGTCTGCTTGCTGCGTCCAAATCCAGACTTGAGTCGGGAGCTCAAACAGTGATGAGACTTAATTTCCTTCTTTCGGAATACAAACATTGTTGACAGTGTTACCTGGATTAAAAACAGCGAGGCGATGGAAAACACGAATCGTTCCGAAAACAACTCTTGACCTTTTAGACGCAGAGATAAACATTTTTTTTTGATGAATTCTCTCTGAAAAAACACAAGGATTGCTCGTCGTATTGACTCTATTCCCCAAAAGGAGCATTTATGTAGGCGCATCACATACAACTCTCAACGTCAGGACAAATGCTTAAATCACAAAAAGAAGAAGAAGAAAAAAAAAGGCAATTTTAAATTATTTGAACTCCTTCGAAATCTAATCAGTGTTTACGGTTGAGAAATGTTTTTCCAGGTCCTCGTATGAAAGAAGTTGAATGTTTTTGATGAGATTTTTTTACGTGCAATCCGAGACACTTGGCGTGTCGTCCTAGTTTCGTATTCATACCTTGAGGGGCAGACGGCGCAATTTGGCCCCTACCCTAATATGTCCAAGCTCTTGCCACTGTCAGACACCAATTTTCAATCCTGCCTTTCTGAACTATTATAAGCTGTTTTTATTGCTCTGGGATTGATACGGTCTAAGCGCCTGGCTTACAACCAATCCCCGCTGCTATTTACGCATGTGTTGAGAATGAAAATAAAGAGTGTTTAAATAAAGTGAAATTTACCATCACAGAAAAAAATCCGTACAGAGCGGAAAACAAGAACAATATTGAAAAGAACAAAACACCCTTCCACCGTATTTACGATGGATGAAAACAACCAAAGGTTTTTCTACAGTTGTAAATAAGGTGACTGACCAAACATTAATTTGAATCTGAATGTAATTTTATCTCTGGATTTTTATAATTAAACTTTCAGTACGGCACGGGTTCCCCCATATAAAGAACAGTGGCTACAAAAACACAGAGGTCGAAAAATGGAGGGGGTGGCACCACACTGTACAGTTAGTCATCTCAGTTCACATCTCCTTTTATAAGACACCGGATGCATTTCCTTTTTTCGTCAAAGTGTTTAGACTCACCAGAATGTATTCGAATATCAAACCTGGTCTGAAAAGAGCGACGATCCGGTGGTAGTAAGAGCCGGGAAATGCACCGCTGTTGAGTCTAAAATTACAGCGCAATATAGTACACCATTGAACGAAACAGTCTCGGTCCTTTGATTGTTTTTAATAATGATATCTGCTGCTCGTGGTCTAACTGACCAGATCCCAATCTATTTTATTGTCAACAGAGGAATCTGCCTATAAATTCCAGGTCGCTGCTCCTCCGTGACCTCAATTTCACGAGTGGTTTAACTCTCTATAAAAAAAATAGTCGCATCTTCGCTCGCTATTAGAAACTATATAAACAGAACACATATCGTCTCGATAATTTGCAACGTGCATGCAACCTCCGTTAAAGTTTGTATTAAGCCGCGGACAGCTACCCCAGGGAGATCAAAATGCTAATCCCAAGCTTCATCTTGGAATAAAACCGCGATGAAAATAACCATGACGTATTCAGAGGACATCCTTTTCCGTCGACCCTATAGTTCTCTACGAACATTAGTATAAATTAGGGCTTTAATGATCACTGGTGTTTCCCCACGATTAATTTTAATTAGACCAGTGTAAATCTTGCACTTGGTTATCTCAAATAATTTTCAGTAAATCAATCAATTTAAATGAAGCGGGAATGTTTTATTTATTGTAATATTAGACATGCTGTCTGCAAATAGATTGCTTTAAAGTGGTCGTGTGTTGAGGGTGATGTTGTTGGTTTTTATGACATGTTCTTCGCGAGTGGCTGCTCTATATTCCGACACCCCGATGTTCCGACAACCCATGTTCCAATAACCTCTCGTAATGTACAACACGCTGTAGGGTTAGGGTGAGGGTTTGTGTTAGAGTTTAGGAACATACATTGTAGGGGATTCGGAACATGGGGTGGCGGATCCTAGGGGTGTCGGAACATATGGTAGGTGTGTAGACGTTATTTGCTTATGTTAGTGCCTTGCATGGCAATAAACAATATCGGGTTTAAACACAGACCTTGTCATAATGAAAGATTTCTTACAAAGGTAATATCAGTACAACATTATTTTTAGATTTAATCTTCTTTTTTTTTAGTGAAATACAAAGATTAAAAAAAAAAAAGTTCCTTGGCACAAAACTAAAGTGAACTTATTACAGCCAGTACAGCGATATGTCCATCCAAATTACTGTACAAGTTATTTGGCCCGGTTTTCGCCAAAGAATTTCTTCTCTGAACGAATTTAGACAGATGTTGCTGTTTTAAAAAAGAACAAATCAACTGTGAAAGTTTCAGTTGAATACAGTGAATACTAATTGAGAAAACAGCAACAACCTATCACGGTATTTTCATCAAGAACGTCGTTTCCGTCTCCGCTTAGCGGTTGGTAACAGCGGGTACCAACCGCATCTCTGGCCGTATTGAGAGCATCATTCAAGCGGACACCACGGAAATTTCCCAAACTCGCCTGCGGGCGATCTTTGGAGATTTGAATTTTTCAACATACTTTTATTGATTTCTGATCAACAAGGGCTCTTCAGACGAAATTTTTTTGCAGGATACTTACAACTATTACCATCTTTATAACAAGGAGGCTTTCGGATAAAATTTATGCAAATTCTTTTCGGGGTCATTGCCAAAGTGTGACCTTACCTTTAACACACACAAAAAATACATGATTTGTACGACTACATTTACAAGTTATTTGTTGACATAAACAAAACAAAAACAAACAAACAAATAAACAAACAAACAAACAAACAAACAAACACAGATGTATTTAAAAATGTAAATCAGCCCAGGGCCGATGTATGGTGGCCCCCATTTTCCTGGGTCCAATTTCATAGAGCTGCTTAAGCTGAAAATATTGCTTAACAATTTTTTGCTGAGCATAAAGGAGCAGGATACCAGTCATAAATTTCACATGTGACATGGTATTTTGGCTGGTAATCTTATTCTGGTAAGCATAATTATTTTTTGCTTAGCTAATGTTTGTGCCTATGAAATTGGGCCCTGTAAGGGTATAAGATTTACCCGGTCACATGGGCCAAAGACATATTTTCTGCGTTACCGTGGCACTTGATCCTGGTATACAAACCGCATCAATTTGTCAGTAACAAGATATGGGCACATTGTACGTAACTTTACCTTCGGGAAATAACCCTCCGTTTAAACACTACTGAGACCTGACATCACTTTGTATGTGTCATTTTTCCGATGCCCCTCCATTCACGGTATACGATACCCAATATATACGATCCACGTGTATAAGTAGAGACAGTGAGCAAATCTAAAAAAGGTGTATCATCGGAAAGACCTATAATCCCTAGACGGCGTTGTTATATGAAGAATCGCTGCCCCCTTTTCCATTTCTATTTGCAAATTGATGTTTGCAATCCTCGAGGTCATCATTTGAATATGGAAACAGAAAAGAGGAGATTTTCCGAAAAGCTTTCTTACACCCCCCCCCCCCCTAAAACAAATCTTCCATAAATAAATCTGGGTCACGGGCGATGAAGAATTGACGTGTGTTCCATTTTTAGAAGGGAAATTTCTGAATTCGTTCTTATCACTCTGGTTTTTTGTTTGTTAGACCGCGTCAGGAAAAAGAGGTAAAATATCATCGAAGGTTATTGAATTATATTCATTTTGTAGGTCAAAATAATGTGGCTTCAAGTCAAAAGCAAAGATCTGTAAATATCTTTATTTGATTGAAGGGTAAATCCAGAAATTGATCTGAACAGCTGCCGTTTACGTTCATGAGAAAACGTCCGGAGAATGATTTTTGCTTTTCTATTCACGACTGTAAAAACATCTAAAAAAAGGACTGGGAAAACAAGGCTAGGAACACACGATCTGCCAATATGCCAGACAATAGAACGAGGTGCACGTATTTTGTATAGGCCCATAGATCTTTAAATTACTTTACATTCAATCCAGAACGATTTCGAAATTTGGTTAACAGTATATGTTTGCATTAATATCGCATGGTCGCCATATCGTGTATACAAAATTAAAACCAATACTTATATAAGCACGACTATTCTGTCTCGCATTAGACTTAAATGCACTGTACACGTTTGGTAAATACTCAAAATATATATTAGCATAACAACTGACTTGGTAACAAGCAACGGAGAGCTGTTGATAGTATAAAACGTTGTAGGAAACTACTCCCTCTGGAAGTAACGTAGTTTTTGAGAAAGAGGTAATTTCTCACTAAAATAATAAAAACTTCTTGCAAGAAGTTTTTATTCCTATATCTGAAAGCACACAAATTTGTACAACAAGGGTGTTTTTTCTTTCATCATTTTCTTTTAACTTCGATGACCAATTGAGCCCAAATTTTCACAGGCTTGTTATTTTATGCATATGTTGAGATACACCAAGTGAGAACACTGGTCTTTGACAATTACCAAACGTGTTCAGTCCTTAAATGTGTTAGATTGGTAAACAGGGATAAAACAAATCCAGAATTGTTTAATTTTAGTCTGAAAGCTTACTGACTATGAAGTAGGCCTATATATAGAAGAACCATTTTGTGTGCGTCAAATTTTTCACTCTGAACTGAATTATATTCGAGAAAACTGTATCTGAAAACCTAAAACAACCCCCTCACCGCAATAGCTGATTTCAGTTGTTACAGGCCAAAATTGAGCACAAGTGTCCATGGTTTTTCACTATTTTCTCCTGACTCACACAACAGATTAAGCCCAAATTTTCACAGGTTTTGTTATTTCATGCACATGGTTGATCACACACAAAAGCATGAACACATGCCTGCGACTATTTTGTCATCCCGTGACCAATCCTGCATTATACAAGCGGAAAGTGGATGCATCGACAAAAGTAAACCACCGTTGTATGCTTCGTGCCATCTGATCATTTATCTCCATTATAATTTTAAATAATGGAGATAAATGGAAATGGAATCCCGTGGGCGGTTGGTGCTCCAGCTGCATGACACGTAGCTCAAAGACAACTGTTAAAAAATAATTTCGCTACTCACTCATGAAGCATTGTAGAATATTTCCCATGAGGAGGCATTCAGATTTCCCCCTTTAATAAGAACTATAAAAAGACCCTTTTTTAGACTCCGGTTGAAGCATATTATTTTGCTTGCGGGGATGGGCTTCGAAGCTGCTGCAGAACCCAACGACTTAGGACAGCAGACCAAAGAGCAAAGAACAATTGGCCAGAACAATAAACAGCGGATGAAGGTGTAGCTATCTTGTTTCTCCATCATTCGAGTCAAAGCCTCCATGACGAGGCTGGGAAGACATAGTACTTTGTATCATAACCCCCGCCCCCGATCTGTAATCATGATTAATTGTGCAGACAAGATAGCCTCGCAAGACATATGCAACTGAATGCTGTTGTTCAATGTAACCCCAGGCTATACAAGCAGTCTAACTTCATCGTTGATTAGATATCATGTTATTACCAAATACAACAATCCAATTTCGTTTTTAAAGGGATCGAAAATAGTCGCTATTTTTAAGATCAAGATTGCCTAAAATGTATACATTTTAATTAGAAAAGCGGATTACTAACCAACGAAAATGACCTATGGTATAAATGAAAACCCCCCAAACCAAAACACACCAAAAGACAACAACAACAACAACAACAACAACAACAAAAACAATAACAACACTGTTTGTAATGGCCTCACTTTTCGACCCTAGCTCAGTCTTTCTCAAGAGTTAAAAAAGACAACACAGCACACAGATACAAGTATAGGTCAACTAGTGTAGAAGCAGTCAAACAGAAAGAAATGATTATTAAATATTAATTTATGAGACTTTTAGGTTATACACTCTGAAAAATCCCTTGTCAGAATTGACCCAGATTCCGGGTTGCATGGGACCTGACCCATTTCTGTGTCAGACTGTGTCAAACTGACGGAGAATCCAAGTCAAAACAACATTGACCCCAGTGTCTGGGTCAGCCTGACCCAGAAATGGGTCAGGAAACCTGGGACTCCGGGTCAATTCTGACCCGAGAGTTTTTAGAATGTACATTTATTTCTCGCTTTTCAAAATGAAATATATAAGATTGGGTGTTCGGGTTGTTGTAGTGGTATCTTTCCTCGCCTTCCTCCTCTAGGACCCCGGTTCGAGTCACGCCGGGGGCACTATACGTGGATTGGGTTTTCAGTCCCTACCTGATTGCGTGGGTTTTCCCTGGAATAAGTCTTTTGGGTTTTCCTCCCACATCTAAAAATCTGAAACTTCCTTCCTTGTCTTCTCTCCTTTGAGTTCTTGGGTAGTACAGTAATTAAGTTTTCTGAGAGTGTTTGGCTTCACAACCAGAATAAATAAAATGAAATGAAAGATTTGATTCAAACGTGATAATACAAACACTTTGAACAGAAACTTATCCAAATAAGTTTTAAGATCCAAGAGTTTTAAGTGTAGAGGCACTTTGTTTTCAAAGACAACTATATAAGAGGCAACCTTCTAACAGAGGGTGACTTTATCTTCAATAAACTTTTGTTCAAATTTAACTGTGACTACTTTAAGATTGCCTGGATACGGCTGATTCTTAAATTGCGTCTGGTGGCACGTCCTTTACACAAATTGTGTTTATTTTGTTTTCGTAAAAGTGCATGTAACGATACCTTAATGTCCCAGCGAAGCGACAAATTGGACATGTTCATGTGATCAGCTTTAATCAACAATCTGTTCAGGTTGAGCACTGTCTCCGGTAAAATTATATATTTTGTTATCGACTGATACCTATCTGTTTTAAATACATGGTTATTCTATCTGTCCACATATCCACCCATCCCAAGGCGTCTCAATATTGATTACATATTAACAGCTATAGTATGATATGATGGTGTTTTTCTTGGCTAGCGTTTGGAGATATATAAAGAACAAATATTAACTTGGGATGAAATGTGTGGACTGTTGGCGACGTTGTTTATTTATATAATATAAATGGGAAAAAAGACTCTTAAACAACGAACATATTTTTGCTGCATATACGTATATTGATGTGTTTTTGCACCGCGCAGTTACGGTCTGGACTAGTTTAAAGTGATATACAAAGTGGCGCCGTTGCATTTCTTGGATTTCCCTAGCAGAACTAACCCATCTAATCATTATAAACAAACCCGTTCAACAGCATTCGTAGGATCCCCAGTCAAGAGTCTGCCTCTATTCTTATTCGTGCGTTCATTGCATCCAGTCTGGGTACCGGTAATGGAACTTCATTGGTATAATGGTATATCAACAACAAGCTCATCAACATGTTTAAAACGCTGCCGCTCGCGCATTATCAAAAACCTGTAAACACAATGACATCACACCCGTCCTTAAACAACTTCACTGGCTTCCAGTCTGTCCAAGAATTAACTTCAACATGATTTTGCTTGTATGGAAGGTTATGAATGACAAGGCACCACAGTATCTCAAGGAACTTTTCTCACCTTTTACTCTAAGTCGCAACCTTTGCTCTACAAACAATCTTCTTCTATAACTGTCCCTAAAACAACCACATCCGAGCTACAGAAACACTCGACATTTTTAAAAGCATGCTCAAAATACATTAGTTCGGCATTGCTTATGACTGACTCTATATTATTGTGTTTAGCCACTTGGTTGTTGTGTGTGTGCAAATCTCTCTTTAATGTACTCTTAAATACATCCCCTGTACACTTTGATTATCTAAGTATCTTGTAGTGTATGATTTTCTTAAATGTTGTATTAATATTACTATTATTAGAAAATGCATTTAGCGAAAAATGAAAGGTACGCTTTGGAGACGTTGGTTTAAAGGCACTGTACACGTTTGGTAATTACTCAAAATATATATTAGCATAACAACTGACTCGGTAACGAGCAACATAGAGCTGTTGATAGTATAAAACATTGTGAGAAACGACTCCCTCTGAAGTAACGTAGTTTTTGAGAAAGAGGTAATTTCTCACTTAAATAATAAAAACTTCCTGCAAGAAGTTTTTATTCCTATCTGAAAGTACACAAATTTGTACAACAAGGGTGTTTTTTCTTTCATCATTTTCTTTTAACTTCGATGACCAATTGAGCCCAAATTTTCACAGGCTTGTTATTTTATGCATATGTTGGGATACACCGAATGAGAACACTGGTCTTTGACAATTACCAAACGTGTACGATGCCTTTAAAGGCAGGTGGTAGATTGTGCATCTTTCATCTTTCCATCGCGTTAATGCATAACACTCTCATCCAACCGCGACAAAACAAACCAGGCTTTTTGGGTGATTGAAGAAAAGAAAGAAGGACCGCACGAGGCACAAATCAAACATTCCCTTGGTTGCTGAATCACTGAGGAGGAGGATTGGAAGAAGTGGTGCGTGATCGCAAACGGGAAGTAACCCCTCACAGCACTGCCGACTACAAATCGTTATTTTTCCCGAGCTCTTCAGCTCAAGTAATAGCATTGAGGAATGAGAAAGCTTTCATGAAGAAGTTTTAAAACAAATACAGCCTCTCATCGAACAGAAAGAAAGAAGTAATGAATTTGGCGGCTCGTGATATTAAGACTAAGAGATTCCTCGCATATCATTAATCAGTAATTATCGATCTTGGAGCGATGGTAAAGGCCTTAAATTTCATCTAATTAATTCCGAATCTATCTTTGATGAAGCGGGTGTCAATCACCCAGTGACATTTTTCCGCGTGAGGGGCTCTCGTCTTTCAGTTTGCCAAATTAAAAACACTTTCCTGCAAGGCAAGTTTTATCGCCATCTTGATCACCGTATACTGCCTGAGTAGGGTCATGTAGACCCTCTTGAAGCTATTAATTTCTCACTGCTGTCATTCTTCATTCTGTTTCAAGGTGCAATGTCAGGTATTCATATCTGTATACCATTTCACATCATTTCCTTGCCTTTGGTTGTCAGTAAAGTGTATATCTGACAGTGATTCTTTGACATCAGACTCCGTCTATTGACCCCGTGTACGGTGATCCAATTCACCGGACGCAATCGCCACAATCAATCTTGTATTGCGCCATTTTGGGAGTCACCCTCCAAATAGTTTAAAGTCCTTTGACTTTTTTTGTTTGGTGCATAACAACCAGAATGAAATGATATGAAATGAAACCTAGTGTGTTAGGCAATGTCTGAATAAGGGGCTACGGCTGCGGCTTGATCGTCTCATAAAAAAGCACAGGTTTCCCACAGCAACACCATTAGCCACAGCCGTAGCCTCAGTTGCCAGTTTTTCTAATTTTACGTGACGTGTGCGGATTTCACACGCTCACCGCATCTTCACATACAACTTGGCAGACCGTGACAAAGAGAGTAGCCTTTTGTGTCGTCAGTGCGAGAAGTCAAATACACGACACGGAAAAGTTCACTTCCGTATTCCCGGTTCGCCACTGCGTGACCGTTACAATCGTGGATGTACGACAGGCCACTTTTACGTACGATGTCTTACCGACCGGTCTTGAGGACATCAGACTATAATTCTCACTTCTTTGGGTCGAGATGTGAAGCGTCTTTCAGTTTGTCTTTGTAGGGAAAAAATAAACAAAATGTGTTTTCATAAACTGCCGTCTTGCCTAGGCCCACACCCGACTCACTCGGTCTTACATATTTGATCAATGCATAATTGGTTATACATTTTGCTCTTTTAGCTATGTGGAGGGTTGTGATTCTATACTCGCAGGTAATTCTTTCACTGTCGTCAATGAATCTTTCCCATTATGGGATCACATTTTCATTCAACACTCTTTCTGTTCTCACAAGATCATAACTTTCCATCACAAAGACAAGTGTCTTCAGCACAATTGGCCAAAACTGATCAACGCTCTATCGTCATGGGAAATCAGAAGAAATGCCTCAAATGACTTGGGCCGAATGTTCCGTTATCAGTTTTTTATGACTCATCATGGGGATTGTGTTTTTATTAATGTGCAATTTTCTGGACAATGAAATGAAAATAGCTGGATTTGTTTGAACTGTAGAAACAAGCGTCTCACAGATGCATTTTCTTCTAAACTATGATTTAAGGACTCCCGGGTTAGAATTGACCTGGAGTCCGGTAGGCCTACCCAGGAGAAATGACACAGAAAGTGGTAAAACATGGGATTTTAACTTGGATTCTGCGTCAATTTGACAACATTTGGGGTCATTTTGACACAGATTCCGGGTCACACTGACTCAGAAATGTGTCAGGCCCCACGTGACCCGGATCCGGCTCGATTGTAACCCGGAAGTTTTTAGATTGTAGCGTTTCGTGCCATTGAAGAATACCATGGTTTAAATTTTCAAAAGATAACCTTGCCAAATGCGACAAAATGCAACAGTTGGTAAAGGGTTTTTGTATTGTGCGACAATGGGAGACTTTGGAACGCTAGGTGGCAGCAGACTTGACAGGTAAATTTCCATTGTTTACGTAGTTCTGACCATGCGCAGATTTACCTGGTTAGTCTACTGCAACCCCTAGTGTCACCAAAGTCTCCTATTAGCAGTCAACCCAAAACCAATACAGTGTTGCCTATAGTGTATTGGTTTTAGCAGGGTAATCGCGCTGACATGCGCAGTTAAAGTCCCCACAGCAAACTTCAGAGCATAGTGTTTTAGCATGGTTAACTGAACAATGCCAAGGCTGGCGTGAAACAAGTTCACGTCGTTGCAACAGAATCCTCTGTTGCAATTTGCTGCATTTCGTGTGCCTATAGAAGACACATGATGGGTGTTTTTTTTTATCACTGAAACTATACTATGAAATGTCTGACCCCAGATTTTACAAAGCACTAAAGATTCATCTTAAGATGAGTTTTGTCAGTATTGCCATCAATGAATTGTATTGTGACATCACACTTTGCTTAGCAATAATTAAGAGTGATTTGCAGTTGAGATCAGTCTTAGCTCTCTGTGAGATTGAGGTATGAGGATATCTTGATGAAATAATATTGGAATACGTCTTTAAATTCTGTACATAAATGCTATTATTAGGATCATTAACATTTCTGACCGTGTCGAGTGTAGACTTTGTTGCACGGTGGGTGTACACTTTACACTCTGCATTGTGATACATAAGAAATATTTTAGGTAGCTCGAACCACGGAGGAAAGAAAAGCTCGAATCTGGAAAAAAACACCTGCATAGGCCTGTATATTATTACATAACAACATCGATAAAGGGCAAAAATATATTGTCATTGTTTTGATATCTACAGAAGGGTCAGTTGGTTCATTGCTTGCTTTCATATCTCCAGGCACTGTCAGTTTGTCATACCGATCTGTATGAAACACCTGTTTGAAAGGACAGCCTTTTATCCCAAGCCGACAGACAAGATAGAAACAGCTGCCTCTATTACAAAGAAATTAACCTCACTAGAAGACATCCATAGCTTTATCTTCGATAATCCCCCGACGACCAATTTCAGAAATGGTGCAAGACGGGTAGGCCAATGTCCACGGAGAAAATCAATTCACAGCTGCAGTTGCCAGTAAGAAGACCAACAACGTTGTTTGGGAAAACATCTGGACTGTGAAGGTTGTCCAAAAAACGACTACAAGAACATGAATAACAAGTAGGCAAGGAGGAAAACGCGAATTCAGCAACAACAACATCAGCAACAGAGCAATAACACCACCACCACCACCACCAACAACAACAACAACAACAACAGCAACAGCAGCAGCAGCAGCAGCAGCAGCAGCAGCAGCAGCAGCAGCAGCAGCAACAGCAACAGCAACAGCAACAGCAACAGCAACAGCAACAGCAACAGCAACAGCAACAGCAACAGCAACAACAACAACAACAACAACAACAACAACAACAACAACAACAACAACAACAACAACAACAACAACAACAACAACGGCGATGGCGACGACGACGACAATGACGACGACGACAACAACAACAATCAGCAGTAGCAGCAACAAGAACAAAAAGCAACAACAACAGCAACAGCAACAACAACAACGGCAACAACAACATTAGATCCAAGAACAAGACTGACGATATATCTCGCTATCGCCACATTTCTCAACAAGCGCTTAAGCGAAGGAAACAGAGAAATAAAAGACGTGCGCCCCCTCCAAGAAAACAAGAAAACAAAAAATATAAGTAACTGAAAGCGCGGTGTCGCACCCAGTAATCAGAAAACTGATTTACGGTAGACGTCAAGGAGAAGAAACTGCATGTTTATAAGAAATGACTCGTTCTGTAAGCAAAGGTTCCTCCACAACGAACTTTTACCCACACTGTCTTGATGAATGCTTCTTATAATTGAAGAGCCCTGACTCGGAGTACGACAGGTAGTTTGATTAACTCGCTTCCTACAAATCAAGCACTTGGCGTGAACTTGGAGAATCGGAGCAAAACGTCAACGTTCTTCTTGGACAGTCATATTACCAGGGTGGCAGGGGATTAAGATCGGGTAGTAAAGTGTAGTGAAGTAAGCGGTAATTAGAGGAGTCTTGATTTATTAAATGATGTTTTAAAGTCCGCCTATACCGAGTCGTTCTTAAAGGTATCGTACACGTTTGGTAATGACTCGAAACAAATATTAGCATACAAACCTACTTGGTAACAAGCAACGGAGAGCTGTTGATAGTATAAAACATTGTAGGAAACGACTCCCTCTGAAGTAACGTAGTTTTTGAGACAAAGGTAATTTCTCACTAAAATAATAAAAACTTCTTGCAAGAAGTTTTTATTCCTATCTGTAAGCACACAAATTTGTACAACAAGGGTGTTTTTTCTTTCATCATTTTCTTGCAACTTCGATGACCAATTGAGCCCAAATTTTCACAGGCTTGTTATTTTACGCATATGTTGGGATACACCAAGTGAGAACACTGGTCTTTGACAATTTCCAAACGTGGTCAGTGCCTTTAAGACCAGCGAGATGGTTCACTAATAGTGTATATGTATACAAATCTGAACGTGTGTAAAAAATGATGCATGGAAACAAATTACGGCTGAGAAGCACAGACATTTTTTTCTTGAGCAATCTAGTTAAGAAATGATCTCGCCAAATGTCAAGACCTTGTACATGTATTTCGTCTCACGTGAGAGACATGTTTAACTTTGATATAGGCCTTTGTGTGTGATGTATTTTGTAGTAAGCATGTACAATAAGCACACCCTTGCACGCCATTCGGATGTAGAGGTTGTTAATTAAAAACCCTGGACATCAAAACAATTTCACCTTACCCCTGACCTTACTTTGTTATTGATTTTTGTCTCTCAAGGTTGAGGGATGATAAACACTTGTATTTACAATGAAAACACAAGCATGATCTAAGCATCTTTTCTGACAATGCAGGTCCTTGTTAATCAAGGTTTGCAAATTCAATATATCAGCCTTTATTATTTTGTTGGATATCTGCATTCAGAGATCAATTGGGACAAATTTAATAGAAACTTGTTTGTGAATGTTAAAAATGTCACCCGAACTGATTTCTGAGATTCTTTTTTGGATCCACGCGCATGAATTGATTGCTTTCCAGCAGTGAATAGCGAAGTGTCAATTCAAATGTTTGACGCATCATACCAGAGCTGTAGTTGTAGCGAGTATCCCTGTCCCTCTGTACGATTCTCACCAGTGCATCAGCTAATTGGGACGTGGGGCGTGCACGAAGCTGACAGCGTATTTTGTTTTCTTCATTTTTTGCGCTCCTTTCCTTTTTTAGCCTTGCCACTGAGGGACACGAGTGATGACACTTGGAGTGATTTCCACCTGTTAGAACCGCCACACTTTATTGTTATCACTCTAAGTGACAAAATGGTATGGAGATTCATAGAGAACGACCTTTCCAATTTAAGTCTTCTAAATTGTTGGTTTGCTTTGCTGATAGCGATACGTCAATTGAAGATTTTTTTGTTGCAAATTGATCCAATTCTAGGCCGTCATAAACAGATCCGAATTACTTGCCGCTGGAATTCATTCAAATAGCTTTATCGGGGAAAATGATGTAGGTCTGCCGGATTGGAATTACTAGAATTGATTTCTTTTACATGGAATAGCAATGGTGATTGGTCGATGACGTTGTTGCCCTCAAGGCATTTTGTCCTGGCTGCCTTAAAGTGGCGCTGTAAGCTTGTATTAGTAATGTTGGGAATAGGCTGATATCACAGTATAACTGCAACAAAGCACGTGGCCAACATTTGTATTTTTTGAAGACAAGTATCTGCGCTTTGTTTGCAACAACTTATACATGATATAACAAACCTGTGGAAGTTTAAACTCAATCGGCAAAAGGAATCATGACAAAATAGCGGAAAAAGAAGAACAAAAAAACAGATAAAAGACAAAAAACATGTTTTCAAATATCGGAGTTTCAGACTCGCAAGATCAAAACTCACTATTTTACTCATTCCTCAAAGACTATCAGCTGCATTTCAGGTGAAGTTTTCCCACCATGACCATCTTAAAACCATGCAATTTATGTATAATACTGTAAAAACAATTTCAATCTTTACCACTATTTATGCACACCCTTTTACAGTTAAGATACATCGTTAGTATTTGGAGGAGTAAAAAAAAAATATGCTCTCGTTTTTTTTAACAAAACACACTACAACATCAGTAAAAATATAATCACTTCAGGCGGTTATTTGTTGAGATACCACCGGGTACCGGTAAGTTTTGACGGTAAAATAAAAGAGCAGCGCACGCAGTGAATGGATTAATTGTCCACGCAAATGTGCATTGAAGTGACGCCCACAAGGTCCATTAGCAAAGCGGAACCTACGCAGATGTGATGGTCTTACGTACGAGGTATCAAGGTCAGAACTATTTAAATAGGAAACACGGATAGGTGGACAGCTTGGTTAAATGGCAACGCTTCAGAAGTTAATTAAGAACTGACCTGTACAAAAACAAAGCAATGAAGTAAAGGTATAAGGTACTCCTGTTATTAAACGTTGAAAGATAAAAAACGTCCATTATAATTGGCCTTCACAAACGGAGCTGTAAATCAACCTTACTTTTAGTGATGTGTGATAGAAAAGCGCCTTTTCAACCAAGTCCATACAGTGAGTGTGATTTGTAATATACATAAAGCATTTTGAAACAAATCACAATAATTTGAGGTGTTAAGAATGGAATGACTCCACTGTACGGAGCCCCTTAAGGGACAGGTAAAACAAAAATGAAAAGGTAAAACAAATATCAAAATTATTTTGTTCCCTCGAAATATTATTTCGTTCCCTCGAAATAATGTATCGAGGGAACGAAATAATATTTCGGGGGAATGAAATAATATTTCGAGGGAACGAAATAAATTTTGTTTACCTTTCAATTTCTTTTAACCTGTCCCTTTAGGGCCTCCGTACCACTGCTTGTCCATTACAACGCGGATACAGGTCAATTTCGATCAAGGAGTTCGTCAATAAGACGTTATATGACTTGACTGTTGGGTCATCGCGATGAGGAGTCCAGCCAATATTTACCCGGCAGTTTAATAAAATCTCCCGTCTCCTAGCTGTAGATCCCAGTCCTGCAATCTCGCGAGAACAAGACGTCGTTATGTACACTTATAGACACTATTACGTTCTTCACAATCACAGTCATGTCCCTATAAGATTTGTGTTATACACCACTAATAGCGGCAACCTCCATGAACTTATTGGAATCCCAAGATCCCCAAGAAAGCCTTAAAAGGAGGGCCGGTAAACCTTTGGTAATTACTCCGAAAAGTATTGACTATAAAAACTAACTTGGTAAAAAGAACTGCAGCTGTTGATAATGTATAACATTTTGAGAAACGATTCCCTTCTAGATGTCTTTAAAGACATACATCTTTAAAAAAAAGACGACAGCATTGATTCGCAATGAGGAGTCTACTCTCTTTAAGTTTTAGAATGAAATTCGATCTAATTGATTGAAACTAGGGACAAAATCATCTGAAGTTGTCACTAGTTTCAATCGATTGAAGTGAATTTCAATCTAAAACTATAAGAGAGTACGAAACAAGAGGAACTGGTGTTACTTCGAAATCGCGTCTCGATGCCAGACTATTTCACGGCTTAAAAAATACAAACCGGAAATGCAAGATGAAAACTAATTGGTAACATGTCCACAATTCGATCTAGACTTTCATTTTTGACACGTCTTGAAGATTAGGCAAATAGATCCATTCAAGTCTTGAGGCCCTTTCAATTATTTGGCTACTTAGCAGCGATGCGTTGCTTCTCAAAACATGCTCCTGGTCATGCCAGCTTCAACCGGATTGACTTTTACACTGGCCACTGTCTGGTCATAATTGAGTCTTTAATTAAAATGTAAATCCCTTTAAAACCCTTCAGGAAATACTGTCTCTTCCCTCCTAAGATGCTCTAAACCCTAAAACAGCCATAGCCGCATTTCATTTTGAGCTGATGATAAGTCCGCCGGAACGAGAACATCTTTGTTGAAATTCTTTCAGATGATTCCATCCAGACACTTCTGTAAACAAGACCACTTTAAAGGCATCGTACACGTTTGGTATTGACTCTGAAAATTAATGGCAATAAAAACGTACTTGGTAAGAAGTACAGCAGCTTCGGATAGTATAATGCATTTTGAGCAACTTTTCACTTCGAAGTACAGCGGTTATGGAAAAATATATAAATTTTTATCCCCAAAACATTTGAATCTGAGAAGCGTTACGCGTTACACTTCTCAGAGTTTGTTTTCCAATGCAGATTATTCTTCCTGCGTGGACATAACCGTTCCAGCTTTTCGGCAATATCTCAAAAATACTACCACCTTTTCAAATGAAATTTTCACAGGTTAGTTTTATGGTATATATCTACAACTATATAGGTTTGAAACAAACATGGCTCCAGTTACCAAACGTATACAATCCCTTTAATAAACAGCAGTGCTGTAGTTGAGTCCCCGTTGTCTGATTCCGAGTCCGAGTGCAAGCCCCACCAAAAATGGACTTGAGGCCGGTCTCGACCGGGCTCGAGTCCCCCAACACCGATCAACAGATACAAATTGATTTTGACTCGATGTCGATGTGATAATAATTAATTCAAGTCCATTCCATTCCATTCCATTCCATTCAATTCAATCCAATTAATCTTTATTACATCCCCAAAAGGGTAATTAAAATGCTCGCATAAAGTAAAAACATTGAAACATCACGAGAACATAATAATAATAATTGGTTCTCATGTAGCGTACATTACCTAGTAGTATCTAGATCAAGGTGCTTTACAGCATTATTATCCCTGTTCATCAGGCATACTTAGACTATTCCTGTAACTTTCTCAACCCCCTGGGGAGCATGCACCCCCTAAGCTGCTTATAATATTAGCGCTAAGGGTAATCCAACACAATACCGTCTCAGCCCTCTCGGGTTCCCGTTTATACACCTGGGTTAAAAGAAGCAATTATGGTTGAGTGCCTTGCTCAATGGCACAAGTGTCATGACCGGGATTCGAACCCACACTCCAATGATTTAATCATCAGAGCTTGAGTCCGATGCAGTAAACCACTCGGCCACGACACACCATAATGTCGACGTCTGGTGAAAAAAAATTGGTTTTGCATATTCTACTCCTCTCGTTTCTTACAACAATGAAATGCAGCGACTTGGGTGTTGGTAAATAGATGGGTGCATGCCATTCCGTTTCACCTCACCCCGCCCAGTCCCCACCTCATGCTGCCAGCAAGGTCCAACCATCCAAAGACGACAATATTGACTAATAAGTTAAAAGTTATGGTTGGGTTTTGAGGCATTTCTTGGTTAGGTTATTCAGTTTGCGGTAACACCATGTGTTTGCTGGGTAGACTGTGTTCTTTGAGAACTTGTCTTGCTATTTATTCCTTTCAGAAGAACCAATCAGAGCAGTGACTGACTGAATCTACCCATCAAAGTAGATATACACATGGTGTTACCGCAAACCGAATATACAATTTATGAATGAACAACATCAAGAAATTTTGCTATCATTAAGAACCACCTCTTCTCATTTTGTATGTTGAAAAATTTAAATATCTACAAGTAAACACTTGGAAGGAAGCTTCCAAAGAATGTAACCAATACTTCATGGGATGGTATGAGCAATTACAGACTTATTGTAATTATTTTTTTGTGGGTGTATAGGGAGGTCACAAAATGCGATAACGCTCTGTCTAGCCTACTCATCGCAGCCAAGGGAATTCGCTCCAAGAGCACACGATTTACATCGAAGACAAAATCGAAATTATTACTTTTTCAATATATTATTAATTTCGGTGTGCGTGATACAGATATCGAACTTTACTGTCCTCGCGACCGAAATGTGCCAGACGTCTCTGTCGCATTCATTACTTGCTCCGATGGCTCCACTCCTAATGGAATTGCCTCCCTAAGAAGTCACTAAAGGGGGAACTTATTAAATTCATTGTTCATCATCGTGAGGACGAAACACCGGACTTGCAATTTACTAGTGTAGTACGCCTCTCACGTTCATGTTTATACATTTTGATTCTAAAATGTCTTAAGTTTAACCTCATTGATGGGGGAAAAAAGAAGAAAACATTCGAACTCTCTTCAAGAAATGATGTATGATTGCCCTAAACTTCTGGAGCATTTCATCAAAGAAAGGCCGCGCATTTTACTAGTGTAGTACGTCTCTCACGTTCATGTTTAAACATTTTGATTTTAAAATGTCTTAAGTTTAATCTCATTGATGAGGGAAAAAAAGAAGAAAACATTCGAACTCTCGTCAAGATATTATGTATGATTGCCCTAAACTTGCGCAGCATTTCATCAAAGAAAGGCCGCACATTTTAAGAAAACGCATGAGATGGTCGCTGATTTTACTTCTCTTCACACCAATGTTTTCATCTTCCCTAATACTAAAAGATTCCCCAGGCGAGACGTGTCACAGACGGTGTTTTAAAACTAATGTACTCTAAAACCTAAATGGAAAATTTAAAATCAGGTTTATCGGCAGTACTGTAACATCGCTCTTAATTAATTTGAACATTGTTCTGTCATTCTTTGGATGATAAATACAGCCACTAGATTATACCCAAACATGCAGTTCCTGTTATTAAATTAGCCCCACGGGTCTCAAAGCATTGGCGCGGTCCACTGCTACGTGTTGGAGAATAGACTGTGCAAGTCGAGAACGAGAAAACAACTCGAACAAAGACTATATTTGAAATCAAATCTACTTTTTCAATTCTATTATTACCAAATTCTAAAAAAAGTAAAAATACCCATGCCAGTTGCTGTAAATACAATTTCAACTTTTGTATAATACAAACAATCTGTTTAAATAAACATTGAAACGAGAAATAAACCTGATGATAAGGATGCTTGTTTTTAGAAACCCACAGAGGACTAACGCCCGAATCTGTGCGACCATTATAGGTTTAATGAAAACATGAACGTCAGTTGGGCAAAGTTCTTAATTATTTACAAGTATAACTTAAAGGAGGTCAAGTCTTATTTCCTGGCTTTCTTTGTTGATTTGTTAAATTTATTTTACTTTCATGAAATATTATTTCATGGCTAGATGTTACTTTCCCTGCATTCAGTTACAGGAGTTGGGCTACATAACCTGGCCATAGGTCACGTGCTAAATTTAGGTCACGGGCTAAATTTTGGGGTCAAACGTTATCATGTATATTTTGGTGTAAAACAGTAGTTTTTGGTCCGGGCGGTTTTCCAGAGACTGACTGGAAAACATTAATTAAAATTAAAATATAATATTGACACATAAACTTAAAAAACAAGAGTGGGTAGCGAAGTCATTAGTTTGTACTGAATCTATAATTAGACTGCGTTGAGAATTGTGAAAGTGTTAATTTTTCCAATAATCTGAAGTTAGATCTGTTTTCTGGAAGGATGGACAAAAATGGAATCCAACGTATACTGTTACTGTTTTTGCAATATCAATATATTTATATATTTACAAGCATTTTACCAAAGCTTTGTCCCCTCTGGCAACTTGCATTATAGACACTAAACAATGCAGAGAATCTAAAACTGTTTTTTACTCTCACTTTTATTTTTGTGTGAAACTTGTTAGAAGAAAACTGGCTTAAACACGTTTACTAAGAAATAAACATAAATTGTGCCCTGCTGCATCGAACGGTTGCGTAGCCCTAAAATGCAGCTTTAAAATGTTGTGCATAAATGTAGCCTGAGTGGACACAAATCGGGATAAGAGGAATGGAGCACAATGTCTCTCGGGACAAATTTACAAATACCACGATCTGATAAGCATGGAATTGCAACCCATCCTCTACAGGACGGCAACAATGCTTTTAGGAGAGTACACCAATGCAAGTTGCAAGATGGCTTCATTAGGTACAGAGTTGGGGCTACATTCAAGTCCAGGAAACATAACGGTCTCGGGTGGGCACCCCCCCCCCCAGAATAGGAGATATCCAAGCAATCCAATCTCCTGGGTGGCACAATGTGGTGTGGAGGATATTGAACTCGTTTTGTCATCCTACCTGTGTTTCAATTGCGTGTTAGTTGCGTGGGAACATGATATGTAATCTAGATCACCGCTTGAGGGCGTGCGTGCGAGAGCTTAAGTTTCTCTCTTGTGCCTGTCATCGCATCTTGAAGGGTATCTTATAGATTTGTTGGCTACAATGCTTTACGGGTACTACGGAGAAGGCTTGGGGTTTCCCTGTCAGATAGAGGAACATGTGGGAGGAAGATAACAGGGGAAAAAAGATGAAGACAAATTCCCTATAGGCGCTTATGTATTTATGATCTAGAAACTGAGCAGCTGAAAACTATGATGTTATGAAACAATTCAAAACATCTTAGAGAAGCAGGAGCAGTGGCGTAATTAAACATTTTCATTTGGGGGGGGGGCAAGTGGGGGCAAAGATTAAATTTGGGGGGGCCAAAGAAGTGCAAGATTATCATTAAATATGTTAACTGATAGTTGATACACACTAGCTGATACACACCAATGCAGTTCTAAAACAGTCAAGTCTAATACTGGTAATTCATGTATACCAAGAAGTCACGACAGTATAACTCGCTCATAATAAACCTATACAGGCCTGCATCACTGTCCTTCCATGTAATATTCCTCCTTAAAGGCACTGAACACGTTTGGAACTTGTCAAAGACCAGTGTTCTCACTTGGTGTATCCCAACATATATGCATAAAATAAAAAGCCTGTGAAAATTTGGGCTCAATTGGAAATTGTCAAAGACCAGTGTTCTCACTTGGTGTATCCCAACATATATGCATACAATAAAAAGCCTGTGAAAATTTGGGCTCAATTGGTCATTGAAGTTGCAAGAAAATGATGAAAGAAGAAACACCCTTCTTGTACAAATTTGTGTGCTTTCAGTTAGGAATAAAAGGCTCATGCAAGAAGTATTTTATTATTTTAGTGAGAAGTTACCTCTTTCTCAAAAACTACGTTACTTCAGAGGGAGTCGTATCTCACAATGTTTTATACTATCAACAGCTCTCCGTTGCTCGTTACCAAGTAAGTTTTTATGCTAATATATATTTTGAGTAATTACCAAACGTGTACAGTGCCTCTAAGGCTGCCCGATGACATCATGGGGAAGCCTATTCTAGATGTTTACAGCGACTGGTAGGATATCCTTGTCATAATCCAGCAGGGTCTGGGCTCTTCTAACGCCAGGGGGATACTGTTGGGAGCATTACTCAGACAAGGACAATCCAGAGCGTCTCCTGCTCAGTGGCGTCACCAGAGGGGGGGGGGGGCAGGGGGGCCTGCGCCCCCCGCTCAGAACCCTTGCCCCCTGTGCACAATTTGTCGATAGGCCATACAAAGTCCCCGGCTTCATTAGGAGTTCAGAGTTGCCCAAGCATGTTTCTGTGCTTTTTATTTTATTTACAGTCCTTTTAAAGTTGCTGTGCGTGCTCCTAGCCTGTTGTTGCTGTTATTTTTCCACAGGGATTTTTTGATTGCCCCCCAGCGCTGTTTGTGTCATGTTGACCATAGCTGGCGGGTTTTAGTTTGTTTGGTTGTCGTAATTTGCAGTTCTGTTTTTCAACAGTCAGCAGAAATGCCGGTAGCCATTTTTGTTTTTAAATGTATTAGTGTGGGGACACGAAATACAAGTCAATATTGAAGTTCTCCAGGGAATAGTCACAACATTGGAATCACACAGCACTCTGATTGGCTATGTGTATGAAGCAGTGGTTGTATTTAACCCATCGGGCTCTATTTAGCCTCCAGCCTTTTATTGATTTTCCCCACGAGGAATGGGCGCGAAAACACTCCGTTGTCACTCAATAGTGTACAAAATAATTATCATTACACGAGCCCAGCAATATCTCTATACAGAATATTATTATACCGCTGCCCATTCTACGACCACAGCTGTCTACGACTACACTGGGGCGCCCTCTGCTCTAACTTTCAGAGAAGCAGATAACTTCTTAGACTGGTCCCCTGTCTTTATCCGCAAGGATTAACTGGTCCCCTGTCTTTATCCGCAAGGATTAAGACAGGGACTGGTCTTACAGGCCCAATTATTTCATTGGATACAATGATTTCATTGGATAAACGTGCAGTGACGTAAGCTTTCTATATCTGCGGTATGATTGGTCCAAGGTGATGTACTTTGTCAGCTTGCACTTTCGGTCGTCTGCATTGTTTGTATACAGGCATGTAATGTTATTTGATTTACTATGTGTACATGTACGTGTGAAATGACTGGGATCAACTGGCAGGATCCTGCTCAAGGCCGGTGTGGCAGGAGATTCTCCCCCCCCCCTGGAGATTCTGTGTCCCCCCCATACGGCAAACTGTGTACAAACTACTTTTGATAGCGCCCTCTTTTGAATCATCCTCCTCCAGCCAATGTTAATTTCCCGTATGGGGACAGAATCTCCGGGGGGATAGATTTTCCTGGGACACCTGTATCTTGCGTTATTCACGAGCGTCGAAGTGTGACGTCAGATGTTCAGGCCAATAACTTCTTAGACTGGTCCCCAGTCTTTAACCGCAAGGATAAAGACAGGCACTGGTCTACACAGGCCCAATGATTTCATTGGATAAACATGCAGTGACGTAAGCTTACCATATCTGTGTTATGATTGGTCCACTCTGAAGTGACGTAGCTTGTCAGCTACCTTCTTTCGATCGTCTGCTGCATGCACGTGTGCATAATGTTGGTATGGAATGTTGTTTTATTACTACTAATCTCAGTCCATGTGAATTGGATGCGAGGTCAAAGGTACATCTGGCAGGATCCTGTCAGGCGCTCAAGGCCGGTATCTGGCGTTATTCACGAGCCTCGAAGTGTGACGTCAGATGTTCAGGGTAATCATTTCTGGTCAGACACACCACCTGAACATACACAAGCCCCTTACGGCCTCTCACCCTATCCTGTTTCACATCAAACACATTTTAGTTATTTCTAACCATTTCAATTAAATGTGATCCAACAATTTCTGTCGTCCAACGGTCTCTTGCTGGTTGTTCAAAAGGCATTAAAGGTATTAATTTTGTCTCGTTATCATATTAATTTATTCAGCAAAGTGGAGTTTTGATGCAATTTTCGTCGGTGTAAGTGCATTTTCATGACATTTTGTTTGATGACATTGAATACCACATTGACTGGCAGCCATTTTGCTGTGAAGCTGCCCTATCACACCGGATTTGTTCATGAATATATTCTACATTCTGAATGACTACACTATCTGATGCCGGTATGTTTTCCACTATATCATCTGTGCTGTGTTTGCTGGCAATTATATCTTCAGCCTTGGCTTGCAAGACGTCTTATTACTCATATGTACTTGACGAACTAAGTGACTTTGATTGTGAGTGCAAATCAGAATTGAATCATCATATTCCACCGAGTCTGTCATTTTACCAACAAATTAACAGTGGATGGGGTTTACCACGGAGGAATGTTCTACATCTATGGCTCCTCGTACCTTATGACTGTCATTATCGTCGTAATCTGTCCACTCATATGAGCTCATCTAACTTCAAGAACATTGGCAATCATGTTTTACTATATCCTAACCATGTTGCCACTTTTCGTATTCGGGTATTCCCATTGCTAGCTGGGGATATTGAACTTAATCCAGGACCTGAAACTAATCCTCAAAGTCATCAAACGGTGTCCTTATGCTACCAGAATGTTCGGAAAAAACAAGATGGTTGACTACAAATCAGCTCTACATGCCAACATCTTAAGCAATAACTTCCAAGTCGTTTGCTTATGTGAAACCTGGTTAAATGAGCACGTTCTCGATGATGAACTATCCTTCAAAGATATTGCCATACATCGGCGTGACAGAAACAACAACAAGAGAGGAGGGGGACTTTTGACGTTGGTGAACAATTCGATCATCTCCAGACGACTTTCCCAGTTTGAAAGGAATGATTGTGAACTAATGTGGATTGAACTGAGTGTTTCTTCTGGAAAGAAATGTATCGTTGGACTATATTATCGTCCTCCTAATGCAAGTACTGACTCTTTAAACTCACTTCAGCTATCTCTTGAGTCCATGTTAGTGCAATACAACGGATATGATTTTATACTGATTGGAGATTTTAACTTACCTGATTTTAATTGGCCTGGTGATGGTGCGTTTACTATAGCTAAAAACAGCGTTCTTAATACATTTTTCTGTGACCAAATTTTGAATGAATTTTCCCTTGTGCAATATAATACCAATCCGACTCGTTTAAATAATGTTCTTGATCTTGTTTTTTGCAACGATAACTCTACTTTTAACTGTGATGTTGTAATTGGAGATAATATTTTTGAATCTGATCATGAATCTCTTTTTATTGAATTTGATCTTGGGAAAATTCGTCCTAGAAGTTATAATACTAGAAATGTGTATGACTTTGCCAAGGCAGATTGGCTTTTGATGGCTGACAGGTTTCGTGATTTTCCTTGGAGCATTTTAGATTCTACTGATAATGTCAATGACTCTGTTGAATTGTTTTATTCTATTGTAAATACAATTGTCAATGAGTGTGTTCCTATTGTGAAACCCAAAAAGCACAGTCCCCCTTGGTTTGACAGCAAAGTCAGAAAATTGTTAAAATTGAAAAGTTCAGCTCACAAGCTCATGAAAACCTATAGAACTCCCTACCACTGTGAAGAGTTCAGGTCAGTCAGACGTGCTTTTAAACATTTATGTAGGTTGAAGCGTGACCTGTATGTTTCTAAACTGTCAGCTAAACTAAAAGAAAATCCCAAAAGATTCTGGTCTTGGTTGAAATCCAACCACAAACAATCCCCGACCCCTTCTGTTATCACTCATGGTAACAGGCAGGCTTTCACAAATGTTACTAAAGCTTCTTTATTTAATGATTATTTTTGCTCTGTTTTTAGTAGTGATGACAACATTGACGCCTTTCCAGATCTTCCTGCATATCCAGTTGGTGCGTTATCGTCTTTTGTGGTGAGCAGGAATCGTGTCGAACAGCTTCTCAAAAAAATCCATCCCCATAAAAGTTCTGGTTGTGACAACGTTAGCAATAGAGTTCTTAAGCACTGTGCCTCTTCACTTAGTATTCCTGTCACTAGTATTTTTCAGAAATCCCTGAATGTTGGCATTTTTCCTACAATTTGGAAATCTGCTAATATTTGTCCAATTATATAATGTATTATATAGTATATAACTCATGTTGTTGAGTAGGTGTGTGGAAAACAATAGCAAGAAAACAAGAAGATAATATTTGACTAAAATTTAGTCAATCATTATTATGCGATATCATTTAATGATATCGCATCTCCTTCTATTCGACTTTGTGACTGTCTCCAAGAAAAATAATACAAAGTTTCATCTAACGTCCGCTCCCGAAAAGAGCTTCACTCTGGAATTCCTCAATTTTTTTGCGGCTTTCCCGCATCTTACAGTAAATCAACTTCCTGATGTAACATCTTAGTTCTTCTTTTCTAAAATCACCATTGTTTTGTTGTTCTCCATCCCCCCCCCTTGGACCTCACCTTGATGGCCTCTTGAAAAGCTTTATGATCGACACAAAAGATTCCCTTTTCCAGGACATGCTGTTTTCATAAAACAATAATTCTCTAGAGGTTAAGTCCATTATGCAAAAAAACAAAAAAACGGTTTTAGCTTTTAGCATTACATAGGCTGATGTATAACCTTCAGATTCTTTTAGATTTCTGAAAATAATGTCACCACTAAATGCAGTAGAAAGCGTTTTTCATTTTGAAACAAATTTCAATACGTTGGGCCTTGGCTTTGATTATAAAACAGCGCCGTAGGATACACTGCAAACACCGGGTGTTAAAATTGACACCATGGGTGTTGACACATACAGATACCAAAAAAGAATCAAAATTTACACTATAGGGTGTTTGAATTACGCTAATTTATATCAACACAATTATATTGGTGTTATTTTAACACCCTATGGTGTTAATTTTGATTCTCTTTTGTGTATCTATATGTAACGACACCCATGGTGTCAATTTTGCAGTGTACTAGGGGAACATTTTAAGGGGGGCACACAGGGGTGCACCACTACTGGCCAGTTCAAACCGTAGTGCCTGTCTGCATTTCTCTTTTAAACGAGCCCATTTTCAGCGCTCTTGTTGTGCCATTTACTACTTTTCTAAGATAATCTAACATGGCTGTAAAAACAAACACATTTTCAGCGTGTAAATGGAAAAACAGTTTTAAAAACGTTGAAATTATCAAATGATAATCGAAAAAGTTCAGATTTCAAAAGTGGGCACCCGGGTAAACGTGCCCCGTGCCCCCGTACCCCCGTTCCCCCGTGTCCCCGTACCCCCGTTCCCCCGTGCCCCCGTGCCCCCGTGTCCCCGTGCCCCCGTGTCCCCGTGTCCCCGTGTCCCCTTTACTTTTACGCCATTGTTTTAAAAGCCTTACATCCCTCATCGACTGAACATAATCTCGCTCTTCAAAAAAAAGGGAAACAAATCATATCATTTCGGATAAATTGTAGCAAAATACCTAGTACAATCATGATGACAAATCTCAATGGAGCGTTGGTAAACAGACAAACAACGAATCGTTTTACACGAGAGAGTGTACTAGGTTCCACGCAAAACAATCTTTCAACAAACTTTCTCAATATTTGCGAAAATTTAGCAAGGAATGCAGGACATACAAACAATTACTGTCCTTTCACAACAGGCTCATTTTGAAATATTTCGCAGGCACGGTAATATTAAGCACAAGCACAGTGCTCAATCATGGATGGTTTGACTCATGCGTTATTACGAAATGAGGAATCCATTTATTTAGCGTTGTGGCAAATACCAAAATGCATTCATTTGTACAAAGCGCTTTGCGGGCAGGTCTGTTGTTGAAACCATTCTCGAACCGACCCAAGCAGCAAAAACCGCCCAAAGGCTTCAGAAGAAAGATATCTTTACAAGTAACCATTTCAGGCTGAGGGTACTGCATAAGATATCGATTTACTTAGTAAGCATTTTTGGCTTTCAACATGTTTTAGCGATACAGACTATAGATTCGAAGTAAACTTGTGGGTACAACGATATGTAAAACTCTTTTGGGAGTATAGTGTTCGCTCTGAGAAGAACCGGTGTGGTCTCGGCGTTTCGAACAGTATATACTATAATCGTCTTTCGGACAAACATCACTTATATTGTAGCAAATTATGCATTTGAACAGCCAACAGTTGAGTCAAAGTCAGTGTTTGCGTCGAGTTATGGAGAGCACCTTCACAGCTAAAAATGTAAAAAGAAAATTGTTCATTTCTCAATACCATCCTTCTTTTCATCTGCAAATTAAACATCAGTCCAGTGGTCAAGATACCTGCGAGGATTTTTGTCAGGCTGACGCCTTTACTTCACAATGACACACATGCAACAATATAAGAAGACTAGAGCAATTTGTTCAACTGGGGCAGGTACACAAAGGAAATGAATAATTTGTGTTGTTGCTTGTCGATTAGTGTAACCTTCCCAGAAGTGTAACAGCAATTCTGGAAAAAAACCTTCACAGAGGCTCGATTTTAAATTTCTACAACGAAGAACTTTGAAGGACTTTCAATTCAATACAAAGGCTAGAAACACACAAGAAGAACCAAACTAAACCAAATCCAGGGATCCAAATCCGAAGACAATCTCCAACAATAATATGACAGGAATAAGATTCGCTCGGACCTGCGCCTTTTCCAAATTATCTGGGATGGGCTGAAATACACACATGTGCATCAGACCACGTTCCCCGACCCCCGGTCACCTTTTCCTGTTTATGAAAGATTCGACTATCAATTCAATTCAAACTCACATTTGTTTCCATTATGATGACAATGTCCAAACAATACATTAAAAACCCCCACAAAAACATAAACAAAATAATATTAAAATGGTTTAAAGGCACTGAACACGTTTGGTAATTGTCAAAGACCAGTGTTCTCACTTGGTGTATCCCAACATATGCATAAAATAAAAAGCCTGTGGAAATTTGGGCTCAATTGGTCATCGAAGTTGCAAGAAAATGATGAAAGAAAAAACACCCTTGTTGTACGAATTTGTGTGCTTTCAGATAGGAATAAAAGGCTTCTTGCAAGAAGTCTTTTATTATTTTTAGTGAGAAATTACCTCTTTCTCAAAAACTACGTTACTTTAGAGGGGGTCGTTTCTCACAATGTTGTATACTATCAACAGCTCTCTGTTGCTCGTTACCAAGTCAGTTTTTATGCTAATGTATATTTTGAGTAATTACCAAACGTGTACAGTGCCTTTAAAGAAATAACCGTAATGTTGCTCTATTGTGTACATCCACTGCAAATAGTTATTGTCATTCTTTGCATTGTACTAAAAAATTGGGGCTCGATCGGAACATTCTTCTTACTTGGGTTTAAAAAGACCGTTTACGTTATAGGGCCTATCATGGAGCCTCCATGCTGTATCATAATAGTTCGTGTACATAAGCATGTTGCGATTTTGCACATTGTGCTGACAGTGGTACTCTCGTTCCCATCATAGCATCACTACATCCCGAAAAAGAAATTTCGTATGAGCTTATCAGCCATCCCAGCGGTCTTGGATGAGACCGGTGGGGCTGAGAGAAGCAATGACATAAAGACTTGCATTCAATTCTAAATCCTCCGTTTAAATTGTAAAGCTACGCTACCCTACTTGAGCTGACAGTGAATAACGCCAAGAATGAAAAAGAAGCCCTCCAGGTTTGTTTGTTTGTTTGTTTGTTTGTTTGTTTGTTTGTTTTTTTGGGGGGGGGGGGGTTGGACGGCACAGCTCCTCTGCCATCTTCTTCACAAATAATAGCACGCAGTCAAGCATGTTTTTTTGAAAATGTCTGCTTATAAGCTTTTTGGATTTCAAAACAAACATGAGTTATAGGTACCATTAGATGACAATCTTTGGAGACATTGTTCAATAATTGGTGAACAAATGACAAAAATATCTAAGCGATTACCATCGACCAATGGTCCCGGTGTATATATTCATCTGTCTGTTTTAAGTCTATCTCCCAAATTTAAATAATCCAGTTTACATTATATACGTATTATGGACTGGTTGTCTTTTCTACTGTGCATTTCTGTATATTTGTGTCTCTTGTTCTGAGGTTTAATATTGTTCTGAGGTTTAATATTGTAATTTTGAATATTGTAAATTTCATGTAATTCAGCCTTTGGATGCAATGTGATTTTAACAATAAAACCAGTTAATAATACAAAATGGACCGTTCCATTGTTGATAAACAAACCCCGCTGGTTGGCATGGACGGCCGAATGTTAGTCAAACATTCAATCGTGTTAACATAGTTTTATCCAAATTAAACATTTTCTGCAAACTTTCAATTAAAAAAAATACCTCCAATGATAGATTGCTTTATTCCAACAAATCCAACACTATTTTTGAATTGTTTGTGTAACATTGTTACAAACTGTGGCTATTTGTTTTTGTTTTGCACTTATGGCCTTTCCATAGTTTTCGAACCTTGGTTGGCAAAAACTCGGGCTGTGACGTTGCAATAGAAATGTCTATACTTCCACATGAAACACCGTCAACGGGAAACTTTTGAACTCTGGATAGAAGGGGAGATGTCCATTTTTGTCGTGATTGTGAGCATGCGCACATTTCCGAGGACAATGGCTTTACCTGGGAAGTTTGATGCCATCTGGCGTCCCCAAAAGTCTGCCACTGCCAGAAACTTGTCACCAACACTCGAGTTCCTTTTTCAAATCAATATGTACTCTGATGAACGTTTCCAAGAATTATGTGCATTTTCGATAATGCAACTACTCAATATGGTTACATTGCAACCTCGTCCCCAAGGTGTGTCGAGCAGTACGAGGTTGACCGCTCTCTCACCCTGGTATTGGATCATTTGCATATCCAAACTTTTTGGATACGTCCAAATTAGAATAGTCTGGCTGTGAACATGGTGAATACTGAATGTGTACAACTTAACATGTTTACGTTAGACTTTTGTACACCAGTCGTTGTCCAATCAGGGTCCAAGTAAGGAGTTTCCCTCCCATGGTTTACTATTGTAAACATGGTTGGAAAGAAAGTAAACGATGGGGACGAGGTTGGGTTAATGGTGGCTATATTTGTATACCTTTAAAAACTAAATGGACTACGACAAAGTGAGTTGAACAACAAATTGAGAACAACATAGAGAGCCATAGAGAGGAAATGGTACATTGAACAATACGGGATAAAGTTAACCATAACAAAATACGAGAGAAAACAAAAGTCAAGGACATCATTGAAAAGATAAAGGAGATCAAATGGAGACGGGCAGGCCATGTGCCAAGGGTCCAAGACAAAAGGTGGACAAGACAGAATGGCAGCCTAGAACAGGCAAGAGAAAGAGAGGACGACAAAAGAGAAGATGGAGAGATGACATAACAGCACACATGAGCACGGCTATACATGGATCAGAGTGCCTAGAGAGAGAAAGAGGCAAATGCAAGTTTTATGAGGAGGGCTTTGTCCAACAGGTGGACGAACTAAAGCCTTGACGATGATGATGATGAGGATGACGAACTATATTAAAATGATTTAATAATTTACCCTTCCACAAACCAATGATGTACCGTCCCTCTAAGCCAAGAAAACACGTAGGACATTGTCAAATAATACGAGCCAAAAGTCTATATAATTTTCAATAATTGGCTTTTTTGGACAGCGTCTTTCTTGTCTCTTCAAATACCAGAGTACGATGGCCGTGTTTACACACTCCAGCCCGGTGCAAACACGGGCGGTTTGCCTAGGTATAACGGTCGCAAAGAGGAAGCAAGCGCCAGGGTGTGTGATTTCTCGTCAGTGTGGATTCAAACGACGGATCGTAAAATATGAAATTACCCAGGAGTACATTCTGCTTTAAAGGCACTGAACACGTTTGGTAATTGTCAAAGACCAGTGTTCTCATTTGGTGTATCCCAACATATGCATAAAATTACAAGTCTGTGAAAATTTGGACTCAGTTGGTCATCGAAGTTGCAAGAGAAATGATGAAAGAAAAAACACCCTTGTTGTACACATTTGTGTGCTTTCAGATAGGAATAAAAGGCTTCTTGCAAGAAGTATTTTATTATTTTAGTGAGAAATTACCTCTTTCTCGAAAACTACGTTACTTCAGAGGGAGTCGTTTCCTACAATGTTTTATACTATCAACAGCTCTCTGTTGCTCGTTACCAAGTCAGTTTTTATGCTGATATATATTTTGAGTAATTACCAAACGTGTACAGTGCCTTTAAATATCAGACATTCAAATTTGATTCCTCTGTAAATCTATTGTTCTTCTTTTGGCTTGTTACCAAGCATCCTCCCATGTACACACAATTCGTTGTGGAACATTCCTCTCTTCAGAATTCCCACGTGGAGAGGTTTTATTTCTGCTCTCAGTCTCCGTCAAACTGTGCCCCTAAAGGGACAGGTAAACAATCTTTAAAAAAAATTAAAAATAATAATAATGTTCCCTCGAAATATTATTTCGTTTCCTCGAAATAATATTTCGTATTTCATTCCATCGAAATATTATTTCGTTCCCTCGAAACAATATTTCGATGGAATGAACAAACGAATTGGGAACGAAATGTCTATACATTTTTTAAATATTTAGTTATTCACCTTTAATTTGTTTTATTTGTCTCTGTAGGGGCTCCGTACCATAAGATTTAAACAAGGAAACATTTTATGTTTGCCTTTGCACAACTTGTTCAGGCAGGGCAGCCTATAGTGTTCCCATAACAGCACGTTTTATTACCTAGTAGCCTACTTCGTATAACTGCGACTAAGATGAAAAACCAATCTAGTTTCGGTTGAAAATGTTGGTACGCCACCGATCGGTATGTCATTAGCAACGACACACGCGCGTAGCTTTTACGGCAACGAAATTAGGATCGTGCGGAAAACATTGTCATCTCAATGCAAACAGGAATAACGTTATATTACGGCGTCTTCAAATTGGTGGACGCTACGGTTTTAGGAAAATGGAACAGTCCAAAAAAACAGAACCCCCCCAAGCCATACAACTGGCATTTGCATTTCTCTGTAACACAAACAGGAATTTGAATATAAATGGACACAATCCCCAGATAACTCAATTTGAGCAAAGCTTTGGAGACATGTAGTCAAGCCACAGCGGTCAATCTTCAATCTTGTACAATCTTGTTTCGCTGTTACTTTTGTGAACACTTTCTATGCATTGTTGATTTACTCGAGGCGTTCAGTCGTTGGACATGGGATCATCTACATCCCTGCTTGTCATCAATACTGTATCTGGTGTCTTGGGCATCCTTGGTAATGGTCTGGTGAGTCTTGTCATCATCTTTGAACGCTCTATGCACACGAACACCAACGCCTTGATCCTCCACCAAGCAACCATAGACTTCTTGGCATCTGTTTTCACCCTCTTGCAAGCTTACATCCCTCAAGTTATAAATCCAATCCCAGGAGGTGCATCGGGAATAATCCTCTGTTACTTCTGGAACTCTCGCTACTTCCAACTGACTTTCTTCATTGCTTCAACCTATAGCCTGATAGCTGTTACTTTTGAAAGATACTTTGCTATTGTTCATCCGTTTCGCTATGAACGATACTTCAATAATAGAAGAGCCATAGTGCTAACCATAGCTTGTTCCTGGTTCATCGTGCTGAGTATACGATCTTACGTTTTCTTCCAGTGGTCTGTGGTGGACACTGACACTTGCCATCAGAGTGGGATCGGTGTGTCCGTTGGTGTTATCATCTTCTTGATGCAGTATGCCATACCTCTGGCATTGATGTCTTACATGTACGTCCGAATTGCTTGGGAGCTATCAAAGAGCGCCATGCGGGTGGTACCTACGGTGTCCGATCAAGACCCTAACAATCGAAATAGGGGAGGTGAGTCGCTGTTGCGGGCAAGACGTAACACATTTAAAGCTTTACTGATTGTGTTCTTCACATTCGTGCTCTGCTGGTCACTCAATCAAGTCCTGTTTCTCAGACACAATGCAGGGCTGAAGAAAATAGACTTTTCTAGCATCGTCTATATCATATCAGTTGGGCTAATCGCCACCAATGCCTGCATCAATCCATTCATTTACGCCATCAAGTACAAGAAGTTTCAGCGAGCGTTGCGTCGGTTGTTTTACCGCGTAACACGGCGGGAGGATCGCCTTAACTACTCGGACGACTATCCAAGTACTGAGCGGACACCAAACACTCAATAGTCATTAAAAAACCCGAAGAAGAAAGTTATCAAAGAACGAAGGTATTTATCGACACAACTGAACTGTTTTAGGTCTCAGGTTTATAGAGAATCACCCACTCGAACACACTACAATTCTGAATTAGCCCTGGTATTATACAGGATTGGTAGAGCTGACAAAATAGTCGCAGACAGTGTTCATGTTTTGTGTGATCACCTTATAAAACAACAAACCTGTGACAATTTGGGCTTAACCCGTTGTGTGAGTCCGGAGAAAATAGTGAAAAACCACCCACAACTTTCAGCAATCCATGTAAACGCATTGTCCTTAATTTTGGTTGTAACAACCGAAATCAGTTGTTGCGGTTTTTTCAAAAGGTTTTCTGATACAGTTTTATCGAATATGACTTCATTTCAGAGGGAAACATTTTACAGAAAAAATGGTTCTAGTATGAACTTCATAATCAGTAAGCTTTCAAACTAAAATTAAACAATGATTTGTTCATTGTTTTATCCTTACCAATCCTGTATAATATTTTTAATGATTTGATTGCACTTCCGTAGTGCCGTGTTCTAACAATTGTCTTTTTTACACAAGAAAGGAAAACTTCAATCTAAATTGTTATATAATTGTATTTAAAAGAAAATGTATGAATGAATGATTGTCTTGTTTAATAGTTAGATAAATTGCATTATCAGTCTACGCTATAACGAGTGTAGAAAGCTTTATAACTAAGATAAGTTTTTAGAAAATCAGCATTACAAGTTCAAACAACTAGGCCTGAATCAACCCAAATTGTTATAAATTTGTATTACTTAGCTACTTAATTTTTTTTCTTTCTTGATTTCTTTTTGAAGCGGTCGAAATCACTCACTTCCAAAAAAGAAAAAGACTTAATAATTTAAAGTCAAAATATCATTGATAGAACAAAATCAAGAACAAATTAACAAGAAACTTTGTCAGCCCTCGTCAAATATTGGCTTACATCACCACAGTGGCTTTCGCTACGACTATGGCTACGACTTAGCAGCACAGCCAATACAGCCAAAAGGCATTTACTTCCAAACCATATCTTTCACCAACTATCTAGCCTAAAGAGATTTAATTCGAGCACAGATTAATGTGAACAATTGTAACAAAATTGGATTGAGTTCCGTTCCACACCATCCCATAATGGACTATCTTTAACAATCATCCGCAGATAAAAACTAAAATGACGTCATAAATGCCGCCATCTCACCAGCTGATGACACCCTATCATGTGTAAATATGGACGGGCACGTGCGTAATTAATGGTTACAAAACGATTCCGGTCTGAGTGAAGACTTTTTTGGACAAGGAAACACCGGATAAGATCGGCAGTGAATAGGATTCCGTGCAAGCTACAATAGTTACTCTAAGCACGGGAAGGAAGGCGCTGAGGACGCGCGATACCTACCCGTGAATAATAAGCTACTGCAAGGCACGGTCAAGTGTAATGATCAGAATTAAAGGCCAGGCCAGGGGGACACTTTAGTTGAGCCAGAAATGGGTCAGACTTCCTTTTTCAGTCGACGTCGTCAATTGATGATTAGTAATCAGTAGATTCTGAATGGTTGTACTGTATGGTCTTGCGCAACGTACGCGGGCTGTTGTTGCGTCTATCGAATGGTGATCTTAGGAAAACGCCCTCTTGTGTTTTTTCACATTTTGGGTGTTCACATCTGAAACTTCAAAAACTGGGGGTGGTGACTTGATTCTCTCTGGTATCTATAAATTATGTTACACATCGATACGGTGTTAATTTCACCAACGGTATAGTAATGGGGATACAACTAACACCATGTCGGTGTTGTCAGATATAGATACCGGAAAGAATTAATTTAACACCGGGTCGACAGTTTTTGCAGTGTGTGAGATTAGTTGTATAGGATTTGAGGCATTGCATGGTGACGTATCAATGTATATTGGGTTTGCGGTAACACATGTGTATCTTCTTTGCTGTGTAGATTTTGTTCTTGGAGAACTCGTCTTGCTATGTATTCTACTGCGATTAGTTTCATCTTAAAGGTATTATACATGATTGGTATAAGGATACAAAATTTGATTGTTTTTAATTTTAGTCTGAAAGCTTACTGCTTATGAAGTTCATACTAGAAAGCTATTTGTTTCTGTGAAATAGTTCCCTCTGAAATGAAGTCATATTATTCAAAGACACTGTATCTGAGCTGAACAGAGGGCATTGCACACAATGTAAAGTTGTTGTAACCACTCCAGTTTGTTTACTGGTGCTCTAATATTTAGAGAGTACAGCCCGTCATCTGGCTGTGTATTCCTTTCCGAATCAATGTGAATAACGAAATTTGTCGAATCGACCCAGTTTGATGAAATGAGGAATTTTTCTTTGTTAGAGTTTTGCCTGCCAAAAGAATCTACGTCAACAAAATGATTTAATTATACGTTTGTAATAAAAAACAAATCAAATTTGTTTAACGGATTTGTTAATGGTTGTAATGCAATTGTCAATAGTCGTAGGTTTTTCCAGGTCATTTTCGGCAAATAAGCGACCAGTTTAATCCTTAAGTCTATTTCACTCGAATTGAAAGCTCCTCAAAACAGTCATTCATTAATCAATTTGTGTGTAAGAAATTCTTCTTTCGCGTCATGCGATTGAAAACGATAGCCATTGAAATTAACAATCCACTCAAACAGCATTCACATTCGCAGCTGAAATTACCAATGGGGGACTTTTTGGATGCTAGGTGGCAGCAGACTTACCAGGTAATCCAGGCCCGCGAGAATACATTTTTGCAAGGGGGTGCTGGTGTTTTCAAAGACAATTGGCGAGCACGGAGTGCAAGGCCATTACGGCGTGGGGTCTTGGGCCCACTTAAGGGCCCCGGAAGCTTTCGTGCAATCAGAGGCACTATGCTGTGACTTGATTAATATTTGATTTTTTAATAAGACATGCTACACGTAATTATACATTTTTTGAAGTTTTCTAAGTTTTTCGTCCATGTAAGGGTGAATTTATGAAACATGTTTACTAAAAGTAGGGGGTGCTTTGGTATATTCCAGCACCCCCATGTTGGGGGTGCTGCACCACCCACAGCACCCCCACTCTCGCGGGCCTGTGAGGTAATCTATTGTTCTCGGTACTGTGCGCATGCTCAAAACTACGTAAACAATGGAAATTTACCTACTAGATCTGCTGCCACCTAGCGCTCCAAAGGCTCCCAATGCGCCTTCTCTGCTAAATTGAATGCCAATTTGTCAAGGCTAAAATAAACGCATTATAAGTTTAATTAAATATAACGCTATATAAATTTGAATACCTCAAAGTAAAATTGAATGACGGTTTCAAATGCAGAAGCAAAATCGCATCATTACGATTGCATGAAAGTGAAATGGGCTGGGTTTTTTTACGAAAATTACCGGGTACACTGGTTTTAAATTATACGTCTCGTAATTGTTAAAATATTTCAAAGAAAGATGGCCATATCTTTATTTAGGCACAAATGTTAAGATAAATGGTGTTTACTTCGTTAAAATGTGAATAAAACTTTTTAAATAAGAATGTAGTTAAATTAATAGAGTTAATTATTAAAATATTGAACAGAAATGATACAAATTTGATTGCATTGGGTATCCTTTCGGTTTATGTTTAGACACACCTTTCCAAAGGTACAGATGGTTTTGGGTTCGAGTCCCATCAGAGTCGGAAGCTAGGTATGACTACAATTAGCTGTACTGTTCCCAGAAGGACATTGCACCATTTCCCCCAGTATTCCTTCACCCGATGTCCGTTTACATTTTGTAATGCGTTCAAAATTTGAATGCTATAACATTTAATGTTATAACTATTTGTTGCGTATTACAGGGTAAATTTCCACAAGACAAAACATATTGCAGAGGGAAATTCTTGTAAATGGATTGTATACGTTTGGTAATTGGAACTCACTGTTTATTTCAATCCTATATAGTTGTAGATAATATACCATAAAACTAACCTGTAAAAAATTTCATTTCAAATTGTGGTAGCGTTTTTGAGATATTGTCGAAAATCTGGAGCGGTTATGTTCACGCAGGAAGAATAATCTGCAAATAGAATACACAATCTGAGAAACGTTACTGTAAGTAACGCTTCTCAATTACAAATTTATGGCGATAAAAAGTGATATATTTTTCCGTAACCGCAGTACTATAAGTGAAAATCTTTTTACAAAATGCATTATACTATCCAAAGCTGCTGCACTTCTTACCAAGTAAGTTTTTATTGCCATTTATTTTCAAAATCATTACCAAACGACCCTAAGAACAAATTAAAGGTATAGGGTCATCGTTTTGGTTGTTGTCAGCGCAATTTTAATGTATAGGCAATATTATCTCGAAAGATACAATTAAAAGTCACATGTCTGATGAGCACTGTATTCAAATAAAACTCTTTCACAGACGTAAACGTTTCAGCTGAAAAGCATGTCACGGTATTTGTCATCAAGAACGTCGAATCCATCCACGTTCAGCGAGTTATACCAACCGCATCTCTAATCGTATTGAGGGCAGCATTCAAAATGGACACCACGCACATTTCAAAATGTCGCCTAGAGGTGATCTTTAGAGATTCATTTCTTTTCATCATACTTTTATTGATTTCTAATCAACAGGGGCACTTCAAACGAAATAATTTCGCAGGATGCTTACTGCCATTACCATCTTTATAACAAGTATAGGCTTTCCGATAAAATTACACAATTTCTTTTCGGGGTCAATATAAAAGTAAGGCTCTACCTTTATAAGATTCATATAGGCCTATACAAAAGTCCGAATTTAGTATTTCCGATAAATACAAAACAAATGTATATTCAATGCCTGTTCGAAGCCCCTTCGAATACAACACAGTAAGCTTTATACATAACCGTTGATCCAATTTCATTAAGCTATTTACCGTTATGTTGTGCTTACGTTTAGCAGAAAATGTGCGTAAGCAAAAGTGTAATGATCAAGAAAATTTGACAGTCCTTGTGTTGACAATGTAATTTAATTGTTGCATCTGCCAACAAGCTTAGTTAGCATTGCCTTTTGCTTTGCTTTATGGTAAGAAGTGTTCGTGATATAGAAACTGATGTGCTAAGGGTCGTTCAGTAAGCAGAAAAAACATTATCAAAACGCCAGATACGAAACATGTTCAAAGTCAATTTCACCTTATTTCATTTCCTACTGATTTCAAGGGAAAACTGTCATGAGAATCACGCCCTCTTGTGGTTAAACATCAGGTTTGTTGCCATAACACACCTATTAGCAGAAAACAAGTCATCTACATTTGATTGGTTTAAAGCGCGTCAGGTGATACGGTGTGTCTTATTTTGCTTGAAACCGCGCGAATGCGACACGCTATACACGCAGCAAACCAATGTACTATCCCATAGCAACCAATGTACTATCCCATACCAACCAATGTACTATCCCTTATCAACCAATGTACTACACCCATGGCAACAGCAGCGTCTTGTTACATTGATGTCTAGGCACAAAAATATGCATGGGGTGTTATAAAACAAAAAAATAATATTGACTGGTTTTACTCGTGCTGTGGTTAAAACTACGACTCCCTCGGTGATTCCCGGAGCGGTCTATTTTCCTTCGGCTTCGCCTCGGGAAAATAGAACGTGCCGAGGATCACCTCGGGCGTCGTAATGTCAACCATAGCACTCAAAGTAGTCAATATTTGTGTACTTACTAGCGGTATTCCAACTTATAATACAGCCTTTTCGAAACCGCGGTCATGTCTACGTTATCACCTCAAACAGGCGGACAGAGCCTTATGGAGGAACCAAAGCCAAAGCCTTGACTTCGAAAAAGCCACAACACTTCACTTTGATTGCTACATCAAACCTAGCCCGTACATCTATGACGTCACCTCCTCGAGGCTAGTGAATAACGCCGATACCGGCCTTCCAAACATCACACAATAGACTGTGCAAGTCTCGCGCGTATTCGAACTTCCGGGACCATTGTGGTCCCAACCATATGGAGTTTTACGTGGGCGAGATTTTGTTTTGTCAATTATTTTAGTTTAACGTAGTTTATGACCATGAACATTAAATATGTTGTTGGGAATGTAGTACCAAGTGATAACAAATTTGAAAGTAAAATCAATTCAACAAAATAACAAAGAAAAACCCGAGATTTAAACTTGACCTCAGCTTCCGGTTACTTCGGGAAAAAATTAGGAATTTGGGCCCACCTCCGATCACAAAACTTATTATGTAAACGCTTGTTTTGGTCGCGCGATGATAATCGCCAGACGCTAAGCCTTTTCATTGCAGTCTCTGGTCGTTGAGGCGTCGGCGTCCTCTATAAACTGCGTCAAGCGTCAATTTTACGCCCATGCGACTATCGCGCGTCCGCGTATAAGCCAGCTTTTAGAGGATGTACATTCGGGCGTGGATTTACAAAAGAGTTTCAAAAAAGTGATGATCAAAATAAGCATCCTTGTCCCAGAGTTTTAATTTTGTTTCAATAAGAATTTACAAATTATTTGTGTATTTATTATAAAAGCTAAAACTCATTAAATAAAAACTGTAACGAGTATTTTTGTTGTCCAGATTTTTCATAGATATAATTTAAAACAAAGATTTGATTTCGGAATTTTTTTGTCTTCGTTTGACGTGTTTTCTAGTTCCGATACTCGCGAGACTTGCACGTTCTATTGTCAGTGACACCGACCCCCACCCATTTGCAAAATCCTTCCTCCCTGCTATCTCAACAATGATCGAATTTACAAACAGACTTATTATTGATATGTGCAGACGAAGACCTTGCAGTCAATTCCCAAAAAGGAAATTCCGAGATCTTGAAATCTCGATTGAATTCATGGAAGTCCGAGGTCGACACTGGGACGGGCCGGGTATCTATGCCCAACAGTACGGCCGTTCTGATGATTTGGGAGTTGTAGAATGGCCATTATGTGGTTTGGCGTATACAGTCGTGGAAGATTGTTTTTCCTAGCAGGCGATAAAATAACAAGCGCTGTTTGGATTTTATCCCCTTAAAGGCCCCGAACACGTTTAGAAATTGTCAAAGACCAATGTTCTCACTTGGTGTATCCCAACATATGCATAAAATAACAAGCCTGTGAAAATTTGGGCTCAATTGGTCATCGAAGTTGCAAGAAAATGATGAAAGAAAAAACACCCTTGTTGTACAAATTTGTGTGCTTTCAGATAGGAATAAAAACTTCTTGCAAGAAGTTGTTATTATTCTAGTGAGAAATTACCTCTTTCTCAAAAACTACGTTACTTCAGAGGGAGTCGTGTCCTACAATATTTTATACTATCAACAGCTCTCCGTTGCTTGTTACCAAGTAAGTTTTTTTATGCTAATATTTGTTTTGAGTCATTACCAAACGTGTACGATACCTTTAAATATTTAATTTCATCGAATAAAAACAATTCTCATGAAACTTCCTCTTTAATGCTACACCTAGGGACGGCCTGACCTTATTAGTATAGTCAGACATCAATGGCCACTAGTGTCACAATGTCAACAATCGCCCTCTGATTAAAACGAAAATTCACTGAAGTATGAGAATTAATACAAACACTCTTTTAATTTACGCGTTTATAAAAGAGATATTTAATCCAAGCACATTATATTCAGTTGTTCAATATGTTGTTTTAAACATCTATAATGCATAGCTATGGTTGTGTTGTTCCCACTTGGTTCAATATTGAGTTTTGTGTAAGACTAATTAACTCAAGGCATTAGAACTGACACCCACTTTCGGCTTAGATGGACAGATATATAAAAATAATTATTTATTAAATTGGGAGACAATTCGTTTTTCTATACCCGCAGCTGAGAAGCTGAATTGTGAAGGACGCTGCTACAACGTGGTCGAGCCGCAGGCATGTAGAGGCGCATTTGTATGGTGGCCCTTAAGGGACATCAAACATATATGTTTACGTGATTATTCACGTCAATATTCACGGTTTTTGCCCCAAATCGAGGGGGCACAAATCGCAAATATTTACGTGAATATTTGCGATTTAGGACAAAAACCGTGAATATTGACGTAAATATTCACGTAAATATATAATGTATCATGTCCCTTCAGGGCCACCATACATTTGGCAGGCAGCCACATCGACTCATGTACATGTATATAAATGACCACGGGGTACAGGCAGAGATCGAAAGTGTCTGATTTTTACGGAAGGAGGAAAAACGGAGGGCCCCAAGAAAACCCATCGTTATACAGGAGAGAACCAACGCACAACTCTGCTCGATGACTGCTCTATATTCCGACACCCCTATGTTCCGACAACCCTGTATTCCAAAAACCCTCTCGTAATTTACATGCTAGGGTTATATAGTTAGGGTTAGGGTTAGGAAAATGCACTAGGTTTGTCGGAACATAGGGGTGTCGGAACATATAGGGGTGTCGGAACATAGGTGTGTAACCCTCTACTCCCTCATGGCCTCAGAAACCTGAGGGCCCAGAGAAAATCCTTGTTGCAAAGGAGAGAACAACGCATAAATTACTCTATACCTCACATATTACTCTAGCTGGAAATCGAAACAGGGCCACAATGGTTTATTTAGCATTATCCAGAATGCATCATGAAATTGACCCATAATTCGGTTTAATAATGTGGTTTTTTAAAAAATATATCTATCCCGTCTTCTTTATCAGGCTGTCGCAAATGGATTCATTGTGCTCTCTAAGTTTGTGTCCTGCATTATTATGTAACTTCTCTTTTCCCTACAAGCAATATCTTTGCTGAGGAGAGTATGTGATGTTTTCTGCTATTCCTAATCAAAGACTGCATGAAAAAAACCCTTTCCGATGACCATCGGTAACAATGAAAGTACATTAGTAAGGGACAATATTTTCAATGCGTATAAAATTGAGTCAATTATTAAGTTTACTTTCTATTTCAAACTTCAGTTTACTGAAATGTATGTGAAAAAAATGAAAAAGGCAAACGGAAATTTTGACAGAAGTGCCCCCCCTTTAAAAAATGCACCTCTTGTGCCCCTTAAAATTTTACCCTAGTTACGGCGCTGGCCGTGACAGTTTGAAAATAGTTGACCATTTTTGAACCATCTACAAAGTTAAAGAATCATACAAATCTTTTGCTTTAGATCATTTTAACATTGTACAATTTTGACACGCATTTCGAGAGGATAGAGATATTATAAAACCGATGAAAGTAAGAAGTCTGAAAAAGGAACCAGGTATCACATTGATTGATCTTTTTGAACGTTTCAATTCAACCTCCCATTGGCTGTCGCAGAGCTCACGTCTTTAATTTGGAAAGGTAGCCCTTTCACCATGTTCATTAACCCCGATTAAGACGAAGTAAAATCTTGTTAAAACTCTAAAGTAATATATCAAATAAAGGAAAGATTTTATCACCCGGTACTTAAAATTACTAAAAAGAAACTTCATGTATGTACACTCGTCAAGGTCAGCTTAAGCATTTTTTAATAAATCCTTACGAAATGGAATATGCACTACAATCTGCATTTTCGCTAATGGGACAGTGTTTTGTGTGATTTGACTTGACTTTCCTGAAGCATTAGTTCTTTTGAAGCTGTCACAGGGTGGTAAGAAAAAGGCCCCTTTTGAAGTTACCGCAACTTATCGCATTGTTTATATCTTCGCTTGTAGTCTTCATATAATTATATGCCGCAAGGGCAGCACTTTTTTGTCTTAATAAGATTTTTATTTTCTAAGTAAGAGAAAAGTCTAAACCTTTAGAAATACTTTCGCTTGCGATCATAGACAATTCGCAATCAATGTTTGCTCCCTTAAAGGATAACATGTATCGACCCACAGAGTAAAACAAATAGACATCCTTGTTATTGAGTATTTGAGATGAATATGCTTTTAGGCCGGCTCTTTTGATTCTAAGATACAGAGCTACTTTACAATCTTAATTTTGTTCAATTCAGAACAAAGCCCGCAATATTCGATAGAAACAATGATGCAGAAAACGCATCAATGTGTAATGTAGGAAGGGCAATAATTGTCTCGAAGCCAAGGTATAGACTTTTGGATAAATTAATTTTTACCGTCAAATTCGTTTAATGAAATTGACAGCGTTTGTTTTAAAGGGTCTGTATACGTTTGGTAATTACTCATATAATTAATTGCAATAAAACCTTACTTGGAAGAAGTACAGCAGCTTCTGATAGTATAAAGCATTTTGAAAAACATTTCACTTTGAAGTAATGTGGTTATGGAAAAAGATAACAGTTTTTATCAAAGAAAAAACTGAATCTGAGAAGCGTTTCTCAGATTGTGTATTCCAATTGCAGATTATTCTTCCCGCGTGGACATAACCGCTCAAGATTTTCGGCAATATCTCAAAAAAGCTACCACCTTTTAAAGGGTGTATACAACATTGGTAATTGCCAAAGACCTGTATCAAAACTCGATGTGACCCAACATATACATGAAATAACAAACAAAAAAAAGTAAGTAAAAAATCGGTCTTCAGGTCATGAGAGAAAAAAAAAAAAAAACCTGTTTTTTTTTTTTTTTTTTTCAAATTTATCCTTATCTATTATTTTATTATTTATTTATTTATTTTTTTTAAAAACTATGGCATTTCAAGTAAAACTATTTCAATGGAAGTTTTCTACCATGACCATCATTATACCATGTGAGTTATGTGCAAATCTGTGAGCATTTATATTTTCATTCTTACCAATGTTGTACACACCCTTTAAAATGAAATTATCACAGGTTAGTTTCATGATATAACAAAATGTATATCTACAACTTATAAAGGATTGAAACAAACAGTGTGGTCCAATTACCAAACGTACAACCCCTTTAAGTGATGGATTTGCATTGTTTCTTGGCATTTTTGACTAAATGCAGCTGGATGACTGTTTGAGAACGACTTCAGCAAAATCAATTGGAACATGTGTGTTCATAAAAATAGTGCGATGGGAGACGACCACGTACTCGACTGATAAAAGCAAATGAAGTAGTCAAACCCATTCCAAGATGGAAAGGAAACAGTGGAACAGAATGGAAGGAAATTAAGGCATCGATCAAACAGACGTTTGAATGGTTGAGTGGAGAATGAAGTTACAATCCCGCTCAGTATTGACTGACCATGACGGTCGAGAGTTACTTGAAAATATTTATGTTTGATTGGAAATCTTTCAGAAAACATGCCCCCCCCGACATCTTTTGAAGTTTGATTTTGAAGGGGTGTTAAAACAGCAGTCAGGCTAAAAGTCAAGGTGAACAAAAACTGCTTGGTTTGTAACTGTTGAAATAATATACAAGTCAGTGGATTGATTACAGTCAACAACAAAACAAAGGAAGAATTTAGGGTTTCTTGGAAGGTGGGCGGGGAGGGGGGTTTCAGATTTGTACATGGAAACAGGGTAACGAAAACAACCAATAAACGTAAATAATAATAAATAATAATAATAATAAGACTTGTAATGCGCACATATCCACCCTGCTGGGTGTTCAAGGCGCAGTAAAAACCAAAAACAAAACAAAACAAAACAAAGAAAAACAGACACAACAAAATTAGTCCTTGAAAACCTGTGACATAAGATAAGTTTTGAGAAGGTGTTCAACGTCACACTTCTTAAATGACTTATATCAGTTCAAGTTATAAACCACAAGGTATTAAATGACTATTGGAGAAGTATACCTATCAAACCTTCCGGATGGAAGGGGTGATGGTGTTGGGTATAGTATTGGATATAATGGGCATATTATCTGTTGTGGGGTGTCTACCCGTTGAAACCGAGGACTTTTACTAAAAGGGTCCGGGTGTTTTTGACAGAGCGATGAAGTCCTCGCTTTGATATCGTGTACAACACCTACAATACCAATTGGAACGTCGTTCGAAGAAAAAAAAATCGAAAAAAATCAAACAAAGACTCAGAGATGGGTCAAACTGACACAGAATCCGACTTAAAAATCCTATTATTTTAACCATCCGGGTTAATACCCTGACCCGGAAAGGGTAGGCACCCTGGACCCGGAAAGGGGTAGGCACCCTGGACCCGGAAAGGGGTAGCACCCTGGACCCGGAAAGGGGTAGGCACCCTGGACCCGGAAAGGGGTAGGCACCCTGGACCCGGAAAGGGGTAGCACCCTGGACCCGGAAAGGGGTAGGCACCCTGGACCCGGAAAGGGGTAGGCACCCTGGACCCGGAAAGGGGTAGCACCCTGGACCCGGAAAGGGTAGGCACCCTGGACCCGGAAAGGGTAGGCACCCTGGACCCGGAAAGGGGTAGGCACCCTGGACCCGGAAAGGGGTAGGCACCCTGGACCCGGAAAGGGTAGGCACCCTGGACCCGGAAAGGGGTAGGCACCCTGGACCCGGAAAAGGGTAGGCACCCTGGACCCGGAAAGGGGTAGGCACCCTGGACCCGGAAAGGGGTAGGCACCCTGGACCCGGAAGGGGGTAGGCACCCTGGACCCGGAATCCAGGTCAATTTGGACCCGGGAGATTTTAGAGTGATTGTACATGAGTGGTTTGTACATAGAAAACCATACGTTTGACATAGTATTACTATAGGCACGACGCTCTCCACATACACGGCTTTGGGACATACTTCAACAGGCCCAAAATAATGATAGAAAATTAAGAACACAGTGATACAAATACAAAGGTGCAAGAATAAGAATATTAATAAGGTAATGTTTCAAATTATTACTGCAGTTGACAAAGTGAAGTTCCGCGATCTTATTAGCCAAGGGGGGTTTAACCGAGAGGGATCCGCATTGAATTGGTAGTCCGGGCACGTCTTCATGTACGTCCTCGCTTAAATTTCATGAGCAACACCAACGGAGAGGTCGCTGAAACAAAACTTAGTCTAGACAAAGGGAGGAAAAAGATAAGTCCTCGATTCCCCCCCAGTTACGCCCCCATTTGACAAAAACATTCTAGATTCACAAGTGATGCGTTGATGCTGACAGCCTTACTTATAAGTGACGGTGGAAAGTTGGATCAGGTACATGGAGATTTTGTGCTAGTGTCTCATCGCTAGAACGGGGACGGTACCATGGGCGTTCTAAAAGTGATGCCGTGATGCTTGGCAGCATTTACTTAGCTGGTCAAATCGGGTGTTCTATGATCTGTAAAATACCCGATTTGCCCAGCCACCGGTACTTGTAGGGCTGTCAAGTATTACCATCTCACTTGTAAAATGCTTATGATGCTATCATGTCATAATGATAGAGCATCCATTCTTAATAGGCGAGGTGGATTTAGAATTGGTTGTTTAGAATGGTATCATGTGCGTTCTATAAGTGATGCGGTGATGCTTGACAGCCTTACGTATACGTGACTGTGACAAGTCGAATCGGGTACATGGAGATTTGTGCAATAATTGTCTTATCGCTAGTCCTCACGCACGGGGCAAATAAGAAGAGTAGTATTTTGGAGTGGAATGAAGCATTCATAATCTTGAGAAAGGCATGTTTTAGTTTCCGATGTCGATCGTTAAGGACGAGGGATCGCGAAGTTAATACGACCTTCGCACGAAAGACAAATATCTTCAAATTGACATGGAAAGAACGCTTCAATGTTGAAGTCTTGAAGATGGAACATTGATTGAAATGTCGACTGCTTGATCAGGTGGAGATAGGAGTGGGGTTGTAATCCTTGATCAAACTGAGTTAAATCGTACCTCATAGGAAGAGACGCATCGGGGAGCGTTTTAAGATCATGTCACACATACAGGGCATTATTTTCAGGGAACTTGGAGGCAACCAACTGCAGTGTAAGCACAAGGTGACACTGCGGCAGCACAAGAGACATTCTTCTTGCTGTAACTCACTATTCCAATGAAAATAATAAGAAAACTGAAATGTGAATGAATTTTCTTATTGGACATTGCTGGAACTGGTTGCCTGTAAATTGCCTCGTTGTGACATAGCCATTAGTCATCTCTCACAAAACGCAGCGGGATAACATTAAAGGCACTGAACACGTTTGGTAATTGTCAAAGACCAGTGTTCTCTCTTGGTGTATCCCAACATATGCATAAAGTAACAAGCCTGTGAAAATTTGGGCTCAATTGGTCATTGAAGTTGCAAGAAAATGATGAAAGAAAAAAACACCCTTTTTGTACAAATTTGTGTGCTTTCCAATAGGAATAAAAACTTCTTGTAAGAAGTTTTTATTATTTTAGTGAGAAATTACCTCTTTCTCAAAAACTACGTTACTTCAGAGGGAGTCGTTTCCTACAATGTTTTATACTATCAACAGCTCTCCGTTGCTTGTTACCAAGTAAGTTGTTATGCTAATATTTGTTTTGAGTCATTACCAAACGTGTACGATACCTTTAATATAGGTGCTTCTTGTCTTTGAATCAATATAAGGTAGAGCATGGAAATGTTAGGAAGACGTAGACTGTATCGGTACCGGGAACGTTTGATTCGTTGAACTTTAATTTACTCACCGTTCTCTATAAGAGAATTATATCATTTCTGTTTTGCGAAATCCTCTGATAGATTAAATTTTGTATTTGAAATTAACAGCTGGTTAGCCTAAAAGGGACAAAGATGTGCCATTGAATTGGCTTAAAGAGACATGTTCGGCTGTATAATATTATTCTTTTCATTTTATGGGTAGATATTTTTCTTCATTCTCCTTCAACCTTGGAAACAAATCCCTGAATGCATTTATGATCTTTGTAACATTGAATTCTGCGTTGAAATAACAATATTGTTATTAATAACAAATTATTATTTAATCTCCTTCTACCCACGCTGAAGAAAAGTATTATGCTTCAGTATTTGTGTAATCCTAAATTTAAAAATGAGTGTGGTCAAATATATATTTTTGTTTACATTTATGAGGATTGATGAGTTTTATTTATTTATTTGGAAATCAAATACGGAGTTAAAGAACTTTGGTAACCATTTCTTTCTGTATCTACCGTCTATAGTTTAACCCTCAGCAGATCGAATTAAACGCAGTCCCCACTTCCTGCAGTTACACTCTAAAAAATAATTGCTCAACATTGAACATGGTCGTTCAATTGTGTAAAATAGTTGCACAACGTCCAAAGTGTAAAATAGTACCCAATGTTGTGTAATTTTCAATACCAACATGTGCAGCATCTTTAATTAATTTGTACCTTTTAAAATAAAATCAAAAGGTAACATATAAGTTAAAACACTTTTATTCAACTCCTGATTCAACAAAGGCAACATAAAAAGATTTGGGAGGTGAGCAAGAAACACTAACGTTATACCCATTTATATTTTTTCAACTGAAACATAAAACAAATGGGGAGTTTGTGTACAGCCAGATACAAAACGAACATTAACAAAATTATTGCAAGCAGACTATTGTAGTAATCTCTTCTTGGAAGCAGTGTTGGCTCTGAAAAGAGGATGATGCCTTTCCCTCTTCAACAGACGGTTGTTTCTCGAACAGAACAACTTGAACATCGGACATCAAAGACCTCACGTCCACCCCATCCATCTTTGATTGTGATATGTGCCTGCGACTTTATGTCCGAATGTATATGTACACTTTGCATTATGGGTAAAATGTTTAAAGTTACACTGCTTGAGATAACAAAAATGTTTTTACCCATTGATTTCCTACACAATGTTGGGTACTGTATTAATATTGACCAAATGTTGCACAATATTTGTACCCAACAGTTTTACACAGTAACATTTTACACTGCTTTTTTAGAGTGTAGGCAGTTCAAATAAAGGGTATCATTAAAGTCTAGGGGACAAATAAATATGATATCAAATAAGAAGTGACAAGGTGATGGTCCGATTTGATATATTTGCTCACGATCCGGACATAGCTCAATCACACAAATTGAGTTGTACGTATAGACAATATTCGTCTGTAAATTAAAATGTCAATGCTATTGTAAAAGCTCATCACTAAAAACTATTGCATGTCTTTAATTTCAGAAAATTATGATATCAATTATCATATGAAAAATATACAAACATATATTTAGTTATAAATAATAACTTTCCTATAAATGTAGCAATGCTTAAAGCGGAAATTAAAGTCAACTTGAATTGAATTGAATTTATAGGTTTTCCCTGTCACTTTCTGCAAACAAGAGGTCAATCTGTACGTTGCGTTATTCTATTTCGCGGGAAAATGAAAGCTCCTAAAACAGTAATTTAATTTTATTTAATGTGTAATCAATAGACCGTGCAAGTCTCGCGCGTATACGAACATTGGGATCCGTTAAAGTGCGCGAGTTTGTTTCCTTCACGCGTTATAGCAATGTGCGTGGTACCAAAGTGGTACCAAAAATGTACGAATACGCGCGAGACTTGCACGGTCTATTGTCATTTTGTGTCGTGCGCTTAAAACGATCACCATTCAATATTTAACAGTCCACTCGAACAGCATTCAAATTCGCAGCAGCTTTTCGCAGAAATGTTTATACTTGTGTAGATACTCTGCTAATTAAAATCCTGCAACGAGTGAGGTGGGCAAACATGTTCTTCCCAAATCAAGAAAAACATTCGTAAGCACGTGGTAAATACTAGTCATGCCATACTACATGATATCCTACCCTGTGTGACACCATAAAAAAAAAATCACACGCTTACGCCATCAGACAGTAGGCTACTGTCCGTTTGTATTAGCGTGTAATTCATTTTTGTGGAGAACCCAATCACTTTCAAATGGCCCAAACCATTAGATATGGATCCTACTCAATTCATCCAAATAAACAACCAGGTCACTGCTTTCAGTCATTGTATAAGTATATAGAAAAAGCCATCTGGAAACTATATGGTTCATTTCACCCAGTAGTGGCTATTGACCCCAAGGTCAAGTAATGGCTGTACAATTCCTATGGGAATTCCGGGAGAGCTGGACATTGATGGATTTGTTTTGGTGAAAAAGACCCCGGATGGTAACAAGACATTTACCATGCTATTTGGTTAGGTGTAGATGGGAAATGTTGTACTGATTGTTTAATTAAAAACGGACAGTGGATCACAGTCCGATGGCACCATGCAGAGTTAAAACTGTACCATTACACACAGTCTAAAAGGGGTGTCAATCAACAGGAGTCCTTGACTTGGTCAGAGTGGGCGGAGCAAACCAAATTCCCCATGCCCTGTGTACAAAAAGTTTCAGCATCGTTTGTGTACAAGATTTGGCCAGCTTGCTTACGTCACTGACACTGCAAGTCGCTGCAAGTCTGAGGCCCCCACAGAGATAATGGAAACCATTTCTTCACCACTGGGCTGGTATAGTAGATGATTGTCCTCTGATGTTTTGCCGACAGTTGATGTGGTTATCCTCAGGGCACGACCCATCCCACCCTTTCTCTTTAGACAAGGTAGCCTTTGAGAATAATTACAGGTAACACCTGATACGTAAGTAACACAATTAGCTGAAGAAATTGTTGAGAAATTGCGAAACAAACCCTCTTAACTAATTAAAAACAAGTTTCAAACATGCTTGACAAGGTGCCGAAAATACGTTCGTCAGAAACAGGTCCCTCGTTTGAGGGTTTTAAATTAGATTGAATACTGATTTTGCATGGCTAAACAAAAAAAACCTTGTAAGTTTAATTGAATATAGTGCTTTATTTAATTTGCATGCCTGAAGATGAAATTGAATGACGGTTTCAACTGAAGAAGCAAAATCGCTTTAATACAAATGAAAGAAAGTGATACAGTAAATTTCGTTAGAATTTGTAGACTTCATTGTGTTCCATGGTATTGGAAATGAGAATCCACGAGATTTTGAACACCGGTGTTTGAAAATAAAGGAAGAACAAATTAATATGTAATATACATAATTTTGTACATACATTTAACAATTGTTTGTTTGTGGATTTTAATGAGTAATTCAGCAGTAAGAGCATTTGATGCCAGGTAATAGCCTTCAAAAACTATTGTGTTTATTTTAACCTTTTCTCTATCACTGTAAAAAAAAGGGTAAAAAATACCCAACTTTTTACCCAACGTTGGTTCAAATATCAGCCCCACCAGTTTTTGGGCAATTATTGCCCAACAGCCGTTGGGTAAACCATTTACTAAATTATTGGGCAAACCCAACCACACATAGTTGGTTAATTCTTATTACACAGCTGTTGGATATGCTTTGTATACCATTTATTGGTTAAAAGTATTTGTTCATATACTGGGCACTTTTCAACCAACTGTTAGTGAATATTTTATTGAATAATTGGGCTTGTTTAAAGTATATATCCATTCATTGGTAATTTTGTTTAACCAATTGTTGGGTAGAAAGGTTTGATGTAGCAGTTGGGCAATTATACTTGACCAAGTGTTGTTGTTAACCACTTGATTCACAGTTCCTGTGATACCTCGTACAACCATGAATCGAAACGATTTTGTTTCCACAATGGCGAGTGGTGGCGAGCTGTGCCCTTGGCGTCTCTTTAAAAATGTGGGGTTGCCCAGTGGTTTATAGATGCTTTTGAAGGTTAGTTTTTAACTAAATAACGTTTGTTTTCTGTTTAGTTGTACACAGTCGTGGCAGTTGTAGTGCAAGCAATGCAGTGATAGTGCGCCATTCATGTATTGTTGTTTAACGTACACATACATGTACATGTACAATACAACATACACACATACGCCGCGGCGTTGCATGATTGTCTACATAGTACGCACTGCCTGCCCGATGTTTGTAACATTGAACACGAATGGCATGATAAAACTAAAAATAATTCAATGCAGTAGCACTGTGTTGCTTGCTCTGCCACTTTCACGACTGTGTACAACTAAATAGGAAACAACACTTCATATTTAGTTAAAAACCAACCTTCAAAAGGATCTATAACCACTGAGCAACCCCGCTCGTTTAAGAGAGAGGACACAGCCACAGCCACTCTCCCAGTCGCCATTATGGAAAAGATCGTTTTTATGCTTTTATGCATGCACGGCGTTTCGCGGGAACAAGAATGCCCAGATGTTGCGCGAAACTTGCCCAGTTGTTGGGCAAATCTTTGATCGAAGTGCGCATGATCGGATAATTTGCCCAACTAATGTGCATCATTTTCACCAACAATTACGATTAATTCAAACTACCAAAAAGTTGCCCAATATATGGGCAACAGTGTAACCAACAATTATGATGAATTCAGATTACGAAAACTTTGCCCAACATTCGCCCAACTTTTGTTTAACTTTTTATAAAAAAAGGGCAAACAAAATGTTTGCCCAACCACAACAACTGTTGCTTTCGTTGGGCAATTATTGACCAATAATTGTGGAAATTACTTTGCCAAACAAAATGTGCTACATGATTTGACCAACGTTTTTGCAGCGTAAGAGACTTATAATCACCATAAGAACTACCGGGAGCCGTATAACGGGAGGCACTCGGTGTTGCCTTGGGACTTATCCCCTTCGCAATCTATACATCATCTTTGCAATCTTTACAACATCATCGGTAAGGTCTTCAAAAACTTAACAAACGTTACACAGAGTGTGAAACCATTTGACCTTAACTTCAAGTTCAAACCGGAAGTTGAAGTTTATATTGAAAACAACTCCTGAACCACACATTGGATTTTGACAATTTATACATTATCAAAAAGTTCTTCATAAACTAAACAAATGTTACAAGGATATGACCCCAATTTGACCGAGATACTTTATACACTGGAAAACTTCATCTATGTGGGGTTTGTGTTTCCACAGGCTTCACAAGAATGATTAACGCACGCACTTTGCCTTTAAAAACTTACCGTACTTGGTAAGAAGTACAGTAGCTTTGGATAGCATAGTGCATTTTTAGAAACTTTTCACTTCGAAGTACTGCGGTTATGAATATATATATCACTTTTTATCCCTAAAATTTGAATCTGAGAAGCGTTACTGACAGTAACGTTTCTCAGATTTTGTATTTGGCACATAAATGTCCCTTTTGGGGGGTGGGATTATAGTGCAATTTGCAAAATGACTACCCCGCAATGACTTATTTTCACGGGGCGAAGTTGTGTGGGATGCATAAGCCATTTTTTAGTGATTGAGTAGGTCGATATTCTGCAACTATAAACAGTTTTACGGCGTGGGTTGAGGGCCCCGGAAGCTTTCGGGTTCTGTAGATGATGCTCTGTCATGCAATGTGAGCCACTATTTGAAACTGAGTGTCTCTTTTTCGTCGTGATCCTTGTTGTACACCACACCGATGCAAATTCGAGCAAGCTGTTACATGCGCGAAACTAGGACGTCGTTGTTGAAGGTTTTTACCTGGCATCAAATGCTCTTACTGATTAATTGCTTAAAAAGTCTTTGACATTATGGTGAAAGAAAATTCCATTAAAGCCGAATAATTTCATCGTTATTATAATTTTACAAATCAACTGTGAAGGGGAAATCAATAATGATCTGTCAAAGCCTTTACAAATATTGTATTCATCTTTATAAAAAATAATCGCCATACAAATTACCGGTAGCCGTTAACGAGAGGCACTTATTGTTCCCTAGGGAATTATCACTTCTGAACCTGAAATATTTTGTTATTCAATGACAAGACTAACGAAAAGGACGATAATTGTAAGAAAATAACAAGCCTTGGGTATCTTTTGAAATTTGAACCACGATTCTAGTTACTCACTGCAAGAGTCTTGAAAACTACACATCTTTTCATCAAACTCGAGCGATAGGGATGGGGTCAAAAATAATCAAACCATGAATGTCTTTGGACCATGATGGAGTAAGCAATAGGTAGACTAAAATGTACCCAGTGGTCACGTTCAATATAGACCGTGTAAGTCTCGCGACGATAAGGTCACCATTGAGCTTTCTGGCACCTCGGAGCCATCAATATTATGGGAGATTAACGCGAGTGCAATTATGTGTGATTTTTACTTTTGTCACATCACTTTTTTCCACACCAAAAACATATTGGTGGAATGATTACATTTAAATCTAACAATTTAATAAATAAAATTATAATAAAATCAGGAAACTTATAAACATTAATAAGGAATCGTGCTCGATATCCTATCGCTTTGGGCGACTGGGCGGTCCAGTGTCTACCTTTCAGCCACTGGACCGCACAGCCGCCCAAAGCGATACACAGTTACAGTGGTAGGAGGAAACGCTCACCGGCTTGTGTTTGTAGAAAAAAACATAACATCAAAATAAAACTAGATAGTACAGTAATTGGTACGCGTTGGGCAAGTCAATGAAAATCCTTTACAGAGACTTGTAAAAAGTTCACTTGTAAAGTGTTAATGACGATGAAATTGTATTATTTTATCATCATGAAAATGTCAAAAACGTATGACTTGGCAATTAATCAGTAGGAGCATTTGATACCTTCAAAAACTATGTTCGTCCTTATACAAAAAAGTCGCCATACAAATTACCGGTAGCCGTTAACGAGAGCGCTTATTGTTCCCTAGGGAATTATCACTTCTGAACCTGAAATAATATGTTATTCAATGACAATATTAACGGAAAGGACGATAATTGTACGTAAACAACAAGCCTTTGGTATCTTTTATAATTTGAACCACGATTCTTACTGCCAAGAGTCTTGAAAACTAAACGTCTTTTCAGCAAACTTGAGCGATAGGGATGGGATCAAAAATAATCAGACCATGAAGGTCTTCGGACCATGATGGATAAGCAATATGTTGAATAGGCACCCTGTGCAGTCACGTTCAAATATGGAAGAAGGGACCCTGTCTTCCTTTATAATGCACAGCAACAACCCAAACTTACAAACTGTGGAATATTTGGACCAATGAACGTGACACTGCACACGCAAGATCATCTCGATTACGTCGGGACGCAGCTAAAGTAGCACTAGTGCCGCGTGCTGGATCGGGGCAGGTCCGACCACCAGCCAATTAGAACCATCTAATGGGAGGTTCGGATGTTCCTCTATTTTTGAAATATTCGTATAATTCTGAGTTGTTTTTTTGTTTCGCGCGCGCAGTGTATGGCGCGCAGTGGGTTCCTTGCTCATGGTGTTTTATATTTTTAAATAGTTTCTAGATGCAGTATTATTATTTTGTGTGTGTGAAATATGTATTTATTTTTGAGTTACTTTAAAAAATAGTTTTCATCTAAAATTAATATACTTATTACATTGAAAATTTTGTTTACTACTGTTTTAATTAATCCTTTATTTTCGGCATGTATTTATTTTATTTTATGTAGGCCTAGACTTTGAAAAACAGTTTTTGTTTGTATCTATGTGAGCATAATAACATATATATATATATTTTTTGAGGGGGGGATAACTTTTGTTCTGTAATTAAAATTTGTATGTTTGTGTAAACTCTTTAAATTAGTGTGATGTAATGTATGTTTTTGTTTTTTGTTTTGTCTTTTTGTTTACCCCATTGGCTACCAATACTTGGGACGCTTGCAGCACGAGGTTTTATACACAAATACATGAGAAAACCGCCTCTTTTGAAAATAGGACTTGGGCATATACACCGAAAATCCCAGTCACCCCTGTTCAATCCTGCATCGTAAGCGTGTCTTACGGAGAATACGTACACACAGGCAGACATGTTTGTAAATCCCGCTTACCGAGGACTTCTGTTTGTTCTCCCATTGTATTGGACATAGTTTTTTTTAGCGACGTCCCCATTGGGTTTGTACACGAAAACGAAGCGAGGACGTCCTCGCTCTGTCAAACACCCGGATCCCTTTTGTTAAAGTCCTTGGTTTGAATGGATAGACACGCTCACACACACACACACACACATCCTTACGGATCCGGTTTGTGGGGTACTGCTATTGTTGTTCTATTATTCCCTTTTCTGAAGAATTCCCTTGTGGGGCCCAATTGTTCCTATTGAAATGACCTTGTGGGGTCAATTGTTCCATTGTTGTCAGGACCCCACATATGCCCTTCCGTGTGTCCACACATACGGATCCGGTTTTGGGGGTCCTGCTATTGTTGTTCTATTATTCCCTTTTCTAAAGAATCCCCTTGTGGGGTCCATTGTTCCTATTGAGATGACCTTGTTAGGCCCTTTGTTGTGCTGTTGTCAGGACCCCACAAGTGCCCTTCCGTAAGTCCACAAAAACGGACATATCACAGTAGGCCTATATGGTAATGCTGGCCGCCCGGGCACAGCTTGGTGTCGAATATGATTTTTTGTAATTTTTTTAAAATATGATTTGTTTGATACATCTTTGACCTTTTCCAAGAATTCCGTTCATGTTAGGGTGAATTTATGAAACATATTTACTAAAAGTAGGGGTGCTTTAGTATATTCCAGCACCCCCATCCAAAAGGTTGGGGGTGCTGTAGCACCCACAGCAACCCCCGCTCTCGCGGGCCAGAAAAACACTGCCACCTTTTGAAATGAAATTTTCCCAGGTTAGTTTTATGGTGTATATATCTACAACTATAGGATTGAAGAAAAAAAACAGTGGGTTCCAATGACCAAACAATCCCTTTAATATTTATCGGATCTCTGACACAATGAAAGTAAAATGAAATGGCTGAAGGACGTTGATCAGAATAGTGGCGAAGTCAGTCACAACACCTATGCTAAAACATTCATCATACGGCACTTCATCAAATCGCAATAGAATGAAGTCAAACCGGAGCTGCACATTGGGAGAGTTGCGACAACTTGCAATTAGAAGACATTTCCAGGGGGGGGGACACACACACACAAATAAAATTGTAAGTGCGCACATTGGCGTCAAGCAACCACGTGACCAAAGAAAGCGTGTCCCTCATTGTTGCAACTCTTCCATTACACAGCTCTGGTGTAAACAGACTAGGACCGGCCGAAATGTTCACGGTTCAAGTTATATCAAAATTCGATTGGTCCGTGGAAAGTATTACGCTCGTATGTAATTGGTCCATCATGAACACAATCTTAGATACTATTAGGTCTTACAGATTCGAGGTTGAACATGGCTCTTCCTGCACACGTGACATCACGGGGTGAGCAATGTAACGATCTCACGGGATAAATCTGCGGACAGTGTGTTGGATTAAAAGATCAGAATTCAACTGCAAACTCCACTTGCTTCACCGAACGCAAGACTGAGAGCAACCCAGACGAGCGCATTGTTTAATGCACATTATAGACACATGTACCGATGCTACGTTTTCCTCATATTATTTGAGTCATGAGTTCGGTTAACACATCCTTATTTGTGATAAACACCTTATCTGGTGTCTTGGGTATCCTTGGTAATGGTCTGGTGAGTCTTGTCATCATCTTTGAACGCTCTATGCACACGAACACCAACGCCTTGATCCTCCACCAAGCATCGATTGACTTCTTGGGATCAGTCTTCATTCTTGTCCATGGATACCTCCCTAAAGTTGAGCCTATACCCCAAGGCATCGCTGGAGTACTCAGCTGCGTCTTGTGGAACTCTCGTTATTTCCTCTTTACGCTCTTCGTGGCATCAACCTACAGTCTCATAGCCATAACTTTCGAGAGATACTTTGCTATTGTTCATCCATACCGCTACGGGAGTCTCTTCCATGGTAAGAAACCCATCGGTTTGATTTTAGCCAGTCTTTGGCTAACTGTCCTGACCTTTCGACTCTATGTTTTGTTTCAATGGTCAGTCAACGGTGATGGGATTTGCGTGGGCAAGGCAAACGGCAACGGACTCGCCGTGGTTATCTTCATGTTTCAGTACATCGTTCCTCTTGCACTGATGTCATTTATGTACATGGGGATCGCTGTAGCGATATCAAAAAGTGCGAGGAGGATAGTACCTACGGTGTCCGATCAAGACCCTAACAATCGCAACGGGGGAGGCGAGTCGCTGTTACGGGCAAGACGTAACACATTTAAGGCTTTACTCATTGTGTTCGCCACGTTCGTGCTCTGCTGGTCACTCAACCAAGTGCTTTTTTTTCTTCACAACATGGGATGGCGTAAACTATCATTTGACACCTCAATCTATATCATTTCCGTTGCACTCGTATCAATGAATTCCTGCGTGAATCCCTTCATTTATGCCATCAAATACAAGAAGTTCAAACAAGCAATGCGGCGGCTGTTTTACCGAGCAGCAGGAAGAGAGGATCGCCTGAACTTCACGGATGAGTACCCGGCTACTGATCAGGTGTCGAATCAATAAAGCCCGAGGTCTGATGAAGATTACAAAGGAAACGAAGGGTTCAACATTTGGTGACATACAGAATTAAGTGTGATTTCAACCGATTGGGCTGAGCTAACATCACTAATATGTTTCAATACGGAGCTGTTCAATCTCTGTGGTAATTGCTTAATCTGGGATGAATAAAGCTGATTGAATTGAATTGAATTGAATTGAATTATGGCTGACAGGCATATTACCGCATCGCTTACGGTATAAAACGCTCATGATGCTATCATGACGTCATGATACACTCTTAAAAACTCTCTGATGAGAATTGACCCGGATTCTGAATACCAAAACTTGATCCAATTCCCGGGTCAGGCTGACCCGGAAAATGGTTTTTAAAATTGATTTTTATCTCGGATTCTACGTTAGATTGATCAATTTCTGAGTCATCTTGACATAGATTCCGGGTCATACTGACACCCAAAATGGGCCAGGCCCCACGGGACCCGGATCCATGTCAATTCTGACCCGGAAGTTTTTAGAGTGTAGAGTATCCACTTTTATAAACGAGGCTATCATTTAGAACGGGTTATAGTTAGAACGGTATCGTGAACGTTCTAAAAGTGATGCGGTGATGCTTGACAGCCTGATTTATAAGTGACAGTGGTTCAGGTCGAATCGTGTATGGGTTAGGGTTTAGATGCTGCGCTGCATAAGTAACTGACACTGATCTTGACCGGGTGATTCAAGTTAGTAAGTGTACTTCAACAAATGCCTGAAATATGTGGTCAACCATCGGATATGAAAACCCGTATGACAAGAAGCACTGCCAAATGGTACTGCTTTTTACAAGTTGAAAACCAAAAGTTGTTTTTGTGTTACTTTACATATAGGCCTAATTGAAAATAACTGAGAAAGAAATGTACACGAACAATTTTTGATTTGAAAGCTTACTTGTTATATTATTAGAACAATGTCCTGGGAAAATTTACAAGCTAAAACTATTTGCACGTTTGAGAAGAGTGTTCCCATATACATAGTTATTATACAGGCAACCAGTTCCAAGCAATCTCAAAGAAGAAATAAGCCATTCACATTTCAATTGTCACATCATTTTCCTGAGGATTGTAAAAACATCGTTAGAAAATAACGTCTGTGCTTTCCAAAGTGTTCCTGTTGCATGCAGTGCAGTCGGTTGCTGCCAAGTTGCAAAAAATGCCCCGTGTGAGAAATACAAAACGAGTTATTTTAATCTTGCAAGCGTTTACCTTTCAATCGCCATTGTGTGGCAATACAATTATATTTTAAATTTAAGTACTTGCACGAGCACGTCACGCACCAAGCTACCAGAACTGAACGTACGTGTTGCTACGAAACGCAACGCTGGATGACACTACGTGAAGGTGAACGTACTTTTGCGTAGTACCATCATGGCGGACATGAATAAATTATTGTTGTATTATTTCTGGTAATGAAACCAAGGACGCCTCATAAGTGAACTTAAAGGGACACGTTGCCTTGGATCGGGCGAGTTGGTCTATGAAAATTGCGTGGTTTCCCTTTTACTTTTCGAACTAACACGGTCCGCCATTTTGTGGAGTCAAAAATTTGGCTCAACAGAATGGCGTGCCGTGTTAGTTCACGATGTAAAAATAAAACCACGCAATTTCGAGGCGTGGATCAATGTATTCTACTTTTAAAACATCTTTCTAACCATAATGCATTTTATAACAAACGGTTACAAACGCTTTTCATAGACCAACTCGTTCGATCCAAGGCAACGTGTCCCTGTAATCACTATAGCTCATGGTAAAGTGCCTTGCTGAAGGACACAAGTGCCACAACCGGGATTCGAACCCACGCTCTGCTGAGCAGATACACCAGAGCTTGAGTCTGGTGCTCTTGTGTTAGAGAATACCGCATGGCAGTTTGTGCCAGTTGGGGCAGCACATTGACTGTACAGTTATTGTTAGTGAAGGAAATAGTCTGTCAGCTTAAAGAGTCCATATGCATTTTTGTATACAATCTTTGAAACTTTCAGAATCATCTATCTACACATCAACAAATCCAAATCCACTTGATGCCTAATTTTCCTATCACCCCTAGGGCGGCCATTTTGAAAATCAAAATGGCCGCTATTTTGGGCATATTTAGCACATGTTTTGTGCATATGAGCACATTAAATATGATTGAATTGACAAAGATCTTTTTTTTCCAAACTTGTATTAAGTATTATTCCATTTTTTAATACTTCCAGTACTTTGATGTGTTTCAGCGGCCATTTTGAACCGCCATTGGTGGTAATTCATGTACACGTATCTTGTATTAAATATACATTTTTGTTCAAATGTTTCACTTTTTAATTTGTTTGCTAAGCACAGTTGGCCAAATTAACAATGACAGTTGGTGTTAACATTTCTGGAAAAATACCTAGATGAGATGCTTTGTAGGTCATGTGGCCGCCATTCGTGGTAATACATACATACTCGTATTAAATATTATACGTTTTCGTCTCAATTGTTTACTTTTAATTTTTTGTTAAGCACAGTTAGCCTATTACCCACTGATCATCTCTATTTAACAATGACAGTTGGTGTTAACATTTCTGGAAAAATACCGAGATGAGATTGCATCTCATTTTGAAATTCAAAATGGCCGCCATTTATGGTAATACATGTACACGATTATATACATTTTCGTATAAATGTTTTACTTTTTTTTACTTTTTTTTATTTTTTAGCACAGTTAACATATTAGCCACTGATCATCTCTAGTGACTTATTTAACAAATGACAGTTGGTGTTAATATTTCTGGAAAAATACAGGAAAAATCCAAATACAAATGCCTTGAATAACCTATCTGACTTCAATAAACAGTGGCCTATGTACCTTTAAAGAGGAAGGGAAATGTCAAATTCATTTTTGTGATGTACTCTTTTTCCAATAAAGAGAGTCTTCACGTGAGTCGAGAAAAAATTACTAGTCTCTAACATCACGTTAAAATGGTGTTAATTGCCATTGCTTTCAATACCCTTCCAGTGCAAAATTTGTCGACATCCAAAACATCCGATGAAATCAGTCTGAGAAAAATGGGTCTGTACATTTTTGTACGATATTTTTTTTTTATTACTGACGTTTTCAGACAAAAATTGAAAACATGACATCATGCATTTCAAAAAACTAATGGGTTTTTACATTTTTTGAAATATTTCGTCAGACAAAATGTCAAATTCAGTTTTTTTTGAATGAATATCATTGAACGTCAGGATCGGGAATGAACAAAACATTCTTGTACAAAATGTACAGAGACCCATTTAAAATGATCGGAAGTTTTGGATGTTGACAAATTTTACCCCGTAAGGTTATCAAGGGACCCTGTAAATGATCATAACTTTTCATGTACATTGGAAACAATTCGCCTAATTATTTTATAATACTTGAAGATAATATTTATATCAGCTCTTATGTCTCGCTAATCTGTAGCTAAGTCTAGTTCTTCACGGCCTGCTTGTTTAGAATGTAACACGCCTCGTAAGTTTCCCCTATGTTGCGATATGACAATATTTGGTACATTCTCTGAGATCTAAGCTATTAATGCTCTGCGTGTTATGGTTGTATTGATGCCATGTTTTTTCTTTTATCTCCTTATCCAAATTTTCTGCCTGAATTGTGGTTATGTAGTCTCCAGAACATCTTGACACTTAATGCACAGACTGAAATATGTTGGTTTTATTTTAGCAGGGGGCTGATCTGTGCTCATGATGTTGAATATAGTGAGCCCAAGTCTTATCTTGTTTCACAATTTGTTGTACTTGTGTTTGTGTACTAAGAACAAGATTTTTTAAAAAGAAAAAATCACGAAACTGCCGCCCTAAAAACACAACGATGCCTTAGGGCTGTTGTGTTAGCATGGTTAATGTTAATATGAAAACTGCATTTGAGTTAGGCTTGATCTTAGCGATGTAAATACTCAAGGACTGTCAATAAAAGTGATAGACAGTTTGTAGTATTATTTATACGTCAGGATATCTATTTACATACACATTTTAGTTGAGATTTGATTAACGTAGTTCCCCCCCAAAATGACAAAAATTATCGACACAACAATAATACGGGCCTAATATCAGTCGTGTACCCTGTCTCACACTGAAGAGAATATTTAATAAATACCATAGGGCGCCAGACTAATTTCACCACGTTGACGAGTGTGAAATAGCTGTCAAACTCAAACCACGGAGGAAGACAGAAAAGTGATATTCCTGAAGGTGTTTGTGGCTACTTTCTTTTCTGTGTTATATATCTGGTAACATTACTGCATTTCTTATTACTCACAAGATTATTTTGGCAAAAACAGCAGACTGAAGGGACTAGTTTCGATAGTGAAATCCTGCCGTAAGTTCAAGACGTCGTCAGGTGCACGCAGTCAATGTTTTGGTGACTTTCGGATACCTTTGCATGCGTATACGTCGTGGTATTCCGTTTGAGAAACCCGCCCAATACAGAATCATATTACACGGCAGTAATTGGACGGATTCCGAATAATGCAAGGATCGTCATTTGGGCGCAAATTGTAAAATCACATATCGTATAGTTTAGTCGTCTGGATTTTAGCTCGGAAAAAGCCTTTAAAAACATCTTTCTGGGCATAGGAAAAATGGGCATCAAGTGGATTTGTATTCTTTAGTGTTTCAGGAGTAATCCCTGAAATTTTCAAAGATTGTATACAAAATTACATATGGGGGAAGTTTTTCGACCATAAGCCCACTGACTAAAACAAAATCGCGCACTATGACGTTCACGTGCGCGAGATTTGAGCAGTGTTCTTTAGCGGGTTGTTCGATAGCGACTTTCTGTCACAATTTACAGGGAAAGGTCAAGCTGTTTACATTGTGCTGTCAAGGTAACCTCGAGACTGACTACAAATTGATGTCTCTTAAAAAGTAGGCCTGATTCAGTTAACCCTGAGATGGTTATTGCTTGTATTGTGGCGTCCCACAAAGGTTCACAATTGTTTTAAGTTATTCAATGATGTTATTCACTCACTAAATGCATTTTTAAATACCTTATGCATTCATCTCCCCGCCATCTTAGAGGTAAAACGGTCATGTACGCGCGCGTGCATGATGGGCCAATAAGCAACCTTATTTTGACCTCTGGCCAAGGGCGCCCTACTTGAATGACGTCATGTGCATAAGGTCCATACTTTGATCGAATGTTGATTTTCGTGTTGTATTTAAGAGTTAAAACCATTACTGTTATATCTCACAGAACATTTCAAATAATATACTAAGAGAATTTTATCTAGAACACTTGAGCACGATCTAAATTTAGTTTTCAGATTAATGAAGGGTGTGCACTGTTGTCTTCAAATTGTGGAGGTAATGACACAATTATGTGGTTTACTATAGACGTGTTTCAAGTCGTTAAAAAGTATTCTACAGTCACTGGGTGTTTTTCGTTCTCGCAGAGTGTCATGTAACGCACCTAGTTACAATTATGGCATAACGTGCCTTTATGTCTTCACTGTTAAATTGCCAGTAGAACGTCCACACATGGAATATAGATTCATTTAAAGGCATCGTACACGTTTGGAAATTGTCAAAGACCACTTGCTGTATCCCAACATATGCATACAATAACAAACCTGTGAAAATTTGGGCTGAATTGGTCATCGAAGTTGCAAGAAAATTATGAAAGAAAAAACACCCTTGTTGTACAAATTTGTGTGCTTTTAGAGTTAAGATTGATCTTATTTCTATCAATCTTAATTGCTAAGCAATGTGTAATGTCACAATACAAATCACACTTCTTGCAAGAAGTTTTTATTATTTTAGTGAGAAATTACCTCTTTCTCAAAAACTACGTTACTTCAGAGGGAGTCGTTTCTCACAATGTTTTATACTCTCAACAGCTCTCCGTTACTTGTTAATATGATATATATATTAATATATATTTTAACATGAATGATTAATCTATATCTTTGTCGTGCTGCACAAACGGGTCCCAGGGGCCCTGACCCAGAAATGGGTCAGACCCGAAACTGGGGATGATTTTCAACTTGGATTCTCTGTAAATTTGACCCCATTTTGGTTTCATTTTACACACGGTCAGGGGTCCAGAGTGCTGCACAAACGGGTCCCAGGGGCCCTGACCCAGAAATGGGTCAGGCTGACCCGGAAAAACTGGGATTAATTTTAACGATCTGCGTGCAAATTTGACCCATTTTCATTTTTTTTGACACAGATTCATTGTCGTCATGACCAAAAAATAATGTGTGCAGTGACGCTCTAATGAAAACTGCCATTAATTGTTGGAATGCGCGCGGATTTGAAAATTTAAAATAGTCCGATATCTATGGTATCTCGATTGGCCATGAATCGTGTAATGGAGGCTGGCATTTAATGGAGTTGGGTAGAAGATTTTCTAAAATAAATGAAACAAAGGTAGTTGTTTTTGTTGGCTTGTGTTGTCTTTGCCGTAATGGAATATTAATGGAGCACGACAAGGCAAATTCTGTTTGAGCTGATTGATTTTCAAGAGAGAAAAAACAAGTCCAAGATTCATTTTAACCCTATTTTAAAGGCACTGAACACGTTTGGAAATTGTAAAAGACCAGTGTTCTCACTTGGTGTATCCCAACATATGCATAAAATTAATAACAAGCCTGTGAAAATTTGGGCTCAATTGGTCATCGAAGTTGCAAGAAAAAGATGAAAGAAAAAACACCATTGTTGTACAAATTTGTGTGCTTTCAGATATAGGAATAAAAACTTCTTGCAAGAAGTTTTTATTATTTTAGTGAGAAATTACCTCTTTCTCAAAAACTACGTTACTTCAAAAGAAGTCGTTTCCTACAATTTGCTATACTATCAACAGCTCTCCGTTGCTTGTTACCAAGTAAGTTTTTATGCTAATATTTGTTTTGAGTCATTACCAAACGTGTACGATACCTTTAACGTATTTTACAGGATTGGTAGGGGATACAAACGATCATTGTTTAATTTTAGTCTGGCTATGTTCATATTAGAACAAATTTTTCTGTGAAATATTTTCCTCTGAAATGAAGTCATATTCGAGAAAATTGTATCTGAAAACCTGAACAAACGCAACAGCTGATTTCGGTTGTTACAACCAAAGATAAAGACATTGTGTTTAAATGCTGAAAATTGTGCATGGTTTTTCACTATTTGCTCCTGACATACGCAATGGATTAGGCAAACATTTTTACAGGTTTGTTATTTCATGTATAAGGCTGATCACACAAAATATGAATAATGTCTGTGACTCTTTCGTCTGCTCTACCAATCATGTATAATACCTTTAAATAAAGGAACATTACAGAATTGGTTTTTGCTAACAAAACAGTTAAGCACTTTATGTAATCCACCATATACATGAACTGACAAACCTGTAGAAGTTTGAGATCGATCGGCCATCTGGGTCACGAGAAAATAGTGAAAAACCGATTACACATTTGCATGTGTTATACAATGCATGAATAAAACGCTCATGAGCGATAAACTCCAATCGGAAATTAGTTTTATTTATTTCTCATCATTAGGCCTATGGCATTTCAGACAGAAATATTTCTAGGGATGTTTTCTACTATCATCATCATTAGACCGTGTAAGTTTTATGTAAATCTGTGATAATAAAGAAAATTTTAATTACCAGTTCTGTAACGTTCCTTTAAATTTAATTCAATTCAATTTATTTAAATTGAGCTTCACGTTTTTTTCCACACTTAGATTGTTTTTTAAATACATGGAGTAAAATAGTCACCCACCCCCTCCCAACAGGTAAATCTCGTAATGACAGCGAAATAGGTTTTCCCGGCCAATTTCACAATTTTTCTGATCGTTTGAAAAAAATATATTGGCCATTGAATTTTTCTTGATTTTTACAAATCGAGCGAATGGTTTTCATCTTCTTCTTTTTTTTTCTGGGATCTGTGATTTCCAATTCTTTGCTTTTGTTACGATTTACAACGTAACAAATTAATTTAGGTTCTGGGTTTAGGAAAAAGGGGTAAGGCTGAGGTTTTGGGTTCATGTTGATGATCTCTCTATACGTGCCCAAAAACACAACAATTGTTATATGAACCAATAAAGGGCATCTTGTTGTTGGTATGTTTATTCATTGTTTTACTTTGTTTATTGTTTCCTAAGTTTTGCATAAATATATTTCTAAGATTTTTTTTCAGGAATAGTCACAATCGGACATGCAGGAACAGGCGAAAAGATGATTGAAAAAATGAAATAATGTTTGCCCATTTCAGTAAAAACGAATGCCAGATCCAACCTTTACTGCTAGTTCAGACGGAATAGAAATGCTTTTCATTTTGAACGCATCTCTTATGCGGGGGGGGGGGGGGTGACGCTAAATGACGATAAATTGCTTGTATTATAGTGAAATTGATTGATTGTTTTTTATTGTTGAATGACGATCTGTTTGATCTTTTTCAATTTCAATCTATTCACTGTTAGACATTAATAAGGCTTTTACAGTCAATTACAGCAGAAGCTGATTTTACTTTTCTCAATACGCATTCAAATCCACCCATCTTTTGACTTATTAATTGAAATTTCTTTTTTAGATACTATTGCATTCAATTTCGTTTCCCTGCACACATGATTTCTTTCTTCTCATTCAGGTTCGTTTCTGCCATACTATTTTAATTTAAAGTCACCGTACACGTTTGGTAATTACTCAAAATATATATTAGCATAAAAACTGACTTGGTAACGAGCAACAGAGAGCTGTTGATAGTTTAAAACATTGTGAGAAACGACTCCCTCTGAAGTAACGTAGTTTTTGACAAAGAGGTAATTTCTCACTAAAATAATAAAGACTTCTTGCAAGAAGTTTTTATTCCTATCTGAAAGCACACAAATTTGTACAACAAGGGTGTTTTTTCTCTCATCATTTTCTTGCAACTTCGATGACCAATTGAGCCCAAATTTTCACAGGCTTGTTGGGATACACCAAGTGAGAACACTGGTCTTTGACAATTACCAAACGTGTATGATGCCTTTAAAGACATTCAAGACTTACTTGACTAGTTACTTCTAGACTTGCAGAGTTGAGGGCAAAGTAATCCGGTATCAGAGGCGATCTATTCACCTTTCGAATAATACCACTAGGAATACCACACTAGGAATACCCCCAGGCAGGGTTCTTCAACTAACTGTTCCTTTTTAAAAATATTGAACATAAGGTTTGCAATGGCAACTTCCAACTTTCAAGTGTGTATAAGCTTTAGACACACAATTATTCGTTTTGCACATAGATAGACAGTTTCTTTCAATCGGTACATTATTAATTTGCATAGTCTATATTTTTGGTTTATACGATAAAGGCCGCCTTAATTTTTTAGTGAATGAGTTTTCATTCAGTGGATGCTTTTGGACGTAGCAAGATGTTGGTAAGGCAATATTGTTGTATGTCCAGCTTGTAACAACAATTGTTGAGTATCGCGTGCACGCAGTATTGCGTATAATGCTATTTTTGTTTTATTTATTAATAACATTTTTTAATAGACTTGACATAGTTCCTTTTAAGTTTTATGGTTATTATGATGCTGACTTGAACCATCGTGCAGAGGACCGGTGTGAGTCTACTTTTGTTATATGGGCCTGCCTTAATTGTGTACAGATTGCATTCATGTCAGAAGAGGGACGAACGAAGTTGTACAAACAGGGTTAGTGTTTTTGTAGTGATGTGGCAATCTTGCCGAAAGACTGCCGCCGAAAATAGCGAGGGAGAACACTCACTTATGAACTTACTAGTGAAACACTAGTCTTGGACCAAGACATCAGTGATCGATAGCGGATAGTGTACTGCGCTCGTTGTAAATCGGTATAGCGTGATACCGATTTACAACGAGCGCAGTACACTATCCGCTATCGATCACTGACGTCTTGGGCCAAGACTAGTGAAACGCCAGTATTGATTATGGCAATGTTCTATTGTTAGGTGCTACACTGCAAAAACTGGGGTGTTAAAATTGACACCATGGGTGTTGTCACATTATAGATACTGAAGCGAGAATCAAAGTTAACATCGCAGGGTGTTAAAATAACACCAATGTAATTGTTTTGGCAGAAATTAGTGTTATTTTAACATCCCATGGTGTGCATTTTGATTTTCTTTTTCGGGTATCTATATGTGAAAACACCAATGGTGTCAATTTTAGCACCGCAGTGTACGTCATATGAATTGGACAGAGTTCAAAGATTACAAAATAGTGCAGCTCGTTTATTATGTTCCACACCCTTGAGGGAACATTATTACCCCATCACTCAGCAGGGAACTTCATTGGCTACCGGTTAGAGAACGGACTCATTTTAAACTTGCTCTTTTTTTTCTTAAAAAAGCTTGAACAAAACTACTCCTATAGATATCTCTCCAATTTACTGTCATATTACACTCCTCCACATTTTCTTCTGTCCACACTTGACATCACTCACTTGAATGTTCTCCGTGCAAACAAAGTTCTGGGTCAAAAAGCATTCAGTGTAGCTAGACCAATGATTTTGAACAATCTTCCTCCTGTCATTAAAGAACCTCTGTTAGTTTATCTATTTTTTCGTAAAGCTGTTAAGACTCACCTCTATACATTGATAATTTGTATTACGTCCGCTATGATCTTGATGGAATAGCGCGTTATAATTGTTAATTGTTATGTTATGTTATGTCACTGAAATGTGTGTGACGACATGTAGAACATTTTAGCACTTAACTTAACTACTTAAGCTGTTTTGACTCACAGGAATAAAACAAAATATAATGTTAAAACTTTACAGCATTCAGATCTTGGAATGATCTTCAGAGGAGGACGTACACAAACAAAGGTCACGGGAATTTCAAACGTAAAGTGGTGTGGAAATACAGTGGTGTCCCTGATGCAAAAAATAAAATAAAACAAATATTGATTTCGTGAAGCCAGTCTTGGAGATTTCTTAAACTGATTAAGAGGCTGAAAGGGGGAATGGTGAACAAATTGATGGTTGGCGTCAGAGCGTAGACGCTTATTGTATTATTTTCCCTCTCTGTTCGTGTTTGATTTTGTTGTTTTTTTCTTTGAAATTAAGGCAGGGAGCTCTCTTTCAGGAAGGAAATCAAAATCACCGGGAACAACTGTCAAGAAAATAACTGTCCGGCAAACTAAAAAAAACACCCCAAAAACCCACAATCTTATGTCAATACTTATTAATAATAATAATAATAATAATAATAAGCAGTTCTTGTATAGCGCATAATACAATAAAGTCTCTATGCGCTTCTGTAATTAAAGAGATGGGTTTTAAGTTTAGATTTAAATTGTTCTACCGTGGTACAGTCTTTGACATTGTTGGGAAGAGAGTTCCATAGTTTTGGTGAAACATATTGGAAGGAACGTTGACCGTAGAACTTTGTGTGGACTGGATACTCTGTAAGAAGACCTTTCGAACTGGAACGCAGTTTTCGCGGAGGTTGATAGTCTTGTATTAATTCCTGGAGATAGTCTGGTGCTGATCCGTGTTTGCATTTGTGGGGGAGTGTTAGGATTTTGAAAACTATCCGTGATTTAACAGGTAGCCAGTGGAGATTGCGAAGGATTGGAGTGATGGGTTCAAGTGATCGGGTTCTAGTGATGAGTCTGGCTGCTGAATTTTGTACGCGTTGGAGTTTTTGAAGTTGTGATTCTGGTAATCCGTATAAGAGGCTGTTATAATTGTCAATGCGACTCATCACAAAAGCATGAATTAATTTTTCCGTTGTTGATTGATCCAGATATTGTCTGATTTTTCCAATTTTGTGCAGACCAAAAGATGATGCTCGGCAGATATTACTGATATGCTTTTTCATAGTGAGTTGATCATCGATGATGACACCCAGGTCTCGTGCGTGCGAAGTTGGATCAAGAGATGTATCTGCTATGGTGATAGGTGGGAGTGAAATCTTGCTTCTGAATTTGGATGAAAGATGGAGAAACTCGGTTTTTTGTTGATTTAACTTTAAGCCATTTCTTGAAGACCACACTTTGATGTCATTTAAGCAAGCTTCAAGTTTTGGGATGATTGTTGACTGACTGTTGTGATTGAGGATGGTATATACCTGGGTGTCATCAGCGTACATGGTGTAAGATATTCCATGGGACTTGATCACATCTTCCAGGGGTGAGGAATATAGTGTGAATATAGATGGACCCATAACTGAGCCTTGAGGGACTCCCCGTCCAGGGAACTGGTTTGATGATATCTGATCTCCAATGATGACTGACTGACTGACTGCGATTGGTAAAATAAGATTGGAGCCACTTTAGGGCATTGTTGTGAAATCCAAATCTCTGTTCTAGTCGATCGAAAAGAATGTTGTGATTAATTGTGTCAAATGCTGCTGTGTAGTCTAATAACAGTAAGACTGCTTCCTGACCACTGTCCAATGCAAGCAGTAGGTCATTGATGACACGAAGCAGGGCAGTTTCCACAACTATGATTTCTCCGATATGCTGACTGCATAGTTGCATTTAAGTTGTTTGTTGACAGGTAGTACTGCATTTGACAGACTGCCGCACGCTCAACAGTTTTTGATAAGAACTTTAAGTTGGAGACTGGTCTATAATTCTTGAGATCTTCAGGATCCATCTGAGGGTTCTTTATCAGTGGTTTGATGTGTGCACATTTTAAGATGTCTGGAAAATGTGCTAAAGCGAAAGACCTGTTGACAATACAACAAATAATGGGTGCAAGTTCATTAACACATTTTTTGAGAAGTTGGAATTGGGTCAAGACTGCTGGTAGATGTCGGAGAATTGGCTATGAGTCTAATGATTTGCGGTGTAGAAACAGGTTCAAATGTATGAAAGTCGGTTTCACACATACGGAATTGAATATGCGAAATATCTATTTCCGGACTTTGTTGAAGCTCCATAGCTATGCGTTCAGTTTTCTCTCTAAAGTAATGAGAAAAACGTTCTGTTAAGGGTACTTGTGAGGTGTCGGCAGATGGGAGTGTTTTTGCTGGTGTTGTTTTGCACAATCTATCCACCTTGTGAAAGAGCTCGTGCATACTGCAGTTCTCCAGTTGAGCAGAGTGATAGCCCTTTTTAGCCTCATGAATCATTTGATTGTATTGACGACACTTGGCTCTAAAAATCTGTCGATCAATTTCAAGTTTCGAGGCTCGCCATCTACGTTCTAAACATCTCAGTTCTAATTTGAGTTTGCGTAGACTATCATTATACCAAGGTGCATTTGGGCGACACGTTATTGTTCTAGAGATCAGGGGGGCGTGTTTGTCAAGGAGATTGCTTAGAACTGACTCATACTGTTCAACTAAATGGTTGAGATCTGTTGATGGAGATGTGTATAATTCAGAATCAAGAATGTCCTGTCGAAATGTATCAATGTCAATTTCACATACTTTCCGTGTTTTTACGACTACTTTAGTAGGTTCGGGTCTGCCAATGGCTAGCAAACATTTGATGGCGGCATGGTCCGATGGTAGGATCTGTGTGGTGGAAATATCCGAAACAATATGATCTGAAGAAGAACGTGTGAGCAATAAGTCCAGCGTGTGTCCTTGTTGATGTGTTGGAACTCTGACGTGTTGTTTCAGACTAAACGAATCAATGAGCTCCAAAAACAACAATGCCTCACGATTAGATTCATTGTCCACATGGAAGTTAAAATCGCCCACGATCATTAACCGATTCGGCTCTGACACCAGTAGCTCTAAAAGCGTTGAAAAGTCACTCATGAATGTAGGAAAAGTGGGCTGCTTGCTCTTAGTCAGCTGTGGTCTGTAGACTACTACTAGACGCAAAGGGTTTGTCTGACGTGCAGTTATAAACAGATCCATGTATTCAAACGAGTCCCATGATCTGCATTTATTCTCACACACCCGAAAAGTTTTGCGGATGCAAACACCCACACCCCCACCTGTTCTGCTTCTTCGTGGAATTTATTGAATTTCTTTGCCTTCAATTTCGTTTTTATTGAAGCACACAGTCCGTCTTTTCATTCATGCAAACACTCCAGTCTTTTCATTAAAGGTCGGTTCGGTCATTTTATTTCATTTTCAAAGTGCATTTCGACAATGCATATATCACTAATTATAAAGTTAAATTTCTGGTTATTGTACTCTTCTTTAAGTGGAGGATATCAATGTATAGTAGTTTTTAACAAGTTTGCACTGATGTTCAGAAAAGTTTCAAAACAAAACCTGGATGTACAAAGAGCCATTCCAACGGTTTTCTTTCCACGTACTAATCTTTTTAGAACTCCTTTCGTGGTGCAAGTTTCCCTCCATCCTATACAATCTAGACTATTATAAGAAGAATATTAATTTCTACCTTCACAAGACAAAATAAAACACCCGAAAACCGACAAAAAACGAACAGGTAACTGGAAGATCGCGATGATTATGAGTACGCAATGAGGAATTTAGGTCTGGAGCGAGATAACGGGTATTACTATGTAAGGGTGCAAGTTTCAATATTACAAAAGGAAAAAGATGGTAAAAAGGAAGAAAAATCAAAAGGCAAGAGCGAGGACCCCCCCCCCAACCCGAACCAACCCGCTGGATCTGCGCCTAGCCACAGGGGTTCTATTCGGTCAAAGTCCTAGCCTTTAGTCAAGGCGCACGCGACACCCCTAGATGTCACGCACGAAAAAAGACTAGCGCGAGCGGCGAAGCGCTGGTCTTTTTTCGTGCGTGACATCTGGGGGTGCCGCGTGCGCCTCGACTCAAGGCTATCAAAGACCGAGCCTGACATCGTCAGTAAGATCCAACGGAAATCCTTGCATTGGCCGCCATCGCTGAGGTCAAACAATGGAAACGTGCGCGGGTGGCGCGCACTAGTCAACCAATGATAGGCCGTGAATTGACGGCTACAGCTGCGGCTACGGCTAGATTTCCGGGTCATCGTGCAATGAAGTATAGGACATCCTTAGCAACACCATTAGCAACAGTCGTAGCCGTAATCGTAGCGGCCAATTCGGTGATCTCAGTGAGGGCGCTGTTTGGGATTGTGACGTCAAATGTTTGGGGTTTATTTGACTACAAATGCCCCCTCCCCCAAATAAAAATAAATAATAAAAATAATAGCCTTTTGAGAACAAGGTTGTCATTACAAACACAGTAAAAATAATTATCAAACAAGCCATTTCCCAGATGGAATTTAAAACAATTAAATTTTTATAAAAAATGTTGTGTTAGTCGGAAAGCGTAGATAGAATCCGTGAAACATTTTTGAAAAATCCGCAGCTTACCATTCATTTACACTGGCCTTAATCAGATCATCAGGATATTGAGTGCGTTTGTTTGAACAATCACAACAGACCGACCTTCCTGCTGCGAAGTGATGCTGCCTAATTGCATGCATGCTATTTCTCCTTGGAAGTCACTTTCCTCAATCGAAGTCGACCTAGATTTCAAGTGATGGCAACTACGGTGTGTTTAACAAGATTGACTTAGTCCAGACTTCGGCTAGGGCTATTATGGCCGTTGGCTGAAGCGACCACGTTGAAGAAAAGGTTTTTATTTTATTTTAGGTAGCCACAGCCAAAGCCGCGGACACGGCCAAGGTTTGTGATTGAACTTTGTGTCATTTCATTGATCCAAATTAGCTGCCGTTGGGCGAGCCCTTTCGGCAGTGGCGTAACCAGCATGGGGGGGGGGGATCGGGGGGGAGGGCGGAGCCTCCCGCTCAGGACACTTGCCCCCCCCCCCCCAAAAAAAATGAGATCGAAAACATGCACAAATGTATAGTTACAGCAAAAGTCCCCCCCGAAAAAATAATAATTTAATAACAATAAGACGAAGAAGAAGAAAAATAATATTAATAAATAAACAAATATTTAAACAAAATAAAAAAACAAAATAAAATAAGTAAATAAATAAACATATCAACAAAATAAAAATAAAAATATCATAAAAATACAATAATGGAAAATAAATGAACAATATATAAAACAAAAAATAATTACATTATAATAATAATAATAATAATAATAATAATAATAATAATAATAACAATAATAATAATAATAATAATACTAAATGAATAATTCAAAAATAAAGAAATATAATCTTGTCTTTGCCCCGTTTGCCCGCTCCCCCGCCCCACTGCATTTCGATGGTTCCCTGTAACAGACTAACAGCCAACAATGGCAAATAAAATTCAGGATGTAATTACCTGTAGTGTGTAGGGTCTGAGGAGTGGACAGTATTTTGAGTCGCTTGTAAAAGAATGAAAAAAAACCCCCAAAACCAAATAAACAAAACAATGATGAAGGATTATCTAATTATGTGATATATTGATGGCATATCATCAAACAAATGTATTAAAACAAATTCTCCTTATTGGACATACCGGAAACTGATCAAAATTTTCCCTTATACGAGACAAAAAAACTATCGTTACTAAATCAGGGAAAAACCACCCACAACAACAACAACAACAACAACAAAGGAAAAAGGCTGAAGTGTGCAACCCACTAAAATGGGAGAAAACAGAGCGTCGGCCTCATAAATATTGTTTAGGCCCTCAAAATATTCTAGATTAGACAGAGTTGAGAGCCCAATAAAAGGGGAAAAGTGTAGCATTTTAAACAATTGTGACCGGGGGGGGTTGTTGACTTCCAACTTGAGGTATTTTCGATGACATAGGCCGTGAAAAAATGGTCTTATTTGCCGAGAGGTGTAGGGACATTTTTCAAGATTGATGCTCGGAAGTTTGGAAACTTTCACTGCTGTGTAGGGGTGTTTTTATTTGGAGGGAGAATAACTCTCCTGGCCTTGTAACTCCTCATATCGAATTGAGCAGAAGATTAAAGTTCAAGAGTCATTGAATAATTTTTCCTTTTACTGTAAAAAGCTGTCAGACTTTTAAGTATTTTGTGGGTAGTTTAGTGGGGTGCACCCTGAGCCACTCTCCCCAAAAGCAAATTACAAAAATGGCAACAGCGTTACGCGTTCGTGTCAAGCAATAAAACCTTCTTACAGAAAGGTGGAAACAATTTCCATTTGATATTCCGACACGGCAGAATGCTCCCAATCAAATCTTTGCTATATTCAATACAAAGTTGACGCCACAACCGAATAATGTCTCAGTCAATGACCAGTTTTTGTTACGGGTGGAAATTTATAGCCCCCCTTAATGGATTCTCGTCTGCGCTGTGGCTTTTATGTTGAACAAAAGGAGGAGTTACGACTTGCATCATACTCTGCTGAAAATGATGTAACAAGTTTTTTTATTGGGACAATCCAATTACGATTAAACCTTTACAGCAGGAGTTGGAAAGATGGTTGTACTGCGGCCTTTTAAAGGCACTGAACACGTTTGGTAATTGTCAAAGACCAGTATTCTCACTTGGTGTATCTCAACATTATGCATAAAATAACAAGCCTGTGAAAACTTGGGCTCAATTGGTCATCGAAGTTGCAAGAAAATGATGAAAGAAAAAACACCCTTGTTGTACAAAATAAATGTGTGTTTTCAGATAGGAATAAAAACTTCTTGCAAGAAGTTTTTATGATTTTAGTGAGAAATAACCTCTTTCTCAAAAACTATGTTACTTCAGAGGGAGTCGTTTCCTACAATGTTTTATACTATCAACAGCTCTCTGTTGCTTGTTACCAAGTTAGTTTTTATGCTAATATTTGTTTTGAGTCATTACCAAACGTGTACGATACCTTTAAAGACATTTCAACAAAGGAATTTTGAATAAACCTTTTATAGAACTGTTGAACAGTTTGCTTTATACGCTACAAATGTTATAGATATAGGCCCAATGTGGGCAGTGATGGAATGTACCTAACATTGTGCAGACAGTGGTGACTAGGACTGTTCCAGTGGGGCGAATAGACTCAGCAAGCAATTTTTCCCAAAACATGATCTTTCCCCTCGAGACGTCACTTAGCGGAAAATCAAATCATCTCGTCTCCGATACTTCCAAATCAATTTGTAGAATTGACTGTAAATTGTACGGCCCTGCAGCACGAGTCTTTGTTGTGTGCTTCACTTTTTTTCTTCGGAGCCCTTCCGGCCCGTTTCGTAATTTACTATACACGCTACTTCACCTCAACTTCAATTTCACAACTCTTGATAGTATCTCTTGCCTTCTACTTCAATTATTAAGAAACTGCATTATTCAATTTGTGCACTCCTCTTATCTTTTTTCGGTCTCGTCTGTAATTCAGAGAATCGGCGCCTTTAAAGTTAGTGGTTTTTTTATGATTTCACGGGCGATTTCCAGATTTTCGGCATCACACAAACAAAATTCCCTTTTTTAAAGTCAGGAGCTCACCACACCATTCAGTTTTTAAAGCCCGTGGTCAAATTTCATTTAGCTGCTTAGCAGAAACTGTCTGCTAAGCAAAACAAATGGCTCAATCCAACGTGGTATTTTGTCTGGTAATATACTTCTGTATAGCGAAACTATTCTGTGCTTGGAAAAAGTGATGTGATTAGCAACCGTAAAGAAATAGGTCCATCTACACGCCAATGTTAGCCCTTCCAACGAAAATATTCTTAATACATTCACGCATGCGTGGTTGGCAAAATGCCATCAGCCATTTTGAGGTCTGGTGGACACAACACTATAGACTGTGCAAGTCTCGCGCATATTTGAACTTCCGGGACCATTGTGGTCCCAACCATATGGAGATTTACGTGGGCAAGATTTTGTTTTGTCAATTATTTTAGTTTAACGTGGTTTATGACCATGAAAAATAAATATGTTGTTGGGAATGTAATACTTAGTTATAAAAAATATGAAAGTAAAATCAATTCAACAATATAACGAAGAAAACCCGATAATTAAACTTGACCTCAGCTTCCGGTTACTGCAAAAAACTAAGAATTTTGTACTCACCTCCGATCACAAAACTTATGTAAACGCTTGTTTTGGATGCGCGATGATAATCGCCAGATGCTGTAATTGCAACGCGAAGCCTTTTCATAGCAGTTTATGATTGTTGAGGCGTCAGCGTCCTCTAAAAACTGTGTCAAGCGTTAATATTACGCCCGTGTGACCTTCGCGAATCCACGTAAGTGGTTTCTGAAAAGTTAAGATCAAATAAGCATCCTTGTCCCAGAGTTTTAAATTTGTTTCAATAATAATTAACACATTATTTGTGTATTTATTATAAAAACTAAAACTGATTATATAAACATGAAATGAGTATTTTTGTTGTTCAGATTTTGTCATTAGATATAATTTAAAACAAAGATTTGATTTTTAGAAAAAAACAAAGTTCTTCGTTTGACGTGTTTTCTCGTTCCGATACGCGCGAGACTTGCACAGTCTATTGCACTATTAGGTTTGGGTAAATTGTCTGTGTACACCCAAACCAAACAGTGCAACTCTATAGTGTACACCATATCTAAAAAAAGGCTAATAGATTTGTGCACTAGCAAGGCGACAGGAACGCGTATGCGTCACGCCACCATCAGCCCCCATAGGCGTGATATTCCCTCATTTTGCAAACCAGCAGCATTAGTGCGCACGCGCAATGTGCAATTTACATATTTCATGGGAAGGGGCTTTGGGAGTAATTTCAAATGGTTTGGTTCTTGTAATTGAGACATTCCTTATATAAGTCTGTTTCGATTAACCTACTGGCATTACAATTAATTCGACACACTCAAACTATAGCCTTCAGTTCCAAGTTTTCATGACCCAATCTCAACGGATTGTCGGGGCAGAATTGTTGAGCGGTATTGTCGGTTGCTCTGATTTTCATTTTTTTTATTTTTAAAGTCGCCCGTCACATAAGGCACAAAAGGCCACTCGAGGTGCGGGCTACAAACGGGATGGAAGCAGAAAGCGTGGAGAGTTAAGTTAAAAGAAACCCATTCACATTACGCTTGAACTGGGACAGATTATAGGAAGCAGGCAAAGAGGATGGAGGCAAAGCCTTACAGAGTGAGGCAGTGTGTGGGAAGAAACTCGATGAATACATCTTGGGAACCTTGACTGTATGAGGATGTGACTGGATAAAGAGGCGTGTCGTGCGTCTAAAGGGGGCGGTTGAGAGGAACAACCGGTGAAAGACCGTTGGGGCACATCCCGTGATAAGTTGGGAAGGTAGTGCATTCTGCTCTACCAGCCAGGCTCATAGCTGATGATACCCATGCCTACATCCTTACGGACAGTGAAGGGGTTAACACTGTTTCAGCCCTAGGAGTAGGTGGCAACGTGCCCCTGGTGACAGTTGATTTGGGACGTCGACAGCCCAAATCAGTTAAGTGTATAGCCCTCACCTTGCAGTGGCCGTCCGGCCTTGTGAGTAAGGCGATATCTCATTAAAAATAAAATATAAAATAAAATCAAAAAGTACAAGGAAGATACATATTACGACGACGTGAGAGGGGTTTCCGAATGAGCTGCTAATTCATGGCCCACCAGATTAACAACTCGTCATTCTATTTAACAGGGACAGGTGACAGGCTGGGGCACCAGGCCAGATCGTATAATTCAAGGCCATGCCACCAACTTAAGATCTTTGAGACTTTAGTGGAATCCATCCTCCTCTATACGGGTGTGAGTCCTGGGGCCCTGACCGATCAAATTACTACATCCATCGATGGCTCCTATAGCTATACTATAAGGATGTTACGTGCTGTGCAGAACGTTTTTCACTATGAGCCAGCTAGTCGTGTCCTTCTCTGGAAGCCTGATGCCCCTCGTCGTAGAGGTCATCCCAACATGACCATGAAATCATCTACCAAGATGACACTGGTCTAAGCGGTACACCTCTCTCTAACACTATACTTGATAGAGACAGATGGGCACAACTCATCAAGTCATCACGAAAGTGTGATTAACAGAGTGTCATGAGTGGCATGGGTGGTGCAGCGCTCGCCTCTTACCACTGTGGCCCTGGTTCGATTCCCGGCTAGGGCCACATGTGAGTAGATTCCCAACCACAAGGGTTCTTCTCCTTGCTCTCCGGTTCCTCCCTCCGAAAAAAATCAAACACTTTCGATCTCTGGCTGTGATGGGTTGATGTGGCTCTGGCTGCCTTAGGCGCCCTTGCCAGCCAGCAGCTCGAACATTCGCAATTCAGCTTCTCATCAGTTGCAAGTAAGGATGATTAGCCTCCCAAACTATTATTATTATAACAAAACGAATAGTAAGTTTACAGACAGCTCATGTTATAGCCATGATTCTATGGGTGGGATACAAGTAAACCAGATACATAACTGGGGATTGAACATGCTCAAAATACAGTCTAGTCCGGTGAGTGCGGGGGGGGGGGGGGTTCTTGGGTATGCTGTGACCATGGAGGAAGGAACAGAAGACCTTAATGGGGATTGACGAGTCCTTATCAACTGATGATGACGAAACTTGCTGAGAGCAACGCTAGTTCCTCGTATTATTTCGCATGTGAATCCTAATACCTCGTTTTCAAGCACACGGTGCGACCCCCTCAAATAAACGGAATAAAGCTCAAGTCAACATTGAAAGATAACGCATTGTTGAGTTGGGACATCTTAGACAATTTAAATAGCGCCCTCTAGAGGCACAAGGTTGTTCCGTCTCAGTGTATGTGTTTGATCCTGAGTAATCTGATTGATCCTCTCCACCTGTGGCTGAATTAAGTCACAATTGTTCTGATACTGTGGTCACTCGTCTAGTGTCACCAAATTATAGACATATATTTCTTTACTGCTCGCCTACGCAACACGTATGCACGAGTCGTCTAATATTGCTGGCGAGTCTATAAACTTTACTCATCACAGTTAATGTCTTCGTACCGAAGGGAAAGTCATTCATGTTAATTAATGGCTTAGGACGACTGGAAAACGCATCTCTATTGGAATTTACCGTATGAAAGGAACTACACACACATTGAATAGCGCCCTCTCGTGTTATACAGCAGCATATAAAACAGCTATGTTCTTATTATCACATGAGTTTCCTCATTTGTTTACAAGTAATAAGAAAGGTGGAAGTGTACTATTGCCTGGCTTTCCATTTCGACCCCATAGTCAACAAAAAACCCGTCAACGTGTACATCCCCTTGGAAAAAAAGGGTCACAAAAAAAACAAACCAAAGACGTTTCATCAAGAAAGGAAACATGCATTTAATAGCAGTAATTTAGCAATGTTAAAAACATTCTAAACACTGCAAAAGACCCGCCCGAGAAACGGCTTATATTGCTCGAAAATGTTCAAAATACTCCGAAGAAATATGACTCAGCTGTAACAGAGACTTCCAACTGCATCGATCACTGAAATGTACATGGAATAGACTCCCAAACTTTGTTGTTACAGCACCTTGTGTCAAATCCTTTGATGCAAGAATGCGGACACTTGCCTACTCTACAGACCTTTATCATGCTGCCCACCATGTTGGTCTTGTATCCAATAACAGTGATGGATGCTAATATTCATTGTACAAAAAAGGAACCAGACTATTTTTCTTCAAGCCTCGGTTTGGTTACATTGAATAGAATGGGAGAAAAATCAAGATGGCTGCACCATGATAAAGGTCTATGGGCACAACCCTTCAAATTAAACATTGACGCACCGACCCCCATGCATGCAACATGTACTGTTAACAGTAGGTTTTCATTTCTGCGAGCTTGTATGTCACCTGGCATACCGGTATAGTATCACAAGCTGCCATTCTACAAACAAAGAGATGGTTTATTACAGGTATAAACACAAAGTGGTTGTTAAAAAAAAAAATTACTTATCATTTTGTTAACACAACAGCTCAAAATTATTTTCCGATTATTCATCCATAATAAGCCAGAAATAACTTCACTTCCACATTCACATCTCGTCCTCGCCCATGTTGATTCATCACCCAACAGGTATTCCTTACCGGTCCAATGACCAAGAGCAACCCATACGCATTGTTTGGCTTTCGCAATAAAAACACATGACGTCACGTAAACCCTATTCACCGCGTCCAACCGTTCCTATTGTACATACACATACACACATACAATACGAATACAGTAATTCTATGGGCAGCGTAAACCAATATCAGTTTGTGCACCAACGGTTCTTTATTGTCCGATATTCAGTTGCTTTAAATCTCCTTGAGGGTTGAAGGGACTGAATCAGGTGGTTCACACGCTCAACTGTCGACCCGTACTTTGTAGCAGACCGATGCCCTGACGAGTTTCAGAACAAATATGTTGTGATACTTCACCCGCCATCATCATCAGCATACCGACGAGTGAGTGATACTGAGTGTGGAGAGAGAATACACGTAGTATATTCCGCAGTCGTTTCGTGTCGTACACACTGTACGTGCATTCCATGTCATCATCGCCACCCTGCACTATTGCGATCAAATTAACCTTTTAAAATATAGGAGTGATTGACTGCACCAAATTAAACCATTATTCTGACTGTCATCGGATCCAGCTCAACATCCTCTGGGATTCAGTATGGTTGATTTGAAAGATGCTAGCCATCTGTATCAACAGTAGAACTTCTCCATCTTGAATTCGCCACTGCGTTTGTTGTGTGCACGCATCTTCCATTTATAAGCGGAATTCATCAACTCGCAGGATAGATGCAGTGAAACAGTTTATTTTGATCCAGTTTAGTTACTTTTTTTAAAAACTCCTTCACCATGTCGATTGCTGGAAGTCTCGCTGGGGAATCTGTCTATTATGAAGAACCATATTCGGGTAAGTTTAATCGGGGTTAAATTCCATGTCAGAAAAGATTAGTTAATTATTAATGTTGGATGTGGACTATCCGTTGTGGTACGACGGGTAGAATGAATGAATAGTCATCTCCCGCACCGCCATCTTTGTTGATTGCAGATTTGTAAAACATGGTTATGTTTAACGTTAATTTCAGTTAAATGGAATCGTGATTAAACTATATGTAATATATATAATATAGGCCTAAATCACAAACCTTGCAGTGTATAGGCAAATCAAATATACATTCACAATACTAATGTTTGATGTAATACTAATAGAGTTTTTAAATGTACAATGTAGGCCTACATGTTGTATGTTTACCTTTTTGAAGATAAATCGAGTATTTCGTGTTTTTTTTTTACATCCGCGTACGTCATGCTGTTATGTTATTTCCTTCTTGTGTAATGGTTGGACATTTGGGAATAGTTGCCGTGAATTTTGTCAATGGAATTGTCTGGATCATTTAAAATCAAATCGCTCTACGAGTACGTTATCACTGACTATCACGGGTACCAAGCAGTCATTCAGTGATTATAAAACTGCATGATGCCTGCCGTCGTGCTGGGGTACCAGCCGACTGTCATGCGTTTCTGCACGACCATGACCTTTATTTCACGACGTCGTAATGACATTGTGTGATTCGCCAGTTGATGCTCAAGATGATTAGAGTATTCTTAACCTTGGGAAAACATCCTGGTGGTAATTTTCCGCAATAACTCGATTTTTAGTTTTCTGTGTTATTTTCCCCATACGGCGATTCACCTTGAAGTCATTGGTTGCATCAATTATTTCACTTTCCAATTGAATAATGATTGGATGACATCTGACATCATAAAATAAGATTGTATTAATAGTATATATAGGAACATGTGAATAGTATTAGTAAAAAGAAAACACAAATTTCGCCCATGTAAAGGCAAATGGATTGCCTTTACATATCCACTGTCTGTATAGTTTTTGTAAAAAAAGGTAAAATTTGACATTGATGTCTTCACGGTTCAAGCAAAGGTTTGAAGTTGTGCACATCGAATCACAAAACTGTACGAATCCAGTTAGAAAACCCAGCATGAATATTAAATTTTGAGGCAGGTAGGCCTATACCCGGCCCTGAGTCGAGACAAGTTTAGCTGTTACTGTAACATTCTTGGCCGTCATCACAATGTTTATCCAAACACGCGTAGTGTTGTGCTTTATTGAGAGTGGTTCGCGACATATACACCACGTGCCATTGTTTTTATTGCGCCATACCTTCAGGGAGTTTCAATCAGTGCATGTTGGAATTCGACAGTTTCCATGTTCACGAATTCCTACTACGTGACACATAACATTCACTAACCATTCAAAACAGTTACACATTTTAAAGCAACGAGAAAGGCTAGAAACATAACTTGAGTGAGTGTATTGTGGTCAAAGTAAATTCTTAGTACATGTATGAGTGCAATATTTATAAACCATAAAGGAGATAATGCACCAAGACCAGGACAGAAAGACCATGACCTCTTCAGGTCACGACACGACCTCCTCAGGTCATGAGGGGTTTGCGGCCTTAACCTTTTCAGTGACTAGCTAGCAGGACCAGTTAGCTTGTGATTTTATGAGTCCACCAGCTTTTTGTCACTAGTCCATACTTTATATTCCATGACAATAGGGATGATTTTCAACACTGAATTAGCCAGCCGGACTAAGAGTGAAGTTCGATTGATCCTCAGGTGTTTTAACTGGCATTTGGCCAGCGGACCACGGGAGAACGCTGTCATTTAGCAGTCATTCTACCCAAGGAACGTTCCCGAATCTTCCACTGTAATTCAGCAGTTCACACGACCCTTATCTGGTATTCTGGAGACTTTTTAGATCCGAATTATTAAGAACAGAAGAGCTGTGTTCGATTCTGAGTTGTGTTTTTTAATAATCCCAAGCCAAACCTCTGTCAAGAGGTCACAATGTCATACTGCATAATGGTCTCCCTCGGGAAGCCTAAATTTGATTTACTGTGCGGTTCAAATGTTGTAAGAACTCAACAGCTGGAGTGGCAAGCCCCGCTGGTAGCAAGACTGTCTTTTGGACACAATAATATGTCAGATAATTTCAGTTCCATATACTACAAACGTCGTTAACAAATTATAAAAGAATCATTTGATATTGAAACAATAATTGACAAAGGGGTTTGGTTGTGGAGGGGAAAACTTGTTATCCTTAAAGGCACTGAACACGTTTGGAAATTGTCAAAGAACAGTGTTCTCACTTGGCGTATCCCAACATATGCATAAAATAACAAGCCTGTGAAAATTTGGGCTCAATTGGTCATCGAAGTTGCAAGAAAATGATGAAAGAAAAAATACCCTTGTTGTACAAATTTGTGCTTTCAGACAGGAATAAAAACTTCTTGCAAGTAGTTTTTATTATTTTAGTGAGAAATTACCTCATTCTCAAAAACTACGTTACTTCAGAGGGAGTCGTTTCCAACAATGTTTTATACTATCAACAGCTCTCCGTTGCTTGTTACCAAGTAACTTTTTATGCTAATATTTGTTTTGAGTCATTACCAAACGTGTACGATACCTTTAAGAAGGAATATTACATGGGAGGACAGTGATGCAGGCCTGTAGGTTTCTTATGAGCGAGTTATACTGACGTGACTTCTTGGTACATGGATTAGACCCTGCTAAAATCTAGAAATGTATTTTTTGTGAGCTGCTGGAACGTTCTTAATGTTTCCCAGTGGACTTCAGAGAAATGCAGAAACACATGTTTATCATCTCCCTCATAAGAGATGAACATGAAGGCTGGGTCGTCGTTTTGTGTTTTTTTGTGTATTTTTGTGGCTATTTATGAGCGGACATTTGAACCGCGTATGTACATTTTGACTTCCAAGATGGCGGACTGGATAGGCGCATGTAGCCCAAGTGCGATTCATGTCCTGAAATTCATATGGGCAAAAAGGCCTTCATGTATATAAGCCTTTATATAAAAGAGTCGAGCAAACTAAGACCTGCATCTGGGTTTTCTTCCACATTGTGGTCATATTTGTCTGGTTTCCTGTACATACATTGGTAATAATTAGCCTTCATGTTCATCTCTTATGAGGGACCAGACTGTTCAGAGCTAGTTTATGGTTACATGTTGTACCGTACCCGTATTATGAAATCCGTAGCTTGTTATATCTATCGTGGAGGGCCGTTATTCATGAGCAAGAGATAGCACATTCATTTTATGTCAGTATTCTCTCTATTTTGTAGGGAGCATGGCTCTTGCCATGCTAAAAAACCCCTATATAGTAAGGGAGGGATATAGTGTCATAGAGCTATCTGTGAGTATTGTTCTGTATTAAAATCATATTTTTATTCCAGAAATACAGTCATTTTTATGGGCTGATTGAATCAGACATTGTAAACTTGTGTGTGGCCATGCCTCGTCTTGTATTGACCTTTCGCCCTTAATAAGTGACTGTGTTAATGCTAATTGTGTGTATTGTGTGCTAAAAAGTATTGGAGGATTAAAATCAGTAGGCCCCTACATGAGATTATTTTATGTTTTTGACGTCATATGGATTCTGCTTTTGTGTATTTGGTGAATGCTCTTCCGGCCTCCTTCCCGTGTCTCTACATTCATATGCCTGGATTTGATTCGATTATATACATGTATTATCCAAAACCAGGCGACTTAAAAGTTGTATGGCCCAATTTTCGCAGAAACGAAAGTTTTTCTCTGAACGCATTTTGATAGAGTACCGGTATGTTGTTTAAAAGCGAAAAAAACAACAAAAACCATACAACAACTTTCGCATATTTATGCCACATACAACACACAAAGAAAATTGTTTGTACATGGCTGATGGACGTGAGATAATATTGGGATCCCGACAATAATTAATTTATAGTTTTCAGACCTAGCACCTTTAACGACCTCACGGCATGATAATTTACATTTTGTAGCAGAGTTCTACATCAATAACCACCCCTGGTCTATTCCTAAAGTCGAAAGAATACTTGAATTTTAACTCCATGATCATCCCACAATTGTCTTTTTGTTTTGTTTTCAGTTCCTGGGCCTTGCAGGACCTGTTGCATCCGATGCCCATGCCCGAGCCTCTTAGCTACCCTGGCATTCGTTGGTGGGGCAGTTCTGTTCTGTATCGCTGCCGTAATAGCTGGCCAACAAACATCAGAACTCTTTGCAGCAACGCTGATTAGCGATACCCTGGATGATTGGTAAGATTTTATTCAAAAGTAAAAAAAAACCGTCTGCGATTAAATTATCAAACAATAGTCCGGCTGGTCAGTGATGGGAGAGTGCATTTGATGAAACAAACATTGAACGTTGCACATATAGTCAGAGTACCTGTGTGTCATGAAAAACAAAACAAGATATGGCTTTATAGCCATCGTTTGTCCTTCGAAAACAATCTGTTAATGACAAGCAATGGCAAACATTTCGAACATTTTGAACATAGCTTTTTATTCTACCTATATTTTTTCAAAATTCAAATCTGCGATAGCCCTATAGCCAAATATATTCCTCATGACATACCAAGTGCTATAACGGTATAATCAAAGACACAATTTTCACAACACTTCTCCTATCTGCCCTATCCTCTGCAAGTTGTACGGCGAGGGCAAACATCTTCGTACACAGTTAAGTTTTCCACACTATGACTTCTAAGGTGTTGTACAATAAGGATTAAGGATGGATCTCAAGTCTACTCCAAATGGCAACAATAAGACAAGGTTCAGCTTCTTGAAGAATCCAAAAGTGAACATTTTACACCCCGAAAACATTTTAAATAACTTCGTACCCAAGTCACTTCGAACCCAAGTCACTTCGTACCAAGTCACTTCGTACTTCAAATATCATACCCAGGTCACTTCGTACCCAAGTCACTTCGTACCCAAGTCACTTGGTAGATATTGACTGGTTCTTTTCCCCCAATCTATCACAGTGTTTAATTTTGTGTACGTTGTTCTTTGCTATAGGATTGGGTACATTGCAATAGCCTGCTACGTGGAATGTGTAATCATGGCACTTATTGCCATATCATTATTTGGGATATCGTGCCTTGGTACTGGAGCTGTGAGGAAGGAGTTTATGTCTAGATTCAACACAAGGGCCAAAGGAAGATGCCAAACTGGGCTGGTAAGACGTTTCAATTTGATTCTTTGTAAAAACCCAATAGTACGGCAGATAGGTGATGGGATTGTGCCTTTGATGCGAAAGATAGTTGGCTATATAAAGCTATCGCAGATTTGTTCTTTGAAAAAGTATACTGTACCACAACTGTAGTTAGAATAACAAGACATTTTCAAAATGGATGCTATTGCTTGTTACTCTACCTATAAGGACAAATTTGCGATGGCCCTATAGCCAAATATCTTTCCCATGACATACTCTGTGTGCCAAATTCCATGCTTGTATCATCGAAGGCACAATTCCCCCAAATATTTTCCCTATCATCCCCCATTACAGCAAAAATAGTAACATCAGAATTTCGAGGGTTCACTTCGTTCTTCTCTCTGCAAAACTTAAGATCAAGCAGCTGAAGGTTTTTTGTTTGTTTTTAACTTGCAGTTCATGATCATCGTGTATGTACTGTTCCTTGTATGGCTAGCATTGAGTTTCGTTTCGCTGGTACCCATCAACTTCTTCTACATCCAGAGGCGTGGTGTATGCGAAGCCCGGAGGTACGAACCAGCTGGAACAGATTTGATATGCATTGAGCTGAAACAATGGGGTAAGTATAAAAATGCCATGGACATCATCGGATCGTATTCGGATTAAGTAACTTATTGCCTTTATGGCCATTGGTGATGTTGGTTAATGGTAACGAGGTTGACGCAGACGTGGTGATGTAGTGGTAGATGGAACTGAAATATGTTTTTATCGCAGTTATGGCGTTAATGTACATGTCCGGAAATTGGACAACAGATACACAAAGTAAGCTGCCATCAGAAACAGACGAGCTACTAAATTAATTTAATCGATTTATAATAATATGGAACACTTCAACTTCATTGGCCCCTTAAATAGATGTTTTTCAGTTCTGGTTTTGGTAAACATTAAAGTTTAATATCTCTTGTTTGTGTTTTCAGCTCTGGTTGATGCAGGTTACCAGAGTGATGCGCAGCAAAGGGACAAAATCTGCGGCCCGGCACTGGACAAGTTGTGTAACAGTGTAAGTAAAAACAACCGTTTGATCATTGAGAGTATTGGTCATTCTTTTGGGTTTTTTTTTATATACCAGGGGCTTTTGGAAGACACTTCTTTGTTGATGACAGGTTGTTTTTTTACACTTTTGTCCTTCCTTGAACTTTTTTTCTGGTCGATATGTTTTTATTGTCCGAAGATTTAAAATAAAAAAATTAGTAATTGGTTTTGTTTACTTTTTTTGCAGACTGTCCTCTTTTGGTATTCACTGGCATTCTTTGCAGCGGTTCTCGTCACATTATCAATGGTAAGAAGTCAATAAATACTTACAACCAATTCGATAACTTTGATTATAAATCTGAAGAGTTTCTGTAAAATCTACATAAGTAAACTCTATCAATTTAAATGAATGATGTCCATGTTAAATGAAAATAAAACTTTAAGGATACAGGAGAGAGGTATATCAAAATGTTATTATTTTAGAAGATTTCACTTGGGACCTTGGGCAGTCCAGACAGTGTTGCTACTAAAATAAATCAAAGGACCCCCGCTAAAATGCTCGTGTGAAAAAAAGCTTACTAAACTGAAACTTCGGGCAGATGGGTGAGGTTTTTATTGAGCATTATTATCTTCTTTACCACAGGTGCATTTCCTGATTAACTTCGCCGCCAACTTTGCCAAACTCCGCGATCGATTTAAGGATGGTTACGTCAACAGGAAGTCTGGTGCCTACCTAGTTCGCACGGGGTCGGTAAGGGCAAGTGGTCGTCACTCCATGCGCGCTAGAAGCTCCTTGAGGGGTAGCAGAAACAATGTCCTCCGCGGATCACAGGGATCTCTGAAATCGGTGAGTGTTCGCGGTGGTAACAACCACGTCGCTGCTAATAGTACAGCGTCCACCCTGCGGATGACAGCGTACAACAACGAGGCTTTGAACGGGGACGAGCTCTACGCTTTGAACAATTTAAACTTGAACTACGACAGGGAGCCAGTTGGCGCTCTGCAGAACCACTACGCCGAACGACAGCTGCATCCGGGACCAGACGTTATGGTACCACCCAGCATGGGGAGTCGACACGGTACGGACGAACTTGCGATGAGCGTCGCTGGTACAGACATTGGACCCCCACCAAGTTACGGGGCTGCACACCCTAACGGCCGGGCACCAAGTTATACAAGTAGCACTAGTGGTGGAAATGCAAACGGTAACTACCCAGTAAACAGTAGGCCTATGAACTATGGCGGCGAGGACCATTACCCTGGTGGTAATGTAAAGCCAAGTAACAGTTTATACTATGCCCGAGATCCTATTGATGCTGGCGACGGCAGTGGAAGCGTACATGGGAGTAACCAACATGGCAGTGGTGAAAACAGTGATGGGGTATTCGGTGGCGGACGTTGGGGTAACAACTACTCTGGGGGATACGAGAGGAATGGTCGCCCGCTTACCAGTTTCAGCGAGCCGGAACCAGCGCCGTCTCTGACCTCCGCTGGTTCCCAGCCTCATCCAAGAGGCTATAACGAGCACTTCATATAAACGGTGCAATTCTACACAAAGAACGGTTGTCAACTGGAATGTCAATCAAATTCACAACCACTGAGTCCCATGAAATGTTTGTAGACTTTGATGAAGAAGACACTGTACTCTGACCACCGTCATCAAAAGTCAAAAGGCGTCAATTTATTAGAGCCAGTTTTCAGTCTAAACATCCCAAGTTGACACATAAATCCTACACACCTGTCAGCAATCATTCTATATGCATTATAAATTCCTATGGACCAAAAATCCCAAGGACAAAGATCTTCCATAGGGGGCCTACTGTTCTGACTGCTTGAATTGACACCTTGCACAAAGGGGAACGCACCTCCGCACCATTGGGAGTCAATTCCTTTGTGTACATTTTGACTTCCAAAATGGCGGACAGGATGTGCAAGGGTCAATATAAAAATTCTCATTTCGTGATGTTGAATACTTTTAATGGTAATTTTTACAACAATTTGTTAACGGTTTGAACTCGTTTCTGTTTGGCTCACTCGTTTTGGTGCTCTGGCCGCCATTTTTAGGCATCTTATAAATAATTTCACAGGTATTCAGACGAGCTTGGTTACGAGCTCATTTTTATGTTGTTATATTTAAGGCTGTATAAAGCCCACTGTGGACTGCTTAAAGTGACCGAAATTTAGCTCGGTTAGATGTGAACACCGTTGTGCCCCACAAATGGTGGCTGTTGTACAATCTGGAACGCTGTAATGTAAACAAGATGATGCCATCTTGACCACAGAGTGGCCTTTTTAAAAATTCATTGTACGCTGATTTGATAGTTTGACACCTTGATTGAGTTGATATGAATGAGGGTTTTATTTATTGATGTTTTTTTATGCTGAGATGATACTTGTTTGGAAAGTTTAAACAAGACTCGCTCGAAGTGAGGGTGACCGTCGTCGAGGAACCCGTCGCAGGGAGGAATCCTCGGTGGTATGGCCGGTCAGGTTCTGCACCAACCCCACCCACGATCGCGATTAAACCTTCCGGCTTGTATTCTGAAAACTACAAGTCACCACAATTATTGCATCGAGTGAAATTTAACCATAACTCAAAGTTTGTAAAAGCATACTTCAGGATTTGCCCTTAACTTCTCAAAAGAAGTCCGTCAGTTTTTTCCACTATTCTGTTTTTAACGTATTTAAACAGAAACACTTTTCAAAAGTGAACTATAGTTGACAAGCCAGTCGGACCACTTTTACTGGTCCTTTGCTAGGGGACGACATTGTCAGGGGGCGACATTGTCAGGGGGCGACTTTGAAAAGTCCCGGGGCGAGCGGGTCAGGGGGGCGACTTTGCAGGGGGCGACTTTGTTGGGGCGAGCTTGCTAGGGGTCGAGATGACCACATCCCGTTTTAACTATATAGCGATTGGCCAGTGGGCCACTGTTAAGATAAAACGCTGTACCTTCGTTGATGCATTTTTTTCTTGTGTCGAATGCAAGAAATTTATTTTAAAACTTTGCTATTTAGGGACGAACCCTCGTAAAGTATCCCATATTTTCTGGACGTTCATTTTCAGGTATTCCACTATTTGAGATTCCTAAGACTGAGGTTGTGTACATAAAGATAACCATGATTTTTAAGGTCGCAAGATTTGTATATTTTTGTATGTGAATGTTTAATGAAGGAATTTTTGTATTGATTGAAGTATATTGCTACTAAATGTCAGCTTTCGCGTTAGTCATGACTTAATGCTTTAAAAGAAATGAAAAAACAAAAATAAAAATAAATGCACTTAAACTGTCGAAGATTTGTAAATATTTAACCAAGATAGAAAAGCTTGTAGATATTTTGTTGAGTCTTGGAGTGTTAAACAGATGGTCCAATAACCCAAGTACAAACCTGGTGACCAAAAATGGCAAACCACTTCAGACAAATTTGTAGAAAAAATAACAAGATTGAATTACGCATTTTCAGTTTTGAAAGACTTTGTTTCCAATATTTTTATACACACGATGTTTGTTTTACTGAATAACCGTTAAAAGGCATGTGATTTATCAGAATTTGTCCTGATTTCAGCATTTTTTTAAAAACTCCTTGAGCCTTCCAATGTTCTGGAAAGAAGTGAATCAGTCACAAAAGGGAGAAAGATTTAGTCCACATTGTGTCCAAACCAGAGAATATCTGGTGATACACAGAGTTTGTAAATCTCCTGAATTGAAACATCTGGGAGGTTCTGGGTCTAGAAAAAGGCTGAATCCACGCAAGGCATTTTCAGGAATTTTTATGTTCGTCAAATCGCATCTCTGATTGAGGTTCATGTGGTGTTTGCTTACGTGTGTCGTGTACATGTACATTTACATTTTCAAATAAAACACTGAAGATTTTTTTACACCGCATATTGAGATTGTGTGTTTTCTTTCATTGTTGATAATAATATGAGTACTTTTAATTCACCAGTAGAAAAAAAAACAATTGCGAAGTTGATTGAATGTCTCAAAACCAGAATGCACGTTGTAATGGTTATTTTACAGGTCGAATTGTTGGCATATTCTTTGCACACACCAGGGGCAAAATAAACATTTTCCTGACACAAATGTGTTTCTTTCTTTCTTCTCTGGACAACAAAGGGAAAAGGTTTTTATTTATCCACATTCCTTTCCATTTCATGCGGACTGGTCCTTTTGTTGGTTGTTTTTAAACGTAAACATTTCGATATTTTCAACCCATAGTTTCGTTTTTTGAAAGGGTTTATCCTCAAAGTTGGACTTGGTAAACAGCAAGCGGGATCATTGATTGTGTCAATAGATCAAACAATTTTTTTAGACAATCTAAAACGATGAAGAGAACTGTAAGTCATTGATTTTTTTATTTTTCCCCTTCTTCATTTTCGAGTATTGAAATATAAATATTCTCCCACAGAACAAAAGGACCCTGTCCTCATCAAATTCCGAAAACCAAATAAATTTGGGTGCAGGAAAATAAGCTCCCAAACCCGTAGAGAAGTTTGCATTATTATTTACTTCTTTTAACAAAGACTTCAAATTTTACAGATCGCCTCATAATCAAATCATTTTATGAAAGCGCCGTCATTGAATAGTTAATAAAATAACACAACATACTGTGTGACTCATTAATAAAATTGATTTTTATAGTACATGTCAGCTGTTCCATCAATTGTAAAGCTCCCTCTGCATCAAATACAAGTGTTTTGTTTACTAGCGATTGAAATAATTAATGATTGATTTTCAACCACAAATATTCATGTTATAACTTTTGTGATTTTAAAGAAAAGGCAACCAAACAAGACAAACATGTCGTCGGATAACAAAATCATAATGTACAAAAATGTACATGTAGATTACCATGAAATACATGCAGAAAAATACCGCCATTTTTGTTTTCATTGGGTCGTGAAATAATCAGCTCTCCAGGTCATCCAATGACCTTTTATTGTCTACTCACTGGCTAGAAACCATTCAATTTACATACATAGTAAACATCATTGAGTATGCATACGCTGCCGGGTTCAGCCACAATAATAATTGGAGATGGTTTGGTGCTATACTCAACAGTACGATTCAGCGATATCGTTAAGATTGTACTTTGATCCCTGATGTATTTAATACAGCCAACATGTTTTGTGGACTCTCGGTTTATATTAACTATTTTAATGCGGGGAAAATGACGGTTTGGACCTCGCCATTTTGTCCAAATTTTACAAAAATCGCTGAGAATGTACGACGATCTGAGTACAACCGAGCGTTCAAATTGACATCTGGATGTATGGCTGACCCCGTGCTTAAATTTGTATAACATTTTGCTGGCATCTTCCCGCTATCTATAGCATTGTTTTTCTCGGTTGTTTTGTTTCTCTCTCGACGGTCGGCAGCTAGAATTTTAGGGTAGGCATTTGGACTTTTCCGGCGGCCATTTTGAATTGTTCTTCAGACCAGACAGATAAGATGTCATCTAACGAGGGCAACCAAGATGTAATAAAGGATTATTACACTAGATGTAAGTAAAGGTTGTTTGGTAAGAAATTCATCCGTCATCACTTCACCATTGTAAACCTAGGAATGAAATCATATACGATATTTTTCGGAGAATAAACCATTTGCTTGTTTGAACGTAATTGTCAAATGAGTTCTCACCTACTGCAGTCACGTTGATGGATTGATATAATATATATGCAACATTGGCACCTCAATGCACCTGTCAACACAACGATGTAAACCTCGGGTGCAAGATGACACAAACAGGTACTTGTCAAACTCTATGGTCAAACCATGTATAGGTAATTACAACCAAGGTGGACACAAGAGGTGTTAAGCGATGTACAACGTACAATCATTTTAACACCTCACTATAAGTGACTCAATCAACGTTCCATACTCATTAAAATGTTGTAGGCGTAACTCTCTGGGAGACCTATTTCTTTTCTTCAAACGTACCCAACCGTTTTGTATACATCTTGGCACAATTTCATAAATCTGTATAGTAGAAAAAAACTACTGAGCAAATTTCTTTGCAAAGCAAAAATTTGAGTGGGGCACCAGCCGCAACAATGTATACTTAATGGAGTGTTGGCTGGTAACCAGTTTCAGTGAGCAAGGTTTTTCTGTGCTTAGCAAGTTATGCTTACAGGCTTTATGGAATATGGGCCCAGGATATGTGTTAAGCACTTAGCACATAGTAAAGTATATCTGGTTTCAGATTTGCTGACCCCGCAAGTAAACCTAAATTGATGAGGCCAGCTTATTTTACACCTCGTCTATAACCTCGTCTATATCCATTTCAAATAGTCAGTAGAAACATGGAGGTAGGAGTAGAACGAATCATACCCCATACTGGGATTGTAATTGACGCTGTTAGGTCAATGAACGGTTTTGTGTTACTGCGCACAAAATGATAATGAAAACATAAACTACGGGAAAATACGGGCCGAGCGCCCAAGGCAATAGAGATTGCTTACTACATTCACAGTTACAGAAACAACATAATAATCAAATACATAGATGTTCACCCACCAGTTCAGATAAATAGAACTTGAAACTCTGCATGATGGAAACAAACAAAAAATTAAAAAACACAACAAGTTTGCTGAGGCTTCAAAGAGATGAGGAGATGGAAAAAGAGCTTGTGGTGCAACAAGACAGATTTCAAAACCTAATATTCCAGTTATGGCATGTGCTTGTTTCGGGATAACAAATGTTAGACACATACACCTTATTAAATTAGCCTATTCTATTTCGGTAACTTTTACATGAAAAAAAATATATTGTAATTTTTATAAATACAATGTAGGCCTATATCACGAACAGGTCATGTATTATTTATTTTAACTTCCAGAAGCTTAAACAAAATTTGTATATGTTATGTTGAAAACGATTGGAATTAATGTGCTTTTCAATTACGTTTTAATGAATTACTAGTGGGCAGATCTTTTGGGGGAAATATTTGTGGGAATTGTGCCTTTGATGATACAAGCATGGCATTTGGCACACAGTCAGAGTATGTCAAAGGAAAGATATTTGGCTGTATAGGGCCATCGCAGATTTAAATTTTGAAAACAAATATAGGTACTAGAATAACAAGCATTTGTAAAAAATAAAAAATGGCTGCCATTGCTGGTTGTACCACCTATATTTTTTCAAAAGACAAGTCTTAGTCTGTGATGACCCTATAGCCAACTAACTTTTCCATGACATAGGCCTACTCTGACTGGTATACCAAAATCAATGCTTGTAGGCCTATCATCAAAGGTACAATCCCACCAGCCTTACTTTACAGCAAATGGTAAACAGTTTTTTTTTATGACTTGGGTGGGCAAGGATCCAATTATTCTTGGCATCGAAGCGTCCAACAACCCAGACAAAATGTCAATAGTATGTTAAAAGTTGTAATAATTCATCGAGACTTTTCAGAACTATTTTGTTGTACCTCCCAATGCAGCCCACGCACATTGTACGTAATAAATCCACCAACACTCATGAGAGAATTAAAAAACTCCATGACTTAATTTGGTCATAAATAACATTTGGACAGATTCATTGCTTCGAAAAAGAACAACATTTATTTCTCTTCTCAGGTGTTCCGTCGCTGAATAATAAAACGTCAGAGATCAAATGTTAAATTCCTCCGTCAGGAACCATGCAAGATTTTTAAAATTATGATCCTTCCGAGCAGCCACGGCTAGCAGGTGGGAGGACCAGCTTCATACTTTTTTTAATAACTCAAAAATAATGATGTGGATCAATTCCGCTGATTTTTTTTGAACTACCTTTAAACACCCTCTCTCATAATACTGTAGCGATTCCTGGGTGAGTGAACTCAGAGGTTGACAATTAGTGTGGAAAAGCTGGGTCACATTATAACGTGTACAAAAAAATCCTATTGCATGCACAAAAAACTTAATCCTTTCGAAATGTACTACTTTTTGAAAATTAGTAGTGATTCAGTGTGTAAAGTTCCAGAATGCTTCAATCTTTAGAGTGTGGGTCCAGGGAACATCTATTAATGTTTTTAAGAGTTTATCCTTTTCGTATAAAATTTGTTATTTTGTATTTTTATGTGAATTGCCAAATAAATAATAATAATAAATATAATAATAATAATAATAATAATAATAATAATAATAATAATAATAATAATAATAATAATAATAATAATAATAATAATAATAATAATAATAATAATAATAATAATAATAATAATAATAATAATAATAATAATAATAATAATAATAATAATAATAATAAATAATAATAATAATAATAATAATAATAATAATAATAAGACCTGGGAAATGGAAATTCCTTTTCGAGTTTTGGATCAAACAGGCGAACACCGATCAATCACTCGGGTGGTTTGTCTTTAACAATGCTAAACTGATTGGCTCTAAATTGCCCTTTTTTTATAGAGAGCTTGTGCTGGCCTTCAAAAGCCAATGGTGTGATGAAAACAAAACGTGACTTGTATATGAAGCCATTTGAGATACCTTTGTGAACACAACTAATACATTACCAATACAAACAAAAAAAAAAAAAAAAAAAAAAGGATGAAAAGGTATGGGTATGGTATGTCTCTGAAATGTATGAATAATGGCATTAAATGTCACATCAAACCAATTAATGCAGGGAAAATTATGTCAGGTTTAAGGAAACATGTCAGTGATGATGTTAACAGAAAGCAAAGAAGGTCCAGCACGTCACGTCGTAGTAGTATTTTGAAAATAAATAATGAGAGTGTGTGATCTCAACGACAGTAACAAAATATTGGGATACGGCAAACAAATTGACAACATATGTTTTGTTCCTATAAACTAAACTTCAGAACTATATCTGGAACTCCAGATGCAGAAATCTCCTGCAATCAATCCGGTTTCTGATAAAAAAAATTTGAAGTTTTTCAAAAAAAAACGAACGAAAAACTTTTTTGGAAAAAAAAGAAAGACTGAATGATGATTTGTTGAATTGTTTGTTAAAACCAGGCTTTGTTGATTGGGGATTGGGGAAAAATTGTATTTTTTTTCTAAATCCTTTTGTTTTTTTTTTTTTTTTTTTTTTTTTTATATATAAATATATAATTATGTTTTGTTCATTGTTTTTGTTTGTTGTTGTTGTTGTTTTTGAATGAGGGAATGAAAAGTCTCCATTGCAGCCAAAAAAAAAAAAAAAAATAATAATAATAATATTCATCTGTTCAGACCATTAGAACAAGAATTGTGCCCCCAAACACAGTTATCAGTGATCACTAACACAATCTGCCTCTCGTGCGCTCCCCGGGCATCCAGCATGTAATTTTTTTCCCGTGGCTGCTCTGAAGTTTAGATCACGTGTAACCTGTGACATCACATAAAAGAACCACAGAGCCTGGACTTCCTGCAGCAGGCACGATTTGTACACAGCTCAATCGAAGAAAACATTAAATCTGATATTTTACGGGGATTGCACTGTCTCGATTTTTACCAACTTTTGATATGGAGAAAGGGGGGCACATCTCAAAACTTGTTCAACTGTTACATTTATAACACTACTCGAATTGTGGAAATTATGACTCAAAGTGTAAAATTTCCCATTTGACTAGTGTAGTATCTTGCCTGCCAGAAACACCCCGGAATGTACAAGGTCATTCTTTTTGTAAACAAAGATTGCATGATCTTTTATGTAGTGTTCGATTTTGCTTTTGAAGTGTGTAGTCACACGGAAGCTCAATTGCATTTTCACTGACGTGATATTCAGTCCAACAGTTCACCATGGTTTAACCTCAATGACCTGCATATAGTATTTTTGATCTAATAACTCTGAACTTGGTCTATGCTCTGACTCATGTAGAGTCAGAATGCTTTACCTTGAAACATTCATGGCTCTGATCCGATTAAAGTCAGTCAATGAGCGCGCGCTGCAGATCCGAACACATGCCTGCACAGCAAAGCAGCCCTTCACTGACCCGGGGAAGTTGACGCAACTTTTAATTACTGGACCTGATCCGAAACTGACTCCAGCAGAGTCAGAAGTCAAAGTCTTTGCCCTGGGTTGACCCAGGCAATTATTCTCGAACCTAGCATAGCCACGTCAGCTTGCATATCCAAGTATTGACCCGAATGACGTCAGGCAGTTGACCTCATGGTGCTGGCCCAACTGACCCATAAACACCCCATCCCCCATTGATCCTGAAGTAACTTTCTATTTCTTGACTATTAATTCAAGTACCGGGACCTTGCGGTGAGTGTTGTCTGAAGTTCCCATGTCCGTCTATATTGGCCTTCTTGGCGATGCTAGTCGGAGACGCCCTCCTCCTGGTCGGCTTCCATCTTGGAGCGGAGCAAACACAAGTGCTCTTCACAGGGACTCCTGTCTCAAAAGATTTCAATATCTGGTAAGACTTACATCTCTTCCATGGATTCTGAGCGTTTCCAATGGACCGTGCGAGTCTCGCACGTATTCGAACATGTTGGGAACATTTTGGGGACCATTTTGGTCCCACGTACATTTGCTTTAAAGGCACAGTACACGTTTGGTAATTACTCAAAATATATATTAGCATAAAAACTGACTTGGTAACGAGCAACAGAGAGCTGTTGATAGTATAAAACATTGTGAGAAACGACTCCCTCTGAAGTAACGTAGTTTTTGAGAAAGAGGTAATTTCTCACTAAAATAATAAAAACTTCTTGCAAGAAGTTTTTATTCCTAACTGAAAGCGCACCAATTTGTACAACAAGGGTGTATTTTCTTTCATCATTTTCTTGCCACTTCGATGACCAATTGAGCCCAAATTTTCACAGGCTTGTTATTTTATGCATATATTGGGATACACCAAATGAGAACACTGGTCTTTGACAATTACCAAACGTGTACGATGCCTTTAACTCATTGAGGAAACGAAGTCGCGCACTTTAACGGATCCAATGTTTGAATACGCGCGAGAATTGCACAGTCTATTGGCTGTCACACAAACACGATGTGAACTCTTATTGAACACAGACGGATTTGTTCTAATACAAAACACTCTTATTGGTAAAATGTAGTTGATGATGACTTTAGTTTTTAATACTATTATTTGTCTTCCGCATCTGTTCTGACTGCTCAGGTTTACCAATGTACAGATCGTCATTTACTGCCTGTCGGTGTTGATGGCATTCGTGGCAGTTGTTCTACTGGCCATCAGCTGCTTAGGGACCGGGGCCACGCGTTCGGTGTACTCGTGCAGATTCAAGACTAGAGCAAGCGGCAGATGGCAAACGGGACTGGTAAGACTCTCATTATTGTATGTTTAAAACCCTCCGATGGCCCACCGGTCTGCAGCCAGTAGATCGAAAACACATTTTAGTCAATTACTCATTAAGTTTTAGCAAAAATAGTTGAAACCCTTTAAGTTCTATCCCCAGACAGGCCCAATTGACATAGTCTATGACCCTACAGGCAGTGTGACTCATGGGCTCGGAATCTCCAGTTAGAAATCACTTTCTATATAGTCTTGTGCACAACAAAATACTGCGGTTTTACAGTGAAAACACAAAGGCCTACTAATTAACACAAACAAATTAAAAATTGATATATATATATATATTTTTACAAACTGTCTCTACAACATCTGGAAAGGTTATTAGCTTTGAAAAAAGTATGAAATCAACATTACAAAGGAGTTATACACGTTTCCCGACGGTCTACTGTCTGCAGTACCTAATGGCATTCGTGTAAATCTGACAGGGGTGGGGCATCGCAGGGTTTTAAATAATGTTGAGCACCAAGCTAGTGCCTCGTGTCAAAAACCGTGAAATTATTTGTATAATTCCATGCTGTTTAATTATTTAGAATGTTTTTGTTTTTGTTTTGTATTGCTGCAGTTTATGATCGTATCATACTTCCTGTTCCTGTCATGGCTAACTGCTACTTGTTTTGCCGTGCTTCCTGTGTTCTTCATGTTCGTGATGAATCGCGGGCCATGTATGGGAGTCGACCTCGAACAGCAGACGTGTCTGAGTCTTGTGCAATGGGGTAAGTTTTTTTGGATAAAGTTTAGCTGTAATTATTGTTTGTACAGCGCCCTCTGTTGGAATTTCAATGGTTCACGAATCTTTACGCAACTCGTGGATTTGTTTAGGTCAAAACAAGTCCTTTTTAAAATAAAGACATTAAAGCAAAATGCTGAGTGATTTTCCTTGCTCGTGACTGGTAACGCTCTTTTGCTTTTCTCCTTGGAATGGTGACACCCTCTGTAGGCACTTATGCAGTTTTGAATTGTAGCAAACTGTATACATCGCGCTATGTTGACCTTGACCCGCCTTCAAAGGTCAAATCATGTTCACCAGTAACTCCATTCAAAACGATGTTCTTAAGCCTCATTTATGTTACAAGCAGTCTTATAAAAACCGTTTTCACTTACGAAGTCGTCTTCTTATTTTTTAATTTTAGGTTGATATTTAGATTTTGTTTGTTTTATCGCGCCTAGAGCACTATTATTATTATTGGTTACTATATTTTTCCATTATTACTACACGACCATAATTATTTATCAGTTTATCATCTGTTGACATTTGACCAAATTAATATGGGTCGTTGGAAATTATAGCAATGTAGACTTTTCAGAGAACGGTTCTTTCATTTGGTTACATTTTATTTCTGTCCAATGTGGAAGAAATATATTAAAGGTTGTAAAGGTTTATATCTTTATAACGTCATCTTGTCTTTTGTAGGCTTGTTGGTACCGAATGAAGATTCAGTTGGCAACAATAAAGAATTTATCTGTGACGAAAAAATGAGAAACATCTGTAACAGTGTAAGTAAAATAAACTATATGTCAGTTTCTCATAATCATCGACCCGACAATAATATAGTTGGATTTAGGTGTCGGCCAATTAGATTTATGACAAAACCACCATTTACACTAAAGAATGATGCGAGAGCGAATTCCCATCAAAGCCAAACGTTTATGTAGTCAGGATTTATTGATTATTTCAGTTCATGTATAATCATTTCCTCATACATTATTCTTGGCTGTCTTACTTCAAATTACAAATGGAAAACGTACTCTTCACATCTTTACAAAATGTAGGTTCAATCTTGTCAATGTCTGCACAGTTTGCGCCTGTTGACCTTTAACCCTGTGCGATATCTTACAAAGATAAAATATGCGATGATGTCATCTGAACCACATACTGAAGTGGATATCGAGAACTACTTGTTCACTTATGAAAGGAAATGTAATTAAAAACATTTCATGCACAAGTTTGACATAGATTTCTTTATTTCACTAAAACGGCCGTTATTAGTATTTTGTGTGTGGTGTCATTCTTTTTTTTTTTTTAATTTGTAAACATTTTTTTTGTTCTTTTCAGGACCTCATGTTATTTTTCACCATGGCATTCCTGGGTTGCCTTTTGATGCTTCTTGCTTCAGTAAGTCAGTCTGTCATTTTAATACAATCAGGAATTAAATTGGTAACTTCCCGTGTAATTGGTCAGTGAGTTGAGTACATTATACCGTTCGAAAACATTCAACTTTATGTATTGTGTATAGTTAACTATGAACAGACATATGAACAGTGTATGCGTTCACCGCATACCGGTATCGATTGCAGCCTAGCATGAAGTATCTACCACTTTTACATTTTGAAATTAATCGGTAACACTAAAATTTATATGAATTTTTAAATGGGCATTTTCAAAGATGAATTATATACATCTATAATAGATAAACCTGGCTAAACATTTGAAGAGCAGGTGATGGACACAAAAGAAGATTATGGAATAATTTCAATAAATTTGACATTAAAAAAACCTTCCGAGCAGCCGAGGGGCGCTGGCGGAAGGACCAGCTTCATACGTTTTTTAATAACTACAAAATGTGTAGATCAATTCCGCTGATTTGTTTTTTGAACTACCTTTAAACACCCTTTTTTTATAGACTGTAGAGATTTCTGGGTGAGTGATTTCAGAGATTGACAAATAGTGTGGGAAAGCTGGGGCACATTATAAAGTGCACACAAAAATCTTATTGTGTGCCCAGAAACTTAATCCTTTCAAAATGTACTATGTTTTAAAAAATTAGTAGTGAACCAATGTGTACATTTCCAGAATGCTTCGATGTTTAGTTTGTGGGTCCAGGGAACATTATATTCATCTGTTCAGATCATCAGAAAAAGAATTGTGCCCCCAAAACACACTAATACAATCTGCCTTCCGAGCGCTCCCAGTGGGTTCAGCATGTATTTTTTTTCCCCGTGGCTGCTCGGAAGGTTAAACGAAACAATAGTTTAAAATGCTTGTTTTTTAATTATTCTATCGTCACAAACTTTCCCTTTACAGATGCATTTCACAGTCAACATGTCTGCCAACTTCGCTCAACTCCTCGATCGCTACAAGCGAGCCTACGTGACAGGCAACGCTGGTTCCTACAACATGCGGACAGGTGTCCAAGAATTCATGCGCGGTAGTAAACGAGGTACCAACCGCGAACGCCGTCCCTACGCAGGCGGTGCCAGCAACGCCGCGCTGGTTCGCACTACTGGTAACGGCGTCTTCACCGGTGCAGACAAGTACGAGGATGCCGAACCAGAGCCCTATGGCTCCGTTGAGATGGCGTCGATGTCCAGGCAAGAGGCTCCGCCCCCATTGCCACCTCCATATATGCCATCGACCAGAGAGCCTCTGAGTAATCTTCAGCACCGTGCCAGGTCATATGACCCACTGAATTACGCTGAATATTCAAACAGACTGCAGAGAAGTAAGGGTTTGAGTCGCTCTGCTGAGCCGATTGATTTTAGCCATCGTTATGACAGATACGACGAGTATGATATCTAAACCTCATCGTGTGCTTCCTTCCTGGTTTGTCCTTCCAGTGAAGATACCAGGTCCAATTCTTAAGCCAATTTGACCCGAATTTGTGCTTTAATTTTTAAAAAGCTATTCTTACAGATTCTAGAAAGTTAAAAGCTTTCATGTTAGGTATTGCACGGGGAAAAAATCCGCCAATGATAAATGGTGGTTAATTAAAAACTAACAATGAATTGTTTTCGGGATCCAATTATTATCTCACGTCCATCAGCCATGTACAAACAATTTTGCATGTTACATGTATATTTTGTATTGTCCGCTGTAAATGCGGAGAAGTTTTCGTAAGTTTTTTCGTTTTGAAACAGCATCATCTGTCAAAAGTTATTCAGTAGAAAAAAAGTTTGACTTATAATGTACAAAATATAATTCTTTCGGCAAAAATCAGACTGGGCAACTTTTAAATATTACCAGTCCATTGCTTATCTGTATTTTGAATATTATAGTGATCATTAAAAGTATTAACAATTATTCACTGCTTTATAGTTGTACAATAAACAAATACATATGTACATGTAAAACATGTACTTTTTAGTTCAAAGGCATCGTACACGTTTGGTAATTGTCAAAGACCAGTGTTCTCATTTGGTGTATCCCAATATATGCATAAAATAACAAGCCTGTGAAAATTTGGGCTCAATTGGTCATCGAAGTTGCAAGAAAGTGATGAAAGAAAAACACCCTTGTACAAATTTGTGTGCTTTCAGATAGGAATAAAAACTTCTTGCAAGAAGTTTTTTATTATTTTAGTGGGAAATTACCTCCCTCTCAAAAACTACATTACTTCAGATGGAGTCGTTTCTCACAATGTTTTATACTACCAACAGCTCTCCGTTGCTCGTTACGAAGTCAGTTTTTATGCTAATATATATATTTTGAGTAATTACCAAACGTGTACTGTGCCTTTAACCTCCATTCATTTTGTTGTTCAGGCAATACTAGATGATCTTTTAGCTTTCCAGCTTGCAAGTGTGCGTTTTGACGAAAGACTTTATACATTTTCTCAAGACATTATAAGCAACTCCTTTACTTGTAAAAACGCTTGCCAGATGTTAATTAGAGATTAGAGTTGATGTTAGCTGCTGATTGGTTTCTTGTTTGCAATAACCGATGAATACCTAAATACAGTGGTACTTTAATTAAACTCACTGAAAAACAAACACATTTTAATTTGAGCGTTTTCTTTTTATTGGGAACATATTATAAACAATTATAAGATTTGTAAAAATTTAAATTTGGCAATTTCAAGAAATGAAATAGTATGTACAAATAGTTCTGGGCGTTGAAATGTGCCCATTTTGTGCGAACATAAATAAAGTACTTTGCTTTTCTAATCATTATAATGTTTGTATAATGCCATACCAAAGAACAGTAATTTTACAATGTGAATAATTTATGTATATATTTTGATTAATAAATTATCAGAACAATTTATTGCTATCATAATCGTTTGTTGTATACCCGTGTCGAAATGTTTTTAATTTTATACCTGACAATATTATACCCTGCTCTAAATGTTATCTTTCACAATTTAATTGAAGATCATTGAGAAGCAAATGATTTGAGTAAGGACACTTTCAAATTCCTCATAGTTTCCACAAAATGTGTCATTCATGAGAAACTGACGTGAAAGTTATTTGAGAATAATGGTCAATGCAATACATAAGTTATGTTTCTGTCTGATCGTGACAGACTGAGTAGAAAAAAAGTGTCTTATTTTGTTGAAAAGGAAATGTTTGCCCAAAGAACATTTCAAATTGATACGGGGTCTTACTAATGTGTACCAATGATGAGCTTTTACATTACATCGATCTGAACAGTTTGCAACTGTGTTGCACTCCTGAACCTATTGTGGGATTTTAGGCTTTGCATAGTGGGATTGGGTGTTCTTTCGAGTACGACATGAAAAACATCTCGTAGTTTGTTATTCTCGACGTTTTGACTACACTGCAAAAATGGATGTTAAAATTGACACCATTAGTGTTGTCACATATAGATACCAAAAAAGAATCAAAATACACAATAGGGTGTTAACATGACACTAATTTCTGCCAAAACAATATACATTGGTGTTATTTTAACACACTATGATGTTAATTTTGATTCGCTCTTCGGTATCTATATGTGACAACACCCATGGTGTCAATTTTAACACCCTAGTTTTTGAAGTGTAGATTACCAAAGTCTCCTGATGACGACTAGAACCAACTAGTCGAAACTTTTCGAAATACCAACCGGCTCTCCCAAGATCCAACACCTCTATAATATACTCTTAAAGAAAACTTATTAATTCTTAAAATATTAATGTCAATTTTGTGTTCTTGATTCTTTTATTCTCCGATTTAGGGGCATTGCACGGCGATACAGACGTCAAAATAATGGTTCACTCAAAGCCATTCTCGACAACAATCCTACAATAACCCCAAAATTGCCACTTTCTTGCTTGATATCTATGTGATGTCATCACCTACAGCTCATTTCCCTTGTTTGGCTTTCTTTTGAGTACAGACGTCTTTAACGAGGGAGCCTTTATATGATGCCCACGCCCTCGCTTGGCGGATTTGGTTTAGTGTGAATTCCGCTGATGGATATTCAATTGCCTGTGAGGAACAAAAAATGTAAATTATGAACAATTAATAAAATTCACATCATGAAAAAAAAATACTTGTCAACTTCAATTAAACACGAAAACAGTCTCCTTCTAAGTTTACACGTTAAATTACTATTATGTTAAAAAACAAAACCAAAAAACCCAAACCAGGATTGTAATATTTTCAGTTAGAAATGGGTCACTATCCCAGACAGTACAAATAATTATTAAGGTTAAAGAACATGTTAGTAAAATACTATTTCAATTGAACGTTTCTCAAGAAACAGTTTCCCTGTGGATGTTTCCCTTGTAATCTTTTCCCGGGAATCTTTCTCATTGAACGTTGCGTTCACATTAAATGACTTTGAAAACTTGACTTCAAGTTAAACAAAAAAGTTCAAATTCAAAGAATTTTTTCCATGCAGTTCAAACGCATGAAAATCTTGTTAAAACAATTACACTGAAAACATTAATTAATTATCTGACATCATAATAAAATATGAATTGAACATGAAAGAAATACAGTGGTTAAACATTATGATCCATTGTTGGTTTTCCAAATACATGGTAAAAACAATGAAGGTACAACAAAAGTCAATGTCAAAATCTTAGCAGCTGGAAATGAGAAAGAGGAAAGAGATGTTTTCTCTTCCGGTAGCGCTGTATATAAAAAACATAATTTGAATACAATAGAGAAAACAAACCCAACATCAATAATGTAATGCAAATAAATGACCAACAAGTAATAAAACATACTAAAAAAGGCACCAAATGACTTTTAACTTTTCAATTGAACCCTTATTGTCTAAACAATATTAAATCAATACATACAACTTAAAATGACAATTTCAATTGAAAAATACAGTAATAACAAGAAAAAGCACAAAATTTGAAAAACAATATGGGTTAAGCAAGTAACACAGTGAATACGCGACATGCGCATGAACTAACACATGGTATAAATATTGAAGAAAATTCATTGATAAAATACGCGCAATGGGTGTACAAGACTAAGTTTATTCCTTTTATCAACTTACACTTTTTGTTGAGTTCTGAATGGTTTTCATTGTAGCCTGAGTTGCAAAAAACTTCTTAGATATTACAATACAATCCGCGCCCTCACTCAACAGACTTAGGCGAGTCTCTGATTGGTTGACTTTTACTAACGTCTCAATGCCCTGGAAACGAAGAAGAAACGAAACACGAGAGAAGTTTGTTAGGCTTCAACAAGACAATTCATTTATAAGAACTTGACATTTTCTGGTCTAAGTAATTAGTGCAAGCTTTAAACTTAAAGGGTCAGTATACGTTTGGTAATGACTCTGAACATTTGTGGCAATAAAAACTTACTTGTTAAGAAGTACAGCAGCTTTGGATAGTTTATTCCATTTTGAGAAACTTTTCACTAAATTTTCACAGGTTAGTTAATGGTATATATCTACAACTAGGTCTATGTGGGATTGAAACAAACAGTGGGTTCCAATTACCAATCGTATACAATCCCTTTAAACTTAAATCAAAGCCCAAATCCTCTGCACACTTCCTAGCCCTTCCCAAAATAAAAGAAAAACAAATCAAAGAAAGAAGAAATTCAACCTAAATGAATTACTCACAAAGACATCCCCTTCCTTGAGTATTGCAACCTCAGCATACGTAGACTTTAATCGACTTGGTTTCAGATAAATCAAAGGATTTCGTCGTCTCTATTAAACAAAATAAAAATCACATAATCACTTAAAGGCACTGAACACGATTGGTAATTGTCAAAGACCAGTGTTCTCATTTGGTGTATCCCAACATATTATGCATAAAATAACAAGCCTGTAAAAATTTGGGCTCAATTGGTCATCGAAGTTGCAAGAAAATGATGTAAGATAAAACACCCTTTTGTACAAATTTGTGTGCTTTCAGATAGGAATAAAAAGGCTTCTTGCAAGAAGTCTTTTATTATTTTAGTGAGAAATTACCTCTTTCTCAAAAACTACGTTACTTCAGAGGGAGTCGTTTCTCACAATGTTTTATACCATCAACAGCTCTCTGTTGCTCGTTACCAGGTCAGTTGTTATGCTAATATATATTTTGAGTAATTACCAAACTTGTACAGTGCCTTTAAAGGGCTTTGTGTCCACTTCCATTTACAAGTAGCAAAAAAGGTTTTAATCAGAAATGTTTTCAGTGTGAAGGTCTGATCCACCAAAAAGAATGAAATGCTGAAAAAGATAAACGTAGGATTTCGTCGTCTCTATTTAAACAAAATAAAAATCACATAATCACCTAATGGCCTTTGTGTATACACTTTACAAGTAGCAAAAGGTTTTTAATCAGAAATTTGTTTAACGTAAAGGTCTGATTCACCAAAAAGAATGAAATGCTGACAAAATAAGATCCCGTCTGGTGAACAACCAGTGGAATTATGTCTTAATCCAGCTGCTTATATCTAAAACTCATCAGCGTTCACGTTTGGTTATTTTTAGACACAGCTATAGACAGTGATTGGTATTTCCTTTTTAAGAAAAAATAAATAAATAAAACAATAAAAAGGATACATTTTAACATACCTCTTTTTCAGAGGAAGCGCTTGCCGCCATGCTTACTCGGCGCCATGTTGTAGACATTCCTGACCCGGGGCGTTCTGTATTTGAAACAAAATAAACAACAATACAACTTCCATGAAATAACTTTCTTTGTTTCACTGGCTTTTCCGATCATCAAGTTCTGATGGCCGAGTCGTCAGAGTGCGGGTTCAAATCCTGTCATGACACTCGTGTTCTTGGCCAAGATAATTGACTATAATTGCTTCTCATCACTCAGGAGTAAATGGGTACCTGCGAGGGCAGAGATTGTTGATGTGATGATTACGAAAAGAGTGATCTTAAAACAAGCTGCTAAAACTCTACTATCAAGCAAATATTTTTGGGTTGTACAAAGAAAACTTGGCCAGAGAGAGCGGGATTTGCACCAGCGACCTCCGGATTACGAGGGTCGGCGCTCTACCAGCTTATCTATCCCTGATGCTGGCGGTTTCTCTATTGTCTCTGTTCGGAGTGCCAGTCAGAAGCCATTCAACCTGTAATTACGTGTAGCCAGGAATCCAAGTTCACGATACAACCTGGGAAGCGGCAGCAGAGGGATCACCTTAAGGGGTGGGTGCGAATTTCCCTTGTGGTTTAATACGCGGTATCAAACAATGTTCGAAAAGAATCTTCGGAATAGATTCACATTAAATTTGTATAAAACGTATAAAATAAAATTGTCATCTGCTTGTAAGAGTTGCCTTGAAGGCATTTATTTTAAAGATTGGAAAGTATGGGAGAAGATGATCCAGAATACCTTGAGTGTGTGGTCTAGTCTGAAGGATATCCTGCTCATCGAAAAGGGTCTTAGGAATCGCTGGAGAAGTATCTTTCTTTTCATCCTCCTCGCTAAAATCTAAAGACTTCTATAGAATAAAAAAATATGAGTTAAGTATTATCATAAAACGTTATGAATATTAAAGGTCAGTTCGTGTATTTTTATTTGAAAAGAATGTTAATTCTAAGCAAACTAGGGTTTGTAAAAGATAAAGCAAGTCATTATGACGAATTAAAGAGGAAACCACGCAGCAGATACAGTGAAAATCCAAAGACACATAAATTATTTCAAAAAAAAAATCAAAAAAAATCGAGACTTCAAAGAAGAAATGTAATATTTGTTAGGTGATAAATGAAACAAATAATGAAGTCGATTCGTATGAAATGATGAAAATCACTAATAAATAATATAAGATTGAAAACGTTGACACTGATGTATCGCTCCTTATTAGGCGAGTTGGATTTGAAGGTAGGTCTATCTCATGCAGGTATGTTATGCAAGAGCTAATGGGTTGATAAACAGCAAACGTTAAAAGCACGGTCATTAGTAAATGAAGCATCTAAAGGAAGTATAGATGCAAAAAATAACTTTACTATTGAACAGTCAGTGAAAAAGTGAATCAACCTGAAAAAAACCGCATCTCTAAGAAAAATGGCCTTGATGTATAGACCATGCAACCTTTGTTTACAAAAAGAGTGACCCTTGACATTCCAGAGCCCTTCTGGCGGGCAAGATACCACACCGGTCATATGGGAAAGTTTACATTTTGTGTCATAACTTCCACATAAATTCAAGATTTGTAAAAAATAACAGCTGTAAAAGTTCTGAGATATGCCCGTCATATTAAAAGTTGATATTATTCAGACAGTGCAATCTCCATAAAATATAAGATTTGATGTATTCTTCCATTGAGCTGTGTACAAAGCGTGCCTGCAGGAAGTGCAGGCTACACAATGCAAGAATAGACACCTTCCAAAAATAAACTTGTCAACACTGAAATATAAGAAATGGAGAAATGAAGTATGGATAAATATTCTTGAAGCTGAGGCTTGTAGTAAGGCAGCAATACTCGATGAAAAGACAAACGCACAATAGACCTTATGCACATGATGTCATAGCAGTAGGGCGCCCTCGCCTAGAGGTCAAAAGGAGGTTGTTCATTGGCCAATCCTATGCGCCGCGCGTACAAATCTGTGCGTTTCAATTGTTTTGTCATCGTTTTACCTCTAAGATGGCGGCTGGATGACGTCAATGCATAAGGTCTATAGGCGGGGGGGGGGGTGGGACACACGGACTGAGTGAACCAAGACAGCAACACGATGTAGTAAGGCTAAACAAGAATTCTGTATAAACATGCTAGGTTTGATTTGACCCCAACAATGTGTATAGCTCAGTTTTATAGATTTGAGAAAGTTTTAAGCTTCCATTTTTTAGCTTGTTATTAACAGCTGTAAAAGTTCTGAGATGTGCCCCCTTTCTTCCTATTAAAAGTTGACTTTTACAGCTGTTAATTAAAAACATAAAGAAAAACTAAAAGCAACATGAGACAAGACCAAAAAAATAGTTGGAAATGAGAGCTCTTTTGAGTTTGATATGAAATGAAACGTAATGATAGCATACGATTATGTTAGGCAGACGACCCGCCGTCTTCAATTGAGGTAATATGACTGGGTTGATGGAATCACGATGTAAATATGGAGGACCTTGATGTCGTATTGCTTTACTTTCCTGATCAAACAATAATATAAATAGCTTTTGCAAAATGTACTCATGATTACACAAGACACAATTATACAAAGTAAAACCTGTTGGCAGTACGCACTGTGGGATTACGAAATGCGAACTGAATCACAATCGAGTGAATGAATGTTAGTTTCAACATTGAATAAAATTGACGCTAAATGAAGCAGCCATTTACTGTTTCTTCAATGGTCCTTTTCGAAATCATGGATCTGGCTCGGGCTCCGGCTAAGACTCCGAATGCCTGTTTGAAGCCCCGTACCAAAAGCGCACCTTTTCAATCTAACTTACGGAGCCATAAACCGGAGCCTAAGCCAAACACCATGGTTTCGAAAATGGATCATTGAAACCAGACTGAGCAGATAATAAGTCTGGTCAACTTTGGTTTGATGGCAATTTGTATCCACGATTGTGTATGCAGACGGGACACTAGGATAAAGTGGTGTCAGTACAACCTCGTCCCCATGGTTTACTTTATTTCCAACCATGTTTACAATAATAAACCCTGGGAGGGAAACTCCTTACTTGGACCCTGGTTGGACACCATGTTCACAACCAGACTATTCTAATTTGCATACGTATCCAAAAATTTTGGTCATGCAAATGATCCAATACCAGGGTGAGAGAGCGGTCAACCTCGTACACCTCGTACTGCTCGACACACCCTGGGGACGAGGTTGGTGTCAGTATGATAACAGTCTATACTGCTACCCGAAGATCAAAAAACTTTACATTCACCCACGTGACTTACTTTGATTCCAGTCAGAGAGAAGAAAGTCTTCTGTCGTCCTCGTTGAAAGAGTCTGTCTTTAGGTTCAGACGCCCATTTCCGTTTGTTACCCATCGATTCAATAACAGTCACTGTTAGAAATAAGAAAGAAGTTTCGGTTTTATGTTGATTTTTTTTCTAAAATGAGTAGAGCTATCAGAATAAAGTTTCTTTCCTTCAACATTTTGTAAGAGGTGATAATGTTGTTCAGTTACAAATTACAGTTTCACAGTATTAGTAAGTAAAAAAAAAATGTAGGCCAGCCCTGTGTATTATAAAAGACAAAAGTGCCGTTCGCTCATCTGAAAATGTACTTAGCGTAACGTTATCCCTGGATATGGCATCTGGGCCCAATTTCATAGAGCTGCTTTAGCGCTAAAATTAGCTAAGCACAATAAAAAATCGCTTACCAGAATAAGGTTACCAGCCAAAATACCATGTCACATGTACCATATATGACTGGTATCCTGCTTATTTTTGCAGAATGTTTTTTAAGCAATTTTAAATTGGGCCCTGGTAAAGAAAGGTACTTTGCCCATGAGAATACGTTCAGTGCCTGTAACTTAGTCTTAAATAGTGACGCTACTTTGTGTATTAGTCGCCGGTAGAGGGCGCGATGTCGACTGGCTGGGGAGGGGGACTGGGCAAGTCTACGAATCTGGTTAATTCGTGTTGCGACATCGGCGACTACGTTAAAACAAAACCAAAAAACGTCGCCAATCAAGACAAGCAACTTAAATAATATCAGAGAAGGAGATCATGTTTCATTAACGTACTGCTTCGTTTGAGTAGAGCATCTTTCTTCCATTCCTCATCGTTGAATGTTTCACCTGTTGCCTTGGTTACTGGCATTGGCCTTCCCTTAATCTCCTTCACTTCTGATATCACTCGACATTTTCCCTTTGAGGAAATCGAACAAAATCAAATCTAAATCAATTCGAATCAAGTGAGATGACTTAAGTAAAAATTCATTTTTTTAAATTCAAAGTTGTTTCGTCCATAATGACATTGTTACAAAGCCTGGTTGTATTGGTCAAAGTTTCTACCATAAAACTCAAAGGTATTATGCTTACACGAAAATAAACCTAAATAATAGACTTGGTGCAAGTCAGCATACTTACTGATTTTACTACGTAGATGAAATCACTTTCGTTGATGTCTTTTGTAATGACCACACCTGGCCTAAAAAGGGAAACAAAACGAACGTGCAAAATCACTTGCGAATCACAATCAGTGAAGACAGTCACCATTAAGTCAACGATACAAATTAATACAAATAAACAAACAAACGAACAAACACCACCAACAAACAAACAAACAAACAAACAAGCAAGCAAACAGCAGTGTCATGCTCCACCGGGTACATTTTTAAGAACTAAACTGAAAAGGGATAAAACTGCGCTGTAAACGTTTTCACAAACCTCAAAGTTTATCAGTGTGCACCAAATTAATAATGGCTTTGAAAGAGGCAGAGTTCCTCTCCGTGAACACCCTGACAATTACTTACAAATTAAAGGCATCGATCATGTTTATCTGTGATGTAAGTAAGACTTGTAAAAAAAAACACCACTTACTTAAAATTCTTTGCCGAGATCGCATAATGATTTCCAGTGAAGTCGAAGTTAGTCGGGAGTTTCTCAAAGACATTTTGATTGTTACAAAATTCAATCAGATTCTGCCGTTCCATCTCCAGGGGCTCTCGGATAATCGTATCAAAATCCTGTTACAGTTAAATGTAATTTTTCAAATTTAAAGGGATTTTATAGGTTTGGTAATTAGAGCCCACTGTTTGTTTCAATCCTATATAGTTGTAGATACCATAAAATTAACCTAAACAAATAGTTAATGGCCTGACTTTTCGACCCTAGCAGAGTCTTTCTTGAAGGCTAAATGACAATGGGCCGAATGCATAAAAAGTAGCAATTGCTTTTTCTAGGCTTTTGCTTCCATCTTCATACATAAAAATAAGCAGTTGCTATAGCAAGCAAAAGTTACTAGTTTTAAGCAAAAGCAAAAGCTTGTTTCTTGCAAGCAAATGCCACCTTGATTAGCAGTTGCCTAAATACGTACATAACAACAACCTTTTGCTAGTGTTATTCAGCAATTGCTTGCAGTGTTACAAGATCCCTACATGGTAGCTTGACCTCTCACTTGTTCGTGATTTACAAACAATTTACAGAGAAGATTCCATCATGTTTATGCCCGTTAGAGAAGACCGGGCTCGGCCTAAGGTGTACAAACCAAGAATTAATCGAGAAGAAATCTCCAATCCAACATATCGTAAATTGTGGAATGACTGGCGCAAACATTCTTCACAAGTGTAGATGTTGGATCGCCGGGATCTGTTCACGATTCCCGCATCTTCCAAACATCGGAAGTACACAATGCAGTCTCAACAAATGTGAACGGTTTCCTTTTTGGGGATACTGGATACGGATATAGCTCCCTACCTCATGAGACCCTACAGTAATCCCGCGACTCCTTCCCAGAGGATCTTCAATAGGATTCTTTCAAGTAAAAGCTTCACATAAACGCATGCCTCATCGCACATGAATAGCGCTTTATTAAGAACCTACAAGCAATTGCTGGGCTAGCTTGAGAAAAAGCAATTAGTCAAAGCAAAAGGTTATTTATACATTTGTAAGCAATTGCTTTTGCTTCAGCTTCTGCTTGATGAACTTTTGCTTTTGCTCGGTGCCTGTGCTCATAAGCAATTGCTAGTTTTTATGAATTCGGCCCAATGTCTTGTCATTTAGCCCTCGAGAAAGACTCTGTTAGGGTCGAAACGTCAGGCCATTAACTATTTTTTGCATTTATACCATAGGTCCTTTTGGTTGGTAAGCAGTTTGCAACAGCTAATTCTACTTCATCATAAAATTTCATTTCAAAAGGTGGTAGCGTTTTTGAGATATTGCCGAAAATCTGGAGCGGTTTTATCCACGCAGGAAGAATAATCTGCAATTGGAATACACTACCTGAGAAACGTTAGTGTCAGTAACGCTTCTCAGATTCCAATTTGTTAGGATAAAAGTGATATATTTTTCCATAACCACATTACTTCAAAGTGAAATGTTTCTCAGAATGCATTATACTATCCAAAGCTGCTGTCTTACCAAGAAGTCAGTTGTTATTGCCATGAATTTTCAGAGTCATTACCAAACGTATACAAACCCTTTATTCTGGCTATCTTTCAAGCTAACTGCATCTCATCTATGGTTACCTACCGCTCCATGTCTCTGTCAGATTGCATGAGAATCTTTTAGTTGAGTACATGTAGGCTACTCCTTTTGGTTTGAACCCAAGCATGTGTTAGCGATAAATGAAAATCTATAAAGAAGAACTAGTATTCATTCATAGCATCTTTTTGATGCACATTCAAATCTAACTGGATCAAGCTGTTGTAAAAAATGTGGTATCAAATTAATTGATTTATTCAATTCAATTCAATTCGACATTTCAATATTTTAATAATGGTGAAAATTAAAGGTTTTTTTTAGAAGAATTATTTAAAACAAAGACAACAAAGAACTGCTTGAAAAACAAATCAAAATAATAAAACGGATTAGGACAAACCAATATTGGGGCATTTTCAGAAACCAAAAGGATGCTTGTATTGAAATGCCCACTGAAAAATACAAACCGACACAATTTACAGCAAAAACAAAAGCAACATACAAACAAACAAATTACAATTTTACTTATAAAGAGGAATACGTTATACGAAAAATTTGTTTTTAATGGAAAAAAGCACTTTGAAGAAGTAACATGAATGTCCAACCTACCTCCTTGTTAACAAGTAGAACTTCGCATTCGTCTTTACAAACCACGCTTACTGTTCTCATGCAGTTATTCAACAGCTCAGTGCTCTAAATTAAGAAAAGCAAATCCAACATAACGTTTTTGTTATTACAGTTTTTCCCAGTCATTTTCGCGGCCAACTTAAACGTCGCGTTATTCTAATTAAAAGCTCGTCAAGTCAATTATGTTCATTTCATTTGTGAGCAAATTGTTCTTTTGTGTCATGCGGTTAAAAAAGGATTGCCATTCAATTTAACAATCTTCTCGAACAGCATTCAAATTCGCTGCAGATTTTCGCAGAATCTCGAGTTGCTCCTACTCTGCTAAATTGAACGCCGATTTCGTATCCATAAATAAAGTACACAAGGCGCTTGAACAAAGAGAAACCCTTTTTTGACGTTTATAACTTATTTGACCCATTATAGCACCTTATAAGGGTGCACAAGGTGCTGCGGTGCATTCAACAGCCACTGTCTGAAACACCGGGAAAACCCCTTCTCTAGGAAGAGAAAGTTCAACTGGGATCTCTTACGTGACATACGGCTTATGACGAAGGTTTAGCATCTTGCTCAAGGACACAAGTGTCAAGAACGGGACTCGATCCCGCACACTCTGCTGATCAGAAACACCAGAGTGTCCTAGACCGCTCAGCCACGACATACCAAAGAATAATGTTATTGATCAATATTCAAAATAATCTTCTTTAACGTTCATTTTTAAAAGTATATCATCAACGAGAAGAATTTTGAAAGATTGTTAAAATATATTAACAAAATTATAATGATAGACAAGTTGTGCCTTTATCCATCTGTTGTACGTACCCCGAATGAATCTCCAGTGTGAATCTCATCAATGGTTGTGACGAATGTCTGGTTGTTTCTTGGATCAATCTCTTTCTGATTAATAAGACACGTTCCGGAGAGGATGATGTAGAATCCAGAAGCAAGATGACCTTCCTTCAAGATGATGCGGCGGGGCTCGTACCTGTCGAGATCATACATGGAGAAGTTTAATTGAAAGTCAAGGGTAGCCACTACCCACTTTTCCTCCCAAACCCCTTCTCCTACCGTTACCATGGTCAGTGGCGTAAACAGACATAATTTGTGGGCTATTTAATAATGTATCGAACGATTCAATTGTGCATTTTTAAATCTCATTTGAGGGCAAGGGGGGAAATGGTACGCCAAAGACTACAGTACCAAAGACATTAAGTGGATATGTCGAGATGACCCAATAAGTGGATAATTTCGAGATGACTCTATTTCAGGGGCTCACCCAAAATTGTTCAGGGGGGGGGGTAAAGGAAACGCTAGGATTGAAGTGAGCATGAGCCCACAAAGAAACTCCACTCATTTACCGATTCCCTTTTCCATATTTCGTTTATTTACCCCTATAACTAAACAAACTCCAACCCTAATCCAGAGGTTATGGTGTAGAATCCAAGGTAGGGTGAATATTGGAAAAGGCCCAAACACACTCTACATTTTTTCCTCATGGTGGTGGTTTTTTGGCTAAACTCACCGGAGATATTCCATCACCTTCGCAAGTGCTTTCTGCGTCTCTCTGTTGTAATCGGTAAATGTCTTGTTCTTGCGAAGCAAAGCTAACACCTGTTAAGCATTAATTGATTGATCAGAATGTCAATATCATCGATATACTTCAGTCTAACAACAGAGGTAACTTAGAAAATAACACTGAGCTTTTCATGATTCTTGTATAGAAATTTGAAAGAAATTGTAAAGGTACAAAGTTTATGCAGGTTTGGAGTAAAACAAACAAAAGATGGATGGAGTGTTTCCGTGCCTTGTCTTAACGAAATTGCACAATGTTCTGAAGAGCATTTCAATCTGCAAGTAAGAAAATATAAGTTGGTTTTAAAAATCTTCCACCTTTATCGAGAAAAAAAAAACAAATTTCTAAGCTCATTAAAATAAAAATCATATCATAATAGTTCTTACAAATAAAGGAGGGTATATACCTATGGTATGGTAATTAAAATTAAAGACCATACAAAAGAAGATTTACTTGGTACTGGAGATGTGGAGATGTTATAAAACATTGTTAGACACGACCCCTTCCCTTCTATAAAACGAGAGAACGAAAACATTGGTAATTGTTCACCCTCAAATTTGAAGGCTTCAAAAAAAAGAAAGCATACAACATCACAAAGCACAAGGGTTTTTTTTTTGTTCTTTCATAATTTTCTTGTTATTATTATTGTTATATATTTCTGGTAATGAAACCAAGGATGCCTCATAAGTGAACCTAAACACTGTAGCTCGCAAGCCTGAGGAAACCTGTGAACAAGGGTGCTTGCTATGTGAACAAGAAACACCGGAGATAACCCCTACTCTTCCACACTAAGTATTCTGGGTTCTTTTACGTGCACTACCAATCCTGGTGCACAGGACCTATGGCTTAATGTCCCATCCGAAGGACAAAGCAATTATGGTAAAGTATCTTGCTCAAGGATACAAGTGTCATGACCGGGACTCGAACCCACACTCTGCTGATCAGACACACCGGAGCTTGAGGCCGGTGCTCTTAACCGCTCGGCCACGTCCAGCCACATCGATAACCATAATAGCCAACATTTCCACAGGTATGTTATTTTATGCATATGTTGGGATACACCAAGTGAGGATACTGGTCTTTGACGATTTACCAAAAGTATACCCTCCCTTTAAGAGGAACTCTTTATGCCATACCACATCGATATCTCCGCTGGTTCTTTCGCTCGCCTTCTCTGACAGAATGCTTCGTAGCTTCTCTGAACCACGAGTCTGTGTTGATAAATCAAATTATTATAAATGGAAACAAGGGGCAGTTATAGTGAGCTATACGTCGGAAAGAAGAAAATTTTATCACTTCAATCAGAATGAAAGTCACAAATCCGATAATGAGGTGATTCAAGTAACTGATCATGATAATCTTTTCCCAAACTGAAAAAAAATGCACAAAAATAAACAACTTAAATATGCAAATTATAAATATGCAAATTATAAAAACAAAACAAACACAAATAATTAATGTTGTAAAGTCACAGTACACGAGGCTAAAACAGCATCTTATGATTTGGTTATATAACATTTATAACATTCTTGAAGGGGTAGAAGATTGTCTGACCAGATCTTCAAGAAAACAACACATCGCCTTAAGGCAATGGTGCATGCAGCTAAAGCACGGGACATTTTATTAATTTGAACAAAGTGTTTAAAATCACGTACTTGGAGCGGGTAAAATCAAAACAATTCTTGTGTGGGCATGAAAAACATAACACCAACATGGTACTAATAAGAATGCCTTACACAACAATTGACCTTCGCGATAAATTAAGAATAACAGTGGAAAAGAAAAAGATGAGATATGGATTGTGGGCATTTGATCATAATACATAATTAAAGACACGTGCAGAAATGTATAATGTAAGAAATATTGAAGTGAGCACGCGAGGCATCTATACAACAAAGACAAAGTTAACAACCAATACACAAAATACACTTACTACTCGTAGTTTTGAGAACATGACGGGATCAAATGCTACATTTTTCTCCATTTCTGCTTTTAGGTTGAGATGCATTTCGATCAGGGACCACTGCTGGGTTTCACCCTTCTTCACATACCTTGAAATAAAGTTTTAAAATGAATTTATTGTGATGAGAACGAGGGGGATTTTGTTATGGAGAAAACAAGGACTGAGTTAAGCAAACAAGCAACCATTATGAGTTATGAGTTGCGTGTGAGTAAACAAGTTGGTAATTTTGTGGAACCATGAGTTATGTGAACAACTATTTATTTATGTTTTATTTTTATTTATTTATTCGATATCCAGCAGCGGATATTCGCCATTTACAGGTATCATTTAACAAACAGATAGAATTATATATATGTATATGTAAGTTAAAATTACTATTACACAATACATGACAAAAAAACCTTAATAAATATAGAAAAACATGTAAACTGAAACACACATATTGTGAGTTATATAGTTACTGCAGTAAAAGAAAGAATACACAGAGAAAAAAGTGCACCATCCGCACGAGTATAAACTTAGATTAGCGATCACATCATTCGTACTTTATTAAATTTAAAGTACGAAACCCACAGGAAAATTAACTAGGTAAATTTAAAATTGGGGTTGAACAAAGACAAATGTACTAGAGCGGGATGGGAGACCGCCAACATTACTGTTAGATAGTTCAGCTGTTAGAGTGCTGGCACGTTAATCCGGAGGTCGCAGGTTCAACTCCCGCTCTGGTAATTTGTTTCTTTGTTCATCCCAAATATTCATTAATTAGTTTCATTGCTACACTACCACAATAACATTACTGATAAAATATTGAAAAGAAAATACAAAAACAACTAAAGCTGGTTCAAACTGTCGACATTCTTGTTCACAATGTCAATTGTGTTTTTGAATCTATTATGTATGAGATACAAATATGATTATGAAAGGAGGTAGTGAACTAAAATAGAACCATTCAAGTGGAATAAGCTCCTAATTAAGGATGGTGAAACCACACAAACACTACCTTGAAAAACTACCTTGAAAATTGGTGACATAACAGGTATTAAAAGGTTGTAAAAAGTAGCAAGGTGAGTTTATAGACATCATTACAAAATGTTATTATGAAATATAATAATTATGAACATGGTCCATGGTCTTAACCAGAGCACTCCATCGGTCAAAATAGCATAGGCCTAAGATCTATATACAGTTCTTAATTAGGAAGACTGACATTTTTAAAGTCATCAAAACGATTTTCTGTTACATTTAAATACAAACATAAAAGAGATCAGTTTGATGCATATTGATAGAATAGAATGAACTATTTGAATATTTTTGAAACCAAGTTGTAGCTGTTACCTTTTGAGATTAAGACATATTCCAGCAATAATCTTCACCGTTTTAGAAATCCTCTTCAGTCGCTCAATCGCCTGAGGGAGAAAGAAAAAGAAAAAAATGTGCGTTGTTTAGAATGATAGTCAGACACACGGAAATGCAGATTGGTTCAAACCCCTACAGTTTGTGAACAAAATTGGCAGCATTATTCGTAAAAGATTCAATAAAGGGTATATTTCCGAGGGACTTCAGCCTTTTCCAAATTCTGAATTTAACCGCACACTCTGAAAACTGTGTCAATGTGACCGTAATTTGGTTAAAGTCTGGTCTGGACTTTTGATAACGGATTTCGGATCAAACTGACCAAGAAATGGATCATGTCCCCCTGGGTCCCGGAATCTTTGTTTACGTTTTTATTTTTTAGAGGGAACGGTGTAATATATATATTTGGTTTGCGGTAACACCATGTGTATATCTACTTGCTAGGTAGATTTTGTTCTTTGAGAACTTGTCTTGCTTTTTATTCTACTGCCGCAGAGTAGAATATTCGGAATTCGGGAGACTTCTCAGTTCTGAAAAGAACTGTCCTGCTTATTTACTACTACCTGGGCGGGAGGTAGGAAATCGGGCGGGACTACTACTCTCGCTATGTGGATCGGGGGGACTTCTCGTTAATAACTACCACTGCCGCGGAGTGAGTCTAAATAGGTCTGAACGTTTCGACTAGCTTGCTCTAGTCATCGTCAGAAGTCTCCCGAATTCCGAATATTCTACTCTGCGGCAGTAGAATAATAAGCAAGACAAGTTCTCAAAGAACAAAATTTACCTAGCAAGTAGATATACACATGGTGTTACCGCAAACCAAATATATATTTATACCTCACCATGCAATGCCTCAAATCCTATATACGGTGTAATATTGTCATTAAACAAAGGAAACACACAGAAGGAGTATGCCAAAGTCAAAGAAAAAAGTCAAATAAACAAATAAGCAAATTTACAAAACATCACTTGGTATGGAAATTCATACCAGGCTTCAGGCCTCGTTTAAAGATCAAGTACCATGACGAGCCAAAAAACAAACAGCAACAAAACACCAAATGACAAAAACAAACAGCAACAAAACACCAAACGACAACAACATCAATAAACAAATAACAAATACAAACAAATTCAAAAGACATTAGCCTAGTTACAAGCCACAACTTAAATGTAAATTTTAGTTCAATCCGTTATAAGACTACATCTTCATTGTTTGTTTTAAAGGGAGGATCATTGTTTAAACTTATCAAGAAATATAAGTCACCCGTGAAAGTTTCAGTTGAATATAGTGCCTATCTTGTTAAGAAAGAAAACAAACTTTAAAATTTTCGCTTACAGGTAATCTTTGGAGATTAAGATTTTTCGACATACTTTTATTGTTTCCTATAATCAACTTCAGATGAAATGGTTTGTTTGCAAGATGCTTCCTACCATTACCATAAGCAAGTGCTTTCGGATTAAAATAAGTTTCTTTTCAGGGTCATTACCACAGTATGACCCGACCTTTAATACTTCGGATTACCTGATCATACTTCCCAATCAACTCTTAAATCAATCAATTAATACTTCGGATTACCTGATTATACTACCCAATCAACTCTTAAATCAATCACATGTAACTTTTACATTCTGGGTATATCTTCGGTTTTTATAGAAAATATTCATTCAATCATCAACACATTTTAAAAAAAAAATCTTAGAAATTTTAGTTCATATTTTTCTGTAAACAGTGCGGGATTGTTACATGTTTTGATGTTTTCGCATTCGTGTCATGTGACTAACTCCCTCGGGGTGCAAGCTCGTCAAGAGCGGAATAAAAAACAGAGTTTCCGAAACAGGTTTTTCTTGAAGATTACAGCTTCAAACTAAGACATCTCTAACTACGAAAAGTAAACCTCTTCCAGTACAAGAAAGCTTTTTAGAAGTAAAGACTATCCAACCTGTAGTTTCAAATAATAAAACGGAGCCACGTATCTAAGTACCTCAAACAAAGAGAGCATTTCTCGTGCTGACTATGTGCAAATTTACTGTAGGCCTACATCTAATGAGAGACTTTAGCAAGAATAAATAAGTAATATTTGAAGAGGGGGTATTTTCATGCTGTAGTTCCGTTTATACAAACACTTCTTAAGGCTAGACGTAACTCTTGCGAAGACGCTGCAGGCGGTGTGATCCCTTCCACAAGACACGCAGTCAATAAGGATTGGATGAGGACAGAGTCTTAGCAGCAAACAACATCATGGAAGAGTCAACAAGGCGCCAGTATCAACCTCTTCACGACTCTCTGTTAAGATCAGTTAGTAATTCTGGGCAACTCTTCCAGCCACTTAAGAATCAGTCCAAGATGGAGTGGAGTGTCTGGTCAAGAACCGGAACCTTACTCTATCGTTAACATTTCATTAAATCAATGCTGCGTGTGACCAATATCGTTACCCATATGAAAAGATACTATGGCTTTCGGGATTGCAATGAGTGAATCTTGAGAATCAGTCCAAGATTAGTTAAGTGTCCGGTCGAACTCAAGAACCGGAACATAACTCCATCGTCAACATGTCATTAAATCAATGCAGTGTGTGACCAATATATTGCTTTCTAATGAACAGATAGGCTTACGTTTTGCATTGAGTGAATCTTGAGAATCAGTCCAAGATTAGTAAACTGTTCGGTCAAGAACTCCGGTCAAGAACTCCGGTGAAGATTCGGAACCTAACTCTATTGTTAACATTTCATTAAATCAACGCAGTGTGTGATCAATAATCATTAGCCATGTAAACATTAACATTATTTTTGAGATAAATGGCTTTCGGATTTGCATTGAGTGAATCTTGAGAATCAGTCCAAGATTAGTAAACTGTTCGGTCAAGAACTCTGGTCAAGAACTCCAGTCAAGATTCGGAACCTAACTCTATTGTTAACATTTCATTAAATCAACGCAGATTATGTGATCAATAATCATTAGCCATGTAAATATTAACATTTTTTTCAGAGAAAAGGTTTTCGGGTTGCATTGAGTGATTCTTAAGAATCGGTCCAAGATTATTGAAGTGTCCGTTGAACTAAATTTGTAACCAACATCAAAAGCTATTAAGCAGAAATGATGTCTTTTATACATCTTTTGGATATTCATTTAGTGTAAAATAGATAGAGGAAAATATCCTTTTCGGTCAATATACAAGTGTGGACAGAAGAGACTCGAGGGAAAAGGAAACATCTCTGCTGCTAGACTATAGTGTCACCAGGAAACGGATACACCTCCATCTATGTGACACCACCGTGTTCTCCATTAACTTGCACTGGTTGCCAATACGGGCAAGAATAGATTTTAAAGTTTTGGTTCTCGCATATCAATGTGTCTTTGGTATAGCCCCTGTTTCTCTTCAAAGTTTAGTTCAGGAATACAAACCTGCTAGAAATCTTAGTTCTACAAATAAATCTCCTTTGACATACCCATTTATTTCATTTATTAATTCTGGTTGTGAAGCCAAGGACTCTCAGAAAAGCGAACTTAGTCACTGTACTAGCCAAGAGCCCCATGGAGAGAAGACAGGGAAGGAAGCTTCAGTTTTAGATGTGGGAGGAAAAACCCAGAGAATTATTCCAGGGAAAACCCACGCAGTCAGGTAGGGACTGAAAACCCAATCCACATAGTGCCCCCGGCGTGATTTGAACCGGGCCCAAGAGGTGAAAGGCAAGGAAAGATACCACTACACCAACCCGACCACCCAACCCGTTATTAAAACTAAGTCATTGTGGTTCCTGCTCTTTCCAATCTGCTGCTGCTCAGTTGTGGAATATTATTTAGCAGATGTTTTCAAACAGACCGAAACATCAATCAGAACAATATTCAAAACACAGATTAAGACATATCTGTTCAGTTTGTATTATTGGTGAATTCATGACAGCGCATTATAGGGACCTCACGGTGATAGGCGCTATGGTTATATTATTATTAGACATACAAGACCAATAAAGGAATTGTCATTGCTTTGTATACACGTTTGGTAATGACTGTGAAAATTAATGGCATTTTGAGAAACTTTTCACTTCGAAGTATTACGGTTATGGAAAAAATATATCACTTTTATCCCCAAAAATTTGAACAGATTGTGTATTCCAATTGCAGATTATTCTTCCTGCGTGGACATAACCAGATTTTCGGCAATATCTCAAAAACGCTACCACCTTTTGAAATGAAATTATCACAGGTTATAGTTTTATGGTATGTATCTACAAATAGGATTGAAACAAACAGTGGGTTCCAATTACCAAAAGTATACAATCCCTTTAAAGGGGAATTCAATTGACGTAAATGTTTTCCTAACCAAAATAATGGGTGAAAGATGAACAATGTGATAAGGAAATAACAGTAGAGTAACAAAACGCGTACGAAATAATTATAGTGTTTAAAAAAAAAGACTCCCAGTTTGAAGATGATGCACGCGGTAAGATCACTCTTGACATTTTCTTGTAGGAGCGCGACCACACCATTGAAAATAAATCAATTAGTTGTGAAAATTAAGTCTAGACATTTTCAGAGAACCTCCAATAACGTAATTTTCATGATACTATAACTTCTCTTCTGCACTTTTTTTTACCTTTTCCACTCGAAATGATTTCTTCCAGAGCAAGTAGTCTTTCTGAAACATGGACAACTTGGCAGCACGGCGGGTAACTTTTCGTCTAGCGGGAGGATTGCCGAGAATACTGGGCAGGGTGGATTTATGTGCGGCTTTAGACATAGTCGGTATTTGGGTATGGATAAAACACTGACCCGCTATATTGAATTATTTAGCTCTTTCCTCGTCAGTTGTAAGAAATTGAAACCAACTCATTCCATACTACAACCATTTACTAAAACTCCTCCATTTCCAGCACGAAGACAGAATCAACAGGCAAGCAGGTCTGTAGTGTAAGAAGTCCAGCCTAACAATAAAACTTCAATAGAATTGACAAAACTCAACAAGAGGAACGTGTTCTGCTATAAAACCATTCTAAAATTCTTCCATTTCCAGCACGAAGACAGAATCACCATCAAGCACGTCTCTATTATAAGAAGTCCAGCCTAACAATACAACTTTAATAGAATTGACAAAACTCAACAAGGGGAACGATTGCTGCCATTATAACAACTAGTCCACCTGCTTTAGGCTTACAGCAACGGCTTACAAACAACCAATCGAACTACGAGTATTTAAATTACGAAGCTCTTTCACGAGACGACCTCATCTGAGAATGAATCAACACATTTCTTAATGAGTTTGTGATGCAATGCCTCTTTGTGTTTGCTCTCATTCCTTAGTTTGTATATTGACATGCGTTGGACAAGGCTCAATCCGAGACCATGGTATATGTGTTTCTTTCCCAGAAACTCTCATAGTTGATTGACAAGGCGTAATGATGCAACGGTTAACTTGTTATTTTTTGTCTGAATAACAGTTCTATTATGGCGTGGAGATCTTCATACCGATGAAGACTTTTGTGTTGATTGGTGCAACGGGGCGAGGTAGAATTGTGTGACGTCAGGCAGAGATTTAAAAGTCATGTTTGTTTCGTTGTGAGATAATGAATCGGGAAAACAGTTCAACGAGCGTCAAAATAATCTCATTCAAGATTTGTATAACACTACAACGTTTATACATCGTGGGCAAGCCTTTCAGAAACTGAAGGTCTAATATTTTAAGTCTGTTATGCCTGAATTGGTTTCTCTTGACAGGTTTCGTCTGACCTAAAGTCTACATCGCCCGGTAATAATTCCATGCTTCAGATAAATAAGTACACAATAACAGTTAAACATTGAGTGCTGTAAAATGATGAAATGGCAGAGCGAGTGCAGTAAATTTTGTTTTAATAAATTATCACGATCGTACGGAAGCGTTTAAGGGGGCATTGAGAGAGAGAAAAAAAAGGAAGTCATGATTATGACTGTCATAATTAGGGCTTGTACTAAGTCATAATTATGTTATAATTATGAGATATAGCTTGTAAATATAATTGCCATATGCTAGTTCATAATGATGAGACATAAGTCACAATTATGACTAGTGCTTAGTCTTATTATGAAATATTAAGCCATAATTCTTTAACGCTGCCGTACGACCGCGGATGTGTAACAACTGATTATTCTGATTTCAGTTTTACAATATGAAACTTTCTATGATGGGTTAGTAAAGTCTGCCCGGGCCAATTAATGGCTCATCAGGCCAGTGTTTATACCCGTTATACTCCTCAGGCCAGTGTTTATGATAAAGTGCCTCTCTAAAGGACACACGTGTTATGACCGGGACTCGAACTAAACTCTGCTGATCAGAAACACCAGAGCTTGAGTCCGGTGCTCTTAACCGCTCGGCCATGACACGCCACCAATGGTGGGTTAACCACATGCCAAATAATGATCTAAAGCCATCTTTCAAGTGTCACATTCACGTAAACTTATTACAATGAAGACCGCAGACTATTTGAAGAATGGGGTGCATATTAAAATATTTGCAACACAAAATAATATGAATCAACAAACAAGATAATGTAAGGTACTCACGCTCTCTTTCTTGTTGTCAAAAGTCTGTAAAATAGAAAATAAATAATACTAATTTAAAACTTGGAAATTAACCTGTGTTGGTAGGGTTGATACAATTTAATGGTAGTTGTTGATGACAACACTAGGAAATGTTTCTTACCTGTAGTTTTCGACCGAAACTCCGGTCTTCATCAGCAGGATGACCCGGATGTAGAATGCATGACCCTGCGGACACGTGATCCAAACACCGCGTCATATAGACAAACTCCCATTAGTCATGACGCGGTGTTTGAATTTTGAATTTGTTTGTGGCTGAATAATCTTTAAATGCGAAAATTGTATATAGTTTCTACATAACTCATTCGCTTATATAGTTTAATTAGGCTCAATAACAAGACATTGTCCAAACAGAACTGAGTCTATTGTTTCCCCAATTGGTCCTCTGGATTTCTTTGTTAAAATAAAAGAAACCCAATTATCATTTTCCAAATCATTCCCGTTTGGCTTATAATGCCCAGAACCAATAAGTCTGCTTCAAGTGTGCTCACGAGGTCGAGAAGGCGAGTCTCACCAGGCCTTCCAATAGGTCCATTAGGCCCACATTGGTTTTCGCCTCCCCTCTCCTTCTCACCCTATTGGGAGAAATCCTTTGGAACATTAATGAAAGTTCAAGTATTTTTGAATAACACCCACCTGTAAATAAACAGAAAGCCTCCTGTGTCTTGATTGCTTGCTTCTTCTGAAGAGTTCGACAACACTCGATCGACGAGAAGGTGTATGAGCTGTAAGACTGCCAGAACTTTCTGAATCTCCGTCATGTGACGACATCAAACCAAGACCAAATACTGAGCTTCTGCGAGCTCGATAAGAGCTGGAGATATTAATGACACTGTTACTACGAGCTCGGCCCGTACTTGTAACCGGTGTCGACCAGCCTAGAACAGGTACAGCGCCGGGTACAAGAGATGGTGTCCTAGACCGAGTTGGAGGGTCAGTTGGTGGAGCTTCTGCATGTAGTGATTCTAAGCCAGTCTTTGACAACTTCCTACTGCGGTATTTAACAGGCAAAATAGGAGGTGACTCGACATCTAGAGATGGTGCAGTCTCAACGATGACTGTTGGGGTAGGCTGTGTGCGATATCGTGCCGGCAGATCAGGCGGGTATTCTATGGCCAGAGGCGTATTTGGTTCTTCAATGACTGCAGAGACGGACTTGGGACGACGACGAGAATGTTCCGGGATAACCTTACGAAAGGTCTCTTGTTGAGATCTATATCGAGCCGGTAAGTCTGCCGGATATTCCACTTCTAGCGGTTCCACTTCTTCTGCGATGGTCTGTGAAGTGCGTGATAAGTCCGAGAGATGACTTTGATGATCTGACTGTTCCCTGATTCTTACGGGTGATGGAGATCTTTTTCGAGGAGGAAGTTGAGGTGATGGTGTTGTATTGACATTGGTATCATTCAACTTTCCTTTAAAAAGTCTATGGGGTTTATTGTCATCTACTTCAATTTGAGGTGGCTCAAACACAGCTGCTCGACGTGCTTTCCGTTGAGGGGGTGGTGGGCTTGGAGTAGATGATGTAGAGCTCTTTGTACTGGCCACAGTGTTTTCCTTGGTGGTTTCATGGTAATCAGTAACTTTTATTGATTCAGGTTGCTGTTCAGATTCTTCCGATTCTTCGCTCTCCCAAATTACAGTTGAATTATCAGATATTGCACTTTTGTTCCTTTTCAACATTCTCAAGGAACTGACAGTTGAGATTGGGGATCTATTTTGGCCCATCCTATTGGTTTCATCTTGGAACTTTTCACGCTCAGGGGCGTCATTTTCAGTCACAGTTATTCGCACCTGTTCGCTGACACCGTTACTTGTAACAGGTGGTTCTGTCTCGTCGTTTGACTGTCCGGTGTGTTTATCCTTGATACTACGTGCTAGCTGTTTGATCCGGTGTTGCAGAAGCTGTGATGGGCCTTTACCAGCTTGAGCCCCAATCTGCACCGCCCTGTAACCCCTTCCCCTTGACGCACACCTTCTCGCACGATCATGTGGATGATTCCCGAGCATGGCAGTGGCTACTGGGCGAGTCTTTGGAGGTTTTGGAGTTGATGCTACTGCATCGGTGCAACTGCAAGACTTGTGCCGACATGTTTGGTGAGGTCCACCACCGGCGACGCATTTCATTCGAGTTATCGAAGCCCTTGTTGGCCTGGCGTAGGTCGGTAGCTCCCCACCAACTAAAGCTGATCGCCGCTCGTGATTTATCTTGGACATGATAATGTTCGCGAAGTTAAGTCATCAATCTCCATGGAGTAAAACGAGACGGGAGTGTCAGGAAGTGTCATTGAAGCAGGCACACACTACATGGAGAACCAATAATTGTGTATGGCTTTTGTGTTTTACAACCAAGGTGTAGATTACAAATATAATAGAAGTTCATATAAGTCAAGCTTGGCAAGTCATTGAGACTCGAGCAATCTGAGATGAACGAGCTCGGAATGTTCTTCAAAGTACCTTTCCACCACCAGACAGACGACTGAGGCACATACTCCCTATAGAACCAACTGTGCCTGTGGCATTTGTATTTAACAACCAAAATGTAGATTATAAAAAGCTTGGACGTTTATGCAAGTCAAACTTGCTCACTCGTTGAGACTCGAGCAATCTTGAAAGGGTTCAAAATACCTTTCCACCACCAGACAGACGACTGTATAATAGAGTGTTATCATAGCCACTGGAAATATCAGATGATATAAACACCTACTGCTTCAGTTTCCATGCCGATCCGATGTGTGTACATCCGGAATCGTCTATAGAACCGCCTCTAATCAAAATCAACAATATAAAACAGTTTTACAATCAAACTGCGAGATAAAAAAAGGTGATGTTCACAAATCGTAAATCATCTGAATGCGCGATAACGCCGAATATAAAAGGCTCTTATCAGCAGTTTTCGTGACGGGTTGCTGGTTGTTTACATACGGGTGAAATCTCAAGAGGGGAGCGGGGGTTAGTGTTGGCTAATTGTTCCCGGTGTAGACTTTGCAATATTCTCATTGACGTCAAGTTGAACTTGAGTTAAGCAGGCAACAAGTAGTTTACACAATGGCATCAATTCTTCTGTCGTGTTAATATTAACAGAGATTGCAGAATAATCGATCGGTTCGAAATTAACGGCTCCATCACATAAACTTAACTTGAATTTGATGGGCAGCTTCAATATACTGTTTCACAACAATTAGTTCCAAATAAATCATAAATTTCTTTGTGTTAGTTTAACTTTTAAATAAATGACAGCAATTAAGTAATAGGCCTGTACAATGCAAATTATCTGTTGATGATTCGAAGAATGCGAACGTACATCTCCCCAGACCAGCTCCAAATGTGCCAATGCTAGTTCACAATGACACATTGTGTATAGGCATCGACTTATACGAACTTGATTGGTGAAATTACAGACAAACCGTGATCCACACCAAAAACAAAGTCCGAATGTTTGAATGGTGTTTGAAGGTGAATACAAGCCCATTGTATATCCATTTCAGATTTTTTATTCATATTTCAATATCGACGGTGAGCACAGAATGAAGACACTCAAATAAATTGGCAATCTTGTAGTGTTTCCTGTATTAAAGCTGAACCTTCAGCTGCAGTTGTCGTAACTGTTTCCATATTGCAGTCGAGTGAACAATCTCTGGGGTTGACTTACCACAAACTTTCCATAGGCTAACATTGGCTTTGACGTACGAGGAACATCCACATGATAAGTTTTGACAATTTTAACAAAATTCGCCGAGTGCTGCTACAAAATACACACAACTTCAGATGAATGCAATCAAACTGAGCGGTTAAACAACGTGGTCATGGTTTAAGATTAACACAACACCCCAAAATAGTCCAAGGTATTCGGAGCGAAGCCGATGTATTTTACAACTTCACGCATGAATTTCCATCTATTGCCACTGAACTATAACTTATATACAGATTTGAATGGGTCACAGTCACAGAAGAGCTGTTCTATTTAACGGTCATTACAATGAGTACTCGCTCTCTAGATGGATAATATCGTGTCGGTGTGGACAGAAACTTCCTCGGGGTAGTACATCAGATCGATGTAACAGACATGCAACGTGTACAACAATTTGTTTTTTTTCAAAAGACTGGGAAACTTTGTTTTTGACAATTATTTCGATCAGCTATCCCTCAAAATGTACCTGGGAATCGAGCCTTTTTTCACACGGCAGTAATTTAGCATTAGGTCCCTTGTTTAATTTTAGCAGTGGTTGCGAAATTGCACCTCGTATGAAAGGACTTCAGTGTGAATACTGTCCATAAATTACGGCAAATTTGAGAAGATTTCACTATAGGGACCTTGGACTGTCCAAACAATGCTGTCCTTTCACACGAGGCGCAATTTCGCAACCATGATCAAATTAAGCAAGGGACCCTTGCTAAATTGCTGTCGTGTGAAAAGGACTTAAGAGGTATCTGCTTTGGACACGTGAATTGGAGTTTTCAATGATGGCAACCCCCCCCCCCCCAAAAAAAAAGAGAGAGAGAGAGAGAAAAGAGGACATCAGTTGATCATACGATGAAAAGTCGCAAAAAGTGTATGGATGGACATGAAAATTGGATCTGGATCTGAAACTGAAAGAATCTTTCATGATTTCTACATTATCCTATTGTTATACATGTTGTGTTGTTGTCTGTTTGTCTTGTTGGAGTGTTTTGTGTTTGATAAATTGTGTTTAATTATTTTTAATAATGTTTATAGTATTCTTATATATTTAGGTTTTTTATGACCAGGGGCTTGTGGAAGACACATCTTTTTGATGACAGTTTTAAAACTGTTTGTATTTCCCTGGACTACTCCTGGTCAAGATGTTTTTAGTGTCCGAAGATTTAAAATAAATAAATAAATAAATAAATAAAATAATTCATTATAATCAAACTAAGGCTGAACGGAAAGTGGTCTGGTATCTTTTATTACGATCATAACTCTATTATTATTATTATTAGGGGTTTGAGAAATTTCAGATACTTATCTGAATTCAGACTTTCTTATACCTGCCTGATGTGGAAAAGTAGCTGTTTCATAATACGTAAAGAAATCATGCTCTTTTATCTACGTCTCCAGTGCTGAGAATAATGTTCATTTCCAAAAGCTTCTAGATATCAATAGAACTCCAACGGGTTGCTAAAAGGTCACAGGGGGAAACACCATCATTTCAACATACCTCCTACAGATTGGATCCTAGTTTCAGAACTTGTTGTCAGTACTAATGCCCACCCCTGTATTATATGCAACAGTGGCGTAACCAGACATTTGTATTCGGGGGGGGGGGGCAAGCAATGGCAAAGACATAATTTGGGGCGATTTCATGTATCGAACAATTCATTTGTGCATTTTTTAAAATCTCATTTTGGGGCAAGAGGATGGGGGAAGGTTTCTGTGTGGGGAGGCTTTAGCCCCCAGCCCACTCTGGTTACGTACAATAATTTTACAAAACCTCCTGGTTCAACTTGTAGTAATTTTCTTTTATTCAATCCAAACAATATTTTCAGCCGAAGGTCAAATTACAAACCTGATACTAAGTAAACACAGACATAAAAGCCGATTAGTTTTGTTCATGCTTGGCGTCCAGCACCTTTTTGTAATCATTGATACGAAATCACTATTATGTAACTTTGACACTTATTTGATTTAATATTGATTCGTTCAACAGTCATTTAGTAAATCAACAAAGTCAGTATAAAAAAACCAATTGAATAAATTTGATATTGCTACTTGGTTGTGAAATTGGTTTCTATATTTTACCTAACAAGAAAAAACACGTGTATTAAATTAATGTCATGTAAAAATTAAAAGAATACCCCCACAAATATTCATATATATTGCCCTTATCATCTCATGATTTATAATCATTGTTTCACATTTTAGTATTAATTTATATTAAAGGGTCTGTATATACGTTTGGTAATGACTCTGCGAATGGCAATAAAAACTTAGTTGGTAAGAAGTACAGTAGCTTTGGATAGTATAATGCATTTTGAGAAACTGCAAACTTCGAAGTACTGCGGTTATAGAAAGAGATTTGAGACACTTTTTATCCCCAAAATTTTGAATCTGAGAAGCGTTACTGCAGTAACGTTTCTCAGTTTGTGTATTCCAATTGCAGATTATTTTTCCTGCGTGGACAAACCGCTCCAGATATTTGGCAATATCTCAAAAACGCTAACACCTTTTTTGAAATGAAATTTTCACAGGTTAGTTTTATGGTATCTACAACTATGTAGGATTGAAACAAACAGTGGGATTCAATTACCAAATGTATACAATCCCTTTAATCATGGTTTAAATCAACGTATCAAACTCCTGGTCGTGACCCAAAATGGGGTGAGAAAAATGCAGGTGGGTCGCCAAGCTTTGTCTGAGGTATGAAGTACAACTACTACAGTAAACTATTACCAGTAAACTATTACTAGTAAACTATTACTAGTAAACTGTTAACTTATCGGTACAACCACGTGTGTATCTGTTTAGGCATGGTGAAAAGAACAGTTGTTGTGGTATTGACTTTCCAACTGTACTCTGCTCGTTTTGAAGACACCATGCAAACCTTCAAACATCATTTGGTCAGAAATGTTCGAAAATTTACTTTCTATTTCAGATATCAAATAATAAACCACAAGGGAAACTGATTGGGTAAGTTTTAAATGATTTGGGGTTGAACAAAGAAAACTTGACTAGAGCGGGATTTGAACCAACGACCTACGGATTAACGTATCTTTGTGTCTTTGTTCGGCACCCCCGAACCAAGTAATTGACAAAATAGGGAAACCGCCAACATAGGACTAGATAGCTCAGTTTGTAGAGCGCCGGCACTTGAATCCACAGGTCGTTGGTTCCGCTCTAGTCAATTTTTCTTTGTCCAACCCCAAATCAAAATTAACTTTCAACGTGTATGACATTGGTCCGCGGGCTAACTAAAGGTGATCGATAGTCACAAAAATTATCATAAAAAACATAGCGGTTTTCCTTCTGTTCAATTCAATTGGGACTAGTCTTAAATATGTATAATAAAAACAAATTGCTTCAAGGCGGTGGGGCGCGGTCGAGTGCCTGGAATTGACAATGGTTCATCGGCTTAAAAAGTCGCGTACCGTAAAATTATATCAAATTAATTGTAACCAAGCCAGCCTGGTCACAACTTGGGCGAATCAAAGAAAGATACACAAGTTTGTTATTACTACGAAACCATAATGCTCTATTTAGAAACACGTAGTTGCGAACCGAAGGATAGTGGGTTCTTCGGGTCAAGAACCAGCAAACCAAATGATAGTGGATTAATGTGGACAAGAATCAGCCAACCTAAGGAAAGTGAATTAATGTGTCAAGAACCAGCGAACCAAAGGATAGTGAATTAATGTGGTCAAGAACCAACGACCAGAGGATAGTGGATTGATGGGGTCCAGTACCAGCGAACCAGATAGCGAATTTTATTTGTCAAGAACCAGCTCCTCTGGATGGAGGACTCGCCATGGTTTGAATCTCTAAAACCACTCTGATGAGGGAATTTGTTAGGCACTTCACCAAGTATAGGTAACTGGAAAAAAATGTGCGTATCTGGCCACCAATTTCCATAGGTTTTATTTGATTTCGTTAATGGATGTTGGACTTTATTTCCCTTTTTTTGTTCCTCTTGAGAAATTGGTATAGCTAAAACGCTAAATTTAGAACTTTAAAAAGGTAAATTTCAAACGCACATTTCATCGTGCTAAAATGGAGTGTATGAGCGAGCAGTGTTGTCAAGACCACCATATAGACCCGAAAATGGCTTCTTTTCCATGATTTTGACACTTTGTAATCAAAATTCCTGTGCCTTTCTGTCAGACATTCTGTCAACCCTTCTGGACAGGTAAGGATATAATTTGACCTAAATTAAGGGAGATAAAGTGGTGGCTGGATGCGGAATTTTAGTCTAAAATGGCCTTAAAAGAGTTACATCACAATAACAATCTTTACTAGCACATGAGTCAGTTTACTCATGAGTGGTGACAGACAACTACAGTCTTGCTCAAGGACATTTAGTAATCCTACCCGGGATTCGAACTTACTCCGATGATGACGTCTTCACAACCCGAGTCCGGATCCGAAAGACCGCTCGGCAACGGCAAGTTACAATCGGAGTGTTTGTAGTTCCGTCCACGATGAGAACCTGTGTGTTTCCCGCGGGAGTTGCACAGGTATGTGTGGGTTCGTTTTAAAACAGTTACTTCACACGTGCGCAGACTATAATCCTAGGTATGGAATTTATGCCTCTTTGGCTTAGGTAGGTCATGGATGCCATACCACTTTAAATACATTATATACAAAATAATAAATAAGCAAAAAGTATTTCGTCTCGTATACATTTATTATAATGAGAAGCTAAGCGGTTTCAGCGTCCTGTTCCATCGTTTGTTGGCCTTATATTTCTTCAGAGCAATTCGGTCCATTAACGTAGTCTTGTATCTTAGCCACGTTTCTTGCCTCTCTAAATTCTCGCTCGCATCCTCCTCCGACATAAACTCACGAACCTGATAAGCAAAAAGACAATTAGATAAGGCCTAGTAAGATCCCGTTTAACTCATTACACATCAGAGCAGAATTAACCGTAAAGAGGCTTCATAGAAATAAGATGCCGAATCAGACCGCCACTTATTGTGACCAAATCTACCTGGAAAATACGCTATTTTTAGACTGTAATGAATGAAGAAGTGGTGGACGGACTGGTAAATTTCTCTAATTGGATCAACGAACGTCACGAGTTACAAAATCTGTTATCAAACTTATGTCTCTATCTCTATCGATTCCTTTCACAAAAGTTGTAAAAGGTGTGCATAATTTTTAAAAAAATGACCGAATGTTTGAACCAAGACGTCTTTGTGTACATACCAAGGTGTCCAGTTTGAGTATGGTGACAGTTCCAGCGTGTGTTCGAAAGAATCTTTTATTTATCTTGATAATTTCTGCTCCTTCACTCACCTGGTAGAAAAAGAAGAAAGAATTGTTGTTTAACATTTATAACCTTCACTCACCTGGCAGAACAAAAACACACCACAAAATAAATTTGACATTTGAAACAGCTTTTACAGCTGAAGTATTTTTGTATCTGTGTGAGGCACTGATTTGTGGAAAGGTATTTCCTTATGTGGGAGTGGAAAGCTCCTTTTCTGGACATGAGTTCACTTTCACTAATAATTTAAATTTCCATGAATCTGTTGTGACACTTAAACAAAATCCCGAGTCCTAATTGACCCAGATCCGGATCCAAGAGGGCCCGACCCGTTTATGGGTCAGTGTGACCCCGAATCTGTGTTAAAATGACCCAAACATGGGTCAAAGTAGACTTGATTCAAGTCCCGTTCTCGTGCGAGAGGTCCCCAAGCATGTTGCGCCAACTAGCAAACAAGCCGCACAGTGCGAGACCATAACAAAACAATAGTTTTCTGGCGATGGCACGGGATTGGGACTTGAGTCAAGTCTATGGTCCACCGCGCACTGTACTTGCACTAGCACTCAGTCACCCCATAGTGTAGACTTGATTTCAAGTCTGGGGTCAAAGTGGCGCAGAATCCAAGCTAAAAAATAAATCAATAAATAAACCATTTTCCGAGTCAACCTGACCGAGAAATGGGTCAGGCCCCCTTGGACATGGAACTGGGTCAATTATAATAGACGAGTATGCAAGCGATCGTGATCCTTACCACACTAACACCTGATGGTTCACTGCTAGCAGTACCAGCTACGTCATTTAAACCCTGCAAGAAAAAAAGAAGAACAAAAACATTTATCGTCATTCCTAAAACTCAAAAACATTTGTCTATCACAACTCTAACAAGCCTAATGTCGGTCACACCAAAATCTTGTTACTGCCTTAGCTTGGGTGGGTGCAACTATGAACCCGATTGTTGTGGTCATCACGGGAACAATACACACAAAATATTAACTATGACTTACAAATATATCTCCAGTTGTCATACCGTCGAGTTGAATGTAGGCTCTTCTCTGCGCAGAGCGTTTAATACCGACATCAACCTCAACATGCCGTGCGAGTCTCCTTCTTGGCCCGTCTCGAGGATTCATAAAACAACCGTCTGGTTGGCTTGGGTTATTCTGTTCCATGAAGGCGAGAGGAGGTAGGCGTGGCTTCACATCATGGAGGGATTTTAAGGAGTTGGTGCTGAGACGTCGCTTCGTTGCAAAATCCTTAGACTGAGGTAAAAGTTTTTTAATACTATTATTTATTTACAGATAAATGCATAAACAATGTTTTGATACAAAGTTTGTTTAAGTATGCCACCATCTTGTTTTTTCTCAATTGAAATTATAGGCCGTATCCAAATTAGTGGCTGTGGCTGAGGGATGATCGTCATGTGAAGATGCGTTAACGCATAGGATGCCTATAGCAACAACCTTAGCAACAGCCACAGCCGTAGCCAAAAGCTACCTTATATATAGTGTTACCAAACAGAGGCTGTAAAGAGAGATAGTCTGGTGCTTGTGTAGTGGTAAGAATAGGCAGGCAAGATTTGATCACGTAACCTGACGAATATACTGTGGCGGTATGGTGTCTATTTCAACTCAGGTACAGGCCATGCACGTTTTGCGCGTATTCCAGCATATAGGGGTGGCTAGAATGTGCAATTGTGCCTCCTTCACCAGTTAATGCAATGTGGGAACCCAAGAACCCTACAAAAAATATCAAAAAACACAAGAGACTTGCTCGGTATAGTGGCGATTGAAGAATTATTAGAAATTGTGGCGGAGATGGTTTCCTCACTGACAATTATTTTAAGTTGTTTAATGTTTAAAAGTATTAACATGAAGCTAATAAAAATGAAGTAACGATGGTAGTAAAAATAACAGCAGTAGATAACAAGGACACACTTAAAGGCAGGGCTTGGTGTATCCCAACATATGCATACAACAATAAACCTGTGAAAATTTGGGCTCAATTGGTCATGGAAGTTGCAAGAAAATAACGAAAGAAAAAAACGCCCTTGTTGCAAAGATTTGTGTGCTTTTAGATGCCTGAGAAAGGCTTCATGCATGAATTAGACTTTCGCAGATTCAAATTGTTGGTGATTAAAAACATCTTTCTTTAAAACTACATTTATGTCCAAAGGGTGTCGGTTCTAACAATTTGTTATAGTGTCAACGGCTCTTCAGTGCTCCATACCAAGTAAGTTTTTATGGTCATACATTTTTGGAGTAATTACCAAAGGTATACACTCCCTTTAAATACTAATGAAGAATTTATTTTTAAAGCAATAACAAGGGAAGCAATTAAGCCTAGAGGTAACAGCAGCAAAATAATTATGTCATGCTGGTGTTAATCAAGTACAGCTCCCCATTCAAGTCTTACCTTAACAAGCAGAGAATCTTGACTATTGAATCCCTCGTCACTTGGAGTACGTCCAAGAAGTGCTGTTGATAAACATAAACAATATATAAGGGAAAGAAAGTACACAAAAACACCGTAACATGGGATGTGTTGTGGGTTTAAGTTCAGAAAGCATAGACTCTAGAAGACTACGTCGTTCATTACACAACATCTTGCAATTAAAATTGTTTTTGACTCGATCCCTGCATGGCTTTCGCACTTACAATCAAGAAATTCGGAGTCAGGTGGTGATGCTATGGAAGATCTAAGACGTAATCGTGACGTCATGTGACTGGATAATCCCGGCGTCTGTACAACAAAACAAGAACATTTTATTAGGAACTGTTAACATAGTAATAGTAAGAAGAAATTATATAGTGCCTTACGCACATCCTCAAATCACTTCAAAAGAAACTGGCTAAAAATTAGCTACCGATAGTATTAAAGAAAAACAGCAGTAGATAAAAAGGACACATTTAAATACTATTAGCCTTTTTGAGATATGGGGGACACTATAGGAGTGCACTGTTTGGTTTGGGTGTATTATAGACAAATTTACCCAAACCTCATAGTGTCATATGTACAGGTATTGTGTCCATCACCAGGCGCGGATCCAGGGGGGGCGTGGGGGCGCACGCCCCCCCTTTTTCATATAAAAAAAAAAAGGGGGAGAAAAGAAAACAAGAGGGAGAGAGAGAGAAGGGGAGGGAGAAATGGGGAAGCTTTGTGTTACGCAGGCGCAACAAACTTCATTTATCATTTTGCTGCTTGGTATATTTTCACGCCCCCCGTTTGGAAAATCCTGGATCCGCCCCTGATCACCATACCTCACAATGGCTTATAGAGAACATTTTTAAAACAGCAATAACAAGGAAAGCAAAGCAACCAAAAACAAAACAAAACCTGAAATAAGTTTTTTCTTATTTACATAAATTCAAGTGTGAAATGAAACATTGTAATTACCGCTGGTGTTTCTCTGATGCTAATGCCTAGGGTACCAACGTACGGGTTACCAACAATGTTGGCTTTCTCGACTTCCAAAATTTTACTCATCTAGAAAACGAGAGAAAAGTTGTCAAGCATAATTTTAATGAAGTGCAGCTGAGCCTAATACATGACACAAAAAATTTCGTCTAAAGATTAGGACGAAAGGATTTTAAAGATAGGCATATAACGAAACAAAGAAATCCACTTCAATTCAGTTGTTAATTCCTGATGCAAAGAAACAAATTACATCGAAACAAATGATAAAGAAAACATATAGGCCTTTATAAAACAACATATTCAAATAGCAACCCTGATGGATTTAAAAGGGATAGAGTGAACTTAATTACCACCAGATAGATCTCCTGAAGCTACAATCTAAGAAACGACATTACATATAAAGATTTCATATAATCCTTTAACGTGACTTTGAGAAAACACACGAATTTTGTTCAGTGTAAAACGTGCAAATACAATTGCAAAAAGCTCAAATACACATTTGAAAATGACAGAGATAGCCGTCTTCGTCTGATAGATAAAACAATTAGGTAGTAGTGCCACTTTAAGACTAACTAATTACATTAAAAAGAACTGTATGAGCTTTCGTAGCAATTGTATATGCATTGAACTAGTCTTCATTGCATCCGATAAAGTAGCTGTTGTTACGGAAGCTCGTACAGTTTGTTTATTGTAATTAGTTAGTCTGAAAGTGCTACCACTATCTTCCACATTTGAAAATAAAATGCTGTCAAAAACAAAAATAAAGCAAGGACTGACTAAAACTAAAGACTAAACTTTTTGTTAACATACCTCATTATCATGATCAAGGATTCTCTGACCTTCTTTTACAAGTTTCTTTAATCCAGCTCCGAGCATAGCTAAACAGTAAACAAAAAAAACAGTTTGAGAATTTACCCTTTTTAGAATCAACCACCATTTTGAAATATTGATAATATTAGACTTTACGTGCAATTGCTGTTGTGTTTTTGTAACATGATTTTTTTTGTATACATCACACTAGATGCAGATTTGATGGTAAATGGGTTTTACTTACCGTCTGCATGCGACGGCTGTTTGACGTATCCAAGCTTGTCAATCCCTTTTACCTCACTGAATTTTGTATCGCCTTTGATGTCGGCAACTAATTGCCGTCGTATACATTTACACTTGCCCTGAAAGAAAACAATTGTGTGGTTGTAAATACTTGGTGTCTTAACGTAACCCTCAACCACAACGAATGTGAACCTTGCAGAGGTAATTAATTTTGATGAAAATGGTGGGTAGGCCTAAGGCAAATTACTTCCAATCTTACCATGGAACCCGACAAGACAGGTCAAGACAGGTGAAACATTTCACATTTGTATGAACTTACCGACTTGATGACGTACATCCATCGTGTATTGTTTGTATCCTTTGTTACAAGTCGTTCTGGTCTGTAAACAAAACAATATAAAAGTAACACCGGAAACCTTTTGAACAATGTTAAAAGAGCAAAATAATAACAGACCCTGTTTAACGATGGTGGCAGTGTGGGTGGAGGCTTGGAGGGCGGGGTGGTAATTTGGTCACTGTGTATTTGGGCAAGACCCCTTTAAATTTACATCTTACTTTTTGAGGGTTGGGGGTCACTGTTGGCTAAAGCAACTCGATTTCGAAAAAGATTTTTTATTATTATGTACCATTGGATGTAAGATGGAAACAATGTACAGTGAGAAGAATTAGTCAATTATTCAGAACTATACATTGTTTGCTTACCCATAAAATTTGTATTCTATTGCCTCGGGATGGTTGATGAAGAGCTGACAGGGAAATTCCATGAATAAATATTGCGATCTAAAAACATAAACAGATGTTACAAAATTATTCGATGACTGAGATTTGGCTTTCTTCTGAAGAAGACATATTTTGGCTATGGCCAATGCTGGAGATACGAGAGACTCAAGAGTCAAGCCACAGCCATAGCCAAAGCCGCTGTGTTTGGATAAATGACCTCTGGCTACGTCTATGGCTAATGTCTATAGGTACTATGTTGGATTACAGGTAGACGAATCCCATTAGCCAAACCCGTAGTGATGAATATACGGAAGGTACGGATAATGACACAGGTTTTATCAATGATGAAGTATATAGGAGCTATAATGGAATTTATCAAAACAATTAAATAAAATACAAATCTCAAACAGGTCTGACAACAGACAAAATCAAGCCAATAAGCCATTTTGAGATATGGTAGACACAAAACTATGACAATTTTAGGATATCGGTAAATTTGTCTGTATATACACCCAAACCAAACAGTGCACTCCTACAGTGTCCACCATTATCTCAAAAAGTCTAATGGATCTGGTCCGTCATCAACGACTGTAGTGGTCGCACGTGAAACAGAAAACCTCAAAACAAGGGTGGGAGTCCGACTTCATTTGAATATTACACTTGAAACATTTCGACGTTTTAGATAATAACGAGGTTGGCATCATTATGACGTTGGTAAACATCGTTATGAAAGTTTCGCTCACCTTAAGAAATCTATCGGCGGTCCAGCGTGAGAGTTATGCAGATGAAAAAAATCCTGAAATGTATGGAGAGAAAAAAAATGAAAAGACTGCATCACAAGATCCAAAACTCAGTTTCGATTATTTGTTAGTTATCTTTTACATGTACTGTTTGTTTGGAACAGGAGTACAACCGGTTCTTATAGTTTATAACACATCTCTTCAGTCGTCCCAACAAGAAATAACGGGTGAGGTTGGCAGGTGGACAACAAGTCGGCACCATATCACCCACCCATGTGCCTCCCTCAGTCAGCCGGTCCTCGGGGGTGCTGCGGGACAGTAGACCTTATGCATTAACTTCATCAAGCCGCCGTCTTAGAGGTAAACCGATGATGAAACAATGGAAACGCACAGATTTATACGCGCGGAGCGCACAGTTTTGGCCAATGAATATCCCCCCTTTTGACCTCTAGGCGAGGGCACCCCACTGAAATGACGTCATGTGGAATGATGGTTGGTTAGGGGGGGGGGGTGTTTCTCACCTCTTTGTTCAAGAGAAGAACCTCTACTGATCCTTCGCATATGAGACTAGACTGGCGATTCCACTGCCTCTCCAACTCTTCAGGCTGAGTACAAACAAAAACCAGATGGGAAAATGACAGATAGAACAACAACTCAAGGCAGGGGTTAAGACCCCTGGGGCCGATTTTACAAAGAGCTTAACTTGATATTGAGTGCGAATCAATCTTTACTGTTAAGCAAAGTGTAATATGGCAAAAAAAAATCACTATCATGGTTATAGTGACAGCTCATCTTAAGATGAATCTTTAGTGCTTTGTGAAATCCAGCCCAGGTCCTTCAGCTCAAGGGGGTCCAGTGTTAATCCAGCGCCGTAACAAGGATAACATTTCAGGGGGAACAAGGGCGTGCACCGTTTTTTCTAGGGGGGGGGGGGCACTTCTGACCAAGTTTCTGTTTACCTTTTTCTAGAAATAAAAATAAAACTTTGCAGCGACTTTTTAATGTAATTTTAAAAAAGAAAATTAATATAATTTGGCGATAGTGTATTGTCTGCGTGTAAATGGACAAATTGTTTTTTAAAACATCGAAAATACCACATTAAAACTCTGGAAACCGTCAATCCCAAAGGTCAAGATTGCAAATAGGGGGCACCGGGGGGGGGCATGGTCATCAATTGGGGGCACTGAGGAGGTCCCTCCCACCTTGCTCCTTATGCTCCAATGCCCCACCACTATACGAAGTACATTGTAGTTAGTTTTGAACACACGTAGACAGCTATTTATACATGCATTGGTTTATTTTCTTCTTTACAGTATTACCAACTCGACCACCAGCTATGTATGTGAAGTCTCTCGTGCCTTATTTGTTAGATAGCAAAATAGTTTAAATGCAAACATTTTACATCACAGCTTGTCCTTGCTATCAGATGATCGCAGTAAGTCGATTTCAAAAGCGAATAATCGCCACAGGTTTTACATTAAAATGTAATCATAATTATACCCCTTGTGTAAATGGTGACTTAGGGTTGGTTAAAGATAATGTGTAGGTTGCTAATGTGTTTTTTATTCTTTGAACGTATACTCAGATTACTCACATCCGTAAAGGTGCCCTTTTTGAGACACCCAAGAGACTTCGTCACTTTACCGGTTTGAAGCTCATATTCCCGCTGAAGATTTACTACAAAAATAAAGACAATCCGGTAAAAATTAATTGCATTTTGTCTTGATCACTACACCAATAGGCCTATGGAATAGAAATTTTTTCGATCTTCTTAAAGGTTGGGGTCAATGTCGAATCCATCCACGTTTAGCGAGGTGACAGCGGGTACCAACCGCATCTCTTGCCGCAGCATTCGCCAACGGACACCAACCCTCAGAAATCTGAGAAACGATTCGTGCATGAATCATTTCTCCGATTCAAATTTTTGGGGTGAAAAATCATCCAAACCATATTACCTTGAAGGTTGTATGGTCTTTAAATTTTTGAGTACTTACCAATCTATGACCCTACCTTTAAGGTTCTTAATAAACAAATTAAATGGGAAACAAATTTGTACAAAAACTACAATATTAGGATAATACGAATCCGGAAACACAGAATCCAGCTGCCGATTACAAATGTCACCACTTGCAACCCTTTGAAATAATTGTTTTACCATCCGAAAAGCTTAATGATCAAATCTACAGTTGGGCACTCGAGTGTCACTTGGGCATGCCCAATTGTTTGCTGAGCTCATCATCTATGCAGCTAGCTATGCGAGTCAATGTTTAGGGCACCCCTTAGATAACACATTTAAAATTAATACATTTACCTTTTCCAGACAGAATGTAGTAAAATCTTTCCGGAGGTCTGCCCTGGTGAGCGATGATTCTATCGGCATCATAACGCTCGTAGGAGATACGACGAGCTAACTCCAACTCAGAGTCACTGGGAAACATCTTAAAGGCTTTGTTGGCTCGAATCATGTACAAAATCTGCAGCAAAAAAAAAATCCCGTACGTAAATTATATTATAAGTAATCAACAACAAGGCAATTTGACTGGGTAATTTCTAAAATAATTTAGGGTTTGAACAAAGACAAATTGGGACTTGAATCTGCGACCTACTGATTAACCAACTGAGCTTTTTAGCCCTAATGTTGGCGGTCTCCATATTCTGTCAATATCTTCGTTCGGGGTGCCAGTCACAAGCCATTCAACCCGTAACTGCCGTACCCTGGAGGTAGTCTCTTTTTTTGTTCAACCCTAAAATAATTTATATTAATGAAATTCAATTGGTGGAACAGTGATCTTTGGAAAATTGTTTTGTTCATCTGAAGCATGTCATGAACCACAAGGTTATTAAAATAACCTCTAAAACATCATTAAGATTTGCTTGATTAAAAAAGAAAAATGTCTTCGGAGGTAATTCTAGCAACAGAAATGTATTAGTAATGCCATATTTTTGGTCCATACATAGTAACAAGTTGGAAGGCAATAAAAATAGGATCAAACCTAAAAACACTTATGCTAGAATTTCTGATGAAATGTAATTGGTGCCAAATCAAGTATTTTAAAAAGGTGTTATTTATAACCCTGTTTCTAAAATTAAAAAATATATTCATATTATGTATAAGATGGAAACTGAAATAACCAACATGTTTCAATTGATCAGGAGTTCGGTACTGCGGCTGCGCAATCAGATTCATCTGTAAATCCCAACCGATCTGAAACATGATTAAAAAAATGGTCCACAAATTAATAAATAAACTAAGTCAGTATTATCAAGAAAAACGTCATTTCAAAAGTTCAGTAACCACTTTGGCCGACTGATTGGAATTGTAGAGTAGTAACTACTTTAAAATGTATAAATGGAAATTGCAAATTAAAGGCACAGTACACGTTTGGTAATTACTCAAAATATATAAAAACTGACTTGGTAACGAGCAACAGAGAGCTGTTGATAGTATAAAACATTGTGAGAAACGACTCTCTCTGAAGTAACGTAGTAACGTAGTTTTTGAGAAAGAGGTAATTTCTCACTAAAATAATAAAAGACTTCTTGCAAGAAGCCTTTTATTCATATCTGAAAGCACACAAATTTGTACAAGGTTTTTTTCTTCTTTCATCATTTTCTTGCAACTTCGATGACCAATTGAGCCCAAATTTCCACAGGCTTGTTATTGTATGCATATGTTGGGATACACCAAGTGAGAACACTGGTCTTTGACAATTACCAAACGTGTTCAGTGCCTTTAAAGAACAGAAAATAAATATAGGATCAAAACTACGTAGGATCAAAGAAAACGATGATTGGAATGGAGGGAGGCATTCAACAAGAATTCCGTATCAGAGTTGACCCGAATCCGGGTCCCGTCCTATTCTTGGGTCAGTATGACCCGAAATCTCTGTCAAAATTACCCAAAATTGGATCAATCTGACGCAGAATCCGAGTTAAAAATCCCATTTTTAAAACCACTTTCCGGTTCAGCCTGACCCCGAAAATGGGTCAGGCCCCCTGGGACCCGGAATCCGAATCAATTCTGACCCGGTTTTTTTAGAGTGTGTTTGACATTTTCCAAGGAAGATTTTACTCGAATATTAGGTTTGACTCTACAGAGACTTACGCTTGCTCTTGTTGTTGTAGATACTGAACTCAGATGTCTGAGTTCCGACTCGTGAGTACTTTTTGTCTCCTCCTGAGATGAGCCCGTTGGTGATCTAGACGATAGATTCTCAAACACGTTTTCCGGCTGTGCGTACCTGTGATCAGTTCCAATGTTTACATAAAGTACATGCAAGTTCAACAGCACAAACAAACAACAAACAAGTGTGAAGTACAAAGGGTAAACAGGGTAAATATACATTGATTTGAAAAAAAAGATAAAGTAACAAAAGGATATTGGCGTGTGGGGCATTTAAGCGAGCCTATCAAAGCGTATAAGGAAAAGGTACACTCCGAAATTAACAACCTTCCTCCGTGCAAAAAGGTGCGTTTATTGAATTTACACAATTGCAGGATCTTAAAAACAATTGAACAATAAAGAGCAGAGTATAATTACCAGAATACATGTGACACCAAGTGTGTACCTGAGAACAAAAAACTAGGTCCACACAATGTAGGGACTTCAAACACTATGTTGACTTGTATACAATAATTGTCCACAGCCAAACAAAAATATTCTTCAACACTATGTGAAAACACAAAGTGGACGTGTCTAAGTCCACATAGTGTTTCAAAACCCTGTGAACCTCTTTTGTTCTTATAGGTCCACACTTCGTATGTAATGCTTGCCCAATGTTTTGTACAGTGTTGAGGAATATTTTTCTCTCTAGTGCACAGAACAAATGAATGTCCATAGAGTGCAACATATGCAACACAGAGCTGTGTGGGTATGTGGCTCCGAAAGGTACAGTTTTTAGTTATGTGTGGTTCCGAAAGTGCAGTGTCTTTAATGTTTCATATTACAGCTATAGATTTACTCCCCAAACTGTAATTATTTTGAGAACATGGTTTGTGAAAATTTAGAATTTAGAAATTTATGTCAAGAAATATTAATCTACACTTTTATACAACGACAATATGTATGTCTTACTTTCTCCCCTTCCGACAACCTCGTACCAGGATAAGAACCATAGTCGCAGCATATCGGAACTTTTGAATTGCATGATTCTGTGAATGAAAATAATATTATACAAAACAAAACAAAATCCAAAATGGCATACGCCTGAATCTTCTGAATCTAAAATAATATTTTATATTTTATACTTATATTTATTTTATTCTCGGGCAGTTATAAAAAGAAGTACATAGGCCTACACAATCAAAATAGCAAAAACATTAAAAGAAAACTTAGAAAAAAAGAAAAAAAAACACAGAGGAAGAGGTGAACCAGCTGGAGCTTAAAGGCACTATACACGTTTGGTAATTACTCAAAATACATATTAGCATAAAAACTTACTTGGTAACGAGCAACGGAGAGCTGTTGATAGTATACAATATTGTGAGAAACGACTCCCTCTGAAGTAACGTAGTTTTTGAGAAAGAGGTAATTTCTCACTAAAATAATAAAAGACTTCAGGCCTGAAGCCTTTTATTCCTATCTGAAAGCACACACATTTTGTACAACAAGGGTGTTTTTTCATTCATCATTTTCTTGCAACTTCGATGACCAATTGAGCCCAATTTTTCACAGGCTTGTTATTTTATGCATGTTGGGATACACCAAGTGAGAACACTGGTCTTTGACAATTTCCAAACGTGTTCAGTGCCTTTAATGGATTGCCTACAAGAAACAAAGTTTCTGTCTAGTGGCTCTCCTCTCCAGCTAGTTCTAAGAAGAACAACATGATTTAAAAAAATAAACAAATCTAAAGATATATAACAAAAGATTCCATCTGTTTAGATTATCTAAAAATGTTAAGGATAATGACTGTAACAAAAAAACATTACTCGCGGATCTATTTATCAGGCCTGTAGATCGAAAAATGTTTTCTAAAATTAAATTTTATAAATCAAATCCACCTGTCACTTGCAATCCACCAAAGAATTAAATTATATTCAGATATTATTATGTGAGAGCATGATAAGCTCACCCACCTTAGAACCACCACGTTCTTTTTGTCTCTGTCTTCGGTAAGTACGCGGTGTTACTACCGTCAATCGCTGATGAAAAATAAACAACAACATAAATCACTTTATGATATCGACTTAATATTATTGGGGGAAACATTCAAAGCCGTAACGCGTACAGAAATTGGTTAACAGAAACATAGCCTGTGACTTGAAATTCAATTGAGTTTAGTCTTGCGTCAATATTTGCGCAGATTTAAAACTTTGGTCCTTGTCAAATCAGTGCCCAAGGCAACTAAAAAACACCTGAGTCAACTACATCCAAGCCATAAACAGGATTACGGAATGCTAATTTTATTAAAGAGTCTTCAAGAAATGCAATGCAGCATCCGAGAGTGAATATTGAAGAGGATATTACAATGTTTATCATCTAGCGGTCCGACAGTCTAATAGAGATTTGAATTCTCTCGCTCTCCCTACCTGTACATGACGTCGAAGTGGTGTGTCTAGTCTAGTTACAGCATTGTCTACAACCCTCGGAGGGCCCGAATGAGACATTCCTCCGACCTCCTTAAGACGTCTCTTTATCGTCTCCATTGGGTCTTCCTCTGCAAATAAATTATCAAGAAAGAAAACATAAGAATTCAAATATAGAACTCACACTACTACACCAGTAACATCAGTTTTACTGACGTGACCAATGCTGTAATTATATATAAGGTTTCGAACACCTCCCAATGATGTAACTTAGCCTATCTTGATTAAGAGAGCACCAATAAACGTACTAGTAACAGCAGTTTTGCTGACGCGACCGATGCTGTACCTTATATTGATTCACAGAGAGTACCGGTAAGCTTTAACCGGTAACATCAGTTTTGAAAGCACCTACCACCGACGTAACTTATCTTGATTAAGAGAGTACCGGCATAAGCGTACTAGAAACACCAGTTTTGCTGACGTGACCAATGCTGTACCTTATCTTGATTCAAAGAGACTACCGCTAAGCTCTAACCAGTAACAACAGTTTTGCCAACACTGCCAATGATGTACCTTTTCTTTGATTCAAACAGTGGGAAAAAGATCACTCCAGCAAAACAGCAGATGCCGTTGATATCTCTGACGAGCTGCCCAATACTGAGAAGCATCAACACTTCAAAACCCATACCTTTTACATCATTAACGCGTCTTCATAAATTACTGTTTTGCATTCACCAAACACTAAGCAAATGCACAAGCAAACCAACCCGCGTCGTAAAGTCTACTTCATTAAGTTCTTTCAATAAATTAAACAAAATGAGCACTTCTAATAATTTCTCCTCTGTAGCTGCCACTTGATCTACAGATATGTACTTCAGTCTGCAGTCATCAAATCCTCGTCGACGCCTGTTACGTTATAGCAATAGTCGGTACCGGTATTCAACCGTATAAGCTTTTACTATAGAGGGCAACTTTTTTCAGTTATAGTACGGCAGGTATAGGTGATGGGATTGTGCATTAGGTGATACAGGTTAGAATGTCGTACACAGTCAGAGTAATGCCATGAGAAAGAAATTTGAATATTGGGCCATCACAGATTTGCGATCTTTTGAAAAAAATGCAGGTAGAGATAACATGCAACGGTAGCCATTTTGAAAACTTTGAAAATTGCTTGTTAGGCCCATGTCACACGAGGCAATTTACAGGCAACCAGTTTAAGGCATTAAGGCAATCTCCATGAAGAAAAGGCATTCACATTTGAATGTTCACATATTTTTTGGGGGGATCGTAAGACACTGTTAGAAAATAATACCCATGTGCTACCAAAGTGATCCTGCAGCATGTACTGCAGTTGGTTGCCTCCAAGTTGCCTGCAAAAGTTGCCTCGTTTGACCCGGCCTCTTTCTCATGACATACTCTGACTGTGGCACAATTCCCCCAAATATTTTCCCCTATCTGCCCAACTAATATAACTATAGATGAAGAATAAAAACATGGAATAGTTTATCATTATGCATTTTAGAATTGTCCTTAAGAAAGTAGCTCCAGTCTCTTGAGGAATTGAATACCGAATTGCAGCTGACCTGTTGTGGGCCGGCATTAACATATAGAACAAGAACCATAACTAATTTAGGAAATTAAGAAAACATAATAATACTGGAGTCATCAACATGTAAACGGCCAGCACAATTTCAATATAAATGGAAATTTGACACTCAAGCGACCGCTATCCGTGGAGATCTGCAGCTATTAATTTGAATTTAGTTGATGTCAACATCCTGAATATGATCAAAACAGACTGACGCTCATCCAGTATTGTCCACTTTTTTTATGGTTGACTATAAAAGGCTAACAAGGATGAAGACCAGAGTCCTCGTGAACTATATGATATAGGTTTGTGTACAATGATAGTCACAGGGCTCGAATTTGGGGGAAAATCCACTACTGGACCACTGGGGCTTGTTGCTCAAAATGTTTACTGGCCCCTGCGGAATTGTTCTAACAAGACCAGAACAGTTTAATAACATGCATACGGTTTTTATTTGAACAAGCACTAGGGCCTATGACATACGGTATAAGAGAAGATTTATCCCATTTTTCTTTATGGGTACTTCACTACCTAATATAATTGAAAGGTGTTTATCAGTCTCAAAGTCAGCATTTTAACATCACTTGTTTTTGTTTAAGATATTACTCAGTGCTTGAATGTGCTTTTATTATTCAGTTGAAAAACACAAGACCGCTGGACTTGTTCGTTCATGAGTTTATCAGGCCCGACACTAAAACCACTGGTCTAGGGCCTGTGGCCCGGTGTAAAATTCGAGCCCTGTGTGTTTAAACTGGGTTCTGTAAACCGAGTCTGAACACGGCATTTTGGTTTGCATACCACTGTAAATGGAACTGGAAATCATTGGCATAACGGGTGTGAACGGAATTGGTTTGATGGGAATTAATAACGCCCGTGTTTGACGTGAATTGGTAACGAGTTTGATGGGATTTGGTGAGCAGGTTTGATTGGATTTGATAACGAGTTTGATGGGATTTGGTTAGCAGGTTTGGCGGAATTTGATAACGAGTTTGACGGGATTTGGTTAGCAGGTTTGATGGGACTTGGTAAACGGGTCTGGCATGGAATTGGTAACTTGTTTGACGTGAATTGGTAACCAGTTGGACTGGATGTAGTTAGCAGGTATGATGAGATTTGGCAGGTCAAAACGACCCTTCTTCGTCAGTCACATTACTCACACAAAAATATACGAAGTCAATACAAACACAGTTGGTATCAAAAAACCCACAACAAAACATGTTTTACAACTACATGTTGAATGTTTGAAGAAAAAAAGCCTTAGCCGATGCTCCTTGTACATGAAAGATTAACATTCAATTTTTATTCAACCTTTCGAAAATGGTGCTTATTAAGAACAGAACTGTGGTCCAGAATAGGTAAGATATAGTTACAACAATCTGTGTGATTCCACTAATGTTAGAAACGGGTATCAGGATTCAAGATTCCTCTACCCCCCCCCCCATATGGCTTTCATTTAGAACAATTAGATACCTCCTTAAATATAACATTTTGACAAATCGACCCCAATTAACCTACTCTCCCCAGGCATCACATCATGTTTTGCCAGCTGAAACATGTGGACGATCCTGTTAGAGCACATAAAAGTCGAAACATTTAGGAAACAAACGGTTTTCAAGAGCCAATACGTATAATTTAGGAGATTTATTTTACACATGTAGTACATAATGAGTAATAGGCCTATATATGGCAAAACTATATAGCTGTATTGCACTTTAAGTTGATGCATGTTCTTGCATCTGTAGTACGGTACAAACTTTCTGTACATTGAAACGCATTTGACCATCGTAAAAATAGACCAGAATAGTACCTTTCCATAATTATCTCAGCACCTATTTGAACGTATTGCTTTGTCCAAACACCACTGGAAGGTTTAAGAAATTATGAGCATCCACAAAGTCTCTCTATAGGTGCAGGTCATGAACTCATAGAAATGCATCATTTTTATATTTTAAAAATGTCGATTATTAGTTGTAAACATACCTTGCATTTCACCACCGCCGTGTGTAGCCATATTGCTTTACCCCTTGTAGAATATATCAAAGACAATTAAATTAACTGACTTTATCGAGAGATCCCAGCTTTGAAAAAAATCAGCTGCTCTATTTCTAAAGCAGTGGTAAATATTGTTTACCGCATATACATGTAGGCCTATACCAACCATGATCATGCCTAGTTCGTAACGCAGTCATCCTCGTCTTTACAAACGTTGCCATGCCAGGCTCGGGTATGCAACAAATAAAACTCAGAGGTCAACTATTGTGGAATCAACAAAACATTTTTTATTATTGCAACGAAATCGCTCGCTGTGGGAGCAGAATTATTGTAAACACATCAGCTAAATAGATTTACTTTATATTTCTTTGGTGACAAATTAATCCAATGGGGTCTCTCAGACTTGTTTAATTGTTTGTTTGGAATAAATTTTTTGCTATACAATATTGGCAAACCTTAAAGTTGCATTGCCCGGTTTCCGCCGATTTGTTTTCTTTTTTCCTTTCTAAACGAATTTTGACATACAACACTTTTGCATATGCCACAGACACATGTACAAATTACAAGTAACATGCAAAATTGTTTGTGCACGGATGATGGACGTGACACAAAGTCGGGACCCCGACAATATTTCATTTTTAGCTGTTAATTAAAACTATAGTCATTGGCGGATTTTTTTCATGCAATACCTCAAATGAAAGTGTATATACTTTCTCAAATCTATAAATAGCTATATAAAATTTAACGGGGCAGTTTCGGACCTAGCATCTTGACCTTACCGTTCGTGGCTTTCTTCGATCATGAGGCAAGATATGTTGTCAAAATATTTCCCTTTTTTAACCATTGGCCAAGCAGTAATTTTGTACCAAAAGGACTGGGAATAATGTGTGTATTTTGTACTTATTTATGTATTTTGTATTATTTGATCTTAATCGGATTTCAGATAGGTTAAAGGTATCGTACACGTTTGGTAATGACTCAAAACAAATATTAGCATAAAAACTTACTTATGGTAACAAGCAACGGGGAGCTGTTGATAGTAAAAAAACATTGTAGGAAACGACTCCCTCTGAAGTAACGTAGTTTTTGAGAAAGAGGTAATTTCTCACTAAAATAATACAAACTTCTTGCAAGAATTTTTTATTCCTATCTGAAAGCACACAAATTTGTACAACAAGGGTGTTTTTTCTTTCATCATGTTCTTGCAACTTCGATGGCCAATTGAGCCCAAATTTTCACAGGCTTGTTATTTGATGCATATGTTGGGATACACCAAGTGAGATCACTGGTCTTTGACAATTACCAAACGTGTTCAGTGCCTTTAACTGAAACCAACACCTTTTGTTCTGAAACGGTACAGGTCAATTATGAAGATTCGACCTTGGCTGATAATTTGTTATCGGTTATCGGCAAGGGGCAAGTCAACATTTTATGGCAAATTCATTACAGCTTATAGTGATAACCGGTTTAACTTCTCCTATACGAAATAATAAGCTTCAGATAAAGAAGTCATCTAAATCTATATTTTCGGTTTGAAATGGGTAACAGAGGAGTCACCTAGCAACCGTTGTGATCGGACCTCCCTAATGCGAATTGAGGAGGATTACTGAGCCTTCTCAAAATATACTGAACAGAACTTGAGTGACTTGTGGAATATAACCAGCATCATCAAGACGCACCTTGTATGTCTTAACTCTGCATGATCAGGACTGCTGTGTGCTCATTATTGGCTACCTTTTGGAGACCACGGGAAAAAACAAAAAAGGGAAAATAAAAGGTCTCCATGGGGGAATTCTAAAGACTGGGGTGCTTGCTCCACAAGAAATTTTGTGTACAAAGTATATGGGGAGATGTTAAGTATACAAGGACAACGGAAAGAGATGACAGCGGGTACCCACTCCATATCTATGGGCAGCAACATTCACAAACGGACACCACGGATATTTGAATCTCCAAAAAGTTCAGATTCAAATTTGTCGACAAACTTTTATTGATTTTTAATTTAAAAAAAAGCACTTCAGACGAACTAATTTCTACCATCACCGTCTTCACAACAAGCTTAGGCCAGTAGTATAGAAGGCGTAAATGAACTCCTTTTTGGAAGGTGGGTCATGACCCACAGTCGTGTGGGTCATGTGGGTCTCCCAGCGCAGACAATGACCGGGTAGATCGATAAATATGTAAGGGGAGTGTACTTGTTGGTTTGTTGATTTGTTTGTTATTTATTAATATGCACAAAAAGACGCTTCGAATAAAAATTATGTCAAGTGTGTTTGTTTGTTTGTTTTGTGTTGTTTTTTAATTGTATCAGTTAACATTTGATAGAAGAAAGGTGAAATACAATGCACATTTCTCGAGTAAAACAACTTGTGTAATTAACACCCCCGTGGTCAAGAATGTACGAGTCCAGTAGATTTGTTGTCGTCTGCTCTGTTTTGATCGTGTTCAAACACGCTCTCAGTTGCCGGACCGTACACCCGAGCGGATGGGTCAATACGAAACGTTATACCAAAACATGATGTCATAAAAATACAACCAAAAGAAAACTCCACTCAAGCCATAATTGATGTGTATGATGTATCCATAGGTAAGATAAAAAATATTAAAAAAAAGTATCCCATCCTATATTTCTGGAAGTGTTCGGTAGGAATGCCGCCATAAACCGTTATTTATGTTTTTAATTTATACCCCGCTTTCTCTCTTAAGGTCTAATATATATATAATAAGGTCTAATAATAATAATAATAAATTAGAGTAATAATATCTTAATTATAGATAATTTTGATTTTTATGGAATGTCAAATACATAATAATAAGTTATACATGTACTAAATTACTAAATACAATAACATACAGCAACAACAAGAGAGTCTCAATTCAATCTAACTCGAAGCAACCGTTGCAACCAAAGACTGACGTGTGGTTTGCTCTTTTCATACACAAATATTACTTTTATTTTCTACGCATCGAACGAATGGAAACGTAGTGTGAGTGTATGTATATCAGTGATCTACACATTTTGAATACGATCCTCAAAAGTGTGATGTTTAAAATTAAATAAATAGTTAGACAGAAATATTAAAACAAACAAACAAACAAAAACACGAGAAATTCAACGAATTAAATACAACCCACACGCACAAGATGTTTTCCGTCTCTTGGAATAAACAAGATCAAGCATCGCTTTTTTATGATCTTTATTTTCAATAATCTAACAATCGTCATTAAACGATTCATATTAATTTGATGTTGAAATATTATCGTACTGACTTCTATGCTACACCGATACGGCAACAAATTAATGTTTTTATCCATCTTCATTAGTTTTGAGGAGTGTAGGGTATTTGAGAATCCACGAGATAAATAAATTACTTTTGTAGATCAGACTATCGGGTGTGTTCCATTAACAACAGAGACCATTTCTGACCCTGTATGGGGTTGTATTGAGGAATTTGCTCCGGACAATTCATTTGTAACCATTGCCAGTTCTCTTCACTTCATGTACAAAAGGCCAGGGTACACGAGAAGCAAGTTTACGTGCAACCCCCGATGACCCATTGGTCACTGATCTACCCATTTCACGGTGGTAGTAAATAGATGACGTCACAACTAACTGATCTACTATCCAAACGTGTCAGTTCTTGTTCCGCTCGACCGTGTACCGTCGTCGCTCGGACAAGGTGACGTCACGCGACGTTTCGGACTGGTTCTGTTTTATCAGAAGAAACTTAAAAACGGGTGAAAATTTCCAAACGTTATTTCCTCGTCATAAAATTTCAAATATAATGTAGGCCCCTAATATGTAAAATAAAGTTAAGGAAAAAGACACCGATAGAATCGAAAACGCGTGGTTTCCTCTTTTCATAAATAAAAACGATGCTTAGGCTATCTCATCCGAGTCTACACATAAACCGAGAATGGAAACTTAATGAGAGTACCGCCCCCACCATATGTATTTTGTATTTTTGACCTAATTATTATGTATAGTTTTGTATAATTATAAGATGATGTTTCTGCCTCCAATGAGCGTTCCGTTAGGAGTGATTTAAAATTACAGCACCTTATTTTCTACGGGTCCTTTATGATACGAAGATTTATGCCAAAGTATTCGTGTGTGTTGTGAAGTTTCCAGCATTGAGCACATGTATTAAAACAAATCTGCAGCCATTACCAAGTTGTTACGTAAACACCGTAAGGACGGTGCCTGAACAATTCACAAATCAGAGCAACAGAGTAAACACGCAAAGACTTACTGGTCTATTCATGGTGATAGTCAATAAATGACGTCATAGCCGATTAGTCTACAAACCCAAACAAGTCCGATCGTGTTCTGTGGACCGGTTGTTGTTGACCGTGGGCCGGGACAATGTGACGTCACGGAGACAAGTTGGAACTTGTTCCGTTAAAGTCTTTACTTACTTATTTTTATCCGATGAATCGAACTTTGTGAAACTCTGGAACTTTGTTATATCATTCTAACCAAGACCGCCGTCGTGTTAACACTGACAACGCATCAGCTGACGTGACGACCTTGGAATCTGAAGAAAGTAAGTCAAATACGATCTTCTTCTTTTTTCTTTCTCTTTAAGACCCACGGTTTCTCTCTCTTTCTCTCGATCTCTCTTTTAAAGGTAATTTGTTTTGATAGATTGTACGTGTACCTTTTTTTTTTTCTTTTTCTTCTTTTTTCTTTTTCCCCAAACTATTTTTTTTTAATTTTTTTTTTTAATTATTATATTTTTATAATTGATTCCGTTAATTTTATTGGTTGCGTTTTAGTTTTGTTTTCATCAACTATTACACGTAACAAGTGTTCAATAAAAACAAACAACCAAATAACTGACTACATGTTGTGAGTAGTCCCAGTACTTAACTTATACACTCCCTTAATCAATGAATCTAACGCAATGTGATGAAATATCTACAACGTATATGGGTTAATTCTACCAGATGTCACATACGTTATATTTAATTTTAATACATACTGTAGAGAAACTGAGAACTGATAATTAACTATAGAACAAATATAAGTTGCATAAGGTTGCTACATAGTTCAAGCTTAATAAATAAATAAATAAAAATAAAAATAAAAAACGGAAAGAAGGATCGTGGTTACGTTAGACTGTTGCTTAATAGCGAAATAAAACAATTAAATTAAATAAAATAAATAAATACAATTATATATATATATAGATATATTTTTTTAAACATACTGTGGTAATTATACAATACCACTCGTATTTTGCTGATGTATATGCTAAACAAACGTAAAATAGAGTTTTATCATAACAAGGAATACTATTTCCTTTCTTTTCAGAGCATTTGAATTACCAGGTGGTGTGACTTTTGATCAATTACAACTCAAAGTACCCGTTAGTGCGGACTGGCTTATATTATATTGACATTCTTGCTTGGGCAGAATACAGATTATGCCTACATACTACTTGTAAAGTCTGCAACAAGAAAACTACACAATTTGTAGAAAACGCTGACACATATCTGAATAATATTGTCATATTATTTATTACAATATCGCCATCTTAATTATTGATTTATTGTTTTTCATATTTTGTCTTCATCTTACAACTAAAGCCCTTTTCACACTATAGGTATTTCCCGGGAAATTCCGAACTTTTGGTCGATCTGTTCACACTACAAAAACTGAATTTCCCGGGAATTAGCTTATTCCGGGAAATAATTAACCCTGCTCAGGGGTAGGGTTAAGGCAGTTAACCCGGGGTAAAACGTTTTCGGGAAAAAGCAGCTAGTGAGAACAGAAGCGGGTTTAACTTACCCCACCTTTTGCGTCCACTGTATTGAGACGTCATTAATCTCGAAAGGGCTGACCTGTTTACCACATTTCCTGGGGTTTGATCGCAAGTGTGAAAAGACCGTGATATTCCTGGGAAATAGTACTCCCGGGAGTTACCAAATTGGGATAGTGAGAACGGTTCCTGGGGTGGCGGTGGGGTTAAAAACTGATTTTCCCGGGATTTTATTTCCAGGAAATGGCTCTGTAGTGTGAAAAGGGCTTAAGAGTAGGGTGTTATAGTTTTACAATTTTCAGAGATCTACAGTCTCCATACTTTATCATAAAAAGGGGTGTGTTTAAATATCTACTCCACCTTTTCATGCTATATAAGGCACAAACCTTCCGATTGTGGGTCATTTGCAAGCTGATCACTGCTTGAGTCGGTAGTGCTCTCTAGCTGTCTCTTTTTCTCTCGCACTCTAAATTTCCTAAATCACACATACTCATCCGATCCTTGTTCTTCGCAGACTTTGCATTCGACCACAGTGATTCGACAGAGTAAACACCATGAAGCCAGTTTCTACAACCACCCCACGTAGAGAAGTTATTCTTCATGAACAAGATGAACGACAAGAGGCAGAAGACGAGGCCATGGTAAGCCTTCTTAAAAATAAAATAACAATTGGCTAAATAAACTTACAACGAATGCACCAATTTTATAATACTTTATCTTAATTTCTTAAAACCGGCGCCTTTGAATGTTTTACAGCAAAGTGCCCCTTGCAAATGCTGTGTTATCATAATTATACAATTTTAATTTCTTACCATTCATTGTTTAATTTCTGTTTGAATACTTGTGTCTATGTCAAAAAACTCATTTTCTAACACATTTTTTCTTTTCTTTTTCTCATCACTACAGGATATGGACCTACCTCAAGATTTGTCTACGGAATCAGTGAAAAGCTGCAAGAATGATGACCAGTTGGGTCGAAGCTTCACCTCCGAAAGAAGACGGGTTGCCTGCTCTACATGCGGGAAACGTTTTCCCACTTGACTCATCTGAGTAGACACCGAAAGACACACAGTGACGTACACTCCAAGATACCCTGTCCAATCTGCGGCAAAGTATTCTCAAGGCTTGACAGTATGAAACGCCACCGTAAGAACCACACCACACTCCCTACACCACCCTTCTCTCTGGCGGAGAATCCTCCCGTGAATGACATCGAAGTGGCTGATAATCTGAACCCAACCCATATTTTCCCACCTGATCCAGTCCCAGAACCAACTCTCTCTGCTTGCAGTAGTCCACCGCCGAGGAACACCAATGCAACTAATTCGGTAACCAAGATGGCTCCATGCCCGGCCTGTGGCATTATTTTTCCTAGTGTTAATGGTATGCTGAGCCACCTGATGAGTGATCATATCGATGACTACCCATCTTCTCCCGTACCACCCGAACAAAGTTCCTCACAGCCCTCAGAGGAGATGGTTGACGGATGGGAGAAAAGTAACCTCAATGCAGACGAAGATGAGCCCCAACAATTTAAACACGGGTCAAGGAAACTTGAGTGTCCGGTGTGCGGAAAACATTTTACCCGGCTGGACAATAAGAATAACCACGTCAGGAAAATTCATGGAGGAAATGTGGGTTCAGCAGCTTCAGTGCCGGACTTTCCAACCGTTGACCCTTTCATTCCCCAACAACAACCCCCACTTCGAGAAGACCCTTAGTGTATCCTACGATGACAGATGGTGACGTTTTGATCTAGCCCATTATCGACACTCTCCGTAAGAATTGGGTAGCCATTCGCACGCATCACTGTATTCAGCGCCAAATTCAAGATGTGTACAACTTTAGACTCATCGGACGCTCCATCGTAACTGTTGATGAGGCCTTCACAACAATATTTCACCGCCTAAGTTGCAGGGCTAAGATGAACATCTCCTTCGGGTTCGTCCTTCGCCATTCGGAGACGGAGAACACCGTTAATTTCACCCTAGTCAGAACAACGGGCGGGTGTTGCCTTCTCCAGAGACGGTCGCTTCACAAGCGGACATGGACCGTCTGATGGAGCGAGTCCGAGGTGGACGTGTTGAAGATTGGTTTTCATCGCCGCCCAGATACAAAATGGACGGTGGCGGCCACAACGAATATGACCATCTATGTCAACAAGCTGAGACAAATTCCAATCGGTTCACCCATCGAGAAACTACCACCCTACGTCTCTGACAATGATGGCTTGTGGAACCTGGTTAGGAACAAAAACACCGGTGAAAGATATGATGACAGCCTGTGCTTCTTTCGATGTCTAGCCGTTCACAGAGGAGTAAGCCCCCGATTTACAGAAAAAACTACACGTCAACTGGCAGAAACATTTCGCCAATACACAGGAAAGAAGCACGCAGACGGGATTACCTTAGACGAGCTCTTTATAGCTGAGGAACTCTTCCAAGTAAAAGTATACGTGTACATGCTGCTACCAACAGATGACAGCGAGGCTAACGAAATGACTGACACGATGGAGGTTGATACTGAGCAGGACGAGAATGGAGCAAATACCCAAAACAGAGGAATTAGAGCAGAATTAATCAGGCGTTCTCATCACTGCTATGAGGATAAATTGAACCTTAATTTGTGCGGTAGACACTTTTCCTTCATAAAAGATCTTGAAATGTACAGTCGATCCTTCACCTGTTCCAAGTGTTGCACCGTATTTACTCGATCAACTGATTTGTTGCGTCACGAACCGACCTGTGACGTCAACGTCAAACATCGGTTCAGCGGAGGGGCTTACCAGCTTCCGTTAACAGTTTTTGACAAATTGTCTGAGTTGGGAGTGGAAGTTGAAGATGAGATGAAGTACTATCCGTACAGAGCCACGTATGACTTTGAAACCTATTTTCACCAACTTCCACAGACCGATGGGGATAAAGAAAAGAAGCTGAGATGGGAAGCTCATCACGAACTACTGAGTGTCAGTGTAGCTAGTAATGTTCCGGGTCACGAGACACCGCAATGCTTCGTGAGTGAAGGAAGTCCGGCTCAATTGGTTTCAGACATGGTAGGCTACCTACACACCGTAAGTCAAGCGGCATACACTACACTCTTGGAGCAATTTCAAGGTGTTTTCGACGAGTTAGATGAGCTGATGGAAGCAATGACTGACAGCGTGGAGCAGAGCAGAAAGTGCAAGCACATCAAGAAAGTCAAAGAGCGGCTGGATGAGTACCTCAAAGAGTTACCGGTGCTCGGCTTCAATTCGGGAAAATACGACATCAACGTCATCAAGAGGTATCTCTATCCAATTCTACAAAAAACAGACCCTTTGAAATTCATCATCAAGCGAACGAGCACGTACATGGCCCTAAAAACCGAGAAGCTGAAATTTTTGGACATTTGTAACTACTTGGCGCCTGGCTATAGCTACTCCAAATTCCTAAAGGCGTACGAGTGTGACACAGCCAAGGGTTTCTTCCCCTATGAATGGATAGATGACCTACGGAAACTTGACTTTGAAGAGCTTCCACCGCACCAGGCGTTTTTAGTAAGCTGAAGGGGTCCAATATTTCCAAGGAGGAATATGAGTTTTGTCAACGGGTCTGGAAGGAGCAGGGCATGGCCACGGTACGGGATTTTCTTATATGGTATAACAATCTTGACGTCGTCCCCTTCTTGGAAGCACTTGAGAAGATGTTCACCTTTTACAGAAATCGAAATATGGACATGTTCAAGTCCGCCATTTCTGTGCCGGGTCTTTCACTTCAATATCTATTCCTCACGCTACCGAAGGATGTCTTCTTCAGCCTCATCGACGAAACCAATAAGGATCTTTTCTACAAAATTAAAGAGAACATCGTGGGGACCATCCATCGTCTTCCATCGTTATCATGAAAAGGGGAAGACATTCATTCGTGGAGGTCCTAAACTGTGTGAAAACATCGTGGGGTTTGACGCCAACGCTTTGTATCTTTGGTCAATCATGCAAGATATGCCCATTGGGACTTTCATCAGGAGGAATGCCGAACAGGGGTTTAAGCCGGTGAGAAGTCACAAGTTCGGTGTCATGGCAACCGAGTGGTTGGACTGGATGGCTTTCTCACAGGGTATTCATATTCAACATCAGTTTAACAGCAAGGAGAAACGTGTGGGTGGTCGAATGATCCCGGTGGATGGTTACTGCACAGAAACCAACACTATTTTCCAGTTCCACGGTTGCTACTGGCACGGACATCCCTGTCGGCTGAATCCTAACGAGTTTAATAAAGTCAGACAAGCCAGTAGAGACGAACTAAGGCGCCAAACGGAAGATACATCTACTTACATACGGCAGCAAGGTTACAAGCTGATAGAGTTGTGGAGTGTGACTGGCGCGCAATGCAGAAGACTGACCAAACCGTGAGAAATTTCTTACAGACTATCCGACTGCCTCACTTCAACAAGAAAAAGATGACCCAACAGGAGGTATTGGATGCTGTGATGGACGGGTCCATGTTCGGTATGATAGAATGCTATATCAGAGTCCCTTCTGCATTGAGACCACACTTTGCAGAAATGACACCTGTCTTTAAGAACACCAATGTCGGTCGTGAGGATATTGGAGATCACATGCGGGACTACGCTGAGCGAGAAGGTGTCATGAAGCAGCCACGTCGCACTCTCATCGGTAGCATGTTTGGTGAGCGCATCTTGCTGACGACTCCCCTCCTTCAGTGGTACATCAATCATGGATTGGAAGTCGTGCACGTATACGAAGTGATTCAGTACGCTAACAATCCATGTTTTAAATCCTTCGGTGATGATGTCAGTAATGCAAGAAGAGCCGGTGATCGTGACTTGTCAAAATCTATCTTGGCTGATACCATGAAGCTACTTGGAAACTCTGCGTATGGTAAGACAGTCACCGACCAGGAGCGGCACATGAACGTTCGAGTATGTACCGATGCCGATGCTCCTCGGTACGTAAACAATTCCCATTTTCGTGCGCTACATTCGCTTGACGACGGGTTGTATGAATGCGACATGACAAAGAAAATAATTCGGTTCAACCTTCCACTTCAGATTGGCTTTTTCGTGTATCAGTATGCGAAATTGCGCATGCTGGAATTTTATTACGACTTTCTTCTTAAATTCATTGACCCTCCGACTTCCAGATGTGTGAGATGGACACGGATTCAGCCTATCTCACCATCTCGGGAGGAAACCTGGATGACGTCATCAAGCTAGACATGAAGCAGCAATATCTTGAAGAGAAACACCAATGGTTTCCTCGAGAAGACACGGCTGAACATCGCGCCTTCGATAAGAGAACTCCGGGGCTCTTTAAAGTGGAGTGGGAAGGTGACGGTATCGTAGCCCTTTGTAGCAAAACCTACTACTGCTTCGGTGCAAAGAACAAGATCAGCTGCAAGGGGCTTAACAAACGCGGGAATGACATCACCAAACAGCGTTACATGGATGTACTCGAGTCACAGAAAGCGGGAGAAGGTGTCAACCGAGGATTTAGGATGAGAGGAGACGGGATGTACACCTACGAACAAACCAAAACTGCCTTCACTTATATGTACCCCAAGAGAAAAGTAGCATCAGATGGTGTGACGACAACCTACCTGGACTTGTAAATAATCATACTTGGGAGACGGAGAACAATGTGTTACCTCGATGGAGTGATATTCATGAATAGGGTGTTGAAAATAAAAGTTAGTGAATAAGTAAATAAAACTAATAGAAAGTAAAACAAAAATTAAAAACATTTACTTCTAACTACTTGATCAACTTTTAAAAATAGTCAACACGTCAGTTTCTTCACCCGTTAATAATATTTCAATCAACAACGTTGTTCAAATTTTTCTAATTGTTTTTGTAATCATTTGTTTTTAAACGATTTGTTACGATTGTACTGTTTTCGATATCAACATTTTGAATTTTCTCAAACGGTTTTCTTAATATTTTAAACTATTTGTTTTTCCTGTCTTAATTCCCTTGTAACTATATATTGATGCGCCCAAAGGGGTGTGGAATTTTAGTTGATTTGATTAATAATAATGATGATAACTGATTCTGTGGAACCAGAAGTGTACTCAAAAGCATCAATTGACCATGTGACCTTTTTACATACCGATTTTGAGGTATGAGAAGACAAATGTATACTTCATCCAATGTTGTTGCAGATGTTTCATTAGTCTTGGCTGTCTTCCAAATAAAATAATGGTCTGTCTTTACCGTAAAGAGTGAACATGATCAGTTGATGTTTGACACGTTTCTTTTAAGTTATGTAAGGACATTAATTTGAAATGTTTTAGTAATTTTATATTTTGTACAATAATTCGTAGATTAATGTAACCTGTTTTATTGTGAATTGAAATAAAATACTTAAAACTGTACATTGCCCGGTGACCACTTAAGGAATTTAGTGATGAAATTCACTACATAAATTCCGGTTGGTTTTAGGCGTCCCGTGTCGACTTTTATTTATATGTCTGTGTGTATTTTACTAATAAACCTCTGTCTTTATTTGCATGAAAACACACCAAGAAGGACGGCACGTATACTATCGTGTAATAACATCGATTCGTCACATTTTTGCCATGATGACGACTCGAAAAAACCCGCGTTACAGGTAACTAATTGTGTCATCCATGTCGCGGCCTGTACGTTCCAGGCAAGACAAGGCATAGACATTTACCCTTTTGTTCTAGACTCACGTTCATCGTATGCTGATATGTGCAGACTTGTCCTTGGGTTATCACTCAACCGATATACCCAAGTGGGGGAGGGGGCAATGGGTGGAAGGGTAGGCCACCGGTTGCTGACTTGTTATTATTTTATTTTTCTGTGGTGACAATTCCATGTGTATAAGCGCAGTCATCTAAGGTCTATTCATCTAGTTATGTTTTTTGTCTGCTTCCCAGTAAATATCGATATAGGTCATCTTGTTGTATACCAAAAACGAGTCGTAAAATACTTTAATACTCTGTCAGACAGTCCCAACAAGCCCCCTTTTTTTTTCTTTTCTTTTTTTTTACATACATTTAAAAATTTTTTTTTTATATATATATATATATATATCCAATGAAAACGTCTTCTATCACAATTCACAGTGCTCGATACATCTCTGTAGAGCTACAACATGTAATAAATTCAGAATATGAGTTAAACAAACTCTGGCATATATATATATTTTTATATCGGAGGTTTAATCTCGTGTTTTGAACCTGTACTTTACAACGGATAAAAAACGAATTCCAACGTGGTCACATTGTCCCGGCCCACGGTCAACAACAACCGGTCCACAGAACACGATCGGACTTGTTTGGGTTTGTAGACTAATCGGCTATGACGTCATTTATTGACTATCACCATGAATAGACCAGTAAGTCTTTGCGTGTTTACTCTGTTGCTCTGATTTGTGAATTGTTCAGGCACCGTCCTTACGGTGTTTACGTAACAACTTGGTAATGGCTGCAGATTTGTTTTAATACATGTGCTCAATGTTGAAAACTTCACAACACACACGAATACTTTGGCATAAATCTTTGTATCATAAAGGACCCGTAGAAAATAATGTGCTGTAATTTTAAATCACTCCTAACGGAACGCTCATTGGAGGCAGAAACATCATCTTATAATTATACAAAACTATACATAATAATTAGGTCAAAAATACAAAATACATATGGTGGGGGCGGGGGTACTCTCATTAAGTTTCCATTCTCGGTTTATGTGTAGACTCGGATGAGATAGCCTAAGCATCGTTTTTATTTATGAAAAGAGGAAACCACGCGTTTTCGATTCTATCGGTGTCTTTTTCCTTAACTTTATTTTACATATTAGGGGCCTACATTATATTTGAAATTTTATGACGAGGAAATAACGTTTGGAAATTTTCACCCGTTTTTAAGTTTCTTCTGATAAAACAGAACCAGTCCGAAACGTCGCGTGACGTCACCTTGTCCGAGCGACGACGGTACACGGTCGAGCGGAACAAGAACTGACACGTTTGGATAGTAGATCAGTTAGTTGTGACGTCATCTATTTACTACCACCGTGAAATGGGTAGATCAGTGACCAATGGGTCATCGGGGTTGCACGTAAACTTGCTTCTCGTGTACCCTGGCCTTTTGTACATGAAGTGAAGAGAACTGGCAATGGTTACAAATGAATTGTCCGGAGCAAATTCCTCAATACAACCCCATACAGGGTCAGAAATGGTCTCTGTTGTTAATGGAACACACCCGATAGTCTGATCTACAAAAGTAATTTATTTATCTCGTGGATTCTCAAATACCCTACACTCCTCAAAACTAATGAAGATGGATAAAAACATTAATTTGTTGCCGTATCGGTGTAGCATAGAAGTCAGTACGATAATATTTCAACATCAAATTAATATGAATCGTTTAATGACGATTGTTAGATTATTGAAAATAAAGATCATAAAAAGCGATGCTTGATCTTTTTATTCCAAGAGACGGAAAACATCTTGTGCGTGTGGGTTGTATTTAATTCGTTGAATTTCTCGTGTTTTTGTTTGTTTGTTTGTTTTAATATTTCTGTCTAACTATTTATTTAATTTTAAACATCACACTTTTGAGGATCGTATTCAAAATGTGTAGATCACTGATATACATACACTCACACTACGTTTCCATTCGTTCGATGCGTAGAAAATAAAAGTAATATTTGTGTATGAAAAGAGCAAACCACACGTCAGTCTTTGGTTGCAACGGTTGCTTCGAGTTAGATTGAATTGAGACTCTCTTGTTGTTGCTGTATGTTATTGTATTTAGTAATTTAGTACATGTATAACTTATTATTATGTATTTGACATTCCATAAAAATCAAAATTATCTATAATTAAGATATTATTACTCTAATTTATTATTATTATTAGACCTTATTATATATATATTAGACCTTAAGAGAGAAAGCGGGGTATAAATTAAAAACATAAATAACGGTTTATGGCGGCATTCCTACCGAACACTTCCAGAAATATAGGATGGGATACTTTTTTTAAATATTTTTTATCTTACCTATGGATACATCATACACATCAATTATGGCTTGAGTGGAGTTTTCTTTTGGTTGTATTTTTATGACATCATGTTTTGGTATAACGTTTCGTATTGACCCATCCGCTCGGGTGTACGGTCCGGCAACTGAGAGCGTGTTTGAACACGATCAAAACAGAGCAGACGACAACAAATCTACTGGACTCGTACATTCTTGACCACGGGGGTGTTAATTACACAAGTTGTTTTACTCGAGAAATGTGCATTGCATTTCACCTTTCTTCTATCAAATGTTAACTGATACAATTAAAAAACAACACAAAACAAACAAACAAACACACTTGACATAATTTTTATTCGAAGCGTCTTTTTGTGCATATTAATAAATAACAAACAAATCAACAAACCAACAAGTACACTCCCCTTACATATTTATCGATCTACCCGGTCATTGTCTGCGCTGGGAGACCCACATGACCCACACGACTGTGGGTCATGACCCACCTTCCAAAAAGGAGTTCATTTACGCCTTCTATACTACTTAGGCCCAAGTAGGCTTTCGGATACAAATTATACCACACAGCAAAAACTGGGGTGTTAAATTTAACAACCCCGGTGTTACACCAAGAATGTTCACAAACTGGTTTTCACTGGTGTTAAAATTGTGAGTGTTATTTTAACACTTTGGTGTTATTCTTACACCCATGGTGCACTGACACACCCATGGGTTTAAATGATAACACCAAAGTGTTAAAATGACACCAAATTGGTGTAGTCCTCTAGTAACACCGAAAAGTGTTATTTTTTGCAGTGCATTTTTCCGGGGTCATTACCAAAGTAGGACCCCATTATCGTTAACAAAACTTCCAGTGATATAGGTGGTGTGTTCTTTCAGATGCTTTGACTCTACAAATGATCATTATTGAAGAACAGAGAGCTAGAGAGAAGCCCCAGAAAGTGGTCTTGGAATTTGATAGGCCTACATCTCCCTTAAAGATGTTCGCCAGCGGTGGATGAATTTGCAAATGAGTAAATAGTCGACGAGACTTGCAGAATGCCACACTCTAAAAACAAATCTGGGTCAGAATTGACCCGGATCCCGTGGGACATGACTCTTTTCTGGGTCAGTTTATGACCCGGAATCCGTGTCAAAATGACCAAGAAATGGGTGAAACTGATGTAGAATGTGATGGGTCAAAATCCCATTTTGTTTTAACCAGTTTCTGGGTCAACCCTGACCCAGACAGGCCCCATGGGACCCGGAATCCATGTCAAGTCTGACCCGGGAGTTTTTAGAGTGCAGTAAGAATTAGCTTACCTCTCTGCTTCTCCACCTTGCCTCTCTCCTCCCACCATCTAAGAAACTGGGCTTTGTACAATCCAGAGTCTCCTCCATGAGCTGCGTACGATTCCATCTCGGCTCACAAGACGAACTCGTCCACAGGTGGTTTGATCTCACTCAGTTATTTAACTGTTTGAATTATTCAAAAATAAGATGTTAAGATTATTTTTATTTTCTACAAAATCTATTGAATACAACATGATGATTAGTGATGATTGACACACCAAATCCCTAACCTTGTTGATACTCCAAGATATTTTCTTGCATGTAGCTCTTCAAGTATTAGTAGACGCAAGATTTGGTTTTAAAAAACCATTTTCCCGAACTGGTTATTGCGATTAATTTCCTTACCCGTTCTCTTATAAAAAGTCTGATACTGATCATGAGTACAGTAGTCCAACATTTATATTTGTATTCATTCAACCCATCTGACGTCTTGACGTTGTTGAAGACGAAGAACTAATCGTCAAGTTTCCTCACAGTTCTTGACGAGACAAAACAAAAACAGCCTGAAGAAGTAACGATAAATCACAACAAATCAAGTCACCGCACGGATCAGTAGGGCCTAGTTTTCAACTCTCTCCCCTTGCGGCATTTGCTCCGAAGTCAAACAGGTTTATTTGCTCGTACTAAATAATTGTGTGCTAAGCCTCAAACTTATAGACGGGCCTGAACGTAATTTACAGAGAAACTTGTGTTGTATAGTATCCATTACATCACAGGCATGTTATAAACCAGCTATAGACGCCAAATACAAATAAAAGTGTTTCATTACAAAATTCAGTCAAACTATGTAAGAGCTGAAGGACTTACTCAATGAAGGCGTTCGATATTCGATATCCGACGTTTTATGCTTGGCACAAAGAAACCGCTCTATACTCCCGCCGTCACTTCACTTGATACCTCCTCTAATTTGGGAAATAATCAAAAGTCCAGCGCATCGATTACAGAAGAGCTATTTCCTATAAATGAATGCAATCTATTGAGGCATTTCCTCTTTAAAATTAATGTAATTAAAAAGCCAGATACCTTCGATCTGGCAGACCAACCTTTAGGAAACTCAGTCGCCGGGCGTTTAAATTGTTTACGGATCCACGCTGGGTGTATACTCATGTAAAATTTATACCGTTCCCTGCCCCAATTCCCGCGGGCTCGTCGTCCTATCAGTGCATTGTCACCTGTTGCGACGCAACATTTGTATCTGACATGATCAAAGTACAAGGGCAATATAAATAACAGTAATATGGATATGTTTTGCACTAACGGACCTATTACATTTTTTTTACATTATACAAATGAACAAACCAACATTGCACGTCTTGGACATACCACATTCATGAACTGCAAACTTATTCAAGTGTCAGCATTGTGTTCACTTGTTGCTATCTGTGTAATTAGGTAAACAGTACCCGACTCAGGTCGGAGGGCATTCTTGTTTCTTTACGATCATCCAGCTTTTATGTAGCCGCCGTAGCTGATCTGCAATTATTAATATGGGTGTGGTTATTATTAACCCGTGATATATTGCAGACGATTGATCTTTCAAAGTAAGGGAGCGGGGAACCCATGGGGGCATCCAGAATCCATTCAGTAAAGGGAGATAAACACGACAGATCTTCATTGACTCGCAAATCGGGTGGAAGCCACAAAAATGTGACGTAACGGTTCAAATCGGACAGTGTGGCATCCTAGTATATAACCAGAGGTGGGGGGCGGACCCTAGAACCCCTCCCCAACCATATATATATATATTCTATTATAATATGGTCTTATAATTAAATTGAGATCGATAAAAAGCATAAAAGCATGGTTCGATACATAGCCCACCCCCTAAGTTATGTATTTGCCTTTGCTTACCACCCCCAACCTAACCCCCACCCCCCCCCCAAAAAAAAAAACCCCACAAACCCCCCCCCCAAAAAAAAAAACCAAACAAAAAAAAACAAACAAACAAACAAACAAACAAACAAACAAACAAACAAACAAACAAACAAACAAAACAACAACCCAACAAAAACCAAAACGGTTACGCCACTGTCCATGGGCATACTAGGTCACATGAGCACCATTTTAAAAATATTTGGGTGGACTTATTCTTCTTCTTTATTGATTTTTGGGGGTGCGTCCGCCTCCCCCCCCCCCCCATTCCCCCCAAGTTACGGGCCAGCACCTATCAGGCATGATATTTTGCTCTTGGAAAAAAAGTAGGAACATTTCTTTTAGCGCAGGGGCTGACCTACATGTACATATCGTATCAGGCTTTTATAGACTCAGGGTATTTATTTTGCTGATATTTCCCAAGTGCCAAAAAATCGGAAATCAGATTTTAGGAAGAATATCATGCGGGACACCTAATGAACGCACTGTTCGGTTTTTGGTGTATCAAACAGATTCACAAAGACTAAACAGTGTCCTCGTTGCGTATCTACCCACATCTAAACAAAATGGATAATGTTGTGAATATTAGAAAAGACGCTACTCCTTGTTGGTGGTTATCTTGGGAAGTCGGTGGCGGGGTTGGGTGGGTGGGTACAGAGCTGTGTATTGAGAGAGTTGCGACATTGAGGGACCAGTTTTCTTTGGTCACGTAGTTGATGGACGCCTTTTTCGGTCCAAAATGCACCACAACCAAATGCGCAGTCTAGTCTGGCACCCTGTGTTCGCCCTTGCATTTATGGGACACAAAATGGCTTCTAATCGCAAGCTGTCGTGGGGTAGAGTTGGGTGGGGCGGGGTGGGTTGGGTGGGGTGGGGTGGGGTGGGGAGAAGACTTTTGTAACCGACAATCCTAATCCCGGACCAAAAAACACATCTACCAGAACATACTTACTATACCCTTTACCCATACTCAAATCCTAGAAAATGGGCAGGGGAAACAATTCTATGTAAAGGGTTATTTTAGTTTGCTTAATTCAGGCTTCGGTCACAAAATATTTTAACTACTTATCATCCTGAAAAAAATACTAATTAGGCCTATAATAAAAAGTTTTTACTTCGTCCATTGTAAACTGTACAAGTCTCGCACGTATCGAAAACGAGAAAACAACTCAAACGAAGACTTGTTTTTCAATGAAATCAAATCTTCTTTTCAAATTACGCTTTATTACTACAAAATTCTTGAAAACAAAAATGCCAATGGCAAACTTGGGACGAGGATGCTTATTATGCCAATCACGCCGGGGAGAGGGTGGGGGGGGGGCGGAGGGGGGTAACGCCACCAACGTTGACAATTGTCTCATTCGACTTTCGCGGACAGTTCGAAGTTCGCTCGGTCCCAGCGACTCGTCCTTATTTATGTCTGGCAGATTCAAAATATTTACGGAGTTGTAGTGAAAAAATGACATTTTCATTTTAGAGGACTTCCCGGACTAAGCAGAGCACTACTCACATTCTTACTATAGTGATGGGCCTGTGATGAACTTTAGATCCACGAAAGTTTTAAAGTTATTCAACGTTATGATTATTATGCTAATTGCTGTTCTGGCGACTTTTGACCCATTAAAGGCACTGGACACGTTTGGTAATTCTCAAAACATATATTCCCATAAAAAACTTACTTGGTAACGAGCCAACGGAGAGCTGTTTATAGTATAAAACATTGTAGGAAACGACTCCCTCTGAAGTAGGCCCCTAATGTAGTTTTTGAGAAAGAGGTAATTTCTCACTAAAATATTTGAGTCTGAAAAGACTTCAGGCCTGAAGCCTTTTTCAGGCATCTAAAAGCACACAAATTTGTGCAACAAGGGTGTTTTTTCTTTTATTTTTTTCTTGCAACTTCGATGACCAACTGAGCCCAAATGTTCACAGGTTTGTTATTCTATGCATGTGTTGGGACACACCAAGTGAGAACACTGGTCTTTGACGATTACCAAACGTGTCCAGTGGCTTTAAGTACCTTTAAGTACGGATGGCGCCACTGTAATTTTTCTTAAGTAGTGGATTTTGTGTCTACATTATGTAAGGTGCTAATTGATACTTTGATATATCCTTGCATGCAATATGATTAACATGAAATTAGTGCCAATTAAGGGTCTAATTTGACTAATATCACTTTCTTAAGTAGGTATATTATTGTGATTTCACTGCGATGAACTTTTGATCCACACAAATTTAGAGTTGCACTCTGTGTTATGATTTGTATGTTAATTATGCTAATTGATTTTCTGGTAACCCTTGACCCCTCTAAATAGGTATGGCGCCATACAAACATTTCTTTAGTGGATAATTTTGTTCATACAACCCACAAGGCGCACTTGCTTTGTCCTTGCACACATTATTATGACTAAACCTGTAATTAATGCTAATTATATGGTTTATTAAATGGGCTTTACACCAGAAATGTTTACTAGATGTTATAAATTTGCATCGGAGATAAAGAATATTATATTTGGTTTTACCCTTACACCGATGTGTGTAAAGCACTGTATACTCAGGGTAAAACCAAATATAATATACCAACAATTTTGTTAAGTATGGAAATCCTATTCAGTACATTATCAGCTTTCAATCCATGAATAAAGTTTGCTTGCACTCAAGATTATGAATAAATCCAAAAATTGAGCAACTTTAGGGCCCCCGCTCCCCCTCCCCAATTCGGCACACTTGAGAATCCCCTTTTTGAAGTTGTCTCGGTAACCCCTACATACCCAAGACTAAGACCTTAAACCTTTTGCACTAAAAAAGTTTGATCAACCCTGGCTGGGTTTCCCATATGCGCCTCCCGATGCACATGATCAGCACGCAAAGGACTCTGGGTGAAATCCGAGTCCAAACAACACCAGCAACCATCATGGCGCGCTGATTGTGAAGCAATCCGGTGCACAACTATAAAACCTGACATAGTTACATGTAAACTACAGCATGGCGCCCATCTTGGAAGCTTTATTTATTTTGTAACTGCACTTGGTTTCCTAAGATGCATTATTGGCGTAAATATTTTTAACTCAACACAAATAAGACAACGACGACACATAATTTTAATCTCCCGTTAGCGTGATGCTATTTTATTGTCCAGAAGTTATCTTAAACCCCACGATTCCCAACAAGAATAAAGTCACCCCTGAATCTGTACACGCCATAGATTCATGTAGTGTCAAGACGCTTCAAATCTCTACAATCCAGAAGATCAACAAGTACCAGGTCACGTCGGATCTCTTAACTCATCAAAAGCATCAAAAAGTTATCAGCAAAACCCCCCAAAACCCTTACAAGCGCATCTAATCTTCACTGTCTACATTCACTGTCTGTAATCCTGTGGAAGAAAGATATAAAAGAAGAAAATTACGATGAGAAAATGAAGAAATAATATTCGTAGTTCCTTTTGAGTTTGATTATGCTTCATATTTAAAGGTATTGTACACTTTTGGTAACAGCTCATTCCTCAAAATCAGTGTTCACATTTTGTGTGATTCAACATATGCATGAACAAACAAACCTGTGAAAGTTTGAGCTCAATTGGTCATCGAGGTCACGAGAAAATAGTGAAAAGAGACATTATGTGTTTTCTGTTTGTTCAAAATATCGCGCGTGATAAAAACTATTGTTTTACTCATTACTCAGAAACGATAGCATTTTAGGCAGAAATATTTTAAGGAACCCTTTCTACCATTACTTACTTTAAATCATGTAAGTTATGTGTGAATCTGTGAACATTTGTGTTTTTCGATCTTACCAATAGTGTACAGGGCCTTTAAAGTAAAATGGTTATACATTGAACCTTTAGTCAGATCAGGGTTTACCATTAATTTTGTCCGTGACTGGCCAGCGAGACCAGTTACCTTGTCATGTAACTAGTTTTTTCATTTGACCCTATTTCATAATAAATAGGGATACTTTTTAGTTCTATTAGCGCCATGGTCAATGTTTTTTTAGAATGTGTGCTTTTTAAGTCCATATATTATTTGTTTTGACAATTCTGTACATTTTGTGATTGAATAAAGTATGAATTTTGAAAAGTCAATATAGTCAAATACGTCAATCAATCAATCAATCAACCAACCGGTCAATCAGATTTGAATGTCATTAAATAATAATGTTCCGGTGAAAAGTACTTTCCATTGTACAAAAGCAATGAACACATGAAACTTTTAAAAGTACAATACACAGGCATGATATTTGGTCCTTCAAAAAAAAAACCTGAAAAAATGAAAATTTAATTGAGTACAAGGTATATGCTTATTTAGACTATTTAATCACTATTTTTCATTTTTTTTTCCAAGGGCAAAAAGAACCTGAACATCAGACTAAAGTATACGTAACTAAGGTAGTTTAGAAATATAAATAGGCAACCACTTACAATTACAAGAAAGATAGAAATAACGCACTTATTGAACAACGATCCCAAACAAATAATTAATACAAAACACAAAGACAAGTAAGAAACTTGAGTTAAGATTGTGGTAGGGAAGATAAACTCATTTGGTTAATGTACAACCCTCCCCCCAAAAAACAACAACAACCAAAACCCCAAGACAAAACAACAACAAAAAACACACTAAATAATACAATGTACATGTACATACCTTTGAATGTTACAACATCCACATGGGTGACTAACGTGTACAGCTTGTTGGGAGAGTCTTCATCCTCATTTCTCTTTCTGGCCAGACGTACCCTCACTCTGAATGGTACACTCCTGTCAAAGGTCAAACAGATTTCACCAGCATGTCAATCCAGGCCAGCAGTATTATGCCGTGTCCGAAATGCCGGCTACAGCTACGGCTACGGCTAGATTTCCGCGTCATCATGCATTGAAGAATAGGACGTCCTTAGCAACATCCTTAGCAACAGTCGTAGCCGTAGCCGTAGCCGCCTATTCGGATACAGCCTTAATATCACACAAACCAAACTACAGGGCTCGATGTCACAACGAGCTAAGATTGATCTTAAAGGTGGGGTCATAGATTGGTAAATACTCCAAAAATTAATGACCATAAAAGCCTATTTGGTGAGAAGCACTGCAGCTGTTGATAGAAAAAACTATTTTGAGAAAGGATTCACCTCTAATATGGTTTGGATAAATTTTCACCCAAAAACATTTAAATCTGAGAAACAATTCATGCATGAATCGTTTCTCAGATTTCTGAAGGTTGGTTTATTACTAAGCACGGGTTAATTACTAAGCAAAGTGTGATGTCACACACTATGATAATACTGACAACTCATCTTAAGATGAATCTTAGTGCTTTGTGAAACCAACCCTAGGTATTTTAGTATAGCTCCACAAGTATACATTTTTAATTGATCATTTAACTTTATCCTCGTACTTTACGTGAATGTGCATGTGTAAAGGCCAATGGCTGTGGCATTGGCAAGGAAATCCTTATTTAATTGTTGCCAATTTGCCATGGTAACGGAACAGTCTCACTTTTGAATTCACATGAAATATAAAAAGGCCTGAACTCTGCATGATTACAAAAATAATGAATTTTAATACATGCGTTTCATAAGTAGGAACGGGAAGACGATCATGTAAAACATAATCTACGGTAAATTTCAACTTGTAATAATCTGCCATCGTTAATTTGTTACATTTTAGCAAAGTTTTAACCTGCCTGTAAGAAACATTTATTGGCCTAACCTGACTCCTCTGGACCAGACGTGCTTGTTGAGTCTTGTGTCTACCCGCACATCCTCTGTTCCCATCATCTTCTTAGCGAATTTGCGGATCTCCTTGATGGCCCTTGGGGCACGCTTCTTGAAGGAGCTGGAAACCCAAAACAATTCTTATGTAAATTTGAGTTGTTCTTCTACCTTTAGAAGAGATTTATCTCAGTGGAACTTCATCTTTAAGAGGGCAAGGCCATTTTCATTTTGCAAAGGGCGCTTCCATTGAAAAATCTTAAAGTCTATGGGAAACTTTTACAGGGGCACCAAGGCCAAGACATGGGGCAACAGAGGCCATAGCCACCGTGTAATTCCACGCCTGTTCTTATCTGGGCAAGTATACTTCCATTCTCAACAGAATTGAATTATATTTAACAGACTCAAAGTCAACGTTTGAACATCATTTGTGTTTTTAAAGATACCTATTCAAATGAAAACCAAAAGACTGCTGGAGGACTGTGTCTGATCTTGAGTTTGCTGGGCCGACACTAAAAACACTGGCCTCGGGCCTGCAGTCTTAGTGTAAATTTTGAGCCCTGATTGATAGACTAGATTAGATAGCTCAGTTGATAATGATCGCTGAAAATACACTTGCTGCTATCCCCTTTTTATATTTTTACAATTTGTTCCATTTAAAACCATGCTCTCCAGGAACGCCCATAAAAACAATCCTTGCTCACGAAGTGATGTCACTGGTGGAACAAGAAGCGTAACCAATCTCTCTCAATCTCACTGCACTACAACAGGGTTCTCCCCATGTACAAGCTAGCGTATCGGGCCGATACACGTGAATTGCGTGCCGATACGCACAAGTTTCGGCTGATACGCAACAAAAATTCGGCCGATACGCAAAAATTAAAAATGAATATAGAATGCTCCAAACTGCACAGTAGGGCTTTGAAAACCAAGAAATAACCAAGTAGAAAACATTCTGAGGGCCTTGTTTCAATTCAGCGTGCTTTGGCCAAACATCCCAAAAAATTTGACCAGAATGCCCCCCCAGTTTTGAAAAAACCTGGGGAGAACCCTGTACAATATGCATGTACTGTTGTGGTAGCACCTGGCATTTCTTAACATTTCTTGTCAACCAGTGAAGCCACACGTAATGCATGAATGAGCCAGGATTGTTTTTGTGGGCGTTCCCAGAGAACATTATTTCAAATGTTATAAATTTGAAAACAAAATATATATAAACGGCAGGCCTGAAATTTCATCTTTGAGAGGGCAAGGCCATTTCTTTTTTGAAGGGGCACCAAAGCCTAGCCCTGGAGGCATTTCAAATACTAGTGACATCCGGGATATGAGGGTCCATTTCTGGGGCGGAAAAATTTCAGAGCTCCATAATTCAAATCTTACCGATAAGAAGCTACTAATGTCACCAAATTAATATTCCATGGCAGCATACAAATCCTTTGGTGATGAGTTTTGGATGTCAGATATTCCTCTTAAGTCCATAATTTTATCTTTGTCTGAATTCTTAAAATCTGCCAAACGCGAGCAAAAAAGCAGGGCGGCCATCATATGGCTAGTCGGCCACCCCCGTTGCTATGCGCCTGGATCCAGGCCTGAAAGGGGGGGGGCTCACAACAGGTAAATTTTCTGTTGGTTAATAGACCCCTTGCATATGACGTCACACGCTCCAAAAGCACCCTCACTGAGGCCAAAAATTGCCCTCACTGAGGCCAATCATTGGACGATAGCTGCTCTTTGTGCGTAAAAACGTGCGCATGACCTCAGCGTCCCTGTAGCATTTCGCGTTATGCAACTTTTGGGTCTAGTTTTTATTAAAGGAACGATTGTAAAGCGATCCTTTCAAGGCAATTAGAGATCTTCTAAAACTCCTATCTAGGGTTAATAATGTTAGATAAATGACTTACATTCCATGAATGCGTTTATGGAGATGGATCGTGTACTCCCTGGTCACCACCTCATTCAGGGCGGAGCGACTTTTCTTCTTGTCCGTTTTCTTGGCCATCTGAAACAAGAACAATTTTAGGAAACTGTGAGAGAATGGACAAACAAATAAAAGTTTTCAAGTAAAAAAGGGAAGAATAAACATTGATTAATAACATGATGTTGAGGCCATGGCTTGTTAACACTTTCAACATCTACTCATAGCGGAATTTCCTTAAAATGGTGAACAGTCCGACATCTTGAAGAAGACCAACTGGCTTTCTAACACTTGTCTGATATATAATTATGGTCATCATGGTCAATACAAATAGACCTCAGATGACATCACTATTTTATCGCTCGCCATGCGGGAGCACTTACATGCGCACGTCACACCCACACGTTACTAGAACTGCACAAACATGTGCTACGAAACGCAAGGCTGGATGGCCCCCACGCGTATGGGTCCTACATGCGTGTAGTATTCAAGCCCGAATGGAAATTCACGTGTTTTTTGCCGAAACTTTCCTGCCAATATTTACGGTGGAGCTGAAGCATCAGGGACTGTAATTAAGCTCTCGAATGGAAACTCCTGGGTATTTTTTGCCGAAAATTTTCCTCCAATATTCAATACAATAGGGCTTACAATACATGGCTTATCGCGTCTTTAAATTGGTCAGAGAATAAAGGCTCTTCTTCTTGTAAGTTGTACAGTAAGCGCCAACTTCTTCGGTAAACAAATCAGTAATAAATATGTGCCCCAAATTTGTATTTGTACAAAGCTGGTGTGTGACTGTGATAACACTGCTGCTGGCTGGTCTAATCTGACAATGTCCATTGTGGAAGATGTGACAAGCATGTTGAGTTGTAGCCCTGGTAGGACATCAGTCAGTGCCACTGCACTGACGTCCTGGGTATAAAGATCCTTTACAATGCGAACAAAATTTTGAGTAACATTTTAAAATATTTGTACCTAATTTGAAAAGCTGAAACTCCATTCACTTATTCTTGGTGCCTTTAATTACACTTTTACTGAGTTCAAAACCTATCAAATACATCCATGAATGACATTATTTCCAAAAATAAGTCCAAGTTGTGCACTAGCGCTGTGACTCCGTTGTTGCCGCCCGGAAGAAAAAGCGTTCAGTTACGGGTTAGACAGCGCCCTCTTTTGTGGACTTGGTTCCATGTCAGTTGAGGTTGTCGCAACGAATGCGTCAATTTCCATTTTATTTTCACAATAATGTCATCCAAGGATAAAATTGGCAATTCTGAATTGAGCAGTCGTAAGGTTCAGGACACAAGGAACATGTGAGTCACGTTTCAGCTTCCTCAAATAGGTAAAAATATGATGAAAAATGGTTATAAATTTTGTTGCAATACCCGAGGACCTTTATACCCTGGACTCCGTCGCGTTGTATGCAACGGAGGAGTCCAACCTGGGCTAGTTGAGTTGCAATTGGTCTGCTGTGTTGCATGCTCATCAAAATCAATCTAGACATCGTCTGTTGTTGTCGATAGAACTCTACACTAATGACATCCCTTTTGCTTAAAATACCCAGCCGAATCCATATTTCAGACAAACACATCCCACCAGTCGGGGCCCTACTCTCCGTGACAATTGTTATTGTTCAGTTGTTAATTATTGTTAGTTTCTAAATTGTCTCTCGGTCATCTTGCTAAACTTTACATGGTCTGATGGTTGTTTACCTATGCTTGCTTCAGCCAAAAAAACCTACGATTGCGACTATTTATTAAATCCACGAACTATAGCAAAACTAGTTTTAGTGAGTGTAACTTTATTTATAACATCTATAAACTAAAGCCAATTGTACAGTGCATGTACAAAATGGCGAGTACAATATCAATATTTTACTGCTGCTGAATTTGTGTTCAATTTGTTTCGCTATAGTAAGCTTCACAGAATCAATATAACAATAATATTATCAAAGTATAATGGGGAAAATTCTTTACTTTATGGAAATTGTTATAAACAGGGCAAATGGGTTCACAAAAAGTTGATGTTCATAGATTTTAAAAGATGTTTCTGGTCGGTAAATTACCTCGTACACGGATCGGCATTAAAAGAGGAAGTACAAAGCATTGTGGGTCACGACGACTGTTTCATCCAGGAAAAATCCCAGTCGTGCATGCTGCGCTTAGTACGACGGCTGTTATTCCAGAAGATGTATCCTGCGGTCACTGACGTTTGAGTTTCATTTTTATATAAACCCTAATTAAAGGGTCTGTAAACAATTGGTAATGACTCTGGAATTAATGGCAATAAAAACTTACTTGGTAAGAAGTACAGCAGCGTTGGATAGTATAATGCATTTTGAGAAACTTTTCACTTCGAAGTAGGCTACTGCAGTTGTGGAAAAATATATCACTTTTTATCTCAACAAAATTGAATCTGAGAAGCGTTACTGCAGAAATGTTTCTCTGATTGTGTATTCCAATTGTAGATTATTATTCCTGCGTGGACATAACCGCTCTAGAATTTTGGCAACATCTAAAAAACGCTACCATCTTTTGAAATGAAATTTCGACAGGTTATAGTTTTATGTTATATAATTATTATACAACTATAGGATTTAAACAAACAGTGGTCCAATTACCAAATAATACAATATAGTACACTTTTGGTAACAGCTCAAAATCAGTGTCCACATTTTGTGTGATTCAACATATGCATGAACAAACAAACCTGTGAAAGTTTGAGCTCAATTGGTCATCGAGGTCACGAGAAAATAGTGAAATAAGACATTATGTGTTTTCTGTTTTTTCAAACATCGAGTTTTTAACGCGCGTGATAAAAACTTTTGTTTTACTCATTTCTCAGAAACGATAGCATTTTAGGCAAAAATATTTTAAGGAACCCTTTCTACCATTACTTACTTTAAATCATGTAAGTTATGTGTGAATCTGTGAACATTTGTGTTTTTCGATATGCTCACATATTAATTTGTGCACATAACTCACATGGTATAAAGATGGTCATGGTAGAAAACTTCCTTTGCAATAGTTTTGCTTGAAATGTCCTAGTTTTTACGAAAAGAGTAAAATAATAGTATTTATCCTGCAGGATAAATTCCGATGATTGAAAAAAAGTTAAAACACATAAGGATTTTTTTCACTGTTTCCACATGACTCCGAAGACCGATTTAGCTTAAACTTTCACAGGTGTTATTTCATGCATAATAATATGTTGGGTCACATCGAGTTTGGATAGTCTTTGGCAATTACCAATGTTGTTTACACCCTTCAAGGGGCCTTTTCCAAAACCTCGGCCTGGGCTTCCGGCTTGCGTGAAACTAGGGTGAAATTTTAGCCGGGCACAAAGGGACGCCCATTTTTTTCTGGGGAGGCACTTCGAACATTTACGACAAGATAATCTGACGCGAGTGTAAAAACAAATAAATAAGCTTCGTGTAACCATGGTGTAACTAATGGAAATATAAGCCTATAGTTTTTCAAAGCCCAGATTTCAAATGGGGTGGGGTCACCGCCGGGGGGTGGGGGAACGGACACCAAGGGGGGGGCTTGCCTCTCCGTGCCCCCCCACCCCCAGTTTTTCATTGATATAATAAAACAAAGATTTGATTTCAGAATTGTTTGTATTATTATTATTATTATTATTATTATTATTATTATTATTATTATTATTATGATTATGATTATGATTATGATTATGATTATGATTATGATTATGATTATTATTATTATTATTATTATTATTATTATTATTATTATTATTATTATTATTATTATTATTATTATTATTATTATTATTATTATTATTATTATTATTATTATTATTATTATTATTATTATTATTATTATTATTATTATTATTATTATTATTATTATTATTATTATTATTTTTTTTTTTTTTTTTTTTTGGTAATGAAACCAAGGATGCCTCACAAGTGAACTTAATCACTGTAGCTCGCAAGCCTGAGGAAACCTGTAAACAAGGGTGCTTGCAATGTGAACCAGAAACACTGGGTTAAACCCCTACTCTTCCACGATAAGTGTGGGTTCTCAGGCGCGGATCCGGGGGGGCGTGGGGGCGCACGCCCCCCCCCCGTTGTCGGATAAAAAAAAAAAAAAGAGGGAGAAAAGAAAAAAAGAGGGAGAGAGAGAGAAGGGGAGGGAGAAATGGGAAAGCTTTGTGTTACGCAGGCGCAACAAACTTCATTTATCATTTTGCTGCTTGGTATATTTTCACGCCCCCCCGTTTGGAAAATCCTGGATCCGCCCCTGGTTCTTTTACGTGCACTACCAATCCTAGTACACGGGACCAACGTCTTTACGTCCCATCCGAAGGACGAAGCATGTGGTTAAGTGTCTTGCTTAAGGACACAAGTGTCACGACTGGGGTTCGAACCCACACTCTGCTGATCAGAAACACCAGAGCTTGAGTTCGGTGTTCCTTATCCGCTCGGCCACGACACGCCACGTTCTTCGTTTGGCGTGTTTTCTCTGTTCGATAAGCACGAGACTTGCACAGTCTATGATTGACCCAATTCACCGTGACACGAGTGTCCGCCACTGGTTGTCAAACAAAGGGAATTGACTACCAAAAATGGCGGAAATGGTACACGCGCATCTCTGGCAGATGAGCCAGCACCACCAAACCCACATTCAAAAACAACAAAACAAGCAGTCGTTTCGTCACATTGCGGTGATCTTTTAAATGTTTTAAACGTCTTTTTAAATTAGGCGAAAGGTGACATGACACCAACCAGCCGACCACCCCTCGACCACATGCAGGCTGATTCTCGTAAACTTGTATTTCGTTTGTGCTAGCTATAGGCAAGTTGTGTATTTTCCCAACCAATATCCATCATGCCTTCATTCGTGCCAAGTAGAATTAAAAAAGGTCTCTACATGTCGGTCGGCAGGGCAAGTGGGTAGCGATTTGGACAGTTAAGTGGTAAAATTCCCCCCCCCCCCCCGCTATTCATATCAGTTTGTCACGTTGGATGAAACGTGATCGAGAAAGGATACTAAACTTGTCCATGTCATACATGAGAAATTCACTGGACCACTTGCGCGAGCCTTGTCTGCGAGCCGCGTGCGCAATGAATTCAATGCCAAGTGATCTGCGCAGAGTGCTGTTTCGCGCTTGCCCCAACAGAAAATAAAAAAGAAGAAGATAAGTACATCAAAAATATATAAATATATATATATATATAAAATAAATCAATCAATTCATCAATCAATCAATCAGTCAATCAATCAATCAATCAATCAATCAATCAATCAATCAATCAATCGAAATAAAATATATAAATTAATAAATAAGCGTCCCGTCATTTTCTCGCCTTCCTCGGGCATCAGATAAAAAAGTTAGCCTTCAAATGTTTATTGATCTTTGGTTACATTCCCCCGCTGGATATTTTTAGAAATATTTTACATGGAAAAGGGACGATGGGAATAGTGAATGTTGAAATGAAAATCTGGACCAATACATCAAATATGTCAAAATATATTCTATATTGGATTTTAAGTGAAATATTGATATCAAACTACTTTTCCCGCGTTGCCATCCCTTTGAAATGTAGTCAGCATGCAGTGTCCTTTTGTCATTGTTAATCAATATTTCAGTTCGACTTATCGGTCATTGCAGACGTCGATCATGAGAATTGAATTCTATTGTTCCACAAGAGTCCGATGGAAATTACTATGGTAACGGTTATGACTGATCAGCCGCAGCTCATGGCCCATGCGTGTGCTCTGAGCCCCTTGGGAAACTACGTTGGCCAAATCTTAATTCTGCACCCTACGCATCAAGATGCACGCGGGACTGACAACCCATCTGCGCATCCACATTATAAAGACCTTGGGGCTTGTTTACCAGAAACGTTTGACTTTATACACAACGAGCGTTTTTGGAGATTTGCTGATTGAAGGCTATAGATTTTTTCACGATCGTACCACATCGTGTACGTGTACGGTTCGACTAATTACCGATAATTACCGACAAGTAGCGAAAACACAACACCCTACTGACAATTCGCCCCATATTTACTTAAAATTACCAATTATAGCGCTAGAAAAGTAAATGTATTCAGAATATCTCGTACAACATTCGCAAACGTTCTTCTCAAATCGAAAAAAATGTGTAATTTCAGATGTGGACTAAATTCTCGCCGATGTAGTAGAAGTGGCCGCCATATTTGTTTTTAACCTTTTGAACTGTTCCATTGTGCATGAGGTAACTTCAGGGACGTTGGATGTGAGCATGGAGGAAGGAATATATAATTATTCCTTCCTCCATGATGTGAGACTGCTCAGTTGTTGCCAAGCTTGACAACAAAACTACGGCGCTTGCAAGGTGATCCCCTCATAGTTAGGTGTTCGGGCATTCCGCCCGGAACACCTCTTGTTTTGATTATTGTTATAATTGCTGTGGTATTACATTGTGAAGTGAAGTTTCTGTTCCTTTGTTGATAAAGAGAAATATTATTTCCCAAAATTAAAAACGAAAACAATTGAAAAACCCCCCCACAATAATAATAATAATAATAATAATAATAATAATAATAATAATAATAATAATAATAATAATAATAATAATAATAATAATAATAATAATAATAATAATAATAATAATAATAATAATAATAATAATAATAATAATAATAATAATAATAATAATAATAATAATAATAATAATAATAATAATAATAATAATAATAATAATAATAATAATAATAATAATAATAATAATAATAATAATAATAATAATAATAATAATAATAATAATAATAATAATAATAATAATAATAATAATAATAATAATAATAATAATAATAATAATAATAATAATAATAATAATAATAATAATAATAATAATAATAATAATAATAATAATAATAATAATAATAATAATAATAATAATAATAATAATAATAATAATAATAATAATAATAATAATAATAATAATAATAATAATAATAATAATAATAATAATAATAATAATAATAATAATAATAATAATAATAATAATAATAATAATAATAATAATAATAATAATAATAATAATAATAATAATAATAATAATAATAATAATAATAATAATAATAATAATAATAATAATAATAATAATAATAATAATAATAATAATAATAATAATAATAATAATAATAATAATAATAATAATAATAATAATAATAATAATAATAATAATAATAATAATAATAATAATAATAATAATAATAATAATAATAATAATAATAATAATAATAATAATAATAATAATAATAATAATAATAATAATAATAATAATAATAATAATAATAATAATAATAATAATAATAATAATAATAATAATAATAATAATAATAATAATAATAATAATAATAATAATAATAATAATAATAATAATAATAATAATAATAATAATAATAATAATAATAATAATAATAATAATAATAATAATAATAATAATAATAATAATAATAATAATAATAATAATAATAATAATAATAATAATAATAATAATAATAATAATAATAATAATAATAATAATAATAATAATAATAATAATAATAATAATAATAATAATAATAATAATAATAATAATAATAATAATAATAATAATAATAATAATAATAATAATAATAATAATAATAATAATAATAATAATAATAATAATAATAATAATAATAATAATAATAATAATAATAATAATAATAATAATAATAATAATAATAATAATAATAATAATAATAATAATAATAATAATAATAATAATAATAATAATAATAATAATAATAATAATAATAATAATAATAATAATAATAATAATAATAATAATAATAATAATAATAATAATAATAATAATAATAATAATAATAATAATAATAATAATAATAATAATAATAATAATAATAATAATAATAATAATAATAATAATAATAATAATAATAATAATAATAATAATAATAATAATAATAATAATAATAATAATAATAATAATAATAATAATAATAATAATAATAATAATAATAATAATAATAATAATAATAATAATAATAATAATAATAATAATAATAATAATAATAATAATAATAATAATAATAATAATATATAATAATATCAAATAAAACCAAAACATAAGTCTTGTTAAAAATGTGTTAATTCCGTAACGAAAATGCTTCAAGAATAACTGAGGGGGGTTAGAGCACTTTATTAGTGTCGTTGTTTTCAATTGGAAAATCCGAAATATTTTTGTCTTCAAGTTTTAGGGAATAATTCTCTTATCTGTGAACATTTCAGATGAAAAAAAAGGTTAGGAAGATGTTAGTTTTAATTTGTTCTATTGTTTTTGTATTTATTTGTTAACTTGACATCTTGCGAAACGCCCTCTGCACTATGTAATTATCGCGTGTTCAAAAAAAATATATAAACACCCCCTGTGAATAATGATACAGACCATGAATGTGATGGAGATAATTGATGTCGCCTCGCTCTCAGCCAACATCTCGGGAGAACATGATTCCATGTCTAAAAGTGAAGTACGCTTTTGTTTTGATTTGAGAAGACCATTGGTTCTTGGGGGCCTCTATCCACATTTGCTGCCTGTCCAATTTGAAAATTTGGAGCAAGTTAAGTTGTTGGTAGATTTCTGAGTTGTCGGTAGTTGTCGGTTCTTGTCGGTATATTTGGTACGACCGCACTGTTGTGATGCTAGATCCGCAACATCGCCACACATTGTACACACGGGACGCATACATCATAGTTGCCTTGATATTACGCAGCCAGATATCTCTAGCTAGGGCACTAGAGAAAGGAACTGACGGATGACATTAAAATAACATGACAATCAGTCCACATTCTACAATCCTCATGTGACGATTATCACTGTCATTTCCTCATCATTTTCCTTCACGAATATCGAAGACGAAAATGGACAATCTTTTGAAGAATCTTGGCGGAGTGACACTGAAGTCTCTGCTGGAGAATCCGAATCTTTTGCAGCCCTCTCGGCTGTCCCCCTTGTACCTCGACAACGGACCTGCTGCTGCTGCCATGGCTGCTGCTGCAGAGACCCTTGAAAGTGCTGCTGACAAAATCACGGAGAAAGACTTCGCTACCAACATGAGCAGCAAAGAACGTAAGTTTGACTGTCATTTGTCTCGTTTTCTAATATATATTCGGGAGTTTCGGGAATGATAAAAATAAAATAATAATACATCAAATTAAAAAAGATTGTTTTACTTTCCGAATTTTTAGCTTTCAATTCTTATTCTTAATCTTACCTTCAATTTGTCATAGTTTTTAATTATATAAGTTTTTTGATTAGCCATGCATTTAGTTTGATTTCGTAACTGGGGTGCTGTACTCCATTTTTTAAATTTTGACATCTGCGGAAAATCGTAGACAGGGTAGAACTTCGTCAAAATTTAAAAAAAATGGAGTACAGTGCCCCAGTTACTGGGTCTAAGTTTGATTAATCAGTTTGAGCACATTCAAGGTCAGGAGTATTTATGAGTTTTATTCCCTGTCTTGAGCACATTCATTCAAATCAAAGATAGGTAGGAGTTAATATCAAACATGAACAATAATTCAACCACTCCGTTATTATGTTGTTGAACACTGTAAATAAACCAAATGAACAGCAACGAATCATCAAAATGTTTATGAATTTAATCAGTTGTGTAGACAAAGTATCTAGAAAAGCTGAGAATTTGGAATGGGAGTGGAGAAGAAAGGTAGCACTGAATTCTTATATTTAATTTATAATAAAGGTCATGTTTTACTTTGATTTCAAAAACAGTTCTTGAGAAAAAAGTCAAGGAAGTGGAAGGTGACTTCTTTGCACCGACGGATTTTGGAGCAGCTTTCTTGGGACCCAACTTATGGGACAAGACGTACGGTGATGATGATTTTAACTTCAAACTGGAATACATGGAGTTAGATGAGTTTCTATCGGAGAACGGCCTACCGATGAACTCTGTGGATAGCGTGTTGACAAATGAGCAAAAGGAAGAGGACAATTCCAAGATTAACTGCGATGATGGAGCTTCTTCTGTCTCCGATATGAACTCTCAATGTGATTCTGAAATTGAAGGCAAGTGATTAAAAATAGGAATAAATAACAATAAGAAAACACATGGAAATCTTTTAATTACAGTGGTGTGTCGTGGCCGAGCAGTCTACTGCATCGGACTCAAGTTCTGATGATTGATTGAATCATCAGAGTGTGGGTTCGAATCCCGATCATAACACTTGTGTCCTTGAGTTAGGCACTTAACCATAATTGCTCCCTCTAAATTAACCCAGGTGTATAAATGGGAGCATGAGAGGGCTAAGACAGTTGGATTAACCCCTTAGCGCTAATTTAAGCAGCTTTTGTTTGTATGTCCCCTAGATGTTGAGAAATTTAGAGGAATGGTCTAAAAGTATGCCCGATGAACAGGGATAATAATGTTGTAAAGTACCTTGATATAGCTACTAGGATATGTGCGCTATATAAGAACCAATTATTTTTTAAAGAATCTTCTTCAAACCACAGTTCATTTGCAAACTTAGAAAGTTTCTTATTGGACATTGGATAATTCTCCTGAAAAAATTTAGATGTCTGAAAATTTGCTAACATATTGTAAATTTTGTTGTGAGTTGTCTTTTAAAATGCAACGGTGATGACAATTGCTTTGGGGAGCTGTGAGGACATTTTTCAGATTCTGAATCCACCTTAACTGACAAAGCAATCCTTGTAAGATCGTCGTAAATCTTTTTCAAATGTTGAAGTTATTACGTGTTTCTTTGTGCTTTTACTAGACTCGCCAGAACCATCTAATATGCCCCAGCGTGAAACAAGCCCGGTTAATGTGGACGTTAACTTCAACCTGAGTCCTACTGATGTTGCCTTAGCAACCATTCCTGGTCAAGACATCTATGATCCTCGTACTAGAACCTTCACAGAAGAAGAACTGAAGCCTCAACCTATGATCAAGAAATCTCGCAAGGTATTGCTATAGTTTCTCTTGGGGAGAAATGCAGAATTAAACAAGCGGTGACTTGAGGAAACTCGGGGTTGAACCTTGAATAGCCCCAGAAAACCTATAAAAAACCTTCAAGCTACATGTAGCTTCGAGTTACCACCTGTTTAATTTGGCATTCCTACTTTAATAATTATACCAACATCCATTTTGATGGAAAAAAATTGCAAGCTGATGGCTACAAGATGTTCAGTTCTAGTAGTGGAACAACCCATCCTTCAAACCCTTCCCCTCCGAGAGGATTCAGGACTGAGAGTTGTAGGCCCAAATAACAATTCCTTATCAATGGTATTGGTAAGGCATTCCAATCTTATCCAAGTCCAATCAATTTGGAAGCACAGGATGATTGAGCTCACCTGTTGGCATGTAGGTCGAGGGAGAATCAAGGGTTCGGGCAGATTGTCAGTGTTGAAGGGGGGGGTTATGGTGGCTTGGCGCATATTCTCTCTATGTCAACCATCATTATCACTTTTCATGGCTTCTTTTTGGCTTCATAAAAAACGAGTTTTAGGCTGTTTTCTTGTCATTATCCTTGGTTGCATAAATCAGTTGTATGGTTTTCTTTTTGCCCTTTCAACTTCATCTAGTACACTACAGTTTCATATCAACTGCTTTACATTACTTTGTGTTTAAAAAGACAATTTTTACTTATAGCTGAAACGAGATTCTCTTTCAGAACTTCTGTATAGTGTGGTGTTTGTTTTTTTCACTCTTTGAATGTTTATTTTATAAAGGTGTACGTTCTTCCAGACCAAAAGGATGACAAGTATTGGGACAGACGTAGAAAGAACAACATTGCTGCCAAGCGATCACGGGATGCTAGGCGTATCAAGGAGAATCAGATAAGTATGAGGGCAGCGTTCTTGGAGAAAGAGAACAATGCCTTCAGGAAGGAGCTAATGGCAGTCAAGAAAGATAATGTCAACCTTAAAGCCATCATCAAGAGCTATGAAATAAAGCTTGGGATAGAGTGATTGCAAAGTGAAAGTCGCAAAAAATGTCTAGAGGAAAATCTTAGTTGAGCAGGACTTGAAGCTTGACATGGAAAGAGTACACATGACTCTCTGAGAATTCAGAGTGTCTTACCTCATCTACCCAAAAGAACTTGTCAGATTTTTAAGCTGGTTGCTTGACATGTTTTGTTCAGGATTCAGAAGAAATGTCAGTATTTCCCCCTCCTCCTTTCTCCGCCCACCCTAACTCCTCTCCATCTCGTCTCTTAAATAAAAAAATATTTGGTTTTAGGAGAGATGTTTTTTTTCGTACTGATCATTGCGCACAGTACACGGTACGTCTATGTAGTTTTATTGCAAAATTGTAAATGTTTTTAACATTGATTGAAGCTATTGTGAGGTCTTAACTTCTCTAGGTTCATATTGTCACAGCTGTGAGGGACAGAATTTCGCAAGGGGGTGTTAACATTTTAAAGAAATTGTCAAAGTAAGGGGCCTTTATCAATGGAAGGTCTTGATAAATGTGTTTGTCTATAGGTCTTGGTTCTGTGCCAAACTGCCATAATTGTGGCCTTACCTTTTGAGAAGTAAGATTCAGGTCTAAAATATACAATGCGGTGAAAAGTTTACCCAAATCTTGAAGACAATTTAAAATAGAACAAAAACAGCATGTTTTTAAGCTGACGTGTTCTGACATGGTCACGTTATGGGTGGATTATATGACCACAACTTTTATTTTGAATTTCTATTTCTGTAAAAAAAAAAAAAGAAAAAAAAAGGTCTTTGCGAAAAACCAAAAATGGGACTGTGGGCCCTTCCTCTTGTTTGAACTTTGTTTTGGTTTCACTTTGTAAATATTTGAATAGTATAACTATACGCTTCATGTTAGTGCATATTCCTAGTTATTTTTTGGAGAAGGAATTAGTAAGATTTGGGTTTTCTTCTAATTTGTTGTGTGTGTAAACCTTTTGGCAACCATTTATTATTTCCCCCACAGGTCCGCCGAGGTAGTCTTTCTGTATATACTAATTGGTTTACATATACTATTAATACAGTAACCCTCCCACCATTGGTGCCATTTTGCTAGGCAGTGAACCGATCCTTTGATTGTTAAATTGACAGTGGAAAGTTGTACACGTTTCTATTCTGAAACGCAATTCATTAATCTAACCAGGGGCCAGTGTATGAAATTGCAAACAAAGGTTAATTTTTGCAATTCATGGCAGTCTTGAAAACATGGTGCACCTGCAATCCCTGTTTGCCATATGATTTTTAACAGAGTGAAAGTGTGAAACTATTAGTAAATACATATTAGTGAATTTGAAGCACACATCCTGTTTATTCACATATAAATGTTTATATAGGGATTTAAATGGATCTTTATGGATAAAGGGATCATCTCAGTTTACATAATGTATTCAAAGGGATAGTACATCATTGTATTTGTTTTGTTTTTCTTTTTATGAAGAATCTACTAATCCCCTTTGTCTAGTTTTTGATAAACACAACGTACAACCATCCTGTGTTCAAGTTTGAATAAAAGCACAGAAAACAATCGATCCTTTGTCAGAGATAAATCAGCTGGCTTATTTTGATTGCAGAAACATGAACATAAATAAGAAACATTGATTGATTTTGCCGTTTTCCTTGATTATTGGCAGTATTTCAGAATAAATTGGTGCCCCTGGAGGATTGATGTATACTTCAGTGGGCTTTCAGACAACGACTGTCCAAAAAGTAAATACTTGTTATCAACCGCACACTTTGTGTCGAAGAAAACAGCAGAAACTGGCAGAATGCTTGTATCATTCTCGATCTATGCTGGTATGAAAGGCAAAGACAAACTGGAAAAATTGTCATGTGTCTACTGTATCAATTACACAGTAGAATGTGTACACAACAGGAAACATTCAGAGATTGGTCATTGAAAAAAAACCTATTTCATTTGTACTTCGTGATTGGAAAGTTGCCACTTAAATGGCTGCTACCTGATGCAATCATGGAGGAAGAAATTCCTTCCTCAATGCTGCAACTCCTACCCACCACATGTATTACGTAACATGTACGTGTTACATAACATGTACCAGTGTATTACTTATGCATAATAATGCGCAACTACAATGCAGTGGTCAATTTGAACCATGACCTTTGACAACAGAATTTGATAACGAAGGGCGTTATCAAGCATGAAGAGGGATTACCATATGGTGGGGATAAAATGCAATTGTTCCCGCCTTGTATTGATGCTTCATGCGTAAATGAATGTACAACAATTAACAGCAACACGATTACTTTCCGTGTCCGAATTAGTGGCTACGGCTACGGCTGGATCGCCACGTCACCACGGCTTGAAGTATAGGACGTCCTTAGCAACAGCCGTAGCCGCCAATTCGGAAACAGTCTTACTGGGTTCCATGGGTCTTCCTTTGTGGTCAAGCCATGGAACTTTAATGGAAGTACCTCAAATGTCAGTCTAAGGAAAACTCGGTTTTCCATCTTGTTTTATCTGCTGGGTAATTTATTTACCCTTAGGCAAATCGGAGACGAACTCGTCAACAACGATCCTAGTTAACATGTACGTGTATCTGCAGTGATTTTGCGGTGACATTTCAACAAAAATGCAATCTTCAGCATGATCTATTATTTGTTTTAGAATAGCTGCAAAATATGAAGAGATAAATCAATCATTTGTAGCCAGTTTGGTTTGAAAAACAAATCTGTTTACTCGTCATGAAACTCATTTTGTTCAAATGCTCCTTGGGAAATTGGCTTCATTTATAAGGTAAAAGACCCCAGAGGAATCACACATTCAGCATGTAAATTTTTCAAATTGGGCAAAATAAGGCATGATATCTTTGGCATACATTTACATGTCGTTAACTCTAATCACAGAATTTATATTAATCCCCGTTTTCCGAGAGGCAGAACCACGTCTTGTTTTTGTCTAAATCCGTAAAAAATGGAAGTGGTTTTGGTTTTTAATAATTTACTGAATAAATTCAAGCTGTTTAGGAAATGGAAATTAAGAATTGCTATAAATATACCAGAGTCGGTGTTTTCTATTTCATATTGTGTTCATCTTATGCATATTTTAAGCCTCAATTACTCTAGGGATAGTGATGACCGGCCAGTGGTGAGCCATAGTTATTACAATGTCTTTATTCATGAACGGTATTAAATTGGTCTGGATTATGGGTAACTATAACGTGCAGCCCGTGATCCCTGTTCAAATTAAGTCATTTCGGGGGTGGTACATCATAAGTTTTTAGACGAGCAAATTTCAGTCTTGTTTTCATGAAACAAATATATTTAAAGCTTCACATGTTTTTCTTATTAAAGATTACAATGCATTGTGTTATGTTTGGATACATTTTCATATGCCTTCCCAAGTTACAAACGTAATGGTGGTTGCTTGCTGACTAACTTAGTATAAACAAAGTCATCGTTTTATAAAATAAAACAAAATTGGAAAATTCCAGGTGATTTGTGAGCTTATAATCGATGGGACAATTCCTTATCAATTGTACCATCCCTTAAAAAAGATACTTCAATACAATAAGAACCCGAATGTGCATCTAAATCAAGGTTCTGTCATCGTGGGGTTTTTTCCCTCCGATTTTTAGTGTTGACAAAGGCTGGGACGAGAAAAAAAAAGGTTCAGCCATTTGTAAACTATGGATGAATCTTTCATGCATTGACCAATATTACTGCACTCGGATAAAGGTGTTATGAAGAGTTCAAGTGTGGTTTCCTTTAATTCGAAATAAGCCAGGATTCAATGGACCGTGGTACTGATGACGTCACATTTTGTTCACCTCTTTGCAGAAGAATGGGGAAATACTGCGTCTCTGCTCAACTGTCAGAAATGCAGTACCCAGTTGTAGCACTTTATGAGCAATACAGTGACGTCATCGGTACAAGGGTCTATATAAAGTTCGATGTTTTGAGATTTGAGCAGAAAATGTGTTCAAATGAGTACTACAATTGAACAAAAAAGTCTGTGCCTTTATTTCCATTAAAGCCACAGATTATTTGTACAGTAATACTTATACCCAACCTCGTCCCCAAGGTGTGTCGAGCAGTACGAGGTTGACCGCTCTCTCACCCTGGTATTGGATCATTTGCATATCATTTTTTTGGATACGTATGCAAATTAGAATATTCTGGCTGTGAATATGGTAAATACTGAGTGAGTACAACTTAACATGTTCACGTTAGACTTTTGTACACCAGTCGTTGTGCAGTCAGGGTCCAAGTAAGGAGTTTCCCTCCCAGGGTTTACTATTGTAAACATGGTTGGAAATAAAGTAAACCATGGGGACGAGGTTGACTTATACCTCCATGCAGTATTATTGAACTTAAAATGCATTACTTTTTAGAGTACATGTAATTCCTAACTAAACACTGCCAGGGTGTTTGTTTTTGGTTTATTAAAGAAATAAATTATGTCTGTCATGAATGATTTAACAGGCTTACTGGCTTATCCTACGGTTTGTTATTTATCTGTTCCAATAACTGTGTGAATTAATCTTTAAGTGAAGTTGTACATAGTGTGTATAATTATACTTCATAACGGATAAATAATATGTACTTTATAACCACTAATAGTATATGCATAAAGCATATGTTAATATCTGAACATACAATAACAAGACTAATGCATTTGGCGTCGACAAAATACATTCTTTTCGCTCACAAACATTGGTGTGTACTTTTTGATGATTTCTTTTCTGTCAAAGGAATCGATCCATAATACATTAGCTAAATTATATTTTACAATTTTCTGTAGAATATTAAATGCTTCAATCGCAATATTGTATAGTTTCGTTCATTTCGATCATTGAGAAAAAGATGTTACTTTCCTCTGGACTTAATTTTGTCATCATCAAGTACTTAACAGCAACTGTTGCATCATATTTTATTTGGTGTGTGATTACCGGTACACTTTGTTGGCTTGATTCCAAACGGTTTTTTGGGGTGTGAATTTTGTTTGCAGACAATTCCTGTGGTTGTAATTTTACCAGAGCCAATCAACACAAAAGCTACTGTGTTCACATTGATTGATTTGAACTATATTTTATTTTTGTCCTTTTCTGCAAATTTCTGCACATTGTGTTTCCAGTAAGTTTTTACTCACCATTACGTAGGCTATGTATGCATGTCTTGACTGTCAGAGGAATTGTAAAAAAAAAAAAATCAGATTAATCGATACAAGTTGTTGTTTCTTGTTGTTATTTTAGTGCACGGCTGAGATGGGGTGGGTGGTGTCAAACAGTCTATGTTTTAGTGCTTTGCTATTGTAATGTACTCCAATGTATTTTCCTTTTACTTTGCGAACTAGCACGGTCCGCCATTTTGTGGAGTCAAACATTTGGCTCTACAAAAAGTAAAAAGGAAATCACGCAATTTCGAGGCATATTTTGTGTGGATCATTGTATTCTACTTTTAAAACATCTTTCTAACCATATGCATTTTATAACAAACGGTTACAAACGCTTTTCATAGACCAACTCGCCCGATCCAAGGCAATGTGTCCCTTTGAAGTTAGGGTCATAAATTAGTTGTTGTCAACATAATGCTGATTTATAGACCAAATTGACACATGTGAAAGTTTTTGCTAAATACAGTGTAAAAAAGAGCTGTCTTTATATTTTTATCAAGAAAGTCGAATCCATCCGCATACTATATTACAACGGGTACCAACTGTCTTCTGTGGCCGCCGCATTCACAAACGGACACATACGGAAATTTGAATCTCCACATCTCGCCTGATCTTTTTGACATATTTACTTGCTTACTTACTTACATAGGATTGATGGGTGCAATTTTTAGGGTCAAAGCCTTTTAATACCCCATATCCATTTTCTTTCCAGCTCGTCAAATTTTCTATGAACTTGTTTGTTGTTTTAATATTGACCACATGTTCTGGCAGATGTGTTCCACAACTCAACACCCCGTTGGGAGAAGAAGTTTTTCCTAAAATTTAGTCCCTTATGGAGCTGTTTCTTGAAAAGTTTGAAGTTGTGTTCCCTTTTGCTTGTGTTGTGTGACATTGTGAAAAGCTCTTCTGGTTTGATATCTTCTATTTAAAATCTTGAAGACCTCAATCAAATCACCTCTCATTCTTCTAACCTCCAATGGGTACAGGCTCAACTCTTCAAGTCTTTCTTGGTAGGGTTTGTCTTGTGGGATTGGGACCAGCTTTGTGGCTCTCCTTTGTACCTTTTCTATCGATTTCTGTGTAATCAACGGGGGCACTTCAGACGAAACAATTTTGGAGGATGCTTCCCCCCCCTGTTTCTTTGTTTATCATGCTTCAATCAGTGCTGAATAACAGACTGTTATGTGGCGCCCAAAGTCGATATTTTATGCACATTCAGAGCCATGATACCGAATTGGTTCGGACCACCTTTTGGTACCCGTGCTTGGCTGAACGAAAGAATGTTTTTTTTTATGCATCAATGATTCGCAACTGAGCTGCACCCATTTACAATTCCTAACAATGTCAACAACGATCTTCGGCTTCCCATCCCCTATTATCATTCGTGAAGGCCCGTGCAGTTCCAAGCAAAATGCAAATTAACAGGACAAACAAAAATGAACCATTATGTTAGATGCAGCCACAATCATACCATAGAGTGATTATACACATTGTATTTGATTACATCACCATCGGACGGCGACAGACAGATAGATATTGAAGTAAAAGCTGCAAACTTTTGAATGGATTTGTCTTCGATCACAAAGAACGATTAGACTATAATTTTTAGTATCGAGGTATAACAACAGCTGGCACGGAGCTCAGTGTCAAACTGTAACGAAAGGAAACAAAATGGCATGCCGAAGTCTACACTTATGGAAATGGACCGTCATGATTTACGGTTTATCCTTGGAAGTTTCTTGTAATCGTAACTCATGCTACAGGGAAAATTACCAAGTGTCCAGTGCCTTTAAAGAAATCATTAGTTTCTTCTGCTCGTTCACTGTTGTGTGTTTCATAATTAGTTGCTACATATACATGGTGGAATTGTTCGTAATCCGGTTGGTCTATAATATGTAGTTACGTCACATAATATCCTCAAAGTAACCCAAATACCACTTTTCAGTTGTATTTTTTAAGACTAAAAATATATAATTGAAGGTATCTATTTTTAAAGATAAATCCATAGCTTCTTCCGCAAACCTTAAAGCACAACTCGTTCAATGTGTTCCCTATTGGTACAGTATATAAATGAATGGTTCGTAGTATCCCGGTTGGCATAGTTACGTCAAATTTAACATGACTTGAAAACTACTATACCAATTGGCAGTCACTGTCTACACGCGGTCTATTGAATGAAAAATAAACATCATTTTAAATTATGCATTCATTAGAACTGTCTGGTTTGAGAAGCACGTTTAATCAAGGCAAATGAAATTGGCGTTCCCGCTTTTTACAAAGGCTGCAAACGGGGACAAAAAGACAAAAGATGAACGGAAATTAGGCCTGTATACTGTATGCACTGACGTCATCACACCGCAATCTTGGAGGTAAAACGATGACGAAACTATGGAAAACGCTCATCTTTGTTGGTGCGAGTGGCTCTGATCACAAGATGGGTCAATGGTCAACCTTCTTTTGACCTCGTAGCTGAGGGCGCCCTACTCAAATGACGTCAAATGCATGATAAGGTCATTATGAGCTGTTGCAAACTGCTTTCCAGCAGAAATGACGTATGGTGATAATATACAAATGCAAAAACAAATTTAATGGCCTGACGTTTCGACCCTATTATAGCAGAGTCTTTCTTAAAAGCTTTTATAAAAGATGGCAGTATTTTGGCCGTCCGTTTCAATACAAACATAAGACATAACATCAAAGTTTAGTATAACTGTTTTTCCCCACCGTCAAAAACAATAAAAATTGCATCCATTCTATCGGTTCCATCTGGCTTATAAAAAAATGAATTAAGGATCGACCCAATAGAAAAGTTAACCCTTAAAAACAACAACAGAAAAAAACGAAAAAACCCCCACAAAAAACAGAAAAACAAACAAAAATCTGCATCTTTCTCCAGTGTACATAAAATATTTTACAAAGGAGTACATAAAATGTGTTGCCATTCCGTTGTTTTAATTTCTACTAAATAATCAATTCAAAACAAAAAATAATTAGTTAACAGATATATATATACATGACTACATTACACTAGCAATGACATACGTCTACTTTGTTGTTTGATTTCCTTTTCATATTCCTGTATACAAAATTAACTTAAATTAACACAACTTTAATTTGACCAGTCAAGTTCTTGTTAATTAAGACCTCAATAACACACTTGACATTGGAGATTTACCTTATATATTACCTTTAAAAAACAATCAAATCAAAGCATCAAATTTACATTACAAAGAGTTTTGTACTTAAAAAATCTTTACAAATTCAACAACATTTGGATCTTGACATCTTGGATTTGCAATACCCCTTAAGTATCAAATGTTGACTAATAAAATACTTCTCATAAATTTTCTCTACACTGACTTTGGATTGTTCAAATCCTTTCCATTTACATAAATATAAACTATCGCAAATAGCTGAACTTATGTTCCATTCTTTAACCGGTATTTCGTCTTACCCCCAGTACAGAAAACTTAATTGTATCTTATCATTCACACACGTTTCAATCTCTCAAGACTATAAAATGCAATGCAAACTGAGAAAATTGTTCCGATTTTTCCCCAAGTCTGGAGAACATGTCGGCTCAATCAAACTAAAAAGCATTTCTTTTTAGAAAAAGTATACAAAATGATTTTCTTTAATTTGCTATTTGAAGGAAACTGGTTGACTGTAACAATCTATAGGGAATTTCACTTGAACACCATTGATCTGAACCCAATCTCATCGAGCTGCTCCAAGGACAACAAATAAGCAAAGCACATAACAAAGGTGCTTACCAGAATAAGGTTACCAGCCAAACAAGTAATGTTGTAGGTGTCTATGGCTGGTTTCCTGCCAATATTATTTGCTGAGCAGAAATGTGTTAAGTAACATAATCTGCTTAAAGCAGCTCTATGATTATTGGCTCTGTTGTTACTTAGTCTCAATACATTCCCTCAACGTTTCAATGCATCCAAACCTTATCCAACCCACTATAGACCTAGATGCATAATTAATGAGCTATAATAATGTACAATCATGTGTGTTTTGAAGAAAGAACATACGAACCCTTGACTGCAAGCTTTTTATAAATGTTCTACCTCCTTGGCTTTACTCAATATTATGATCCAAAAGTGGGTCAAGTGAAATTGCAAACAGAAGGCCATCTTACAATATACTGTCCAGCATTGTATCCACATAAACCTAACTCACTCTAGTTATTTAAACCTCTGCAATCTTAGTCACAACTAATGAATGTAAACATGAAGCTATTCATTCCATAACAAACAAACCCGTCATTTCAATCCATATTTTGACGATTTATAGACTGTTATCATAGTGCAGCCATCTTGTCCCTTTCTTCTATTCAAACCAATGTAACCAAAGTGAGGCTTACAGAAAAAATAGTCTGAACCCCTTTTTACAAATTGAGAATTCAAACTATCAGCATCATTGCGTGTACAGGGAATCTGACGATGGTGGCTGCAGTGTGATATAGAGGTCTATATAGAACCAAACAGTCACCGTCTTTATTAATACTTGAATCAATGGAATGATTGAGACCGAGATAATTGGTTACCTTTGAAAATTAAATGACCCTGCGTGTAATTGAAATACACATCACCGATATACTCAGACTTATAGCCAGTTTATTAAAAGAAATGGTCTTGGTGTAGGCTGGTCCCAGTGTTGAAAGTGGAGCCAATCACGAGCACCAGACTATATCCGTGTTCGCAGTGTGGCTGCGGCTTGATCGCATTAAGGCCATGTCTGAATTAATGGCTTCAGCAGTGGCTACTGGCTACTGGCTACGGCCGGAATGCAGAAAAAACTCCTATTCTCTCAATTTGTCATTGCAGCCAACGGCCCTAGCCATAGCCGTAGTCGCTTGATTCCACCAGGGTCTAAGCATGCGTTGAAGCATAGGAGGCCCACAGCAACGCCCTAAGCAATACCCGCAGTACAACAATGGACACAGCCTGATATTACCCATGCACTTGTGTGACTTTGGCTATGGCCGAGGTCATTGAATTCAACAGCCACATTAACGAGTAGGCATTTTACAGTGATCAACAAGTTGTTGCCACTGTCAAAGTTGTTGATTCAGGCACAAGGCCATTTCTGAATTGGTGACAAATGGCAAGGTAAGCCATAACCTAGCCATAGCTTTTACAAACACGGCCCTTATAACTAGTAAATGGTTGTTATATAGTGTACAAATAACCCAGAGATAACCCGGGTATAAAACATAACCCATGACTGTAATCCAAGTGAAACACAAATAATTGCAATACAAGTATGACAAACATTTATAACTTGGACACGGAAAGCAGGCAATTTCGATCATGAACGCAAATTTCCTTGGCACAAAAATGTACACTGCCAAAGTTACCAGCCGAAATGCTACCAAGTATATATATCTCTACTGTCAATGGATGTTTGTGGTTGGTTCCCAACTATTATAAGAAGTTTGTTGAGCTATCAACTTTCATTTGTGTACAAGCACTGACCACCATTTGGTATCACACACAATTTTAACTGGGTTGGCACAAATTTGCCCCATTTTACATCAGCCATTTAAAAACCCTCTTTTTTTATGAAGAAAGTGTGTACTTTTTATTTTGTGCATAGCACAAGTGAATAGCCAGCGACATGGGTAATTTGATAGTTTTATTGTATCATGATAAATTGTATTTTTTGCAATGAAGACAACCCAGTACTTTTGCCACCCACTGGTTTATCGTTGCAAAAAGAAATGTCTCTTTCTGCTTTAGCACTTCTTTTGAAATTGGTACCACTGTATCACAGACGAGTAAGATATTGTGGGGGGTTGTGAGTTTTAGATTCACTTGGCCAAAGCTGAATGAATAGCAGGATTTTATCCAAAGTTTCAATTTAAAGATATAGGCCCTTTTTCGAAACGACGGGACGTGCTTGGGCTCCATCAGTTATTTAGAAGATGTGCGCTTTCCTTACGAGTCTTAATCGGGCGGACGGATTCCAAGATGGAGCCCAAGATGTGGTTTCAAAAAGGGGCGTAGAACTCTTACCTTAATGGAAAGAGCCCATCTTATAAGTGAGTAATGAACGGTGTGCATTTCCATCGACTCACATAACAAAACAAAGTATTACAACAAACTGTAACTTTGTGCTGTGCACGAATTGATATTTACTTATTAATTATGAAATGTACCTTCGATCCATTTGCATTTACCGCTTCATTAGTAAATTATGTGTACATTGTAGTTATGTGCTCTTTAATACATTGTAACCCACTCCAATAAGAATAATAACGGGGGTGAAAGGTTGAAGGAGAGGTGGCCTCATTACACCTGCCACTCACCCACACTAAACAAACCAGAATGTCTGTCAATTGTTATAGACGTTAACAAACAAGAATAAATACACAAACAAATTTATCCATACAATTCCTTACAAAAATAAATTTACAGCAATTTTAAAAACGGGTCTTGATTACACTGGGTTTCACCTGTACAAAGCTTTCCATTAATTACTCATTTTTTGTTGTTATGAAAACCCCCTAACCGAACCTTAACAAGCCCAACCTTAAGAAATCATAAGAAACAAAATGTAATAAGTTGACAACACGCCTTCAGGACACGATCTAATAAAAACCAAGCTGAAGACATCGCTCTGCTAAGCAAGTATTTCCAGGGCACCAATCAACAGCAATGTACATTGTGTTGAGTCTTGGCTGGTAACCTGCTTCTACTAAGCATTATTCGTATGTCTCTGTGTATGTAGTGGCTTTATGAATATACATCAGCACACGATATGAATATTAATCATAAACAGAACCAAATCTTGCATTATTCATGAAGATCAGAGGCAGACAGATTTTTTTTTTAGAAGAAAACGAAAACCAAACACGAGGAAGATGTAGCATCATCTTATGGGTGGATTTATGGTGAAATAAGTATCAAGCCCAAACAAATACATTCAGTAGAATTCAACTAAACGCAATCAAGAAGAATACGTCAACTGGGTTATTTACTAGTGTATTGAACAAGCATGGAGCTAATTGGCTAAACTTCAATCTCGTAAACCAATTGTTCGTCATGTTTCAACCGGAGCATTAAAGCATTTTAGCACTTGCATGGATGTGAATGCTGAACCAAAATACTGGCCGGATGAAGAGCTATCGATGAGGTTGACTCAAACACAGGTCTGTGTACAGTTCCATTCCAACTGCAGACATCTCTACTCTCCCAAATACAATTGAATACCGCCCCAATTTCCAAATATGGAAAACCGTCTTCTGAAGAAGATTTTTGCCTCATGAAACACACACACAGTATTAAAATACCCTTTGTAATGTTACAAAATGTAGGGCAAAGCCAAAACAAAAATACTGCTTTAGAAATATCAGTAATGATTAAGTAACAAGTATTAAGTTAATGTTGCGTATATCAGGGTATTAATGTTACTCCTAATCATTGTTAGATATGTTCTGATGGGGTATTCCTGTAATGTTGACTATACAGCCAAGTTTCGTAAGGTCATTAAGCAGAAAATAAATGCATAAAGATTGTAATTGCTTCGCACGAGTAACTAGGGAACCAGTCACAAACAACGCACATCACATACTACTTTGGTTGGTAACCTGTTTCTGCTAAGCAAGACTTTTCTGTGCGTAAAAGATTTATGAAGTTGGGCCCAGAACTTTATCATGCAGCTATCATCCTCGCCATGTTTCCCGTGTTCATTTACATAAATGACTACTGAGTCTCACTGTACAGACAAGGGGTCAGACTATTTTTCCCTCTGAGCCTCGGATTGGTTGAGTTGCTTTAAATTGGAGAAAAAACAAAATGGCCACACCATGACGAGGGCCAGACTGACGAGGGCGTAAAGAAGACTGCCTGCAGCAAAAGTGAATCCAAACCTCAGCTTGGGCTCGGTCTCGGTCTCCAGTTGGAGCAGGTGGTTCGAACATCAGACGGAGCCTGGAGCCGGAGCCGGAGCCAGAGCCAGAGCCCAAGCCGAGGTTCGAGAAAGGCCCCTGGAGTGGGACAAAACAGGGTTTTAACATTTGTATCTTCCTCTACTGCAGTCTGGCCTCATACTCAGCATCCATCCTGGGTCTAATTTAATTGAGTTAATGTAAGCACAAACCTAAGGCCGTGTCAAAATTGGCAGCTACAGCTATGGCTAGATTTCAACGTCATCATGCATTGAAGAATAGGACGTCCTTAGCAACAGCCGTAGCCGTAGCTGTAGTAGCCATTTTGGATGCGGCCTTAGCTACATACAAAACAAATGTGCTTACCGCTAAAAGGTTACCAACCAAAAACACTGTGTTGTATGCACCAATCGTAACTGGTTTCATGCTACATTTTGCTTAGCTTCAAATCGTTAAGCAACATTTGCTGCTCAAGCATCTTAACGAAATTGGGTCCTAGCCTCACTCACATCTTGCCCCCTGGGTGGAATTGTTCTGAAAGGGGAATGTTATTGATGAAAAGAGGACATTATTTGAGACATTTAAGGGCTGCATATTTACAGGACTGGTATCCTGCCCTACATCCTGATGAAGATGTTGAAAGGCTCTGGGGGTGTACCGGTCGAAGGATTTTACGAGTTCTCAAGTACTGTGTTTCAGCTCATGAGAGTGACTTTGCTGACGGTAATACCACTCAGCCAGGTCAAAGGGTATAAACTCTCCAAACAGGGCTTTCTACTTGGTGTACTCTCAAACACCCGAGTCTTGAGTTTGTAATTTTTCATATTGAGCTTTGAGTCTTGAGTATGTATTTTTTTTCATATTCTAACAGTAACTCTGGAGACTGTACGCAGCGTTAGAAATTTATTTGGTAAATATGCTACCTTTAAGTCCCAAATGTTCTTCATGTACACAAACCATGACAGACTAGACTACTGGCTAAATGCATTAGCTACTCTGTGTGCAAATGTAATGTAATGTACATAGCTGCAACACTCTCTTAAACTGTCTGTACACTGATGTCCTGATAATCTGACATTGAGTATATATACAGGAAATTAAATTATTGATTCAAAATATCCACTCCATACTGGTGTCTACTTGTAGAAAATAAGGTCTGTTAACATACATCAAAATTCCAAAATAAAAACAACCAATCTTAACTCTCCGTCTTTTGTTCTTTTAGTAAGCAATCAAACACCTTTTTATTTTGTTTAAGTGTGTGTGTGCGTGTGTGTGTGGGTAGGTATCCACATTCAAACCGTGGACCTATAACAAAAGGGATAATAGGTCCACGGTTGCTATCACAAAGGAAATCATTGTGGTCCACGGTTGCTAACACAAAGAGTTGAACAAAGGAGGGTCCACGATTGCCGGTGTTTACACACGTGTGTGTGTGTGTAGTAATCGCGTACAACATTCAGCGCCTCTTCAATGTGTATCCAACAAATCTATTGATACACAATTTTTTGTTTCACGCATGAAACAGTCACTACATCAACATCAAATTGTACTGACCAATTCAAATGCATATTTGGTTCTCTCCTTAAATAATATAGTCATGACATACAGTGCAATAAGTGCAACATATACACAACTACACCACACACAGGCACAAGCAAAGACCCAACAAAACAACTCAATGCTGAATACTATACAAAGAATGAATGTTTATGAGAGAAATGGTGAGTATATCGGGTTGAAATATGGAATGTTCCATTCAACGAGGCGAAAGTGACTGGAAAATTCCATCTTTCAACAAATGAAAATATTCTCCCCCATTGCACGAATGCAAAACATTAATTATTTGTTTTACATAACATCCAGGTTGATCTTTTCTCATTTGATTGGAAGATAAAACTGTCAAAACAATTTACTGGCATCCGCTAGGAGGGAGTTTTTCAATGCTTTGTATAACACACGGTGTGGTCTAGCGTGTAATAGTGAAAAAGGATGGGATGAAAATGCACGGTGAATACTACCAAAATGCACGGTTTATAACCTAGTCCATGCAATGGTTTGATGAATGAATACCACATGACCAACTATCCTCCAATCAAATGACAAGGATCTAATTGGGTGTTACATAACTCTGGCCAAACAACAGTGATAGAATGTGCAAATCTTGAGTGTATTTGAAAATCCCGGGACACCTTGGCTCACCACAGTTCCCAATACATTCCTTTAACGTGTGAAGAAAACTAAAATTGCGCATGATAACTGCGCGCACTGTCGAATACGCACAAACAAAACTTTCACAGTCTATTCAAATCTCTCCCAAACAAAATAACGACAAACAACAAAGTACAACGTAAAAAAACGTTCTGAAAATGTCCTGAAACTCGCGCCATATGCAATAAATAGAACATGAATCCCAGCTCAGGGTTATATCACGTTAGGAATTCATGATAAATTTTGATGAATTTGTTTGTGCCTGGAATTGTGTTTTACATAAACACGGTGATTGGAATATTTGTCATTTATTTACAATTTACACAAAGATTTTTGTAGATGTGTTATCTGACTACTATTTATCTCTCTTGACATCATACAATAATAGCCTCGTAGGAAATTACTATAAACTACATGTTTTACAGATGAAACTTGAAAAAATGAGTAATTTGAAGATAGTGTACAGCATCGGCGATGATGGTTAAAGGGATTGTATACGTTTGGTAATTGGAACCCACTGTTTGTTTCAATCCAATATAGTTGTAGATATACAATAATACTAACCTGTGAAAATTTCATTTCATAAGGTGGTAGCATTTTTGAGATATTGCCGAAAATCTGGAGCGGTTATGTCCACACAGGAAGAATAATCTGCAATTGGAATACACAATCTGGGAAATGTTACTGTTACTGTTAGTAACACTTCTCAGATTCAAATTTTTGGGGATAAAAAGTGATATCTTTTTCCATAACTACATTCCTTCTAAGTGAAAAGTTTTCGCAAAATGCATTATACTATCCAAAGCTGCTGCACTTCTTACGAAGTAAGTTTTTATTGCCATTAATTTTCAGAGTCATTACCAAACGTATACAGACCCTACTTCCTGTACTAAAACATTGTATCCTAACTCAATTAACTATCAAGATGCATGTATAGCTCCAGCCAGCGCATCTAACTTCCCACTTCAAGGCTGGAGAATAACGCCAGATAAACGTCCTTTAGAACCTGCTGGTTGCCTGCCAGATGTACCTTTGACCTTGCATGCCCTTTTAACTTCAAGCAAACTTGAGTCCTCGATTCTAATTGGTCGATCCATGGCTTGTAAAACATAAGATCAACAAAGATCTGTATTTCTCTGTTGCACACTGGGTATAACGGTGTCTCTGAAAAGGTACCCATCATGTCAGCCACGCAAACATACACCGACCCCACATGATTGCCCACCCCGGCAGACAAGGGTCACCCACACCTACGTTGTATCAATCCAATAACAAGTCAAAGTTGCAGCCGTTTGGCTGTTGGTAACAGCATTTTTTTTCCGTTTTTGGAAAAATGAAATGCAGTTTGACATTTTCTTTTCCAATCCAAAGGGAAATTTAGTTCAGGATTACCCTTCCAAGATAAAAACCGAGTATTTTTCCCTTCTCTACTAATGATTACAATGTTTCACTTGATTTTAACTGACATGTAGGGTGTGACTTGGGCCGTATTATCACTCCACATTTTAAGTACAAGTCTTTAAAATTATCCAATGCTGTACACTATCTTTTATAAACGTGTGCTCAACTAAAGAACTGATTTGCATTTTTGTACCATCACTTGGCTAAAATTGATTGTTTCTTAAATTAAATACTTACAGAAAAACTGACCGCAGAAAACGCAGCAGACATTTTGAAGAAAAAAAAACGTTCAAAGTGAGGTCTGCATGTTTGCATAAAAATGATTCACACTTTTTTCCCAGACACTAAAATGTTATTTGTATACACGGTGCAGATTTGTAGATGATGTTTTCCATTTTCTACTAGTGAGCCAGTTTGTTTAAGCTCACATATCATTATTGGGAACTATTTTGTAAGTATGAACGAGGGGGGGGGGCTCTAGAAACAAAGAGCAGATTCATAACAACATTTCCATGTTTCATAATAAATTCACCTGGCTCGTAGATTACCTAGAATTGATTAGGTCAAATAGAAAACGTGTTTCTGCTAATACTGTTTCAATATCTCTAAGACTTGGCCTCCGAGGAATTCAAATCCACAGATGAAGTTGTTTTGATCAATATCGTTGAAGATTAACTGTAAATTAGCCGTAGGCTCTTCAATAAAATGGTAACTAAACTCAACAGTGCCGTGAACAAAATTACTTCAATTGACAACCGATCCAGTGGGAGACGTCTTGTTGACACAAGAGAAGTTGTTTTTGCCATTTTGGAGATAGAGAGTCAGTTGACTTGGCCGTAGAAGAGAGAGAGCGAGAGAGAGTAGGGAGTGAGTGAACAAGAAGAGAACAAACCGAGACAAACATGACGAGGAAACCCTAGCTTCATCACACAAGTACACAGCAGTTACTCTCTTCTGTCTTCCCTCGGTTTCTCTGTCCTGCAGCGTAGAAATAAAAACAAAACAAAATCAAATCGAGAATTAGAAGCTAATAACAAAATGGCTGTCACTCAAAGTCTCCAATTAAATCAATGGAATTCTTTCCCCGACTCCAAGATGCTACTTTTCAGCTTAAAAATTATAATACCCTGTGATAAAAATAATCAGTAAGTATTCCTTCACGTTATTAGAGAGGTTTTGCAAGGCTACGGAGACATAATTACGGATACGTCAACACTTTGTATGTTCACGTGACACAAAACCTTGGCTTCTGTGTTTTGCCTGCACGTTGACAACAGATATGGTAGCTCAGACACATTCGTTAAAAAAAACAGATACCATTTTACTGATTTTAGTTGCACTTTTGCCCAAGGTTAAAAATCATTTTCCTGGTATTGCTTTTAAAGGTGTCATTCATGATATAGATATAAATGTGTTAATCATTTGTAAGCAAAATATGGGGAAAATGCAGTGTTAACGGGGGTCTGTATTTTGCCGTGCTTGGTGGAAACTTTCTCTACATGCGTTTAACATGTGGGAACGAACAGTTAAACAAAAATGCTATTCAATCAAATTCTCCAATGTAACAAGAACCTTCCTTTTTTAGATTTGTTTTGCTCGAAACACCAATGCCAATGTGTGTCTATACTTTTGCCGCATCTAACGTGAACGAATACGTATTACGATTATTGTATCTGTACAGAAAACCTCTCTATATAGACACAGTTGTTTGGGTTTTTTCAAGATATTATGCACAGCGAGGTATTAGTAATCAAATGAAAAACACTAGACTGCCGGACTTCTAGCAGTGAGTTTACTGACCAGACACTAAATTCACTGGCCTCGGGCCTGTGGTCCAGTGTAAATTCGAGCTCTGCTATAATGCAAGTATTTCTCACCAATCCAAGCGTGCAAGTGCTGCACGCCGCGCCGCCATTGCTGGGACGCTGGTAGCGCATGGTTTTGTACACAAAGACATGGACAAAGCGCGGGGTTTTTAATTTGGTATGAGAATTAAATGTCTTTCTCAACGATTTACAGAATTTCCCTGACAGGACAGCATAACATAACAATGTATAGAACACTGAACATGGATATCTGCAATTAAACAGAAACTGAATCCTGAAAGCGGTACAGACAATAGGTGAGTTTTAGTGTGATCTACACGGAAACTCCACTGTCTGGTATAAAATGTGTTACATCAGCAAGGTTTTTTTTGACAGAATTTCAGTGTTCACTTCCTGTTTAGTTTCAAATACTCAACAAGTATATTCTATTGTTATTTGGTTTTTACCCGTACACCGATGAGGTATATTCTAGTTCTACATCATTTTGTAAAGCTGTCCTGACAGGGAATATTGTGTAAATTGTTGAAAAAGACACTTAAAGGCACTGAACACGTTTGGTAATTGTCAAAGACCAGTATTCTCACTTGGTGTATCCCAACATATGCATAAAATAACAAGACTGTGAAAATTTGGGCTCAATTGGTCATTGAAGTTGCAAGAAAATGATGAAAGAAAAAACACCCTTGTTGTACAAATTTGTGTGCTTTCAGATAGAAAGGCTTCTTGCAAGAAGTCTTTTATTATTTTAGTGAGAAATTACCTCTTTCTCAAAAACTACGTTACTTCAGAGGGAGTCGTTTCTCACAATGTTTTATACTATCAACAGCTCTCCGTTGCTCGTTACCAAGTAAGTTTTTATGCTAATATACATTTTGAGTAATTACCAAACGTGTACAGTGCCTTTAATTAAAATAACAAGTTTTAAAAAAATCTTTGTGTACAAAAACATTGCACTGCAAGCATCCCAGCAATGGCGGTGCAGCCAGCAGCACTTGCGCGTACGGGCTAAAAAAGATTGGTCTATAGAACATTTTAGACATCTTTCTTATCACATTGATATCATGTCTGCGCTTCGGTTGTCTTCACTTTTTAATCCCAGTTCACTATTTCAAAAAAGTGCCCGATCTTAGCTTGAGGCGACGTCACATCAGTAATCTAAAAGTTGACTTATTATGAAAGAGGTATTGTTATGAGACATGTCCTGCTGAGTAAGATTTCAATCAGATTTGAGGTCATTTTCAAGATAATTTTGTTTAAATATGATCCAACTATTCATATTCAATTGCTACGAACTGATTCCATCGAGGTTAAACAAGCAAGCTTTGTACTTGTTTAACTTTGAGAAAATTAATTTCAAACCAATTTGTTGCATAACACAGACATCACTTGTTTGATTAACAACAGATGCGACAAAAACCATCTAGCGTAAATTTACGAGCTATGGTGTACACAACGTTCATGATCAACATTGATACGACTATTTGACAATGAGTATTTGCAAGTTATGCAACATGCGTTTCTCATGTTATGATGAGCCATTGAGATAACAAGGGGTCCTTGAGTAAGCATGGTACAAGTTGACATAAACTGCTTATGTCTGCCTGTTATCGGAGCAATGAGTAAAATTCTAAGTTTGATTATGTCTTCCAGAGTGTAGTCCTTGAGGTGAGTTTTGGAGAATGAAATTTTTCAACATACTTTTATTGATTTCTAATCGACAACGGGGCATTTCAGACGAAATAATTTTGCAGGATGCTTACCATCTTTTACGAGTAGGCTTTTGGATAGAAATCACATAATTTTTTCCCTGGGTCTTCACCAAAGTATGACCCTACCTTGAAACATCAAACAGTTGGCAGGGTTCTACCCATGCAAAAGCTAGCGTATCGGGCCGATACGCGCGATTTGCATGCCGATGTGCGCACATTTCAGCAGATACACACACAAAATGTTTTTAATCTTATTATTATTTTAATTTTTTTCCCACAAAAAACATCAAGAGAAATCCATCTATAGGCCTATAGAATGCTCCAGATTGCACAGTAGGTCTTTTAAAACCAAGATAAACACAAAGTAGAAAAAATTCCAAAAACCTTGTTTCAATTCAGCGTGCTTCGGCCAAACTTTACAAATTTGGGTCCAGAATGCCCCCAGTTTTAAGAAAAAATCTGGGGAGAACCCTTGTTGGGAAACAACAATGACACTGCACCCTGCAGCTACATAGAAATACTATGACATAAAACTATTGTTGACTCTGGGAGACTATGGCATGATAAGAGACTATTACAATCATTATTATTATTATACATTTCTGGTAATGAGACCAAGGATGCCTCATAAGTGCACTTAATTCACTGTAGCTCGCAAGCTTGAGGAAACCTTGAAATAAGGGTGCTGGTTTAATGTGAACCAGAACACTGTGGTTAACCACTACTCTTCTGTGATAAGTGTTCAGGGGCTCTTTAACGTGCACTACCTATCCTAGTACATGGGACCTACATGTTTGGCTTAATGGCCGATCCGAAGGACAAAGCAATTATGGTAAAGTATCTTGCTCAAGGGACACAACAAGTGCCACAACCAGGACTCAAACCCACACACTGCTGATCACAAACACCAGAGTCCGGGGTGCTCTAAACCGCCCGCCCGGACACGCAGCCACAAAACTATTGTTGACTCTGGGAGATTCTCTGGGATGATAAGAGTCTATTGAGTAATATGTAAACATTGGAAAATTACCAGAGGTCTCTCTGCCGCCATGACAGTTTTTATAAACGAACAATAATCCATCCAACACAAGATATTTCTTAACATTTTCATATTTATACGTTACTTTATTTAATTCTTGCTTTAAGACTATATGGAATTTTATTCTGTTTGTGATGTTTTACCATTTTCACTTCTTCCTGATTTGATACATGCGAATTGCGTGCCGACGATACGTCCCCCCCAAAAACCCAATATAATATTTGTTTTTCTTTTTTCAACAAAAACATCAAGATAAAATCATTTAAAATGCTCCAAATTGCACAGTAGGGCTTTGAAAACCAAAGATAAACATCGAGAAGAAAACATTCCGATGACCTCGTTTCAATTCAGCACTCTTTGGCCAAACTTCCAAAATTTGGGTCCAGAATGCCCCCAAGTTTTAAAAAATCCTGGGGAGAACTCTGATTGTACATACTGCACATCAACTGAACCAAGGCGGGGTTGACATTGCCCATTTGACTACAAAATTGTGTTACTTAAGCTGCAAAAATGGGATTCAAGAGACATCCCTAGCCCGGTTCTTATTATTATCAGCTAACATATTTTTGATGGCATTCGGAACAGATCACAAGGTCACATTGTCATAGCTTCTGTAAATAGATTACCATGGTAACAAGATTTACATTTCAATGAAAGAAAGGCTCATTGCCCAGTGGCTGCATGGCACTGATTGGTGCCAACATTATGCTAATTAGAGTCAATGTAATCAATATGCACCACATCACACTTCTTAAAAACCTCAATAATTTTTTTACATTTTTTTTAAAACCCTGCCATTTGTACATTTCACAGAGCTGCAAACTTACTTTGTGCTTACTGTGTTGTTTCTATGTCATGGCACTGCTCAGCTAACGTAACAGTAAGCTTTAAGGCAGGGTATAACTTTGGTAACTACTCCGAAAATTATAGACCATAAAAACTTGATTGGTAAAGAGCACTGGAGAGCTGTTGATTTAGAGAAAGAGGTAATTTTTTAAAAGCGTTTGAAAGCGTTTGTTATGAACTGACTATGGTTGGAAAGATGGTTTTAAAGTAGAACATAATGATCCACAAGATAAATATGCCTCGAAATTGTGTGGTTTTCCTTTTACTTCAAGAACAAACACAGTCCGCCATTTTGTGGAGTCAATAATTTGGTTCTACAAAATGGCGGACCGTGTTAGCTCACTAAGTAAAAGGAAAACCACACAATTCTGAGACATATGTGTGTGGATCGTTAAATTATACTTTTAAAACATCTTTCCAACCATATTCATTTCATAAACAAAGGCTTTTAACGCTTTTTATAGCCAAAATCACCCAATCCAAGGCAAAGTGTCCCTTTAAGATCAATTTTGTCTATCACTAACTGTAAGATTTTTGTTTACTCTGAACTGTTCGAGTCCTGTAGACAGAAAAACAACAAATCCCCCATGTGCCTCAGATAGGACTTGAACCTGTGATTTTTAGCTATCAAGAACAGGTGTCTTAACCACTAGACCACCGCCGAGACTACTTTGTAATTAGGGGCTAAAGGTAGGTTGACTCCTGTAATTAGCAGCAGCTACAGAATCTTAAGAGCCTTGGATTAAATAAGAAACTCAAATTTCCGTTACCTAAAATTTTCCAAGGCCCGCCGGGGGGGGGGGGGGGGGACAAATCTCGTCTTTGATTCAAGGAGAACATGAGGGTAAGGTGTTCGGTCCATCATCGAACACCTAATGACCACACATGTATACAAGCACAGGTAAAAACTGTGTTCTATGACGCTCTACTATAATCTTGATTCATAGACAGTTTAGTATACAAGTAGCTGTGCCTGGCCAAATTATGCTGTGCAGCACAGAGTGACAAACAAATGAAGCAAATTGAGTGTTGTTTAGTTTCAGTTCACATTGAAGTGAATGTTAATTATGGCCCATTAGGTGTTGATTAATTTGAAAAATCAAATGGAATTATTGGGGATGTTGTAAATGCAGGGATAATGGTCACCCTGATCAACTTAAAAGGTCTGGTGTGTTTATTTCATGTCATAAGACCTTCATGCATTAACGTAATGAAACCACTCTATTAAATACCCCAAACACAGATGTAACATGCAGTGTGGTCCGCTGGCTAAATGCCACTTAAAACACCTGAGGACCAGTCAGAATTCTGTCCAACTACTAGTCCAGCTGGCTAGTTTATTGCTGAAGTCCCATCGCTACATGTAAACTACTTCAATTTTAGCTAAATTGCAAGTCCCATGCTAATGACAATGTTGAAAAAAAACCTTCAAATATGGACCAGTGAAAAAGCTTTCGGACTAGTCTAGTCACTGAAAAAGTTAAGGGCAAACCCTGACGTCACATGTCATCCTTTATTTTGCCATGTATACTGCAGGGTTCGACCTTAGCAGTCGCCCGGTCGCCAAATGCGAGTGAAAACAGCGGGGGGCGAGTCAAAAACCCTTCTTTACTAGCCCGCCGGGCGAGTCAAAACCCCTTCTTTACTAGCCCACCGGGCGAGTTAAAAAATTGTTTCTTTTCACAATAAATGAAGGATACGGTGGTTAAATCTCAAAGAGAGATTATTTTTAAGTTTGTAAAATGGTTTAACAATTTTTTTATTTTTGCTAGATTTAATGTAGCCGCCATCTTGATTGCAATCGTGATTGTTCATTTCAGTGTACAAACGTTAAAACACGTATGCACATGGTGCTGAGTATCCATCGGCACCACAACATTCGGTTGCCCGCCGGTCGTCCATGTACACACAACACATGGTGTACTGTGCACTCTACAACACAGCAGGTCCAGAGTCCATGCTAACCAACAATCCGCACGCTGTGATTGGCCGTTGAATTTTCCATTTCATAAGAAAACTTGGCTAGTCTCCAACTCCGTACACGTTCACGAGCCGAGTAAAGAATAGCTGCACAGTGTGGCGCAAGCCTGCGGATTCTGTACTATACACAACCTTTGATTAAGGCTATTATAAAACATCAAAAACTTTTGCTGACAGAGGGCGATGCCGCATGCGGGGTAAAGTTCATTGAATTTTTTCCCAATGTGCGTCGTCGACCAATATTTAATCTCAAAGATTTCATTGCAAAAGAAGTTCTATAAACCTGATCCCCACATGTATCACGAATCCATTAAAATGGTTGTTGGTGAAAAAGGGCAGAAATTAGGGGATTAGATCGTCCAAAAAAGTAATTTTGCGAACTTCCTTTTTTTTTACGCTTTGAAAATTGTGGGCATTAATACATGTGGGCGACTAAAAAAACTTGCGGGCGACCCAAAATTTTGGTTGAATCGCCCGGCCGGCGAGTGAAGAAAAAAGTTAAGGGAAACCCCTGTCTGATTCGACGCTCCAAAATTTAATACAGGAGACCTACATGGATAAATATAGGATGCTTTGCAGCATCGTTTCCAAAATAACTGGTGTCCCCCCCATTTGTTCAAACGAGGCAAGGTCATGTAACAGTGGAAGAAGGTAAATGTCTACATGGAGTCATCCAAGTTGTTTAGAAGTTTGTTTGTTTTTAAATCTAAGTGTGGGGTGGACCAGTTTCCATGTCTACTTTGTCTTTATTGTGTACAAATGACAAGGATTTAAAACAACTATCGAATGCATTTCTTTCGTGCAGTGTCACAGAATGTAAACACCTGGTTAACTATTGCTTATCCCTTTCACTCGGCTTGCCTATTGGGCCAAATTTCATAGAGCTGCTTAAAGCAGCAAATATTGCTTAGAAATGTTCTGCTAAGCAAAAATAAGCAGGATACCAGTCACAAATGGTACATGTGGAATGCTATTTTGGCTGGTAACCTTATTCTGGTAAGCCTATTTTGATTGTGCTTAGCTACTTTTTGTGCTTAAGCAGCTCTATGAAATTGGGCCCTGAAATGGAATCCAGATTTCACCTTGTGATTATATTCTGCGACATTGCACTCATAATCTGCATCCTATATTTGTTGTTATATACTGCACTATACTGTAGATCCTGGTCATCTGTTCGATGGAACACGCGCCACATGTCATACTTTATTTTGCTATGTATTTACTTCCGCAACGCCTGATGAGATGCTCCAAAATTAAATTTAGGAGTCCTATATTGATAAATATAGGACGCTTGGGCCACTTCACAGTGACGCTTCGAATAATAACCGTTCCCCGCATGAGGCAAGGTCGTGTCACGGCTGACAAGGTTTTTGTTTACATGGAGTTGTCCACGATGTTTGAAAGGGGAAGAATTTTCAGAGTGTGGGGTGGTTGAGTTTCCATGACTATTTGAACTCAGTAATGGCGGTCTATGCAAGGGGTTTATTGTTATGGGATTTTTTAGGTTAGATTTTTTGGGTTGTTTTAGAGTTTGAGTAAAATATTTGGTCTCCACAAGCTCATCCAGAGCTTCCAATATTTTTATCTTGCAATCAGGGAGATTTTGTCCAACAATCAGGGATATATTTAGAAATTCAACATAATAGGGAAAAGGTTTCCATTAATCAGGGAGATTTTCAAATTTGTTCACCAAAACATGGACAGATTGGTTTAATTTCAGAGAACTTTCTGCAGAATCAGGGAGTTGGCAGCTCTGGCTCATCTTAAGGAGCAATACCTCATGTACAATGGGACTGGCTTTCTTCCTCTAAAATCTTACAAGGATCTGTCAGGGTTTGCCCTCAACTTTTTCAGTGACCAGCCAGTTAACTTGTCTCTTCACTAGTCCCCCAGCTTTTTCACTAGTCCATACTTCATATTAAATGGGATGTTTTTCAACACTGAAATAGCCAGCCGGACCACTTGGAGTGAATTTTGACTGGTCCTCAGGTGTTTTATCTGGCATTTGGCCAGCGGACCACTACTAAAGGTGAACACTGTCTGTAGAATTACATTGGATGTAGATTTTTAATCTCATCCATATACATTTGTAGGTGTGCTTCTCTAAAGTTGAACAAAAGAAGACTCTTAAAATTTTGTGAAGATCAGTCATGTCAGTATACTGATTTTTTAATTTCACTCGCTTGCATTGGACAAATGAGGGCGCCGGCATAGTGATTCAGTCAGAGCTATGTATTGAGAGAGTTGCGACATAGAGGGACCAGTTTTCTTCGGTCACGTGGTTGCTGGACGCCATTTTCGGCCCAAATGCATCACAACCCAATTGGGCAGACTAGTCTGGTACCCTGTATTCGCCAATGCGGTTTTTGTTGACACAAAATGGCTTCTAATCGCAAGTTGTCGCAACTCTCTCAATATACGGCTCTGGATTTTGGTATTATAACTTGTGACGACTACATCAAGATTCGGATGAAAAGGATGCAGAGAAGATGAACCGACAGAGTGAGAAAATTCCAATGTGGTAATTGCCTCACGTTTCAAATGCAAGCGGAGACTTTTCTCAAAAACTAAAAATATCTTCCATGGTTAATGAAATTGTCCAAATTCTTGAGAAAGACTCTGATTAGAGTCATTATGTGAGATTATTTCCAATATTTGCACATACAGTACACTACAGTTAATTTTAACTTGGTATGAAGCAACTTGGTAAGGCTATCTCCAATGTACTTCTTATTTCTCAAGACTAAGCAAAATGGAATATTTTTATGGAATCTATATTGTTTATTTGCAACTTCGAACATCCTCAGATGGAGAGGGCACACAAGAAATGTAATACATTATTATTATTATTCAAATAAGTGTTGTGGCCGAGTGGTTAAGAGCACCGGAGCTCTGGTATTTCTGATCAGCAGAGTGTGGCTTCGAGTCCTGGTCATGACACTTGTGTCCTTGAGCATGGCACTTTATCATAATTGCTTCTCTCCACCCAGGAGTACAAATGGGTACCGGCGAGAGCTGGGAGTAACCTGCAATGGACTGGCATCCTGTCCAGGGGGAATAGAAATATTCTCAGTCGTTTAATGCCAAGGAAACCGGATGAGCCTTACTGTCTCGGGACAGACTCTACTTTTATTATTAAAACATCCAAGAGAATGACTTGCAAAGTTGATTAGTGTTTACAAGAAATCCTGGTTGACAGGTTTGATAATAAATTCACACAAACCTTGGGAATTTGGCTCTGGGAGCGTCTCTCTAGCCATCAGGTGCATTACAGTTATCTTCCCTGCAGGAAGCTGCAAGGCTGAAATGAGCAAACAGAAAAGGCAATTAAGCTGGAGGAAAATTGTGTTCATTTTAACCACACTTTAGTAGCATTAAGTGAAGATCGAAATGATAAATGACAGAATGAATAGAAAATAAATAATAATAAACAACATTTATATAGCGATACATACGAAGTGTTTCAGAGTGCTTTACAAAAAAGTAATAAAAATAAACAATAGCAATAAACATAAAAAAAGAGCATATTTATGAAGTTGAACTAAATCAGGTAAGTTTTCAATCTAGTCTTGAAAGTGTTCAGAGTCGGGGAATCACGTATGATGATGGGGAGATTGTTCCAAAGATTGTTCCGCACAAACGGAGAAGGCTCGTTCACCGTAGCGAGAATAGAATACAACAATAAGCTGTCCCATCTGAGTAATTAGTAATATGGTGTAGTACTAACAGTGTATGAATACAATCAAAACCAGACCTTGATAATAACACTAATATAAAATAATTATACAAAAATTAATAAGGATAAATTTCTACAGCCCCGATTAGTTAAAAATTTCCAAGACGCTTTACATACATGTACAAACAGTTAAATTTTACAAATACAAGAAAATATCAATAAAAGAAGAATATCCATAAGGGTATTAAAACAAAATTGTCTACGAACCAGACGGTTACACGTGTAACCAGCCATTTCAAAAACGATTGGTTACACGTGTAACCAACTGTTTCAGAATCGGTTACACTTTTATAAAAATAACCGTAAAATTTACAGCCTTGGTATTAATGGGCCTAAATGAGAAACACATGCAAAGTTAGACCACACAAAACACACAGAATTGGCACACACAAAATGGAAAACAGACAGTAAGTAAATGGTAATCAATCAAAACGTTAATGGATTTATAAAGTAAAAGAAAGAACAAAAGACAAGACATGGAACACTCCACTGTACCATCCATTATGAGCCATTAACTTCTGAAATTGACATCAATTTTAGAAAAACCATCTTGGTAGCAGAACGACATCATCAACGAACACTAACATTAGTAACATTTAGTACATGTATGCTATCTCAGCTTAAGATTCATGTTTTCCCATGCGTAACAGCCTAATGCGTAACCCACTGCATCCTATCTTTAAACGTGGCCCAAATTACATGTACCTTTCTTAATGAAAAGTTATTTCACGGTCTAGACACATAGAGAAGGATGAAGAAACAAATGAATGGAGTACATGTACGGACAGAGTGATTCAATCTAGAGTAAGGAGTCAGAGTTATTGATAAGGTCATACTGACAGAGAATCAGGGTTCTCCACAGGTTTTTTTTCATAACTGTGGTCCATTCTTGAACCAAATTTTTATTTGGTGATTTAAAGGGTCTGTAAACATTTGGTAACGACTCTGAAAATTAATGGCAATAAAAATTTACTTGGTAAGAAGTACAGCAGCTTTGGATAGTATAATGCATTTTGAGAAACTTTTCACTTCGAAGTACTGCGGTTATGGAAAAAGATATCATTTTTTTATCCCCAAAAATTTGAATCTGAGAAGCGTTACTGCAGTAACGTTTCTCAGATTGTGTATTCCAATTGCAGATTATTCTTCCTGCGTGGACATACATGTAACCGCTCCAGATTTTCGGCAATATCTCAAAAACACTACCACCTTTTGAAATTAAATTTTCACAGGTTAGTTTGACGGTATATATCTACAACTATGTTATGTATGTAGGATTGAAACAAACAGTGGGTCCCAATTACCAAACGTTGTATAAAATCCTTTTAAAACTTCTTAGTGCAATCTGGGTATTCTAAATGGTTCCTTTATGATTTGTAAAAAAAAAAGATTTGAAGTTCCCCCCACCCCCAAACAAAAAAAAATCAAATTTTGTACGTATCGGCCACAATTCGCGTGTTGGTCGACAGGCAGGAGCAAAACCTCCCTGAGCAACGTAACAGTGGTAAACAAATCCCGCTATTTAAAAAAGTCACATAAAGTCGGCTGCTTGTGTACTCGTCAAAGAGGGCGCTTAATGATCCGTTGGCTAGTGTTTAATGATTAATAATCCACTACCTTATTATTATAGCAACCAATAAAAGCTAAAACGGTTGTCTTAAAAAACAAACAGGACATCTTGAAGTGTCTGCCATAAACAAGATAGCATGCTTTGTTCTTGCCAAGTTCCGGAAATACTTGGTGTTTTCAAAAGAAGCCAATAACCAGTGAATTTTACCGGCTACCAGCAACATGAACTAGACCTTTATCCAAACGCGACCATCTTGTTTCCTGTATCAAATCAAAGGCCAATCTTGAAACGATGACTTGAGCTTGTGTTTGGGCTCCGTCAATTATTTAGAAAACGTGCGCTTCCTTACGGGGCTTCAAACAGGCAACCAGAGACAAGCCCAAGCTGTGGTTTCGAGAAGGGCCTAAATAACCAAATCGAGGCTGGAAGAACAAATTAGTCTGGCACCTTTTGAGTATAATAGAAAATCAGTATTAAGTATTGCTATTGAGCGCAGGGAACATGACCAAGATGACAGTAGGATGATAACTGTCTGTCAGCCGTGGGTTATGAGCAGTACAACTGCACATGAAGTCATGCAGACACAAACACAGAGAAATGCAGTTTAATAACATAGACATCATTTACCTCCTAAGGTGACATTTCCATGAATAAACCTTCCTTGATAAATGAGGCGTAGAATAGTTGATGACGATACGCGATCACTTTCCCACTCTGAAGGAGAAAAAAATTAATTAAAAACCAATAAAAATGTACTTTGTAATGAATTAATACACAAGGGAATATTCCCATTGTACCAGGTACATGTAGTACACAGTATGTGCAGTGCATATATCTCAATTTTTAATAAAATCATTATGTGTACTCAATTATATAATTAGCCATATGTATATTTTTATACAGTAAGTTTTGTTTGTATACACTGATCTTAACTATTTTGAATGAGTTATAAAGTTTGCTATCACGTTTTAGAGACCATTCATATCTGTGTAATCATCACGATACGCCCCGGTTAAAATTGTTCAGTTTTGGCACAATTTGTTCTTGGTCTGAAAACAATAGTACGAAACAGAAATTTGGTTCTGTTTTGGAAACATTGATACCATGTTAACATGGAAAACATTGGGAAATGTCAGTTCAGTTCGTGACCTTTTTGGTGGAGTGGGAGTAGGTCAGATCTTGAAGCCGTTTGCGGCCACTATGGGCATTTTGGTACAAGCCGTTTCCGGCCGCTATGGTCTCTAAAGGGTTAATGATCTTTGCCAGAAGTCTAACCCGCAGCGGGTCCTCTCTCTACAATCCAATCTTCGATCTCAGCCAAAATGGTTGAGACGCTGGCATCAAAATTGGGTCTCATTGTGCAATCTCATGCTAGAGAACAGACCCCACAGTGAGAGCCATCATTGACCGGGGGCTGGGGGGCTGGGGAGCGTTGCAGAGAGTTTTGGCCGAAGTTGTAGGTCCCAAAAATGTTTTAATCTGAGAGGAACCTCGTGGACACTGATTTAAAAACTTAGTATTGGTGCCTGTTTTCTGATTCGGGTGTTTTGACAGAGCGAGGACATCATTGCTTTGCTCTCTTTCACAAGACTTATGGGAGCATCGCAAAAAAAAAAAAAACATTTAATGGGAAAACAAAGAGATGTCCTCGATTTACAGTCTCGACAAACATGTGTGTATTGGTAAAGAACATTTCAATAATAATAATAGTCACAGTGTGTCTTATTTTGTGTATGTGCTTACAATGACTAAATTGTATTGTACATGTATGCACACACAGAATGCAAGTCCCTCATGTACTTTGAACTACTACAAAAGCACAAAGGTCAAGAAACTTTTATGATGATTCATCATGATCGCATGGACAATTGATCAACAGCGAAACAAGAACAACATTGTTTATAATTTTTCAATTGATATGTTTTTAAGTGTGTTTTAAAAGCGGTTGTTTTGAAGGAAAGGGGATAAAACAGTGTGTTCCTTCCATTAGGAGACAGAAAGTAACCAATGCTACAATGACATGTCAATGTAATGCTGAAGTGACAGGGAGACATTAATTCTATCTTTATGGAGTTTGTAATAATCAATAGTTGTACACGTAGCTATGTGCTTTCAAGCACATTAGATAAACACACACACACCTGTCAAGCTGTAGTAAACAACCAGCAAGCAATAACGCTGTCTACACAACCAGCTTCACTTTTATTTTGGACTCAATCTCATTTTCTTTTTTGTTTTACAGTAAATCCTGTCGACTATGTTTGAAGGCCTCTGGGGGGATTATTATTGGATGTTTGGCAGTTCATCAAGATACCCGACTGAAAAAAACCCAAAACTTTCCAATATATCTGTTACAAGTTGTCTCGACACTTACAGAACTTTTTCATCCGCAGAATTTAATTATTCACTTCAATAAATATAATTTCATAAAACCCACATCAACAATGGAAACAAGTTTTTCTTGAGTTGTATGTGCTACGTTTACAAATATTTGTCTGATTTGGATTTACACTGACACAACCCAGGCCCTGAATTAAACAGAGGCCGCGGAGGTCATGGCCTGTTGCCCTGGTCTTGGCTTTGGTGCCCCTTCAAAAATTGTCCTATTATAGACTTGAAGATTTTCCAATGGAAGTGCCCTTTGCAAAATGAAAATGGTCAAACTGCCCTAGCTCAAAGATGAAAAACCAGGCCTGCAATCATTTTTTGATACATGTCAGCCGAGAAGACATATATGTCCAGAAACTAAATCCGATGAACACGCTTTCAAAATGTCATAATTAGTTTATGTCACCATCTGGTTATCATGAAGGAAGCTCCTCCGGTATGTAGTCATGAAATCTCTCAATTCAATCTGCGTAAAAAACATTTCTAATCTCGAATAGACTGTGCAAGTATTGCGCGTATTCGAACCGCCCTCCCAGATTCGGGCAAAAGAGTTGGGACAATTTAGGGACAGCAAGAATTTAAAAAATTGACAGAGAAAGCAAACAAAATACTTTTTACCCGGTATTAGAAAATGGTATGTTTTTACCTGTGTACAATTTCTGGCTAATAAACCCCTCTGCCCCCCTTGACCAATAAAATCCCCATAAACCCATGTGCTTGTGTATTTTTAGTATTCTGTACTACACTTCTTTGTATGGAATTCGTGCCACTATAATGAATACATTATTAAACAACAAAATACCCATACACCCATGTGCTTGTGTATTTTTAGTGTTCTGTACTGCGCATTTAAACTTTTTATTATGGAATTCAGGCTACTACTATACCTAAAAATGAATACACTATTATTATTTTTTATTATCTAATTGGTTAATTACCTTGTGGCCAGTTCTCAAAGACAAATTGCGCTACGTCGGAGGCTGAATCGTTTGGAGTGAACATAAACTCCTTACTGTTGCCGTTCATGGGGTGGATCAATCGTAGAATGATCTGTAAATTCAAAACAACTGACACTGAATTCAAAACAGTTACAAAGATTATTTAGATGACACATGTCCTTCATAAACAATGACAAATACTTTTTGTTTTTCTATCTCCAAGAATGGTTTCTACCAAAATAAATCCTGTAAACCTTATTAGACTTTGTACATACTTTGGTTTCTGAGGATTTCCTTTTCTTACTTGTTTTCACTAACTATTTTCTTTTAAAAACATATACAGATACATAATTATTTCGGTTTTTGGGTGCTTAGCAGACATGATAATATACATAACATAACATAATAATTAAAATTTACAAGGCACTATTCCATCAAGGTCATAGAACACATAATACAAATTAACATGGATAGAGGTGAATCTTAACAGTTTTACGAAAGAAATAGAGATAAACTAACACTAACAGGTTTCGTAATGGCAGGTGGAAGATTGTTCCAAATCATTGGTCCAGCTACATTGAAAGCTTTTTGACCAACAACTTTGTTTGCAAGGAGAACATTCAAGTGAGCGATGTCAAGTGTGGAACGAAGAAAACGTTGGGGAGTGTAATATGACAGTAAATTGGAAAGATGATCTACACCGTAGGAGTAGTTTTGTTCAAGCATTTATTGACAAAAAGAGCAAGTTTAAAATGAATCCATTCTCTTATCATTAGCCAATGAAGTTCCCTCAGTGATGGGGTTTCTCAAAGGGTTGGAACATACCAAACGCTCTGTACTATTTTGTAGTCCTTGAACTCAGTCCAATTCACATGACGTTGCATCAAATAAAAGAAGAGTGCCAGCCCATAGTCCATACAAGAGAGGACTAAAGCTCTGACAACATAAATAAACCGGAGACTGCCGACATAGGGCTAGATACATATAGCTCAGCTGGTAGAGTGCCGGCTCGTTAATCCGGAGGTCGCAGGTTCAAGTCCCGCTCTAGTAATTTGTTCTTTGTTCAGCCCCAAATTAACATGAATAATTACGGAGGAAAAGACTTCCTCCATGGATAATACGATACTTTTTTTCCCCCCAGCAGATTCTAGCTGGCAACCATACACAGACAATATATTTATTACAAAGCAGCAGTGATGCCAGTGACTCTTTCCTTCAGAGCCGGAAAAAAAATTTGCTGCGAAGGAATGGGGGTCGCCGCTCAGACCAAAAAAACAATAAAAAAACATAACAGCGATTTTTTTATATAAAACATAAAGAAAAAGAAAATTTACCCCTGTTGTCGATCTTCCTCATGTAGTCTGATAAAAAAATAACCCCCACTGTCTTTCGACTCCAGCCACCGCCAATTAAACCTATTCTTTACCCCTCGATCAATTTGTTTCAAATTAGCTTCTCTTTCAACATCCATAATGACTCAATGTAACGCCAAAAACTCAGTCGGTAACGCCAATCGTCCGCGAAACAAAATTCTCAGAGCGATTTCATGTACGGTCCAAAGATCGTGTATGGATGTACACACAAAATACATCGATACATATCATACGGCACCACGCACACATTTCACAGAAAAGTCTAGTCTTCGCTCAATACTTCCAGCATTTATACATGTACGAACGCTTGAGGGCGCTTTCAAAACATTATCATAAAACACGAGTCGCTCCAAACGAGCGCCGGAAATCTGTTTTCAATAAAAGATATTTTCTCCGGCCTGATGAAACACGGAGCGCCGGAAAAATTTGGGGAAAATTTGAAAAAGCCGGAATTCCGGCAATAGCCGGAAAACTGGCATCCCTGAAGCAGTTTGCCTGGTCACCTGTTTCTTCTCAGCAAGATTTTCTGAGCGTGGTCAAAAATTTATTGTCTAAAACCCTTTTTGAAACCGCGGCTTTGGTTTGGGCTCAAACTTAAAGGCTTCGTCCACCTGTTGTTTGATGCCCCGTAACAAAAGCGCACACTTTCAAAAATAACTGATGGAGCCTGAACCCAAGCGAAAGCTTCAAAAAGAGCCTTTCAATTAGATGAATTTGTTGTTTTAGTACACTCAGGCCTGGCATTGCATGAAGGCCCGGGCCTCTATTGCATGGTCTTGGCCTCTGTCCCTTCAAAAGTTCTCTATAGACCCCTTGCACAACGTGCTGCGCACTCACACGCGCCTATCCTGTCCGCCATTTTGGGTGTATACAAACATGCATAAAAGAGAGTTGACACCCAAAATTACGCGCATTGCTCGGAGGTGCGTTCCGTGTTGTGTAAGGGGGCTATAGAAATCAATAGGTCCACCTTGCATAACGCAAAACGCTACAGGTACGCTGAGGTCACGCGCACGTTTTTACGCACAAAGAACAGCTATCGACCAATGATCTGCCTCCTTTTTTAGAGTGTGACATCATATGCAATGGGTCTATATACTTTAAGATCTTACAATGGAAGTGCCCTTTGCAAAATGAAAATGGCCTTGCCCTCTCACAGATAAAGTTCTAGGCCTGCCCTGTACAATGACAGGTGTATCCCGAATACAGTTATTTTATGTCCCTTGTAAAGCATAGAAAAATGCTGCAACAAATGTATTCGTTGCTACTTAAAAATGATCATTTAACTACTCAGTATTAGCATTTAATGTGCTCCAAACATATTCGGTCTACATACATGTAGTACACACATGTATTTTGCTATGCAAAATTGATGGACGTTGTTCCCTGACACATGTTATGTGGTCCCCCCTTTACCGTTTCTGGATTTGCCCCAAGATACAAACATGCAGCACATGAAACACTGTGGCCAGTGTGTCGAATGTAGGATATTGATCAGATACTCATGTGTGATGAGTACCAGTACCTTATTTCCGGGTCACTTCAAAAACAGGGTTCTTGGACCCCCATGCACAAGCTGGCGTGTCGGGCCGATACGCACGAATTGTGCACCGATACATGCAAATTGTTGCCGATACGTCACAAAGAAGAAGAAGAAAAAGAAAAAAGGGTGTGGGCTTCACATCAAATTCACAAAAATCATACATGTAAAACCATTTAGAAAGCATCAGAGTGCACGTTAGGGCTTTCAAAACCAAAGATAAACTTTGAGTAATTTTTTTTTTCTTAGGACCTTGTTTCAATTGTGCTTGTCATGCACACATTAGGCCAAACTTCTAAAATTTGGGTCCACACTGCCAGTATGACAAACCCTGGGAGGAGAACCCTGAAAAACATTGTCACTAACCGGCACAGCAAAGTAAACACTCTGAATAGACTGTGCAAGTCTCGCGCTCATTCGAACTTCCGGGACCATAGTGGTCCCAACCATAATGGAGTTTTACGTGGGCGATATTTTGTTTCGTCAGTTATTTTAGTTTAACGTAGTTTATGACTATGAAAATTATATATGTTGTTGGGAATGTAATACTTAGTGATAACAAATATGAAAGTAAAATCAATTCAACAGTATAACGAAGAAAACCTGAGAATTAAACTTGACCTCAGCTTCCGGTTACTGCACAAAATTAAGAATTTTGTGCTCACCTCCGATAACAAAACTTATGTAGCGCTTGTTTTGGATGCGCGATGATAATTGCCAGATGCTGTAATTGCAACGCGAGGCCTTTTCATTGCAGTCTATGGTTGTTGAGGCATCAGTGTCCTTTATAAACTGCGCCAAGCGTTAATTTTACGCAGGTGTTTTCTTCGGGAATCCGCGTAAGGGGTTTCTAAAAAGTTAAGATCAGTTAAGCATCCTTGTCCAAGAGTTTGAATTATGTTTGAATAATAATTAACACATTATTTGTGTATTTATTATAAAAGCTTAAACTAATTTTATAAACATGTGATGAGTATTTTTGTTGTTCAGATTTTGTCGTTAGATATAATTTAAAACACAGATTTGATTTCAGAAAAAAATATGTTCTTCGGTTGACGTGTTTTCTCGTTCCGATACGCGCGAGACTTGCACAGTCTATTACAATTGCACATTATTAGCAACATGTACACATGACTTGCATTTTACAGTACCCTCCCAAGAGGTATTGAACTTCGGTAACTGTACATTACGTGTGCATTGTGCTCGCTTACCATAGAGTAAGGTTCACACACATGAGGAAGTGGCAAGCAATGTTATAGGAATGGTCAAAACATAAAATGCAGTACAATGTGCATTGACAGGGGATGTTTTACAATGTTTATTAATCACTATGTAATCCAAAGGGCGTACATGTACCTGGGTGTCTTTTTGACACCATTTTTGAAATTTGGACCTTCCTTCTTTGCCATTCATGTTAAAGTTTTGTAAAGCAAATTTGGCTGGCCTATTTGTCAATAAACAGCAGATTTGAACAACAAAATTTGGATTATTTTAAACCCTCTTGGGTGCATATATGTACATATACATGTACCAGTATAAAACCATAAAGACAAAATGCAGCTGGACAGTTTATATAATTATCAACAATGATTGCAAAATAACTGCTCAACAGCAAAACTATTTTCAAACCACATTTTTATCCAATAGTCATGACAGTTGACCTGACCATCATTGATAAACTAACTTGTCCAAACTAAATAAAAACAATACAAACTTATTTCTCAAACCACCCATAAGGAGATGCCAAACTGGTCAAAATCACACTAAATCTACTTGTTGCTAGAGTAGACACTGTCCTCCATTTCATTCACATTTTAATAACATGCGTGAGTTAACAGGAAATTAAGATCTTTCGGATAAAATGAGAGGTAGCGGGACATTTTGTTTTTGTTGTACAGCAGAAAATGAAAATGATACATCATTATTTAACTGAGCAAGAATGCTAAAAATAAGACTGATGGCAAGTATGTTCAGAATATACACTCTAACGGGGATAGGTGTAGGGAAGAAAAAGGTCAATAAGGCAAAGAAGGTCAGGTCTCTGTAGTGCAAGACCTGCTTGTACTAAAGTAAACATCAATCCCGATTCTTTGTTCTGGTGAGGAAAAGGCAATTTTTTTCCTGGGTAAAGGGCACACCTCTTACATGAGGGAAATGCAAATGTATACTGGACTTGAACAATTCTCTGGTCACAAAGGCAATTGTCCAGGGGGCATGATTGCCTTTAAATATTCTGCCTAAAAACATGTAATATACAGTCCGTAGGCATAAATGTACATGTGAAAAGCGGTGTAAAATACAGATCTTCAATTCTAAAGAGTGCGAGTGAACTGACTATCCTCCGCATTCCTTAACCTTGTCCAAAGGAGGGCGCAAAAATAGAACTCCTTAAAATTTATAGTAGATTTTTTTAAAAACCTGTGAAAAATGTGGCGTTTACATGTATTTGCTTTGGTCATAAAGATACGATACGCCTAACGTAACCCTGCGATGCGATACTACCATGTATTGACGTCTGTACTTACTTGCTCAAAAAAATGTTTTGAACACAGTGACGTGACCAGATTATAAATATATAAGTTTTTAATTTCACTTTTCAGACTAATGTGTGAAGTTTGGTTCTGAGGAGTGCATAGAAAGCTCTTCTCGTATATTCTTCAATGAAGAAGGACTGACGTTATTTCAAACCATGTAGGTCCGCCATGTTTCAACCCTGTTCAAGCTTTCACTATTTTGTTATCCTGTGTTGTTGGTTTTATTTATGTACACATGAACTGTAGTTCATAATGTGTCTGTCTCAATAAATGGACATTTAAATATCAGGGTTCTCCCCATGCACAAGCTAGTGTGCATCGGGCCGATACACAAGAATTGCGTGCCAATACGTAAGAATTTTGGCCGATACGCAAACAAATTCTTTCTTTTTTTGTAGTTTTACAAAAAACATGAAAAGAAAACCATGTAGAATGCTCCAGATTGTACAGTAGGGCTTTGAAAACCAAGAAAAACACCAAGTAGAAAACATTCCAAGGACCTTGTTTCAATTCAGTGCGCATCAGCCAAACATCCCAAAATTTTGGCCCAGAATGCCCCCCAGTTTTGAAAAAACCTTGGGAGAACCCTGAATATTATTTATGTGATAAGGTGCAAACCTGTAGAGTGATTACTTCTTGATCCACATTGAGTGAAACACATACATGTAAGGCAGGCCTGGAAATTACGCGGAGGCCACTGATCTTGGCTTTGGTGCCCCTTCGAAAGTTTCCCATAGAATTTAAGATTGTCCAATCAAAGTGCCCTCCTCAACATAGGAAATGGCCTTGCCCTCTCAAGGATGAAATTCCAGACCCGATAAGAGCTATGCACACTATTCATGTCATGGTTGTATCTTGGGCCCAATTTCATAAAGCCGTTAAGCAGAATATATACTGCTTATAAATTTCTTTGCTAAGAAAGAAATGAGCGGGGCACCAGGCGCAACAAGGTAAACTTTACAGAATTGGGGCTGGTAACCTGTCTCTGCTAAGCAGAGTTTGTCTGTGCTTAGCCAGTTTTTGTGCTTACTTACGGCTTTATGAAATTGGGCCCTGGTCATAACAAATTAATTTATAGTATACAATTGCACTGCATACACAGGATGTGGTTTCAAAAAGAAAACAACAGAACTTTAGCAAGGCTTTTACCAGTTGTCAAAGACAGTTTAGTTTGGAATTAACAAGTCACTGAATACATCCAACTCTACAAAGGTACATGCAAAGCAGACCCTATAAGTTCATTGTACATGAAGAACAAAGACTGGGGAAAGACAAAATCAATACCTGTAACTGGACCTTGGCCTAAGGTGTAAGATGACTCATAAAAGACAACATGCTGAGATGAATTGAGTCTGGACTAGAGTATCAATGTGTTGAACAGTGACCAATGGCCACACATGAGGGTATTAATATAGAGCATTACAGAGACTACACAGGGAGTAAGTCACAAGAATCTTGCTTCAGTGTGAGATACTGCATGCAGTCTTGGGTAAAGCAAAATGTGTATTGAGTGCTTTACACATTTTATAGCATGTGTGTGTATACTTAACAAACACCGCAACATCATCTACATTAATTTCTAGCAAACTGGAATCAATAATTCACTGGTTTGGTTATCTGCATTAAGATGGTTTAGGCCAAATAAAAAAAAATACCAGTTGATCGTCCCCGCCCGCATCCTTTTTTGAGGCCGCATCCTTTTTTTTACTATTTACTATTTTCGATTTTTCTTCAAAAAAACAAATATTTGTTTGTATTTTTAACTAACTACGACGTTTTTTTTCTTCAAATTTTTGATAAACTTACCGATGTTTTAGAATTTACAACACGAAAAACTAGGTCGTGAAACACAGAACCATTTTATTTGCATGGCCATCGGTCGTGTCGAACATTGTACATGTACATGTACATCGTACACTGCACGCATGCAAGCTCCAGCACTTGCGTGCATAACATGATGAGCATACAACCTTGCTACCGCGCGTGCTGCATGCATGGGAACATGCCGTCCCGAATACTGTTAAGAGATCGATCACTTTATGAGAACGAAGTTAAGCTCCTGGTTACGGACGGGCAACTCGACCATATTGAGACATCTCGACTGGTTTATTACGGTGTAAGTTTTAACGGGTTGACTCGACCTTTCAAACGTGTGGAGTTGGTCTTATGCCGCGTACTTTGATGACCCATGCATTTCGTGTGGCGTTTGTGTACCTGAACACGTTTTTTTATATCAACATTTATCCGAGGTGAGCTGCAAGATGGTGTTTGTGTGCGTGTTAATTCGCGCAAATAAAGGCAAGATTCTTAAGCCTTGGTATGCACGGTCAGTGGGGGACGAAAGACGCATTATTGATATTTTCTCAGACTTTGCGTCGGGAGACTTCGACAATGGTGAAGTTGAACATCAACTCACTAGTGTCTTTGTTTGTACCAAGAGTCATTATTATTCATGTTCATCTTTTAGTGTAATAATCCCTGTTAACCCGGGTCCTAGTGCAACAAACAGAGGTGATTTCAAACTGAAGATTTAGTCGCCTGTTGAAATTGGAATACTTGGCGGCCATCTTGGAAAAAAAATAACAAATAGTAAATAGTAAATAGTAAGGCCCTCATCCTCCTCATTTTTGAAAAATCCGGACGATCAACTGGTATTTTTTGTTATTTGGCCTTATAGATGAATGTCGTAAGGCCAAGTAACAAAAGTAACGAGTTTCTCGTCCAGACTTTTAAAGAAAAAGGAGGAGGCAGGGCTTTACTATTTACTATTTTTGAAAAAATGTTGCTATTTTTTTCCAATATGGCCACCATGCTAAATATGGCTGACGAAGGTATACTTATTCACAGATATTGTGCTACATGTATTTGAGTATACTGATGCAATGTATGACAAAACAAATGATTTGTATCATTTTACTCCACTTGCTGAGCAAGATACAAAACTCAGAAATGTCTGTTGTATTGCAAAGGTGAAAAAAGAGTGTAGACAAATTCTTAGGCAAAAATAAACCAAGGAACTTTGTGGGTTTTTTCTTTGAATTTTACTTTTTCTCTCTCTTTTTTTCTCAATAGACGAGAAACTCGTTACTTTTGTAACTTGGCCTAATGTATCATACAAAGTATGCCACACTGAATATTGATCGAGGCAGCTTGTCTTTTAATTTTTTTTTCTATTCAGAGTTACAGGTGTCAAATTTGCTAGAGGCCAAGTGTATGTTCTATTGCGCACACCCCCTTCCTAATAGTAATACAAATAGCTAGTGCATCTCATCATGAAGGCCTATTTGTATGCAACCCAGACCTCAGCTTCACTCCATATGGGATGCCAAACACTATCTTAATTGCTTACCATAATAAAAGGTCTTATTAATAACATATCTGATCTGATGATGGACAGGCACTTCGTGGTATGTAGTCTAATCAAAACTTAATCTACCAGGCTTTTCATAGTTTGGAATTAATTAAAAAATGACAGACTGGTACATGTAACAACTGGGTTCGTTATATTTCCAATGAAAACATTTCTGCACGAGGCCAGTGATTTAAAAGGAAACACCTTTGGTTTTTGGAATTGTTCGATTGTTTTAATCCAATATATATAAATGTAGTATGTAAAATAAAACTAACCTGTGAAAATTTCATTTCCAAAGGTGGTCGCGTTTTTGAGACATTGCCGAAAATCCGGAGCGGTTATGTCCAAGCAGGAAGAATAATCCACTCTCAGATTCAAATTTTGGGGGATGAAAACTGATATCTTTTTCCATAACCACATTACTTCGAAGTGAAATGATTTTCAAAATGCTTTATACTATCGAAAGCTGCTGTACTTCTAACCATGTAGGTTTTTATTGCCATTAATAAAGAGAGATTACCAAACGTACATGTATACATACCCTTTCGGTACCTGGTCAGTAAACTCATGACCTGACAAGTCCAATGGTCTTGTGTTTTTCAATTGAATAATAATAATACAATACTGCATACTAGGCCTATTGAACAAAAACAATGTGTTTAAATGTTGACTTTCAGTCTGATATTTATTTTTCAATCAGACTACAAAGTGAATCCTACCGTAACCAATATTCAATGCATGTGTCTTTTAACTTTAACTCAATGACAGTAATTGAGTGTTATTATTTTGTTAAAAAGGTAAATAACGGATAAACGATGACTGATAAAAATCTAGAAATGGCAAGAGAGAAAACTTTCAATAAGACAAAAATATGAGATAAATCTTTTCTTATGTTTGTTCATAAAAACAATTTATACACTACACTCAGTACATGTCAAAACTTACATGTAGAAAGCTTCTTTCTCATTTTGATTCTGGTCTTGTTAAAACAATTCTAGTCTGCATTATTGAGCTACAACCCTGCAGTCTTGAGGATTATCTCACCAAACTTTAGCCCTGAATATTGAATCTGATCAATAGACCAGGGGCCAATTTAATAGCGCTGCTTAAAGGTATCGTACACAATTGGTAATGACTCAAAACAAATATTAGCATAAAAACTTACTTGGTAACAAGCAACCGAGAGCTGTTGATAGTGTAAAACACTGTAGGAATTGACTCCCTCTGAAGAAACATAGTTTTTGAGAAAGAGGTAATTTCTCACTAAAATAATCAAAACTTCTTGCAAGAAGTTTTTATTCCTATCTGAAAGCACACAAACTTGTACAACAGGGGTGTTTTTTCTTTCATCATTTTCTTGCAACTTCGATGACCAATTGAGCCCAAATTTTCACAGGCTTGTTATTTTATGCATATGTTGGGATACACCAAGTGAGAACACTGGTCTTTGACAATTTCCAAACGTGTTCAGTGCCTTTAACGGTAAGCAAATTTTCGTGCTAACTATAGCAGAACAATTTGTTTAAGTACAAGCAAGAAAATTAGGCGGCCAGCTTGCGCATGCACCATGAATTTGCACTGTTTTGTCATTCATTTTCATACAGTAAGCACCGGAAGGTTAGCATGCCTTTTCGGTTGTGGCTACGTCTACAGCTTGATTACTACGACATCATGCGCTGTATAGGACGTCCTTAGCAACACCCTTAGCAACAGTCGCATCCGTAGCCACAGCGGCTTATTCGGTCATGGCCTTTGATTGTCTATGATTGAATACATACACACTACTGTGCCACCCTACTTCGCTGTTTATCATTGAAAAAACAAGATTAAAACTGGCTTTTGAATCAGATTAACACACTTACAATTATTACAGTCGCAAACATGTACGCTACACTACAAGGCACAACAAACATGTGTAGTTTCCACTTTACATTATCACAATTATAATTAGCTGTTTCGCTGGCGAAGCGAAACAGCTCTTGTTTTCGTTAAAGTTTTTTTTATTATTGTTTTTTTATTTTTTTTTATTTGTCATCCTAAGAACTAATATTTTATAAGCACTAATTTGCAATGTTCCCAATGAGCAATTGCAATGAAACTTTCAGTGATGAAAGGCATTGCAAGGAAGGTCCTAAAAGAAATCCGTCATGATGACGTCATCACCTGTCACGTGACATCATGTTAAAGGTTTCTATTTTAAATTATTTGAAAATCTATATCAAATCAGCCACAAGAGACCGTAGGTTTCTGTTTGCGGGATTGGGTAGGGATAAAATAGGTCTTCATTTTATTCAGTGTGCGTGACCTCACATGACCTCTACTTCCGGTCGAAACCGGAAGTGCGTCGTAATTCAAAAGTGGCAAAAGTTATGAACTTGCTTTTAACGATGTTAGTGTCTGGCAAGGGTGGGCAATTAAAAAAAAATACCGATGACGTCACAATACACAAGAGCGCCCTCTAGCGGCAAGTTGAAAACTCTTCAAAATGGACTTTTTGAAGATGTGTGTGGTGAAGTTTTGTGCAATCACTTCAAAATTTACACATATGTTGATCCTCAGGCAGCCATTATATGTGTGAAGTTTCAGATCAATGACGTCATCGGGGGTCATGTGACGCGGCATTAAAGGTGCACTTTTTTAACTCGTATATCTCCTGAAGTATTAGTGCGATCATGTTGAAACTTGGCAAGTCGTAAGATAATGGCAAGTTCCTGTTAAACCTGTAATGACGTCATGATGACGTCATCACACGATTTGTTATGATTTCTTCATTTTTTGCCCCTTTAAGTCAGAAATTGCTTACGGAACATGCTTTAATCCAAATTCTTTTTTAAACAGGCTTGATATGTCATTACTGATTAAAAAAAATATTTGACGTCATCATGACGTCATCATTTTTCAGTTTATATTATCTTAAAGGTACAGTTTTACAAGATATATAATAGACAATGAATTCGATCTCACAACGCATTTAATATTGTGTTATTAAGTTGATTATGTACACACTACAACACTTTCATATTCACTTGATTAATTTGAAAAAATTAACGAAACAGCTCTGCATTTGTGCACAAATGCAATTATGTCTAGTTAAAATGTTAAATCGTCTTTCCTTGAACTGTCTGCATTGACAGGTGACTCGGTAATAATGTGATGTATACCTTTAGAACTTGAATAAATTTTGATAATGACTCACGCATATCTAACAGGAAAATTGCCAACAAAAATTTGCTCCATACTTAAACTTTTAATCTTCATTATTTACCCCAATATAGGGGTGCCAAATAAATTTAGCGCCAAACGGGAGATTGCTCTTTATATCCCGCATTCTGTAATGACGCCGTTAGAAGAAATTTGGCTAAAATTTAGAAAGGCGCAGTCAGAATAGGCTGTAAATTGACAAATAGTTCTGTTTACAAATTTTTCATTCACAATGCAAATACATGTTAACGGATGAACTTGAGTAGGGACTCCTAAGTTCACAAAATGGTGTAAAAAATTTAGCCAATCTGGTTTTAGTACCGAGCCAATTGTTTGGCTGATCCAGTGGATACACATGAACCATTTATCAGCATTTTCTATTCACATTCAAGTGAAACTAGACATGATTGCAGATATAAACATTTTTTTTAAACAATCATTTTTCCAGCACGTACATGAACTAGCTTGGTGAAATGCTTACTCTCAAAAATGTTAATTTGCAGTAATTCTTTGACAAATGTAAGTTTGTTTCTGCTAAAAATAGATATAAGACTAAAACAATTATCAGGCCATTTGTTCTGTGGGTTTGCCTGGATGGAAAACAGATTAACTCTTAACACATGATCAAAGCGTCCCTTTACACTTACAATCTGACTTTGCAACCTCAATTTGCCTAAACAACAGCACAGCATACACAATGTGTACATTACCATCACACAAGATTAAGATCGCTCAGATACACTCGTTATTATCCATGGTAACCGAGTACGCATACTAGAGCAGCCATTCCCAGTTATCAAGGCCACAGCAAATTATACTCAACTGTGTAACATTGAACCAGTTCCAGGTAGGCCTAGTGTACATGTAATTTGTTTATTAGGAAATCCATTTATTATAGTTTAAAGCCTTATGTTCATGGACACCAGCAGTGTGACTGACAATTAAGATTTAAACTAACTTAATTTAAACCCTGGTCCTTTCTCTCTGACAGAAATCATGAATGTTAATTAGCAAATATCATGTACTGGGCCCTACAAACTGAAAGGGCTATGAGAAGTTTGGTTGCAGGTTGAACACTCAAACCCAAATCAGGCTGCACCCAAATCAGGCTGCACCCAAATCAGGCTGCACCTCAATCAGGCTGCGACCCAAATCAGGCTGCACCCAAATCAGGCTGTACCCCCCTCGGGCTGTACCCAAAGCAGGCTGTACCCAAAGCAGGCTGCACCCGAATCAAGCTGAGCCCATATCAAGCTGTACCTATCAGGCTGCACCCCAATCAGGCTGAATCCGAATCAAGCTGTACCCAAATCAGGCTGTCCCCCAATCAGGCTTTGCCCAATCAGGCTGTACCCTAATCAGGCTGCACCCCAATCAGGCTGCACCCGAATCAGGCTGTCCCCCAATCAGGCTGCACCTCAATTAGGCTGTACCCAAATCAAGCTGAACCCATATCAGGCTGCACCCAAATCAGGCTACATCCCAAGTAGCTTGTACCCCAATCAGGCTGTACCCAAATCAAGCTGTACCCCAATCAGGCTGCACCCAAATCAGGCTGCACACCAATCAGGCTGTACCCCAATCAGGCTGCACCCAAATCAGGCTGCACCTGAATCAGGCTGCACCTAAATCAAGCTGTACCCAAATCAAGCTGTACCCAAATCAGGCTGCACCCCAATCAGGCGATCACCCCAATCAGGCTGCATCCGAATCAAGCTGAACCCCAATCAGGCTGCATCCATTCAAGCGGTCCCCAATCAGGCTGCACCCAAATCAGGCTGACCCGAATCAGGCTGCACCCAAATCAAGCTGTACCCCAATCAGGCTGCACCCCAATCAGGCTGCACCCCAATCAGGCTGCACCCCAATCAGGTTGCACCCAAATTAGGCTGTACCCCAATCAAGCTGAACCCAAATCAGGCTGCACCCAAATCAAGCTGCACCCCAATCAGGCTGCACCCCAATAAGGCGGCACCACAATCAGGCTACACCCGAATAAGGCTGCACCCCAATCAGGCTGCACCCAAATCAAGCTGCCCCCTAATCAGGCTGCACCCCAATCAGGCTGCACCCAAATCAGGCTGTACCCCAATCAGGCTGCACCCCAATCAGGCTGCACCCAAATCAGGCTGCACCCAAATCAAGCTGCACCCCAATCAGGCTGCACCCCAATAAGGCAGCACCACAATCAGGCTACACCCGAATAAGGCTGCACTCCAATCAGGCTGCACCCAAATCAAGCTGCCCCCTAATCAGGCTGCACCCCAATTAGGCTGCACCCAAATCAGGCTGTACCCCAATCAGGCTGCACCCCAATCAGGCTGCACCCCAATCAGGCTGCACCCCAATCAGGCTGCACCCCAATCAGGCTGCACCCAAATCAAGCTGCCCACCAATCAAGCTGCCCCCCAATCAAGCTGCACCCCAATCAGGCTGCAGCCCAATCAGGCTGCACCCAAATCAAGCTGCCCCCCAATCAAGCTGTACCCCAATCAGGCTGCACCCCAATCAGGCTGCACCCCAATCAGGCTGCATCTGAATCAAGCTGAACCCAAATCAAGCTGAACCCAAATCAGACTGCACCCCAATTAGCCTGAACCCAAATCAGGCTGCACCCAAATCAAGCTGTACCCAAATCAGGCTGTACCCAAATCAGGCTGCACTCAAATCAGGCTGCACCCCAATTAGGCTGTACCCCAATCAGGCTGCACCCCAATTAGGCTGTACCCAAATCAGGCTGCACTCGAATCAAGCTGCACTCGAATCAAGCTGCACCCAAATCAGGCTGCACCCAAATCAGGCTGCACCCAAATCAAGCTGTACCCCAATCAGGCTGCACCCGAATCAAGCTGCACCCGAATCAAGCTGAACCCAAATCGGGATTTGCCCAAATCAGGCTGCACCCAAATCAGGCTGCACCCCAGGCTGCAACCGAATCAAGTTACCCAAATCAAGCTGTACCCAAATAAAGTCTACATATTTTAATTTTTACCAAACTAACCAAAACACCTTGTCATCTTTGAAGCAGGTCGTTTTAAACCTAGGTCGCCGACTTGCTTCATACATAAGGCGCTTTGTACCTAAAGTGGTTTCATCACAAAGATGTCCTCCTCCCATTTCCCATGTACATACTTCTACTTAGTTACTTATATAGTAACAGAATACTGGGAGAGTCCATAAGTTAGGATCCATACATATATGCCGAGGAGCAAAGTGTCTTGCTCAAAGTCAAGGACACAAGTTTAAGGACCGAGTATATGAACCCACATTTTGATGCCCCAGCCACCAGAACATTGAATTTGGTGTGCCAGACCACTTGGCCACTGTACTTGTCAAAGTCTGTTGAGCATCTGGATAAAGGATGTGGGGAATACTGTTACAAGATCAGACCGTGCCCATTGCCAGCAGTAATATTGGGATGGGACAACCCCTTCTGTTAGTGTTAACGACAAATGTTTTTTAATTTTAAATAAAGTTTTACAACACGTGTTTCATGTGTGGATAATTAAGATATAATGAATTTGGTCTCAAGTGAAAAGTGAGGTTGGGTTCGGCAATCTGATCTAATAAATAAAACTACGATGCATGAAGGAGTGTAGTTGCGATAATCGTAACCCTCCTCCCGACGGTCGGAACGACTGGAGGGTTACGAGTTGGATCATGGCAAAAGGGTGCGAAATGTGAAAAGTGAATTTTTTTTGGAGACTTGTGACCAGATTTGCCCAATTTTTACCACTTTCAAAAATCATGACTCACATTCCAAGAACACGGATTTGATCTTGAATGTGTAATGAACCCATTCATAACACTCAAAACATCATTGAAAAATATTTAGAAGAAAAAAAAAGAAAAAAACTTACCAGAGACTGAGTGAAATGCCAAGCGTAGACCAGGCGTAGACCAGACGAATACCAGACTACTATGGGTGATGATTTAAATCGTATCCACGGCTTTGGCCAAAGCCGTGGATTTGATTCGGCTTCAGGCTCCGTTCTCTCGTCTGAATCCCTGAACGCGCGCATAGCACGCGTATAGTCAAAACAACTGAGGGGCCTAGCTAGCCTGAGCCGAATCCGAAGCCGGTCGTTTTGAAAAGGCAGTCTGTTTTTCCCAGGTTTACGCTGATTGGTCGAAAAGTGCATGGTTTAAATCATCATCCAGAGTGGTCTGGTATTCGTCTCGTCTACGCTTGGCACTTCACCATGTTCACTCAGTCTTTGGTAACCTTTTGTCTTTTTTTCTTCAAAATATTTTTTCAATGAGGTGTTATTAATGGATTCATTACACATTCAAGATCAAATCCGTGTTCTTGGAACACGGGTCATGATTTTTGAAAGTGGTAAAAATTGGGCAAATCTGGTCACAAGTCTCAATTTTTTTTTCACATTTCACATTTCGCACCGTATTGCCATAATCTAACTCATAACCCTTCAGTCGTTCCGACCGTCGGGAGAAGGGTTACGATTATCGCTTCTAGAAGGAGTGATGCATACATAAAAGAGTCACATTATACAACTGACCTAACTGTGTGAGATCATGATTGGCTTAGTTTGTATTTAATTGTTTTGACCTTAATTTAACCTTATTAGCAATCCAACTCCAATTGGTTTTTCAGACTGTTTGTGTAAATAATTGTCATTGTAATTTATTACTAAATTAAGAGGAAATCCTATATAACAAATAAGTACAGCATATATATATATAGTTATTCAAAAACATACGGAACAGAGAAGTGTTTTCCTTACAGTTTCAAGAAAATGCATTGTCACTGCTGACAACTTGTAAACCAAAAGTTTCAAAATTGCATTTCAGAAGCAAAAACAATACTTTTGTTATATTAAAAAATGAATAGTTTACCTTGTCATTCTTTTTTGATGAATTGCTGGACATCCTGATAGTTCCGTCCCACTTTCAATGTTCAAAAAGTTTAACAGTTTAGGACAGACACTTTACTGAATTGTTGTTAATGTTAGGGCCTATTTTATCTTTTGTCAAGATTGAATTGATTTTGGGGTTAACTTGGTGATTGATTGATAAACCAACGATGACGTTTTCTCGAGATCGGACAGTGCTGCAGTGACGGTTCGGACTTGCAATTCAACTTGACTGCATACTTCTACATCCAACTGACAAGGAATGGGTACAAATCACTGAATAATCTGACATTCAAAACCAATGTGATTCATCTGAAGGGTGAACGGAATTGTTTGGACCACCAAAGTAAATTCATTGCGTTGTTGAATTCCGGAAAAGTCAATGCATAGTGCCGTACATCGCGGTGACGGGACCGGGAACAAACACGGCGACGACTCTATCCCGTCGTAATGACGGACTTCAGCCCGCTGAAATCCACCTGTCCACACGATAATCAGGACAAACTATAGTAACTTTTACTCACGAATACATGACAACTCGAAACTAAAAGAAATTCACGATCAATCAACCACTTTGCACCGTAACATCGTCGATAAATAAACAACAAAACTACACGGCTGAATTCATCATGGCGGACATGGCGAAATCTCTCACTGGTATCCGTCCGTTTTTAATGAAGTCCGTACGAAGGTGAACAGGGAGCCAGTTACAAGAATAATCCTGATGCATTGTGGGGAAAATGTACTTTGATTGACGTCATCGACTTGCAAACAATGCGAAGATTGATTGTTTGGCAATGGTTCAGCGATTACATACCAGCCAAACCCACAAGGTGTAATGCTTCGGTGACCTCAAAATATCAAAATGGTGTCACGGAAACCGTTATGGTTGGCGGATCCCATGTTGGCTCGTCTTGTGGAATGAGCTCGAAGCCAAGGTTGAATGATAGTTAAGGAAAAATGGTTTCTACTCTAAAACGTTTATCCTGGCCGTAGACCAACAAACAGACAAATTCAGTCACATTTATTTTATCAAAAAATATACGCCAAAAGCTTCAAACAATTTAACCAAACAAAACATAACATGCATTGCTACGGAAGCCGGACAGTGCCAGAGGGAAAGAGGTTTTTTGTTTTGTTCAGAAGCCCGCGAAGGTATTTTTCACCATTTATCTGGCGGTTGCCAGATGTGGCGGCCGCCAGATAACTTGGTTCAAGAAAATATTCACGCAGTTGTCAAAGTATAGTTCACCTCTCTTTTCTCAACCAAGTGGCACTATCCGGCTTCCGCATATTGCCGTACATTACCAGTAAAATTCTTGTTCACTACAATGTATTGAGAGCCAGTGGCGTAAACTAGACATTTTCATTTTGGAGGGCAAGCGGCGGGGGCAAGCAAATAATTGTTGGGGTTTTGTGTGTCGTGTGTGTGTGGGTGGGGGGGGGGTGTCTGTACCCATTCAAACCGAGGACTTTAACAAGGATCCCGGCAGAGCGAGAGCGAGAACAAAGATACCTCTATTTACTGCATTAACAAACATGCGTGTTTTCGCGGGTAGTACACATTCAAACCGGGAACCTATAATAAAAGAGGACAATTATAGGGTCCCTGGTTGGGTGAAGGTCCCCAGTTGGAAAGTGTGTACAAAACCAATGGGAGCTGTTGCCAAAAAGTACAAACAAAAGAGGGACAATATGAGCTCGTCCCGATTGGTGTTTACACACTTGTCTTGTGTGTGTGCATAATTTTCAATTTCCCCATCAGGGGTCGAGGTTCTGAGGGAGAGGATCCCGCCCTCTCCCGCCCACTCCCGCCCACTCCCAGTGGAGGGATGATAACAAAGTTCTGACTGAATGTTTGTAAGATATAGGCTACAATCAAAACTAAATCAAAACCACTCAAAATTTGCTGGCAATGTTACAAGGTTGCTGTTTTATTAAATATTATATCAATTACGAACCTAAAGTTTATGTGCCTTTTAACTATTATTGTTATTTTTTGTTTTACTTCGCTTGGTTCATACTCAAAAGCATTATTTGCTACGGCGGTCGTTTTCTCATTTTGCATTTTAATTGAATGTGGGCTATAGTGGCACTTTTTTAACACGCATGTATAAGGATGATCATTCATTATACGAGCTATATGACCTATGTTTTTGTTGTGTATTTTTAAAATAATATATTTAGCTAAACATACTTGACAAAACTAAAGTATTTTTTTATTTAGATAAAACTTTTCTGAAAAGGTGAACCTGCAGACGGGGTTGTAAAGTTTCCTTTTAAAAAATGTACAAAATCACATATCATAAAATAGTTTTATTATCATGGTCAAATTTAAGTTTTAGCGGACAACTTTTTAAAAATTAAATTTTCACATAATAATTTTTTGAGAAAAAGTCCGTTTTTTTTTTTCTTCTTTGTGTGTTGTAAAGTCATATAAGTTTGTTTGGTGCAAATTGACACAGTGCGCCTATCGACGTATCGCAAAACGACCCGACACTAGAGGGTCTCCAAATAAAATGTGGGTTTTCAATCTTTGTCAAAAGCGTTAATTTTAATCGGTAATGGGGCCTACTTTTGATCACTCCATCAACAACAAAGATTGCCTCATGATCGATCTATCATCATCAACAACATGGTATTTTTCCTCAATTTGTATTATCTTACAATTAAACTCAATTATATACATAGAGTCGAGGAACTGCAGGAGGTGCCATTGAACGACGAAACACTCAGGCTAGTATGGCCGCGACTCTGGCGTCATCCATCCGCATTACAACTCGGGACGAAGAAGCGGCCACCAGACAAGCCTGTAATCAACGAAGAAGACAGCCTTGGGGCTCTCTTCTTCTGTTGGTTAAACGTGTGTGCAGCGGCAATAAATAAGCAAAAAGATGTGGCCCCAATCCTTCATAATGTTGCCAGGCCTTCATTAAAATTTAGGAACAGGTTCGGGGCAAAATGTAGGCCCACGCGAAATTGAGGTCTATATACCATAAGAATATTACGTATGTTATGCCCGTATTGTAAAATGTGCTATGGCCATTTGCTGTACTGGGCCGGCATCACCATCGGTATCGGCGGTTTATATCAGTGCATTTTATGGAAAGCTTTATTGAAAAGTTTAGTATTAATTTCCTAAAGATCATGTTCCATTCATATTCTTTGCGCTGCAATATTCAATACTAACACTGATAACAAATGTTCTACAACTACACAATGTAGAAGTACTGAATATAAATGAAGGAGATACAAAAATGAAAACGACTGAATTAATTATTCCATACGATAACACGACACTTTAGCCTCCGTGCCGCTGGCGTTTGGTGACCTTTTCAGTCGATGGTAGAATACTTATCGGCAATACTTGTAGAAAAATTATCAAAATATATTAATTCTTAAAGCTATAGGTCTGATTTATTTGCCGATTTGATGCGGAAATTTAGATTTAAATTTCAAATAGGCCTAGCTATTTGTATATATTGAGAGTGGGTTTTAAGATTTCTTTCAAGGTAGGCTATAGCACTTAACCCCACCCCTTAAAAAACAAACAACAACAACAACAACAACACGCCTATGGTGGGAGTTAATTGAAAACTAACACTAATTAGCTCACCAGCCGCGTACAACGATATTGTGCATGCTGTGTATTTTGTGCATTGTCCGTGACATATTATGCGAACGTGGTATTTTTTATGCTTTTCGTTTTGAACATCATCATCTGTCAAATTTCTTTCGGAGAAAAATATTATAATTCTTTTTTCTTTCGACGAAATCGGGCCTTGCAACTTTAATCGTTGAACCTTTATTCTTATTAAACAAAGAGTTGGTCATTTGAGTTTGTAAAGTATAGATTAGAGCACACCAGAACGTTATGTGTTTAATTTGGTAATTGAACAACAAGGGAAGGATGGTGTTGAAATTTATTTCAGATTCGATAGGCTACATTCAATTTTCATTGAGCTGAAAAGTTAACAACCTTTTTACCCCAACGAACTTAAAAAACAAAATAATAATTGTGAATAGAAACCTTTGAGTTTTTTAAATGCAACAATAACCCTTTTGTTCATTTGGCCTATATTAGTCCTTTCAAAAGAGTTGATCAAACACACCGTTTCACAGGAGTGAGATTTGCTCATTAAAAGGTCTGAAACCATGCATGCAGGATCAAAATTTTAGGTGTGTTGAAAATATGACATTTTCACCTTTTGGTAACCACTTGAGTTATCGATTCCAATGAGCTTTGGGGACAGTATCCTCAGCACTAGAGAAGTAGATCAAATGGAACGATTTCTTATTATCTGAAGAAAATAACTGCTTTTCATATTTACAACCAAAGCCTTTAGACACAACTAAGAGTATAGATTCAGATTGAAGTCAGACATGTCTCATAGCAATTATTGAAGGTTTCCTTCAAGATCTTTGTAATTAGGTTTCCTAAGATCTCATTAGCGAACTAATGATCACGCACTCTTCTCATTTCATCCCGAACGCCTTCTTTTTTCTTCAAATGGTTCATAACAGACCTTGTAAGTCTCGAGCTTCAATGCAGGCACCTCTGAGCCATCAGCTATGGGAGATTAACGTGGGTGCAATTTTGTGTGATTGTTATTTCTGTGTGTCGCATGGATTTGACGTGATGTTTACTGGCAGTCGCGAGATTTTTTTCCCTACGAACTTGTTGTCCCCCATACGGCGAACTGTGTACAAATTTCTTTTGATGGCGCATCGTTCTCCAGCCCATGTAAATTTCCCGTATGGGGACAAAAAGTTCGTGGAAAAAAAAATTGCCGCCGGGACAGCGACGTATAGCTCCATGGTTTCGCGCGGTTAGGGTACCGATATACAATGTAGCAGTTTCCTCTTGTTGGCATGCGTTGTACGTCATCAAGGATCACGACGATCGCCTTTTTATTGCATGTTCTTTATGGTCAAACGTGAAGCGGAAATTAAGGTAAGCTTTAAAATAAAATAAAAATAAAAGATTTCCGAAACAAGTTTTGTTCAAAAACAATTGCCACAATACAAAATGTATCTGCTATTCGAGGTGCCCGGAAGTCCAGATTCTCGCGAAAGCTGGAGGTAAACTTACTAACAGTCCGTTGAAAGTACGTCAGCACAATCCGGGACACAAACAAATTATGCGAATCATATAAGAGGAGAGTTTATATGCTTGGTCCGGGGTTTTTTGGCCGAATTGACCCGAAAAATAAGACTCAAATTTTAAATACTATTTTTATAGATCGAGAAAGTAAGCTTTCACACGAAAAATCGGCCACTGATAAGTGGTATTTCGGTGAAAATGCAAACTGCTTACCAACCAAAAGGATCTATGGTATAAACACAAAAATTAGGCAATGGCCTGACGTTTCGACCCTATAGCAGAGTCTATCTCGAAGTCGAAACGTTAGGCCACCCAAACAAACAAACAACAGATACAATAACAAGAGTGTTTCAATTCACCTTTCCAATTCAAATCATGAACTCTTTTATTACATGTTGCTTGTTTGCATTAATTATAAGACTATGCTGGGGTCGAAACGTGAGGCCATTAAAGGAAAGGTATACGTTTGGTAATCGCTCTTAAAATCAATGGCAATAAAAACTTACTTCGTTAGAAGTACAGTAACTTTAAATAGTAAAAGCATTTTTAGAAACATTTCATTTAGTTTCAAGTTATGTGGTTATTATGGAAAAAAGATATCAGTTTGTATCCCCCAAAATTTGAATCTGAGAAACGTTACTGTCAGTAACGTTTCTCAGATTGTGTATTCCAATTGCAGATTATTCTTCCTGCATGGACATATTCGCTCAGGATTTTCGGCGATATCACAGGTAAGATGTTAGTAAAAGAGAATACAATTTTCTCGTTAATGATAAGGAATACTAATATTTATTCTACAAAAGGAACCAGACTAATTTCCCTTCCAGCACTCACTGGCAGAGTCCGAATTAGCGGCTACGGCTACGGCTACGACCGGATCGCTGCGTCATCATGCGTTGAAGTATAGGACGTCCTTAGCAACACTCTTAGCAACAGCCGTAGCTGTAGCCGTAGCTGCTAATTCAGATGCGGCCTTTAGTTACACTCTCTAAGGTTACCTAATGAAAAGAACACAATAGCTGCTGCACACATATATTGTATAGTGATAAGTACATCATGTGTAGAAAAAAGCATTTAAATAATTATTTTATTGTTATTTACATCAGATAAATTATTGGAAGTATTTAATTACAAATATACATAATTTAACTCACTTTAGACAGCCACTCAAATACAATTACAACAATGTACAAAAATATATTACAATATTTGAAAAAAACACCCCACATTTCAAGTTTAACTTCACACAACAAATAAAAAGACATCAGATTATTTCAAAAGGATTTTAATCAGGTTGCTGTTACCTTCAATACTGCATTAGTTACTTTCTGGTAATCACTTTATTCGGGGGGGGGGGGTGAGAGTCATTCCTGACAAAAAGCTCTGGAAACCAGGATCCAAATTTAAGGAGGTAAGTTGAAATGATGGCATTTCCACCTTTTAGTAACTACACAAGTTATCGAATTCAAGGAGTACTTAGGAGCAGTATCCTCGGCACCAGAAAAGTAGGTCAAAGAGTACAATTGATTTTATATCTGAAGAAAACAACAGCTACTTTTTCACCTTGCAGACATAAACAAAAATCTAAATTCAGATAAAAGTCTGAAATGTCTCATTCCTTATTTTAAGGAAAGTAATAATTGGTCCTACAAACTTTATAATTGAATTGGAATTTTAAAGTTTGATGATACAGATTTGTAAACATCCTTCTCATACTTGTGCATGTATATCCATCAATTTATTGCCATAAAGTGAGGACTGCCCTTTGTCCTTTCAAATTAACTTTCTCCCTCTCACGAACAAATGTGAGGAAACCAAAATACAAAGACTTCCAATGTGAAGACAGTTGTGTGTGTTCCTTTTGTGTTCTTTGATCTGCTTCACCAACTCTGCTGATAATATCATGACAATGAACTTTGGTTTGGGGCCCTATTTTGTTTGTCTCAGAAAAACTGAAATGTAAGAACTGCAATCAATTTTGAAACACATTGACCTGCTCTCTGGACAGCTTCTAGTTGGCCAAATATTGTTGACTGGTAAAATAAAAATGCCATGTTACAAAAGAAAATTTTGTTCAATATGACGGTGTCTTATCTTGAAAGTTTAATCCTAATAATTTTTAGAGACAGACATCTGACCTTCAGGCAGTGTTGTGATTGGCTACCAGGTCGTGACATCATACTTTTGTTTTAAGTCAACTGTAAGACACTCTAGCTTTTTTAATTTCAAGTCTGATACATGTGACATTTGACCTTCAGGCAGTGTTGTGATTGGCTACTGGGTAGTGACATCATACTTTTGTTTTAAGTCAACTGTAAGACACTTTTGCTTTTTTAATTTCAAGTTTGATACTTGTGACATCCAACCTTCAGGCAGTGCTGTGATTGGCTACTGGGACGTGGCATCATACTTTTGTTTGAAGTCAATTACTGTTAGACACGCTTCCTTCTTCAATTTAAGGTTTGATACTTATGTCATTTGACCTTCAGGCAGTGTTGTTGTGTTGCAAGTGATTGTCATTTGACCCTGAAAAGGTATTGTGATTGGCTAGTTACATCACGCTGTTAATTGTTTTGTGATTGGCTAGTTACTTCTCGCTGTTGACTCAGCTTTTATGTGATACTAGTGTCTTGAATTTCATGTCTGAAACTTGTGGCTTTTGACCTAGATTGTGATTGGCTAGAGACATTATGTTCTTGTTTCAGGCAAGTCTTGGGCATTCTCTTCAATATTGGGTAGATGATTGACGTTTGAGATTGGGTGAATCCATGTTGTACCCTGGGTCACATGACTGTAAAACAAATTACACAAGTACAGGAATATAAATCAAAATCAAAATCATGGAAAAAATCCAAAACAAAACAATCATGAGAAAACAGGGACGCTTTAGAGATTCAGTTTGAATGCTGAAATATGCAAAATGAACAGGGCCCAATATTATAGAGTTGCTTCAGTAGAACATTTTGCTTTACAATTTCCTGCTTAGCAAACTAAGCAGGAAACTAGTCAAAGATATGATATTTTGGCTGGTAACCTTAGTCTGGCAACCTTAGTCTGGTATTAAAGCACAATTGTTTTGTCTACTTTTTGTACTTAAAGGCACTGAACACGTTTGGATTGTCAAAGACCAGTGATCTCACTTGGTGTATCCCAACATATGCATCAAATAACAAGCCTGTGAAAATTTGGGCTCAATTGGTCATCGAAGTTGCAAGAAAATGATGAAAGAAAAAACACCCTTGTTGTACAAATTTATGTGCTTTCAGATAGGAATAAAAACTTCTTGCAAGAAGTTTTTATTATTTTAGTGAGAAATTACCTCTTTCTCAAAAACTACGTTACTTCAGAGGGAGTCGTTTCCTACAATGTTTTATACTATCAACAGCTCTCCGTTGCTTGTTACCAAGTAAGTTTTTATGCTAATATTTGTTTTGAGTCATTACCAAACGTGTACGATACCTTTAAACAGCTCTATGAAATTGGCCCCTGGTTTTGCAATGGATCAAACATCTGATTCAATGCCTGAGAATTCATGAAGGCAACATAGGCATTTACTTCAATTCTGGCCATTGCCTCAGTGCCCCTTGAAATATCAACTGATTCGCCAAGCCGCCATGGTTTATAAGCGAGCTGCTAGAAATTACCGCTTATAAACCTCCTATGATACTATCATGTTATCATGATAGAGCGTCCACTCTTATAAGCGAGGCGAATTTAGAACTGGTTATACGAAGGGTATCATGAATGTTATCTTGATACTTGACCACCCTGCTTATAGAACACAGTGGCTAGTCAAATCGGGTGGAAATGTTCCAGTAGAAATTTAAATTTCCCTAAGGAAAAACTGACTTGCCCTTACAAGAATATAGTATTAGACCTGAGATTCTATATACTAATTAAAAGTCCGTTCAAAAGTCAATGGTTAATAGACTGTGTAGGTCTCGCGCATATTTGAACTTCCTGGACCATTGTGGTCCCAACAATATGGAGTTTTCGATATGCGCGAGGCTTGCACAGTCTATACCAAGAAAAATATGATAAACAAGCCAAGGTTTACTCATTTTCAAAAGTTAACTACATTCTAATTTGGGAAATATTTTTGACAGCGTCATAAGACGTCATAACTAAATTGAAAAATTTTTACAGAAATTTTTGGGTTTTCATCTTCTAGAATTGAAACATGTTATTATTCTTTAAGATTGAAACACTTACTTTAAGAAGTACTTCATACCGTCTGCTGTGTAGGCTTCCTCCCAACCATAAGGCAAAGCTACAACGTGAAAACAAAACAAAAACCACAACCTTACAATTTTTTCCCTGTTCTTTTTTTCTCAATAATTTTTAGTTGTCAATGTAATTCTATTTTGTATGTAATTTGTTATCATTGTTAACCAAATAGGTTTAGTCCCAGGTCTTCTCGTTTTGTAAATAAAACAAAAAAAACCCCCAAAAACCCAACCCAAAACCGATTGGAAACAAACAGGAATGGTAAAAACTTTACTCATTTCATTGTGGCAATAAGTTTCCATGGCAAGAAATGAAAGCTCCCACTCTAGCCTTGCAATTTCTGGCGCTAGAAAGTGGGATGAACTGCCTACGTTTTTAAGGAAAATCGAGTCCCTCGCTGTTTTTAAATCACAACTGGTTAAAAGTTTTAATCTCTTAGCTTTTGTGCTGTTTCATTTACATCACTGTTCTCAATTAACTTTTGTTTTAATGTGGTGTAGAAAGTGCCAATGCCATTTCATGCTTTTATATTAATTGCAATTTATTTTTAGTCTTGATTTTCCTCTTTTTAAAATAATTTTTAAATTTTTTATCAACCTTTAGTCCCTTAAAGGCCCTGTACACTATTGGTAAGATCGAAAAACACAATGTTCACAGATTCACACATAACTTTCATGAATTAAAGTAAGTAATGGTAGAAAGGGTTCCTTAAAATATTTCTGCCTAAAATGCTATCGTTTCTGAGAAATGAGTAAAACAATAGTTTTTATCACACGCGATAATTTGAAAAAACAGAAAACACATAAGGTCTCTTTTCACTATTTTCTCGTGACCTCGATGACCAGTTAAGCTCAAACTTTCACAGGTTTGTTTGTTCATGCATATGTTGAATCACACAAAATGTGGACACTGATTTTGAGCTGTTACCAAAAGTGTACAATACCTTTAAGCATTTCCCAGTCTATCTGTGTTTTTAAGTATTTAATAAAAGAACCTAAAGTTTTTGTTCTAGTTTTTAATGTAATGATGCAGGGCCCAAATGGAAACCAAGTTAAACTGATTTGGCACACCCTTGGTAAATAAAGGAAACAATTACATTTTCAAAGAAAAATTATTATTCCAAAATCTCCAAAAAGTTTGGAATAAAAATATTGCCGGGATTCAAAACTCAAACAGATGAAACTTACGCTCAACTTCCAGCAGTTTTTTGACGGCCTTCACAGTATCTTTGGCCTCAGTGGCGAGATTAAAGGGACCATGCTTGCTGTGTTTAGCAAGATACCCAGGGGGAATGAAGCCAGTATTACCCCGTCTGGCACTCTCCCCACGCCCCCTAGGGCCGCTACTTATGGAATTAGGGCCGTTACTGATGTACTCGTGAACAACCTGGGTCGAGAAAAGCAGTAGATATGATGAGATAAATCAAGAGGAAATATGGGATTATTTTTTTTCTATGAGTAATTATGACACTGTGACAGTATTTATTAATCTCGATTTGATGATACATTGCAAGCAAGTTGCAGACCGGATGTGTATAATAGTAGGAATAGCGATTTCGCAATTAAAATAAACAATATAATATTAATAATAGTATAAATCTTATATAGATCCAAACCTGTTAAATTGACGCTAAAGGCACTTTAACACCCAGTAAAAATGAACAACCCCCGCCGAAAAGAATCAAAAAGCCACTAGAAAAATGGTACATTAATAATAACAATGCAAGAGAATAACACTATAATTTCAAACTTTGGTCAAAACATTTTCGATAAAGCCATGACATTCAAACCAAATCTCAAAAGTAGATTTTTTAATTTCTTCAAAGTCATGGCGTCTGGGCAAGTTTTTCTTGCTCATGTCAGCCACCTCTTCTCCATGTCTACCCTTTTAACAGTCACTCTCTGATAGTTTAAAACTCTCTTTACTTCAAAGACTCCCAAGTTGTACCTTGGCAAATGGCAGCAATTTTGCCAAGGTTACTATGTAAGTCGTCAACATCTTAGCTTGGTGGTGTTCCCCACCACACCATCGTAGTTTATGTTCTGGGTACAATTCACTGCATCTCACAAATCCCCAACCCTACCTCAGCAAACTGAAGTAAGTTTTATTTCCAGGCTACTTCAAATGTGCTCTTATTAATATCAGCCTGATGTTGTCAACATCTAAGCTTGGTGGTTGGTGAAGGATGTTCCCCACCACATCATCGTAGTTTATGTTCTGGGTACAATTCACTGCATCTCACAAATCCCCAACCCTACCTCAGCAAACTGAAGTAAGTTTTATTTCCTGGCTACTTCAAATGTGCTCTTATTAATATCAGCCTGATGTTGTCAACATCTAAGCTTGGTGGTTGGTGAAGGATGTTCCCCACCACATCATCGTAGTTTATGTTCTGGGTACAATTCACTGCATCTCACAAATCCCCAACCCTACCTCAGCAAACTGAAGTAAGTTTTATTTCCTGGCTACTTCAAATGTGCTCTTTTTAATCTCAGCCTGAGGGAAGGTCAAGGATGCCCCTACCCATTAACGCCCCTATTTTATACCCAATATCATTCTCTGATCCTACTTAATCCTAACCCTATCTCAGCAAGCAGCAGTAAGTTTTCTCTGTCTACTTCATATATACTGTTATTAACCTCAGCCTGAGGGGAAGGTCAAGGATGCCCCTACCCATTAACGCCCCTATTTAACACCCGTTATCATTTTCTGATCCTACTTGTAACCCTACCTCAGCAAACTGTAGCAAGTTCTCTGTTGCTACTTCATATTCTCTCATTAACCTCAGCCTGAAAGAAGGTCAAGGACCCCCCTACCCATTCCGCCCCTATTTAACACCTCTTATCATTCTCTGTTCCTACTTCATCCTAACCCTACCTCAGCAAACTGTAGCAAGTTCTCTGTTGCTACTTCATATTCTCTCATTAGCCTCAACCTGAGGGAAGGTCAAGAATGCCCCCTACCCATTCCGACCCTATACATTGGATTCGAACTGCCTCTTGCCACCGGGCTAGCTCGGTGGTTTAGTGGGAAGACATCTGCTCTAGCAATGCAAAGGTCGTGGGTTCAAATCCCACCCGAGTGATTTGCCTGTGGATTTTGTTCACAGAACTCGGGAAAGTATTGAGTATACAGTGCTTTATAAACATTGGTGTAAGGGTAAAAACAAAATTTGTTCTTTATCCCGATGCAAAATTAACATCTATTAAATATTTTACACCTGTTATAATTCTCTGTTCCCTACATAATCCTAACCCTACCTCAGCAAACTGCAGTAAGTTCTCTGTTGCTACTTCATATGTTCTCTTGCTGATTGCAGCTTTCCTAAGCTCACAGCTCAGGATTGCCATTCTCTTCTGCAGATTCTCGATATCAATTGGATTTGACTGGAAATATAAAGAAAGATATAATATCAGTTATCAAACAAGTACTCGTGGAATACGAAGAAATATAGCACTTATGCATCCCAAATCCAACGAGGCTAAAGGCCGAGTTGAATGTGGAACGCTGACGCGCTATATTGATTATGAAGTTATCTTCAAGCAAACTTGACGTGTAGTTTAAAATAGCACAATACAGAACAGGGTTTGATATGGGCCGTTTAATATGGTTTGATATCACACTCTTGTCACTATGGATTGACCAATCAGAATGGAGGAGGACTGTTATCATTATTATATATTTCTTATCATAAAACCAAAGATGCCTCATAAGTGAACTTAATCCCTGTAGCTCACAAGCCTGAAGAAACTTGTAAACAAGAGTACTTGCTATATGAACCAGAATCACCAGAGTTAACCGCTACTCTTCCACAATAAGTGTTCACAATAAGTGTTCTGGGTTATTTTACGTGCACAACCAATCCAAGTACCCAGGACCTATGGCTTAATGTCCCATCTGAAGTAAAAAGCAATTATGGTAAAGTATCTTGCTCAAGGATACAAGTGCCACGACCGGGATACGAACCCACACTCTGCTGATCAGAAACACCAGAGCTTGAGTACGGTGCTCTTAACCGCTCAGCCATTGCTCGAAGATAACAAGTCATAAGGCATATCTACACCCATACAATATTTTGACACAAGCTCAAAAGTTTAAAGATCAATAGAAAATGTTCACCTTTAGTTCACTGCTTTCTGAACATTTGCTTTTCTGTCAATTTGCTAAATTTGTAAGTAAACAAAATCAAAACCAATTGAAAGGTTTGTAATAAAAAAAATGTTAACAATTAATTTTGTTCAGTCTTTACTTTCTGAAAAAAGTTAAGAAGGATTCTACCTTTGGTGGTGTCTTATTATTCTTCCGTTGTAACCTTTCAACCTCAGCTTCTAATAAATGAACCACCTCTTCATAGTCTATCTCAATATTACGAGCCTCGTGTTGAGCAGCTTCAGCAAGATGGACTCGGCTCTTCAAGGCTCTACTCTCATGGATTGCTCCTTGAGCTTCCTGATGCAAAACAAGGCATACCAAAATAAGATTTAAAAAGGTAAGACTCCAATGTCTTGAAAACCTTCTTGAAAATGAGGAAGGTAAACATGAGTTAAGACTTAAATTGACAGATATGAATTTGTATTGTAAATGATATCTGAATGACACGAACCTTGCGAATTCTGAGCAACTCTTCTTCGGCTAAATTGAAGGATCGATCTTTCTCTTGAAGTTGTACCTTGAACAGATAACAAACAAATAAATAAACAAACAAACAAACAAACAAGGTGGACGGGTAAGCCCCTCTGTACATTTTCAGTGTAATTGATGCTCACAATTTGGTGCGGACAAAACATTGATACACCTATTTCCACTTTTGCATTCCTGTGGAGACTTTGTTTGTTCAGGGTACGAAATTAACGGTTGCCCGGTTGCCCGGGGCAACCAAAAAATCACTCGGGCAACCCGTGATCAAACCGTTGTTGCCCTTCGGGCAACCTTTTAAAAAAATAAGAATTTAGGCCTACCCAGGTTATTATTGTGCCAGCTCCAAAGATCGTTTGAATTTTCCACATAAAGCTTCATGAAAAATAGTTACGATGTTGTACTTCACCGAAAGCGTTTAACAATTATTATTTATTTTTTAAAATCACGCCGTCCACCGCGAACCATGTGCGAACTTTCCAGCGTCAGCGCACGTGCGCGATGCACACACACAGCGCGATGGCACTGTGTAGCGGCATGGTAGCGGATAATGTGTGCACGATGTACCGTACGTTGTCTTATTCGGATCTAGGACTCGACGTGGTCATGTTCCATCCCAACTATAGAACCGGCCTAACTATAAATAGTTGGGCACAGGCCCAATCCAAAACACAGTTGGCCCGGGCCCAACTATAGTTAGGTCGATTCTATAGTTGGAACAGAACGTTCACAAGTAACAAAATAGATGTAGACTGCGCGCACACGCACTTTCCATGAATTGCGCTTTCCATGATTCACTGGTGCCCGCAGTCGTTATGCTGCACATATTATAACGAGCGTGGGGACAGCTAGCGAACATTGTGTGAGCGCGCGCAATGAATATTACTCGCTGCTATGATTTAATTCACGTGTTTATGTGTCAAACTTGACAAAGTTTCATGACGTGACAATCACAATGAGCCTCCTGAAGTTTGGTTTTACGTTGGATAAAACACCCGTAAGGGGCAATACCGATGCCAGATAAACGGATGATGAAGAACACGTATCGAAATCAGCAAAAATTACTTCAAATCACGGCGATGAGACCCACTCACGATCGGCGATGTCCGTTTTTCCGTTTCGATACCCTATATAAAGAGCATGCAATATGCAAAGCATTATTGTATTCGGGCAACCAAAATTACTTCCGGGCAACCTGATTTTCAGTTGTGGTTGCCCTGGGGCAACCAGCAAATTTTCTTAATTTCGCACCCTGTTGTTCTTTCCTTTGTCCCTGTACTTAACATCCTCCCTTAGATTTTGCACACAAAATTCCTTGTGGAACATCCCTCTCTTTAGAATTCCTCTGTGGAGACCTTCTGTTCCTATTGTCTTCAGTTTCCATAAGATAGTGAATATTAAAACACTGGGACAGAAACGCTCTTGCTATCATATTTCAGTGAGTTGACCAACCATTTGAAATCATTCAGTTCCAAGGGTTGTGAATGGTGGCACAACAACACTGTGCACAGAACTCAACAACACTGTGCACAGAACTAACTGTGTACTGTGTAGATGCATTCACCACATGATATCATGTTGCAGGCTGGCATTAGCGTATCTGTCATTTAAAACCACAGTAGGTGATATTGAATGGTTAGACAGTAGGAGGGTTGACTGTGCGCTGTGTAGATGCATTCACCACATGTCATATTGCAGGCTGCACAGTTTATTTATCATGTAAAACCACAGTGGATGATAATGAATGGTCACACACTAAGAGGGTTGACTGTGTAGATACATTCACCACTTGATATAATATTTCAGGCTTGCATAGTCTGTCTATCATTCAAAACCACAGTGTATGACATTGAATGGTCACACAGTAGGAGGGTTGTCTGCGTAGATACATTCACCACTTGATATCATATTTCAGGCTTGCACAGTTTATTTATCATGTAAAACCACAGTGTATGACATTGAATGGTCACACAGTAGGAGGGTCGACCATGCGCTGTGTAGATGCATTCACCTGATATCATGTTGCAGGGTGGCATAGTTTATTTATCATTCTCATTCAAAACCAAATTGGATGATGTTGAATGGTCAGACAGTAGAAGGGTCAACATGATAATGTGTAAATGAATTCACGACATGATATTTTGTAGGCTGGCATAGTATTATTCAAAACCGCAATGATATTGAATAGTCATGCAGTAGTAGGAGGGTTAATTCTGACCAGCAATTATACATTGATACTAAATCCTGAATTGATAGATTGTGAGTGACTTACTTTTAATCTTTCAACTTCTCTCAGTGCTTCATCTCGTTGTCTTCTTATCGTTTCTAACTCACTACTTGGTACTGTGTCAAAACTACCTCGCTGTGGCTGTAAAAATGAATACATTGTACTTTGTTAGGCCAGAAATCCATGTGTCCGTCAAGCGTTGTGCGTATTGCGTTGTGGCAATGCGTAAAAATGAAAGTAAATGCCAAGCAACGCACATAATTCCATGTATCCGTATTGAGTACTGCGTTATCCGTAAAAAGTATGTGCATTGTTGGAGTGTACTTTCACTGTAAAGGATTGCGTACTACGCATTACGAACAAGGCATGGCGGACATGAGGATTTCCGGACTTAGGATTTCAGTAGAGTGGAAAGCGGTGTATTACTGTCAGAGAAACATCTTCATCAACCAGTGGGTCATATTGTTTATAACTAGTGGTGTAACCAGAGGGTGGTGATTGGAGCCCCCCACCCCCCCCCACTCAGAACCCTTGCCCAGTTGACCCCCTTTTCCCCCCTACATAACGAGACAGAAAAATGCACAAAAGAATGGTTTGAAACATTAAATAGCTTCCCCCCTCCTCCGCCCGAATCATGTCTTTGCCCCGCTTGCCCTCCCGAAAGAAAATGTCTGATAACACCACTGTTTAAAATTGGATTTGCGATACAAATTTCCAGTGGTACTAGAAGTTGATAAAGTAGTTCTACCAAGTGAGCTATCTAGCTATGTTGGCAGTCTCCCTATTTTGTCAATATCTTTGTTCGGGTGCCAGTCGAAAGCCATACAACCATTAACTACCAAAGTTTACGAAACAACCTAGGAAGCAGCAGCCAGAAGTATTTGAAATAAAAAAGTCCAGGGGTTTCTTCATAGACCCACTTAGCAGAATATGACAGCTAAGCAAAAATCTGCAGGGAACCAGCCACAAACAGTATACATTACATGGTATTTTGGCTGGTGACTTATTCTACTAAGCAACATTTTTCTGTGCTTGAGCAGTTCTCTAAACTTGGTCTTATGTTTCAATCACAAGTATTTTTACCTGTTGTTGAAATGGTGGCGGCTCTGCAAAATCTGTAACGTCATGGGCTGCAAAGGTCAACGACCCCGCTCCTAGAAGACTCTCATCAAGCTGCATCTTGAATAGCTCTCTGGAGACGGCAACAAAGACTGAAGGAGATGGAAATGAAACAGGTGTATTAGTAAATACTAAACCGGCACCATTCCTGATTGGACCACTATACAATAACTTTCCTAAGCCACCATTCCTGGTTGGGCCATTCTTCCCATTACTTCCTTAAGGCACCATTCCCAATTGGGCAAGTACATCCTTATTTCCGTAAGGCGCCATTCTTGATTGGGCCACTACTCCCTTACTTCCATGAGGAACTGTTCCTAATTGGGCCATTCTTCACTTTACTTCCATAACGTACCATTCCTAATTGGACAAGTACACCCTTATTTCCATAAGCCGCCATTCTTGATTGGGGGTACTACTTTCTTACTTCCTTAAGCCACAATTCCTTATTGGGCCACTACTCCCTTACTTCCAAAAGGCACCATTCCTACTTGGGCCAGTTTATCCTTATTTCCATAAGGCGCCGTTATTGATTGGACCACTATTCCCTTACCTCCATAAGGCACCATTCCTGAATGGTCCACTTGCAGCCGTCTTCTCAGTTCCATCTTTTCCTCTTCCGATGGATCTATCCCAAGATATCTCAAAGCCTAAGTGGGACGTTAAATAAGATAAGATTTATTTTATTCAATGCACAAAGCTCAAATTTTGATACATTACAAAAGTTTATTAGAAACTTAAATATAAAGAGGGAGTCATTTCTCACAATGTTTTATACTATCAACAGCTCTCTGTTGCTCGTTACCAAGTCAGTTTTTATGCTAATATATATTTTGAGTAATTACCAAACGTGTACGATACCTTTAATCTAGTTGGACTTACCACTTCCAGTTTGTCGACCTTTAACCTTACATGAGGATCAAGGGATAATCGTCGACTTCGAGACATACCCCTTGGATGGGAGGGACTTGGTGTTGACGTAGCAATAGTGGGTGTGGCTAATGGAGATGCTGATTGGCCGTGATGTTGGGTTGCCATGGTAATACTGTTATGAGGCAGGACTGGAGATGGCTCCAGCTGAGTGCTGTGCGGTTGAGGTTCACGGTTGAGATGTCCTGATGATACAAAATAAACGATTCAATTTCTATGAAAACAAAAACTCAACATCAGTTTCGTTTGATGAAAACTTCTTTCTTAGATCTTCAACATGACGTTAAGTTTACCGGCTGTAGAAAAATAGAATCAGGTTGTGCAATTACCGTTAATGTTGTCGGTTTGTGGAGTTGAAGACAGAGCTGGTTGAATGTGAAGACGTTGTTGAAGATGTAACGGCATAGCAAGGTGGGACGGAGCTGGTTGGCTTAGAGCTGTTTGTGAAAATACAAACAAATCATGAAGAAATCACACTTGTAAGAACACAATAAATTGTACATGTTAACCCTTTCAGCTCCAATGGCAACATTAGTTGACTGTGCCCCTACCCTCCTAGAGACCCAATGGTGACTTTAGTCGACCAAGGTAAAACATGAAAAAAAAACAGTCATGCCTGAGCACAAACGCCATTTGTTTTAAAGCTGTAGTTTTGTCCATGTTCATCCTCATTACCCAAGCTTACAATGGTTAGAAAGATATGATACAACCCTTTCAGCTCCAATAGCAACATTAGTCGAGTGTGCCCCTACCCTCCTAGAGACCCAATGGCGACTTTAGTCGACCAAGGTAAAACGCGCAAAAAAAACCCAGTCAAGCCTCAGCACAAAGGCCATTTGTTATAAAGTTGTAGTTGTAGTTGTTGTTGTCCATGTTCATCCTGCATACCCAAGCTTACATTGGTTAGAAAGATGGTAAAATGCTCTAAAATGAAATCTTCAAGGAATAATAGAGTTGGTAAAATTGACCTTTGAACACAAGCTTTCTGTTTTGTGAGAAGAATGTGTGCTTCACGCTTGAGTGGTCAAACAATGTGGGCACCAGCGGTTGTCAAAAGAATTTTCAAAAAACAGTTAATGGCCTGACCTTTTTGACCCTAGCAGAGTATTTCTCGAAGGAGCCTTCGAGAAAGACTCTGCTAAGGTCAAAGCATGTGTGTTGTCTTGTAACTTATCCTTCGAGAAGGACTCTGCTAGGGTCGAAACATCAGGCCATTAACTTTGTTTTGCATTTATACCATAGGTCCTTCTAATTCTATTTTCTCAAAAGAATTCGGTAACGTCACGAGATTTCAAAATGCATTAGGGTGAATGGAAGACATAAATAGATTGGTCCATAAGCCATATCCACCATAGGTGTAGCAGCAGCAGCAGAACACTTTAGAAGGAGGTGGAGGGCAAATTCATACTACACCCCTACAATGTGCCCCCCCCCCCCCCCGAATGCCATCCTCCTTTCATTCGTTATGGAAAATGTCCAAAAAGCTTGGTAGAAAATGGGGGCTGGGGGGGGGGCAACATTGCTACTTTTTCAAAGATGGGGGGTGGGAGGCAATGTCCCCCCTGGTTCTGCTGCCCATGTGTAGCAACTGAAATCATAGTAGGTGAGAGCTGTGTATCTCTGCAACCAGATCATTGAGACAGGACAAGAAGCATCTATCCTGATCGCCACCGCTCGTTTACATTTTGAAATGGATATTTATATACCAGATTTTTGGGTATGCAATAAGGGTTGAGATTTGTCCATGAGTTTAGGAATTGAGAGTAAAGGATGGGTCAATCACAAGTCATACCTGATAATGGGTAACCGTTGATCATTGCCTGTCCATACAATGGTGGTGAAGTAGACTGGTTAACTGCTTGTGGAGAGACTAATCCACTGCCTCGGTCATGACCATTCGTTGCTGACATTCCCATCTGGGGTGAGGGGGGCAACCCTACGCCCCCATGGGGCGACTGTCTACTAGGTACTGGGTGGCTTATCCCAGTGTGCGGTAACCCTTGGGGATGCTGGTTACCGGGATCAGCTAGGTACCGTTGAGGTGATGGGTTTGAGCTAGGGGAAGACGCGTAGCTGGAACTAGGTGTTTGCCGAGACGGATGACCATGATGCATCATGGGAGAACCACCGGGAATGTAGACGAGACGAAGGGTACTTATGTCACTTCTGCAAAGATTAAAACGCACAGTACGTCATGACGGTTGTGTCCTTGAGCAAGACACTTTACTCTAATTGCTTCTCTTCACCCAGGAGTAAATGGATACCTTTGGGGCAGAGGTGATTCTTGTGACAGGTTTAGATTGATGAATGGTTGGCAGTACAGGCTGCAAACTCCCCAGGGAGCTGAGATAGTTTTTAAGAATTGGCTGTTGTAAATCTAACGATCATGCAGTTTACCATAAGTGTCAAAATTGGCAGATACATGTACAGGCTCTAAATAGATTTCCATTATTACTATTATGAGGTAACTATAAATAAATAGTAAACTTGCAGGTACAACCGTGTGTAAAATCTCTTTTGGAGGAGTGTTGGCTCTGAAAACAACCTGTGTGGTCTTGACGTTTCGAACAGTATGCACTGCTCGTCTGCAGGAGAAACCATTATTACTATTATAAGGACGTATCCGAATTTGCAGCTACAGCTACGGCTATACGACTAAGGCTAGATTTCCGCGTCATCATGGGTCGAAGTAAAGGCTGTCCTTAGCACCACCCTTAGCAACAGTCGTAGACGTAGCCACCAGTTTGGAAATAGCCTAATTGTAAGTGCAACTTTTACTTTAGCATGGCACAAATATGGAATATAGAGTAAATACATAACCCATGACCAAATAACAGAACCTTCATACACACCCCCACCCCCCCCCCCCGAAAATATGAATTCTATAAAGATATGCAAACTTCATTATTTATGCATCTATCACTAGATAGATGCCGTTTTTATTTCAACATTTGGAAACATTTTGTTTGCTACCTTTTGATTACAGAGATATTTTTTCAGTAATAATCTTTTCAAATTTACGATAACTACAATTTGTTTTTTAATCTACAAAAATATTCCCTATTTGAAGAAAAAAAAACAAGGCACTGTTTTCCGAACAAAATATAAAAAAAGAAATCACAAGAAGTCTTGCGGCCCATCCCGTGTCTTAGATTGTTATCTTATTTTATAGACAAACAGACATTTGGAACTTGCGTCCTCTTCCTTTTCCATTTGTTTGCAAGCCCTTCGTCTAGCTACTTGCAGCCATCAAGATTCAAGGTTTATTCTTGGCCAATATTGTTTTTGGATGAGAGCTGATTGAAAAGCAATAAAATTGTATCCCCCGAGATTTTAAAAAAACCTGAAGCATGAAGTCATGTAATCTGTCTGCATTTCAAGTAGCTGCGGTTTTTATGTGGTTGAAACTACCAACAGTTTGTGTGAATTGGGCGTGGCTAACAGTGGAAATATTTCACACTTAGGATACAGTGCTTAACACACATCGGTGTAGGGTAAAAGACAAAGATTACACATCAAAGTGGAGGATAAAATACCTGTATGATACATGAGACTTTAGATATACGCATTACCTGAGTGATTCTCGAGTTAGGATCCTCACAGCTACTTCATTGGTAAGACCTGTCAAGGATTCTCCATTAACGGACAAAAGCCGATCGTCGACTCTCAATCGACCATCCTGAATCAAGATTTGGAACATTTGTGAGCGTTAAATAATCCTCTCAAGGTTGTCAATCAAAGTGTTAAAGAAGGTCTCTGAGGTCAATTAAGTTTTGGGATGCACTCATTTTCCAATAGATAGAGTCCTCATGAAAGAGGGAAACATTATAAGTCTATAACCTTTCGTTAAAATGGTGTAAAATGTCATTTTATTTGATCCTCTTTCAGAGCGAAATTTGAACATGACATCATTGGACAGCAATTAAATTTGTGACATGAATTCCAGAACAACAACAAACTTTATCTTTGAGCAAACTTGAATCCTCGATTCTGATTGGTCAATCCATGGCAACAACAGTGTAAGGGTCCATATACCATCCTGTGTATTGCGATTCTGTAACTCAGCCTATTGCTTTTGTTTTTTAGCTGTGCGTCAAGTTTACTTGAAGATAAATTTGTTACCACACGTGCGCTTGTGGATTACAGAAAAATATAGGACATCTGTGTACGGCCTTGTTAGACATGGGACGCAGAAGCGCTATATGTTTCCTGTATTCCACTTGCGCTTGTGCGATAAAAATAGTGATTACAACTTACCCTGTAACAATCTCCATCTTGATGAACATTTTGAATGTATATCGATGGCCCATCAGAACGATCGATACCTCCCGCTATACTCAGCCCTAGACCACTCAGCTTATTTATAAGAATCTCACGTGCATTTGGTACCCTGAAACAAAAATAATAAACCTTTGTATAGCTCAAATAGGTAACCAGCTAAAATACCACATGTTCAGACAAAGAGAAATTGAATTTTACAGTTCTGCATTCTCTGCTTCACTCGTTTAACAACTGCCAAGAGGTATAAAGACCAACGTCTTGAGTAGGAGACTACCGAAATTTCCTGCAGCTAATCTTAGCAGACTTTATACCACACCCAAGTAGATTCTTGTCATTTCAAAAAATAAAATGCATATGCAAGTTTGCCCCAAACAAGGCTCAAAGTTACTCTTGGTAAGGGGCTACAAGAAGAAAACATTTAAGATGAAAATAACTCAGTGGAGCTGAAGGTAGGAATTTGATATTCCTCTTACAACAGTCTAGATTGTAGGATGGAGGGAAACATGCACCAGGCAAGGAGTTCCAAAGAGATGCAGTATGGAATAAAGCTGTTGGAACAGCTCTTTGTTCTACATCTCAGCAAAGCAAGAGTGTTAGGGTGAGAAGGATTAGAGGATTATTGGTCATGCGGCTATCATTCATCAAACCATTACATGGTCCACGTCATCAACTGTCTAGTTTGGTACTATTCACCATGCATTTTCATACCATCCCTTTTGACTATAATGCGCTAGACCACAACATGTGTGATACACACCAGAAAAAAACGCCCTCGTTGAATGGATGCCAGACACAATCTTGTCCATTTTGTTGATTTGTTTTTTCCTCCAAATGACAAAGATCTACTTGGGTGTTATATAATACAAATAATGAATGTTTTACATTCGTGCAATGGAGACAATATTTTCATTCGCTGAAAGATGGAACAATCGGTACAACTCGACTTCATCTCATTGAATGGAACATTCCATGCCAAAATATTCTCACCATTGCACTCACAAAAATTCATTATTTGTATACAAATGTAGTCTTTGCTTCATTCATTCAACTATCCATAGGACTTTAATTAATTAATTTAACTAAAACCCTTCAGTGAGGGCTGGTAACACCAAGTCATGGCACATTTTATTTATTTCAGTGTTTTCTCCAAAGTGCAATGCCCTGGGGGAGTCAAATTCCTTGATATCCTAGACTGGACCATTCCACATATCTAAGAGGGGGATCAGGTCCCAGAGTTGTGTGTTTTTTTCTTTTTCGAGGGGCTGAAAAATATTTTCACTCATACACTTTGTGCATTAAATTGTACAGACATACAGACCTACCCAGATCTAACCCTCTGATAAAGTGGAGCCATCTGTTCTTTGTAGCAGGCTTCCAGATGTCTTGCTGACAGCCTGTGTTAGGTTCTGAGGTTTCCAACACCCCCCTCCCCATTAACGAGTGGAACCTTCCTGTATTTAGAAACCTGTTGACAAAGTGGCTATATCTCACTTACCTTATATTAGTGGACTCTGGACCGAGGTCTCCAGGTCCTGAAGAGGAATTTACACTTGGAGATGGAGACTGAGTTGAGGTTCTTTCTCTTTGGGATGACCAATGTCTTGAAGCTTTTAAGAAAAAGGGTTGATGGTTACAAGGATTTACCGAATTTCAAGAACTATTTACATGCTGGTTGAATGGTGTTTTATTGAAAACTTACCATTCTGGGGCCAATTTTATAGAGCTGCTTCCAGCACAAAAAGTAGCTAAAGCGCAATAAATTCTGCTTATTAGAATCAAGTTACCAGCCAAAATGTCATGTCACATGTACCGTCTGTGACTGGTATCCGGCTTATTTTTGCTAAGCAGAAACTTATTAACCAATATTTTCTGCTTAAGCAGTTAATTTTTTCTTTTAACAAACATTCGTGTACTTTCCCTTGAAAATGTGTAAAAACAATGTTGCCTTGGACCGATTTTCTGTGAAAGAAATTTGTTTAAGGAATTTTTTTTCTGACTGAATCTTGAAAGATGGTGCAGCTGCTTGATAAAGAAAAAACATACACAACATTTTGCAAACGTCAAGGACAGTGCACAAAATACTTGTTACATGCAAAATTGTTTGTAAATGAGTAATGGACATGAGATAATGTCAGAATCCTTACAATAATTAATTTTTAGTTTTTAAATAACTACCACTTATCATCTGGCCCATCACTATGGAATGAACTCCCTCCCAATCTCCGACAAGTCACTACATATATACCAGCTTCAAAACTCATTTGAAAACTTGTTTTTGTGCTTAAATATTCGTCTTTGTGACTCATTGTAGGCTGACTTGTTTTCTGCACCTCTCCTGCGCCAGGAGTGTCTTTTAGACAGACATGGTGCATTATATATGGCCACTATTATTATTATTATTAACTCACCTCGATCATGGCCATCCGGTTCTTGATCTGAAGAAACTGACTGTGAATCTAAGTTGAAAGTGTTTCTTGTATTGGCAAGTTGACTTTCTAACAGCAATGAAAATTTGTGTCTGTCAAGAAAAACGGAAACAAAAAGATGAGAGTTGAGCTTGACTTAGCAGCATCTTGTGACTTTTAAGGCACAACATGCGTATCCTACAGGATCGGTAGAGCTGACAAAATAGTCGCAGACAGTGTTCATGATTTGTGTGAACGATATACATGTACATGAAATAAAAAACCTGTGAAAATTTGGCCTTAATCCGTGGTGTGAGTCAGGAGAAAACAGTGACAAACAATGCAAAATTTTCAGCATGTAAACCAGTTGTCCTTAGTTTTGGTTGTAACAACCGAAATCAGCTGTTACGTTTCTTTTAAGGTTTTCAAATATTTTCGAATTTGACTTAATTTCACAGAAAAGATGGTTCTTGGTACGAACTTCATAATCAGTAAGCTGTTTTTTTATCCTTACCGATCCTGTATAATACCTGTAAATCATGGGGGGTGGGGAGTACGAGCTTGCAACATCAATTTCAAATATCATGGACCGGTTAGAATGACTTGTTCTACAAATGATCTCCTTGAATTATGAGACCAAACCTTATATGACCTTAACCCACACAAGAACTTTTGTCAGGAATGTGCCAATCAACTCTGCATTTTACGATCCGCAATGCACTGGACTGGCAAATTATTGACACTAGAGGGCGCGCATTACAAACAAGCTCATACATAACTTGAACCAAGTCTACATAATGGGTTGTAAGATAGCTGTTGTTACTCACGCTGCCGATGTATTCCTTGTTATCACCATAGTGACGTTATTGGTTGCGGAAGCATTACGAAGATACTGGACTGCCCTGGAGAAAAAAAAAATCAAATAGAAAACAGTTTACTTCCTGTTTTGGCCAGGAGCTATCAAAACTCTATCATCCTTTAAATTCCTTCAAAAAGTTCTTATCTCCAAGGCGTATTTCACACCAGCTGATTGAACAACAGCACTGAGGTTTACTTACTGTTCATTGGTAATCCGCAGTAAGCTCTCACCATTCACACTGAGAATCTGGTCCCCTTCACAAAGACGTCCTGAAACAAAGCAAAGTGTAGTTTTGTAGAGAATGCCTCAGTTTTAGAAATATAGCAGAAATACCAGTCAATATGTATTCACTACCATAAGAAGACCGAAGACAATAGGGCGTGCAAGTCTCTGTATTTGAACATTTTTGGGACCACTTTATTCCCACGCACATTGCTTTAACACGTGAAGGAAACAAACTCGCGTGCTTTACCAGTTGATGGAACTAGTAGCAGGGGCAGGAGGAGACTCACTTATGTCGACCAGCTGAAGAAGGATGCAGCACACTCCTAAGAACACTCATGCTTGACCGGGATGCCTGTAAAGCGACCATCAGAGGCTCCCGAGTTGGCGTCGGCTGAAGACGACCTCTCGCACTACTACTACTTACCAGTTCCCAAAGTTCAAATACGCGCGAGACATGCACAGTCTATAGGACCAAAAGGTCTCCACATGGGAATTTTTAAGACGGAAATGTTCCACAAGGAATTTACAACAAAAGAAGTCTCCACAGGGATGTCAAAATGGGAATGTGTGTGTTTCCACTAGCAACATATTCTTCTAAGAAGCAGTAATAAAACTGGGTCCCGACAATTTTAATTACTTACCACTTTGTTCAGCTAATCCTCCAGGGATAATCCGTCTAATGAAGATGCCATAATCCCTCCCTTCTTCAATCTCACTCTTACCTCCGATAATCTTGATTCCTTGAGGATTAAGAGAAAAGATTAAGTGAAACCATGATGAATTATCAATTTATTTTGTACTGTATTCTAATGGGACAAAATAGATGGATCGAGAATTAAGTAGTTGTGGTGGATTGAGAATTGAGTAGTTGTGATGGACCGAGAATGGAGTAGGTAGTTGTGATGGACCGAGAATTGAGCAGTTGGGATGGACCGAGAATTGAGCAGTTGGGATGGATCGAGAATGGAGTAGGTAGTTGTGATGGGTACCGGTCAACTCGGTCCGAGGTCAACTCGGTCCGAGTCAACTCGGTCCGAAGTCAACTCGGTCTGAAGACATCTCGGTCCGAAGTCATCTCGGTCCGAAGTCAAGTCGGTCCGAAGTCATCTCGGTCCGAAGTCAACTTGGTTCGAAAAATTAAATAAAGTGTGGTTGACGGGGAAGTGGCGGGACAAATTTATCTCGACGCTGTAACTCAGAAATTAATAATAATCACCGTTTAAAAAAGACAACTTTCTGAAATGAAACAAAATGAACTTTCCTTTGCAGTTTGTGTAAGACATTTTTTTCTTTTGTATGGTTGAAAATTTCTATTATTATTATGTAGGGGAATTTTACTTGTATTTTTTTACATAATATACCTTTTTTATAATATAATGAGGCCTAGTTAAGTTCAGTTAAATTGGAAAACCAAACATACTCTTTGTGGTTCTGAATTGTTATGAAATATTTATCATTAGCATAGATTTGGTATTCTTTATTTTGTAATATTTATTATTAGAAAGTTTTGTTTATATTACTTTCAATCAAACATTCTCCTTAATTGACTACATTATTTGTTTTATGTGTTTTAATTTACTGAAGTGGAACATTTATCTTCTTTTTTCGGATTGAAAAAAGTCATACACTAACTGTAAAATATTTATTTTTTAAATGCTGATTATTAGGCCCTTTTAATTTACAAGATTATTAGTAAGCATAGGCCATAGTGCTTATAAACAATTTCGGACCGAGTTGGCTTCTGACCGAGTTAGCATCGGACCGAGTTAACCTCGGACCGAGATGACTTCAGACCGAGTTGACTTCGGACCGAGTTGACTTCGGACCGAGTTGACTCGGACCGAGTTGACTACGGACCGAGTTGACCCATAAGCATTGTGATGGACCGAGAATTGAGCAGTTGGGATGGACCGAGAATTGAGCAGTTGGGATGGATCGAGAATTGAGTGGTTGTGTTGGATCGAGGATTGAGTAGTTGTGATGGATCAAGCATTGAGCGGTTGTGAAGGATTGAGAATTGAGTAGTTGTGATGGATCAAGAAATGAGTGGCTGTGATGGATCAAGAATTGAGTAGTTATGATGGACCGAGAATGGAGGAGGTAGTTGTGATGGACCGAGAATTGAGTAGTTGGGATGGATCAAGAAATGAGTGGCTGTGATGGATCAAGTATTGAGTAGTTATGATGGACCGAGAATGGAGTAGGTAGTTGTGATGGACCGAGAATTGAGTAGTTGGGATGGATCAAGAAATGAGTGGCTGTGATGGATCGAGAATTGAGTAGTTGTGATGGATCGAGAATGGAGTGGCTGTGATGGATCGAGAATTGAGTAGTTGTGATGGACCGAGAATTGAGTAGTTGTGATGGATCGAGAATGGAGTAGTTATGATGGATCTAGGATTGATTAGTTGTAATGGATCAATAATGGAGTGGTTGTGATGGATCGAGAATGGAGTAGTTGTTAAGGATCGAGAATTGAGTAGTTGTAATGGATCGAGAAAGTTGTTGTGATTGATCAAGGATTGAGTAGTTCTGATGGGTTGAAACGGTTGAGTTGTGATGGACCGAGAATTGAGCAGTTGGGATGGATCAAGAATTGAGTGGTTGTGATGGATCGAGGATTGTGTAGTTGTGATGGATCAAGCATTGAGCGGTTGTGAAGGATTGAGAATTGAGTAGTTGTGATGGATCAAGAAATGAGTCGCTGTGATGGATCAAGAATTGAGTAGTTGTGATGGATCAAGCATTGAGTGGTTGTGAAGGATCGAGAGTTGAGTAGTTGTGATGGATCAAGAAATGAGTGGCTGTGATGGATCAAGAATTGAGTAGTTATGATGGATCGAGGATTGATTAGTTGTAATGGATCAATAATGGAGTGGTTGTGATGGATCGAGAATGGAGTAGTTGTTAAGGATTGAGAATTGAGTAGTTGTAATGGATCGAGAAAGTAGTTGTGATTGATCAAGGATTGAGTAGTTCTGATGGGTTGAAACATGAAATAGGTCTTGTAAGGGTACATTTACAAAGTGAAATGTAAACTTTTACAGCAATTTCATATGACATTAAGGCAATGACCTTGGGCATAATGACCGTGTGGCATGAAGGCATTAGACTCCATTGCTTCAGTGTGGACCTGTGCCCAATTTCCTAATGGCTCTGGTTACCGCCTAATTCTGCGTTTACGATCTCCATTCTCCGCCTACTGTGCAGGCGCCGAATTTCTGTGCTAGCTGTGTAAGCGAAGAATGCCTAGTAACATGGACTACGCATGTGCAAAAGCAAAAATTCCCTGCTAACCCGTGAAATATGTTTGACGTAAGTGCTGAAATCCCTGCTTCCATAAGCGCCGATAGTTTGCTTACGGTAAGCAAAGCCATGAAATTGGGCCAAGGCTTTCAACTAACAGGCAATCTGTTTCACTGCAACAAGTGTACTAAAAAACAAGATTTTTGTAATCAAAAGTTTCCCATAGACTTTAAGACTTGCCAGTGGAAGTCCTGAATATTTAGACTCTTCTCAAGGAGTACCTTATTATTAGAACATACTAGTCTCCTATCAAGGAGTAAGACTACTCACCAAGTCCCGACTTGCAGTTACTGAACACAATTGTCTCTGTATCACCCATGTGTTTACTATGTCTTGGTGACCCCTCGAGGGCGCTGTCAGAGAACAAGGTGATAATTTTACACAATTACTGACTATAAGTGCACATCCGTTTAATGTTTACTTTCCTTATCCTTTACATGTACTCTGCATTAGTGATCAAGGTACGCTTGTGGCTGGACATGGAAACGTGAACTCTTACCCTGTTACTACCCACGCGTGCATTAACCATCACATCACAAACAAAAGCTTTAAAGGATGCTGACATTATTATCGCGCGTGCGTGTCATTAACTGGGTGACAGTTCAGAACTGAATGTCTGGCCACAGACTTGCTTTGATCACGACGACAGTGCCCCTTTAAAGTAAATTTTCATGTAATAAATCAAAGTAAGTGAGTGAAAAACATAAGCGAAAAGGTGCAAAATCCAGTTGCAATTTTTGTATCTATTACAGGCCCTGATCATGTCTTAGAGATTACGATGCTATGTTTGGTAAAAATAAATGAAAACAAATGTTGGTCGAATTTGGCACTTTTTCAATTTTTTTTTTTAGTACGGTAACATCTGAATACATCCACAATCTGGTTTGAACAAGCTTGACTTACCTGACGCCTGTCTCCATCACAGTAACAGTCTCAGACATCTTGCTTATATCATCTGTTACACAGGCTGCGTCAGATTCATAAACTAACAAATGGACAAGATTTGAAATTGCAGTGAAATAATAACACAATGTTAATTCTCAGGCATTTCAATCATGCAATGACTGCGACATTTATCAGCTGCAACAAACACCAGGCAGGCCATTAGATTTGTTCACAACAACCTTGCATACTAATTACTATGCAGTTTGGCTAGCAGGTTGCCTAAATCCTCCAATATCATCATCTAATATGTCACTCCACATCAAATTGTTTGGACTTTGATAAGATTGGTATGCCTGACCTAGCCAAGGCTGGACTCCTCCATTGCACACAACAGAGACTGGCATCCTACTAGGGCTATGCCTGACCCTGTGATAAGCACTTGTTGTTTGGTACCAGTCCTTCTGAATCCTTCACTTTGGTTTGGCAATTGGATATAAAAGGATTTGGAACTGCAAGGGTTAAAGTATAATTTTCAGTATGACATCCTAACTGCTCAAAAAGCAAGGATGGTTTTCATTTGAAGCTAGACCACAGACTGTTGAAATCCTTAACAATCTGATGATAGCCATCCCATCTGAAAGGCTACCCCATTCTAGCCCCATAAATTGGGCCAATCACTTCGTATCCTTGGCCCCAGCACCATTGCAATTAAATGTTTGTGGATTATTAGATCTACAACCCGCCTCATGAAAACTTACCAATCGGATGCTACTGTACTTGCGGATAACCGGCAAGTTGGTTTTTTGGGGGAAAATCAAATGATTTCGAGTGTGACCTTTTGCAAAAATCTCAACGATCTTGTTGACCTCTTGTTCTTTGCGAAGGCGTACACACGTTCTCAAAACTACGCTCCCATTTTTTTGTTAACGTTATTATAGAACAGGATCGAGCACCAGTACTAACGTTTGGGTTCGATAACTAGGTTTTGTCGAGTTTTGTGTAGTCATTTTACTTCCCTGCGCGGCGGCAACACTCATGCGAAACGCGATCCCGCTACCCGCGCCGCATTTAAAGCTATTTAATTAAAGTCCTCTCTTTCAGTTAATTGTTTCCGAGTAATGTGCAATTTTGATTGTAACGATGAATTCATATTGCACTCTCGGCGCACTCCGAGTAAATCAGTCTGGTAACAGCAGCTCAATTGTAGCAATCGATCGTATCATTGTTGTCAGGGAACTCAACAAAACCTAGTTATCGAACCCAAGCGTTAGTACTGGTGCTCGATCCCGTTCTATAATAACGTTAACAAAAAAAATGGGAGCGTAGTTTTGAGAACGTGTGTACGCCTTCGCAAAGAGCAAGAGCTCAACAAGATCGTTGAGATTTTTGCAAAAGGTCACACTCGAAATCATTCGATTTTCCCCCAAAACTGGAAATGTTTTTTAAACTAAAACCAACTTGCCGGTTATCCGCAAGTACAGTAGTATCCGATTGGTAAGTTTTCATGAGGCGGGTTGTAGATCTAATAATCCACAAACATTTAATTGCAATGGTGCTGGGGCCAAGGATACGAAGTGATTGGCCCAATTTATGGGGCTACCCCATTCTTATTATAACACTCATATGAACAAAAACTAGAAACAACAAATTTTCGCCACCACCTTTCCGAGAATGATCAAAGACTGGAACTCCCTCCCAATTATATTCCTACGTACTAGAACTAAAAATAGTCTGATTGAGACTGAGTAGAGGTTGTTTTGCTGTTGAGTATTGTCTCCACTACAGATGCTGAACAGGCTTTGATGAGAACCCCCGTAGAAGTAGAAGTACACTAGCAATAGCATGACTAGTGACTAGCGATTGTGTACATACATGGTGTATGGCAATCTCATTACTCTCATTAATTAAAATATTAGATACAGGGCTCGAGGCCAGTGATTTTAGTGTTGGGCAAGTAAACAAAACTTACGACAGGATAAGTTCAGCGGTCTTGTGTTTTTCATTTGAGTAATAACACCTCACTTTGCCATTAAAAAAAAGAAGATTCTCTCGAATGTTTACCCGTATCAATTTTTGATTCTGTTGAGTATCGAAGTACAGAGGCCCATATATGACAAATGAGATAAATCTTCTCTGCGGTCCTACCACTGGGGCTAGGTTAGCTAATTTCAATAGTCGTTCGTAACCCCCCCCACCCCCAACAATCATGACAGAAGGTGAGAGGACGGCGGATGACGAATTTGAATATCGCAACTGGTTCAATGGTTCTGGTTGATTGGTCATTATGAATCACATCTTTGATTGAATGCTAGAAAACCATGAAACGATAACCACAATAATTCTAAAAAATATCTATTTTAGCCATAACAAACACACCAAGGAAATATTATCCCCCATGGAGAGTAAATTATATTAACTACGGAGGTAGAAGCTTACCTTTGTTTTTAATACGTTTACTCTGTGGAAAGCAGCTACTGAAGATACACAAACATTTACATTGACAACCTCGTCCATTTCAGCTAAATACCACCATCATTCTCTCGTCCCTTAAATTCAATATTTTTATCGCTGCAGCAGCATCGAGTAATCTCGGGGACGAGGTTTGAGTTCACAAATAACTTTCAACAGAGGGCAGTATGGCCTTCTGCACTGTCGGAAGATGATGCTGAAAAAAGGGTAAAATTGCGGGACACTTGATGAAACCTTATCATGAAGTAATGAACAAGAATGTTAAAATGAACATTAGCCTTCAAGCCCATAGGACGCTTAAAATCATATTGGTCAGGCCCATTTTAAAAATAAGACACTAAATCTCTCCCATTGTAAATGAATTCCTCATGCGGCCAACAAAGCCTCCCCAGTTGTAAAAAGTAGGCCTAACTCTTTTGTCAAAGGCATCGTACACGTTTGGTAATTGGAGCCTATTGTTTGTTTCAAACCTATTGTTGTAAACCTATAGTTGTTTTAATTTCCAAAGGTGGTAGCGTTTTTGAGATATTGCTGAAAATCTGGAGTCGTTATGTATGAATAATCTGCATTGGAATATAAAACACACTCTGAGAAGCGTTACGCGTATAACGCTTCTCAGATTCAGCGGCGTAACTAGGGTAAAATGTCAGGGGGCACAAGGATTGCACCATTTTTTTCAAGGGGGGCACTCCTGCTGACTAATTTTCCCTTTGCCTTTTTCTTTAAAACAAGCCAATGCCCGTAATCGGGGGGGGGGGTCGGACGGCCCCCCTAAAAAAATAAACATAAAAAAAATAAACATTAAGCTATAAGAAATTAAGAAAGGAAAAAGTCTGCAAAAAAAACTAATTAAAAAAGTCTGCAGCGTAACTGTGCAACTAATAAGTATCACACTAAGCAAAAAGTTTGTTCAGTATGTTTATCATCGTTATTATGACATTTATAACATAAAATAATACACAAAGATGTAAATAGATGACGGAATGGGTGGCATACGCCGTCTTAGTATTAAATATGCAGAAATAATATTGATACAAGGCTGTATAATTGAGTTGTTTTCAGATATAATAACCAATATCATAGCGCAAAAAATGGTGCACCAAATGGCTTGAATTGGGCATTCCTTTTTACAAAATTTCGAACTTCTGAGAGGGGGCACATCCTCCTCCCACTCCCTCCTGCGTCGCAAACGTGACGGGCGGCGCAAACGCGCCGATGTACATTTTCTTTCATATCCCCCCCCCCCCCCCAAAAAAAAAAAAAAAAAAAAAAAAAAACCCAAACCCCCACAAAACACAAAAAAAACCACGGGCCTGAACTACGGGCTTGTGTAACTTACTATGCTTTAGAAAATAATCTGGCGTGAGAGTTAAACTAAATTATATTGTCTGATGTTAATGAAAAAATATTTTTAAAAACATCGACAAAATTATCTCAAAAAGGGTATAAAATGTAATACTTTACTCTGGAAATTTCCAATCACAAAAGTCCAGATTTCAAATGGGGGCACCCGGGGGCACGGACATCAGTTGGGGGTGGGGGGCACGTGCCCCCCGTGCCCCCCTAGTTACGCAACTGCTCAGATTCAAATGTTTTTGGGGATAAAAAGTGATATCTTTTTCCATAACCGCAGTACTTCGAAGTGAAAAGTTTCTCAAAATGCATTATACCATCCAAAGCTGCTGTTCTTCTTACCAAGTAACTTTTATTGCCATTAATTATTAGAGTCTTTACCAAACGTGTACGATGCAGGGAAAGTATACATTTGGTTTTTGGAACCGTTCGATTGTTTTAATCCTATATATAAATGTTGATATATATAATAAAACTAACCTTCATTTCAAAAGTTGATCGCGTTTTTGAGATATCTTCGAAAATCCGGAGTATGTTCACACGTAGGAAGAATAATCCGTAATAGGAATACACAATCCGAGAAACGTATCTGACAGTAACGTCAACCGGCATCGAAAACCAGGGGTCATAACTTCAAGACGTTCAAGAGCAGGTCACGTCTTAGAGTAAGAATTGAGTTTTTCTCCCAGCGGGTTGTAAATGACTGGAACAGCCTGCCCTCACACATAGTAAATGCTAAATCACTGAATAATTTCAAGATTTTGCTCAACAGACATTGGGCCAACATTCCAAGGAAATTGGAGCCCGAGGTTCCGTAAGTATTCCGTAAGTAACGTTTCTCAAATTCAAATTTTTTGGGATAAAAACTTATTTCTTTTTCCATAACCACATTACATCGAAGTAAAATGTTTTTAATAATGCTTTATTCTATCGAAAGCATAAATTATTGTACTTCTCACGAAGTAAGTTTTTTATTGCCATTCATTTTAAGAGTGGTTACCAAACGTCCTTCCCTTTAAAAACATAACAAAACAAAACAAAACTTTCCATCACTCCAAAAAAGAAGCTATATCTAGACATAACTGCAGACATAATTGATTGCTTGAGGCACCATTTACTACCATCTAAATTAAGGCCTCTTCATTCACTTTGTTTTAAATGAGATTTTATAATGTATTTACTTATGTCTTTAATAATTTTTGGTTTTCAGTGTGTTGACGAGTTTCCGTGTCTATTTTCTGTTTACATGTGGTTTTTTTTCGAATGACAAGGATCTATGTGTGAAATATATAAATAATCCAGATTTGCACCTCGAAATAATATTCTGTGACAACAATGTACTGAAATCATGCATTCAAAATAGTTCATAATAACACAACAAGATGTCGTTCCTCCCCGATCTCACGTACAGTATGGCCTAGGGCCTAAGTGCAATACTTCTCTTCACAGTGCAGAGTTCAGCAATCACTTAAATTTTTGCTTTGTTCTCGAGTGAATTCAGATCCCGACCAATGATGGTCTTCAAACTGGTTTCTCCATAACACTTTGGATTTCTTAGATGTTGTTCAGCTCCGTGCCTAATCAGGTCTAAAATATAGGTCGTGGCTGGTCGCCCAGTCCATGATGTGTTGTTGTCCGAATAATGTGGTTTTAAAAATGGGTCAGAAAGTAATGCTCTGGGCTTGATCGTTGTGGTACATGGATCAATGGTGTGTTTTTTCATCAATTCTTTTAATCCATTTTGGGAGCCCCGTTTCCCCTAAATTAGTCACAATTTATGCATTTCATTGATTTTCTTAGAAGTTGCAACGCCCAGAGTGAGTTGAACTTTCTTGATATCCTAGACTGGACAATTCCACATATCTAAGGGGGGAGGGGTCAGTTTTTTGTTAATGGGCTGGAAAAACACACACAACAACCACACAACCATACATGCTACATGTCTTAAACCTATCTTAGCATCAGGGTATAAACACAGTCTACAGTAGGCCTACATCCAAGCCTCTGATAATGTCGACCAATTCCAGCCAAAAGGACATTTTTTTAAGCAGTGCCGCTGTTGTTTTGGCAGGCAACCCCCTGGTTCCCAGCAACCCCCATCCCCCAACGCCACATTAAAAAAGTTACTGTAAAAAGAGGACCAAATGCAAACGATGTTAATAGTGGCCTGACGTTTTTCGACCCTAGCAGAGTCTTCCAATTTAGCCTTCGAGAAAGACTCTGCTATAGGGTCGAAACGTCAGGCCACTTACCTTCTGTTGCATTTATATACCAACGGTCCTTTTGGTTGGTAAGCAGTTCGCCACAGCTAATTAAATTCTATTTTCTCATAAACATGGACAGATACAACAATGGTGTGGTCTTCGGTAGACGGCACTCTGTAAAGGGTTAAAATATCCGCGCCGTAATTTTTACAGAAAAATTAATGTAACATTTATTTTGTCTCTTCGGCGTGCGGCTCATTAGCCACAATAACTCGTAGCTCGTGCTTTCAATTTATGTCTGTATAAGACTATCGGGCGTTTTGTTTATCACTATCAACAAGCTAAACTCACAATATTTGTAACTATATTGTTACCTGAAAATAATTAAAATTACACTCAGGTTTTTAGATCCTTTTTTATTATTATTATATGTTTTTGTTTTATACTCATCAGAAACTTGCTGAGTGGTTTGAATGCCTATAAATATAAACTCCCACGAACCCCCCCCCCCCCACCCCAACCAAAACCAAAAACATTTACATTGTTCTTGGCTGAAGAGTTACAGTGTTTAATATGGTCATATTTTATTTTCAGGCCTTCAAGAGTCAAGAAAATCCCCATATTATTTCAAGTCTATCGATTTGTTTTCAATAGAGCAGAATTTAATTGTATATTTTGCGTTGAAATGTGTTGTCGTGATTTGATAATCTCTCCCGCAATAGCGGTTTTCTCTTGCGTCAGCTAGGGATTCAACCACAGTACCAGGCCAAGAGCTCTTCGTGATTTGACGAAAATCGTTACCAACTTAAACCAAATAAATAAACAAACAAACAAACAAACAAACAAACATCCAACAAACAAACCAACAGCCAGTCATGTTCCCTATTCAAGTTCCCTATACGTGTTCCCTATTCACACACAAAATTAAAAACAAATTTCCCCCAAAACATTATTTTAGAAAGTGACTGTAGTATAGTCACTTTAAGGCCCAATCAAAATTTTGATCACGTTCACTACATCAAATGCCACCGGGGATGGGGTGTACCGCAGGTTGTTTTCCTTTTGAAGGAAAGCACGACGTGTTCAGCTTGAGCTTTATATAAATCGACGGATATAGAAGGGAAAGATTATAATTAATTTCAATCTAAGGCCACATAAAAATAAAACATTGATGATCGTCCTTTTTTGATGGGAAGTGGGGGAGGGAGGGCGTTTTTTGTTTTGTTTTTGGGTTTTTTTGACATGGCAAAATATGAAATAAAGAATAAAGATATCATCATAATCACTATAAAACAAAGGGTTTGTGTGATTTTGATGTTTTCAATTGTTTTGTTAAACCCTTTCAAATCCTAGATGACATTTTCTGTAAACATTTTCAAAAAACTAAAACGCAGCCTAAGTAAAAATTTGAAGAATTTTTCTTGTTTTGCGAACATGAATAACCTTTCTTCAATCATCTATTTCCGACCAATGGATTTTGAAAAAATATCAGCTAAACAAAAATCTGGGAGCCAAAGTTGACTGAAAAGATCATTAAAAATACCGTTTTTTATGATTAAAAAAAAGAAATTGGGGTGGGGGTTTGTAGGGTCGGGCGGGGACGATCAACAATTTTATTTTTTTATGTGGCCTAATGACTCAAGACAAGAACAAAAAAATAATATAACAAGCGCACTCCCGCTACATGGGTCCTCCCCGGGGGGGTTAACGGCGGTGATTGGTGGCCGAAGATAAATAAAAGGTTGTCATTTAGGCGCTTTACAATTCATTAAAACCCATGGACATTGTTCGTGATGTTGATGTACTTTTTTATATATAGGCCTATATTTATCCACGTCACACGCACTAGAACACAATTTAATTAATCAAAGTGCTCATTAATTCAAACTAAACTGAACATTTCTTAATCGTCCACTCTGGGTATTCTCCCGCCCGGAAGGCTACAGGACTTGACTTGAGCGCTATCTTATGAGAGTCCTTTGATTTAAATACCAGAAACATTACACACAAATATTCATTCAATCCATTCAACCAAACAACCAATCAACCGAACAACCAATCAACCAATCAATCAATTAACCAAACAACAAATCAATCAACCAATCAATCAATTAACCAAACAACAAATCAATCAACCAGTCTTGAAACGAAATACCATATATACCAGCCGCCGTTTTCCAAAGCTTGGATTACATCGAAAGCCGCCACGAGCGTTGAGTCTTTCAACTATACGTATAGTGAACCTATAGTTTGTTCTTATTTTGTCGTGTGGTGTCACACTAGTCAGACAACTACTCACCAATGATGGAACGTGGATCTCAGCTGACGAAATCCAAACACATGGGACTACGCCCGCTATCTTCATGAACACTTGAAGCAGAGCTGTCTAAAATGCGAAACTTGAGTGAAACTTTCCCGAAACTCTTCAACGAAAGGGGTGCAACTAAAGTACCAGACCAAGAAACCGAAATCTTTCTCCATTCGAACTACCCCACACCAGATATCCATATCAACGACAACAACAGCACAGCCAACTTGCCATCCAAACACCTGTACAGCAGCGTCTTCAACAAAGAACTAAACACTTTGCTGGACATTCCTCGAACTCCCCTGGCACAGGTACACCCTTTAAATGAACACTGCAATACAGTGGACATGTCTACAAACCATATTTTCAAGAAAGAGGGTGACGTACAGTACCGGTTTATTGCATAAGATCTTACCATCGTAGGAAGTTCTCCACTACATCGACCGTACTCTACCAAAAACCTGCGGCTGGTGTGGACCGTCAGAAAAGGGAACCCTGCTACATCTCTTCTTCCACTGCCCATCGATTCAACCAGCGCTGAACCTCCTGCATCGATGCCTCAGACAACTACTTCCTAAACTGACACTAACTTTTGAAACTTACTGGTGCCTGATCCACCACAGCAGGGGCCGCTTTAGCTAACCATTTAATTGTCAGCTTAAAAACAAGTGTGTATACTGGCTATGTGCACTCGAACTTCGAAGACTGTTTAGAAACCTGGAAATACTGTATTAAGAGTAATTCCGCTACTACCAGCTCCAGAACAATGTTCCAATTTTCCTCAATAAATGGGGTCTCTGCAACATATTCCAAATCACTGATAGTGAAATTGAATGGATTCTGTGATTTGTTTTCTTGTTCTACCTACATGCGGTAAGTCTAATGAAGTTGCTTTGTGGTATATTTAGATGTAATTTCAATCCCAGCTATACCGACCTGTATTTTATACCAGACATTTCTTGTCTATAATTTGTGTAACGTGTTATTTTGTTTTATTTTTTGTAAATTATGTATATTTTGTGAATGACTAAAGTACTTGTTTGAAAAAGTAAAAACAAATCAATCAATCAATCAATCGATTAACAATCATTCAATCACCAATCAATCAATCACTCTATGGATCTCTTTTACAGCAAAACCCCCCAAAATATTGACAAATTATTTGGTGTCTAAGCCCTCTACAATGGTAAAGAAGAACAAAAATAATGAAAATCACCCACATCAAACATTATTTCTCAATCCGAATTATTATTAACAACTTAAACATAACATTTTGCAATATTTCTCGCTGTTAAATAGTTAGTGGCGCTGACGTTTTGACCCTAGCTTCGAGAAGGACTCTGCTAGGGTCGAAACGTCAGGCCACCAACAGCTAATTATATTTTTTCACTTTTTTTTCGCTGTTGAATATTAAACAAATCAGTAACAAAATATGCCAGGTTACTCTATTAAGAAAAACACACCGTTGTAATACAATACTTGACACATATCATCGTTTTCACATGATTTTGTTGAAGATTCTAAAACCCTAAGATTTTACTCCATTTTTAAAACCAGTATTTGTACCATATATATCCGCTGGAATACATAGCTTTATCCCGGCCATTGTCCCTTTATACCACAATAAGACAAGACACAACGGTACCAATGGAGGTTCATGAAAGTACCACATTTTCGTTATAAAACAAAAAGTAATGACAAGAAACGATACAGAAATTCACAAGTTTTGGGCTGAGCTTAAAAAGTACGAGAACTTTTCCATCCATTTATGAAAAGGTACAAGACTTGAACCTGAAATCTGACTTTGTTGAATGAAAACATGATAAGCTCTTGTTTGTAGCTCACGAAATATTGCATTTTCATAATTCCAATGGGAAATTATTGAAAAGTGCTCATTGGCTTTGGTATTCTTAAAAATGTCCATTGGTAGGCCTACTTGTAGTTTTGGGACACCCTGCACCTTTCCTATATATTAAATAGAAAATTTTGCATTTTACATGTCTCTTGAAAACTAGATGATTTGGACTAGATGGACATAACGCTATTTAGTAAAAAGAGACAGTAACCTCAAAATTTAAAGTACCAATTATTTAAAGATTGCCATCCTCATCCAATTAACACTAATCTGTGTAATGCCATCCTGCTAAGTGAACTGCCATGAAGGAAATTTATTAGAAGTTAAGGGGATTGTAGGCCTATACGTTTAGTAATTGGAACCCACTGGGGGAACCCACTGTTTGTTTCAATCCTATATTGTAGATATATACCATAGTACCATGATAATACTAACCTGTGGAAATTTCATTTCAAAAGGTTGTAGCGTTTTTGAGATATTGCCGAAAATCAAGAGTGGTTATGTCCACGCAGGAATAATAATCTGCGATTGGAATAAACAATCTGAGAAACGTTACTGTCAGTAACGCTTCTCAGATTCAATTTTTGGGGGATAAAAAGTGAAATCTTTTTCCATAACCGCGGTACTCTTATTAGTGAAAAGTTTCCTAAGATGCATTATACTATCCAAAGCTGCTGTAGGCCTACTTCTTACCCGAGTAAGTTTGTATTGCCAATTCTCAGAGTCATTACCAAATGCATACAGACCCTTATAGAGGATTGCATAACCTTAGTACAAACCTCTGATGTGGTCGTAAGAGGTTTTTATGGTATATTTCAGTATGCATGCATGGTTACATTTTTATAGCTCTGTATAGGCCTATCATTAGAAAAACTCAGTTCTAGGTTCATTAATCGTAATCAGCCAATGAGTGTATGTTTATTAAAATAATAATTAATTTCAGTTAAAAATATAAAGACAACAGTGAAAACGGAAATTGACATCCCTTCATCTTTCAAAAACGATAGTGTTTGGGCGATATAAATTTAATAAGGATGTATCAATCTGAACGTTTAGGTATGAAGTTAATACTTTAAAGCACAAGTTGTCCAACGAAACATTTGTTGTAATATTATATTTGAAAACATTATTTGAATTAGTGTGCTTTTCGAAAATAAAAATTCACACGCACTTTTCTAAGGTCGTGAATTAGGGCCATCATTCGTAGAGCTACTTAATGCGAAAAACTTGCTAAGCTTAAATAGCATGTGATTCCACATGTACATACCGTAGTTATTGTAACGAAGAAACATTTTCTACTTAAAAGCTGTGTCAAATTGGGTCGAGTTATCAGCATTTCAAACATTCATAAGTTATAATCCTACTTTGGCTGTATCTTGTCAAGAACATCAAGAACAACCCAGGGCACAATTTCATAGCTGCTTAAGCAGAAACAAATTCTTAAAAATGTTCTGCTTAACAGAATTGAGCAGGATACCAGTCACAAATTATACATGTAACATGGTATTTTAACTGGTAACCTTATTCTGGTATGCATAATTATTTTGTGCTTAAGCAACTTTTTTGTGCTTAAAGGCACTGTACACGTTTGGTAATTACTCAAAATATATATTAGCATAAAAACTGACTTGGTAATGAGCAACAGAGAGCTGTTGATAGTATAAAACATTGTGTGAAACGACTCCCTCTGAAGTAACGTAGTTTTTGAGAAAGAGGTAATTTCTCACTAAAATAATAACAACTTCTTACAAGTTTTTATTTCTATCTGAAAGCACACAAATTTGTACAACAAGGGTGTTTTTTCTTTCATCATTTTCTTGCAACTTCGATGACCAATTGAGCCCAAATTTTCACAGGCTTGTTATTTTATGCATATATGTTGGGATACACCAAAAGAGAACACTGGTCTTTGACAATTTCCAAACGTGTACGATGCCATTAAATAGCTCTATGAATTTGAGCCCAGATCATTTCAATATGTAAATTAATTGTACATTTGTGACTATAATTTATTACATGAAATGTTAACATGTTATCTTTTTGATTGGGGGTTGAACAAAGACAAACTGACTAGGGCGGGATTTGAGCCAACGACCTCCGGTTTAACGGACTAACTGAGCTATCTAGCCCTATGTTGGCGGTTCCCCTATTTGTCAATATCTTTGACCGGGGTGCCATTCAGAAGCCATGTTATCTTTTTATCACTTGGAATTCAGTGCTTGAATTGACATTTTTTTTAAAAACTACTGTTTCGATTTAGCCGCACTTTTAGAGTCAACCGCTTTGATTTTGTTCCTTGTTTTGTCATTTTGTCTGTTTGTTTGAAAAATTCTGGCAACAAAATTTGAATATTTTTGTACATTGGGTTGTTTTACGGAATGGTTACGAACAACTAACTTTTCTTGTGGTTTCGTAAAATTTCATAAATTTTCGGATCAATTAAAAAGTTCTGGACATTTTGCTGACAGAATTTGTTCCGTAATTAAACGGTGAATTTTTGTTTTACAGTGCAGTTTTGTGCATGGACACTTATAAGATTACCAAAGCCAACTCATCTGGAGTTTTGTAAAGATTATCAGAATTCCCTGTCCCAGCATTTTAATCTACGGAACATCTTGACCAGTCCTTCCCGAAACGTCTTGTTGGTCATCCCGTAAATCAGCGGGTTACAGGCGCTGTTGAACATACACAACCACTGAGCGAACGCAGTAACCCAAAAGTTATTGACTGTACACCGCAATGCCTGAGTTGCACTAACGATGACGTATGGGGTCCAGCACACGGCGAAGGTACCAACGAGTAGAGCAACAGTAATAGTACATTTGCTGGTTTTCATAGTCTTCTTAAAGTTGGCTAGTTTCTTCAGATGTTTTTTTGTTGACTGGGTGGTGCTTATTGTCGCGCTTTCCTCAGCCGGCTGAATGCTGCAGTCAGCTCGTGTTATTGTACTCACGGAGACGACGTGCCGAACCGCGTCAATCTTGCGAGCTTTTCGCGCCACTTTCATAATTTGAAAATAAGAGAACGTAATCAGCGCTCCTGACGGAAGCAACACGCACAGTATCATACCAATAAGGTATAGGGGTTCGACTTCCCATTGGATGTTACACAGAGCATTGTAAGGCTGTAAACCAATCCCTTTCCATAGTCCAACCACGGGAAACAGCGATGCGATTACACAGTACACCCAAACAACACCACATACGTATAGCGATCGCCGAAATGTAAACTTAGTGACGTGGCTGAATGGATGGACTGTGTAACTGTACCTCTCATAACTAACTAACCCCAGTGATATAAGAGACACAGAACACAACAGACATATCGAGAATCCAACAAACTGGCAGTATAGGCTCTCATGCCCACCAGGCCAGTGGCAGGTGATAGCGTAGTACAAGGAAGGAGGTTGACTGATGACGCCTAACAACAGATCACACAAAGCAAGGTTCATCAAGAAACAGAATGCAGAGTCGTGTAGCGCTTTCGTTCTGTACACAATCAGTATAGCGATTATATTCCCGAATATCATAAGGACTGTGTTCACGCTGATGAAAACAGCTTGTATGTATCTGGACCATGCATCTTCATAACACGTCAGGTTACCATACATTTCCACACACATTGCTGGCTTTTGATTAATGTTGTGGTATCTTTAGTATTTGAACAAGATTCGAGCAAGCTACTGGTAGTTATGGTAATTTGTTTGTGATATCCTATTGAGAATAATGACACATACTCCTCTAATGAACTTCAGACTTTTCCCTGCAGCATACAGAATCATCTGAAGTGAAACCGATGAAGAAATTCAGTTTAAGATGCGAGAAACCAAATCCACACTGTAGAACACACAGTCCATTGAATCATTTTCAGGAGTTGAACTGCGGTCAATATTGACATAAAAAGCAGTTTAAGAAAGCCAATAATATGGAAATGTTGGCTCCACGTTCCGTAAACATAAAATGCTGGTTCGACTCAAAGGTTCGTAGGAATGATATACCCAACCATGTAAGGGGATACTAATAAGTAACATGACAGGGGTAACGCGTCTCGAATTTTCCTTGCACTGAACGTTATTGAATCTCCAAGTGTCGTTTGAACAATATCAAATCAACGTCTCAATTTCTCGATGAGCAACTACATTCACCGGATGGAGAATTGATCCTAAAAACAGCCGCATAAGCGAGAATTGCTCTTGATGGAGTAGTTTGTTGTTTCATACCTGTCAGGCGTAATTGAATAAAGTCTTTCTGTCGACCTTCAGCTTCTAAGAGTTGTGTCAGCGAGACCAGTTTCCCAAAGACATCTTGAAGACAGTTCAAGGTGTGTAGGAAATGTTTATCTGTCCTTTAACGAAATACACTTGACCACTCAAGGTTGCACATCTATCTTTCTGTCGACCTTCAACTTCCAAGAGCAAGACCCGTCTCCGAAAGACGTCTTGAAGACGGTTTAAGGTGTGTCAAAAGGAAGGTTTCTCTGTCCTTTAACGAAAGACGCTTTACCACTCAAGGTTGCACATCTGATATCTGAACTTCTTGAATGTAGCCAGCTCACCGATCCACACAGCTCTTAATGGTGTGATGCAATTGTCAAAAGCCTTCAGAGGAGAACGATGACATCAAGCAGGGAGAATAAACAGCGAACCAATCCAGCGCATGGGGTGTTAGCTGACAATAACGAAGATAACATGATGGGGGAGAGGGTTTAATTTCTGGCTATGCACGGTCCGAAGCATTTTGGTAATAATGTTGCCGGTAATCGACCATGGCACTACACAGCCGTGTGTACCTTCTCTGGGGAGGGCACTAAGTACTTGCAGCCAGGATGAAGTCACTCAATTATTAAGCTCTTGTCCTGGTAATCATTCCACAATACCAAGGAAACCAGACATTGCAGTTTCATAATAACGTGGACGTAGACTCAGCCGATTAACCTATTAGAAATAGAAATTGTAATAATGAATGAAAGTGCAGCAATGTTTTCTAACTGAGTGTTTGTTAATGGACTATTTTATTAGATCAGCAAACATGCAAACCAGTCGCTGCCTCGCTGGTCACAATAGTCCTAGCGACATCGCTATTTATAATCATTCTTGGCTGTGTAAGCGGTTGCCAGGAACCATACGTGAACAACAACAACAACAACAACAACAACAACAACAACAACAACAACAGCAACAACAGCAACAACAACAACAACAAAACAACAAAACAACAAAACAACAACAATTACAGAAACAACAAAACAACAACAACGAAAACGTCAACAGCAACAGAACAAGAGCCATTGACGAGAAAATTTGAGTGCAACGTCTACAGAGTTTAAACGTAACACTATTTTATTATTAGTAAATCGCACAACAATATCTACATTATATATTTATTTGAACCAAGGCAAATTCTTGCATATGAAAACATAAACGGTCATATAACATTTCGCTTGTGTTTGAAGGTCAGATATTTTAACACAATAGTGAATACTACCCAAATGACTGTTAATTTCCCCAACCAAGTACAACAAAATAACGAAGCGAAACTTGATGAGCTGGTTTCTTTATAATTGCCATAACCTACGGACTTAACACAAAAATGCAAAACCCAAAAGTGTCTTGCCCTAAAAACGGAGCAGATAAAGATTGATTGTCCAAGCAATTCCATCTCAATTTAATAACGCAGCCTGAAAGTGGGTCTCGCATGATCAACGAGGATTGCCAATCGACAAATTCAAGTCATGATTCTTGTTGTTAATTAGTTTACATGATAACTTGTTGTTATATGCAAAGCCCGAATTTTTATGGCAAGCTATGCAGTGCATGGCGAATCTAATAACAACTTAATTCGAGTTCATATAGAGCAGGAAATTGGGTTTCAAGAGTGTTGCATTAAAAAAGAAACACAGCCCCACTAATTTCCTGCGGTTTCACAAGTAGTATTATTATTGTTATTAATATGTTTGTTATTAAATTATTTCATATTTAATTAAGTGAGCTTCATTCAGGCGGAGTGGACCAAAGGTGACATCAATAAATCCAATTATTAAGCACAGTGAACTTCAGAACACGTCGGTTTCTTTGAGGTTTATATTCAAAAAAATAAGATTTGCTAAATATAGACTTCCAAAAAACAAGACCCGCCAAACATAAACTTCCAAAAAACAACACTTGCCAAACACATACTTCAAAAAACAAGATGTGCTTAACTTCCAAAATAACAAGACTCGCCGAACATAAACTGAAAAGAAAAAAAATCAAACCCACTTGCCAAATATATACCGTCCAAAAACAAGATTTACTAAATAATTATAGACTTGCAAAAAACAAGATTCGCCAAACATATACTTGCAAAAAACAAAATTCGCCAAACATATACTTGCAAAAAACAAGATCCGTCAGACATACACTAGCAAAAAAGTAATTTATACTTGCGATGGCACTAATGGGCTTTCGTAAGCGCCGAACATAACGAGAAGTTAATTTTGAAGACGCACAAAATGTGTAATGACACCGTGATAGGCGTTCACAGTGTGAGGCGACGCAATCTGAAGACATTCATGCCAGAAACATCGTGTTTTTTTAACATCCTATCCAAAGGACGAAGCAATTGTGGTTGAAGTGTTCTCTCGCTTAGGGACACAACTACCGGTGGCGGGACCTGAACCCGCACTCTGGCAAGACCAGAACTTGTGTCCGTTACCTCTCGGTCATGCCACTTGCACTGACACTCCGGGCACGACAGCAAATTACCCAAACCGTTCAAATTGTCAAACCACTCACGACGCATTTCACTTTCAGTATCAAGTGTTGTTTTAATGTCTTTTTGGACTCTCAGTGTAAAGTCACAATTGCACTTTCAATTAGGAAATAGGAAATGTTTATGAAAGATCAACCAATGGGAGGTGATGATGGATATAGAAATTGACATTTTGAATTGTTTAGGCCTATGGTTTATGGTAGTTTTAAGCTTTAAAGGTGTTAAACGATCTGGGCCCAGTTCCATAGAGCTACTTAATCAGAAAATATTGCTCAACACATTTCTGCTTAACAAAAATGAGTAGGGTCACAAATGGTGCACCTGACATGGTGTTTTGGCTGGTAACCTCAATCTGGTAAGCATATTATGCTCAGCACAAAAACAATTAATGGTTTTTTGGCATGTACCTTTTGTTTTTTAAGCAGCTCTATGAACCAGACTCCTGATGGGTTTCCTTTTTAAGGCCGTATCCGAATCAGCGGCTACGGCTACGGCTACGGCTTGATCGCTGCGTGATCATGCGTTGAAGTCCTTATGACGTCATTAGGCGTATAGCCGTAGCCGTAGCAGCCATTTTGGATACGGCCTAATACATCTTTGTATAATTTAGCTTCAGATAATATTCTAATAAAACAAGGATCCAGGAAACTTCCATTCTCGGTTTGATGAAACCGAGTTAATTGGAGGAAGAAAAAGAAAATTAGAAGAACGAAAATGAGATGTCCGCGATTGAATTAGATCTAATCAATATTTGTTCAATAACGCTCTAATGGCGTCGGCTAATATAGACAAACTGACCCACGTATACAATCCGGTGCTCTTATCCGCTCGGCCACGTCAATGGCAATGACATTAATAAAATACGTGTTATTCACCAATGTGAGACTGAATAACACAGAGCCAAGTTCTTCCGTTAATTAAAAGTATTAAATCTTGATAATCTAAGGAAGACGTAAACTAATTGGACCGCTGTAAATTTGTCTTTCAGCCAAACTAGGTCTGGATGTAAGCACGCGGCTAAACCAAATGTGGTTTTTAATTAGAATTTTAGGTTTCTGCAGTACGTGCGTTGTCACGTTCAAATAATCTAACCAATCTGAAATATAGGCCTATAATAAATTGCTCCATGCTACAAAATATAGCATAAAGTGGATGAAAACGTAGGAATTGTATACTATAGTGGCATAGGCTAATAAAGACAAACTGACCTACCAGTAAACGTAGAAGGGAGTGCAATACAAACAAAATTGAAGGTTGTATTGCAAAATGGATGAATAATTAAATTTTGTTTTAGAAAGGATAGTCATATGATGTGCGTCTTTGTTGTTTTTCAATTTAACCCAATCCAGTGGCGAAACGGGGGAGAGGGTGGTGTTGGGGATGGGGGCACACTCTAAAACCTCATGGGTCAGAATTGACCCGGTTCGGGGTTCCGTGCGCGAATTTGTTTTCCTAATTCTCAGGCAGTGTCCGTGGAGTCGAGTTTAAGTCAATCAGAGCGAGGACGTCACATAATACCACTTTTTGATTTTTTCAATGGCCCTATACAAATGTACACTGTACTGCCCGAAAGGTTCAGGAAAAAAAATTCGCATCCCGTGCAGCCTGACCCATTTCAGGGTCAGTTATGATCTGGAATCTGCGTCAAAATAACCCCAAAATAGGTCAAGCTGACGCAGAATCATTGTCAAAAAACAACTTTCCGGATCAGCCTGACCAAGAAATGGGTCAGGCCCCATGGGACCCGGAATCCGGATCAATTCTGACCCCTCCCCCGCTCAGAAACTTTGCCCTCCCCCTTACCCCCCCCTAAAAAAATAAAAACAAAATGTGCAAATTAATTGTGGAAATGAATGGTTCGATAAATTAAATACCCCAAGTAATGTATTTCCCTCTGCTTGCATGTCTGGTTACGCCTCTGACGCGGTCCAACAATGAATATTAAAGAAAAACATGAAAATGACCGGCAATAGCATGGCAGCAACGACAGAAGATGTTTGTATGAGCATTATACATATATACTGTGGGAAAAAAAATTAATTTTAAAAACGCATTCAAAATGTAGTATTTAAAGGCACTGACACGTTTAGAAATTGTCAAAGACCAGTGTTCTCACTTGGTGTATCTCAACATATGCATACAATAACAAGCCTGTGAAAATTGGGGCTCAATTGGTCATCGAAGTTGCAAGAAAATGATAAAAGAAAAAACACCCTTGTTGTACAAATTTGTGTGCTTTCAGATGCCTAACAAATGCTTCTTGCCGGAAGTCTTTTAATATTTTAGTGAGAAATTACCTCTTTCTCAAAAACTACGTTATTTCAGAGGGAGTCGTTTCTCACAATGTTTTATACTATCAACAGCTCTCCGTTGCTCGTTACCAAGTAAGTTGTAATGCTAATATATATTTTGAGTAGATACCAAACGTGTACAGTGTCTTTAACAACAATGGGATTTACCAGGGAAGCGGAAAAAAACCAAAACAAAAACTCTGCCAATAATCCACGTTGACATTGAAATTATACAATCATAAGCAGAAAAACAGATGGAAGCTCATTATTTTGTTTTTCGATAGTTCTGAGTTTGATTGTAGAAACTTCATCAACCCACACTGATAAACATGCTAGTAAAGTACATTAATTGTTCACTAACGAGTGCAGTTATAGACTGTGGAAGTCTCGCGCGTATTTGAACTTCCGGGACCATTTTGGTCCCAACCATATGGAGTTTTACGTGGGCGGGATTTTGTTTTGTCAATTATTTTAGTTTAACGTGGTTTATGGCTATGAAAGTTATATATGTTGTAATACTTAGTGATTAACAATATGAAAGTAAAATCAATTCAACAAAATAACAAAGACAACCTGAGAATAAGACTTGACCCCCGTTAAAATTAAGAATTTTGCCCCACTGGCGGCCATGTTGTCATTAAACCTGTGTGTAATAGACGCACACATTCGGGCGTGATTGGCAAAGGGGGTTTCTCACAATGAGCATCCTCGTCCCAAGTTTTAATGTTCTTTCAATGTTGACTTGAACAAACTATTTGTATTATAAACAAACTGAAAATTTGTTTAAAACAACTTGCTAAGAGTATCTTTATTTTTTAAGAATGTTGTATAAATATAGTTTTAAAAAAGAAGATTTGATTTCATAAACAAATACACTCTTAATTCGAGTTTTTTTCTCGTTTCGATATACGCAAGACTTGTACTATATATGCAAGCAAAATGAACTAAAATCCATTGTATTGAATATGAAACTATATCAAGTTCAATGGAATTATATTTTCTTAAAACCTGCATGAAGTTTATAGCCTGGTTAATTTAATTAATGAATCTATAAGGTTTAATTAATAAGTTGTGATAACCTCAGGGTAATATACAACAATGTAAGTTATGCCGTGCAGCTTGGACATTTTCTTAGTCTTTCAATATCTTGACCCCCCGCTCATTTTTCAATTTTTAAATGATCGTGTTTTTGTTTCTTTTGCGAGACATTTGTCCTGAATGGTAACAGCTTAACGGTCATGAAACTTACCCATATAAAAGAGTTTGAATTACATTACATTACATCATTTGGTTTTACTAATGACTCCAACATTATGCGCTGTTGCGGGTCTCCAACGTGCTTGTTTACCGGTGACACTGTCCTCTTCAGTAGTATCATTTCATGGAGTAACAAGAATGGTATGTTACTTAAAATCCATCTAAATGTGCTCTGTTACCTATTTCTAGGCGAAGTCAAAATGTATTTGTATATGGTTATATGATCATATGTTCATTATAAGCAGCGCCGTTTCTAGGGTAACATTTTAAAAGGAACAAGGGGGTGCACCATTTTTTTCTAGGGGGCACTTCTGGCCAAGTTTCCGTTTTTGCTTTCATCTGGCGTTGGTGTAAAAAAAAATACATTGTCTTTGTGTAGATGGAAATTAAAATAGTTTAAAAAATATAGAAATGATCACATTCAAACTCTGGAAATTTCCAATCCAAAAGTCCAGATTTCAAACGGGGGGGGGGGGGCGGCACGTTCCCCCCGTTTCCCTCCCCTTAGTTACGCCACTGATTAAAAAAAAGAGATAACAAATAACCTTGGAATCACAATTCAATAAGATCTCAAATGGGGAATTCATATATCAACACAGTTTGTTTTAAAATCTGCATAAACTCTGGGTTTCATTAAGAGAACTACCGTCATCCTATGCTTTCATACCAGCTTTGTTTAGCACTCCGTATACCGAATATTGAATATGCCAGTCCCATGAAATCACCCCAGCACGAAGTGCACTCTATCGTACTGAATAGGTCCATTGTGATTTATTTTTAGACAACATTCAATTAATCATGATCAGGCTGGCTACCTGACATACTCAAAAAGGTTGACAGTTAAATCTTACATCGCTTTAATCAAAAAAAAATTTTTATTGGCGGACTGAATTCGTGAACCTTTTGGTGAGGATCGTTTTTCCTCTCTCCTCAGTCTAGTCTTTGCCTCATGTAAATAAAAGTATTTTAGTGGATTTCTTTTCGTATGTTTTCTCAGTGATTCTTTTTAGTGTTTAATTGAATGAATTTGTGGCGATAACTAATAATAATTACAAAAAATAAGATAAAATTACCAACTGAAGTTAAATAAAAGGAGTCTACGTGCTCTACTCAAAAGAAAAAAAGTAGGCATACGAAAAACTACAATATTCCACAGGAAACCTTATTTCTTTTGTTTGTGCATGCATTAAAAACGTTCAAGACGAAAGCCCCACCTGAAAGAAAAAAAGTTGCGTACAACTATAATTTTCTGGAGGAAATCTTATTTCTTTTGTTTGTGCATCCATTGACATTCAAGACGAAAGCACTTGTATTTAAATCGAATCGGAAAAGCTTTAAGTTTACCTTTTTTAACCTTGCACGATGCCATCGGTCAAGGTGCTTCAAATTGAGTGTCTGTTTTTAATTAAAACAGTCAGTACTCCGCCAATTTGTTTTGTTTTTAATCCACAAAATTCCAAGATCCCCAACTATTCTAGCCAAATAGCATGCCATTTGTCTTGTACCATCGGGTGTTTTTTCTTCCACTAAACAAATATCCATTAATGACCAGCTCTCCCGGAATTCCAGTATATAGGAATTGTACAGCAATTACTCAGCCTTGGGACTTAAAGTCACTACTGGGTGAAACGAACCAGAATAGTATTTTCAGAACACTTCTTCTCCAGACACAGGGCTCTGAACACTGCCCGGTTCTTTATTTGGATAATTGAGTAGGATGCTGTTGCAAAGATTTGGTGGACCCTATAATAGATGTAAGAGATTATGATGTTCTTGCCGAGTTGTGTAAACAAAGGGTTTTATTCCTCTGGTTTCAGAGGCAGGGGAAGTAAAGTGGTATATAAACTCTATAAAAAGAGACACATGTGGGCTCAACTCAAAAGAAATTTTGCTTGAATTTATTTTATTTAGTCAAAAGGGTCTATATCTAATGGTTTTGGCGATTTAAAAGTGATTGTGTTCTCCACAAAAATGTATTACACGCTTTTATCAAAACGGACAATTTTTAATTAAGTGTCCAAGGGTGTAAGGTGATTTGTTTTGGGGTGTTGTTTTATTAAAGGTTTTAATGGTTGACAAGTTTTCGGCAATACATCTGACCAACGACTCTTGTATGTTTGAAGGCTAAACAACAAACCATAAGATGACTATACCGTCTCAAGTAATCACAATTTTTTGCGAGCAACAGAGAGCTGTTGATAGTATAAAACATTGTGAGAAACGACTCCCTCTGAAGTAACGTAGTTTTTGAGAATGAGGTAATTTCTCACTAAAATAATAAAAGTCTTCTTGCAAGAAGCCTTTATTCCTATCTGAAAGCACACAAATTTGTACAACAAGGGTGTTTTTTCTTTCATTATTTTCTTGGGACTCTGATGACCAATTGAGCCCAAATTTTCACAGGCTTGTTATTTTATGCATATGTTGGGATACACCAAGTGAGAATACTGGTCTTTGACAATTACCAAACGTGTTCAGTGCCTTTAAGAACCACTTAGCAGTTTGATTCATTCCTTCATTCTGTTTTCTACGTTTGTCTACGGTTTCGATGGGATTAAAATGTCCTTGTTCGTTCAATTTAGTTTCAAATTTCACGGGGTTATACATTCGTAGTCCTAACTGATAAAATGCTAAACAGCAAAGCACAAGAATGACTCACCGTCTCAAGTATTCGCAATCATTTGGAAACCTTTCAAGTTGCAATAATGATTCTTAACGATCAGAAAAGGAAAGTCCTTAAGAACCACTTAACTGTTTTGTCATTCCTTCGTGCTTTTTTCTACGTTTGTCTTTGTCGAAACACACATATTTGGAACAATTATTCATGTTGTCAACGCCATGCCAGTTGAGATCTACAGGCTAAGTAAGTTTCTTGAAATGAAGGCCAACTCTGCAAAAATGCTAGATCAGTCAAATCACAGAGAAGTACTGCATTTTCTGTATAGACGATGTGACCTCTGTTTCAGAGCCGTATATTGAGACAGTTGCGACAACTTGCGATTAGAAGCCATTTTGTCTCCAAAAAATGCATTGGCGAATACAGGGTGCCAGACTAGTCTGCCCATTGGGTTGTGCTGCATTTGGAACGAAATGGCGTCCAGCAACCACGTGACCGGAGAAAACTGGTCCCTCCATGTCGCAACTCTCTGCTCTGTTTACATTCAAACCGCCCTCTGTTGACAAAACACTGTCCAAGTCATGTTTCCGCCGGGCAAGAAGACGCGTACTCATGGTAACATTGCGTGTACTTTCTAGCTGGCTGTCAAGTACACAAATGCTTTGCCCGGCGACATGCGCGCGCATCATGTTATGGTTTTCGTGTGATGTCAGAGGTCACATCGTCTATACATGATCTTAAAATGGATTCCTTTGGGTAAGACAAAATGCCTACGTTATATGAATTTGACACTTTTGGGCAACTGGCAATTTTCAATTTAGAAGTCTTGAACATCTAAAATCAATCCGGTTTCTCTTTCATTCTTTCCACTGACGAGTTCACAATCATATACGCATAAACCAATCTCATAGCTAAACGTATACAGCACCCACCACAAATTAACAGTTCACACTGCCGGTGGATGAATACGTGATCTATGTATAGGCTTAAGCATGGTATTTGTCACATTTGATTATTATCGTTTTTCGTTTTCCTGGATAAACGTCTTGCCGACTTGTGTTTCCGTGGATAAATTTAGAAGACTTCAATCTGCAAATTGATACGTGACAGCGTTTTAATTTGTGATCTACAAACTGATCTACCAGTAGTACCCCGGTATTAATTTTAACATTTTCACGAACATAGACTGGACTTAATGTGTACATACAAATAACACTAAAAAGGCTAGTGTGTGGCGCCTGTAGATCTCAACTGTCATGGCGTTGACAACATGAATAATAGTTCCCAGTATGTGTGTTTCGTCAAAGATAACATCCTTTTGTTTTATTCTTCCTGCATAAACAGAGCACAAGGGAATTGGAGTAAGGTGATATCAACCAATCTATACGCCCGATTTGTTTGTCTGCCTGACCTACCGAATTCCCCCGTGTGCAGGATTCTAAACGTTAAGGCACTGAACACGTTTGGTAATTGTCAAAGACCAGTGTTCTCACTTGGTGTATCCCAACATATGCATAAAATAACAAGCCTGTAAACATTTGGGCTCAATTGGTCATCGAAGTTGCAAGAAAATGATGAAAGAAAAAACAACCTTGTTGTACAAATTTGTGTGCTTTCAGATAGGAATAAAAGGCCTGAAGTCTGTTATTATTGATCTAGTCGACAGCTCTTTGTTTGTGTTATGCGTCAACAAAAGGGACAACAGTGGCCGATTTCACAAAGAAGAGTTAAGATCTTATATAAGAGTTATGATCTTATATAAAGCAAAATAATAATAGTGGCTTCTTATATAGCGCACATATCCGTCACTCAGTGACGCTCAAGGCGCTTTTAACGTTCATTATTTTCCCTTAAGGTATTGTGGAGCTACGTTTTGAAGTATGAGACCAAGTCCTTTACATAGCACCATGCAATGGTTTACAAGGTGCTGTGGCGCAATATGCTGCCGATCAAACCAGGAACACCGGGGCGAACCCCTTCTCTTTTCGATAAGTGCACTGGGTTCTTTAACGTGCATTACACAACACACGGGACCTACGGCTTAACGTCCCATCCGAAGGACGAAGCATGTGGTTAAGTATCTTGCTTAAGGACACAAGTGTCACGACTGGGATTCGAACCCACACTCTGCTGATCAGAAACACCAGAGCTTGAGTTCGGTGTTCTTATCCGCTCGGCCACGACACGCCACAAAATGTGATGTCACAATAATTACAATAATAAAGAGAGATTTCTAAAGCGCAAACAGTTGCAGATCGGTTCCGCCTCAAGGCGCTGAATACAAGCAAAATGTACAATATAAATCACTATGAAAATATCGGCAGCTCATCTTAAGATGAATCCTAGAGCTTTGTGAAACCGAGCCCTGGTCTAATTTGTTGCGATAATTGGTCAATTAAACGCTTAATTTGATTCAACCACCAATCAAAACCAAATGCCTAAGCAATGTTGTTTATGTATACTTACTAAATGGAGCCTCCATCCATTCGGGCAAGGTTTCGCTTGCCCAATAAGCAACGCAACAGAACTCCTCGCTGGTATTTCCCTCTCAATATGAGTATATGAATTAATTGAGCAGTTGGTTTGAAGCCTATTTGCAACTTGTGAGTCAAGGATGTTCCTCTCGTCTAGGTGACCAGAGGTTGATCGAGTTCCCAATTACGACCGTATTATTGTCCTGTGCGCAATTAGACTATACTTGAAACAACCTGCTGGAATGACCACGGGTACCAGGCTTGCGACGAACAAAACACGGCCGTTCTTCGAGTGTTTTTTTTTTTAAAAGACGTATTTAAGTATCAATTTTTACTTCTAGATTGACGTATATAGACGTGCCAAAGTCCATGCTTGTATCATCAAAGGCACAGTTCAATCTCCTATACCTACCGTACTGATATTCACTATCAACTACAGCAGATGAAATTGCGTCCGAGTTGATCAGTTTAAAATTGCTGTGACAAACGAGGAAGCTGGAGGGGATTGTTTCAAGCCTCTGACAGTAGACCATAATTTACGTCTGTTATTGTTCATCAAGGAAATGAAGTTGGAGACCTTATTTCCTTTCAAGTTTCCCTAAGTTTCCTAGAATTTCCCTATTCAATGTGTCAGAAACTGCACCGATAGGCATATTCTTCAAAAACATCTTCCCTTATTAGAAAACAAAAACCACGAACCTCACATTGCAGCTTTCCTATACAGTGCATTCCATGTATTGACTTCCGCAATTCGGAACTGTGGGCAGAAGTCCAAACTCATGGTCTGTTTGTGACTAGTAGTGAGTCCGGGACTAGTACTACCAAACCGGGATGTTTGTAGACCAGTCTCGACCGGGATTCTTGGTATACTTAAATACACAAAAGGTCTGTTTGTGACCTCCATAAAAATATTGTGGGGGATAGAACTATACCATCTTGGTATAGCATTCTCGACCAGGTTGTTCAAAATGAAAACATGATTGTGAAAGACTGCTTTCGTTTTACGTCGTATCCGAACTAGCGGCTAAGACTACGGCTACGACTGTTGCTAAGGGTGTTGCTAAGGACGTCATATGCATGATGAGGCGGTGATCCAGGAGCCGTAGCCGCCAATTCGGATACGGCAATATAGATCATTTGCACAACCCAATTGCTTACTACCCATTTTTGTAACACTGACTGGTACAAACAATTTGCTCAATTTACAATTTGTTTTTTTGTAATTTTTGTAAACTCTCTTATACGCATTGGGTAAATCATTTAATAACTTTGATGGTGGATTAAAGTACTCTGTTTTGTTTAAACTGTAATCTTTTACTTTTTTATATTTGTTTCCATTTATAGTTTGTAAACATTTTCTGTACACTGAATCGTATTTATCCTTTATGTCACTTGCTCTTCACTTTGAATTGTTGTATTAGTGTATTAATTAAAAAATCTCAACTTCACTCAGCGGCGTAGCCACGGCGGGGGGGGGGGGGGGCTGGGGCATGTGCGCCCCGCCAACCAGTGCCCCCGTGCCCGCCCCCCCACCGAAAACGTCATGGCTACGCCGCTGACTACACTGCAAAAAAACTGGGGTATTAAATTGACACCTCGGTTGTTGTCACATTAGATATCCAATAAATAATCAAAATTAACACCATAAGGTGTTAAAATAACACCAATGTAATTGTGCTGGCAGAAATTAGTGTTACTTTAATACCCTGTTTTAAATTTTGATTCCATTTGGGTATCTGAGGTCTACAGAATCTCATTTGTTGGTTGAAACAAGATCAATAACAATCCGATACGGAGACCGTGCTTTTGCCAAGGCTGCTCAGCTGCCCTGTGGGATAAGCTTCCTGTCACACTTCATAAAATAACATCACTCGACAACTTCAAGCGGGAACTGAAGTCACACTTGTTTACATAGACTTACATAGGTTTAATTAAGGGTCTGTGTACGTTTGGTAATGACTCTGAACATTAATGGCAATACAAATTTACTTGGTAAGAAGTACAGCAGCTTTGGATAGTATAATGCATTTTGAGAAACTTTTCACTTCGTAGTACTGCGGTTATGGAAAAAGATATCACTTTTTATCCCTAAAAATTTGAATCCGAGAGGCGTTACTGCGAAAACCTTGGTTTCGCCGAAAAAGCCCAATGCACTCCCCACATCGGAACAAGGAAATGTCCGAATAACCTGAATGTAAGCAGGCAGACTGTAGTGCCACAGAAACAGAGATTTCCCCGGTATAGCCCTCGACAGGCACCCCCCCAACCACCCCTCCCCACGCATGATGATACAACAACCAACCAACAACAGGTCATCGATCCATGGCAATGGGGCCCCACCTCGTGCCTCTGATAACAACAGAAGGCGAATTTCTGAAACTGCAGCCCCATTTGGGGCCGAACACCACCCAAGATGGCTACTCCAAACCACCAGCCAACCTGCCATTATTGTGGGGAAACTGGACACATGATGAACCAATGTCGCCGTGGTGGTCCAGTCCAGTGTTGGGTCTGCTCATCCCTTGGGCACAAGGTCAAATTCTGCCCTTACTCCTGCTAGGATCCTGGCACACAAGAAAGTCAAAGCCGTGCCACACACTGTACCGTCACAATCGGACTCCAGCCTAGCAGGTTTCAACATGTACGAAGCCCTACGAATTACAGACAGCCAAACTGACAATGTTCCTGATGATGCCCCTGATTATGCTAGGGTTGTTACGCAGAATGACACTCATGAACTGTTCAAGACTTCGAAAATAAGTACCGAACCGAAACCTAAATGTAAACATGACCATCTTGATGTCTGTTATATATGTCAAAGTAGTTACAAAGTTTGTGCTGAAAAATTATCAAAGTATAAGGGCCTCAAGATTGCTCATATACCAGGAGTTTACTTCCTAAAATTGAGGAGATACGTTTCTTGATTAAGAAAACTGACCTAGATATTTTATGCATCTCAGCGACATGGTTGTCTGATAAGGTTGGTGACAATTAGGTTTACATAGATGGCTACACCGTTAAGAGAAAAGATGTGGTGGTGGACTGTGTATATGTATGTGAAAAACACTCTCCCATTTGTTGATAGGGATGACCTAACCATAGGTTTCCAACTCGAGGCGGTGTGGGCAGAGTTTAAAATTAATAATTCTAGTGATCAGTTGTTATTGTGTTGTATGTATAGACCCCCTGATGCTACATGTGATTATTTTGATGAAGTCCTTGATATGCTCGATAAAGTAACAGTTGAAGGTAAAGAGGTTGCTCTATTTTGTGATTTTAATATTGATTATAAAATTGATGAATCACTCGGCAATAATCCCATTCACCAGATTGAAAGCTTATATGTTCTAAACCAACTGGTTACCAAATCTACTCGTGTTACAAATAACTCTTCTAAGTGCATTGACCTCATTCTGAGCTCTATCCCGAGAAGCATTTACTGTGTGATGTTGCTAAAGTAGCTCTTAGTGACCACTATATGATCTATACTTGCATTGGTTTTAATGTTAAAACACCTAATCACAAAACTATTAAGTTTAGGGACTGCAAGAATTTTAATGCTGATTCATTTATGGAAGATGTTGAAAATGATGCCATTTTTAAACTATGTCAAGGTAACCTATCAGAGGATAAACATATGTGGGATAACTGGCGTAATACATTTTTGGAGATAATTAAGGATATTAAAGAAGTCAGGGTTAAAGAAAGATATTGCCCTTGGATGACCTCTAGTATTGTCAAACTTATGTATAAAAGGGACCATTTAAAAGCTCTTTCTATTCAAAATGATTGTCATGATTACTTATCAGAGTACAGGAAAACTAGAAATCTTGTCACATCGTTAACAAGGAAATCCAAACGGGATTATTTTGATCAGGTTTCTACTAATTACAAAAAAGACCCTAAGAAGTTATGGAAGGAAATACAGAAAGTTATTGGCAAAAATAAGCATGTAAACAATATCCACCCAGAACTTAACGATGATGATATGAATGATTATTTTAGTTGTATTGGTAGAGAAATATGAGATTCTTTTCCTAAACATCCTTTAAATTGGAAGAATCCCGAGTGCACACACAAGCTTACCTTTAATATTGTACCCAATGAGACAATTTTCAAAGCTTTATCTCATCTTAGCAATGACAGCAGTCTTGATATTTTAGATTTTGACACCAAATTACTTAGGTTGGCCTCCCCTTTTATTCATAAATCTCTTTGTTATATAGTGAATATGTCACTCATGACTGGATTTTTGTCAGATGATTGGAAGTTTGCTCCAACTACACCAATCTATAAAGGAAAAGGTTGCAAAAAACCAGAGGGAACTACAGACCTATTTCGGTTGTCTGTCACATAGCTAAAATCATTGAAAAGATTGTTCAGACGTTCTGGACTATCTCACTGATCATGACATGATCAACGTCGATCAATTTTCTTTTCTTAAGAATCATTCAACACAATCTAGTTTGCATCGTGTTATTGATGATTTTTATGAGGCATTCAATGAACATGAAATTGTTGGCTCCTGTTTTCTCAATATTTCTAAATGCTTTGATACCATAGACCATGATCTTTTACTGTTCAAATTAAGTAAGTATGGTGTATTAAGCAATGAACACAAGTGATTTAAGAACTATGTTACTAATAGGAGACAAGTCGTTAACTGCCACGGTAAAGTTTCCAAACCGAATCACATTACTGTTGGCTTACCACAAGGAAGTGTTCTAGGTCCTGTGCTATGTATTATTTTCATTAACGACATTACCCAAAGCCTTAATTCTAGCTCCTGCAATATATTCGCCGATGATGTTGTTATTTACACGAAGGGTAATGATATTGATGATGTCAACCAAGTGTTACAAAGTAATATTAATAATATCTCCAGATGGTATGAAAATAATAGACTTCGTATTAATACGAATAAGACTAAAATCATGCTTTTAAAACCTCGTCATTCTCACACTGTCGACAAACTTAAAGTTCATCTTGAGGGCACTCAACTTGACTCCAAGTTAACAATGTTCGTTACCTGGGAGTAGAAGTTGACAAAAACCTCACCTGGGAATTGCATGTCAGGAATCTCTGTAAATCTATTGCCTACTAGTACAAGGTGTATTCTTTAAGTAGGATTAGGCATACAATTAACAGTCGATTACTTGACACGCTTTACAAGACGACCATTCAACCCTGCTTCGATCGCATGCGTGCTCTGGCTGGGGAAATTGTTCAATGAATAGTAATGGGCACTTCTCAGACTGCATAAAAGAGCTGCACAGGTTGTCTCCAACAATTTTGATTATATAAACTTTTGTGGTGAAGACATTATAAATCAATTATCATGGCAAACCCTAGAACAAAGAAGGGATTTTTATTTAGCCTGTCTATTTCATAAATGTGTACTTCGATAAATTAGGCATGGTATAAATACAAGAAATGCAGACTCTCTTAATGTTGTTGTCCCTAAACTGAACGTCACGTGTTTTAAACAATCCTTTAAGTTTGCCGGTGCAAAGGTTTGGAACAATATTCCTTCCTCCATTCAAAGTTCCTCATCCATTGCAATTTTTAAATGTTTATATAAGAAACTGTACTTTAAAGGGTGTGTACAACATTGGTAATTGCCAAAGACCTGTATCCAAATTCGATGTGACCCAACATATACATGAAATAACAAACCTGTGAAAGTTTAAGATAAATCGGTCTTCGGAGTCATAAGAAAACAGTCAAAAAAAAAACTTATGTGTTTTAACTTTTTTTCAAACATCGGAATTTATCCTGCAAGAGAAATACTATTTTATTTTACTCTTATTACTTTTATTACTTTTATTTTACTCATTTCGTAAAAACTATGGCATTTCAGGCAAAACTATTTCAAGGGAAGTTTTCTACCATGACCATCTTTATACCATGTAAGTTATGTGCAAATCTGTGAGCATTTATATTTTCATTCTTACCAATGTTGTACACACCCTTTAAGTAGTTTTACTTTGTTTTTGTCTTTTTTCTAGTCTATTGTTTATGTTGACATTTATGTTTAACAGGACATTGATGTAAAACAGCTTTTGCTGATCTTTTTATCCTGTATAAAGATGTTGAAATAAATAAATAAAATAAATAATAAATAAACGCTTCTCAGATTATTCTTCCTGCGTGGACATAACCGCTCCAGAGCTTCGGCAATATCTCAAAAAAATGCTACTTTGAAATGAAATTTACATAGGTTAGTTTTATGGTATATATCTCTAGCTATAATAGGATTGAAAAAACAATGGGTTCCAACTACCAAACGTATGCAGACCCTTTAAACTACAATTAATATCCATGTATTCATTTTCATTTTGATAATAGTTTCTTTTTGTGTAGGCGCCTTGATCGGTTTTCTGGAGAAGTGTGCATTATAAATCTATATTGCTATTACTATTATCACTACTATTATTCCTATTATCATTATTATCTATATGTGATAATTTTAACACCCCAGTGTTTGCAGTATATCACTATTCAGCATTTACCATGTGTACACAGCTGCCTATAAGAAAATATACTTCACGGGTCCGACGTGTACTTTACACAAAGCACTATCTTATAAATCGATAAAAAATCAATTATCATGTCATTCAAAATAAAAAGAAACTTATAGGTTGAATGCTTCTTTACAAATCGATTAGTTGATGTTTATTCGTAGTTGAAAACCAACAGAAATTGCAATTACGGGATCAATAAACGTAATTGTTTGATTTCCCAAGCAAACCTTTTGAACTTTCTCTCTGAACGGATTTTGACAGATGATGCTGTTCAAAACGAAAAACATACAAAAACTTTCGCATATCGGACTCAAGTTCTGCTGGCCGAATCATCAGGGTGTTGGTTCGAACCCCGGTCATGACACTTGTGTCCTTGAGCAAGACACTTAACTATAAGTGCTTCTCTTCACCCAGGGGTAGATGGGTACCTGTGAGGGCAGAGATTGTTCATGTGATTGATTTAGCTTGGTGCGCTTCATAATGGCAGCGTAGGCTGTATACTCCCAAGGGAGCTGAGATGGTTTCAGGAATGAAATAAATGGCCCAGTGGTCTGGGGTAATAACGTTGGAGCGCCATGAGCGTCACTAAGTGACGGATTTGAGCGCTATATAAGAAGCCACTATTATATGCCACAGACAATGCACAACATACATGTAACATGCAAAATTGTTTGTACGTGGATGATGGAACTAAGAGAATGTCAGGACCCTGACAATAATTCATTAAAATTGTTTAATTAACTAGGGGGCCTACTTCTAATTATTGGCAATACCTCAGATAACAGCTTGTAACTTTCTCAAGTCTATATGAACATTTATTTATAAATTTTTGGGCCATATCGGCAAAAATCGGCCACATCGGTTTAAAAGGTTCATATTTGACTGTGTTTTTTCATTTTCAAATTTACAGTATAATTGTCATTATTGTCCGATAATTGCAATCGAAACAGGATTTTAAAGCATAAAATATTTCCTTTACCTTATTTTCCTCCAAATTGTGAAAAACATGCTCCAGATTTTACAAATCAATCTAAGTTTTCTGGGCCATTTTCTGAGGTCCAAGGGATACACAATTTATCCCCTTCTCTTTTTTCGCTTGGTTTGAGGAACAAGGGATAGAAAATTCTATCCCCTCCTCATTTCGGCTAAGTTTGAGGAGCAAGGGATAGAAAATTCTATCCCCTCCTCTTTTCGGCTGGGTTTGAGGAAAACATTTATCCCTCTACTTAAATTATAACCACCCGAACCACAAATAAACTTGTATTTTTGTCAGCTTTCCCAATAATGAAGTGTCATTGTAAATATAAAGGTAAGCGTATTTTTCTTTTGATATTATGATGCAATAGCAGTTATGAGTACAAAATGTGGCAAATTGTTTTGCTTACAAAAAGGAATAAATAAAAAAACTGTTGACAATATTTTTCAAAGTGCACTATAGTTTCTTACTTTGTTCCTCCAGAGACATGTTATGGAGCAAAAAGCATGATTTAAAAATTTTAAGAACAACTTCAAGAAAAAATGTTTAATATTTCTCAAAAAAAGTGAACAATTAAAAACTGTAGTTAAAAATGAATCTGTTTAATATACTTTAGAAAGTGTTTCAAAGCTCAACCTTACGAACTTTGACACTATGACAGGTATTCTAAAATCCAATTGTTTTCTCACAAAAACTACACACAAATGTTTCATAACGAGAACGGTTACAGCAGAAAACAGTTACAAGCATAATGCGAGTCAAAACAATACTTTGACATTACTACAGACACACTTTACAAACACAGGACACCTTGTAAATGTTATTGTCGAAAAATAAACACTAAATACACACTAGAAAAATGTGTTGAATTTTGACATGTTTTGGTATAATGATAGCAAACAAATCATGTCAGTAAATTCACTGGACGGTCTTAACAACCATTGCAATTATTTATTAAAGTAGAATTGGATACAATACTTGGACAAACAATCCTTCCATTCATATATAATTAAATTCGTATTGGGATTAGCTAGTATTGAAATGTTAGTACACTTTTTGCCACAGGATAGAACAAAATGAAAGAGAAATCGTAAGAATTTAATTTCACTGAAATGCTGAAGTGTTTGTTTTTTCAGGGATTATGTTTGATACCTGACGTTTTAGTGTCAAACTAATTTCGAGGTGTAACAGTAAAGACTCGCGTCCACTCATATATATTTCCACAGCCGTCAATGGATAACAGAAAAACCTCATAATAATTATCTGCGGGGAAAATAACAAAGTCATTGCTCAGCCCAGGTTTAATTATTATTTTTTTAATAAGCTTACCTTGAAAAATGACATTTTCCGTGTCCAGAGGAAATTGATTCCTTGATGTTCGCGCTTCAGTAGTAACATCCGTGTAGTAATACTGATACGGCATGATCGACCGCCGTTGATTTTATTCCAACCATGAAATTGGTTTCCAGATTTGTTTAAAGCCTTATTAAAATTGTCAGATGATTTTTTACTCTATTGGGTAAAGTTAGCTTGCGTCTGCTTTCTCTGCTAGCTAGACATGAAGTTTGCAGCAGCCGCTTTTAGCGGGTTGATTTATAGATACACGCGAGCTTGATTGGCTTATTGCTCTCTGAACAGTACGGCGTCATTTTGGTTAATAACTACAAACACCGTAGAGAATGATAGCTGGTAAACATACGAATGTCATGCCTCCATATTGTTTCGGCACCATCGGTCTCATCAAAAATCTATATAGACCTTTTTTATGCAACCTCGTCCCCATGGTTTACTTTATTTCCAACCATGTTTACAATAGTAAACCCTGGGAGGGAAACTCCGTACTTGGACCCTGATTGGACAACGACTGGTGTACAAAAGTCTAACGTAAACATGTCAAGTTGTACTCATTCAGTATTCACCATGTTCACAGCCAGACTATTCTAATTTGCATACGTATCCAAAAAAATTGGATATGCAAATGATCCAATACCAGGGTGAGAGAGCGGTCAACCTCGTACTGCTCGACACACCTTGGGGAAGAGGTTGCTTTCTATGAGCAAGTTCGGGTGCTGACCTTTGGTCAATTTGCTATCTAAATCACGCATGCGTAGTCCGTGTCGTCCGTGTTTCACTGAATCTGAATTCAGGAAGAATCTTATTGTAGAGACACGGGAAGGAGACCGGTCCTCTATTTAAAATGGGCGAGCATTCACCAGAATACACCAAAAGCAGAATCCATATGACGTCAAAAATATAAAATAATCTCCTGTACTGATTTTAATCCTCCGGTACCTTAGCACACAATACACAATACTATAGCACAGCACAGTCACTTATTTATAAAGGCTGGCCACAAACAAGTTTACAAAGATTCAATCAGCCCTACAAATTTCAATATTTCTGGAATAAAAAGAGCATTTGAATACAAAACAATACTCACAGGTAGCTCTAGGAGCTTATCCCTCCCAGATAAATATTTGGAGCATGGCCAGAGAAATACCTAGGGAAAAATCAATGTGCTCTCTCTTGCTCAAATGCTAAAATGGAAAAGAGAGTGAGCCCAAAGGTTGCGACCCCCAAATTAACTTTTTATTATCAACTAAGCTAATCACGAAGTTGGATCAGACACTTGAACACTGAGGGCGCACTTGGGTTCCCTACAGTACGTTCAATGTGAACGGGTTTTATCTCTTCTTGCCAAAATGTGCGTTATTTTGTCTGTAAATTTGTGCTCGTTAAATTTCCTCGCAATTTGCAGACTTCAGCTTTACACCATTATTGGTTGAGTACGGGGCTATCCTGAACAAGAACACTCTGTTATTTCCCCTAGGATTAATTATCAAAAATAATTTTATGGGTTAATGTTTAATTACATTAAGTACGTTTATGTCGTCCCAGGAGTTCGATCTTTAATATTATAGCCTATCACATGTTGCTTTCGGAATCAATCACGAATGGGTAGAAAGTCTTGGGGTGCCGGTCATAGGGGATGTTGCCCCGGTATGTATGTCCGCCCATGAGATAAATAAACATGGGCTGAAAGAAGAGGGCGCTATTAGACGAAATTTCTGCACAATTCGCCATATTATGGGAGGAAAACAAACTCGGGGGGATCTCAAGCAATTTCTGGTGGAGAGAGTTGTGCGCCGCCAACGTTGGCAACCGTTAGAAACAGGGGGACATTATTTCTGAAGTGTTCGCGGGTATGATGTTCTCTATTGGACACCTACGCGGCGCCTTTTTTTAAGTCGTGATTTTTAATTTTGTTTACGACTTTTGGGAGACGAATTTTTTCGGGCGGCAACTTTATTTATTTTTAATTTTTTTCCAGATTTTTGTAAGGCGGCGACTTTTTTTTGTGGGAGGGGGGAGGGTCTTTTGTCGGCCATTTTGGTTCAATGGTATGACTCCCATCTCAAAATCACAACGAAAATATTTGCAAGGCACCACACTAACTGTTTTCATGGTAAAACGCCAAGTCCGAAAAAGGGTGGATTTGCATGTTTACTGCCGTTCCGGCTTTTTTACGACAAAATAATACACCGCCTTTAAGGCCTAAAAATAGTCGCCGGCAAAATAAAAGCAAAAAACAAAAAAGTGTTCTGCAAAAATTAAAAAAAATCGTCTGCCAAAGAAATGAAAATAATAATATTTATAAAGTTACCGAGTGGCAAAAAGTCGAATAGACGATATCGTTTTGTTCTTAATATTTTTTCTTCAGTTGTGGATACTGTAGTAGTTGGAGTGAAGCTTATTTATGTGTATCAAGTATGAAAATACAAGGAAAACATTTAGAGTTCGATCACATAAATCTTTTCACCATTCTGCTTTGAAATAAATGACCAGCTATTATTTACAAAATCACAGGTTATAGCCCAACACTTTCTTTAGTCATTACACTTACAGAACCAGAGTTCATGGGCCTTCTTCGTCCCCGAAACCTCTTAAAGAGGTTGATAAAGACGAAGTCTGCCCATTCAAATAAAGTGATGAGACTCATACCGCAAAGTAGTCCCATGTAGCCACCAATATCACCTGAAATAAAAAAAGTTCCGTCATCATCAATCATAAAGACTCTACATTCATTAAAATGCAACTAGGTTGTGTTTGATCTTCGGTTACGTGGTAAACTGCACCCCCCCCCCCACCACCACTTAAAAAACATACAACCCAAACAAACAAACAAAACAAAACAAATCGAACAAAAACTAACACAAAACAACAACACTTGTTGGAACCACTCACAGGCACAATAATGACATAGACCATTGAATTATCGGTCGTCGTAACCGTCCCGGTCGGACGGACGACTTATGTTCAGTACTCTACATTAGTATGTCCGACAACAGTTATTATGTCCGACAAAGTTTGTCGGACACAATGGCCCAAATCGGTTTCAGTACATAGTGGTTGTTGTCGAAAATACTGTTACGGTCGTTTGATCGTGCTACACCAATAGGTTTTCCCGCCCATTTTCGGCAAAAAAGCAGCCTAATATTTTAATTTGTCATGTATTCGTAAAGCGATTCCACCTATGCAACTGAAACCGTCCCTCAATCTCACTGTTGAGGCGTGCGAATTTATACAGCATTATAGTCAATTAAACTTGTAAGGTGTTCTTTTTAGCCATGTGAAACCGGCATTCAGTTTAGCAGATTAAGCACAACTATTTATATAGAGATTTCTGCGAAAAGCAGCTGCAATTTTGAATTATGCTCGAAAGAATCGAATGGTTATCTCTTTTTTTAATCGCATGGCCCGAACAAAAAGTTGAATTGCTGTTTACTGTTTTGAGGAGCTTTCAAAATAGAATAATGCGCCGTTTATATTTACCGCTTATTTGCCGAAAAATGACGGGAAGACCTATAATTTGCTTTTAAAATATTTATTTATCAGTTGTTTATTTGTTGTTTTATCAGCGTGTAGCTACTACTTTCTCCGTATCCATTTCATTATATTATTTTCATGTCATTTTTTATTTTTTCTGAATCAGTTCTTGATTGTCCTTGATTTAAATCATTGTTCTAAATGTGTTTATTATTCTCCTTTTTCACCAATATGGAAATAAATGTAAATTAGATGGAGCTAACCAAGTTTGCACATATTTTTCAAGAAACTTCAAATTTCCTAGAACTTTTAGCTCACCTTGCAAGTTCGATAGTGTGTAAGCCTCGCTCTGGGTTATCATCGTATACATGATCTCCTCAAAAAAGATGTAAACATCCAGATAGTTTCGCCTTGGAAATGAAAACATGAACACAAAAGTTTATTTCACGACAATTGGGGAGTAACGGTGTGATAACCCGGTCTTCACTGCGTGGTAATGACCGGGTTGGTGGCTGGCTGTTGTTAATGGAACGAGCCCAGGGACGAGCACAGTGGCCAGCCACCAACCAATGTTTTCCAAAATTGTTTTGACTCACCCACCCACCCCAAATTTCGACTTTATAACATGGAATGGCTTCATAATATAATCTATACACTGAAGATCAAAGTAATGCCTCAAATGAACCAGATATTTTAGATCTAAGATATCATACATCAGTAGTTTTTGATGGCTTTTCCTGGCTTAAACAAACAACTTTGTAGTTTAATCAGGAATGAAATTGACGATATTGGCCATCTGGGTAATGTTTGCTTCTTCTTTTCCGTTTGTTAATATAAAAATATATGTAATTTGTTTCCAAAAAAACCCTGAATTTCGATTTTCAGTTATTTTTGTTGACCCACCCACCCACAATTTCGAAAAAAAAAGCGAATTTCTTTAACATTGACTATTCTGAATGGCCATTTAGCACTTAAATATGAGCTCGATGTGTGGCATGGCGTACCCCTTCTCCTGTGTCTTCATTGTGTTCTGGGAATCTCAGGAACTCTTTAAGGGATTTTAGTGGGGGTGGGGTACTTCTGTACAACAGGAAAATAGTGTAATGGTAACATTGGGTGGACGCCCTCTGCCACATATCGGGCATGGTATATAAATAAAAGGATGTTGCAACATAGAGGGCGGTATTCATACTTAAGGGAATGGCAGTAGTTTGTTTAAAGGCATCGTACACGTTTGGTAAATGTCAAAGACCAGTGTTCTCATTCGGTGTATCCCAACATATGCATAAAATAGTAAGCCTGTGAAAATTTGGGCTCAATTGGTCATCGAAGTTGCAAGAAAATGATAAAAGAAAAAACACCCTTGTTGTACAAATTTGTGTGCTTTCAGATAGGAATAAAAACTTCTTGCAAGAAGTTTTTATTATTTTAGTGAGGAACTACCTCAAAAACTACGTTACTTCAGAGGGAGTCGTTTCCTACAATGTTTTATACTATCAACAGCTCTCTGTTGCTCGTTACCAAGTCAGTTTTTATGCTAATATATATTTTGAGCAATTACCAAACGTGTACAGTGCCTTTAAGCAGGAAATATTGCTTAACAATTTTCTGCTAAGCAAAAAATGAGCAGGATACCAGTCACAAAGTGGTATATTTGACATGGTATTTTGGCTGGTAACCGTATTCTGGTAAACAAATTATTGTATGCTTAGCTACTTATTGTGCTTAACCAGCTCTATGAAATTGGGCCCGGGTAATCAGGTAATCCACATAGTGTCCCGGCGGGATTCGAACCGGGGTCCCACTACGCCAACCCAACCCGACCAACCAATTTAAGTCTTAGACAACATACAGACTTAGAAGTGACTAAAACACTTGCCTCACTTCGTACTCTGATAAATTATACGATGACAGTAATTTGGAGTTAGGCCAGTAAGCTAGCGAAGTCTTGCTGCTATATTGCGTAGTATAACAACCGATTGGACAGTCACATGAAACGTCCTTCCCAAAAAACTCATCTGTAAAGTAATGGTAAGTAAAGTCAAGTCTGTGCCGAGCCAATATGGCTCATCAGGCCGGTGTTTATACCCGGTTTCATTGGCATTAAACGACTGAGATTATTTCTATTCCGCTGGACAGGATGCCAGTCCATCGCACTCCCCAGCTCTCGTCGGTACCCATTTGTACTCCTGGGTGAAAACGTCGAGACCACACCGGTTCTTAGAACCAACACTTCTTCCAAAAGAGTTTTATACACGGTTGTACCCGAAAGTTTACTAATAATAGTTTTTCTTATAATCCACACCCTTCAAAGCTTCAAACATCACCCAAAGTCTAACAGTATGAAGGATCCACGTTTCGATATTCGAAATAAATAAGATTGGAAATGTTCAAACTGAGAGTAAATATTTTACCGCCAAGACCGGTAGACACAAAGCTAAAAGAGACAAAAAGGACGGACGGAAAGAACTGGAGAATATAAACAATCAGTGAAATAAAAGTATTAATGGGGTTGAAATAATATACGAGCAGAGGTATAATACGGGAAAAGGTAAGGACCAAGTTACGGGTCGGAAAATGAACATCATCTCCTTATTTGAGACTAAACTCAAAATAGGAGACTGCTCTTTTCAAATAAACAAATGAAAAACCGCTTATAATATTCTCTTAAATATAAAAATAAAATAAAAATAAACAACCCGTGGTGGTGCCAGGTGGATAGATCCATTAGAACGGCCCCATTACTATAATTGGAAATAATTAAGGGGAATTTAAACTGCAGCAAATGACTATCAGTGAACTGAAATACATGAATTTTAAACTAATGTATCATTTAATTTCAAGGAAAGAAAAACTGATGTTAATGGAGCGTTATGATCCAGGGGTCAATTTCATACTGCTGCTTAAAGGGTCTGTATACGTTTGGTAATGACTCTGAAAATGAATGGCAATAAAAACTTACTTATTAAGAAGTACAGCAGCTTTGGATAGTAATGCATTTTGAGAAACTTTTCACTACGAAGTACTGTGGTTATGGAAAAAGATATCACTTTTTTATCCCCCAAAATTTGAATCTGAGAAGCGTTACTGCAGTAACGTTTCTCAGATTGTGTTTTCCAATTTCAGATTATTCTTCCTGCGTGGAGATAACCGCTCTAGATTTTCGGCAATACCTCAAAAACACTACAACCTTTTGAAAATAAATTTTCACAGGTTAGTTTTATGGTTTGATCTACAACTAAATAGGATTGAAACAAACGGTGGGTTCCAATTACCAAACGTATACAATCCCTTTAACCTGTTGAAAAAGCTTTTCAGCATGATAGTGCTGACAATGTCCGACAGGGAGGTTGCAACCAAACAGGCCCCTCACTGGAGGGTATAGCAATATCATTGAATCAATCAACAACGGAACATAATTTTGTAAATACATTCTTCTGCGGACAGACGGGGCACACTAATCAGACCAGTGAGACCCATCTCACCTCTAGACAGAAGCTATCCAGCCAAGTTGATAATTAAATTCCTTCAATTCTATGAATATTTGTCCCTCTTTCTTGTCCTCTCTTGTGCTAATGCTGTCTTTTCCATTCTGTGAGATTTTCATGGATACAGTTCATAACTTTCTCTCGATTAAAATACCACACCCCCTTTTAGTTATCCCATAATTATTTGAAATGAAATTATCGCAATTATAGATTGGAAAACTCATTCACTGGTTGCTTCCTGAGTTTTAAATGTAAAACTTGTTACAAACATTCATTTTTTTTAAAGTTTATTTGTTGTTGTTGTTGTTAACATTAATTCCACCAGGGGCTATGTACAAAAGTAACCGACGAGCATTCATACTTAATCAGTTTTTTGTTACTGCGATGGCTTGATTTCACAAAGAGCTACATGTATTGAATCAATCTTAAATGCAAATAAATAGTTAATGGCCTGACATTTCGACCTTATAGCAGTGTCTTTCTGCTCGGGTCGAAACGTCAGACCACTTACTATTGTTTGCATTTACCATAGTTCCTTTTGGTTGGTAAGCAGTTTGCAACAGCTAATTCTATTTTCTCAATCTTAACTGCTCAGCAAAGTGTGATCCAATACAGCTGACAACTGATCTTAAGAAGAATGTTAGTGCTTTGTGAAATCGAGCCCAGTAGCTTAAAGGCACTGGTAATTACTCGACATATATATTAGCACAAACTTACTTGGTGAACAGCAACGGAAAGCTGTTGATAGTATAAAACAATGTGAGAAACGACTCCCTCTGAAGTAGCGTAGTTTTTGAGAAAGAGGTAATTTCTCACTCAAATATTTGAATCTGAAAAAGACTTGAGGCCTGAAGCCTTTTCGGGCATCTGAAAGCACACACATCAAGGGTGTTTTTTCTTTCATTAATTTCTTGCAACTTCGATGACCAATTGAGCCCAAATTTTAACAGGTTTGTTATTTGTATGCATATGTTGGGATACACCAAGTAAGAATACTGGTTCTTGACAATTACCAAATGTGTCCAGTGCCTTTAAGACAAAACTTTCACCCTGTCAATTAATGCCGCCATAAAAGTAAAACGTTTTTTTCTTTCTATTCACTAATTTTCTCACTGCATCCTACCTTCATAGTGATAGATGCAAAACATTTGATCCTCGATGGAACAGACTGGCTCGGGTCCTGCTGCAATAATGGTAGGAGAAAATGAGAAATTCAAGTAGAGCATACAAATTAATATGGGTTAATTTATGGTCAGTATTTGATCAATTCTTCTTCTTCTTCCTCAACTCTCCGTAGATGCCAATAAGTCACTGAGCTAACCAACCATGAAGGAATGCATTGAAGCATAATTTTCTTTCCGGTTTATTATTATTTTTCTTCTTCTTCTATTTCTGCTCCTTCATTTCTGCTTCTTCTTTTTCTTGACTTGTTCACTACGTCAGTGATTCGGAACAATTTAGAGAAGACAATTTAAATTGAAATTTTAGTTTTTCTGGTTTCCTATAAAATGTCCCATGATTTAATTTCAGTTTTCTCAAAAATCCATCTGGGAATCAAATTTTGACAAGTTACGCTGTCGAAAGGGAGGAAGGTGGGGGTGTGGTCCCGAGTGATTAGATTTGAGAACCTGGGCCTAATTTCAACGAAGCCATTGCTTTACCGGAATAAGGTTACCAGTGAGCCAAAATATAATGTCACATTCTACTATTTGTGACAGGTTTCCTGCTCTCTTTTTGCTTTTTAGCAGAAATATTTTAAGCAGTATTTTATGCAGCTCTTTGAAAATGACCCCGATTGATACGAAGTGAACTTCTACAGAACCTCTTACTCCTTTAGTAGGAAGAACCATTTGTACAAGAAAATTAGTTTCTTAAATGGAGTTTGCTCAAATCAAAGAGACCAAGGAGTTATGTAAAAGTAGCAGCCTCCAAACCAAGGGCAAGAATGCCCTTCTATAAGAACCCGTGAACACTTTGTGCCAGACGCTAACCTTTGACACAATGGGTTGGTCTATGAACATGTGACGTCATTAAACACATCTTGCCTGACGTAAGTGGACCGATTACCATGGTTTTAATCTTTCCATTAGATACTCAGACTGTGTTGTGTTTATCCCCCTAAATAAGGCTCCACCACCCCACCCACCCACCCCCCACAAAAGCACCCAGGCCCAGGACTCGATTTTGACAAAGCGTGTCGTAGCCGAGCGGTCTAGATCACCGGACCCAAGCTCTGGTGTTGTCAGCAGCAGAGTGTGTGGGTTCGATACCCGGTCATGACACTTGTGCCCTTAACCATAATCGCTTCGTTAAAAGTTGGGAAGGTAGTTCATTCTGCCACACCAACCAGGCTCCTAGTGGATGATACCCATGCATGCCTACATCCTTACGGACTGTGAAGGGGGTAACCCTGTTTCAGCCCCAGGAGTAGGTGGCAACGTGCCCCTGGTGGCAGTTGATTTGGGTCGATGGTCCAACTTGGTTAAGTGTAGCATTCACCTTGAAGAGGCCGTCCGGCCTTGTAATGTAAGGCGATCTCTCATAATTTTTGTTACCCCCCCCCCGAAAAAAACCGAAAACAAACTAAGGTCCATCTGAGCATAAGCTGTCAATATTACCACAGTTATCTGTTATTGTGATTTATCACACTTTGCTTAGCAATTGAGATTGATTCCGACTTATCATCAATTACAGCTCCTTGTGAAGTCGAGCCCCGGAGTCACCTCTACCTGGGCATCATTAACAATATATACCTACCAGGCCACCTGTAGTCACGGCAACCACATTTGCCTACGACGTAATCGATCTTGCAGAGGAAATTGCATGCCGGTACTGAATATTTAAACGAGTAATCCGTGAAGTTGTTTGTTGTGCAGTTATCTCTAAAAGGTGCCGGCAGACTGTTTATCTGATGGGAAAGGATGAAGTTAAATTAACCTCAACTTATTTTACAATTAGTTTTTATTCAATTTGTCTCTGAATTCAAGGTGAGTCCACCTTCCTCGCAAATGAGTGCAAAACAAATAGAAGGCGAGGGATTTTGTTTACTTTAATTATATTTCCTTGATGATCACGAACAAGTTGATTTTTACGATTTTTTTACGATCCTTTTTCGTCGCCATGTACACTGAGCGTAAACACAGAGTAAAGTCACCATTCAATCATTAAAGCCTTAATTAAAAATGGACAGAATTTATTCAAGCAAATTAAAGAGACGGACAAGATGAACACACAAGGATGACTAACACGTTGAAAAAAATGACCCAGAAATATTTAGATTTGTATAACCAAAGTAAATAACATTAACTTAGTTTCAGGGTTGAGCTGACTTGCATATTTAATAAAAATGCAGGTATATCTATTTTTGTTTCCGGTTCAGTTATTTGAGCAATTTATCTGTTAGACTTGGGTATTCATAACTTACCGTGCAATGCATTGCACCAAACATTATTCAAACTTAACTCGTACACTGCAAAAAATGGGGTGTTAAATCGACACCATGGGTGTTGTCACATATAGATACCAAAATAGAATCAAAATTTAAACCATAGGGTGTTAAAATAACACTAATTTCTGCCAAAACAATTATTTTAACACCCTGTGATGTAAATGTTTGATTCTCAGTTCGGCATCTATATGTGGCAATATGGTGTCAATTTTAACACCCCAGTTTTTGCAGTGTAATTGTCTTATTCGGTGATGGAATATTAATTATTTGTGCATACTTTCACATCTGTGACTGATCCTGCCTTTTTTTGCTCAGCAGAAAATGTTAAGCACTATTTTCTGCTGAAACAGCTTTATGAATTTAGGCTCAGGAAAGAGATGTCGAAGTGTCACATACCACTCTATGCTGCACCGCAACGGACGTTTCGAATCCCGGTGATAACGAAAAAGCAAGCTCCTTGATGATTGGTAGCTCGCCTTGTGGATGCAGTGAGACCTGATAGAGAGCATAAAGACGAACGTCTTTATACACAATCATAAATCCTCACAATATAAGGGATAATAAGATATTAGGAAAGAGACGGGCTTAAAATTTGGCATCAAACAGATTCTTTTGGGATGTAGTAAGATAACGTCTTCAGGGATTGTATACGTTTGGAAATTGTCAGAGACCAGTGTTCTCACTTGGTGTAGCCCAACATGCATAAAATAACAAGCCTGTGAAAATTTGGGCTCAATTGGTCATCGAAGTTGCAAGAAAATGATGAAAGAAAAAACACCCTTGTTGTACAAATTTGTGTGATTTCAGATAGGAATAAAAGGCTTCTTGCAAGAAGTCTTTTATTATTTTAGAGAGAAATTACCTCTTCCTCAAAAACTACGTTACTTCAGAGGGAGTCGTTTCCTACAATGTATTATACTATCAACAGCTCTCCGTTGCTTGTTACCAAGTAAGTTTTTATGCTAATATTTGTTTTGAGTCATTACCAAACGTGTACGATACCTTTAAAGCTTAAAAATAACATAATATTGGGAAAGAGACGGGCTTAAAATTTGGCATCAAAACAGATTCTTTTGGGATGTAGTAAGGTTACGTCTACGAATTTCTTTTAAATGGATTGTATACGTTTGGTAAATTAGAACCCACTGTTTGTTTCAATCCTATACAGTTGTAGATATATACCATAAAACTAACCTGCGAAAGTTTCATTTCAAAAGGTGGTAGCGTTTTTGAGATATTGCCGAAAATCTGGAGCGGTTATGTCCACGCAGTAATAATAATCTGCAATTGGAATACACAATCTGAGCCACGTTACTGTCAGTAACGCTTCTCAGATTCAATTTTTGGGGGATAAAAGGGGATATCTTTTTTCATAACCTCAGTACTTCGAAGTGAAAAGGATTTTTTGTCATTAATTTTCAGAGTCATTACCAAACGTATACAGACAGACCCTTTCAGTGAACTTTTTCTATTACAAACTATATTTTGCAACCTTTGCTCATTTCAATATTATGTGGAAGCATTTTAAACAAATCAAAAAATGTAAGCACTGGACCCATCGATCACCTTTGAAATATACATATTTTTCAATTTCATAACTGACATGCTTTAAGTTGATTTAGCACAATTTGATAAGGCGGTCTATAACAAACCAACGGGTGTGAAAGTCGTTAAACCTTAATTAAATCATACTTATATACAGCCAATGAAAAACACATTGGATAGTTTGAACAGATGTCTTAATTTGAAGGACTGTCTCACCTTTATTCCAGCGGCAGTGTTTTCACCAAATGTATACATATCATGCTGAATGTTTAGACGTAAATAGAGTCCATTTCTACTGCCAGGATTCTGCACCGTCAGTGTATCTTTTTCATCTACAGGGTCATTGAAGGTGTAACACACGCCATGGTCAAAAACGCGTTCGGTAAAGTTTAGGTGAGAGCAACGTTTACCCCTCCACGAGCATTCAGTTACCGTATCTTCAACCCGATGGGCAAAGGTCTTAACGAGTTCTGCAGTCTGACTTTGACTGTAGTTACGGAATTCGTCCAAAAGGGGAGTTAGGTCGACATCTGTATTAATTAGTCGCGAAGATGAGACTCCATACACCAAGCCAAGAGTCTCGATGGCCGCTTCGGACATGGACCCTTTCCGGTACTGGTTGTAATTACATAAGGTCACAGCGGGAAACTTGATGTCTCTGACATAGTTTATGGAGATGCTGCTTGTTTCTTCGTGCTTGTTCAGTGCTATCACAGCGTTTATGATGTCCACCATGAGCCATAGTGTCATCATAACGACAACCACAATCCAAATCAATCTGCAAATTAAACACAATTGGTGACGTGAGGCTTTGATGACTGGAACTCAATTTAATTATGTAATCGCTACCGTGATTGTCATTGCGGTTGTCATTGTGGTTGTCATTGCGAGTGTCATTGTGATAGTCATTGTGATTGTCATTGTGGTTGTCATTGTGAATGTCATTGTGATAGTAATTGTGATTGTCATATTGATTGTCATTGTGATTGTCACCGTGATTGTCATCGTTTTGACTTAGTGATTGTCAACCAACACACGGTAAGAGGAGCAGAGGAAGGCCAAACACAACACCAACCAACTATGTGAAGACTCAAACCTGACCTGTTGTGACAAGGGCAACTGCAAGCTGGACAGGAATTTGTTTGGTAAGCCACCACAATTGTCCGGTGGAAGCCTTTGGAATGAATGCATGAATTGCCATCGTGATTGAAACAACACCGCCCCCCTCCCCCTCCTAAGTCATCGACATTCACATTGCAAATCAACCCTCGATCTTTTTAGTTTAGCCTATGTTCCTACTAATGTTACACCACTATCCAATTACTCTCTTAACTAAACACTTGTTGTTCTATTCCTTCCCTTTTTGACAGGCCCAAGTCTTCCAATCTGCATCGATGTCTGGTTCAAATTTTTCTTCAAAACATTGTGATGACGCTTTACCCGGCATGACCTATTTAATTTTATATGTCCAGAGACTGTTTCGTTTGACGCTCAACTATCCATGGTATGTACGCACCTGATTGTTGCATGATCATTGCATGGTAATTATACCATAAATAAATAACAAGTTCTTATATAGCGCATTTTACAATAAACGTATCAATGCGCTTTACATCAGTGCCCTGGTCATTGGGCCAATAACATTCCTTTTAATCTTTCTCAGCTCCCTGAGGAGTATACAGCCCCGAGCTGCCGTGTGGCGCTCCGAAGGCTTTTTCAAACACAATATCAACCTCTACCCTCGCAGGTACCCATTTATACCCCTGGGTGAAGAGAAACAATTATAGTTAAGTGTCTTGCTCAAGGACACAAGTGTCATGACCGGGATTCGAACCCACACCCTAATGACTTAACCACCAGAACTTGAATTCGATGCTCTTAACCGCTCGGCCACAACACCCTAGTGATAATATCCAGTCGTAATTGCCCCATCCACTAATGTCCTTCGGGTGCGTCACCTAGTCGTCCACCACTCAAATTATTGTTTAGTAAAATTATGTTCCGATTAGCCCTAATGTGTGTTTAAATACAACACCTTATAGTTGTAAAGCTAAAGAGAACAAGCGTTCAATTTGTGCTATTTGTTGAGTTTGGCGATGCCGTGGGCCAGGGCGGATCTTGCGGCTAAACCATGCATATTAAACATTATTCAATCATGTGCCTTTGTAAACTTACCTTCGGCAATAATGATTGGAATTGTTAGTAACGTAACGAAGTCCATGGAATGTAGTGGTATCTCCAAACTCCTTAAAAACCTCACTAAATGGCCGTTCATGTTTGGCTTTGAAAGCTCCCTCCATGTTGTCTCCTATAGAGATGCTGTTAGTGCTTGGCTGCCCCGCCATTGCGTTGATCATACAATATTGGTGTGGTATCCTTTCAGTCAAATTCCACCGAGTCTATTTCGTTCAGCAAGCTGCGTATTCCCCGATGCAGATACTGAATTGAATCCAATCACTACAGCCCGTTAGCAAGTTGCTGTCCAACCCGTCACTATATCCGACCGACCCTCATAAACAAATAATTATCATCACATGACAAGATGCCAAACCATGGAATATAACTCGAATACACACCGATGCCAATGGACTTACGTGTGCACTCCGCATTTGCAAATATGTCTCTCCAAAACCTCGTTTCCAGGGCCGACCTCGGCTATGGTTTATAGGTGCAGGCACCTTCAAACGAGCCTCTTGTCCGTCATCTATTTCAAAATTGTGCATATCAATTACATCTTGCAAACATTCAAGCCGCCTGCAACATTGCACACCATAGATGTGTTATAAGTGATTAGGGTAACTGATCAGTTGTCCCTGCACCTGCTCATTATAAGGCCATATAAAACAAAATGTTTATCGTATTGAGGGAAGTGGAGGTGGGAGGGCGGTTTTTTGTGTTTTTTTGACATGGCAAAATATGAAATAAATAATAAAGAAATCATCACAAACACTATAAAACAGAGGGTTTATGTGATTTTGATGTTTTTAATTGTTATGTAAAACCCATTTAACTCCTAGATGACATTTTCTGTAAATATTTTCAAAAAACTACAAAAAGTAAATACAATTTTGTTTTTGTTTTTTTGTTTTTTAATAATACCGGTACTAATACACATTGGGGTCGGGGGTTTCGTAGGGTCGGGCGGGGACGATCAGCAATGTTTTGTTAGTAGCTTAATGTTATCATCCTGCGCGTTCAATTTAGAGTGTAAGTAAACAGCGAGAACTGCATGCGTGAATTATATATACTCTATCTTTTCTTTGAAAAGGGCTGCAACTGCAAGGTCGATTTCAGTTTTGCGATGCACTCATTTTCTCAAAAGATATGATCCTTATAAAAGTGGAAAAATTACAAGTCTCTAACCTCACGTTAAAGTGGTTTAATATGTAATTTTATTTGAGATTATTTCTGAGCGAAATTTGAAAGATGACGCCATTGATATCAACAGCAAATGGGTCTTTACCTCCAAAAAAGAATTGTTGCGTCAGTCAAAAGGTCAAATTCAATGGGATTTGTTTGAATATCATCGAAATTCAGGAATGAACTACAAAATTTCCCTTACAAAAATATAGAGACCCATTTGAAATGTGACGTCACTTGACGTTTTGGGGTGGGTTTTTTTTTTTGGGGGGGGGAGTTGTTGTTGTTGTTTGTTTTATGTTTGTTTTTATTAACTTTTTTTGTTGCCGTCTTGCGAATGGTGTACAAATTAGACAAACCCTGCAAATACTGGGGTGTTAAAATTGACACTATGGGTATTATCACATATAGATACCCAAGAGAGAATCAAAATTAACATCATTCGGTGTTTAAATAACACCGATGTAATTGTGTTGGGAGAATTCGTGTTATTTCAAAACCCTACGGTGTTAATTTTGATTATTTTTTCGGTATATATAATGTGAAAACACCCATGGTGTCAATTTTAACACCCCGGTTTTTGCAGTGTACAACAAGCAGACTACCTTGACAATATAAAGAGGAAAATGGTGACCATGCAGGCTCAAAAGTATTGTTTTGTGAGTATTTTAATCAATATATAACATCTGGTAAATAAGAGGCAGGGGAAAGTGTACTCTTTAGTTCTGTCACAAAATGCTTTTAGTGACAACTTTGCATTAACCACACACACCCTCATTATTTTAGCAAATACGTTAAACTCAATTATCAAAATTTTATAAATATTTTAGTAAATAAGTTAAAACTGAATTATCAAAATTTTAAAGGGATTGTAAATACGTTTGGTAAATTGGAACCCACTGTTTACCATGAAAATAACATGTGAACATTTAATTTCAAAAGGTGGTAGCGTTTGTGGGATGTTGCCGAAAATCTGGAGCGGTTATGTCCACGCAGGGAGAATAATCTGCAATTGAAATATACAATCTGAGAAACGTTATTGTCAGTAACGCTTCTCAGATTTAAATTTATGGGGATAAAAAGGGATATCTTTTTTTCATAACCGCAGTACTTTGAAGTGAAAAGTTTCTCACAACGCATTATACTATCCATAGCTGCTGTACTTCTTACCAAGTCAGTTTTTATTGCCATTAATTTTCAGAGTCATTACCAAACGTATACAGACCCTTTAACGAATGTCAATACATATTATTTCATCCAATACAACCGTTTTACCTAAATACCTCAAACTATAAATAGTTTTTCCTTATGTAAAAAAGAAACAAAATGAAAACAAAACAACAAGCAAACAAAAATTCCAAAATGGATACCTGTTTCATTTTTAAAGATATTGATGTTTCAAGAGTTGTTGTTATTACTCATGAGTTATTTAATTATTTACAAACATTACTTTCTTTTTGCACACAAAATTCATGTTTTTAAAACATTTTAAAACAATTTTTGGGTCCAACGTCACGAAGATGGCAGCCATAGAGCAACAACTCGAAAAAAAGAATAACACAGTTATTATCTTTGAGTGCTGTTATGAGACCCTAATACATGTACATGTAATTACGTGTATACAACGCACGATGTCAATCATTTTCTGTGTGTAAGTCCGTTGACCCTAGTGAGCGGCGTTAATCCGTTATGAAGGATCTAGAATGATCTAGGCTCTGGAAGTTTGAAGTTAGTTTTAGAACTTTCCAGAAAACAACACAAATCCTTTATATACAGGCTGGGGATCAATCTTCGAGGGGACACAAATACTCAAGACTGGTGGAAGCTACGACTTCTGTGAATGTGATTCAACTCGTTGGAGGAGCTTTTGTGATAGAGTTCGCTTTTGACCGAGTGCAGTTAAAGAGCTAATTGGATTCCGGAAAGGACATTTTCGAACTTAATCTACAGTTCGGTATTTTGGGGTCTTTTCCCCATATTTTGTGGCGGGTGTCAGATTGTGTGCCCGTCGTTGTTTCGTCTTCTTCTGGACATTTTATCGGAGTGAGTTTACCCCGTGATAGCTCTAAGTCACAGCAAAGAACTGATTTATCGCCCCTGGAGTTGATCGTTTTAGAGCCAGTGTATGTGATCCTCGCTGTATCTGTTCATCCAGGTTGACGTATTAGCCCGTAAGATACTTATGTTGTATAAGATCCATTTTAATGCGCCTTGAACACCCAGCAGGGTGGATATGTGCGCATTACAAGTATTATTATTATTATTATTATTATTATTATTATTATTATTATTATTATTATTATTATTATTGTTATTATTATTATTGTTATTATTATTATTATTATTATTATTATTATTATTATTATTTTTATTATTATTATTATTATTATTATTATTATTATTATTATTATTATTATTATTATTATTATTATTATTATTATTATTATTATTATTATTATTATTATTATTATTATTATTATTATTATTATTATTATTATTATTATTATTATTATTATTATTATTATTATTATTATTATTATTATTATTATTATTATTATTATTATTATTATTATTATTATTATTATTATTATTATTATTATTATTATTATTATTATTATTATTATTATTATTATTATTATTATTATTATTATTATTATTATTATTATTATTATTATTATTATTATTATTATTATTATTATTATTATTATTATTATTATTATTATTATTATTATTATTATTATTATTATTATTATTATTATTATTATTATTATTATTATTATTATTATTATTATTATTATTATTATTATTATTATTATTATTATTATTATTATTATTATTATTATTATTATTATTATTATTATTATTATTATTATTATTATTATTATTATTATTATTATTATTATTATTATTATTATTATTATTATTATTATTATTATTATTATTATTATTATTATTATTATTATTATTATTATTATTATTATTATTATTATTATTATTATTATTATTATTATTATTATTATTATTATTATTATTATTATTATTATTATTATTATTATTATTATTATTATTATTATTATTATTATTATTATTATTATTATTATTATTATTATTATTATTATTATTATTATTATTATTATTATTATTATTATTATTATTATTATTATTATTATTATTATTATTATTATTATTATTATTATTATTATTATTATTATTATTATTATTATTATTATTATTATTATTATTATTATTATTATTATTATTATTATTATTATTATTATTATTTTTTTTTTATTATTATTATTATTATTATTATTATTATTATTATTATTATTATTATTATTATTATTATTATTGTTATTATTATTATTAATATTATTAGTATTTTTTTTTTTTTTTTTTTTGGCTGCAATGGAGACACACATCTCCTTTTATTACATTCAATCAAAACCCTTTCAACAAAAAACAACAACAATACATAACAGATCAATGATTAAAAGACCATTATATATACAAAACTAAAAGAAAACAAAACAAAACAAGAGGACTTAGAACGAAAATACAACTTTTTCCCCAATCATGTGGCACAAAGCCTGGTTTTTACAAAACAATTCAACAAAATCATCATCATTAAGTCTTTGTTTTTCCAAAAGAATCATTCGTTTAAGTTTGTGCTGGAACAACTTCAACAATTTTTATCAGAAACCGGATTGATTGCAGGAGATTTCTGCATCTGGAGTTCCAGATAGTTCTGTGAAGTTTAGCTATTAGGAACAAACATATGTTGTCAATTTGTTTGCCGTATCCCAATATTTTGTTACTGTCGTTGAGATAAAAGTGTTTATTACCCTATACTTACGAAGAACATATTCCAAAAATAACCAAGAAGTCCAAGTACATTTACAATATATAAAAACGTGTTCTATAGTCTCTTCCTCTTGTTTACATAAACCACATTGATTGTCCTTAGGTTCTATTTTTTCATTTTCTGTAAAACATCACAAGTAGGAAGAATGCGATGTCGCAACCGAAACCAGAGATCTCTATCGTCAAAATCAATACTTTGGGTGTTAGCTTTTTCCAAACCTCTTTCCAGTCAATAATGTTTTGACGAATGTTAAGCTTAATTGGCCAGGTCTTTTCAACAGTTGGCTGAACAAAGCGGTCTATAACCATGCTCTTATAAATAGTTTTCACAGTAGTATCTGAAACACGAACACTCTCATCATTATTTTCAAAATGCAACATACTACTGACGTGACGTGCTGGACCTTCTCTGCTTTCTGTTAACAAATCATCACTGACATGTTTCCTTAAACCTGACATAATTTTCCCTGCATTAATTGGTTTGATGTGACATTTCTTGGCCAATTCCTGAGCAGTTAGAAGATTGCCATTATTCATGACATGTTTCAGACATACCATACCATGCTGTTTCAAGATTTTAGTATCCATTTTTTTGTCTGTATTGGTAATGACAGTATTGTTCCACAAAGGTATCTCAATGGCTTCATTAATACAAGTCACGTTTGGTTTCATCACACCATTGGCCTTTTGAAAGGCCAGCACAAGCTCTCTATAAAAAAGGGCAATTTAGAGCCAATCAGTTTAGCATTGTTAAAGACAAACCACCCGAGTGATTGATCGGTGTTCGCCTGTTTGATCCAAAACTCGAAAAGGAATTTCCATTTCCCAGGTCTCGAGCTGTATTTCTGAAGCCACTTTAATAACAAAGCATCAAGTTTACATGAAATGTTGATTAAACCAGTTCCACCTAATTCTGATGGACCTCTGATAGTGTCTCTTCTTATTTTGTTAGGTTTAGAAGACCAATAGAAATCAAAAATACTTCTATCCAATTCGTCTTTCAGATATTTGGGGCAAGGGACCACTGAACCATAATACGCTAAGCTGCTACCAATGAAACTATTCACAACAACAGCTTTCCCTTTCATAGTCAGTGACCTTTCTTTCCATCTATTCAGAACATTTTTCGTTTTGTTAACCCGTTCCAACCAAATGTCTTCTGGTTTGACACCATTTCCAAAATAAATGCCAAGAATTTTAATCTTTTGATTATTCCAATTGAAATTCCCTGGCTTATCTGTTCTGTTTTTCCACGCACCAAGCCACAATCCTTGAGTTTTAGAAACATTTATTATAGAGCCTGACCCTTCTCCATAACTGTAAAACAATCTTCGTAATGCATTGAACTCTGTGTTGTCAGTAATAAGAATACTGGTGTCATCAGCGTGTTGAATAATTTGATATTGAACAAGTTGCCCTGGAAGGATCACACCTTTAACTCCATTGTTACCTCTGATCAAGTTAGCTAGGCCTTCAACACATATGGCATATAAAAGAGGGAAAGCGGGCACCCTGTCTTATACCTCTGGTCGCTTGAAAGGGCTCGGTAATGAAATTATTGACATTGATGGTAACCGTGGGATTGCTGTATAAAATTTCAATCCACCTTCTCAAAACCTCGAATTCCCATTTTTGCATCATGGCAAACATATATTTCCATTCAATACGGTCAAAAGCCTTTTCTTGATCAATGCTAACAATGGCTGCTTCTTTATTATGTAAATTCACATAATCAATGACATCTCTAAGAATCATCAAATTGTCTTGAATATTTCTCCCTTGAACACCACAGGTCTGATCTTCATTGATTAAATTAGGTAGAATGATTCTAAGACGTTTAGTGATGAGTTTAGAAATTATTTTATAGTCAACGTTCAGTAGGCTGATTGGCCTCCAATTCTTCAGATCACTTCTTTCACCTCTATTTTTAAAAATTAACCTAATTAAGGCTCTATTCATAGAGTCTGGTAATCGACCTTTTTTGAAACAGTAATTTACCAAATCAAGAAAATCACTCTTTATGAGATACCAGTTACTTAAATAGAATTCGACCGTTAGACCGTCTGAACCAGGCGCTTTGTCTTTCGCCATATCTTTGAGCGCTAAAAACAACTCTTCCTCAGTGATCGATTTCTCTATGTCTTGGACAACGTCTTCTTCAAAACAATACGTCGAGACCGTTTTTAAAATTTTCTGCAAATGGAAATTGTTAATTCCCTCTGAAGAAGAAAAAGATTGTTATAAAACTTCCGAACAATATCCACCATTTGAGAAGGTTCATTAGTAACTTGCCCATCCGTATTTTTCAATTCTTTAATGAGATTGTTTTTCTGTTGTTGCTTTTCAGTTGAAAGAAAGTATTTGCTCGGTTTTTCCATATCACACTTATTTTTATGTGAACTTTGACCTTAACTTTTTCCCATTTAGTAGTCTCGTATTCTTTAATTTTACTCTCTATTTCTTCAAGTTCACAAGAAACGTCTTCAGAGGTGTTAGTAATGATTTGCTGGTACCTTTTCTTTAACTTTTCTTCTTCTTTACGTTCTTTGTACATTTTTCTCCATCATAATCTTTAATGATTTCCTTTAACCTATTCTTTCCTATATCCCACCATAAAAGAGGACAATCATACAGAATTTTCTGGGTTTTCCAAAATTCCAAAACATATCCAGTCTTTGTTTACATTGGCTGTCTTTAAGAATTTCATTATTACAAAACCATCTTCCTTTCCCGGTGGGCACTGTTTGATTATCTAACCTGACTATAACTGTACTATGGTCTGATAACCCGGATGAATCAATGCTAATCTCTTTCAGCTGATTGCTTAGAGAGTTCGAAATGAGGACATAGTCAATTCTGCTTGGTCGTTTGATCCCTTTGTGATAGAAAGTAAAACCCGGATTGTTTTCTTTACTCAGTAATCCCCAGGTGTCAATTAAATCATTTTCCTGAATGACATTGAGAAAACACGTTCTGCTTTGATCATAAATGTCAGCATTGATATCACAGTTAAAATCACCACCGATTATACAGTTATAGTCCTCAATAATATCTGAAAGAGACCTACCAATTCTCTCATAAAAATGCTTGCGAAAAGTCGCATTATTTGGCGCATACAGTGAGATGAGACTAATCACCTCGCCTCCCATAGCAATATCACCTTTAACCCATCTGCCATTGGAATCATTTTTAAAATTGATGAGATGAAGGCCGCTCTTTTGGGAAATAAGAATGGCAACTCCGCAACTATTTGTTTTCCCGTGACTGAAGGCGATTTGCCCACCCCACTGTCTGCGCCATGTTGACTCATCCCCAACCTCACTATGAGTCTCCTGAAGGAACACAATAGCCACTTTTTTCCTTAAAAGGTATTCAAAGACAATTTCCCGCTTTTGTGGGTTTCTAAGCCCATTGACATTGAGCGTTGCAATTGTGTATGCCATCAGAAAACAAACAGCGATGCCAAACAACAATTTATGAGAAACTTGGTACTTCAACATTTACAGTTATAAAAAGGATTATTTCTGTTTTGCTTTTCCTTTCGTGTCATGTCTGACTTGGCCGATCTGATATGGTTCTTTTCGGTAGTGGGCATTTCCCCACTTCCGCGTTTCTTCCTAAAACGTTGAACACCTTTTCTGACATAAGGCACCCATTTTTCTTGAGTTTGATCTTGTTCAGTTTCTTGAGTTGTTTCATGCTCGTCTCCCTGGCCCTGACTATCTTGGTTCATGTCTTCCATTTCTTCATTGTGTGTTGTTGCGTTTGCTGTTTGTTGATTCTCTACCAAGTTCTTCTTGACAGCTTGAGCCCAATCAAAATTCGTATTGATCCCTTTTTCAGGCACCATGCTGGACAGTATTTCAGTTTCTTGTGTAGTATTATGTTGCTCATCTGATTCTTCCTGACTGGCCAGGTCGGTGTTCTCTGCAGTGGTCTCCTTAGTTGTTTGTTTGAAGGTTTCTCCTGCTGTTTCTTCTTAATCTCGCCCCCTTTCACTGCTTCATCCCAAAAACCTTTGCCAGCCTTTTGGGCGAGAGCAGTGTCTCCTTTGCCTCGTCTCCCTTGGTGTGGTTGTTTTCTTCGTCTGTTTCCCCTTCGTCATCAGTGTCATGCTCTCTACTTTCTATGTTTTCTTCGGTGCCTGTTTTCTCTTTTACAGTTGATTTTGCTTCTTCCTTTCTGTTTGGAATCTCTCTAATAAGAATTTCATCGTTGTCCCATTCTTCTTCTGTGAAATGTGGTTCATTGTCGGCAATGTCTTCTGTTTCTTCTTCAACATCTTCTGTACTAGCATCATATTCTTCTTCATTTCCACCGTCTATGATGCTTGTTTGACTCAAAACTTGGTCTACTGCAGGCATGTTTTGAAGTTGCTCTAATTTGTCATGCGAGTCCGATCGGTGTTCTCTAGACCCACAGACGAAGCAACGTCCTCGCTGGTTACAGTCTCTGGCCATGTGCCCTGGTTGTTGACAAATTTTGCATGTTTTTCTTGTCCTCGATGTCGTACAGGTAAGTTGAAGTTTCCAACCCTGATAAAACTTGGGATTGGTTTTTGACGTGTTTGATAAGCAAACTGCGGACTCCGTTTTCAATTTTCTTATCAAAATAATGATACTGACGACTGACGTTGACAACTGTACCATACTGCATTAACTCATTATGGACTATTTTGACCTGCATTTCGAATGGAGCCTTTACATACACCACGACTGAGTTGATCAATTCAGCTCTTTCACATTCTATTATCATTCCATTTAAATGAAGTCCACTTGTTGCAATTCTTTCACATAGGTGTTCATTGGTAAGCGTCACGTTAAACCAGCTATTGTCCAGCTCTGCAATGCATACCACTGCATTTTCCGTATTCAAATCTTTCTTCACCGCATCATTGACTTGCTTTGCTGTTGGTCTATTGTGCCTGATAGAGAAGCGAACGGTGTTTGGTCTCCTCAGGGTGTTGTGAGACATGGCGCCACCCTTAAAAGATGGCGTCTTTGGGCTGCCAGCCCTGATGAAAACTGAATTTCCTCAATAGTCCTCAGAAAAACACTGAATTTGTGTCTGAAAAAGGTAGGAAGAATCCTACTACTTAGATGAAACACCCTATTTACTCACAGTTATTACAGCTGCAGTAGAAACGATGAAAACGATGATTTTGCGGGAGCGAAGTTGGCATACGTGTTGCGACCTCGAACGCATTATTATTATTATTATTATTATTATTATTATTATTATTATTATTATTATTATTATTATTATTATTATTATTATTATTATTATTATTATTATTATTATTATTATTATTATTATTATTATTATTATTATTATTATTATTATTATTATTATTATTATTATTATTATTATTATTATTATTATTATTATTATTATTATTATTATTATTATTATTATTATTATTATTATTATTATTATTATTATTATTATTATTATTATTATTATTATTATTATTATTATTATTATTATTATTATTATTATTATTATTATTATTATTATTATTATTATTATTATTATTATTATTATTATTATTATTATTATTATTATTATTATTATTATTATTATTATTATTATTATTATTATTATTATTATTATTATTATTATTATTATTATTATTATTATTATTATTATTATTATTATTATTATTATTATTATTATTATTATTATTATTATTATTATTATTATTATGTACGGTTGTTTTATGCAATCAGTGTATGTTTGTTAAACCAAATCGGTAACTGAAGTGGTTGATAGTTTTATCATTAAATCACTTGGATTCTGTGTTCTTATACATCAGTGTCACCTTGTTTGATTTCTTTGTTGCATCTGAGAAAATTCAGGCTTTTTGAGAGATTTATATTCACGGATAGTTTGGAGATTTTTGGATCGTAACAAATCATTGTTTAAGAAACCCAACTTCACGACAGCCTTGAAGAAATTCTTAACAAATAACTTAATTCAAGATGTATGGTTTAAAGGCACTGAACACGTTTGGTATTTGTCAAAGACCAGTGTTCTCACTTGGTGTATCCCAACATTATGCATAAAATAACAAGCCTGTGAAAATTTGGGCTCAATTGGTCATCGAAGTTGCAAGAAAATGATGAAAGAAAAAACACCCTTGTTGTACAAATTTGTGTGCTTTCCGATAGGAATAAAAACTTCTTGCAAGAAGTTTTTATTATTTTACTGAGAAATTACCTCTTTCTCAAAAACTACGTTACTTCAGAGGGAGTCGTTTCCTACAACGTCTTATACTATCAACAGCTCTCCATTGACTATCAACAGCTCTCCGTTGCTTGTTACCAAGTCAGTTTTTATGCTAATATTATTTGTTTTGAGTCATTACCAAGCGTGTACGATACCTTTAATGTGACGTTTTCGATGTTTTTAAAACTATTTTTGCATTTACACACAGAAAATGTAATTGTTTTTACACTTACGCCAGATTACCTTATAAAAAATAGTAATTTACACAAAGAAGGTGCTGAAAAGGGGCTTGTTAAGAAAAAGGCAGGCGTGGTTCTAGAGCCAATTTGTTTGGGGTTTTTTTTTTGGGGGGGGGGGGCTAGACCCTTCGCACGTGACGTCACCCTCTAACTTTCGCTTTTGGGTTTCGAAAAGCAACCTATCTCTATATATAAAGCACATTTTGCATGTATTTGGGGCGTAGAAGTAGAAAGTTATAATAACATGATGCAGTTGCGTGCAAATGTTGACTCCAAAACGGCGGACAGAACAAAAGCTTGCAATAGACCTTAATCATTGTGCGGCCATCTTGATATTCTCCCATTCAACTCAATGTAATCAAAGCGAGGTTGGAAGGAAAAATAGTCTGGTTCCTTTTTGTGCGATGAATATCAGCATCCATTACTGTTACTGGATACTGAGAACATGACCAAGATGGTGGCAGCATGACAAAGGTCTATGGTGAAACTATTAGTGACTTTGATTGAGAATATTTTTGAGAAAACAGCAAAAACACTGCCACGGTATTTTCATCAAGAACCTCCAACCCATCCACGTTTAGCAAGATGACAGCGGGTAAAAATCGTCTCTCTGGCCGCAGCGTTCACACACGGACACCACGGAAACTTGCATCTCCCAAACTAGCCTTGAGGTGAGTTTTGGCGATTCAAATTTGTTGACATACTTTGATTGATTTCTAATAAACGGGGGGCATTTCAGACGAAATAATTTCGCAGGATGCTTACTATCTTTACCATCTTTATAACAACGAGGCTTTTAAGGTAGACAATAATTTAAATAAATACAAATTCGGGGTCATTACCCAAGTCGACCCTACCTTGTACGAAAATTGTACGCAAAACTACTACAAGTATATCATTCTTACTACATAATTATAATGCAATAGCTTCAGGCAGTAAAGGTTATGGTTAGAATCAAATACATAAATCAATAAATAAATCCCAAATGGGACAGTTTACTTTTTCATTGCACTGCGTTTAATTCCTATGAAATTTTACGTCAAGTTTAAAATCATGTATTTGCCACAATTTAACAATCTACCTTGAAAACTGGTCCATGTGTAAGCCTCTTGCTGGTCGATCCTCGTCGTCAATATCTCATCAAAGAAAAAATATACGTCCAGGAAGTTCAATCTGTCAAATTGGCAGGACAAGAACCCATAATCAATGTTGGATTAGAACAGTGTCTCCTTTGTAGGCAGGACAAGAAAACTTAATCATTGTTGGGAAAGTGTCCCCTTTATTGGCAGGGCAAGAAAACATAATCATTGTTGGGATAGTGTTTCCTTTGTTTGCAGGGCAAGAAAACATAATCATTGTTGGGATAGTGTTTCCTTTGTTGGCTGGACAAGAAAACATAATCATTGTTTGGAATGTGTTTCCTTTATTGGCAGGACAAGTAAACATAATCATTGTTGGGATAGTGTATCTTTTATTGGCAGGACAACAAAACATAATCATTGTTGGGATAGTGTCTCCTTTATTGGCAGGACAACAAAACATAATTATTGTTGGGATAGTGTTTCCTTTGTTTGCAGGACAAGAAAACATAATTATTGTTGGGATAGTCTTTCCTTTGTTTGCAGGACAAGAAAACATAATCATTGTTGGAATAGTGTCTCCTCTTTACCAATGTCTGCGTGTCATATAAAATAAACTGTAATGGGACCTCATTATTCTCGCAAGGTATAAATGGAAGAATAAACTATTGAATACTCATTAAATCAATCCTCCGAACAATTTGTAGATGTAAAAACAACTCTAGCATTAATTTAACTTTTAGTCCGCTTTTATGAACCGGTTTAGAAGTTCCATTTTACCTAAATCTTTCTGCGGACAAATTCTTGACGGTTAGAAGGTTGTTGTTAGGCCAGTAAGCCGTTGAGGTCTTGGTCTCATATTGCGTAGTTTTACAGGCAATTGGACAGTCGCATGAAATCCTCTCGTCTACATATTTCTCTATTATTGGGAAGCATTGACAGAAAAATAAATATACAAATAATTGTGGAAATTCATAAATAAAGTGAAAGGTCTTCAAAACTAAATGTGATTAATATGCAGCTGTGCAGCTGTAATAATGCAGTCAGCGAGGTCTCTGTCGCAATTTTCTGACGGTTTATTATCAGTCGCAACGCAACCAAAAGAATAACCGGCAATAACCGTCAACAATTAAAATGATAGTGTTTCATCATGCTTTGGAAAACAGAACTATGCTTCCACGATAAGTTTGTTTGGTTTTTCTTCACGAACTGTAGTTGAAGTGGCTACAAAGTCGGGAAGTTTTTATGGTAACGTTTCCAAAGTGCAAGAGACCGATCGGGAGTCGAAGCCACACCATTAACAAAATACAGCCTATAATTCGCCGTATTTTTGACCGCATGAGGGCGTATTTGGACCGTTTTAAGTGACGAAAAACAAGTAAACAAACGTTTTGTTGTTTTATAATTGCTATTATTATGTTTATGTATTTCGTCATTGATGCAAGACAACTACCATATAGGCAATTAAAATAAGATGAAACTGTAATTGTGATGCAAGACATTCCATGAAGAATGCGCCCTCACCTTCATAGTAGTAGACGCAGTAGACCTGTTTCTGAACATTGCAAATCGTCTCGTTTCCTGAGTGTATACGATAAAGAGATATGCATTATTAAAAAAAAAAACGTGTATCAGCCAAACCTTGAAGTAGACTCAGAAAATCTCTCGAAATTTTACCATCTTGCGTATTATGAAAGGCTCTGTTGACCCAATTCACCTGACGTCATCATTACAATAGATTGTGTAAGTTGACCTCAAGAGCGTCTACGTACGAGTTTTCGCGAGAATCTGGACTTCCGGGCACCTCGACTAGCAGCTACAGCCTGTGTTGTGGCAATTGTTTGTAAAAAGAACTTGTTTTTGCTGTTTTAATACATTTCAATCATTGAATATTAATTGAATTAAACAAACCACTTGCTTTAGAAATTGTAAATTGTAAACAATTTGGCAAATCTTAATTTGTTCCATTTAACATTTTTTAAGCTGATATTAATTTTCGATTTACGTTTGACCGTAAAGGACTTGCAATAAAAGGCGATCGCCGTCATCCTTGACGTACACGCATGCGAACTTGAGTAAGCTGCTAGAATAGTATAGTAGAAGGCCCTATACGGTACAAAAACTGCGCAAAACTAGGATGTCCCGAGTACGTTCGACACGGTTTGCGTTACGCAGTCGGCGTAAATTCGCAGTTTGACACTTCTAACCGGATGATAGAGGTCGAGCAATATTTCCTAGTTTCCTCAAGTTTCCGGATTTTATTTTAATTTTACTTATTGCATTGTTAGTTTTAAATGTTATCATTCCACCAATATGTTTTTGGGGGTGGGAAAAAGTGATGTGACAAAAGAAAGTTGAAATAAAAATCCCCAAAAATTTCTTTCAGGCAAAGCAGCGATTACACGCTTACAAACGGAACTCGTAAACGGACAAGTTTTGTTTTGTTTTTTGTTTTTTTCCCCAACGAAATAGTATCCTATTACATGGAACCTAGGCTAGGGAATGAGGGCAAAATAAACAAAAACAAGTCCCTTTACGGGCTCCGTACCTCCGAATTGATTCCCACGACGCGAGAGTGGCGTCAGTAGCTGTGTGCGATGTTGAAGCAAAGAGTCAATAGGGAGGTTTAGCTGCACGTTACGCGAGCAAAAACGTGCACGTGAACGTCAGAAAATTGTGTCGTTTCTAGGTGACGTCACTACTTTGGGCTTATTTCATGCTCACGTATGACGTCTGCACGTACGTACCTGACGTGAGAAATGGTATCTTCACGTATGCTTAAAACGTGAGATTTTTACAACAAAATTTTCTGACGTTCACGTTCACGTTTTTGCTCGCGTAACGTGCAGCTAAACCTCCCTAATAGACTGTGCAAGTCTCGCGCGTACCCGAACATTGTGACCCGTTAAAATGTGCGAGTTGTGTCCTTCACGTGTTAAAGCATTGTACGTGGGACCAAATTGGTCCCAGAAATGTTTGAATAAGTGCGAGACTTGCACGGTCTGTACAGGCAAACCTCGTTCGAAAGGTACAGTACAGGCGTGTTGTTAAATTTGTAAACATTCTTAGCAAACAACATTTAGTTACAGTTACTGAGCTTTATTTCTTTAAAACTACTTGAAGAGCCCTCTTTTAGATGTATAAGTTGACAATTTTGTTTCCTTCCTCCGAATGAGAAATTCCAATCCGTTTATTCTATACTGACTTTTCAGGAAAAAAACCTACCAGGCCATTTGTAGTCACGGCAACCACACTTATCTATGACGTAACGGACCTTGCAGAGAAATTTACATGCCGGTACTGAATAGCCAAATGGGTAATCCGTGAAGTTGCTGTTTGTGCAGTTATCTAAAAAAGGTGCTGGAAGACTGTTTACCTGTTGATGGAAGAAGAAAAAGTAGCATACACTCACATTTTGGGTTGAACAAATAAAAAGAGTTGATTGCAGCGGGTTTTGAACCTACGACCGCCGGATTAACGTGCCGGTGTCCCAGGGAAATCTGTCCCCCCCCCCCGGAGATTCTGTCCCCATACGGGAAATTAACATGGGCTGGAGGAGGATGATTCAAAAGAGGGTGCTAACAAAAGAAGTTTGTACACAGTTTGCCGTATGGGGGGACAAAATCTCCGGGGGACAGAATCTCCTGCCACACCGGCGCTCTACCAACTGAGCTATCTAGCCCTATGTTGGAGGTCTCCCAAGTCTTTGTTCAACCCCAAATTATTTAAAATGTACCCACTCAGTTTCCCTTTTGTTTTATTGCTTGATTTAAATAAAAATACTTCAGAAAAGAAAACGTTTCAATCATGTTCATGTATATTTCAAATCTCTTCAAATCCCTGTGAACGAACGAGAACTGATTATGAAGATTTCCCGCTTTCGGAAGAACAACGTCGTACCTTCCATTGATTCATATAATTCTATATGCAACAAATTTGACTTTAACCATAGGTCATTTTGGTTGTTAAGCATATACACTTTACCCGCGCGTTAGCCGTAAAAGGGGGTACATGCTGGTCTGTATAAGGACAAATTTTGTCATGGAAGTATAATGACATACCACTTTCTGTCTCACTGCAACGGACGTTTCAAATCCCGGTGATATCGAGAAAGCAAGTTCCTTGATGATTGGTAATTCACCTTGTGGATGCAGTAAGACCTATAGCAGAAAAGATAAAGACGAACGTCTTACCCAAGTCCTCGCAATGTGTAAGACCAGGTGTAAACAACGGGGTACCCAAACCATTTCTTAAACCAACTATAATAACTTTTGCAGTCACCGCTTTATAATACCTGGATGACGAGAAGCAACAATGGTTATAGCATTGATAGCGTGGCCGAAAGTGCTGTGGTTTCTAACCCGCAACCAGACGACTCAGCAGACATCAGTACAAGACCGCTCACTCTAAAAACTTCCGGGTCAGAACTCAGAATTTACTCGAATCCCGGGTCCCAAGGGCCGGACCCATTTCTGGGTCAGCAGGCCGAACGGAAACTGGTTACAAAATAGGGTTTCAGCTCGGATTCAGCATCAGTTTAACCCATTTCTGAGTCATTTTGACACAGATTCCGGGTCCCACTGACCAAGAAATGAGTTTGGTCCCCATGGTCAATTCTTAACCGGTAGTTTTTAGAGAGCTCGGACACTGCACTCGATGTTGAACGTAGCTTCTCGTCAAACACACCGGTCAAATTCGTCTAACTAGTAATTATGACTGATTATCTTACTTTCATTCCTGCAGCAGTGTTTTCACCAAATGTATACAGGTTTTGTTGAATATTTAGACGCAAAAAAAGTCCATTTTTGCTGCCAGCATTGTGGACTTTCAGTACATCCTTTTTGTCTACAGGGTCATTGAAGGTATGACACACGCCGTGGTCAAAAACACGTTGGGTAAAGTTGAGGTGAGAGCACGGTTTACTTCTCCATTTGCACTCAACGATCATGTCTTCAATTTGATGAGATGCATCTTTAAAAATTTCAATGCTCTCGCTATCTTTGCGGCCTCTGAAGACGTCCTGAAGGGGTGTTGTATCGATGACGGTGCCATCAGCGTGAGGGGGTGTGGTCCCGTACACCAAGGCTAGGGTCTCGATGGCCGCTTTAGGCAGCGAACCATTCCGGAACTGGTTGTAGTTACATAAAGTAACGGCCGGGAACTTGACTTCAGAGAGGTAATTTATGGATATTGTAGTAATTTCATCATGCTTTTGTAGTAAGGCCACTGATTTCATGATGTCATATGAAAGCCATACTATCATCACAGCCACAGCCACAAGCCAAATCAATCTGAAAATTAAACAAAAATAACTTCGTTCGGACAAAGATACTTTTCGTTCAAACGAATATTTCGCCCCCGTTTTTCCCCCACTTATGCATATAGGCCTATCCCTTTAAAAACTCCGTACATGATTACCAATGTCCGACCAGTTGTCTTTAACCTTACCTTCGGACAACATGATGGGAACTATTTGTGATGTAACGAATGCCATGGAATGTTGTGCTATCTCCGAACTCCTTAAAAACCTCCCTAAATGGTCGCTCGTCATCTTTCACAGCTACTTCCATCTCGTTGCGTTTAGAGACATTCTTCGTGTTTGTGACACGCACAGCAGAAACCTCCTCTTCCTTGAGAGCCAACTGGCTGTTAGTAAAATCCATTGTCTGTATTATGTTGTTGTATCACTTATCCACACTGAGAAGTTCACGAAGATGCGAATGATTATTTATTGACTCAACCAGCGGCAATATAAGGTAAATATCGTATTTGACGTCAAACTGCCACCAAATATACTTTATCTGATCGGTTTAGAAAAATCTCAAGTGGTGAATGACACTGAAAATGACAATTCCCAGTGACAGTCCAGGTAGTATCAGACAGCGTGAAGGGCGATCATTTATCCTGGAACTGCCGCAAACTGATGCTTTCTACGGGGATATCGCAATTTTACCAAGCGGGTATACCCTTACATTGATACAAAATCATTAAAATTACGACCACTGTTACGTTAAGAAGTCTGATCTTGCCAAGGTCTGCAGGTTGTTGACATTGCATGTATTTTATTTTGGAAGACCCCTCACTCCTTTTGAGAGTTTTAAACCGCGTCTCATGATAGTTTTTACTAGAAAGCTGTGTGAACGCGACGCGCTGTACACGCAGCAAACAATGTACTATACCCGTGGCAACCGATGTACTATACTCATAGCAACCAGTGTACTATACCCATGGCAAAAAGCAGCTTCTTGGTATCTGGGCCCAATTTCATAGAGCTGCTTAAGTACAAAAAGTAGCTAAGCACAACAAAATTATGCTTACCGGAACAGGGTTACCAGCCAAAATACTATGTCACATTTACAATTTGTGACTGGTATCCTGCTCATTTCTGCTAAGCAAACAATTGTTAAGCATCATTTTCTGCTTAAGCAACTCTATGAAATTGGGCCCCGTATACACGTCCAGTCTGGGGGTGTTTTAAATCAAATATTGGCTGATTTTACGTCTATCCGAGGACTAACTCGGGAGTCGCAGTGTTAACCATAGCACTCGAAGTATGCAGTCAATATTTGTACAGTATTTTCACATCAATGTACAATTTGCGTGTTCTAATCCGTGTATCAAAGTATTTGATTTTATTTTATTGTATTTGATTTATTTGGCAAACTACAAGGAAATTACATGCAAATGCATATAAAATAGACAAATAGACAGAAAATAGCAAGACAATTACACTGCAAAAACTGGGGTGTTAAAATTGACACCATGGGTGTTGTTACATAGATGTGGCATGTCGTGGCCAAGCGGATAAGAGCACCAGACTCAAGCTCTGGTGTTTCTGTTCTGCAGAGTGTGCTTTCGAGTCCCGGTCGTGACACTTGTCCATTATTGCTTCGTCCTTCGGATGGGACGTAAAGCCGTTGGTCCCGTGTGTTGTGTAATGCACGTAAAATAACCCAATGCACTTATCGAAAAGAGAAGGGGTTCGCCCCGGTGTTCCTGGTTTGATGGCAGCATATTGCGCCACAGCACCTTGTAAACCATTACATGGTGCTATGTTAAGGAATTTGTCTCATACTTCAAAAACGTAGCTCCACAATACCTTGCAGGAAAATACTGCATGTTGAAGCGCCTTGAGCGTCACTATGAGTGACGGATAATGTGCGCTATATAAGAAGCCAATATTATTATTATTATTATTATAACCAAGAGAGAATCAACATTAACACCATAGAGTGTTAAAATAACACCAAAGTAATTGTGTTGGCAGAAATTAGTGTTATTTTAACACCCTGCGGTGTACATTTTGATTCTTTGTGTATCTATATGTGACCCATGGTGTCAATTTTAACACCCCAGTTTTTGCAGTGTAATTTACTTGCCGAGGATGACACAAAAAAGGTCAACAACTTATTTTCATCGTGGTCCTCAATGTACATTAAACAGTATTACCAATGGATTTGTCTCCATACAAATTTTGAGTGTTACACATAAATACATAGGCCAAGAGATTTTAATTGTGCTCTAATCCGTGTATCATAGTGTTTACATTTTCAACATTATTACCAAAGAACCGTATCCATCTCCGCTAGTCCCAATCTTGTCTTGTTCTAACAATTTGTACTGTATTTTATAATTCTACTGCTGCTAGCCAATCTAATACGGATCCCATAAGATGGATGAAAATGAACATATCTGATCGGCATTGCTTCCGATGAGGCAGTATTAACTGTTCTGGTCACCAACACTTGTAAACAGAGGAAGGGGCGACTGCTCTTGACCTAAAAGGACATAATTAGACAAGACACGGGCCTGAACAATATCCAAGAAATACAAAGATGGAAAATAGAGCCAGCTGGATGACCATCATCGATAGGGTGCTGAGATTGACCCGATTTGAAGGCCGTATCCGAATTGGCGGCTACAGCTACGGCTACGACTGTTGCCAAAGGTGTTGCTAAGGACGTCCTATACTTCAACGCACAATGACGCGGTGATCCAGCCGTCGCTGCCAATTGACTAAATTTTTGACCGCATGGGGGCGCTTTCATCAGGGAATCGTCTTGCATCGCAATTACAGTTGCCTGTATGTAGTTTTCTTGCATCAATGACGAAATACATAAACATAATAGTAACAACAATGAAAACAACCCAGTTTGTCTACTTGTTTTGCATTCGGTTCACATACGCCCAAACGTGGTCAAAAATACGGCGAATTCGGATATGGCCTGGGAATTAACTTATGATTAGTCAACCTCGTTCCCAGTGGTGTACGATCTCGTCACACCAATTTCCCCACAAAATGCCTTGCTCGATCATAACGAGGTATCAATACGGCTCGCTGTCTATCAAAGTGAGGCTGATGAACGGTGGATGCCTTCTCAATCTGTTATAGCTGCACGCACACAAACGCGACTTAAAATCAGCAAAAGCAACGCGGTACGATAACATTAATTTCGGGATTTAATTAAGTCAGACTGCAATATAATCTAGACACCAATCTACGCAACCGAGATTTACCCTGAACAGGATCCAATGCCTAGCCATTATCTTACAGGACCGTGAAATAATCAAGCGACAAATCACTGGTTATGATCATACATGTTAATTATGACTGACAGTGAGTGTACAGACCACGCTTGCTCTGATGTTACAGGCCATTACAGGGGATTCGACTTAATGAAAATGCAAGGTCAAACAAACAATGATGCAATATCAATCATTTATTCCAATTATCCACATACGTAGGCCTACATCAATTGTCGTGTTTTTGTCTAGCCTCCCTCTTTTCTTTGCACGCTATATCAATTCATATATTATTATTCTAGTTTTCCCATAAACAAACAATAAAGCAATGTTTTGAAGATGTTTTCAAATTCACTGGTCACGTTTAGTAAAAAGAAAAATGAAAAACGAAATAATGCTTAACAGAAAAAGGTTCCATCGAAATACCATTAAGGCCCGTGAATGGATATCCTGTTCATGTTTTGCTACATACAACTGTTAAAATTAAGCAATATTTTCAATGTTATTGGAGCCAGGATTGTTAATTGATGTTTTTAAACAAAAGAATATTTAAACAGCAATAAAATTGACGTTCCTTTTGTTGTCTTGATTGTTTGTTTGTTTGTTTGTTTGTTTTACTTCAACAAATGTATTTTCTCCAGTGTAAGCCAACTTCTTCGACAAAATTTGTACTGATAAGAATTTCATTGTCAGTGAGCTTTCAGATTGAAACGTACGTCTTTTCGGACAATTACTAAATACTCAAAGTTTACCTCCCCCCATACCTTAGGAAACACCACCATTATTGGGGTGATATCCTATTAATATTCTAAATAACTTACACATTAAAACAAGTCATTTACAAAGAATGTCGTTCAGGGCACTGCCTTGGGTATGGTGCTGACCTTTTTATTATTTTGTAAGCTTTTATTCGTCTGTACCTTTTTTCTGTATTATTTCTACCGGTACACAATTTCCTCACAAATGCAATGTGCTTAAAGGCACTGAACACGTTTGGTAATTGTCAAAGACCAGTGTTCTCACTTGGTGTATCCCAACATTATGCATAAAATAACAAGCCTGTGAAAATTTGGGCTCAACTGGTCATCGAAGTTGCAAAAAAAGGATGAAAGAAAAAACACCCTCGTTGTACACATTTGTGTGCTTTCAGATGGAATAAAAGGCTTCTTGCAAGAAGTCTTTTATTATTTTAGTGAGAAATTACCTTTTCCTCAAAAACTACGTTACTTCAGAGGGAGTCGTTTCTCACAATGTGTTATACTATCAACAGCTCTCTGTTGCTCGTTACCAAGTGTTTTTATGCTAATATGTATTTTGAGTAATTACCAAACGTGAACAGTGCCTTTAAAGCATAAAATATCATGTAGCCAGCGATGGTCTCACAGGCCAAATGCTTGAACTTGATAGCACCCGAGGACCGGTCAAAATTCTCTCCAATCCAAGCGGTCCGGCTAGCTACAAAATATGTGTTGAAAGGGTCACCTGTTTAATATTTAATAAGAAGTTGCGACATGTTTTGACGGGCTAGTGAAATGAAAACAAGCTAAACTGCTCCTGGTGGCTATATGGAGTCGCAAAGTTTGTTTAAGAGCAAACCCTGGCAGTCATATTGTATTGTTCTTATTCAGAGTTCAGTGTATAACCAAAGTGAGGCTCAAAGTGAGGAGAAAATTGTCTCATCCCTTTTTAATAACAAATAATCTCCACTAAACCCAAGACTAAACCATACTACGTTACACTTTTTACACGACCATTCGCATTGTGTTTGTCTTATTTCGCACCATCATTAATGTCACAATTTTGCAAGATATTTGTGTGTGCATATCACATTCTATTTCAGTAATACCTAATAAACGTAACAATTGTTTAATACTTGTTACCAATTAACATTTTTATCTTTCTCCGATATATAAACAGTCTCTTTATCTGTGTGGAAACCTTTGTTTTCTACTTTTCGTTTAGAATGTTTTTCATCTTCATCCTGGTACAACCTTGAGATCAAATCGTGATAGTGTAGCCGGTTACGATTTTTATTTTAATAAATACAATTGGAAATGAGATTGTAGTTTGACCCCATGCTTACTATATCTCATGCCAACCTTATGATGGATTCTTTACAAGCTTAAAATTGACTCTTTTTCCGTCTTATTATTAGTTGAGTGAACCAACGTGAAGTTAACTCACGCCACGCCCAAATACTCGACCCATTCTTGATTACGTAATGTGGAAAATCAAAATATGCTAGTTCACCGATGGCGTTCAACCGCGCAAATTATTGTATAGTAAAGTGTTACAACATGGAGGAAGGGTTAAAACCGCTCAATTTCATAGAGCTGCTTAATTAAGCGCAAAAAGCAGCTTAGCACAAACAAAATGTTGTTTACCAGAATAAGGTTACCAGCCAAAATACAAATAGCCTTTTTGAGAAACGAGTGCACTGTTTGGTTTGAGTGTACTAAACTGCTCATGTCACACGTATCATCTTTGACTAGCCAGTATCCCACATAGTTTTGCTAAGCAGAATATTTCAACCAACACTAATTTCTGCTTAAAGGCCCTGTACACTATTGGTAAGATCGAAAAACACAAATGTTCACAGGTTCACAACTTACATGATTTAAAGTAAGTAATGGTTGAAAGGGTTCCTTAAAATATTACTGCCTAAAATGCTATCGTTTCTGAGAAATGAGTAAAACAATAGTTTTTATCACGCGCGATATTTGAAAAGACAGAAAACACATAAGGTCTCTTTTCACTATTTTCTCGTGATCTCGATGACCAATTTAGCTCAAATGTTTACAGGTTTGTTTGTTCATGCATATGTTGAATCACATAAAATGTGGACACTGATTTTGAGCTGTTATCAAAAGTGTATAATACCTTTAAGTAAATTATAGCTGTGTGAAATTAGGCCGTGGATTAAAATCCACACTGAGATGACTCCGACATCATAGAACTCGAGTTCCGGGCTCGATGCTCTAGACCACTCGGCCACAACTCGATAAAATACATAACATATTTGCACTACACACCACATTGAACAATTTCCCATCTTACAGAACAGCAAAATGCTACACAAAATGTATCAGTTGCTATTCAAAAACTACCATTTCGCTAACTTGGATTTATTTTAACATTCAGTGTGCACAAAACATGTTCAGTCTAAATATGTTGCAATGCAAATTTGCCTGATGACATCGTCCCCTGCAGCGTAACTTTAATAATCAATACATGTATTTTACATAACAACTAGTAGTCCATGTTTCATTGTTATCATCAATCTATAAGTTTGAGATTAATCACTGACATTGCTGTAGACCTTTTTCATAATGGAGCAGCCATCTTGTCTTATCTAATTAAATCAATGTTAGGCCATGTCCGAATAAAGTGACTTCGGCTACGGCTGCCGTTGGCTGGAGCGACAAAGTTGAAGATTGGGGGTTTTCATTAATCCGGCCGTAGCCACTGCCGAAGCCGTCAGTTCGAACACGGCCATACCAAGCCAGTACTTAAAGACAAACTATAGTATGGCACATTTTAATGTAATGATAAACAGTATACGTTATTGCTAATGCACACAGGACACAAGACAACATTGTGCAATATATTAATTACCTAGTCTAGCAAAGAAATATTTATCACAATTTGAAATTGTACACTTCTTATTCTTTTACTGCTTGTGGCTAACATGGATACCTGATGCCATGAAGTATTACATATAAATCAAACTCAACAATTCTGTATTTCCAAAGATAATTTACGATAGTAACAGAACAAATTGTTTGACAGTGTTTCATCAGTCGTCATCTCAAAGCGCGTGCTACATGTATTTTACAACAGGTGTACAGAGCTATAATGAATTATGAATTATGACACCCATAACATCACAGCATCTTGTTACAACGCAGGTATACAAGGTGCTGCAGGCCTGCAGTACAATCTACTGTCAGTGCATGTCACATGTCACAAAGCATTTTGGGCGAGCCCCCTTCTCATAACGATAAGTGTACTACAGGTAGGTTCTTTATAAAGTTATTTACATCTAGGATCAGGAATGTCAAGTCAAATTAATCTTCAGACAATAGACAATAATCAGGCATAATACAATAAAATAAGCAATGCTTACATGGGCTTTGCTACAGTATCATTTCTAACGAACACAACAACAAATGTAAATGATTTCTAATTATCTAATTATAATTGAAGTTGTTTTTGAGCGCTAGTTGACAGAATGCATGTTTTAAAATGAAGATTTACTATTTTGTTATTTAATGCGCGAATAGTGGTTAGTGCTGAGGGTGAGGCGTTAATAATGAAATAGTGAGTGATATTATTATGGTTTTAGTGCTTGGGTTAAGTTAAGGCATGAAGATTTAGTTCAGTGTTAGGGTGAAAAATACTTGGCTCGGTTTCACAAAACACTAACATTCATCTTAAGATGAGTTGTCAGTATTACCGTAGTGATTTGTATTGTGACATCACACTTTGCTAAACAATTAAGAGAGATGTGATCAATCTTAGCTCTTTGTGAAACCGAGCCCTGGTGTTGTGATTGTTGCCATGGTTTGTGTTTACACTGCATCAAAGTCCTGCTCGCGCAATTCGCAAAAACATGCATTTTGTCTATTTTGCACTCAAAAGTGTACACTTTGAAATTTCCCGCTCATCTTTTGAATTTTAATTATTGAGCAATGTGTAAAGTTTGCTTCACTTGTAAAAATGAAGGGCCTAGAACAATTCTGACTGACTTCTCTACAAAATCTAAGTTATAACCTCAAAATACTTTAGATAGTTGTAAAAAATATATTAAAAAAATCATATTAGGTTAATTTTTTGCCAACAAATTTTGTCCAGTTTTCTGCCTTCATCAAATAAATTAATTTACAAAGTTTGTTCCATCATAAATAAACTGACTTAACCTGAGCTTTTCTTGTCATGATTTCTGAGGAAGACAATTTGGTGACTTTAGTTTAATTTTGTAAAGGTCTTCCCCTGCAATCAACTTTTAATTATTGTTGACATTTTCAGTAATTTGTGCTCAAATTTTGCGCTTACATATTACTCTACTGATATTTTTAACAACATAATTTGATTGATTGTTTGTTTCTTTTTTACAAAAGCTGCATCATCTTTAGAGTTGTATTCCTAATTTCTCTGATTCCATCAAAATCCAAATGGTATTGTACCTGATTTTACTGAATTTGATTTTCCATGATAAAACAACAATGCTTGGCAGGAGGCCAGGTATGCCAATTTTATCAAATCAGCTGATGTGAGTACCGAGTTACATTGTACAATATGGTATTGGGGTTTGATGGATTCAAGAAAAGTCTATAAAGTTAAACAATAAACTAAGGCTATATCTGATTTAGTGGCTGTGGATGTGGCTTGATCGTCATGTGAACATGCGTTAAAGCATAATATGAGGCCCATATTAACAGCAACAGCCATAGCCGAAGCCGCAAATTCAGACACGGCCTAAGATGGTCCTCTCCTCGAGTGTCTTCCTACAGTAGGGCGCCGTCATTGGCCAGCTTGTTCAAGTTGAGGGTATTTAGGGAAATTATCTGGCTAGACTTGACACAGTATACTTGTTCAGTTGGTGACAGTCCAAAAAGCGTTAGTAACAATATTGTAGCATCAACACCACTTCATCACTTGAACAGTTTAAGTTGTGGCGGAGTGACATCTGGCTAAACTTGACACAGTCCTTTAACTGGTGGTAAAGAGTCCAAAAAGCATTGGTTACCCTCAACATCCCGACGTCACATCAGTCCAAAAAGCGTTAGTTACACTAATATAGCATCAACACCACTTCATCACTTGGACAGTGTAAGTTGTGGCGGAGTGACATCTGGCTAAACTTGACACAGTCCTTTAACTGGTGGTACAGAGTCCAAAAAGCATTGGTTACCCTCAACATCCCGAAGTCACATCAACAGATGAACTTATAGCGGGGAGTCATCTTGGTAGACTTGACACCAGTCCTTCTTCAGATGGTGGCACCCTCTTCAGATGATGAGTGTAGACACCTGTGTCATTTCTAAGGTCGTACTCTCAATCTGCAGTAGAAAATAAACAAACTGCTAAAGATTAATTTTTGGTAAACTCTTTTAATACAAGTATCAGTTGTTCTGAGGAAGTGTCCAGTCTGAATGCTTTCATGTGCAAGAAAATCCTCCTCCACCTCCAATCAATTATTCAACTCATTAAACAAGCACAAACGACATGACACAACATTCCAGGTTTGGTTTTTCTGTTTGTGTTTTTAAAAATCTTTTTCCACCAGGTGGTTGCATGGTACTTTATTGCAAACTAAAGGATGCAAACTTGTTATCTTTCAAATCGATGATTTGAAATCTTCAAAGGTGCTAATTTTGAAAAACAAAACTCATTTGCCCATTTTGTAGCATGAACCTTCTCTTCAAAGAAAGGTTTTAGAGTGATTGTGTTTTTCTTTCAAACTTACTGGCGGAGAGTGTAGGTTTTATGTAAACAAAAAGTTTTATGTAAAAATAATGTTTTTAATGCTGTAGGCCTACAATGGATAACAAACTTCATGTGTTTTTCACATGATGATCAAATAAATTGAATTGAATTGAATTGAGTTGAGTTGAGTGGAATTGAATTGCATTGAATTGAATTGAATTGAATTGAATTGAATTGAATTGAATTGAATTGAATTGAATTGAATTGTTGTTGGCTCTGATGCTTATCGAAACAGGTCCTGCTGTAGTCACCACTCCACAAGAGATTGCCCAACTGAGAGAAAATTGAGTAGAGACATACAAACTTATCTCTCTGCATTTACATGAACTTTGTTATAAATTGCAGGAGCCGATTTTTTTTTCAGTGATGATTCCAATTTGTTTGAATTATACTCAAACAATTTTGTTTAAGCAAGTTAACTGGTTCTTAAGTTGCTTGACCTCGATGGTTGGCTGGTTGTTCATGCTTGCTGTTGAGTATTCATTCAAATCGATGATTGAAACCCTTCAAAGGTGCTAATTCTAAAACATTAACTAATTTGCTAAGTTTGTAGGACAGGAACCTTCTCTTCAAAGAAAGGTGTTTTAGAATAATTTTTGGGGGTCAAACTTACCAAGAGGTCTGTTGTTGACTCTTTGCACCTGTACCCTCCAACGATGCTCATCCAAAAAGGTCCAGTTGTCACCACTCCACAAGAGACTGTCCAGCTGAGGGAAAATATAGTAGGCATAGAAACATTTATCTCTAAGCATTCTTACATTATCTTTGTGATAAATCGCGAGAGCCGACTTCTATAGTTTCAGGAGGCATTCCAGTGTGTTCAAATTGTATACACATACAATGATGTTAAAGCAAGGTATTTGATTGGTTATTTTCACTTCTGTGGTTGGCTGTTTGTTCATGCTTGCTGTTATAGGATCTCAATTGATACCAGTATTTCACTGGTAAAAAAACCCATGTCTTTACCACCTCTGAGATTGTCTGAGAGATTCAAAAAATCATCGCTAGACTTGACCCAGTCCTTCCCCAGCTTGTGACACACCGTCCACATCTTTTTACAGAGCCTGGAAATCCCTACCTCACTTCAACAGTTGAGCTTGCAGTGGAGAGTCATGTGGCTAAACCGACACAGTCCTTCTTCAGTTGGTGACATACAGTCCAAAAAGCGTTGTTGGCCTCAGCATCCCGACGATGGTGGCACCTTCTTCAGATGGTGAGTGTATGTCATCTCCAAGGTCATCGTCTCAATCTGCAGTAGAAAATAAAAGATTTTCAAAGATAAATTTTGATAAACAATTTTAATACAAGTATCAGCTCTTCTAAGGAGTAGGTAAATCTGAATTCTATTATGAGCTAGAAAATTCTCTTCCAGCTCCAATCAGTTCTTTAACCCATTGAACATGCATACACATCTGACACAACATTCCAGGTTTTGTTTTTCTTTTTGTGTTTAAACAATCTTTTTCCCACCAGGTGGTTGTATTGTATATTTATTCCAAAATAAATGATGGAAATTGAGTATTCTTTCAAATCGATGGTTTGAACCCTTCACATTGTTATGCTAATTCTGAAACATTAACTCATTTGCTAAATTTGTAGGATAGGAACCTTCTCTTCAAAGAAAGGTTTTGAATGTTTTTACGAAGCGGTCTGTTGTTGACTATTTGCACCTGTATCTTCCAATGATGCTCTTCCGAACAGGTCCAGTTGTAGTCACCACTCCCTGTATCCTCCAACAATGCTCATCCAAACAGGTCTGGTTGTAGTCACCACTCCCTGTACCCTCCAAAGATGCTCATCCAAACAGGTCTGGTTGTAGTCACCACTCCCTGTATTCTTCAAAGATGCTCATCCAAACAGGTCCGGTTGTAGTCACCACTCCACAAGAGACTGCCCAGCTGAGGGAAAATATAGTAGACACAAAAACATTTATCTCTCACCATTTACATAATCTTTGTGATAAATTGCAAGAGTCGATTTCTATTGTTTCAGGAGAGATTTCAATGTTTTCAAATTGTACACATACAATGTTAAAGTAATTATATATTCGGTTTTACCCTTACACCGATGTGTGTAAAGCACTGTATAATCAGTACTTTCACGAGTCCTGTAAAAGAAATCCACAGGCATATTACTCGGGTGGGATTCGAACCCACCTTTACCATTCTAGAGCAGATGTCGTATCAACTAGACCATCGAGAGGGTGGCTAGAGGTACTGAGTATACAGTGCTTTACACACATCGGTGTAGGGGCAAAAACCAAATATAATATTCTTTATCCCCTTTGCAAATTGAACATATTAAAAATGTTGAAGTAAGTTATTTGATTAGGTTGTTTTACCTCGGTGGTTGGTGGTTGTTCATGCTTGTTGTTGTGGAGTCTCAAATGATTCCAGTAACTACTACCGGTACTTCTGAGATTTGTTTGAGAGATTCAAAATCCGATTTTTTTTTAAAGCATGTTTCATTTTTCCTTCCAAAGTTATCTTTAAACAGATGTTTACATTTGTTCCTGATCCTCCAATTTTCTTGATTGAGTTGTTGTCCCGTTGGGTGGTTTCTTGCATTTTCTTGCAATTTATATAACCCGATACATTACCAAATCTTCTGCATGACTCCAGTCCACGCTGACAAGCATCATCTCAGCTCAGTGAAGATTTCAGCACACAAACTACTTCATCATCTTCAAGCAGAAAACATGATCTACTTTTTGGAAGAAAAAATATCTAGAAAGGTTAGAATTTTGAGGGTGCACATCAAAGTCAGGTCCACCATACACATTACTTGATAACCCAGATACTTTACCAAAACAATGTCATCTACGGTGTCCCAGAGCTGCCATCTGTGCACAATTGCTTTACCACAGCATCTACTTTAGCAATAACCGGTTACAGTCTGTGGAAAACAAAAGAAGTTTGTAGCCTGTGGAGGCCAGGTTAAACGCTGTGGAGGAAAGGTTAAATAAAGGCTGTGGAGGAAAGGTTAAAGGCTGTGGAGGAAAGGTTAGAAGCTGTGGAGGAAAGGTTAGAAGCTGTGGAGGAAAGGTTAGAAGCTGTGGAGGAAAGGTTAGAAGCTGCGGAGGAAAGGTTAGAAGCTGTGGAGGAAAGGTTAGAAGCTGTGGAGGAAAGGTTAGAAGCTGTGGAGGAAAGGTTAGAAGCTGTGGAGGAAAGGTTAGAAGCTGTGGAGGAAAGGTTAGAAGCTGTGGAGGAAAGGTTAGAAGCTGTGGAGGAAAGGTTAGAAGCTGTGGAGGAAAGGTTAGAAGCTGTGGAGGAAAGGTTAGAAGCTGTGGAGGAAAGGTTAGAAGCTGTGGAGGAAAGGTTAGAAGCTGTGGAGGAAAGGGTTATTTTTCTATCACACTTACCCCCTATACTTCACCTGTTAAGTTTGACCTTTGCTGCAAACAGCTGACCTAATCGGCCTCCAGTCACTCATCATGGACATCAAAGGGAGGGTCTTCATCGTCTACTCGGCGTTAATTGTGACTGTGTAGTTCTTAGTTTTGATTCAAGACATATCCTATTTGTTTAGGGACTTGTTTTTTTCTGTCCTTAAAAAATCATCTGAAAGTACCGCAAAGGAAATGAGTTTGAACATCTTGGAATCAAGACTAATTACTACGCCAGTCACACCTTATACTTAACCTATTGCCGGTGAACCTGCTGAAAGAGGAGAGAGTTAGTCTTATCTCTAGGCCAACACTTTAAATACTCTAGGCCTTTACTGTCTTACCATCCTAGGTAGCACTGACGTCTTTCCCCAATTGATGATCTGCCCTTTTCTCCCTCCTTTCTGCTCTTTCGTCTTGTTCAGTCTTTTTCTATTTATTTTTTATTTTCTCCTTTCCCTTATTTATTTTTCCTTGTTCTTCGCAGCGCTCGCTGAAGTCATTTTTTTTATGAACCATTCCAGGACTACAATTTAACAAAAAGCCTGTGTTTGCTACAGGTCCTACCCTCCACCCCCTCTCCCCCCCCCCCCATTTTTCTCCTTTTTTTTCTTCTCCAATTTAGCTGGTCTAAATTATCTATTTATTGCTCCTAAATCAAACATTAATCATCAAATGATACAATGTGATTGGACAGGAATATTTGACTGCATGTTTATTTCGAAAACACTAATGATGAGTGGAAGGTTTTTGGCCCACTGTGCAAAAAGCAGCAGCAAAGGGGACTATTGCTAAATCAATTTTGTTGTTAACCTATTTATTTATTTACTTGTTTTACTTCAACCTAGATCTTGATCTAGATTAGTAAAGGTTCCAGCTAAGTTTTCTATTTATTTTGTCTTATTTTTTCCATGTTTAAATAATTCAGGTTATTCATGCTCAGTTGAAAGCGTCTTCATTCAGAATCGATGCTATGCTGATATTAGGAATATGTAAATATTTATTTAGCTGGTCTAAATGTTCTATTTAATACTCCTAAATCAAACATTAATCATCAAGTGTACTGGAATACTTGAGTGCATGATTACTTCCAAAACATTTAAAATTGTGGTGGGTTTTGGGCCCACAATACAAAGCGCAGCAACAAAGTGGACAATTTTTTTTTTTAAATTGCTGAAACCAAAAAATACTCATCTTTTTAGAAGAATTATTGAACATTACTATCAATAATTTTGTAGTTGTATACTTTGTATTCTTCCTTATATAAACATTACGGTATTTGAAATATTGTTATAAAATCATGACAATTATAAGTAAACATGACAACCGACGACTTGGAAGTATCAACCCTTACAGAAATTTCCAGTAAGACTAGTCTCCTAATTCAAAAGCATCATTGGCTTCGACCAATATGCAAATCAAGAAATGCCAAGACAGTCTGAAGTCACCTTGAAAGTTATACAAGCAAGGACAACATCAACAAGATCGACGAACATCGTGGGGGAGGGGGTGGTACAAAAGGGGGAGGGACTCTGCAAGAGAACGGGTTAGATCTTCGTTTACCGTTCGCAGTCTTCACCTTGTCTTTGTCTTGAAGGTCAACTCGCGTTATCCGACCTCCACATATCGATCAACAATATAAGTTTTGTAAAAAGATTCTGATTTGTTTTGTATTAAAGGTCAATAATCTGGGTGTTTTTCAGAACGATACCAGAAGGAGTTTTATGTTCATTCAATTCATTTCAATTAAATTATTAATCGTGTGAAAACACACGAAATTTGTTTACCGTTCTAAAGCAGTTATCACAAATTTTTGAAGGAAATGGTGACTAGATTGTATTTACTGCCAGTTGTTTGAGAGTAAAAAAACCAAAAAACCCCAAAAAGGGTAAATATAGTCCATTCCCAATTGTCAAAGAGGTGAATGATGAGGCGAACTTGGAAAGTGGAGGTCGGATATACAGCCAAGTTTTCCTTACCTAGGTCCTTTGGCGACCTCCAATGTACGTCCACAATACCACATTTCCATAGATCTTCAACTCCATGCCACCTGGTCACAGTCTCTTCAGAGTCGTCAGCTCAAAGACTTACGAAACAGTCCCATTCATCCCACCAGCTCGCTGCTGGCTACTGGCTACTGGCTGATGGCTGCTGGCTCTGCCTCAGGTCGTCTCCATCTTGGTCCACCGCACACATCTGCCTCGGTCAATCCGTGTCACCTACTAGAGAAAAAAACACATAAACCCACCATCAATACAACAGTTTAAGTCCAAATGGGGGTAATAAAGAAATAGTTGAAATGGCCTAACAAGAGATTCTGAAAAGGGGCTTGTTTAAGAGAAATGCACACGAAAACTACAGTTGTATTGGCCAGAAGTGCCCCTAGAAAAAAATGATGCACCCCGTGTGCCGCCCTAAAATGTTACCCTATTCTCGGCGCTGGCCGAATTCTCCAACTTTAGGTCCCGAGCCTTACCTCCAAAATGTCGTTGGAACAGTGTGTTCGGCTTTGGTCGTGAAGTTGCACACTGCAGACGGCGTTTCACTGGCGTTTTGCCCAGCAACACTGAAGTTAACATTTGCTTTCAAAGTCTGTAGTCGGAACTAGACAACTTGGTGGAATCTCAAGATATGAGGGCTCACCCCTTAATGTTGTTTTGAACATACTGCAGTTTTTGTAAAAACAGTCTGGCCAGTGACAAAAAATGCACAAGGTTCGTACTTCTTTTCCTTCAAAGCTTGGCCAATCCTTAAATATAAAGAATACCACAATTGGTTCCAACAGTGCAACAGTTCTTGCCGAAATTTTTATGAATGCACATGGTTGGCCGTGGTAAAAATTGTGATAAATTATCAAATAAAGTTCATCAGAAAACGCGACGTCCATAATCCCACGCTGGAGTCGAGAGGTCCGCCATGCTGCCCGCGACAAGGTCCAAACTGAATGCCTTGTGGAATTATCCACAACGAGTACTTCGAAAACAGCGCAAAACTCCTTATTTGCATAACAATGAAGATCCCTTTTTTTATACAGGTGACTGCGTTCCACAGTAAACCCAAGTCCAAGGAATGTACTGAATGAACTTGTTGAATAGAAGTCTCAATCCCTGATGGCTGAATTAATTTATTCCAGTGCGAGAATGAATAGTGGCAAGTAGGCCTAAATGGAGAAATATCTCCCAAGAACCAATGTGGTCTTCGGGCATGCTTTTGCAATGGACGGGGTTTGGGTAGTGAACACCAACCCCCTATTGTTGTTGTGCGGGTTTCTTTATTTGTAAGTTTGTCTGTTTGTTTGTTTTGAAGGGTATTTTATTTATATATATTTTTATTTTTATTTTTTTGGGGGGAGGGGGTTGGGGTTGGGGGATCGGGGTCTTTCTTAATTACTTCTTGTTTTCTCTTTGTTTTTTCTTCCTAAAAAAAATTAGTCCACAAGGTCCCGTACAGACAAAATTAAAGACTGTATCTGCTTGTAGTCGAAACATAAGACCATTTATGACTTGTGTTGGTATTTGTAGCATATGTCATTTTGGTTGGTTAGCAGTTTGCAACATCTAATACCCCTTTCCCCCTTTTTGTTAATACAGTTAAGAAAATAAGAATAACCTAAATTAAATACTAACATTAAACAAATAAACAATTACAAGGAGGAAACTTGCGAGAGACAGAAACAGGTCAAATGTCACTTCAGCGACGTGGAATTCTGCCCTTACACCCCGCTACGGTCAATAGAAATACCAACGATACAGTGCACTGTATGCGCAGAAATCATTGTTGAGCAGTGCCATGAAATTGGGCCCAGAATGTTTATAATGAATTTCACTTGATCGAAATCATAGTTTTGTAAACTTTCATAAAAGTGAAAGTGGGACAAAGTTTGACCTAGGGGGGACTGTCGTAATGATCATAGCAGGCCTGCGGCTGTTGATGACATTATGAACTATAACCCAGTTACTACACAGTCCGCACGAGCACGCTGGCCATCAAAATCTTGTTCCAGTTATGGCGTAATCCACTTTTAGCCACGTCTATTTTTAGCTCTTCACAAGAAAAATTACATTTACACATGCGTACAGACAGTATTCAATTGAAAACACCAAGAGTTGTGTAATAGGCAGACAAAAAAACAAAAAAGGCGCAAAAATAAATGCGACGCCAAAAAATGCAAAAAAAAGTGCGACGCAAAAAAACAAATGTGACGGGGAAAAATTCCCCCCCAAAAAAAAATTGGCGACGCTTAAACAACTTACGACGGGGGAAAGATGCGACGAAAAAAAGGGGCGCACAATAAAAATGCAACGTGGGGAAAAAAAAGCCAAAAATACAACGGCAAAATTGCGACACCAAAACAACTTACGACAGGGAAAAATGCGACGAAAACAAAACATTGACGAGAAAATCCATGCGCCATAAAAAAATGAGACGCAAACAAAAATCCGCAGGAAACAAATGTTTGCAAAAGCACAGCGACGCAAAAAACAACCATGCGCCTAAAAGAAGAAAATGAGACGGGGAAAGAAATGCGACGGAAAAAAGCGAACCATTGCGATGGAAAAGCGACGGAACAAATATACAACGAAGGAAAAAATACGCATACAATGCAACGATAAAATGTGACGCAAAATCAATTTACGACCGGGGAAAAATGCAAGGGAAAAATAAAGCGAGACGCAAAACACTACTGAAAAAAGCGACGTAACACATATACGACGGGGAAGAAAATCAAAACACTTACAATAACCCTAACCCTAACCCTAACCCTAACCCTAACCCTAACCCTAACCCTAACCCTAACCCTAACCCTAACCATAACCCTATAACCCTAACCCTAACCCTAACCCTAACCCTAACCCTAACCATAACCCTATAACCCAAACCCTAACCCTAACCCTAACCCTAACCCTAACCCTAACCCTAACCCTAACCATAACCCTATAACCCTAACCCTAACCCTAACCCTAACCCTAACCCTAACCCTAAACCTAACACTAACCCTAACCCTAACCCTTAACCTAACCCTAACCCTAACCCTAACCCTAACCCTAACCCTAACCCTAACCCTAACCCTAACCCTAACCCTTACCCTAACCCTTACCCTAACCCTAACCCTAACCCTAACTCTTACCGCACAAAATATATATGTACAAAGGAAAAATACGACGCAAAACAATGCGACGAAAGCAACCTTACCCTAACCCTATTATTAACCCTAACCCTAAACCTAACCCTAACCCTAAACCTAACCCTAACCCTAACCCTAACCATAACTCTAACCCTAACCCTAAACCTAACCCTAACCCTAACCCTAACTCTAACCCTAACCCTAAACCTAACCCTAACCCTCACCCTAATCCTAACCCTAACGGAAAAAATACGCAACACAGAGCTTCGCAAAAAAAAAACACGGGGGAAAAAATGCGACGGGAAAAAATACGACTGCAAAACAATGCGACGCAGAAGCAACCTACGACGGGGGAAATGCGAAGGGGAAAATGAAAACGACGGAATAGAAAAATGCAACGGGAAAAATAAAAACAAATTAAAAAAAGGAAATGCGACGCAAACAAAATGTAATCAAATACGACGGGAAAAATTTTAAAAATGCGAAGCAAAAACAAAATTCGACGGGGAAGAAATGCGACGGAAAAACTAAAAGTGACGCACAATAAAAATGAACGATGAAATTTGTGAATTTTTGTAAAATAACATTTCACTAAATAAATGCAATTGATAAATTTCCGTTAGTTTTATTCTAAGAAATCGGCAACAAGAAAAAACACAAGTTGAACAACACTAATGAAAGAATGTGGAATTCAAGAGGCGTTTGTTGGCAGCTTTCATTAATTTTATATGATTGTTGTTTTCTGGACACCAGACATTCCATTACAAATTCAAGTACTTGATGAATCTTTTATAGCATCAACTGATTTCAGTGAACGAAGAGTAATAAGACCGTGTTTGAACTGGCGTTTTCGGCTGTGGCTATTCGGCAACCTTGCCGCTGCAGTCAACGGTCGCAGACAAGCCGTAATCGCTCAACCCGGACGTGGCTTACCGCGTCGTTGGCAAAAGCCCATGCACAAGCGCCATCTTAAAAAGATCAGCGCACCATTATGGCTGAAGGTGTTGCTTGGACTACAGTTTGACGCAGAATCCTTCGCGAGCAAATCATGCGCATTTGGACATGCATAATACTCTTCCTTATATGTTACGAGCTGTGATTGCCAAGTCACACACTGAATCTTTAATGGATTTTTCCACCTGATTACAGAATACTCTTTGGTTATATCAATTAATTTCAATGCAAACTTGACAATGATATTACACTCGATAAAGTACACAATATGCATCTTTTCCTACCTCCACGCAAACGACTTCACAATTCCATTGATCAAACGACTTCACAATAAATATAGGTTTAACTGGGTTAAGTGCATTCTAGAAAGAAGTATCAATTTTCTACCGGAGAAAATGATATGAACATTTACTGTGATTGAGTTTTCTTCTTGGAGATTTTTTTTTTACATCGCTTTTTTCCGTTGCTGTTTTTTGGCATCTGTTTTAGGGCGTCACAATTTATTTATTTATTGGGTTTTTTGCGCTGACTCGTTTTTGTTTCCGCTGCGTTTTTTCCTGTCATATTCATTATTATTATTTGTTGTCGCTTTTTTGTCTGGCGTCGCATTTTGTTTTCCCTTTTTCTCAATGTTTTTGTTCGGTTGCAATATTTTTGTTCGTAGCATTTTTTTCTTCTCATTACTGTTATCTATTTGGCGCTTGTTTACTGAGGGGATCCCATTTTTTCCGACAAATGTATTATTTACGTCCCATTTTTCCCGTCATTGCGTTCTATTTTTTCCCATTGCATTTTTGGAGGGTCGCCGTTTTCCACTCAAACTGGTTGAATTCGATCCAATAAGCTTAAAGGAACATTACAGAATTCGTTTTTGCTAACTGGCAGTGTAAGCACTTTATATAATCCACCATATACATAAACTGACAAACCTGTAGAAGTTTCAGATCGATCGGCCATCTGATTACACATTTGCATGTGTTATACAATGCATGAATAAAACGCTCATGAGCGATAAACACCAATCGGAAATTAGTTTTATTTATTTCTCATCAAATATGGCATTTCAGACAGAAATAATTCTAGGGATGTTTTCTACTATCATCATCATTAGACTGTGTAAGTTTTATGTAAATCTGTGATCATAAAGAAACATTTAATTACCAGTTCTGTAGTGTTCCTTTAATTAAAGCTTATTTTACACGACTCCATTTTTTGTATCAGTCTGCTGTGTAACACGTTATGTTCTTATTGAAAACACAAGTACTTTGACAAAAGGCATAAATGCTTTCAAACATCTGAAATTTAAATTCTGTATTGAATCGTAATTAGCATTGTAGTATTAATAAAAAACAAAATGCAAAGCTATATCTTTCTATACATTTTCTGAGTTTTTTAAAATTTGATATCTAAAACAAATTAATTTACGCCTCAGGGGAACGCTTCCGTATTTGAAGTGAATTACGAGAATTCTTTCTGAGGTAGGAATGACAAGAAAGAGTTTTATACACACATATTATGTGTCAAATTTATACACTTGTCACAAGAGGCAATTAACAGGCAACCAGTTCTAGGCAATCTCAAAGAGGAAATCAAGTCACAGTCAGATCTCATATCATTTTCTCAGGGATCGGATACTGCTGGAAAACTGCTTCTTGTGAAACCAAAGAGAATACAGTGCAAGTGATTGCCGTATAGAGTCACCTGTAAAATTGCCTTGTGTGGCATGGCCCAGGCTTCATGTAACAAATTGGCATTTCTTTCTCGAATGCACTAGTTAACCCACTTTTGATATAGGTCTATTCTACTAACCTGCTAAACCTAAATTTATGATGAAGTCGTTCACTGAGAGGTAGAACAAATAATGTGAAGTTATAGATGTAGTTAAGTTGGTGTAATATCCTTGTGAACGTTTGCAGAGACATTTGTTTTAATAAAAGCGTGGTCTGTAATCAGGTGGCAAATCCATTAATATGGAGTTCAGCTCGTGGTAAAACGGACAAAAGAATCGCCCATATGCATGTCCCAATGCGCATGATTGGCGCGCAAAGAGTTACGGAAAAATCGGGTCCAAGCAACACGGGCAACCCTCCTGGCGCGCTGTTTTTTAAGCAATGCGGTACACAGTTATACCATAGAGAAAGGACCCACTTCTCTATGGTCTAGAATAGTTACATGTAGCCACAACCGTTTGATGTAGAAACAACCGAAGCTGCCATTTCAAACACGGCCTTATTTAGTCTTCGCTCACTGAAATCAGTTGATACTAGAAAAGATAACAACACGTAGGCCTAAACTAAACACTACTGATGGTTAGTAAAATGAGGGAACATCGCGCCTTTTTTGATTGGGGCTCGTGGTGGCGTGATGCATACGGCTTTGAGCGTCTTCCTAGCGCTCAACTCTATGGCATTTGCCAACTAATAGTGTCTCTACGCATGTGTGAATGCAATTAGCATGGGAAGGGCTAATTCGTATGTGTTTTAATCGTTCGGGCCGGTTAGTCTGTGTGAAGTGGAAGTGGTTCACAGTGGAATACACAACACTGGAACAGAATTGTGATGTGATGTGACGCGCCCGCGCGTGTGCAGCAGCTGTAGTGTTCATAATGTCATCTACAGCCATAGTCCTGCTATGGTCATGAAGACACCCTCAACCCCTCAGGTCAAACGTTGTCCCATTTTCACTTTTTAAAAAGGTTACAAAGTTATAATAATAGCTTGACATCAAAAGTTTCTAAACTCAAATTTTTATAAAAGTGAATCCATCAGAAACAACACCGGCCCAATTTCATGACGAGGTTCACCAAAGATTTCTGCGCTCACGGCGCTTGTATAGCGTGCGTATTTACTGCAGCAGGGCGTAAGCGCAGATTTCCACGGTAAGCAGTGCCGTGGAATTTGTTTAATTTTAGTATTTAATTTATTTAATCTTAGTTTCTTTAATTTGTGAAAAATGACCCAAGGTAGGCCTACATATTTAAAATATTGCTTCTTTAAAATATTGCTTCTTGTCTTCTACTCGATTAATGGTTCCGCTCCTCAATACAATGTTGGTCTAGTTCATAAATACACTCCTGTCAGATCTTTACGTTCGTCTCTTCTTCTTCTTCTAGTAAATCCCAAATCTACTAAAGGGGGGGGGGGCTTTTGCTTTGCTGGTCCAGCTCTCTGAATGTTCCTCTCTCTCTGGTTATAAAAAATTGCACTGTTGACACATTTAAAACGTTACCTGAAGACTCACCTATTTAATGGTTCCTATTCTTAATTCTTCATTTGTCCCTTCTTTTTCTTCCATCATTGCGCCTTGAGCACTCTGATTGTGGTATTATATATATTATTATTTTTATTATTTATTATTATTATTATATGGCCTGAAGTTTCGACCCCAGCAGATACAGTCTTTAATTTATATCGGATCGGGACTCAAACACTAATGTGGATTTATTTTGTTAGGAAAAAGGGAGAAAACAAGAGACAGAAAGAAAGAACCCCCTCCCCTAAAAAAAAACAATCTAAAACAACACAGCAACAACAAGTACAACATCATCATCATCAACAACAACAACAGCAGCAACAGGGGTGTGGGTTCACTACCAGAACCCCGTCCACATAAAAAGCATGCTCGAGGAGCACAATGGTTCTTGGTAGATATATCTCCATTTAGGCCTAACTTGCCGCTATTTTATTCTCGCACTTGAATAAATTAATTCAGCCATCCGGGATTGTTACAGTGACTTAACAAGTTCATTCAGTAACATTCCTTGGACTGGGGTTTACTGTGGAACGCATTCACCTGTATAGGATCTTCATTGTTGTGCAAATAACGAGTTTTGCCCCGTTTTCGAAGTACTCGTTGTGGATAATTCCACAAGGCATTCAGTTTGGACCTTGTCGCGGGCAGGATGGCCGACATCTCGACTCCAGCGTGGGATTATGGACGTCGCGTTTTCTGATGAACTTTACTCGATAATTTATCACAATTTTTTTACCACGGCCAACCATGTGCATTCAGAAATATTTCGGCAATTAAACTGTTGCACTTTTAGAACCAACTGTGATATTCTTTGTTTGAGAATGGAAGAATTGAAGGACAAGAAATATGGACCATGTGCATTTTTGTCACTGACCAGACAGTTTTGGGCTGGAGAGCTGAATAGCCGAACACATCGTTCATCTTGTTGAGGTAAGGCTTGGGACCTATAATTAGGGGTGTCGGCACTCCGCTGATTTATTGATGTCCATACTTTGTTTCCCTTTTCCCTTCCTATCCAAATGGTATAGGTTTTGTACACGAATTTTGTTGGGACTTAACCCTATAAGGAACTGGCCTTTTTTTTTTACTTATGGGGAACGGGGGGGGGGCACACAGCGCACCCTCCCTCTGTATTTTCCAAAGTTCTCAGTGTGATTTTTTTTTTACTTGGCAGGATCTACATTATGACATGATAAATTCCAAATAATTAATATAAAACAATTTATTTTTATAGTTTTGGCAAATTTTTGATTATCAAACTTTTCCCCCACAGTTCAGAGAAGACGAACGACAGAGGCAGCTGTGAGCGGTGGACCAAGATGGAGAACGACAAGAGGCAGGTCCAGCAGCCAGCAGCAAGCTCGCAAAGCTTCAAGAAACATCGATGGGACCGTTTCGTGAGCTGCGAGAAGAGGGAACAACTTTGAGCTAATGACCCTCAAGAGACTGTGACCAGGTGGCAGTTGAAGATCTATGGATATGTGGTATGTGGACGTATACATTGGAGGTCGCCAATGGACCTAGGTAAGGAAAACTTGGCTGTATATCCGACCTCCACTTTCCAAGTTCGCCTCATCATTCACCTCTTTGATAATTGGACTTTAATTCACCATTTTATGGTGTTTTTCTTTAATCTCTCGAGCAGCTGGCAGTCAAAGACACCACGTACGTTAAACAGTTTTTTATAATGCAGGAAAAAAAATTCATGTGTTTTCACACGATGAATTATTGAATTGAAATGAATTGAAGAAACATAAAAACTCTTTCTTATGAGTTGTGATAGTTCTGAAAAAATAATCGGTGCTTCAAAACAATACCTATAAAAAAGTTAAGATTATTGATCGATTAGTGGAGGTTGGATAACGCGAGTTGACCTTCAAGATAAAGACAAGGTGAAGACTGCGAACGGTAAACGAAGATCTAACCCGTTCTCTTGCAGAGTCCCTCCCCCTTTTGTACCACCCCATCCCCCCCCCCCCCGCGGTGTTCGTCGATCTTGTTGATGTTGTCCTTGCTTGTATAGCTTTCAAAGTTACTTTAACACTGTCTTGGCATTTCTTGATTTGCATATTGGTCGAAGCCAATGATGCTTTTGAATTAGGAGACTAGTCTTATTTGAAATTTCTGTAAGGGTTGATTCTTCAAGTCGTCGGTTGTCATGTTTATTTTATAATTGTCATGATTTTATATTAATGTTTCAAATTGCGTAATTTTTACATAAAGAATGGTACAACATACAACTAAAAATGAGTTCGTAATAATTTTCAATAATTCTTCTAAAAAGATTAAAAAAATTTAGTTTAAGAAATATATAAAACAAGTTAATAATTCAATAGATTTTTAAAAATTGCACTTGCCCCCTGCAGGGGCACAAACCCACAACAATAAGTGTTTTAGAAAAATTCCTGCATTCAAATAATCCAGTCCAATCACCATTCATTTGAAAAATTTTAAATAATAATTGATATAGAAATTGTCCCCTTTGCTGCTTCACTTTGCACCGTAGGCCCAAGACCCACCACCATAAGTGTTTCAGAAATAATCATGCAGTCAAATATTCCTGTTCAATCAGCATTCACTTGATGATTAATGTTTGATTTACGAGAAATAAATAGATAATTTAGACCAGCTAAATTAATATTTATATTTTCCTAATATCAGCATTACACCATTTCTGAATGGCATTTTCAACTAAGCATGAATAACATTAAGTCCTTGAAAATGTAGACAAAATTTAAAAAAAACACAGCTGTAACCTTTGCTCATTCAGATCAGAATTCAAATAACAGAGAAAAATGTGGAGGGAGGAGTTAGGACCTGTAGCAAACACATGGTGTTTTTTTAACTTTAGTCCCAAAATGCACATATTTAATATTAAAGCAGATAGCGCTCATTGAAAATAGCTTCACTTTATCAATTATTGTTTGCGAGCGCTGCGAGGAAAAAATAAAGAAAAAAAGAAACTAATAAAAAAGACGAGAGAGCACAAAGGAGGGAGAAAAGAGCAGACCATCAATTAGCAAAGACGTCAGTGATAGGTTTGTATGGATGGTAAGACAGTAAAGGCCTAGAGTATTTAAAGTGTTGGCCTAGAGATAAGACTAACTCTCTCCTCTTTTAGCAGGTTCACCGGCAATAGGTTAAGTATACAAGATGTGACTGGCGTAGTAATTAGTCTTTATTCTAAGATGTTCAATCTCATTTCCATTGCGGTTCGTTCAGATGATTTTTTAAGGACAGAAAAAAACAAGTCCCTAAACAAATAAGATATGTCTTGAATCAAAACTAAGAACTACACCGTCACAATTAAACACAGAGTAGACGATGAAGACCCTCCCTTTGATGTCTATGATGAGTGACTGGGGGCCGATGAGGTCAGCTGTTTGCAGCAAAGGTCAAATATAACAGGTGAAGTATCGGGGTAAGTGTGAAAGAAAAATAACCATTTCCTCCACAGCTTCTAACCTTTCCTCCACAGCTTCTAACCTTTCCTCCACAGTTTCTAACCTTTCCTCCACAGCTTCTAACCTTTCCTCCACAGCTTCTAACCATCTCTTCTTTGCAGCTTCTAACCATCTCTTTTTTACAGCTTTTAACCTTTCCTCCACAGCGTTTAACCTTTCTTCCACAGCGTTTAACCTGGCCTCCACAGGCTACAAATTTCTTTTGTTTTCCACAGACTGTAACCTGTTATTGCATTAAGTAGATGCTGTGGTAAAGCAATTGTGCACAGATGGCAGCTCTGGGACACCGTAGATGACATTGGTTTGGTAAAGTATTTGGGTTATCTCAAGTAATGTGTATGGTGAACCTGACTTTGGCTATTGATGTGCGCCCTCAATATTTTGACCTTTCTAGATATTTGTTCTTCCATAAAGTAGATCATGTTTTGTTCTTGAAGATGACTGAGCTAAGATGATGCTTATCAGTGGGGACTGGAGTCGTGCAGAAGATTTGGTAACGTATCGGGTTATATAAATTGCAAGAAAATGCATGAAACCACCAAACTGGAAAACAACTCAATCAAGAAATTTGGAGGATCAGGAACAAATCTAAACATCTGTTTATAGATCACTTTGGAAGGAAAAATGAAACATGCATTTAAAACAATCAGATTTTGAATCTCTCAAACAAATCTCAGAAGAAGTAAAAACAGCTATAACCACTCTAATTACTGGTATCATTTGAGATTCCACAACAGCAAGCCTGAACAACCAGCAAACCACCAAGGTTAAACAACCTAATCAAATAACTTACTTTAACATTGTATGTGTACAATTTGAAAAAATTGAAATCCCTCCTGAAAAAGAAAAAAAAAATCGGCTCTTGCAATTTATCAAAACATTATATAAATGATTAGAGACAAATGTTTCTGTGTCTCCTATATTTTCCCTCAGTTGGGCAGTCTCTTGTGGAGTGGTGACTACAACCGGACGTGTTTGGATGAGCATCGTTGGAGGGTACAGGGAGTGGTGACTACAACTGGACCTGTTTGGATGAGCATCGTTGGAGGGTACAGGGAGTGGTGACTACAACTGGACCTGTTTGGATGAGCATCGTTGGAGGGTACAGGGAGTGGTGACTACAACCGGACCTGTTTGGATGAGCATCGTTGGAGGGTACAGGGAGTGGTGACTACAACCGGACCTGTTTGGATGAGCAATGGTGGAGGATACAGGGTGGTGAACCGGACCTGTTTGGATGAGCATCGTTGGAAGATACAGGCACAAAGAGTCAACAACAGACCGCTTCGTAAAAACATTCTGAAACCTTTCTTTGAAGAAAAGGTTCCTATCCTACACATTTAGCAAATGAGTTAATGTTTCAGAACTAGCATAACAATGTGAAGAGTTCAAATCATCGATTTGAAAGAACAATCAATGTCCATCCATAATTTTGGAATAAACATACAATACAACCACCTGGTGGGAAAAAGATTGTTTAAACACAAAAAGAAAAAAGAAAACCTGGAATGATGTGTCTGTTGTGTGTGCATGTTCAATGGGTCAAAGAACTGATTGGAGCTAGAAGAGAATGTTCTAGCTCATAATAGAATTCAGATTTAACTACTCCTTGTAGAAGAGCTGATACTTGTATTAAAATAGTTTATTAAAATTTATCTTTGAAAATCTTTTATTTTCTACTGCAGATTGAGACGATGACCTTGGAGATGACATACACTCACCATCTGAAGAAGGTGCCACCATCGTCGGGATGCTGCGGCCAACAACGCTTTTTGGACTGTATGTCACCAACTGAAGAAGGACTGTGTCAGTCTAGCCACATGACTCTCCTGCAAGCTCAACTGTTGAAGTGAGGTAGGGACTGGGGAAGGACTGTGTCAAGTATAGCCACATGACTCTCAACTGCAAGTTCAACTGTTGAAGTGAGGTAGGGATTTTGATGCTTTGTAACAATTTTTGGACGGTGTGTCACCAGCTGGGGAAGGACTGTGTCAAGTCTAGCGTTGATTCTTTGAATCTCTCGAACAATCTCAGAAGTGGTAAAGAAAATTTTAACCAGTAACATACAGCAGAATTAGCACCTTTGAAGGGTTCAAATCATCGATTGGAAAGAATACTCAACAGCAATCATGAACAACCAGCCAACCACCTAAGTCAAACCACTTAAGAACCAGTTAACTTGCTCTAACAAAATTGTATGTGTACAATTCAAACAAACTGAAATCATCCCTGAACCAAAAGAAGTCGGCTCTTGCAGTTTATCACAAGGTTTATATAAATGCAAAGAGATAAGTTTGTCTTTGCCTACTCAATTTTCCCTCAGTTGGACAATCTCTTGTGGAGTGGTGACTACAGCAGGACCTGTTTGTATCAGCATCAGAGTCAACAACAGACCGCTTGGTTATAAGTTTGAATTCTTTTTTAAACCTTTCTAAGAAGAGAAGGTTCATCCAAAAAATTTGGCAAGAGTTTTATGCTTCAGAATTAGCACCTTATAGAAGGGTTCAAACCATCGGTTGATTTTTTTTAAATTTTTTTAGCACAAACGGAAAAACAAAACCTGGAAGGTTGTGTTCAATGCGTTTGAAGAACTGTTTGGAGCTGGAGGAGAATTTTCTCGCACACGAAAGCATTCAGAATTAACTGTTCCTTAGAAAAACTTGTATTAAAATAGTTTATCAAAATTGATTTTTAACAATTCGTTTATTTTCTACTGCAGATTGAGACTATGACCTTATCAATGACATACACTCACCATCGGAAGAGGGTGCCACCATCTGAAGAAGGACTGGTGTCAAGTCTAGTCAGATGACTCCCCGCTACAAGTTAAACTGTTGAAATGACGTCGGGATGTTGAGGGTAACCAATGCTTTTTGGAATCTGTACCACCAGTTAAAGAACTGTGTCAAATTTAGCCAGATGTCTCTCCGCCACAAGTTAAAACTGTTTAAGTGATGAAGTGGTGCTACATTTGTAACTAACGCTTTTTGGACTGTCACCAACTGAAGATAGACTGTGTCAAGTCTAGCCAGATGATTTCCCTAAATACCCTCAACTTGAACAAGCTAGCCAATGACGGCGCCCTACTGTATGAAGACACTCGAGGAGAGGACCATCTTAGGCCGTGTCTGAATTTGCGGCTTCGGCTATGGCTGTGGCTGTTACTATGGGCCTCATATTACGCTTTAACGCATGTAAACATGACGATCAAGCCGCGTCCGCAGCCACTAAATCAGAGATAGCCTTAGTTGTGTGTTTAACTTTATAGACTTTTCTTGAGAAATTATGGCAAGAAAATCTCAGGTTTAGTTTTTTTATTATTGAACAGACTTAAAATTATTTATTTGATGAAGGGAACCGGACAAAATCTCTTGACAAAATTATAATGTATTTTTTTAATTTTTTACAACTTAGTATTTTGAGGTAATAAATTTCATTTTGTAAAATTGAATCAATCGGAATTGTTGTAGGCCCTGCATTTACACTAGTGAAGCAAACTTTACACATTGCTTAAGTGACACTAATTGAGTGCAAAATAGACAACACGTATGTTTTAGCAAAATGCGCAAGCAGGTCTTTGTTGCAGTGCAAACACAAACCATGGCAACATATTCACAACACCACGGCTAAGCAAAGAGTGATGTAACAATACAAATCACTATGGTAGTACTGACAACTCATCTTAAGATGAATCTTTGTGTTTTGTGAAACCGAGCCCAGTATTTCTCACCCTAACACTAAACTAAATATTCATGCTTTAAAGGTATCGTACACGTTTGGTAATTACTCAAAATATATATTAGCATAAAAACTGACTTTGGTAACGAGCAACAGAGAGCTGTTGATAGTATAAAACATTGTAAGAAACGACTCCCTCTGAAGTAACGTAGTTTTTGAGAAAGAGGTAATTTCTCACTAAATTAATAAAAACTTCTTGCAAGAAGTTTTTATTCCTACATCTGAAAGCACACAAATTTGTACAACAAGGGTGTTTTTTCTTTCATCATTTTCTTGCAACTTCGATGACCAATTGAGCCCAAAATTTCACAGGCTTGTTATTTTATGCATATGTTGGGATACACCGAATGAGAACACTGGTCTTTGACAATTACCAAACGTGTACGATGCCTTTAACTTAACCCTGGCACTAAAACAATAATAATATCACTCACTATATTTCAGTATTAACGCCTCACCCTCAGCACCAGCCGCTATTTTATCCGCGCATTGAATAACATAGTAGATCGTCATTTAAAACATGCATTATGCCTATTAATTAGCGCTCAAAAACAACTTTAGTTATAGTAGATAATTATACAATATTGTGATTTTTGTAGTGTTTACTAATGGCAGTGTATACTTTTGGTAATTGTCAAAGACCAGTATCCTCACTTGGTGTATCCCAACATATGCATAAAATAACAAAATTGGTCATCGAAGCTGCAAGAAAATAATGAAAGAAAAAATACCCTGGTTGCATAGAATTTTGTGCTTTCAGATGCCCGAGAAAGGCTTCATGCCAATGCCTTTCGCAGATTCAAATTCTGGGTGAAAAATTTCCTCTTTCTCTAGAAACTACATTACTTCAAAGGGGGTCGTTTCTAACAATGTTTTATAAGCTCTCCAGTAATCTTTACCAAGTACGTTTTTGTGGTCATTTTAAAACATGTGGATTAATTACCAAAGTACACCCTGCCTTGCACTGTACACGTTTGGTAATTACTCAAAATATATATTAGCATAAAAACTGACTTGGTAACGAGCAACAGAGAGCGTTTGATAGTATAAAACATTGTGAGAAACGACTCCCTCTAAAGTAACGTAGTTTTTGAGAAAGAGGTAATTTCTCACTAAAATAATAAAAAACTTCTTGCAAGAAGCCTGAAAGCACACAAATTTGTACAACAAGGGTGTTTTTTCTTTCATCATTTTCTTGCCACTTCGATGACCAATTGAGCCCAAATTTTCACAGGCTTGTTATTTTATGCATATGTTGGGATACACCAAGTGAGAACACTGGTCTGTGACAATTACCAAACGTGTTCAGTGCCTTTAAATGTAGTTTATCTGAAGTATTGATACTGTAGCAAAGCCCAAGTAAGCATGATTTATTTATTTTAATCATTGCCGAATTTGTGTTGACTTGTTGTCTGACGTTTCCCTACCCTCGACTGTCATGAAAAGATTGTGCTGCACGCATGCAGTGCCTTGTATAATCTACACTGTAACAAGATGCTGTGATGGGTGTCATAATTCAGAATTCATTATAGCTCTCTGTACACCTGTTGTAAAATACATGTAGCAAGCGCTTTGAGATGACCACTGGTAAAGCACTGTGTCAAACAATTTGTAGTATTACTAGCGTAAATTATCTCTTGAAATACAGAATTGTCAAGTTTAATTGATCGTAAATACTTCATGGCAACATATGTTTATGTCAATAGTCAAAAGCAGTAAAAGAATAACAAATCTATATGTAAACCTAATTTTTAATTGTAATGAAAGTTTTTCTTTGCTATAGACTTGTAAAATATATTGTCACCATGTTGTCATGTTTCCTGGGTGCATTAGCATTCATTGATACTGTTTCTCATTTATATTAAAAGGTATATTAGACTATTTTGTCTTTAAAGGTATCGTACACGTTTGGTAATTGTCAAAGACCAGTGATCTCATTTGGTGTATCCCAACATATCCATGAAATAACAAACCTGTGAAAATTTGGGCTCAATTGGTCATCGAAGTTGCAAGAAAATGATGAGAGAAAAAACACCCTTGTTGTACAAATTTGTGTGCTTTCAGATAGGAATAAAAACTTCTTGCAAGAAGTTTTTATTATTTTAGTGAGAAATTACCTCTTTCTCAAAAACTACGTTACTTCAGAGGACAGAGGGAGTCGTTTCTCGCAATGTTTTATACTATCAACAGCTCTCCGTTGCTTGTTACCAAGTAAGTTTTTATGCTAATATATATTTTGAGTAATTACCAAACGTGTACGATGCCTTTAAGTCCTGGCATTGTCAGGCCGTGTTCGAATTGACGGCTTCGGCAGTGGCTACGGCCGGATTGATGAAAACGCCCAACTGAATCCTCAACTGTGTTGATCCAGCCAACGGCAGCCGTAGCCGAAGTCACTTTATTCGGACATGGCCAATCATTGATTTAATAGATAAAACAAGATGGCTGCTCCATTATGAATAAGGTCTACAGCAATGTCAGTGATTAATCTCAAACTTATAGAATTATGATAACAATAAAACGTGTGCTACTAGTTCAAATGTAAAACGCATGTAATAATTGTTAAAATGTAAAGGGAATATCTCTTTTCTGATTATGCTCTCAGCTCTATTACGGTCAGCACCCTCAGTGTTTGAAATAATTTTTACACAAAACGGGAATAAATTTATCCACATGATAAACGATGAATAGACTGCACTTGCTTCTGTGGACCACAGGTCGGTTCTGTACCTGCACAATGTGAAAGGACTAAACACATTCTTTCAATTAATAGTTTACGCAGGTATAGATCAATACAATCATGCACTTAATTATTTTTAATTTAAAGTTTAGCCTTCACTGGATCAATTTTCCCAATCTATGCGCATATTTAACCCCTGCTTGATTGTTTCACAAAATGGAATGACTTTTGTTTTTAATATACATTGTAAGGTTTACCAACAAATTGCAAAAGTTAACGTCGGGATATTCGGATCGAGACTGTGTCCATTCAAGTAGTTTTATGGTCAACTTCAGCATTGTTAACATGAATGCTATTTAAACTTGTTTATGGTGTGTTTGTTTATCATTTAATTGTAATTTTGATATTTTTACACTTCTGAATTTCTTCGTAATTAATATCGATCAAAATATTAATAGGCTTTAACCTCAAGGACTTGAAAAACTAACTACACTTCTGCCGTTGACGACGTGCTCCAAATGACAGTGCTTTGACGTCATAGTAGGATGTTGCTTTGTTATTTCAACAAAGCGGTCATACAAAACAGAGCTGCCACAAATGACGTTACATGAGTGGTGACGTTACGGGGCTTTTCGCAAATCTTTCTGAAAAGCTCCGGAGAATGGTATTTAAAGTCCACTGTCCGGTTTTAATTAAATAATCAGTACCCCGCCATTTTTAGTTTTTTTTAATCTAAAAAAATCAGCAATGGTAATTACCATCCGGGGTCTTTTTCACACACAAAAAATCCATCAATGACCAGCTCTCCCGGAATTCCCGTAGGAATTGCACAGCAGTTGCTTGACCTTGGTGTCAATAGCCACTACGGGTGAAATGAACCATATGGTTTCCAGATGGTTTTTTCTGTATACTTGTACAATGGCTGTAAGCAGTGACCTGGTTGTTTATTTGGATGAATTGAGTAGGGTCCGTATCTAATGGTTTGGGCCATTTGAAATTGATTGGGTTCTGCACAAAAATTAATTACACGCAAAATACAAACGGGTTAAAAGAATTGGGGGTTTTTTTCACAATTAAAATTTGTTTACTATCATATGAACTCATTTTTCTTATTGATTGAAAACAATTGAAATGAATTTCAGCAAAGATCACTTCAAGCTTCGTTCAAGCTTAAAAAAAACACGCACAATTTACTGCATGGAAACACAGTTTGATTGTAACAACCGAAACCAGCTGTTGCGTTTTGTTAGGTTTTCGGATAGAGTTTAATATGACTTCAGTTCAGAGGGAAATATTTCACAGAAAAAAAAAATTCTTCTATGAACTTCATAATCAGTAAGATTTCCCTTTCAGACTAAAAATAAACAATGATTTGTTTATCATTACCAATCCAGTATAATATAATACCTTCAAAAGCTCCTAATAAATGCGTATAATTATTATAATTCCAATTATTCGAGAGCCATGAGCGTCACTGGGTAGCATATTTAAAGGCATCGTACACGTTTGGTAATTGTCAAAGACCAGTGTGCTCACTTGGTGTATCCCAACATACGCATAAAATAACAAGCCTGTCAAAATTTGGGCTCTATTGGTCATCGAAGTTGCAAGAAAATGATGAAAGAAAAAACACCCTTGTTGTACAAATTTGTGTGCTTTCAGAGAGGAATAAAAACTTCTTGCAAGAAGTTTTTATTATTTTAGTGAGAAATTACCTCTTTCTCAAAAACTATGTTACTTTAGAGGGAGTCGTTTCACACAATGTTTTATACTATCAACAGCTCTCTGTTGCTCGTTACCAAGTCAGTCTTTATGCTAATATATATTTTGAGTAATTACCAAACGTGTACGATGCCTTTATGCGCTATATACAAGGACCGCTGTTAATAATGTTGTTTCAATCATACTCCTGAGTGCCATCAACCATCCTTGAGATTCTCCCGTTGATTGATCACTTACGTTACTCTGTTTGACAAAAACTGACGACAAGGTAGCCAGATGATTAAAGAGAAGCCGAGATCTGGCACCAAGGGTGTTTCGGCTTGGGAGTGTTAAAAGCATCTGTGAAAAAAATGAAACTATATACTTCTCTGGGATGGGCAAAGACTTCATGGAACACAGTTTGCGCAGTGTTAAGTTTGGTAATGGAGTGTTGAAAATATATGTATGCTTTGATAATTTTAAACACTAGGTGGCAGCAAACATTCCTATGACCTTTTTCGAAACCACGATTTTGGATAAGGCTCCGGCTTGGACTCCGGCTTGGGCTCTGTTCGCCGGTTTGAAGCCCCGTAATGAAAGCACATGCGTTTTCCAAAAGACTGACGGAGCCTGAGCCAAAACCAAAGCCCATGCCGTGGTTTCGAAAAGGGCCTTTGTTCCTTTAATTTTAAGCATGCGTTACACATTTGGGTTTGTTGATTTGCCATAATAAGCTAGCTAGCTATTCGCTGGCACCTACCCGAATCCAGCCGCGGTGCTTTTCCCGACTGTGTGCTCATCGTGCTCAGCAAACAGCCGCAGGTACAGCCCGAGACGGACTTCCGGTGTTTACGGACACTTAAGGGACGCTACGCTTTATTGGCGGGATCGTTGAAAGTATTACAAACAAACCCCGTGGTCCGTGAATCAGCGAGTGAAGTTATTAGTTGTGCACTCCCCCGCCTTTCCACCTGCATTTGATCAACATGTTATTTATATTTTTTAGGGAGTGCGATATTTTCATCATAGCGTTTCCAATTCTGTCTTGGTTTGAAAATTCTTCCACTTCAAAAAGTGTTTGCTTTCGATCTGGCCTACTTCTACCTAGCGGAGAGTTTAAAAAAAATAGATTTGACCGATCAGCTTCAGGGTATAGTTATGCAGAACATTCGAACTGGTTGAAGTTATACGCAAAGTAACCGCTGGGAATGTGATTTCATTAATACGTGGTTGGAGATGGAACTTGTCACTTGGTAATTAATTAAAGTAACGTGTCACTGCCTTGACGAGGTCGCAGCGAAACAGGTTGACATTCCTAAAAAGCACCGAGGTTAAAACAAATCTGAAAAGGGATGACAAAAAGAAGAATGGCAAACGTATGTAAAACCTGAATGACACGTGCTATAACAATTGTAGAATTGTAACTTTCTTAAATAAAGAATGACCATCTTATAGGCCTACCTGTTGTCCCATATCTTGATACTAGTGAGTGAGAAAAACTGCGACAGTTCTGTACTTTACAGTGCAAGACAGTGGCATTTCTGTGCTTTATTTTGATTCACATGAAGTGGGTAAAACTAATTATTTATTTATTTTAATTTGAAATCTTTAGACATATACACAATGATTACAAGTTGGACAGGGGCTGTCAAGGTTATACAAAAGTATAAAAACTGTCATCTTAAGATGTGTACAACCAGACCCCTGCCAACGATAAAATATAATTATATAATTATAAAAGGGAGATTGCACTCAAACGCAATTAAAATCACTATTAAAAACACTATGGCAGTGTTGTACTTTATTTTGATTAACACGGAGTGGGCAAAACTATGACAGTTCTTTACTTTATTTTGATTAACACGGAGTGGGCAAAACTATTGCAGCTTTATCGTAATTCAAACAGAGTAAACGCCAGCAGCAGCAGATGTGCAAATTTTTACGAAGGCGTTACATTTTCTTGTTTTCGGGATAATAATGAATTAAAACAAGCAGCGGCAGTTACCAATATATTAAAACAAAATGTATGTAAACACTGATTGTCTTACCTATGGATTATATAGCGAATATGTTATTTCCAAAATGTTTTAATCGATTGGTGAAAATGTAGGTCTTTGGTTATTAGACTCAGAGACAGGCCGCTCTTAAAAGATGTCTTCATCGTGCTTGTTTCTTGATGACATGCTAACAACCAGTGACGTACGCTTTACAGGCAATGTGTTTTGATGGCTGCAAACTCTTTTTCTTTTAATCTGAAGGTGCCGATCGGCTTAAAGATGACATCACACGGAAACATGAGGCAGTCGATAATTCACTGGAGAGAGCTCCTTGAAGGCAACAAAGCGGAAACGGCACCACAAAAGCGTCAATAATACTGTGTTTACACGCAGACAGCATTAAATGGTTGGAATAAGTGATCATGATTGGCTTCAATTAGGTCTATACTACAAAGTGGCGCTAAGCATTCATTGTAAATAATGAAAAAGCTTTCACATGTGATTAGACCAAGCCCGACGTTTTGAATAAACAACCAACTGGAAACATTAATAAAAGGAACGATACATAATCCTCCAATTCTTAAAATGTGTCATCATTAGGTTCACTGCACGTTGTTTAAAGGCACTGAACACGTTTGGTAATTGTCAAAGACCAATATTCTCACTTGGTGTATCCCAACATATGCATAAAATAACAAGCCTGTGAAAATTTGGGCTCAATTGGTCATCGAAGTTGCAAGAAAGTGATGAAAGAAAAAACACCCTTGTTGTACAAATTTGTGTGCTTTCAGATAGCAGTAAAAGTGACTGTAACCGCCCTATCGTGCGATCGTTCGCCGACGACCTCTACACGCCAGTCGATGCCTAGAAATCGCACACGACGCCCGTCCTCCACTTTAATTGTGACTTAGGTATTACTTCCAGGCGTTTACATTTTTATTAACAAGACAAAGAACTCAAATTTATTTTTTTCTCATAAAGGAGTACATTTATTTTTTATAACGAAAGTATCAGAATAAATTCCGGCCTTCCAGATATATTTTGAGGTTTTTTCTGCTCCGGATTTTATACAGTGGTTTTATAAAATATATTATTAGAAATTCTTTACGTGAAATTTGATGCTAAGTTTTTACAAGCATTTGCCGGGAAGCCCATCTAGTGATGCACATTCTGTAATACCTCCGGTATTAGTCAGCCTCCGCTCGTCCCCGCCTCTGATGAGCATGATGGAGTGGAGATAGCGTTCAAACTCTGCCTTAGCATTATCACTAATATTAATTGACAGGTGGACCTCTCCCAAAGGGTTCGACGACGGGGGCCTTTATGAAGGATTTCAGGTTTAATATCCGTTCTAGGTGTCTATGTCAGAGTAAGCAACGAGTTTGTCTTCAGATAAAACACTTCTCTACTCTGCTTGTATGTCGCCGGCAAAATGCTTCATTATTAGACCACATAACAAAAATGTTGATCGTCCTTTTTTTGGTAGGAAGTGGGATGGGAGAGCAGGGTGTTTTCTTTTTGGACATGGCAAAATATGAAATAAAAAATAAGGAATCATCAACATCACTATAAAACAAAGGGTTTGTGTGATTTTTATGTTTTTAATTGTTTTGTTGAACCCATTTAACTCCTAGATGACATTTTCTGAAAACATTTTCAAAAAAACTAAAACGCAGTGTAGCCTAATAATATTTGAAGAATTGTTTTGGTTTTCAACATAAATAAATAACCTTTCTTCAAACATCTATTTTCAACCTATGGATTTTGAAAAAAACATCAGCAGACAAATCTGGGAGCAAAATTTGACTGAAAAGATCATTGAAAAGACCGTTTTTAATGATTAAAAAAAAAGGGCCGGGGGTATCGTGGGGTCGAGCGGGGACGATAAACAATTTTGTTTTGTTATGTGGCCTTATATTGCATGGCCCCTGAGACTAAATTCTCACCGCAGCAAAAACAAATAATGACAGCTACACATGAAAAGTACCCTGGTCACAATTTTATTTTATTTTAAATTATGCTCAAAAAATAGACAAGGTTAAATCATGGCGTGTCGTGGCCGAGCGGTCCAGTTCACCGGACCCAAGCTTTGGTGTTGTCAGCTGCAAAGTGTGGGTTCGAATCAGTGGCGTTAGTAAGGGGGCATGGGGGCACGTGCCCCCCCCCCTCTTGATGTCCGTGCCCCCCCCCCCGTTCCCTCACCCACCCCCACCCCACACCCACCATTTGAAATCTGGACTTTTGACTGTTTTTTCCATTTACACGCAGACGATGTATTTGTTTTTACACTAACGCCAGATTAGCTTACAAAAAATAATACATTACATTTAAAAGGCGCTGAAAGGTGTTTAAAAAAACCAAAACGGACACTTGGCCAGAAGTGCCCCCTAGAGAACAAATGGTGCAACCCCCCCCCCTGTGCCCCCTAAAACTGTACCCTATAGTTACGGCGCTGGTTTGAACCAGGGCATGACACTTGTGCCCTTGAGCAAGGCACTTAACCACAATTGCTTCGTAAAAAGTTGGGAAGATATTGCATTCTGCTCTATTAGCGAGGCTCCTAGTGGATGATACCCATGCCTACATCCTTACGGACTGTAAAGGGGGTAAACCCTGTTTCAGCACCAGGAGTATGTGGCAACGTGCCCCTGGTGACAGTTGATTTGGTTCGACAGCCCAAATCAGTTAAGTGTAACCCTCACCTTGAAGTGGTCGTCCGGCCTTGTGATGTTAGGCGATCTTTCATAAAAATAAAAATAAATCCTACACGTAGTCCACTTGTTGATCGTATATCAAAACATTTCTGTTCAACATTTCTATACAAGGGTGTTGGTACACACTTGAATGTGTAATGCGGTGTCAGTGTCTTCTGGTCAGCTGATGTAAATTTTTGGATTCTGAACTGTTTAAAGGTCTTAATAACATAAAGCATGGGTGGAAATTGAAACAGTGAAATGTCGAAATTAACCAATTATTTAGTTGGTGTGGTTTTTTTTTTTTTTTTTTTTTTGGTTTTTTTTTAAACATGTTTTCTGTGCTGTATATATTAAAAGCAAATAAATCATTACTTTTTTAAGCCACATAATTCAGAGTAGACACATTGAATTTGTTTACAGATTAATACATTTACCTTTAAATTTTAGTATATTATAGTATAATTTGTTTTATTTTCACATAGCCTACATATATATATAATATATATAAACACATAAACAGTGAAATGCACTTTGGTTTTGCGTCTGTAAAAAAACATTGAAATACACATTAAAACATAGTTTTAAAAAAGTTAATTTGGGGTGAAAAAAAAATGACAATAACGGGATTTAAACCTGCGACCTCCGGATCAGCACTCTACTAACTTGTAAGCTATCTAGCCCTAATGTTGGCGGTCTCCCTGTTTTTGTCGATATCTTTGTTCGGGCGTCAGTCGGAAGCCATTTGACCTGTAACTGTTTACTGAACAACCAGGGAAGTGACAGTCAGGGATTTTGTTCGTCTCTTGTCTCGCAGTAATTTGACTTTTGACTTAATTAGATTTAATCAATAGTAATTCAGCTTGAAGCTCAATCCTGTCTTTGTTATGCAAAACTCCCGTATTTGCATTCGCTAATGGCCCAATAAGGCTTAGCAAATATTGTTTTATAACGTAAGCACATAGAGAAGACTGACTTTATATTCCCCGGGTCTACTTTTTCCAATTAAACTTACTGGTCATAAATTTAACACCAACATCAAATTATCCAACAATACTTAGTGAATGAATCTAGACTGTATGTACAAAATCTGTGACAAAACACGTATGCCTACAGGTGATTTTTAAAAAAAAAAAATTTTCTTAAAAACGTTATCACCTTCTTTGGTTAACGTTCCCCAGGTTAACCATTAAGGCCATGTCACGCGAGACAATTTACAGGCAACCAGTTCCAGGCAATCTTCAATAAGAAAATTCATTTACATTTCAGTTGTTCTCATTATTTTCCTTGGGAATAGTGAGTTGGGGCTAAACATTCTCTTTTCTTCTGCCGACGTGTTCCTTGAGCTTACAGTGCAGTGTTGGTTGCCTCCAAGTTGCCTGGGGAAAAATTGCCCTGTGCGACAAGGCCTTTTAGGTGTCTTTTTGATTACTTTCCTTTTCAAAATAGCCACCTTGCCCATCACAAAAACAAACAACAATCATAAAAAGGATCGACCCTGAATCTTTGTTTTGTGGAACTAGACTCAACTTAAAGGGACACGTTGCCTTGGATCGGACGAGTTGGTCTAAAAAAGCGTTTGTAACCGTTTGTTGTAAAATGCATAATATGGCTAGAAAGATGTTTTAAAAGTAGAATACAATGATCCACACAAATATGCCTCGAAATTGCGTGGTTTTCCTTTTACTTTGCGAACTAACAAGGTCGGCCATTTTGTGGAGTCAAAAAGTTGACTCCACATAATGGCCGACCGTGTTTGTTCACGATGTAAAAGGAAAACCACGCAATTTCGAGACATTTTTGTGTGGATCATTGTATTCTACTTTTAAAACATCTTTCTGACCATATGCATTTTATAACAAACGGTTACAAATGCTTTTTACAGACCAACTCGCCCGATCCAAGGCAACGTGACCCTTTAAGGTCCGGCAAACCCAGACTACCCAACAACATGATCCAGGCTTCAGTCAATCTGACCCAGAAAGCAGTCTGATTGCTTGATGATTTATTAACCTGGGTTAATTCTGTACAAAGAGATTTAAGACTCAAGCTGTATCAATGAATGATACCTACTAATTCTCCACAACAGGTGTGGTTTAGAAGTCCAGCTTACCCTCTAGAGGGATTCTTCACCAGAGACAGAACTATCTTTTTTGAGTTTCTAGGATTGTTTATTATTATGTATTGTTTATGTTATTTTTACTGTTTTAATTATACGTTGGTCTAAAGAGACTAAGTTGGAGTTTATTAAGACTACGTGTTTTCTCCATGTTTCGATTGGTATCGATTATGTATAAATTAGTTTTGTTTATAAATACATTTTATTTGGCGATTAATTATTATAAGACACTCTGCGGTTTGACCTATTATGGGTTTTCGAGGTTAATTTCAGCAACAAATTAATTCTATTTCGTTAAAAGACATTCATATTCATGCATCTTTCCCCAATTCGCTACTATTGCGTTCATTTTTTTTTTATCGAGCACACATAACTTCGTTCTTCTCGTTCAAGTTTTGTTCAGTCATTCCATTTCATTTGTAGGTGTTCAAGACTACATGATCACCATTCTTCAGTTGATCTTTTTACAGTTGATCAGACTAAATCGTTGACCAGCCTCTCGCTGTTGACTATTGTGAAATTGAATGATCTTTTTTTTTTACTATAGTGAATGCTAAACTGTTGAAATTGAATTACTCCTTTTCACTGTTCGAAAATGATTAAACAGGGTGTTACATTGAAATTTTGTTCAATGATTGGCCGGGAAAACAAGCCTCTGGCATGAATTTTGAAGAAAAACAAGTCAGCGCCACAGTTTAAACCATCTTTAGACCTACAGTTTATTTATTTTTTATTTTTCTTCCTCCTTCAAATTAGCAGCCTCCGCACTATTTGTCCTACGAAAATGCGTTAAGAAAAGGCACAGCAATGATAGGATAATGTTTTTAAATATTATGAAAAAAGTAGAATCACTTAATTTAAATTTATTAATCACTAATGCCAGAATCTAAATAGATTTCAAAAGATTAGTGAGATTTACTTCATTAGTTTAAAGACGACATTCAAGATTTTGTTTATTTCTTTCAAAACCAGAAATGTAAGGAAAGGTCTCTTTCCTTACTTTATGATAACAACCACTCGTAATCGATTTTTGTTTTATTTGATGGTGCTCTCCACCAATTCATCCACCGCTGTCTGGAAAAAAGACTAATCCTTCCGAAAACGGAATTTCCGAGTCAACGTAACGATGAGGAAGTCTATCCACTCTATTACTGTAAGGATGCTCATTCCACACAGCAGTCCCATGTAGCCTCCAACATCACCTGTAAATAAATGTCAGAAAACCAGTTAAGACAAGGGTATTGCCTTCGGATTGGAAGCTTTGGGCTATAAAAAGCGTTTGTTTTGAAAATAAGTATGGTTGGAAAGACATTTTAAAAGTAGAATATAATGATTCTCAAAAATATCCCTTGAAATTGTGTGTTTTTGTGTGTAATTTCATGACAAAACACGATCCGCTTTTTTATTTAACCATTTTTTTTTTACTCCACAAAATGACGGACCGTATAGGCCTATATTGCGCTAGTTGTATTTCAAGAGTCGGGTTTATGTTTTATTAACTACTCACTAATTACAACAAAATATAGATGTTATTTTGAGAACAACTCTTTAAAGGATAAGTAGTAATTCCAATCAGCAACATTTTGAGAGATTTGAGGGCAATGTGCCCTTTTAAAGGCATCGCACACGTTTGGTAATTACTCAAAATATATATTAGAATAAAAACTGACTTGGTAACAGAGAGCTGTTGATAGTATAAAACATTGTGAGAAACGACTTCCTCTGAAGTAACGTAGTTTTTGAGAAAGAGTTAATTTCTCACTAAAATAATAAAAACTTCTTGCAAGAAGTTTTTATTCCTAACTAAGAGCACACAAATTTGTACAACAAGGATGTATTTTCTTTCATCATTTTTGTGCAACTTCGATGGCCAATTGAGCCCAAATTTTCACAGGCTTGTTATTTTATGCATATGTTGGGATACACCAAGTGAGAACACTGGTGTTTGACAATTACCAAACGTGTCCGATGCCTTTAAGACACTAAACAAAAAATTTCAATTGAATTGTACAATTGTCAATTGTCACCAACATGTTCCTTCGTTCAAGAGGAAGCTAAGACATGGGTTCAATTTTGACGTGATGTCAAAATTATTGATACATTATTTATCAAGAAGAAACAACAACAAACAATTTACCACGTGAAACACGTGACCCCACACTCTGGAGAAACATTCATCATACATGAGTCAAATGGAAATAAATTGTTTCAAAAGATGTTAATTACGGCTTTGCAACAACCAATGCTTGCATTTTTATCCCCGCAACCGGCAGTTTTTGCAGAGCAAATGCCGACTTTTGCAAGCAGTTTCGTTTGCTCTTTTCGAAACCATGGCTTTTTGGCTCGGGCTCCGGCTTAGGCTCTGTCAGCTATTTTAAAAACATGCGCTTTTTGTACGGGGTTTCAAACAATCGGACGAAGCCTAACTCAGAGCCCAAGTTGAAGCCGTAATTTCGAAAAGGCCCTTAATGTTGTAGCTGCCACTTTCTCCATTACGTGACCACACGGTATGCTGATTTTTTTTAAAGATCCTTCACAATTAAAGATTTTGAAGGAAAGAACTGCAATCAAAACACAATTTTCCTGAATTGATAGCATATTATTTGTTTGATAATCTGATGAATGAAATTACCGATACAGGTTTTTGCTGATTTCTCAACAATTATACACTTTATTCAGCTGAAACCAATGTACTGATCAGCTCTATCAATTGAGTTTATAGCCCTTTTGTTGGCGGCAGTTGGTTGAGTGCCGGCACGTTAATCAGAGGTCGCGGATTCAAGTCCTGCTCTAGTAAATTTGTCTGTGTTCGACTCAAAATTACTTTAGAATGTTACCCAAACATTTTCCTCTAGTGGTTTAATAAATGATAAATAATAAATACATAACGTGTTGAGTTACAAGGGGGAAAATGATAATGCAAACAAAAACAAACAATTAAAACGCTATCAGTAGGAAATTAGCATTATAAGCAAGTGTTTTTCTCAAGAATAAATGTGCACTTACTCTGCAATGATGACGAGCTGTAAGCTTCCGTCTGTTCAATCTGCATATACATCAACTCCTCGAAGAAGATGTAGACATCCAAGTAGTTCTTCCTGTCAACGAAACAGTAGATAATATGGCGTCACCGTTTTTACGAAGAGGCACTTCTTCAAAAAATCATGACTTTGGGCAAATCGGTGTGTTTACACATTTTGGATGTTATCATTGACATAAACAATTTCCCCAAGTTTCAAGTGATAAAACGTTATAGTTCCATAGTTACACTAATAAGCATAAAGCATAAAATAATTATGTACAGTCCTGCGTTTTCACGAACAGCCACATTTTTTACCATATTTTACATTGAAGTAAATAGCGCTTGCATGGTGCAAAAGACGAATATACTCTGCGTTTTGAGTTTCCATTATTATGGACTCTTTGTATGACCTAGAAAGTTAGTTTTCATGAACAGTCACTTTCGTTTACGCATTGGTTTGTACACGACGCGCTGAACACAGACCTTCATTCGCGCAATATTTCACGAAGAGACACCAACTTGTGTTGAACAGTTACTGAATTACTCATTAATTAAACTTACTATGATTACAATAACAACATATTCGCATGATTTAAGATCTCCAAATTCATGCTTGGTAAAATGTCAAAGTTTAAATGACAAACAGAGTCCGAAACAATGATTCTAAAAATAGTTGAACTTCAAACACGGTAGCTCCTTAGAGATACCCCCTTCTTGGGTTTATTTCTTAGTTTATTAATAATAATGATAATAATACTGGGCTCTTATATAGCGCTTTATCACACCCCTAGGGGCGTATCAAGGCGATCAGTATTTTTTCCTGCAAGGTATGCGGAGCTACGTTGAAGTATGAGACCTATTCCTTTATAGCACTATGTAATGGTTTACAATGTGCTGTGGTGCAATATATGCTGCCGATCAAACCAGGAACACCGGGGCGAACCCCTTCTCTTTATGATAAGTGCACTGGGTTCTTTTGCATTACACAACACACAGGACCTACGGCTTAACGTCCCATATGAAGGACAAAGCAATAATGGTTAAGTGTCTTGCTTAAGGTAAGGACACAAGTGTCACGACTGGGACTCGAACCCACACTCTGCTGATCAGAAACACCAGAGCTTGAGTCCGGTGTTCTTATCCGCTCGGCCACGACACGCTAGTTTAAAATCCCCGAATCAGGGGAGATCCTGACATTTGTTCGTGCACTTTAAAAACTTCCGAGTCCCGTTGGGCCTGACCCATTTGTGGGTCAGTACGACCCGGAATCTGTCTCAAAATTATACAGAGATTGATCAAACTGACCCAGAATCCGAGTAAAAATTCAAGTATTTTTTAACCACTTTCCGGGTCAGCCTGTGACCCAGAAAATGGTCAGCCACACTGGGACCCGGAATCCGGGTCAATTCTGACCCGAGTTTTTTAGAGTTTGATGAGCAATAGAAAAGTACACTCAGAGAGTGGGAGAAACATTTACAGTGTAGACATTTAACTTCAGGTCAATATGTGGTGGATAATGACTGCATTGTGCGTCAACCTACTGCTTTGGAAACTTAAGCCCTTGTCACACGGGGCAATTTTCTGGCAACCAGGTTGCTAGCAATATTTATTGCCCCAAGATTGCCAGAAAATTGCCCCGTGTGACATGGGCTTAAGACCTATCCGAATGGCGGCTACACGGCTACGACTGTTGCTCGAGATGTTTGCCGAGGACGTCCTCAATGTACGAGGCAATCCAGCCATAGCCATAGCTGTAGCCGCCAATTCGGACGCGGCTCTTTATTGCTCATCTTTTTCTTCTACTAATAATATACAAATATTGACTGCTTCGAGTGCTATGGTTAAAACTATACGACTCCCGAGGTGATCCCCGGAGCGTTCTATTTTCCCGAGGCGCAGCCGAGGGAAAATGGAACGGTCCGGGGATCACCGAGGGAGTCGGAGTTTTAACCATAGCACGAGTAAAAGCAGTCAATATTTGTTTTATAACACCCCAACAGACTATTTATCATCCTCGTACACGTAACGTTCGTACGCGCATTTTAGATACACAGATGCACCACTGATTGGGTTCGAGGTGGATAAAAAAGACGTCTGGGTAACGCGCGCGCCATGTAATAGTCTTTTGACTATTGCATGGCAAACGACTATCACACGGCCACCGGGTTTCTAGTAAAACTAAGACATATCATGTGACGCGCTCTAAACCAATGAAAAGGCAGAATTTTTGTAAGGGTTGTTATAATAATTTTAATTTTTTTTTCACTTAAAGGGGAAGGATGTCATTGATCTTGGGTTCGAATCACACCCGAGTAATATAGACCCATTGCATATGACGTCACACTCTCAAAAAGGAGGCAGATCATTGGACGATAGCTATTATATGTGCGTAAAAACGTGCGCGTGACCTCAGCGTATCTGTAGCGTTTCGCGTTATGCAAGGGGATCTATTGATTTCTATAGACCCAGAACGCGCCTCCGAACAATGCGCGTCATTTTGGGTGTCAAAACTCTCTTTTGTGCATGTTTGTATACGTTTTTGACACCCAAAATGACACCCAGGATAGGCGCATGTGAGTACGCTGCGCGTTGTGCAATAGGTCTATACCCGGGAAAGTACTGAGTATACGGTACTTTAAACACATCGGTATTTGGGTAAAACCAAATAATATTCTTTATCCCCGATGCAAATTTAAGAGCCATTAATTGTTGCTGCTGCTGCTGCTGCTGCTGTTGCTGCTGCTGCTGCTGCTGCTGCTGCTGCTGCTGCTGCTGTTGTTGTTGTTGTTGTTGTTGTTGTTGTTGTTGTTGTTGATGTTTTGTTTTTTGTTTTTTTCACCTGATGTAGGATTCAGATACGTTTTCTCTTGCTGAGTGAAAAGCAGTAATATGATCCGCCGGCCAGTATCCCATTGAGATACGATTCTCGTACGTTATAAACTCGCATGATTCAGGACAATCACACAATACGTCAGAATCATGGAACTCTTCTGTGAACAAGAAAAGCAACATTGAAAACAGAGATTTTATTGTTTCAAATGTTACAGATTTATATAAAAAAAAGACAGTTAGAAGGTAATGAATATAAAGGACATGGCTTGACATAGTGCCTACTCGCACTACACTCTAGAAATACTTCCGGATCAGAATTGACCCGGATCGGGGTCCCGTGTGGCCTGACTCGTTCCTGGGTCAGTACGACTAGGCCATTATGACGCAGAATCCGGGTTAATATATATTTGTTTAACCATGTTTGGGGTCAGCAGCCTGACCCGGAAATAGGTCAGAGTCCTGGGAACCGAAACCGGGTCAATTCTGATCTGAGAGTGTTGAGAGTGTAAATGAAGATTTAATCCGGGCTTGACTTGAGAGAGTTGGTTACTCTTTGGTCAGGATTAGTTCTTCTTACCTTCTTTTGGGTAGACACATTTAAGCTGTTTCTCTGGATCACAGATTGGATCTTGACCTACGTTAAAGCAGAAAACTAGCATATGTTAAAAAAATATATATATCGAAAATAAACCTTACAATATCGCTTTTAAGGAATGAAAAGCCAGAAAATAATGATAAGGGTTTTTTTATAAATTGGAAATATATACACAATTTATCACAGTAAGGTTAACATATTTCATTAAATATAATTGAAGCTTGTTGTTGGTATTGAAGTTAGGAGAAAAAATACGCGTACAGTATATAAGGTGAGTGAAGTTCAGATATAAGTGAAATAACAATAATTCAAAGTATTTACCTGTTAATTGTCAAGATATGTGTTTATTTATATGTTTATGTTTACCTGGCCATCTCCAGTCACGGCAACCGCATTCCTCCACAATATATTTGACCTTGCACTTGAATCGACACGTCGGCACTGTGTAGTTGTATAATGAATTGGTCGTTTTGGAATTTTCGGTGCAATTGGATTTGAATGGCTTTTTGAGAGTTTTGATCTATGGAATAAATTTGAAAATTTCATTGACGTTATTCATCATCTGGGTCTCTATACGTTTGGTAATGACTCTGAAAATTAATGGCAATACAAACTTACTTGGTAAGAAGTATAGAAGCTTTGGATAGTATAATGCATTCTGAGAAACTTTTCTCTTCAAAGTACTGCGGTTATGAAAAAATATATCACTTTTTATCCCCACAAATTTAAATCTGAGAAGCGTTTATGACAGTTAACGTTTCTCAGATTGTGTATTCAAATTGAAGATTATTCTTCCTGCGTGGACATAACCGCTCTAGGTTTTCGGCAATATCTCAAATACCAACGTTTGAAATGAAATTTTCACTGGTAGTTTGGTATATATCTAACACTAAATTGGATTGAATAAACAGTGAGTTCCCATTACCAAACGTATACAATCCCTTCATTTAAAAGGAAATTTTTGAAAACAACACTTTAAACTTTCGTATGACATTGTACTGTACCTGAAATCTAAATGAAGCCAAAATTTTAACGTAGCCAAATGCTGTACCTTAATGTAGTCCAAACCTCAAGGTACCCCCAATCATGTGCCTATTTTTGTAATCCGACTGTTTTACCTAAATGTAGCCTGAACCTAAACGTAGCCCGGGCTACATTTAGACTCAGTGTTGAGACTACATTAAATTTTAGGTCAGAAGTATTTTTTGGTACAGCGTCGAGGCTACCTTTAGGCCACATTTATGTCTTAGGCCACAGGTGCCGCACATCCGTCTTAACAAATTTTCCACTATTAATGGCAAACAAAAATACAGTGTATTCGAATTGGAATCAATTAAAATGGACAATTAACGTACATTGTTCTGTCTAACAGTCACTGATGACTCGAATCCAGGAGACAGAGAGAATCCCAATTCCTTTACAAGCGGCAACACACCTGGCGGATGCAACAAAACCTATAAGATAATTTTGAATAAAGATCAAGTGCACTGGTAAATGTTGCGAACTAGTGTTAAAATCTTCTTTGAATCAAGACAGAGCACAGCACCTGCCATGTTGCCCATAAGCGTCTGCATGTGCCATCTCGACTGAATTTGTATTATCCCAGGTTCCAAGTTCCTGTAGGAAATGTTTTGGCCGGAAGGATTCAAAATAGCAGAATTTGATGAGAATGTTGGCAACATTTGGACCTACCCTGAATCCAGCCGCGGTGCTTTCCCCGAAGGTGTATTCGTCGTGTTCAGCGTAGAGCCGCATGTACAGACCGTCTCGACTTCCAGCGTTACGGACAATTAAGGGAGGCTCAGCTTTGTTGGCGGGCTCGTTGAATGTAAAACATATCCCATGGTCCGTGAATCGGCGAGTGAAGTTATTGGCTGTGCAAGTATGAGATGATTTCCATTTGCACTCAATTAGCATGTCTTCCAGGGAGTGGGTTATCGAAGCAAAATAATTTTCAACTTGAACGGGGTCTTCGAAAATGGGCGAATATTCCGACACTGCTCCGAAATCGATGGAAGTAACGTTTTGCTCAGCAGGTCCATACATCATATTTAACAAATCCAACTCTGTTTGATTTAGAAAGGCTTTCTTGAACATGTTGAAGTTGCACAGAGTAACCGCTGGAAAGGTCATACTTCTCACATAGTTGATAGAAATGGTGCTTGTCATTGGGTAGGTGTAGTAGTGAAGGCTGAGATAAACACACTTAGATATAAGGATTCCAGTCACAGTAAGCACAACCAAAGACCATACCAACCTAAACAAAGAGAATCGAAAAAGAGAAAATCAACGGAATTACAAACACAGCTATGAATAATTACATTGTTTGGGTGAGGAATGGACTGTCAGACAACTCGTCTGTTGGCCGACTATTGAGACGGTTCAACCTTTGAGACAGGTCGTCCCTTAAGCCATGTCATGCCATCAGCCAGGTCGTCATTAGAGCCAGGTTGTGCTGAGATCAGAAGAAGACAGTCTTATCAGTTAGTACTGTTACTATTTTTGTTCAAGTAGTGTAAGCAGTCTCCGAAACAACAGTTTAAAAACTTCAGCTGCGATTTTCTCCAAACACAAAGTTTGGGCTATGGTGCACCATACCTCAGCTCGTGGCACGACTGACATATTGTTTATTAGGACAAAGGTGGAAACAAAGCTATGGTGCAGGCTGAGGAAAACATAGATCCTACACATAAAAACGAAATAAACACAATCTTTCTCGTTAACAAACAAGTAAAGTAAGAAAAGAAAATAAGCAGACACTATAAATGTTCAGCATACCGAAAAGGTGCTCTGCAAAACGATCACTTCTCTTTTATTTTTAAAACAATATTTCACACACCCTTGTGTTTTTCTGTTGAATGAAACTATATTACTTTCGTGTTGAATGTAAATACTTAAAAGCATGTTAGAAATGCGTTAACAAAATGCCGGTATACATGAAGGCGCATTACTTCATGTGCCCTTGGATTACAGGAAAGTCATTAAAAGCAACTGGTGTGCCATCCCATTAGTTAAATTCAATTAATTACGGCTACATGTTGTGCAAACACGTTTCCATGGGCAGGGCTACTTATGTAAACTTCCGTAAATTATTTCGATGTCACGCAATGGAGGTTTGTTAATGTGGATTAAAGGTATGATGCACACTTTAAAAACTCCCCGGTTAAAACTGTTCCGGATTCCGGGTCCATTCCGGGTCCGGGACCTGACCCATTTATGGGTCAATATGACCCAGAACATGTACAGTGTCAAAAGGATCCGAAACTCTGTCAAACTGACGCAGAGTCCGAGTCAAAATCCTTTTTTTCCTACCGGTTTCCGGGATCTGCTTGACCAGAAATGGGTCAGGCCCCTGGGACCCGGAATCCGGGTCAATTTTGACCCGGGAATTTTAAGAGTGCAGTTATGTTTCTGTTGCAAAGCAACATAATCACCACCAAATTAAACACTGAAACTGTTTTTAATACCGGGTGTTTGCCTTGCCAAGCAAAATTTATGTATAGAGTTTAGGTGAATATCAATACAATTGATTATTTTTAACATGAAAGTTTATAAATTTATAAACTAGAGTCAGGAAGACTAAACATAAATAGCACCTTCTGTTGAAGTGACGTTGCCCGTGTTTGGATGTAAGGATTGAAAAATAAATAAAGCGAAAAGGTCCGGTCAAAGATGCTGATGTCCGGAAAATGGGCAAACTTTCGGACTTTACGGAACCCTCGGAACCCTTTAAATATTATTATTTCAAATGCACGAAAAGTTATTTCGAGAGAATGAAATTTTCTTTTGAGGTCACGAACTACGATTTCGAGGGTACGACATGTTATTTCGAGAACATGAAATCTTATTTTGATGGAGCAAAATGTTGTTTCGAAGGCAGGAAATATTATTTGTGAGAACAAGAAATATCATTTTGAGGACTTGAAATGTTATTTCGACAGAATGAAATATTAATTCCTGGGAACGAAATAATGTTTCGATTGAAAAAATGTAATTTCGAGGACATGAAATATTATTTTGAAGGCAAGAAATATTATTTTGAAGGCAAGAAATATTATTTTAAGGGCACGAAATATTATTTTAAGGGCACGAAATATTTTTGGGAACAAAATATTATTTTAGGGATCAAAGTAAAAATAAAAAGCTTGTCTCTTAATGTGCATTTTGAGAATGCACAATTCAAATAAAACCAAATACCCATCATTTGCAAATGGGTGCAGACGTTCATTATACACATTTTGTAGTTATTACAAAAAGTATGAAACTGGTCCTCCCGCCTGCTCTCCGTGGCTGCTCGTAAGGTTTTACAGAGGAACCTAGATAAAATTCATTTCGGATATTTACGAATTTCGCGTTGGACGATGGCATTTTACATTGTTTTAACGTGAGGTTATAGAGACTTGTACTTTGTTTCCACCTCATATGAGGACACTTTCTGTTGGAGAATGGGTACATTACAAAAATGAATTTGACCTTGGAGTTCCTCTTTAAAACATGTATTTGTTATAAACAAGAATTGGCAAGTCGCAAGAGATGTACATTGCATGGTATTTTGCCGGTCACCCGATTCTGTCAAGCAAGATATTTTATGCATAGTAATTGCTTTGCGTATTAGCAGACTAATAGCTTTGTGCCATTGAATGTTTAATAATGGTTAGAACTTAAATGGGATGTTCATCCTTGAATGCATTGCATCCGCCCGTGCTCAGTCAGTTGGCTTCCGCCTTTTAATTTAATGACATTCGAATATTAATAACATTTGTGTGGGTTGCTTGGTGACAATAGACTGTGCAAGTCTCGCGCGTATCGGAACGAGAAAACACGTCAAACGAAGAACTTTTTTTTTTTCTAAAGATCAAATTTTTGTTTTAAATTATATCTTATGACAAAATCTGAACAACAGAAATACTCATCACATGTTTATATAATCAGTTTTAGTTTTTATAATAAATACAATAATAATGTGTTAATTATTATTGAAACAAAATTAAAGCTCTGGGACAAGGATGCTTATTTGATCATAACTTTTAAGAAACCCCTTACGTGGATTCGCGAAGGTCACACGGGCGTAAAATTAACGCTTGGACGCAGTTTTTAGAGGACGCTGACGCCTCAACAGTCATAGACTGCTATGAAAGGGCTTCGCGTTGCAATTACAGCATCTGGCGATTATCATCGCGCATTCAAAACAAACGTTTACATAAGTTTTGTGATTGGAGGTGAGCACAAAATTCTTAGTTTTTTGCAGTAACCGGAAGCTGAGGTCAAGTTTAAATGCTATCGTTTCTGAGAAATGAGTAAAACAATAGTTGTTATCACGCGCGATAATTTGAAAAAACAGAAAACACATGATAAGGTCTCTTTTCACTATTTTCTCGTGATCTCGATGACCAATTGAGCTCAAACTTTCACAGGTTTGTTTGTTCATGCATATCTTGAATCACACAAAATGTGGACACTGATTTTGAGCTGTTACCAAAAGTGTACAATACCTTTAATTATCGGGTTTTCTTCGTTATATTGTTGAATTGATTTTACTTTCATATTTTGTATAACTAAGTATTACATTCCCAACAACATATTTATTTTTCATGGTCATAAACCACGTTAAACTAAAATAATTGACAAAACAAAATCTTGCCCACGTAAATCTCCATATGGTTGGGACCACAATGTTCCCGGAAGTTCAAATATGCGCGAGACTTGCACAGTCTATTGTGGAAGGGGCAACTTCGTCCTCCATTGTGACACTCACAATTGGAAATTAATAACTAAAGCAAATTAATGTGATACTGGAGCAATAACGACGTAATGACGCAGATAAATACTGCTTTAGCATCGAGGTTTCTTTCACCTGAGAAATACATAATTTATGATAATTTGTTTTTCACTCAGACGACACCAGTAGTTTCATTCCTAGCTAATGACACAGGCAAGTCAGTGTTGATATTAACCATTAGGTTTTCCCGGGCCATTTTCGGCAATTAAACGCCCAATATAAACGTCGCTTTATTGTATTTCGCGCGAAATTGAAAGATCATCAAAACAGTTACTCAACTTCACTTATGGTGTATGCAGTTGTTCGTCTGCGTCATGCAAATAAAAAACAGATAACCATTCAATGTAACATTCAAATCGAACAGTTTTCAAATTCGCAGCAGAAATCTCTAGCAGAAATTATCCAACGTGGTCAACAGCAAAGACCTTAAAGGGACACGTTGCCTTGGATCGGACGAGTTGGTCTATAAAAAGCGTTTGTATTAAACCGGTTGTTAAAAAATGCATATGCGTGGTTTTTCTTTTACTTTGCGAACTAACACGGTCGGCCATTTTGTGGAGTCAAAAATTTGACTTAATTTAACAAATTCAGTTTTGTGATGCACTCGTTTTCCAATGGATTGAGCTGTCATATAAGTCGGGGAAAGTCTCTAAACCTTACGTTAAAACGATGTAAAATGTCATTTTATTAAACACTCTTTCCTTGCAAAATTTGAATAATAAATGCTATGGTTCAGAATCTGTACAATCCAAACCAAAGAGGAAATGTTTTTGTCGCAGTCAAAAGGTCAAATCCAACGCCGTTTTGACTGAATATCTTATAAGGTTAAATCCAATGGTCAGGACTTTAAAAAATATGTACAAGAACGTACAGATCATTATTTGGAATGTGATTTCATCGAAAGTTGTTTATTTTGTCCAACAAATTTGCACAACGTGAGGTTAAAGAATTCTAACTTTTCCCCATTTTCATAAGTACTCTATTGGAAAACGAGCAGATCACAATACTGTTTGCGACCTTGGAGCCCCTCTTCACCTATTTGGTATAAAGATAATGATGTACGTAAGCCTTCCAAATGTAAACGTAAACAGTTTTGTAAAGCGTCAAGTATTTTAACAACACTTTCTGTAAAAATGTCATACCTAAAAAATGTCTGTTGAGATATTAAATTTGTGTTTAGATTTAAGGGACACATTGCCTTGGTTTGGGCGCTTTGGGCTCTAAAAGGCGTTTTTATGTAATGAATATGGTTGGAAAGACGTTTTAAAAGTAGAACATAATGATTCACACGGTCTGCCATTTTGTAGAGTCAAACATTTTGTTCTACGAAATGGCGGACCGAGGGATATTTGTGGGACATTATAAGGCATCTTTCCAACCATATTCAGTTAATGATAAAACGCTTGTCATAGCCCAAAGCACCCAATCTAAGGCAATGTGTCCCTTTAATGGCTGAACTTGCACTTAGTTTATGTGCAAACATTACAGTTAAAATTGGAGTTAGTTATTTCAGCAAATTAGGCAACAGCAGTGTGAGGAGTCGATCTTCACTGCGGGGTAATGACCGGGTGTCGATGTGGACCGAACCAAGCCGAAGGTGATTTCCATTAATAGCGGCCAGCCACCAAACCAAGGTCACTACCACAAGCAGTGATGATCGGGTCATCACACTATTATTCCCATGGATAAATACCTTCAAAAAAATAGTAAAAATCATCCAAATTTGTGTGTTTTTTGGGGAGTTTGCTGTTTGTATAATGTTCTACTCATGTTCAAGTGCCATTCCTTAGACTGTTCAACTTTTGTGTGGTACCTTATTTTATTAACAATACCACAATGAGATTACGCATTAAAATTAGCATTATGTTGGTTTCATTTGCTTACGAGCTACCTTAAATTGATACATTATTTGCGCGTTCTGATAATACGCGTTGTATGCGCGTGCAAGCGGCACCTAAATCTCTTGCCAAATTAATTTTAAAAACAGAAATTTGCGCAAACAAAACAGTTAATTTGATAGTTCCCGCACAGCAAGCACGTTGCATACGCGCTTGTACACAACAGTTATGCTTGTTTAGGGAACATTTATTTGCTAGTTCACAGGGCCGGTCTTTATAATATCACATGTTAATACACCCCCAACGTGATCCATACTCGAATCCAAACAAGAATTATTCGAATCACAACAAGAATTTCTCAAATCTCGAAAGATTACTCAAATCACTAAAATCGCAAAGAAAAACATAAATCTCAAAGGATTACTCAAATCTGCAGAATCACACAAATTTCTCAAATCTCGAAGAATAACCTGAAATCTCAAAGAATTATTCAAACCTCAAAGAGCTACTCAAATCTCAAAAAACACTCACATCCAGAAAAATACTCAAATCTCAAAGAATGAATCAAATCTCAAACAGTTAGGATTGTTTTTACAAGTTGTCCTGCCTGGTCAAGAGTAATAAATTGTTCTCTTTTGGATGTCTTCAAGCTGCGGTGCCTATATGCAGGCACGCAGATTACTCTGTTGCTTGTTTGTTTGTTGGGGTGTTTTGGGGGTTGTGGGGTGTTTGTTTGTTTGTTTGGTTGGTTGGTTGGTTGGTTGATGGATATTTTCAACAGAAAGACTGGAACTTGACAACAATTCTGTTATTTCCATTCCTAGAATATTTATCATGTAATTGACACAAAGAAGTCTTACCTTCGGATGTAGTTATACTTGTTGTTGGTCACATAGCCCAACCCATGGAAAGTGGTGTTTCTTCCGAATTCCCGAAATCGATCGGCAAATGTACGGTCGTCTTTGACGCCACACTGGGGATTCTTGCTGAAACTTCTCTTTTTAACTTCACTTCCTCCCATGTCAATGAAAGTAGTTCGAACTCGGTAGTCGTGAGGAGGCGTAACAATCGGTCGCTTGTCTTCAAGAGGCATCGCGTTACTGATAGTCTCCGTCCACGTGTTCATATTGATCCAGTCCTGGTTTCTTCCCTCACCAGCTTCCAGTTCGTATTTTGTTATCCTGAAGGGAGAGTACAATTTCCCTTGTTGCGAATAGAAAGACAAGTTCTCAACTGTGCTGGCTCAATCAGTCGCTGGGGCGGAATGTTGAAGCTAGTCTGCTGAGGCATCAATTGCCGTTGTCATAATAACCATGATAATAACAAATGAATAATGATGCGTGTTTATCTATTATAACGATATTAACTACGTTGACGTCAACAAAGGATATATCATCATTCGCTCGGTTTCAGCGCCTCAACTAGCCTTGGTCAAAGACGTTGTTGTTCATTATCACTCAACTATGGCGCGATTCCCCGCTCTGTGCCGCGCACATTACAATCGAACAAGAGCGGGCGCTGTTGGGAAATAGTCGCGACGTGTGCAGTGTTGAGTGTATGTATGGTTTTACAAACTCAACATAAGAACGTCTTGCACCAAGACTACGCCTCATCTAAAGGGCTGACGTATACGCAGGCGCATTGGACTATTCCTCAGTCCCCCAAACCCCCGGTCAGGTCCCTGCACGTTTATCCAGAAGACATTTTCAATCGACAGAGGGCGCACTAGGGCAACATTGCAAAATGCGCGTCTACCATTTCTGTCATTATTTTGGGAGTCCATTCCTTCGTGTTTATTTTTATCCCAAAATGGCGGAGAGGATATGCGCGTGTAAGTGCGCTGTGCGCCGTGAAATGGGTCAAAGTTATCAAACAAATTAATGCACGGCGAATAATCTTGAAGGTCGTGGGCAATGTGAATTGTTTTTAATTACCTCCGAGAGTTTATGCACTCTGCTTGGTGGAAGACTTGTCACGTGGGGAGTGTTTTAACATATGATAAAAATACCGGCTCTGTGTACTAGAGGAGCGATTAAATGGTCCTAAACAACCATATGTAAAGGTTTTGTATGCACTGTGTTTGTTGTGTGCATCTATCAAATCAACTGTTTTCGTTATGCGTATTAGGTGCAGCAGCAAGACGCGTCATCGGTCACGTGAAGGAAGAATTCAAAATGGCTGACTTATGAAACCTGAGCATGTGGTTGACCACCGTTAGCGCCATAGGAGATGATTGCTATCTTTTTATAAGACAGTTTGATGAGATGTTTGATGAGACACAACCAATAATAATAGGCGTCGATTGCTGGGCAGTTGTCTACTAAAGCAAATACTGATTCCTATAGATTACGGTTAATTGTCTACGGTAATTTGATAACACACATTGGGTACTTGGAAGAGGCGGCCTTTACGATTAGCTCCTATCGAAACGTGTCTCTTTCTTATGTTGTACAGAGGATGGAGCTTGACACAAAACGCTGTCATTTTATCGCTAGAGGTTCTACAGGGAGGTTTCCCGTCTGTGCTCGATTTAAATTTCGACTGCTCGTTACTTGTGTTTGAATCGACTTTGGTATGCGGTACACCATACTGCAGTTTTGGTTCAACACCAAGCATGGCTTCGGTGCTCACTATGGTTACTCGTTTCATCATACATTGGAATGGTATCGAGTAACTGGCAGTGCACACACCTCCACGCGTTCTGTTACAGTGTTACAGTCTGTTGCCTGTTGTTGATGGCCGATTGATTGTGCAGTCAGTTGAACATCATCTTTGGGTTAAACATCGATGTTGGTTGGAGAGAGGAACCTGGAGAGAGGCCTTGCAAGATAAACAGGTGTCTCTGGCTCGACGTCTGGTTAGTTTGTTCTCTTTTACTTTGTCTGGCCAAAGTTACCGGCTAGACAAGTTCAACTTAAGTCACGTGGATATCCTCGGAACCATCATGAACGTATGGACAGTAAAGGACGACAAACACAATGAATATAAACTACCAAAGGAATCCATGTCGACCGATTCGTTGAGGATGGACGACAGGAATGACGGGGAAGTCGACAATGTCGTCAATCGGAAACGATCTGTTCAAACTCAGACAGATGATGGCGGGATGACGTCCGATGTCGAGCATTGTTGTGGGATAATCGACAGGCGGAAATGGAAGGAGTTTGGGAACAACACAACCCTGCATGGAATGCGGTATATAACAAACCCTCGTCATGCTATTGTGAGAAAGTAAGTTTCAAAATTCAATTATATTCAAAATCTTCTATTTCTCATTGTTAAGAATATTGGTTTACCGTTACAGACAGTCTATATTTAGACAATGATGAATAAAGTCCAGATTTTCGTTCTCTATAATCAGTTTGTAATTGTTTTGTAAAGTGCGGTAATCTTGTACAACTATAGGAACATTAATTTTTTTTTGGGGGGGGGGGTCCTTCGTCGGGATTGACTAGCTACTCCCCTTAGTGGTAAACACAAGGGGCTGATATGGAGCGGCGAGACTTTAGTAATCTCTACAAAGGCAGACATTATTTATTAGAGGGAGATGGAGTGGGCATTCCACAGGTTGTGACTATGATCCCTTTTCTTTAATATTTTCTGTTTTAAACATTGTGGGCATCACCCAACAATGTAAGAAAGCCCACAAGTACAGATCTACAGATAGCCCCTCAATGTAGCTCTAGTACGTATACATGTGGAGAACTGATGCATTTTTTTGTCATCACAGACTTAATACATTTTTGGGGGAAGTATCAGTGAGGGTATGTTACGTGATTGGTGACCAGTAATAATTGAAACTTTGCATGGTGTAGGAAGTAAGTACAAATAAGGTTCCCCTGATAAAACCATTTGAGTAACACTTCTTTTTGGAAGAGGTGTTGGATCTGAGAAGAACCGGGTTTGAGATAGAGTAGAGTCTCGACGTTTCGACTAATTTGCTTCGCTCGTCTTCATGAGAACACTGTGGTACTTTTCTCCTAACGACGAGCAGAGCACAGTGTTAAAAACGTCTAGACTGTATACTATTAAAACCTTATTTTTTGTATTCAACACCCCCCCCCCAAAAAAAAGGGCTTAATCCACCATGGTTTGGCCTACTCATTATGATAATAATTAATAAACGCGGTGTCGTAAGCTAGACTGTTGGGCAGAGTCTTTTCTTCGAATACTTCTTTAAAAAGGATGAGAGGTCATGTTACTTCATAATATTTACATCTTTTTGGTTCAGAAACCATTGTTTTTAACACGATAAAGATGATATTTGAAGCATAACTATGTGAGTTGAAACTACGAAATTTGTCATAATGTTAACAAATTTGTTAATTGAAAAAAATAGTTAATGGCCTGACGTTTCGACCCTATAGCAGAGTCTTCCTCGAAGACTAGAGAGTCTTTCTCGCATTTAGCCTTCGAGAAAGACTCTGCTAGGGTCGAAACGTCAGGCCATTAACTATTTTTTACATTTATACCATAGGTCCTTTTGGAGCAGTTTGCAACAGCGAATTCTATTTTATCAAATTTGTTAAATGTTAATTGTTAAGACAATATTAAATAAGACTATTTCAGTTTCTGCAACATTACGTTATTTAAAGCGACAATTAAGAACACGCAGTCACAAGCTCGTTTGTTGAACATCAGTTTTACAGACGACTGTGTTTGCTTAAACAATAAAACGTGTTAGCTTGAAAGAAAAAAAGGGAGAGCTGTCAGCGATGCCGGGGAAAAACAAATAGTTGCGTCAGCTGGCAAAACACAAACTGCTTTAATACAATATTTGTAAAATAAAGGTGAAACTACATCAATATACAGCCCTAATGTGATTTTGTTCTTTTATTCTGTCATTATTTGTTTAATGCACACACTCCACGGTAGAGCTACAGCAACTTTTAAATGCATTCGACCCGCATTCGATGATTTGCCACTGCCAAGCCGCATACTGTGGAGTAATTTATTGAATCAATTTGAAACGCATGGAATTGAATCAAAGGAGCACACAATGTGTATGTCTGTTACTCCCTCAATGTCACAAACGGTCAATATTTAGACAACTACAACAGTGGTGGTGCATGAGAATAGAAGAACGTCACACAATGTCGTCAGAGAGCGTCATTCACAGTCATGCATTGGATTGTAATCAGTTGAATGTATTGACTTTGTCACATCCCAGTCCGTGTTGACCAAATGAAAACTATCGTTCTCACCTTGGTATTAAATTCTATACATTTAGGACACGGTTCTGATGATCCTAACCGGGGGAGACTGTAACCAGACAGGGTATCCAATTATACGAAGAACAATTTAGAAAAACAGATTTGTAAATTTCCTGTTTCCAATTTTGCGCATGTCCGACTTTCTTACAAATTTTGTTACTGTAAGGACATGTAGACCATGTAACCAAGTGACCTTGTACATTAAAGGGCCTTTCTTGCAGGCAAGATACTGCACTGTATGGTCATACGAGAAATTTCGCATTTGTGTCATGATAATTTCAACATAATCTAGAGTATAAAATAATATAACGGCTGAACAAGTTTTGTTCTTGTTCTCAGCTGAACGAGTTTTGAGATGTGCCCCTTTCTTGTTGATAATCATCAGACAGTGTAATCTCCATAAAATAATATACGAGTTAATGATTTCTTCCATTGAGATGTGTACACATTGTGCCTGCAGGAAGTCCAGGCTCTGTGGCTCTCTTGTAAACGTGTGATGTCACAGGTAGTCTACATTTCTTGAATATTGAACTTGAATTTAAGTGTTTGATCTTTCAGTCCAACCCCCTTTGCACTGTGCCTAAAAATACATACACATCTAACGGTATTTAAAGGTATTGTACACTTTTGGTAACAGCTCAAAATCAGTGTCCACATTTTGTGTGATTCAACATATGCATGAACAAACAAACCTGTGAAAGTTTGAGCTCAATTGGTCATCTAGAGCACGAGAAAATAGTGAAAAAGACCTTATGTGTTTTCTGTTTTTTCAAAATATCGCGCGTGATAAAAACTATTGTTTTACTCATTTTCTCAGAAACGATAGCATTTTAGGCAGAAATATGTTAAGGAACCCTTTCTACCATTACTTACTTTAAATCATGTAAGTTGTGTGTGAATCTGTGAACATTTGTGTTTATCGATCTTACCAATAGTGTACAGCTAGGGCCTTTAAGAAAGAACTCCATTCAGGTTTGTCAGAGATAATTCCTTAACCGGCCAACTTTTCATCACTATTGTGATCTTCCTCCGTGTTGTGATGTAATAGCTTTTATTGAATTCTATAATTATTGTATACCGAATCTCCCCAGTTTAAGTTTGAATGATTTATTACGTAATTAAGTACGTTTTCGTTGTATAAGGCCGTGTCCAAAGTGAAGCGACTTCAGCTACCGTTGGCTGCAACGACTACTTTGGAGAAGAGGCCCTCTCTCGGCGTTCTGACCGTAGCCACTGCCCAAGTCGTCAATTCAGACACGTGACCTAAAAGGGTCTGTATACGTTTGGTAAAAACTTACTTGGTAAGAGGTAGGCCTACAGCAGCTTTGGATAGTATAATGCATTTTGAGAATCTTTTCACTTAGAAGTACTGCGGTTATGGAAAAATATATCACTTTTTATCCCACGAATTTGAACCTGTCAGATTGTGTATTCTAATTAAAGATTATTCTTCCCGCGTGGACATAACCGCTCCCGATTTTCGGCAATAGGGAGGTTTCGCATGCGAACGGATACGGTTAGTGCGACGGATACCTTATCATTATGACGTCATACGCTATACGTGCAGACGACACTGATATCCTGCTTGCTACACGTAAGTAGGTTACGGATAGCTAAACGTATGCGTATGCGTATCCGTTTGCGTGCGAAACCTCCCTATTGTCCATAAAATGCTACCACCTTTTGAAATGAAATTTTCCCAGGTTAGTTTTATGGTCTACAGCTATATAGGATTTAAACAAACAGTGGGTTCCAATTACCAAACTTATACAATCCCTTTAAACCCACTGTGCACCCACCATCGTTGTCTGTCATCCAGAGCTGATGTGCCGGTCATCACGTCTATACGTTACTTTGTTCATTGTCGACTGCTTTACCGGTGAGCGTTTGGTCTCTTGCGTTTGAGATTTGGCAACCATTGTAAGTTGTGGCAATATATTATATTAATTGAACACAGAGTTGTTGTGCCTGAACGTGTTCTCATATGTCTTTATGTTGGATGATCCCGGATCGTTGGTAGAACCACACTATCTAGTAAAGAAATCTCTCGTTACAATATCATAAGCCCACCTCGCATACAAAAAGAAGTAACTCATTAAGCTAAATTAGTTGGTGTTAAAGTCCTCCCCGTTTAAACTCAACATCTCAAGAACGCTCTTCCCGTGTCGTCTCGATGTCTTGTTCTCCATCAAGATCTGACAGGTGATACCATCGAGCTCCGGAGAATAGCAAGACGTCTTCCCCCTCTTTGTTTGATCAACAAACTAGACATGCTTGACTTATGCTTAGCCCCAGCGATCAAGAAAGCAATCAAACACGACAAGAACCAGATCAAAATGTTCATCTATTTTTTCATCAAGGCCATTGGTTGGATCGTCCAATCTTTCTCCTCTGCACAACGTGTTTGTCGTCGACTGATTGTGAGTGGTTAATATGAAAAACTAGATCAGCAAAAATATAATCTGGTTTATTAAAGATGGCACAATCTGGTTTTTGTTTCTCTCTCTGTTTGCCATTTTCAGAGATAGATGTTACCTTTTCCCCAACCCTGTATTGGTATTCGTCTTTTTATTTTAACATGAATTGATTGCGATTGGTGAAGATGAAACACTGAAGAAGAAAAACGCATTACAAATTTAACAAGTACAAAACATTCTCTTTGTGGTGAGAAGTAAACAAGGAAATAAAGAATTGTTTGTTCTCTTGCCCGAATTTTGTTTTTTTTGTTTTTTTAAGCATATATAAAAAATTCAATTTATTAATTGAGCGTTAACCAAATCGACCACACACAAACGTGTAAAGACGACATCCCTGCCGAATTTAAAGTCAATTTGACTACAACAGGTTCATTTTTAACTGCAAATTTTCATTTTTGGGTATTTTTCGAATTTACAGCTTACAATTGTCATTATAGTCCAAAAATTGCTATCGAAACAGGATTTTACAGCAACAATTTTTTCTTTTATCATTTTATCCTCCAAATTGTGAAAAACATGCTCCAGATTTTACAAATCAATCTAATTTTTCTAGGCTAACAACTAAAAAATTGATAAATTCCAGTTATTTGTTAGCAATATATCGCACATTTTGTCATGTTTGATGTTTAAGGGATACAAAAATCTATCCCCTCCTCTTTTCGGCTGGGTTTGAGCAACAGGGGATAGAAAATTCTATCAAGGGATAGAAAATTCTATCCCCTACTCTTTTCGGCTGGGTTTGAGCAACAAGGGATAGAAAATTCTATCAAGGGATAGAAAATTCTATCCCCTACTCTTTTCGGCTGAGTTTGAGCAGCAAAGGATACAAAAATCTATCCCCTCCTCTTTTCGGCTGGGTTTGAGGAACAAGGGATACAAAAATCTATCCCCTTACTTAAATTATTACCACTCGAACCACAAATAAACTCCTTTTTTGTCAGCTTTCTCAATAATGAAGTATATTTTGTAAACAAAAAGGTGTGCGTATTTTTCTTTGATATTATGATGCAATAATAGTTTGGAGTACAACATGTGGCAATTGTTTTTGCTAACAAAAAGGTATAAATCAAAAGACTGTTAAAAATATTTTTTAAAGTGCACCCGATTCTTACTTTGTTCCTCCGGCAATATTTTATGAAGACAAACAGCATGATTTTAACATTTTGAAAACAACTTCAAGAAAAGTTGCTATATATTACCCCAAAAAATGAATAATGAAAAATTGTAGTTAAAAATGAACCTGTTCTACTCAAAATTGAACTTTAAAAGTCATAAACAAGTCAACTGGTCGTGAGCAACATCTACAAGCTGAAATATATAAAAAAAAATAGATGGAATAATGAATATTTATTTCACCGCGATATCAGTTAAGTATTAAAATTCATGATTCGACACGATTTTTTTATTGATAGAAGACCAAGACAAAACATGTATGACATCTAAATTGGTGAGAGGATGTTTGAACGTGTTGTGGGTTTCGACTGTTATTATTATCTTGTAACTCGCTCGGTATTCCTGTAAGTACATGCGTTTGTTGTTATTTAATTTTAGTATAGTGCTTATTGCTGGAATGGGAATCAGCTTGCCTGGGTTTGAAACGAATGATTGATGGCCTCAGGTTGGGATAGATTCCCTTACATCAAGTCGTCATTGTTTTTACGAAGTGACCAAATGTGTCAGAAGTCATAACATTTAACAAATCGGGTTTTTTTTGTAAATTATTGATGTATTCAAGGCTGTTAACATTTTGACAAAGTTTCAGGACCTAATGTGTATTTTCGTAATTACACTAACTAGAATAATATATTTTTCTTTTCTTTTTCTTTTTTACGAAGTGACAAGTCAAAATTCGCTACTGAAGTCCATTGAACTACATAGCGCGGGCGCGGTGACAAAATAGGCGTGGTTTAACGTGTGGGTTTTTAAGAAGTGACAAAACCTTTCATTTACGGTTATTACAACGTGACAAACCGAGCGCTCTGCGGGCAGGTCTGTTTGGTGTTTTTTTTTTTCGAAGTGACAAATGTGTTTAGGAATTATAATTACTCATCAAAACAGTCGCAGAATCAAAAAAAAAACTGACAGTTCTGAATGACTGAAGAATTCATCTTTATTTTGATAGTACACTTTAAAAGAAAAAATAGTAAGTAGTGTCCTAAACAAAATTTTGAAAAAAGGTCAACTTTAAACGTGATTTTCTTTAAAAAAAACACGCATTTTTGGCTGCGGGGCTAAATCGTCGACGAAGTTATAAACCACAAGGGAATGTCAACGTTTATAACTTAAGACAGAATATCGATTGTTTCAAAGTCTAAAAACTTCCCGGTCAGAATTGACGCGGATTCCGGGTCCCGTAGGGCCTGACCCAGGAATATGTGTCAAAATAACCCAGAAATGGATCAAACTGATGCAGAATCGGAGTTAAAATCCCATTTTTGGTGAACCAAATTTCCGGGTGAGCTTGACACAGAAATCCGGGTCAATTCTGACCCGGATTTTTTTAGAGTGTAATATCACACATGCAAGTATCAAGTAAAAATTGTTTCTGTACGTGAAAAATGAATTTGTGTAACAGAAAATGGAGATGCTATTCTTGCCTACTTTTGAGAACAGTTTTAAATTTTTTGAAAAGAGTGGGCAACTGAACTGGAAATAAATTTTGCAAAAGTCGAAGCAAAACGGAAAACGTAATGGATTGTTTGTTTTTCTGTTTTTCTGTTTTTCTTTGTTTTTCTTCTTCTTCTTCTTCTTCTTCTTCTTTGTTTTTTTTATTGTGATATTTATCTTTCCACAGACTCATCTGGGCCTGCTTTCTCATCGGATTCATGAGTATACTCGTCTTTGTTGTTGTGGACAGCACACATCGTTTCTTAGATTTCAACGTCTCTAGTATTGTCACTGTCAAATATGTTAATGACCTGATATTTCCAGCCATAACAATCTGTAACTACAACTTACTGAGGAAGTCTTACGCCCGCGAAATCTTTGGAGACGTTGTATTGGATCCTGAAAGTATCTTCCGTCCAATCAACGGAGCCAATATAACAGACTTGGAAGACTGGAATATAACGGACGACTTGATTAAAGGAGCGCATCAAAGAGAATCAATGGTTATCGAGTGTAAATGGCGATCGAGCGTCAACTGCATGTTCCATAACTTCACTCAGGTGTTGACTGATTTCGGAGTGTGCTATACGTTTAATAATCCAACAGACAAGTTAGCGTTATTGCGAGTACAGGAAACTGGCTATGATAGCGGCTTGTATCTAAGACTAAACCTTGAGCAGTATGATTATTTCTACGGAACGAGCAAGGGGGCTGGGTTCAAGGTATTTTTATTATAATTAATACAAATCGCAGTGAAGCCATCTTTATTTTCCGTCTATAAAATCCAATACCACGAAACTGAGGCGGGAATCCAATACGATATTGATGTGTATGCGCCAGTGTCATGAATATCGTTGTTGATAATCATTGAAAAACCTGGGTGTCAGACAAAGAAGGCCACTGTCTAGTACATGTCTACTTTGTAGTTTGTATAAGAGATACACCTAACTCCAAATCCCCCCCCCCTCAAAAAGAGTTGAGAGTAAAATGATAACATAATTATTTTCCAGACACACACTGTAGGTTTTACTACAAACTGATACGCCGATTATTCAAGCAGCCTTCTTTGATGTCTACAGTTAGAGTTAGCTCATTATTCGCTGACCTAGAAAGCATGTTCTTGTTATTTGCCTTATGTTTGAACAGTATGTCTATTTACTCTATATTGTCACTTGTCGCGGTTCTAAAAACTGTTTGTATCTCTCATGATCCAGGTCATGATTCACAAGCAAGGAGAATATCCCTTTGTTAAGCAGTTAGGATTCGCTGTCTCACCTGGTTTCGAAACTCTTGTGACTCTTAAATCAACTCAGGTTGGTAAAAAAAATAATAACTCCCCATCGAGTTCTCATCCTCGTCCTCATCATCCCCCTCCCTGTCACCTCCTTCCCTCTCCTCCTCTTTGTCGTCAGCAGAAAACTAACAGTGCCTTGGCCCATGTATCATGCATGATTCATTCACTACATTCAGACCCTTTCATAGGCCGCTCTCACTGAGGTCAAAGGGTCAAACAATGGAAACGTGCACGCGTTTACTCGCCGCACACAACCTTTGGCAAATAAGAGGTCTGCCATTCACCTCAGTGAGGGCGCTGTTTTATGTTGTTACGCTATACGCAAGCGGTCCTGAGGCTGATTCTCATTGTATTATAGAGAGGCCAGAATAAGCCTCGCTTTGGTTACAGGAAAACAAAATGGCGGCACCATAATGCAAATCATTGCCGTGGCGTCAGTTTATCTAGTACTTTGTACAAAGTTACAAAATGACAATTCTGACACCATTCTTATTCCGGTCTTTTATAGTCTGTGCCTTATTTCGTGGAGCTGCTTTAGCAGGCAACATTGATCAACAATATTTTCAGCTAAGCAAATTAAGCAGAACACCAGTCACAGATGATGCATGTGACATGGTAGTTTGGCTGTTAACCTTAATCTGGTAAGCAACAAATTGTTATGCTAAGCTAGTGTTTGTGCTTGAGCAGCTCTAAGAAATTGGGTCCACTGGTCTCCATTATTGAGTTATGGCGGGTTTATTTTACTCCGTGTAGTTGGTGAATCTAGAGAAACCCTACGTGTCCCAGTGTGTGGAAGAGAACTTCATAGAAGGCTTCAAGTACACGGTGGAAACCTGTCAAGCACTGTGCAAGATGACGTATCTCGTTAAGAGCTGCGGATGTAAAACAAGTGACCTCCCAGCTGGGCCAGGTCAGAGGTCACTCTATAATCTTTTTCAAACCGGTATTTTGTTCGATTGGTAATGTTGAAAACCTAGTTTTGGGTAAATTCATATTTGTATTGTGCCTTATGACAAAAATTAGATGCTCTCCATTGAGCCTTATATCCATCAAGGTCTCCGAGCTGAGTAGAAATTTAGAAAATTACAATCAAATCCAACTAATAAAAAGCCAAAGATCCTCTCATTTCAATCTTAAAACTCGTGCAGAATATTGAATTGAATAATATTGGCTTGGTGACCAGTGTTTTAGTTTTTACATAATTATTCAAGCAGCGAAGATTATTAGTTTTTTGTATCATTTGATGATCATATCGAAGTTTGTATTTGACCAATCCCGACTGTTTTTATTTCCTCCTTTTTCAGATTTAGATACGGTCAAGTTCTGCACTTATGGCGAGCTTGTACGTTGCATTCAGCCAGCACTACGTAAGTGTGAGTCACAAAGTCATTTTGATATTTATCAGCTGTTCCGACATAGTAGTCGGAACAACTATTGTTTTCGTCAGGATTTGTATTTGTTTTTCTTCTTCTTTTTCTTATTATTCTTTCCCTCCGTCAAAAATCCCATTTGATTTGTACACGATTTTGTGGCCTCCAAAAGTCATACTTAGCTTAGTGCAGGAGAATCAGATCCTATATCATATTAAAGCTCAAGTTATGAAGTTATAATTAAATGCAATTAGTTTAACTTAATTAATTAGTTTACTTAGTTATAATGACATGAGTATTTAATTAGCCAATCTTGAGACCACCATATCTCAAAAAGTATAAGTCCGATCATCAAACTTTTTTCGATTATATACTTGTGGGATACTGTATAACTATTTTGATGGCCTAAATGCCGGACGACGTCACAATGACGTCATTTATTTCGCATTTTGTATGTGTGTACAAAACCCATGGCTCTGAAAAGTGTAAGTATTTGGTTGGTAAGAAACACAACTTTTCAAAATAAGTTCAACTTTAGTTACCTATAATACACAAATCATTTTGAAATCACAAATGCTTTTACTAAGAGTCATTCCAGGCTAATAAAACTCATCAAAGTACAATATGTTTCCACGACAATCAACGATTTTAAGTGACAAATCTGACACCATGGCTATATAGCTTGCTGTACCGGTTTTGCGCAATCACTGCATTGTGTCGGAGATTGCCGCATTTTGAATAAGATACTGTATCAAACGTGAATACGTTAAAAGCTTTCTTGTCCCACGTAAAGTCATTGGATTTCTCTCGCATCAACTCCTGTCCTTTGGCTTGTGGTGTTAAATACAATTGTGGCACGGTGCGCTATATTTACAGGTTTTAAACTGTATTTTGGCTATGTGTTCTCTATGTTATAATGCACCGAATCTGTACGAGAGCCAAGCTTTAAATTACTAGATATTATAATGTCACCACCTGTTACAGCGCCCTCTATCAACGTGTGTTAAATCTACACATTTACCTAGAGTTATTCCAGGTCATTAAAACTAATCAAAGTACAAATGTATTTCCACGATATGTAACGATTAAGTGACAAATCGGACATCATGGCTAGCTTGCTGATTGCGCAATCACGGCAATGCGTCGGAGATTACTTCGATATGGAATCTTTGCAATTCCTAAGTACGTTTAGGGTTTTCATTAAAAGGCAATAGATGGGGATAGGTTACATACCATCTTCTACATTATAAAATTTTTTAGTACGAAAAACACATTTTTTCATTGTGACGTCATCAGGTGTCAAGTTACGGTTATTCAATGGTTATTATTAATCATATCTCCTCAACCACATGTCACCAAGTCGTAATGTTTGTTCCGTCTTGCAGCTAACAGCAATTGTGACAGTTCATTCAAAAGGTTGACCCCACATTGAACTTTACTTAGGGTCCAAACAGGAAGCTTAATAAAAACCATAATAATAATATCTCCTAAACCAGATGTCATAAATTTGTAATATTTGTGCTGTTTTGTAACTTACAACACCTTTGACCTATTTATAAGAATAACCCCACTTTGACCTTTCTTCCGGTCAATATCAGTTTAAAAGTCAGTATCAGAAAGAAGATCAGGTTTAGGTTTTCAGGCACACTTGAAGTCAAAATATGGGCCTGTCAAAGGTGAAGGGTCTTCTATCTCAAAGTCACACTAACTTTAATTATTTATTTGGCAATTTCTCTTAAAAATACAAAAATGCAAGTATTTTATACGAATAGGGTAAAACTCTTAAAAACATCGTAAACGTTGTATATAGTTTGTGTTTGGGCCAAATATTCATGTTTAGACCATCAAGTAGACCATCAACGTTGTGAAATTGTAATTTAGTTTGATTACAAAGTACATTACAGTATTTTGTTTTGACATCACATCGTGGGCAAATTATTCATGTTTACACCATTAATTTGAATAGTTCAAACAGCTGGTTGTGATGGTTTCTATTGTCATTTATGAGCTAACAACTATTAGTCAAATGTTTGACAACCAATGTTAGCTCACAATTGAACTGTCTATTTCGATTTTCATGAATAAAGTACCCACCTCGGGAGCTTTGCGGTCATAAGGCCTTGTCTAGTTACAAGCTGTTCCGACATAGTAGTCGGAACAGCTATTGTTTTGGTCAATTTAAAAACATCAAAACTTATTCAAAATTGTCAATAGAAAACAAAACCTGTAATATTCCGAGGCAAATTCACGGAATGGGTACGGCGTAAAAATGGATTTGTATACTGTCAAAAATTGTAAAATTCTAAACTTTATCAAGTCCTAGTCCCATATGACCAGTGTTATTGCGTTTTTTCTTTAATATACATACAGTCCTTACGGTTGCCGACTTACACAAGTCTAAGTTCATTCACAAGATTTGAGAAGAATGGTCTCTGCTATCGAATGCAAGATCAAGGTTGCGATCTCCGCGCGAGTGGCGACCCGGCCGCGAATTTTGTTCTTCCCCAAACAGGTTTGCTATTATTACTTTTATTTGTTATGGTTTTGTTTTCCATCCGAATTCGAAATTTAGTGTCTTCTTTTTCTAATGTGTGGCTCCCGATTGATTGTAAGGAAATAAATTTAGCTCATTGGATTTGTGCAAGACCACAATATATGAAATTCCTACGTACGTTTATGGTTTTCGTTAAAAGTCATTTGATGGGGATAAGTTACATACCATCTTGTGCCTTATCAAAAATTATATCTCCAGAAAAACATGTCGAAAAGTCGTAATGTTTGTGCTGTCTTGTAACTTGTAACACTTGTGACATTTTATTTGGTCCAAACAAGAAGTTCAAATCAAAAAATCATATCTCCTGAACCAGGAGGGATTAGTGTACGAAACAAAAGAGTCCAGAACACATGGTTCAGTTAGAATGAAGGTAAAAGTTATGGTCAGACTCGGCCTCCGGTTTGAAAACAAGTTTTTTTTAGGGCCTCTCAGAGGTCAAAGGTCTACCTCAAAGTCAGCCTAACTACAAAGCTATGGAGCGTTTAATCAAAGTAAAACAACACGGAACAGCTTTGTGTTTGTTCACAAACACCTACACAAACACCTAATGTCTAGTTTTACCTGATTTCAAGTAATGTGTTTTGTTTGTTTTGTTTTGTTGGGTTTGGGGTTTTTTTGTTTTATTATTAAAGGAACGTTACAGAACTGGTAATTAAAATTTTCTTTAAGATCACAGATTTACATAAAACTTACACGGTCTAATGATGATGATAGTAGAAAACATCCCTAGAAATATTTCTGTCTGAAATGCCATATTTGATGAGAAATAAATAAAAAACTAATTTCCGATTGGAGTTTATCGCTCATGAGCGTTTTATTCATGCAATATAACACATGCAAATGTGTCATCGGTTTTTCACTATTTTCTCGTGACCCAGATGGCCGATCGATCGCAAACTTCTACAGGTTTGTCAGTTTATGTACATGGTGGATTATATAAAGTGCTTAACTGTTTTGTTAGCAAAAACCAATTCTGAAATGTTCCTTTAATGTTCATGTAACAAGTCCTACCACATATTCTTGCAGGCCTTCTTTTCAGTTTTCTAGGTTTTTGGTTTTGGTGGGAATTTTTATTTAAAAAAAATGTGTGGTGCACATGACATTCCAAATTGCAAAAACTAGTGCGAGGAAAATGTTTTTAAACAAAGTGCCCCTTTACCTCAAATAAAAAATAATGAAGTTGTAACATTGCACGTAGTTGACTTGTCATGTAACAAGTCCTACCACATTTTCTTGTAAGCAATTGTTTATATTGTTTTGGTTTAGTGGGAATATATGTTTTTTAAAGTAGTCTATGTTTAATGTGCAAATTTAATGACAATCAATAATTATTGCAAATACTGCGGGAAAATAATTTAAAATAATGTGCCCCTAACCCCAAATAAAAAATGATGACTGATGTAAAATTGCACGTAGTTGACACACCTGTGAGGGCGGTTGTCCGACAATCATATATATTCTAATATTTCTAACCACGTCTATACACACCGGTCAGCCCATGATATCCTAAGCTGGACCATGTCACTCGTCCTAGAGGGGTGTTATTCAACAGGGTTCAGTGATTTGGTTAGAAGGGGGCAGGACAAAACTCTGCCAGCATTCTTTGAGTAAAAAAATCGGTCTGTCAATATTGGCAATGGTAGGTGAAACCAAATTGTTAAAGTTAATTAAAGGGTCTGTGTACGCTTGGTAATGACTCTGCGAATTAATGGCAAAAAGTTACTTGGTAAGAAGTGCAGCAGCTTTGGATAGTATAATGCATTTTGAGAAACTTTTCAATTAGAAGTACTGCGGTTATGGAAAAAGATATCACCTTTTGTCCTGAACAATTTTAATCTGAGAAGCGTTACTGACAGTAACATTTCTCAGATTGTGTATTCCAATTGCAGATTATTATTCTTCCGGCGTGGACATAACCGCTCGAGATTTTCGGCAATATCTCAAAAACGCTACCACCTTTTGAAATTGAATTTTCACAGGTTAGTTTTATGGTATGTATCTACAACTAGATAGGATTGAAACAAACAGTGGGTTCAATTACCAAATGTATACAATCCCTTTGAGTAAGCAAACAAATAAGCCTTAATTTACCCAGGCAATGCCTGGACATGTAAACAACACACTTAGATAATTAAACAAAATCTTTGAAAAAGTGCAAAACAATCCCTGTTTGTGCTGACAATGAACCACAGGGGCGTTGCAACCAAACATGTCCCTCGCTACATGGTTTTAACATAGGATAGTATAGGTGTCACGTGTCCGTAAAGTTGGTAAGTTATTATTCAATTCGCTCGTCCCCAGCGCCTGTGCCTTAACCAAAGGCGCTGGCATGGGCAAACGTATCAAGCACGCTCATTGGTATATCCCGAAAATGCTCAGTCCAATCATGCATCACGCTCACACTGCTATGCACTGCACACATGACGTACTTCCTGAACAAGAATCTGTGCAAGCTGAGTAGCCCATCCCAGCGGTCCTGGATAGACCCTGGCCGGCCGCTGGGGCCGAGCGAAATTATGAGCTGCAGAGGAAATAATAGAGGGCGCTATAAGCTCCGTTGATCCAGAGCCGTATATTGAGAGAGTTGCGACAACTTGCGATTAGAAGCCATTTTGTCTCCAAAAAATGCCTTGGCGAATACAGGGTGCCAGACTAGTCTGCCCATTGGGTTGTACTGCATTTGAAATTAACAAAATGTCGTCCAGTGTCCAGAAAAGACTCGGACGGGTCCCTCCATGTCGCAACTCTCTCAATACACAGCTCTGCGTTGATCTAGAGTTGTGTATTGAGAGAGAGTTGGGAGAACTTGCGATTAGGAGCCATTTTCGGTCCAAACAAATGCATGTGCGAACTCAGGGTGCCAGACTAGACATATTGGGTTGGGCTGCATGTGGACCGAAAATGGCGTCCAGCAACCAAGTGACCAAAGAAAACTGGTCCTACCATGTCGCAACTCTCTCAATACACCGGTCTGCGTTGATCTGCATGCGCCTTTCATCTTTGAGACTAAACGAATAATTTAGTAGTTTGATGTAATTTGTATAACAATTGTTTTTTTCAGGGCGTTTTATATCAGATGTGGCTGTCCATTGTAACTGCAGCGTACCTTGCCATCGTCAAGTATTTACTCCACGAATCTCAGAAGTGTTCTGGCCGGCTGAGCACATCTCCAAGGCCCTACAAAAGGCTTTTAACAGTAGCGAAAGCTTTCTCAGGTATGGTGCTTTCCGTACCTCCAACTTGACCCTTGATTTCTTGAAATAACTGAACAAAATGACAATGTTTGAATGAGAGAACAGTGAAGACAAACAAACTTTCATTCTGTCAGTATGGACAGCAATAACTGATTAATGATTACAAAGTTTACCGTTTACGGATTGAGCAAAGTAATAATAATATAATGTAATAATAGTGGCTTCTTATATAGCGCACATATCCGTCACTCAGTGACGCTCAAGGCGCTTTAACGTTCATTATTTTCCTGCAAGGTATTGTGGAGCTACGTTTTTGAAGTATGAGAACAAGTCCTTTTACATAGCACCATGTAATGGTTTACAAGGTGCTGTGGCGCAATATGCTGCCTATCAAACCAGGAACACCGGGGCGAACCCCTTCTCCTTTCGATAAGTGCACTGGGTTCTTTTACTTGCATTACACAACACACGGGACCTACGGCTTAACGTCCCATCCGAAGGACGAAGCATGTGGTTATCTGTCTTGCTTAAGGACACAAGTGTCACGACTGGGATTCGAACCCACACTCTGCTGATCAGAAACACCAGAGCTTGAGTTCGGTGTTCTTATCCGCTCGGCCACGACACGCCACAAGTGTCAATAATGCGAAATGAATCCCATTTTGGGAACTTGGTTAAGGAGTAAAGGGTCCAATGTAAAAAATAAAAAAAACTGAACGTACATACAGAATGCAATGGTAACAACAGCTCTATATCCTTAACTTCCGTACTCATACAGTTTACAAAAAAAGATCATCTCAAAAGATCATTGATAACTTGTATTAGCTATCAAAAATCAATATTCGCCATCATATTAGGCCCCCTATATGCATATTGTTTTCCAAACAGTTGGAAAGACGCAAAAGAGTGATACGATTTCGATGGGGATGAGTTGCAGCTTGAAGCAATGCCTCGATTATTTCAAAATACTCCAGAACTTATCATAATAAAGTAACAGTTACATCATTTTCTTTCAAATTCACTTTTTATTTTCATATACATCTCACATTTTGCATTTTACACTATTATTTACCTTTACCGCGGAATATAAATAATTCACAAATTTTATTTGACACCAATACACTAATTTGTACTTGCTATGTTTTGTTAAGAAAAATACATTTCCCATATCCAAAAGCATAAACACATTATCTAATCTCTAGAGGTTTGAGAGAAATTAAGGGTTTGTGTGTCGTAGAGGGCGTTATCAAGCAAAGTCTAAAATTGCAGCCCTGTACCTCACGGGAGTGTAAGGAAAGCACCAGATCCGAGAAAACATAGCTCTTGTTTCAGGTCTCAGAACTACTATTTCGTGATTTCCATTTTGTTTTTATTTGACATCACTGTTCGCCAAGGCCTTAAAGAGAGGCTCCAAGGTCGAGTTCAATTTTGCAAATATCTCATTTTCCAATAAGTCCCCATGAAAGTGTGGGGGAATATTACAAGTCTGTAACTTCACAATAAAAATGTGTAAATTGCCATTGTACTTGATACTCTTCAAGTGCGAAATTTGTCAAAATCCGAAAACATCCAATGACGTCATTTCTAAATATATGGGTCTGTACATTTTTGTACAGGAACTGTTTTAGACCATTCCTGAATTTCGGTGATATTCAATCAAAACGGCATTGAATTTAAGTTTTTGACTGACGCAAAAACCCCTATATTAGGAATCTACAGACCCATTTGTCATTACTAACCAATGACGTCATAATGCAAATTTCACTCTGAAAGCGTATTTTAACAAAATTGAATTTCACATCATTTTAGTGAGGGTTAGAGACTTGTAATATTTTCTCCACTTTCATAAAGGACTCTATCTACTGGAAAATGAGTGCATCACAAAACTGAATTTGACCTTGGAGCCCCTGTTTGTAAGGGTTTCGTCAGGGAAATGTTGTTTACACCATAGAATGAACAAAACGGTTTCTGTTGATGACAAATTACTTTCAGAAGTAAAAGGCTGAAAGCAGCGCAAGCGCCCTTACTTCCTGACTGCTGCCTTTTTAAAACAAAGTATTTACAAGCCGCATTTAACTGTGTCTGTCATACATTTCCGACCAGAGTACTCCGAGTGTACAAACAACTCCAAATACGTGGTTTTGTTTTTCTCTTTTATTTCTTCATAATTTACGGAGCCCCTAAAGGTACAGGAAAAACATAAATTGAAAATGTTTTTAAAAAATATAAAAATTATTTCGTTCCCTCGAAATATTATTTTATTCCCTCCAAAAAAATTCATTACCTCGAAATTATTTTAGTTCCTCGAAATGCTACTTCGTCCCCTTTCAAAATCATTTCATTCCCACAAAATAAGATATTATTTCGTTCCCTCGAAATGTTATTTCGTCCCTCGAAATAATATTTCTGGGGAATGAATTGATTTATAGGGGACGAAATAGTATTCGAGGGGACGAAATAATATTTCGAGGGAGCGAAATAATTTTGATATTTGTTTTACCTTTCAAATTTGTTTTACCTGCCCCTTTAGGGGCTCCGTACTAATTCGATGTTTTGTTTCGTAAAAGTTTTCACACTTCACTAAATGAGGCAAATTTATTTTGATACTGCATAGAATATTGTTTTAATGTGTATCATTTAATACACATCAGTTCGCGGACACGCAAGTTGAAGGTTTGTGTGTTATGTAGATAAAATAATGTGGACGTACCGATGTACCTCTCAGCCTCTCTTTGAATACATTGATTTGAATGAGTGAAAATAAATTGCTGCACAGTGATAACGGAAAAACTGTTATTATTTGTACCACAGCACTGGCCTCAATAACAAGGGGTTGTTTACAAAACAATACAACACGCACGACACCATTGTTAGGGTTAGGTGCAGTACGAACTGTGCCCTCTTTTCGTACACAATGTTAACCACAATACAGCCATCTGGAGTCATTATTCAAAAAGTGGAATAACCTCAGATTCAATCTAACAAAAATTAATCACATATTCAATGCTGTCAGCCCTATTTATTTTTTGGTCACAATCATCCATTCGGAATGTGTTTGATGAAACTATACTCTTGGCTCTTGGCGATCGGACAGTTATATTTACCTCCACAACTTTTGACAAAGCGTAAAGCTGATTCAAAGCATATAATTCTAGCTAAATCATGTACCTAACAATTCAATGTTTAGGTTTTATGCATTGTCAAACATGTTAGTAACTGACTGTTGAGTTTTACGTTGTTTTCCTAAAAAAAATAGATTATTTATTTGTATATAAATATATTTGTTTTTATCCAGGAGAAATATAATCGATCTTGTTATATTTTTCGAGGAACTGAATTATGAAGAAATTCGTCAAGTACCCGACTATACTTTTACCGATCTTCTAAGTAAGTTTACAATTGTTCTTTATTTTACATGCAAACGGAACTTTACAATGTATCGAGTAAATTTCTTGTCTTCTAAAACCTGGGTTGAGGGGAGTTTCCCTTCTTTCCCCACGTATGAGGACACAAAATCGTGCTTTCCAGGGTTCACCGAGTAGGGGAGCCTACCGGTAAAGTTAAAATATAAATCAAGCTGCCAAGATGGACACGATGCTGTAGTTTACGTGTAACTATGCCAGGTTTTGTGTATAACCGCTTTGCTTCAAAATCAGTGCTCCGTGATGGTTGTCGGTGTTGCTTAGACTCGATTTCACCCAGAATCCTTTGCGCGCCGATCATGCGCATTGGGACGTGCATTATGGGCTATTCAGATTCAATCATCGGTTAAACCTTCAATAAGATGGAGCTTGGTCCTTTCGGGCCTGATAGACCGTGCAAGTCTCGCGCGTATTCGAACATTTTTGGGACCACTTTGGTCCCACAAACATTGCTTGAACGTGTAAAGAAAACAAACTCGCGTACTTTCACGGGTTCAAATATTGAATACGCACGAGACTTGCACAGTCTATATAGGCCTACATAATAATTATATATATTGTCCACAGCCATATAAAGATGAACAACCTCGGTAATTTATACAATTCAGCTTTTGTTATTGGTCCTTGTTTCTTTGATTTTGATTGCAGGTGATGTAGGAGGTTACATGGGGCTGATGGTTGGAGCAAGTTTGATAACATTCTTGGAGTTTGTGGATTTCATGATCGTCAGCTTGATCGAATATTGTCGGAGAAAAAACGTCTTAAGCCGACGCAGAATCGCTGTTAGTGATTAGAGAAGAAATCCATAAAAAACTAAATAAATTAATACGCACTATGCTCATCAAAGCACAACATTTTAAAGACAGTGGACACTATTGGTAATTGTCAAAGACCAGTCTTCTCACTTTGTGTATCTCAACATATGCATAAAATAACAAGCCTGTGAAAATTTGAGCTCAATTGGTCATCGAGGTTGCGAGATAACAATAAAAGAAAAAAACAACCTTGTCACACGGAGTTCTGTGCTTTCAGATGCAAGTTGATTTCGAGACCTCATCTAATTTTGAGGTCTCGAAATCAAATTCGTGGAAAATTACTTCTTTCTCGAAAACTACTCCACTTCAGAGGGAGCCGTTTCTCACAATGTTTTATACTATCAACCTCTCCCCAATACTTGTTACCAAGTTAGGTTTTATGCTAATAAATATTTTGAGTAATTACCAATAGTGTTCACTGCCTTTAAGGAAGTATAAATTCCGCACCATGTCAACATTTTAAAACTTTAATACACTTTAAAAACTCCTCGGTCAGAATTGACCCAGATTCCGGGTGTAATGAAATCTGCTGACCATTTCTTGGACAGGTTGACCCGGAAACTGGTTAAAAAATGGAATTTTAACTCGAAATCTGAGTCAGTTTGACCCAGAAATGGCTCATTTTGACACAGCGTCCGGGTCATACTGACCCAGAAACGGGTCAGCCCCAAGGGATCCGGAATTCAGGTCAATTCTGAAAACGTTTTTTACTTAAGAGTATATTTATTAAAGAAAAAGTAAAATGTTATAAACAAACAAGTTGTAATCTTGAAAGTGCATAAGTGTTTTGTTATTTGTATGTTTGCTTTTTGGTTGTTTGTTTTTTTAACTCATTGTTGCAATTAGTTAGAATGTACTTGTACCTAGATTTATGATAGAATCTAAGTAATCTTCATTGTTAAAGTTGAAACAAAGCTACAATAAAAAAACGCAAATGTTATCATAACTGTAAAGTAAGTTTGATGTTGGACATTGGACATTCACATAAGTTTGTACAGCGAATGTGAACTTTATTTTTCGATATTGGACATTGGACATTCACAAAGGTTTGTATAGTGAAAGTATACTCATTAAAAATATTCAACAGAGACTTTCTACAGGGGTGTCTACATGTAGTAAAAGATCCAACGTAGACATTCGCATACGTTTGTACAGAGAATGTCTACTTTCATCCCAGATAAGTTGTCAAAAAACAAAACGCAGCGGATGCGCCAGCGACATGCCATAGTTCACGGCATGAGTCTAGCTGAGAGCCTGCTACTCTCACAAACATTTTTGTATTGTTTGGACATGGACTTTGGACATTCGCATAGGCTTGTACAGTGAATGTCTACCTTGCTATTCTATTATTGGACATTGGAAATTCACAAGGGTTTGTACAGTTAGCCTAATGTCTACTTTAATCGCAGGGTAGGTGTCAAAAACAAAAGCAGCGGGTGTGTCAAGTGACAAGCCGTAGTTCACGCACGGCTCCTGAAGAGGGGACAAACGAGATTGTTTGTATTTGCAAAGCTATGGAAAATTACATGAGATTTTACAAGATACGGCGTCGGCTATGGTGTTTCATATGTACCACCTTTATTGAGTCTTTTTTTGATGTCCGTCGCATTGTGTTTTCGTTTATTTAGCCTTCGAGAAAGATTCGACTAGTTTTTGCTTCTTTTTTTTCGTCACATTTTTTTTTCCGTCGCCTTTTTTGTTGCGTCGCATTTTTTTTTTCCATCGCTTTTTTTTCAGTCGCATTTTTTTTTCGTTGCATAATTACATATTTACTAAAATATTTAATGTTTTCATAAAAACGTAAACACGCAGGACAAACCTTAGTTGCCAGGGAAACTTTATTCAGCATATTCACCAGTGTAAATACTTCACCCAACGTCTTTGTTTACATCCCTGGGGTCAGTCTACACAGCAGCTAGCCTTCCTGGATATACCGGAAATTGTTTGCAAAAAATAAGCATTACCGTGAGAATACCTACCTCTTAACAAATCCTAGCTAAGGTACTGTTGTTGTTGTTGTTGTTGTTGTTGTTGTTGTTTGTTTGCTTGGTTGTATTTTGTGTATAGGGGGTTGAAGATTGGTAGGATGCTGTCCTAATACTTTAATCCTTGTTTCATTTCGTTCAAGTATAGCACTGACTCACGATTACAGAAGTTCAAGACAAACGACGTTGATATTAAGTCATCTGAGTTTACTCTAAATGCCATGTTATTATTGTGTTGGACACAACTGTGGTGCAGTGTGTTTAGCCACGAGAAGAGGGTTTCAAACTAGAAAATTATTTCATAGTTCATCGAATTCTTTACTCAACAAGAGTTAGTGCTTACAAATTTACACAACAAAGTACTGGAACGTGCGCAAAATGTTCAACGGAAATGCTTAATTTATCATGCGTCATGATTCGAACATTGCCCCCTTTCTTCTGCATAATAGGGCCTATCATTTAATCAACAGAATGTCACTTGGCAACGGCGTTTAACAGCAGGTACGTATTCGCTCGTTTAAGGATCTACTTATTAACCCTCCTACTCTCTGACCATTCAATATCACCCAGTGTGGTTTTGCAGAATGTATCCACACAGTACACCACCCTCTAACTGTCTGAACATTCAATATCACCCACTGTGGTTTTGGACTGCCAGCCTGCAGTATGATATAAAGTGGTGGATGCATCTATATAGTACACAGATAACCCTCTTACTCTCTGACCATTCAAAATCATCTGCTGTGGTTTTGAACCTGCTGGAAAAGGTTAAATGTCTCAGTGCTATACTATGGGGACAGTCGACAACAAGTTACAGTCCCAACGGAATAGCGTCGGGAAACTTGCCTGACTTTTGGAGTGTTTAATTTCGTAAAAGTGAAATAAATAATTAAGCATAAGACCAATGTATAACTCTAATTTCCTGGGTCGGTCGATATTTCTTTAACTCTTGATGATGCCATCGCCCTGTTCTTAACTGTCTGTCTGTAAACAATATTGTGTACTCCGCCAAAAAATCGGGTAACAAATCTCAAAAATTCAAAATTCCCTATTGATACCAAGCCAACCAGTAAAACAAATGTCAAATTACCAAAACTCCATGCGTTTATTTATTTATGTATTTATTTATTTATTTCCAGACAAACAGTACATACAAAAAATAAACAGTAAAAATAGTACTACACAGAGAACAAGCCTCCGGGCAACCAAAAAGCGAAAATAATCACTATCTAAAGGCGATCCGGACAATAAAAACCTACCAAGGCAAAAAAAAGTACAGGACAAAAACATCATAAAAATTGTGAAAATTACACATAAAATATCAATGCTATGTCTCTGAAATCTTGTTCTTTCTTTTTTAATTTTTGGCCACACAAAGTCACCTTCCTAAATTCGTTCGCTTGTGACAATGTTTTTAATCCTGTCAACCAATCACGGGCAATGTACCTTTAATTGAAAGGGGAAGACAAACACTTGACCCGATTCGCCTGACGTCATATCCACAATAAATCTTGGCCTCATTTTTGAGATCAAAAAATGCCCCCCCCCCGTCCATGTGTTATTAATTGTGCAGTGCACACTTAGTACGCAAATTTACACGCGAACTGTTTTGAGAAGTTTACATGCAATTTGACTCTCAAAATGACAGATCCTAGACGTTGCCGACGTGACGTCAGTTCAAGGGGGTCAAAAGTCACCCTTTTCTGTCTGAATAAATAGCACATAAGGCTTCATCTTGGTTCACTTTTCTTGTTTTCATTCGCGTCGGTGTATCTCAAACCGAGGCTGGTGGGGAAAATGTTTGAATAATTTTAAAATCATAATGTGACTATTAGTTTAATGTATGAGATGGACGAAAAACGTTTGGTGTAGTCCCGGGTCCTATCTCATGGAGCTGCTTGAGCAGAAACTAATACTTAAAATAAATTCTGCTAAACTAAAATAAGCAGAATACCCGTCAATAAATTTACATGTGACATGGTATTTCGGCTGGTAACCTTATTCTGATAAGCATAATTTGGTTGTGCTTAGCTACTTTTTGCGCAAAAGCAGCTCTATGAAATTGGGCCTGGTTCATAACATTATTGATTTATGCACGGCATTTGTAAATCTGTTTATGTAAACATTAGTATTTATGCAGACCCTGCCGTTGTTTGTTCACTCCCAGTGTAAAAACCCCTGACAGTAAATATACATATTGTATTGGTTTGTATGTACTGCCCAAGGAAATATCAAAATGGGAACAGAAGATTGAGCCTTTCAGTAATCATTATTGTTAGTTTACTATTTTGGGGAGTGGGGTATTTGTTCCATTAAAATAGAAACCGTGAGTGTGGTATTTACAATAAAGCGACCATGCACCATAGTGAACTCTTATCGACACACAACAAATCGCTTCTTTGCGTACCCCTCCCACCCACCCCCCCCCCCCAGTGCAAAATAAAGTTTTCCGTCCTCGGATCCATGATAAGTGTCTCTTATTCAAGCGGAACCACTTTATTTTCAATATATTTTTTTTTTTAAAGTTTGTCGCGCCCATTATTTGCCGAAAAGGTAATGTAATTTTACCAACGAGAAATTGGACATAATACACAAGCGCCATCCTGAACATATACCGCAATGCATCTTGGGAAACTGAGTACAGTGAAAACAGAAATCAAGCTGCCAAGATGGACGCTATGATTTACATGTGAACGGACCCATGATCGGTGTCTCTTATTCAAGCGGAACCAAGCCAAAAGGTGAAGTAATTTTACAAGCAATTGGACATAATGCACAAGCGCCATCTTGAACTTATACCGCACGGCATCTCGGCTCAGTCCTGCGTCAAGTACTTTTTTTTTTAAATTCCGCACCAAAATCATTCACTCACCAGAGGAGTGTTTGTTCCTTTCAAACAGTGAATGAAAAACTGGAAACATTGGGGTTGTCATAACTACAGAAAGTAACGTTCTTTTGTGACTCGATCAACCAGTGGAAGTGTGTTAAAGGTATACATGATTGGTAGAGCTAACAAAATAGTCGCAGACAGTGATGTTTTTTGTGTGACCAACCATGAAATAACAAACATGTGAAAATTTCGGCTTCACCCGTTGTGATGTGAGTCAGTGAAAAACTATGTGCAATTTTCAGCATGTAAAACACATTGTCCTTAATTTTGGTTGCAGCAACCGAAATCAGCTGTTGTGTTTTGGGATTTTTTTATTATTTTTTTTTTAGGAGTATCTACCTTAACCACTTTTAGGTTTTTGGATACAGGTTTCTCGAATAATATGACTTCATTTCAGAGGAAAATATTTTACAGAAAAAAATGCTTCTAGTATATATGAACTTCATAATCAGTCAGCTTTCAGACTAAAATTAAACAATCCTTTTTCAATATTGTGTAATATACCGTGCGAATATTTAACATTATATGACCTTACAGGTAACACTACATGGTAAATAAACAGTACCTGGACCCAATTTCATGGCTCTGCTTACCGTGGAATTCTTTGCTTATGGCCCATAGAATCATGCACTTTACAGGGCTCCGTAAGCAGGGAATTCTGTGGTAATAAGCAGGGCCATGAAATTGGGCCCAGGTAACTCCGAATTATTAGCTACAATTCACAAGATCTAATAAGAATGCTGAGCCTCGTTATGAGCCCGAGTTCAGTAAAGAACTGTTAAAGAAAACTCTTTTTTGCAAAAACAGGTCACCCTAAAGTGGTTTATGAGGTTTGTTAATTATTTTTCTTATTTATTTATACTTTATATATATACTGGGTAAAATCAGCTCAGCGTGAAAGTTATTTTCCACTGATGCCCGGTCGAACCACAAAAATACAATATTACAATGTCATTGTAATATTGTATATAAAAAGCGTACAACCAAACAATAACAAACAACGAGGGGAAAAACATGAGGACATAAGGATTGCACATTAAAAAAACCAAGAAGGTGAGTCTATTTTTTTCTTCTTTCTGATTAGTCTGAGTGAGTTTATGCCAGGTTGGTTTCTAATAGTAGCTGGAAGCTCATTCCATATTTTTGTACCTCAGTAACTACATATTTGTTTGTTATTCTTTAATGTATTAGTTATTTGTTAAAGGGACACGTTGCCTTGGATCGGACAAGTTGGTCTGAAAAATGCGTTTGTAACCGTTTGTGGTTAGAAAGACGTTATAAAAGTAGAATACAATGATCCACACAAATATGCCTCGAAATTGCGTGGTTTTCCCTTTACTTTGCGAACTAACACGGTCAGCCATTTTGTGGAGTCGAAAATTTGACTCCACAAAATGGCCGACCGTGTTTGTTCGCGATGTAAAAGGAAAACCACGTCATTTCGAGACATATTTGTGTGGATCATTGTATTCTACTTTTAAAACATCTTTCTAACCATATGCATTTTATAACAAACGATTACATAACAAACGATTACAAAAGTTTTATAGACCAACTCGCCCGATCAAGGCAACGTGTCCAGTTAATCTGAACTAACTGGAATGAGGCCAGTGATCACCAAAAGCGATCAGCGCTTTATACTGTATGCCCGACATGTGGCCGTAACCGGATTGGCGGCTACAGCTACGGCTACGACTGTTGCTAAGGGTATTGCTAAGGACGTCCTATACTTCAACGCATGATGACACGACGCGTCGTGACGGTCCAGCCGTAGCCGTAGCTGTAGCCGTTAATTCGGACACCGCCCGTGTTTGCGGTTAACTCGGTCTCAAGTCAACTCGGTCTTAAGTCAGCTCGGTCCAATGCAGCTTTTCATACTTGGCAAATAAATTCAACAGGCGTTAAATCTCACTTTCCCGTTCCTTGGATCTGAAAATAGGCCGACTCTGTTTGAGTAGTGACAGGAATGGAAGATGAATAAAACAGGATAATAGAGAAAGCAAACAGGCAAACAACAACAAATCAGACAACCTTCAAGGGCCAATCCTGAAGAGTGCTTGAGAGGCTGCCGTGATGAGGTCACCCCCTGTATACGCAAGGACACTTGTCACGCCCCTACAAGGTGATATTGCGCTGTTCAACGGGCCTATTGTGTTGGCTTTCAGCTGAATCATCAAACCAGCGTCACGTACAACACTATTACTCCATACTTTATGCATAAATGCAAATGCCTCATTTATGTTTGAGGTAAAAGGGCCTAGGAGTTCTTGCTGATGACAAATATATTATGATGTTGCCATTTCCATTAACGTAACAACACTGACGTATATAAGCATTAATGTTATGGAAGGACACACGTCCATATTTGTTTTTCTCTATGCTCGTTGTTGTTGTATTAGTAGTAGTCTGTTTTATTGTCACACATTGTACACACATAGTGTTATGCAGTGAAATGCACATTGGTTAGCGTGTCTAAAAAAAAAAATACAAAACTTTAAAACGCACTAAAACCGTACGTGTAGGCTACACAAACAAATAAACATTACATAAGTAAACAACAGTTAAAAAGCAGCAGTCCCCAAGTAAATCACAATTAATCATTCATTAAAAATTGCGGACACTGTTAGTTCGGTAAGTAAAAGGAAAACCACACAATTTTGAGGTATATTTGTGTGGATCATTAAACCCTACTTTTAAAATATCTTTCAAACCATATTCATTTCAAATGTTTTTTATGGCCCAGAGCTTCGCCCAAACCGAAGGCAACATGTCCCTTTAAGCAACGTATTACTAAAATATGTATAGGCCTACTGACTTTAGATTATGACTTGTGAGGACGATCAACAATCCACACCGAATAGTTCTGTCATATTATACTTGATGCATCTTTCGGCCAAGAATTCAACTTACACAAGCAGTCTGCAATTTAGTGCCCCATGACTGCATTATAAAGCAAACCAATCATGTAAGACATACACACACATCAAACGAATTGAAATTCAAAAACCTTGGTGGATAATGGGACAAGATCAATAACCATATTGCCCTCGATTTTTCCCAAGAAAATAGTTACGCGCAGAAGATTACAGTAAACAAAGTTCTCGACATTTCCCTAATCAAATACCAACGCGGATATGTTTCCATATGATGTTTGGTTTACCTGAACTGTGTGCCCTTTGTCACCATGGTGGAAAACTCTCCTGCTGCGCGGGGGAACAGGAGATCCTGCTGGGGACGCATCTTGGTCTGTCCATGGTCTGTCCCTTCTTTAAAAAACAATTTAACCCATTTCGTGGTGAAAAATGTTATTGCATCGAAGTAAAACTAAATTAATACGGGTTTGCATAACCTCTACTGCACTGTGACGAGTGACTATCATCGGTTATGTTTACAAAAGAAAGAGCTCCGTAGCTGAAACAATTCACTTACTCATTGATAATGCTTGGTTCGAAGTAAACAAATTGTTTACCACAACTACATTGTAAAAACAGTGAGCAAAATGTTGTAGAGTGAGATTATTTCTCTTAGAAATAGTCAGTATTTACTACAACTGTTTGTTATTGTGGAATGAAGTTATACAACAATGGGCAACGGTAGACCAACTCTGTAATGATGATATTTTGACCAGTGTTGGGCAGTCAAACGTATTTGCCCATTTTATTTTATTTTGTTAAATATCTTTCGATCACTTGACCCTATGGAAGAGCTAACTATATACCTAAGGATGACATTAATGACAGTAACAACAATCGTCTCCTTAAAGGGTCTGTATACGTTCGGTAATGACTCTGTAAATTAATGGCAATAAAAACTTACTTGGTAAAGAAGTACATCAGCTTTGGATACTATAATTCATTTTGAGAAACTTTTCACTTAGAAGTACTGCGGTTATGGAAAAAGATATCACTTTTTATCCCAAAAAAATTTGAATCTGACAAGCGTTACTGACAGTACCGGTAATGTTTCACCAAAATAATGTAACCAAACAAAATACCAAATAATGTATTCCAATTGCAGATTATTCTTCCTGTGTGACATAACCGCTCCAGATTTTCGGCAATATCTCAAAAACGCTACCACCTTTTGAAATGAATTTTTCACAGGTTAGTTTTATGGTATGTATCTACAACTATATAGGATTTAAACAAACAGTGGGTTCCAATTACCAAACGTATACAATCCCTTCAATGTTTCAATGTTTATCCATGAACTGGCGGGTCTATTTGGATCATTGAACATTTTTTTAAATCAACTTTAATTATAAAAACCTGGGGGAAAATTATGCCTTGTCGAGTCTCTGCTTCAAACAATAACAAAATCCAGTTCATTTATATCAAAATTGTTTTCAAGATAAATGTAGGCCTTATACTCGGCTCTATGTCGTGTTTGTTGTTATTCTTTGTTTTAACATGGACTAGGTTCAGGTGCCATTGCGCACTGTTACATCACACCATTCAACCACTAATAATAGGTACGAGGGGGTGGTTGTTTGTTTGTTTGTTTGTTTTACAAGTTTGCTCATCAAACAAGCGTTACTGACAGTAACGTTTCTCAGATTGTGTATTCCTCCTCATGCGTGGACATAACCGCTCCGGATTTTCGGCGATATCTCAAAAACGTTGTCTTAGTTTATAGTTTTATTGTATATCTACATTTATATATAGGATTAAAACAATCGAACGGTCCCAAAAACCAAAGGTATACTTTCCCTTTAAGGTTTGTGATTGACAATCTTTGAAATGCCGACCCATGATTTTCTTTTAAATTCAGGGGCGGATCCAGGATTTTCCAAACGGGGGGGCGTGAAAATATTCCAAGCAGCAAAATGATAAATGAAGTTTGTTGCCCCATTTCTCCCTCCCCTTCTCCCTCTCTCCCTCTTTTTTTCTTTTCTCCCTCTTTTTTTTTTTTTTTTATATGAAAAAGGGGGGGCGTGCGCCCCCCACGCCCCCCCTGGATCCGCGCCTGAAATTGTTTTGAAGGTAGAGTGGATTTCTTTATTTCTGAAAAATGCAGAAGTTTTACAAACACTCTGTAGCTGTAAGATGAAATAGACCTTCCGGTGTCAAACAATGCGCCCGTTCCCAACCCGCATTATTCACCTGTGGCATTATGGTAAGTGAGTCTGTATAATTATTACTTGATGACCACGATTTATGAACTAATTAGGCTTAAATTCTTTTCCTTTAAAGGAACGGTTTATGTGCGGTTGACATTTCAATCATGTTGGGGGTAAGCATGGTAAACACCGAATTATTTCTTTTTGCTGAACTCCTAGCCCGTGGCCATTATTATAATACCCATAAGGGGTACCAGCGAGCAGGTTCGTTGCCAACATTATGAAACCTGGGAAAACACTGTCACTAGGAGCAAAATAATAAGTATACAGATGGTACGAGAGTGAGTGGGGTCTGGGACTTTAAACATTTCAAAAAGACATGTTTACCATGCTTACCCACACACAAAAAATGATTGAAATGTCAACCTCACTTAAAAATTCATTTAAAGTAAAAGACTTTAAGCCTAATTACTTCGTAAATTGTAATCATCAAGTAATAATAATAAAGATTAACTTACCATGATCATTTCAAAGATGAATAAAAGCACACTGCCGCTGAATGATGTTTGACATGAAAAGATTATCGTCACTGCTATAATCCCCGTACATTTAGGTACAAATTTGGGGCTAAAATTTGGTTGTGGCTTCATTTATTAGGTACACGTTTTGAAAAGAAATGAAACTCAGAGTTAAGCCACGCCAAGATTGCTCCCAGTGGGAAATATTTGTAAAAGAAAATATTTGTGTGCATATTTTATCTTCTCATATTATTGCCATGTTATATTTCCATATGTGCAGCACTCTGAATGACTCTGATTCAATGTTCAGCCAGATTACATTTGACTAACAACAGTATTTTGCTCAATATTTTTAATAAATAACTGATAAATATATATGTATTCCCTCTGCTCTATTTAATTTAAATTTGTGGGTTTTGTTCTCTTTGTTTAAGTAAATATTTTCCATTTTTCATTGATTTCTTAATATAACTTACATTATCTTCTTGTTTGATTTCTATTTCCATTTGTGAGTCATTGTACTTGATGATAATTTGTTTTCATCCTTTTGACTGTATTTCTCATTTTACTCTGTATTTTTTTCAAATTTTGAGATGTTTTTATGGAGCACGCCCCCTTGAAAAACAACTTTGGTTGAACGGGCTACCGTGTATAAACAAGTTAACATATAAATAACACTAAATACATAAAAAGATAAAATAAATTTCATTCCTGACATAAAGAACTATATGCCGCTGTTTTCTTATTAATTCACCCAAATCGTGGAAATTCTTTTGTAGTGAGGTCACTCAGAAAAACAAAGTACAGTATCAGTTGCCTTGACCTGACAAACTCAGAAATACAGTCAAAGGATAAACAAAAAGTACATCGAATACAATAACTTACAAATGGAAATAAATATAAAACAAAGTTGATTTTTTTTGTTTCATAATGTGCTTGCCTTGCGGAACTCATTGCCCATTAATATATGTTACTTACAACAAATGTCTCTTTATAAAAAGCAACACTAAGTCAACAGTTGATACAACTCAAAGTTTTGAATTATTTATGTCTTTGTAGTTTTCTTGTGCTTACTGCTTTTCTGAACTTTTTTAGAAATATTTGTTTTGGCAGACTGAACCTTTTGGTTAATACATGAACAAATTTGTATTTCTGCCTCAGTCTAGCCGTCTCCATACCTGTTTTACATTTTGCGCTTCTCTTTTGTGTGTAATTTTATGGAATTTGTTGGGAGAAATAAAATAATAATAATAACAAAAAAACTCCGTGAATTGGTCAACCATGTCGGTCAGTTCAAGCGTTCTGGAGAGCTGATTTTGTTTGTCCGAAATTCTGTCAAGATCAACACAAAATGAAGTCTGTTGATGGCCATGAGTTTAGTTTTCAGTAAACAAAATATGGTTTATGAGTTGTAAAAGTCCTGAAGAGATCACCAGAGCCCAGTTTCATAGATTTTCTTCAGCACAAAAAGTAGGCACAACAAATTTGCCGGGTATTCCTCCCAGAATAACGTTACCGGCCAAAATACCATGTCACATGTATATCATCTGTGACTGGTAGTTAGCTCTTTGTACTTAGCAGAAAATTGTTAAGCAGTATTTATTTTGCTTAAGCAGCTCTATGAAATCTGGCCCTGCACCTTGAGCACCTTATGGTTGAAGAATTAGCTTGACCTTCCGGGCGGGAGGGATTGCGTGCACGGGGATGACTAGCGTCTGGTACAACGCGGATCTTGACTTAAAGGTCCTATAAATTGGAATTTGTTTCTAGTTTAAACTATGCACTTATTAAAGGCATCGTACACGTTTGGTAATTGTCAAAAAACAGTGTTCTCATTTGGTGTATCCCAACATATGCATAAAAAAAACAAGCCTGTCAAAATTTGGGCTCAATTGGTCATCGAAGTTGCAAGAAAATGTTGAAAGAAAAAACACCCTTGTTGTACAAATTTGTGTGCTTTCAGATAGGAATAAAAACTTCTTGCAATAAGTTGTTATTATTTTAGTGAGAAATTACCTCTTTCTCAAAAACTACGTTACTTCAGAGGGAGTCGTTTCTCACAATGTTTTATACTATCGATAGCTCTCTGTTGCTTGTTACCAAGTCAGTTTTTATGCTAATATATATTTTGAGTAATTACCAAACGTGTACGATGCCTTTAACCTATAATGCAATTTTGCTCCAAATTTATAGAAGGATTATATCGCAAAAAAACTAATACAAACTAAATTTAGGGGTGAAACCCGCGCCCCTAAAAGGGGACAAATTCTTGACGCACTGAGGAACATGCCGTCTGTCGGTGCGTGGAGATCGATATACGTGTGGATGTGATACAAAATGCAACTTTATTTCTGGTCTAAATTAAAAGGTTAAAAATCCTGACAAACTCTTACAAATTGTAAATAAGTTTTATTAATATCAAACCATAGTGTAATGTACAAAAATACCACTTCATGGAACCTTTAAGACCACCAAACTACGTAACTACTTTTTAAAAGATAAAAACCAAGCACTCTGAACCCCACGCACTTACTGATCTGGCACTTCGTCATTGCAGGACGTCCTCAAAATAAAAGGCAAAAATGTTATCAACAAATGTTGTTTGTCATTCCTGCAATGTGAGAAGGCGGATCCTCTTAACTGTCATGTACCCAAAACAATGTGCAGATGATGTCTCCACTGTTTTCACTGATAAGGGGATCATTTTTGCCCTTTTTTCGTTTGTTTCCCTGCCTTTCACCTCCCGTTCGAATACAGCCCCCGGAACTAACATTCTTGCAGAAGTTGTTACTCCTTGGGGTTTTTTCGGGGTTTTTTTTAGTTGGGGGGGGGGGGGCTTACGTCTCAGACATCCATGTTATTAACGGTGCAGCGTGCTTTGTTTATTTGGGGTTTTGTGGGTCTTCCCCTGTTTTTTGTGGGGGGGTGGTGTTTTGGGGTTTTTGGGGGGGTGGGCCTTTCGATGTATCAAACTATTTATTAATTGTGCATTTTTTTGTATCTCATCCTCGGGACAAGGATGGGGGCAAGGGTTCTGAGCGGGGTAGCCCGGATGGGGGGCCTTTCGATGTATCCAACTTTTTATTAATTGTGCATTTTTTTGTATCTCCCACACACCACCCCCCCCCCACCACCACCACCACCACAACCACCACCACCACACGTACCATCACCACCACTACCAGCACCACCCCGCTAGTTACGATACCGTTAACCCATCACGATTAAACAACCAAATGAATGAATGAAATTGGACTCGTTGTAAAGTCCGTTTTCTTCCACGCGCTTAACTCTTCATGATTTATGCGGGTCTGGTAATAAAGTCCGGTATCTTTCACGCACGTAACACTTCAGGATTTATGTGCGACGCATTCGAGGGGGGGGGGGAGTTCACATTTATTATGATATTGCTGTCGCAAAGTGATAAGTGTATAATATCCGCTTTCCTTTGAAACTTCGTCATCAGTTGAGTTCTCCCTAAGCCCGCCCGGGCCCCGTGTGCACGATCAACCTTGGCCCCTCTGGGTATGCTGGTGACGTAGACGGCATGTTAATGCTCATTTTAACCTTGTTTGAGGGTTGGAATTACGTGCAAATAAAAGAGGCTTAAGAAGTTCAGTTTCACACAAAGCGTTTCTGTCCCGCGTTAGAGGTACGTCATTATGGCCATGTTATGACTGAATAGTTTACCTGATAAATTGCCTGAAGGAAAGCGACTTCTATGGAATTCGTCTGTATTCATCTGCAAAGTAGGTCTAACTTCAAATTGTATTTTTGTGTAACTTCTGACGAGGGTTACAGATCAGGAATTGTGTTGCTGCGCTCTTCGTGATTATGCTAATTTACTTTATTGTTAACAATTGCACACTTGTTTGCAGTTACAATGGAAGAGTAAATACCTGATTGCCAGGTAGGAATAATGTAAATTGGTTTGGTCTGTGGACTTTCGTTCAAAGCTCCATGATTTGCCAAAGTTTTGACTAACAACTGTTAACTCATTTGCCTAAACCAATTCCCCTTGTGTTCGCTCAGCGTGAAAGAGCTCATTTGAATAAGTAAGTAACTGATTTTTTTCCCCCTACCGGTCACACTCTTTCAACAGTCATTGGTACGGCTAGGTATATACTACATACACGCGTGTTTGCTCATCGCTCTCGATTTGCCTGGACAGGAAACGGCCGAGTTTTCTGGATCTTCAAGTCCACACCCTCTGAGTAAGTTGGACTTTATTCGTACTGTATGCTGTAGGCCTGTGGGCATAATTATTCACAAATCTGAGAATCCCTAGTTGGATTCGGGGTCTTGTATCGCACGTTTTGGGTTAACTTTCCAGTGATGTCTGGGAAAACGAAGGCAAGCTTTACCGTACCGAACATCCACTGTTTCTCCATCAATCTTGCCTATACATTCAACAACTATTCGGAAATGCGCGTTTTACTTAGGGTCTTTTGAGTCGAAGTTTCTTCTTACTTTTAGTATAATTTAATGTCATATACTTTAGTTGGTTATATTGTACTGCATGTTTGTAAGTAAATGTCGACCATTCTATTTCATTTTTCAGTTTCGGAAAAAAATGCCCGTATATATTTTATTTTACACCTTGATATGCCTTTAGGATTGTTCAAACTGCCTGTTTCTGGCCACATTCTGTCAACCTTTTTAGAATTTTAGATCTAGTGTTCCAACTCTTTCGATGGCAAAAGGAAAGTTTTATAATTTTAACAATTCTCACAAACGTCAGATTTCAAATATCTCAGTATCTCAGTAAGAGTTCATTTTTAATTATGAGCTCATTACGACTCTATTTCTGTGAAAGTTCCTTCTTTAGGTTTTTTTTTCTTCTTAAACGGACTTGGTTACAAGGTACTATAACATACGGGCTTCTGAATTTATATTTGTCGATGGGAAAGGATATGCATGGGCTGATTACACACACGTTTTTGAACCTAATAATAATAATAATAGTTAACATTTATATTACGACTGTTTTGACTCAACCATCTTTCTTTGATGCTGTGAAGTATTACAACCTTACACACGCGCGAGTCGTTATGGTGGTCATTTCTATGAAATGCTCAGAGCAGCAAGTTAAAAAACTCGTTAATCTTAACGATTTACGTCACATGTTTTACAATTTTGTGACTATACAAGGGTTTAACCCGTATTTTAAAGTGATGTTGTCATTAATTCTTTAATATAATATGCCTCTGGACCACTGGGAACATTTAAAAAAATAGGAGTATTGATTTTTGAAACAATCATTATTTGCCTATTTTGGCGCAGTTTGACCTTGAACTGGCCCACTGTGCGACGCCTCTATATATAAGCCCTACCTATGTAAAGAATCTGAACTAACTGGCAAGGTAACCATAGAAGAAAGACAAACAAAAGACACAATTCTAAAGAACCTAACACGTCAGCCCCATGTAAAACACAGTCCCTGGTTGGGTAGGGGGCCGGGGCCGCGTACTCCTCGCGAGCACACACCATTTGAACTAATTCCCAGCACAGCAACACTGCGGCATACACAACAAAGTACCTTACAATGAAGTTACAACAATGATACTCTTCAAATCTTGTTTTTCAGGATTTGATTTATTCAGGAAAGGTTGGGTTCTTGATTTCCATTGTTGACATCTAAGCTTTTAAAATCATCGATGCGTGATTTAAGTTGTTGTTTGCCTCTCTCAAGCGCCGGTTAAAGAAAGAAGTCTACGTTAGTTGAAAGGAGTTTGTGTCCTTTTGTGTTGCTGAGTGTGGGTTTCTTGGGAGACTCGAATTCAGTGAATTTTCCTTAACAATAGACCACTTGTAATAATAAATTATTAATCACGGCACTCGGTTAACATCACAGATCTAATTTGCGTATTGACTACGTGCCCGGGAGGGTTGCCAAGTTGTTTTGACCAAAAACTCCGACTTTGACCAGGAACAAGTTTCTGAGGTAAAACTTCTATGACCGAAACAATTTAATAGTTGATGCTCGAAATGGGGCAGAGTGTATACCACCCCACCCCATTGTGTCTTCATTGTATGCTTGGAATCTAAGAAATTCTAAAGAGAATGTTAGGGGGGTGATTCTGTACAAGAGGAAAATAGTGTATATAGGATTTGAGGCATTGCATGGTGAGGTATCAATATATATTTGGTTTGCGGTAACACGTAACCATGTGTATATCTACTTGCTATAGGTAGATTTTGTTCTCTAAGAACTTGTCTTGCTTTTTATTCTACTACCGCAGAGTAGAATATTCGGGAGACTTCTCAGTTCTGAAAAGAACTGTCCTGCTTATTAACTACTACCTGGGCGGGAGGTAGGAAAATAGTGAGTTGGAGTATGTGAAAATTGGGGGGATACCCTCTGTCCCATATCGGGCATGACAAACAATTTCTGGGAGCAAATCAAGGTTCTCAAAAAGGTCTGTACAGTCTTTGTTTGATTTTTACGATATAGGAACTTGAGTCTTGAGAATTCTAGTCAATTGATTGGTAGGGCCTATGCTTCAGTGTTAGTAATTCAGATAAAATTCAGTAGACACTTTTCGTTATAGTTTGTAAAATCCGCCTTTTGAAAACAAAGCTGACAGACATTATTATTTGTATGGTTTATTAAAAATCAAACATTGCAGCACATTGTGTTCAAGGTACAGGAAAATACATCACAGATTAAAAATTAGGCTAAGGGATTACAGAATACAAATATATATAATAACAAATATACAATCGCAAAAAAATATACATTAAAATTAAAAATACCGGAGAGAAAAATGTGACCAAACAGTAAATTTATTGATTGAGCAAAATAACTATAGGGAGGGAAGGCAGCTGTTTTTGTATCTGTTTATCCTGCAGTTAACTGAACAGAGTTTGGAAGAGTTTCTTAAGTTATTTCTAGGGGGGAGCCAGTGTCTATAATTGTCAGAGTTGAGAAGTGATGTACCATAACTAATTACATGTATAGGCAATGAGTATGTTCATGTTTGTTCAAATCAGCGATAATCTGCTAATTGTGGTTTACGGTGGACACTCACTTGAAAACGGAAACACAAGTGAACGAAACATGTAAATGGTACAAGACGTATTGTGAAGTGTTTTTTCCTTTCGATCTAAAATCATTTTTATCTATTATAATTTTACTTTTATTAGGAGCGGAATTTAAAGATTAAAGATGCCTGACGGAGGAAACAAAGACATTGAAGCGGTAACGTTATATTCAAGTTTCTTGACTACAGATTTTGATCATTTGCCCACAATCCTTCTCCATTGTTTTCTTCTTTTGCATTTGACAATTCTTTACTTATCAATTGGTATAAATCACCGATGAGGTGGCGTTGTAATGGCAAATACTGTTATTCGTTGAGATTTTAAAGTATAATGTTTGGTCTGTTTTCAATCTAAAAACCTCAGGTATTAAAGCAGGCACGTAGGAACCGGAGGGGCCGGGGGGCCACTGGCCCCCGCTGAAAACATGCTGAAAATATGAGGGGGGGCCCGGCCCACCTAAAAAAAATGTTGTCCGGATGATAAATTGGCTTGTTCATATGTTCTGAGGGAATAGTACTGCAGTCTGTAGTCCATTTAATCAGATCACATGGACAAAGTGGCTATTTGAATACATTTGCTTACGGAATCTTGAAGTTTCTTCGTCGGTGCTTCCGCCCATGCAACAGACGCAAATTGAACACGTGCGCAGAAACGCCCGGCCCCATTTTTTTTATTTGTACCACACAGTATGTGTATGGGGTCAACAGTGAAGGGATCCTAGGAGGCGCCCATTCCTTATGCGTGTATACAAAAGCCAGCGTGGGATACATTTTCTAGGAGTCCTTCGTTGATGTCACAGGAAATTTTCCTGTAAAATTAGACGATTGATATTGATCAGAAGTGCTCTTTTCCTCTGTATTTAGGCACACGGAAGCTTGATTTTTCGACCCCAAAATGCCAAAAGCTCAGAGCTCCAGGGGGCTTCGCCCCCCTGGACCCCCACCGGGGCTTCGCCCCTGGACCCCGCCGTGAGGCCGGCTCCTGGACCCCAACCCTGATATTTATTTGAGCCACAAATGGAGAAGCCTGTGTGCGCTGTTATGACCCCCGGTTCAAAAAATCCTGGGTCCGCGCATGCTCATTTCTTAAAAAAGATAGCATAGAACAGTATTTTAGCATCAATATTTCGAGGGATGTTTCTACCATCATCAACTTTACATCGTGTCAGTTTTATTTTTTTAAATATTTTAACTTCATGTTTTACATCACGGATTTTAACTGATAGTACATTCAACGATTTTATGCAATTCTGGTGATCTGCGGATGTGGGTAAAGTGTTTAATAATTAAGGTGAGTGACCACGCACATTTCACAGATATAACCTGCCCCCCTGTTAAAGTCATCTTCCTATGTGCCTGTAAAGTATAAACAAGGGGGAAATTTATAGTAAAATTGTTGTTGTTTTTTATCTGAACAATTTGGATTGCTACAAGGGAATGAAACTGAACTCAAGTTCTGGTGTTGTCAGAGTCTGGGTTCAGTATCAGGTCAAGGCACTTGTGTCCTTGCTTTAAAATGGCGTCCTTCTGTGACATCAAGCTGAAGGTCCTGTGTGTGTTGTGTATTATGTGTTGTGTATTATGTGTTCAAAAGAACCCCCGCCCCCCCCCCCTCAAAAAAAGAAAAGAAACAAAAATTCAAAAATACAAAAACATACTTAGAAGTCTCACAGCTTTTTACAGTTAAGCGAATCAAAATTATCCAATGACTCTTGAACTGTTACCCTCTGCTCAGATTAATATGGGGAGTCCCAAGGCCCGGCGAGTTATTCTCCCTCCGAATAAAAACACCCGTGCAGCAGTGAAATTTTCCAAAATGTCCGAGCATCGATCTTGGAAAATGTCCCTGCATGCACCTCTCGGCAAAAGGTACCATTTTTCAGGGCCTATGTCATCCAAAATACTTCAAGTTGGAAGTCAACAACCCCCAGGTCACAATTGGGCAAAATTTTGACACTTTCCTCATTTATTGGGCTCTCAAATCTGTCTAATATAGAATATTTTGAGGGCCTACAAAATATTTTGGAGGTCGACGCTATGTTTTCTCCCTATTTAGTGGGGTGCACCATTAAACATCGCTACGATAAGGGGATTGCCCTGGTGTTTGCGGTATGCAGCAGAATGCGGGGCACCACCTTGTAAACCTTTGCAATAACGAGGTGCTATATAATAAACACCTCTCACAAGTCAAACAAGCCTAGCTCGGTATACACAATGTAACATAATGAGTGCTTTGATAAGCACATCGGGTGTAATAACACGCTGTAAAAGAACTGCGTTCTAGTATTACATAAGACTGTTTTTTAAGCCATTTTAAAAATTCTTTATTTGTTCAATTTTGTTTGATTTCTTTTTGCATTGCGTTTTTATACCCATTCTCCTGACTAAACTCTAAATATAGGTGGCTTCAGTGAATTCTGAATTGCCCTCTCAGATGTCATCTAAGATTAACCTTGCACAGGGAGGAGATGGGGACGAAGAGATTGCCAGAGACAACTGGGGTAATAAGTTCGATTTCATGTTGTCCTGTATCGGGTTTGCCGTAGGCCTTGGCAATGTGTGGCGATTTCCGTATCTATGCTACATCAACGGTGGAGGTAAGTTCAGAATTGTACATCATTCAAATATTATTATGGAAGTTTAATTAATTTTACCAGTATGTGTAAAGTGTAAGAATATTTGTAATTTATAAGTTCTGTATTGAGCTTGTCAAGGATGTAATGACAACAATTTATCTGCTCTTTCTTTAGACAAATGTGTGTTTAGTAACCGGAACAAAAAAAAACCTGGGGCGGATTTCACAACTTAAGACTAGTCCTATCTCTTAGCATTGCCTAAGACTAGTCCTAAGTTAGGAAGAGTTTTGTAAAATCGACCCCTGGACCATGTAACCTGTGACGTCACTTGTTTGCAAAAGAACCACAGAGCCTGGACTTCCTGCCGGCAAAATTTGTACACAGCCCAATGGAAGAAATATTAAATCTGATTTTATAAAGAGATTCCACTGTCTGATTTGTATCAACTTTTAATAATGAAGAAAGGGGGTCACATCTTTCAGCCGTTATTTGTTATAACTTTTGAATCTGTTGAAATTGTGACACAGAATGTAAAATTCTTTATTTTATTGATTTTTTATTTTTTTATTATTATTAATATTTAAGATTTAATAGTATTATTTTTTGTTCTTTAAACTCTAAAAACTCCTGAGTCAGAAGTGGTGCGGATTCCGGGTCCCGGGGGCCTGACTCAAACTGGGTCAGGCTGAGCCGGAAACCTTTTTGCTTTTTGTTTGTTTGTTTGTTTGTTTGGTTGGTTGTTGTTGTTGTTGTTGTTGTTGTTGCTGCTGCTGCTGCTGCTGCTGTTGTTGTTGTTGTTGCTGCTGCTGCTGTTGTTGTTGTTGTTGTTGTTGTTGTTGCTGCTGCTGCTGCTGTTGCTGTTGCTGTTGCTGTTGCTGTTGCTGTTGCTGTTGCTGTTGCTGTTGCTGTTGCTGTTGCTGTTGCTGTTGCTGTTGCTGTTGCTGTTGCTGTTGCTGTTGCTGTTGCTGTTGTTGTTGTTTTTGTTTTTTGGGGGGTTATTATTATTGTTATTTTTGGTGTGAATCTGTGGGTCATGTTGACACAATTTCCAGGTCAAACTGACCCAGAACTGGGTCAGGCCCACAGGGAATAGAAGAAATATCAATTATAGGAATGTTACCTAGGTTTGTTTAGTTGTCGAGATGTGTGTAGGAAGGTGAATGTTATTTTTATTGAGGAGAGGAGGTGTGTATGACGTCATTAAACGCCATCGTTGATGAAAAACAATGGGAAAAGTGCACACGTGTACGCGCTGCGCAGAAATCTCAGCCAACGATAGCCTCACGCGTGCTTTTTTCATCAGCGATGGCTGCCAATGCAAGGGGTCTTCCCCTCCCCATAAGGCCCACGTTAATTTACAGTTAGGGGGGACACACACACAAACACACTGGTGGACAAAATTCCCTTTGACACCGGCTATTTCACCCTTGAAATTCACTCCCTTCAGAACGTGATTGTTCTTGCAAATGTTGTGAAACACCTTCATTTTTTCCCCCAAACTTTCTCGCCAGGTGCATTCCTGGTACCGTACTGCATCATGTTGCTGATTGCTGGTCTCCCAATGTTCGTGATGGAGTTGGGCTTTGGTCAGTTCGCAAGCAGAGGCTGCATTACTATTTGGACCATCTCGCCTGTCTTCAAAGGTATAAACCAGTGACTGACAATTATTACGTCATTGAAATCAAAGTAGACTATCAGCCCAAGGCTTGAACCTGAATTATTCTGTTCGTCAAATAATTGTACAAGCTGACAATTGCTTTCCAAATCTTTCAAAATTTTGCTGTTTGGAATTACTCCTTTTTTCCCCTTTTAAAGTATCGTACACGTTTTGTAATTACTCAAAATATCATAAAAACTGACTTGGTAACGAGCAACAGAGAGCTGTTGATAGTATAAAACATTGTGAGAAACGACTCCCTCTGAAGTAACGTAGTTTTTGAGAAAGAGGTAATTTATCACTAAAATAATAAAAACCTCTTGCAAGAAGTTTTTATTCCTAACTGAAAGCACACAAATTTGTACAATAAGGGTGTATTTTCTTTCATCATTTTCTTGCAACTTCGATGACCAATTGAGCCCAAATTTTCACAGGCTTGTTATTTCATGCATATGTTGGGATACACCTAATGAGAACACTGGTCTTTGACAATTACCAAACGTGTACGATGCCAGAGTTGCTCATGCACTCAAACACCTACAGTGTGTTGTGGCGAGTGAGTTGTGATTATTAAAAAAGATAAAAAAGCATCTGGAAATACAACCAGCGCACCATACGGTCTGCCATTTTGAGAGAGTCAAAAATTTGGTTCCACAAAATAGCGAACAGTGTTCTGTCATGGAGTTACACAAAAACCACACAGTTTCAAGGGATACCTGTGTGAATCGTTGTGTTTTAAATATCTTTCCAACCATATTCATTTCATAAAATAAATAAAAATTATTGCCCAAAGCGCCCAATCTTTAAAATGGTTTTCTTTGTATGTTAGGAAAATATGTTTCATGTATACAATGGCGTGAATACGTGTTGAAATATTTTGAACATTATATTTTATTTACCAGGGTGAAATAATTCAGGCGTATCAGTTTTGTTTATTTTCACGGCGGATGCCCACACAATGCTCGGCCTGCTCCAGGGACCCGGAAAAAAACTTTTGAAATGATGATACCCTCTATTGCATTCTTCGGGGTTAGCTTTTAGGAGAAAGAAGTGTGAATTACACAAAAAAAACGTACATTTTCAAGGGATATTTATGCGAATCATTGTATTTTTAATATCTTTCCAACCATATTCATTTCATTATAAAAACATTGTATTGCCAAAAGCCCCAAATCTTTAAAACGCTTTTTTTTTTATATGTTATCAGAGTGAAATATTTCAGGCGTATCATTTTTGTTTATTCTCAAGGCGTAAGCTCACACAATGCTCGTTGTGATTTTCTCGAAGTTACTCTAAAACCTTTGTGTGCCATTTTGTTATAAAAATGAAAAATGTCTTTCATTAAAAGTATAGGAGCGTGTTGGAATGTGCACTTAGTCACGGCTCGTTGTGTTAACGTCACTGGGAGTGTTTTCTCCAGCGTGCAATATCCATGGGAGCCAAAGTCCTTGCGATCTTAGACTGTGGACCATTCCAAAAACACTTTTGAAATGACGATACCCTCTACTGCATTTTGAGCCCTTTAGGATTAGCTTTTAGGCGAAAGTAGTGCGAAGGTTTGGTGATTGTCTCGAAGTTACTTTTGTGTGCCATTTCTAAATGAAAATGAAAAATGTATTTCAATGAAAGTAGGGGTGTGGGAATGTTCATCACGAAGTGGGGGTCTGGGCCGGCTAAAAGGCCCCATTACAAATACGCTCTCTTGAGCATTCTGGAACTTTCCGGTTTATTGTTTGACCAGAGAGCTCAGTTCCAACTGTCTGTGTGTCTTTAACTCCAATTGGTAATTATTGAAACAAGAACATGATTAGTAGCAAAGTGTCCCTATTAATTCACCCTTATCATGGGGGAGTCAAAATCCTTTATATCCTAGACTAAACCATTCCACATAGGGGGATCAGGTCCCAGAGTATTGTAGTTTGTTGTTGTTTTTTGTTTTGTTTTTGGCGAGCTGCTTTAGCAGAGTGCGAGCCTATGTAGTGCCGATTTTGTCCGTCCGTAGGCCCTCCGTCCCGCGAGCCGTCCGCATTGAGACTTTTTGTTAAAGTTTTTGCCTCATGGTGTTAGATAGTTTGTTGTGTAAAATAATTGTTTTCACTCTCAATTGCAGTTCATTTGTCTTACAGCCAAAATGTGGTTGGATCCACAGTGTGCAAATAGAAATTGTTTAAAAATGTTAAAGTTTTCAGGGTACATTATTACCCTCTGGAAATTAAACAGCTTCTGTCCGGCCATCCGCATTGAGACTTTTTGTTAATTTGTTTGCCTCTTTCCCACATGTCAAACCAAGTAGGCAATGGTCAACTACATACTTGTTAATTGTCCCCACCTCTTTGAACATCAGTTGATCAAATTGTTTTTCTATTATTCATTGTTTCTCTATCGGGCGTTCGGCAGCTCGCCGTGGCAGCTTCTGCTGTTTTAGTTGGGGGGGGGATGATGGGGTGACTAATATTTCCACTCGAATACTTCGTGCACAAAATAATTGTACAGACATACAAACTTACCCAGAACTAACCTTCTGATAAAGTGGAGCCATCTGTTATTTGTATGTAGGCTTCCACATATCTTGCTGACAGCGAGCTCTGGGTTTGCAACACCCCTCCCCTGTCAATCAAACCTTTTTTGGCTTTACTGGGGGCCAGTGTGGAACCATCCTGCATTTGTGTAATTCTTGGGGTTACTCCCGCACATTATAACTTATAGATTTTTATTTTAGAGAAATTTTACCCCCAGCCTTTTTCAATTTTCTCAATTGTATTTAGGTTTAGGATATGCCATGTGCGCTGTGACAGCCATGGTTGCCATCTACTACAACGTGGTCATCTCCTACACGCTCTTCTACCTGTTCGCATCCTTCACGACTGTACTGCCGTGGAGTGATTGCAACAGATCATGGAATACAGACGATTGTGTTGTTGTCTCTAGTCAAACAAATGTTACCAACGACACATCTAGGTATCTCAACACATCCACCAGACCTGCATTGGAGTTTTGGGAGTAAGTAACATTTCCTATACCACGCCCGATATGGGGGCAGAGGGTATCTCCTCCCCCCCTTCTCCAATGGTTCCATATACTTAAAGGCACTGTACACGTTTGGTAATTACTCAAAATATATATTGGCATAAAAACTTACTTGGTAACAAGCAACGGAGAGCTGTTGATAGTATAAAACATTGTAGGAAACGACTCCCTCTGAAGTAACGTAGTTTTTGAGAAAGAGGTAATTTCTCACTAAAATAATAAAAACTTCTTGCAAGAAGTTTTTATTCCTATCTGAAAGCACACAAATTTGTACAACAAGGGTGTTTTTTATTTCATCATTTTCTTGCAACTTCAATGACCAATTGAGCCCAAATTTTCACAGGCTTGTTATTATGCATATGTTGGGATACACCAAATGAGAACACTGGTCTTTGACAATTACCAAACGTGTTCAGTGCCTTTAAACACACTATTTTCCTCTTGTAAAAAGTACTTTAAAGTACTTTAAACACACTATTTTCCTCTTGTAAAAAAGTACTCAACCCCCCTAAAATCCTCTACAGAATTCTTGAGATTCCAAGCACACAATGAAGTTATACATGTAGTGGTAACACCATGGAGGAAGGATGGTTACACTATGATCCATATCGAGCACCAAATGATTAGTGTCCTGACAATGTGTTGGGAGTTTGACGGGATCTTGAAGAAAAGTGACACGTGTTTGAGTCAGTCTTGTAGTGTCAAGGAGACATGGGCCTATAATCCATTGGGATTTATTCATTCACGAAGAGCATCCGGTCCTGGCTGCGAATGAAGTTCATTTGCAAAAAAAAGTTTGGTTTGCGGTAACACCATGTGTATATCTACTTGGGTAGATTTTGTTCTTTGAGAACTTGTCTTGCTTTTTATTCTACTGCCGCAGAGTAGAATATTCGGAATTCGGGGGACTTCTCAGTTCTTAAATCTACTTGCTAGGTAAATTTTGTTCTTTGAGAACTTGTCTTGCTTATTATTCTACTGCCGCAGAGTAGAATATTCGGAATTCGGGAGACTTCTCAGTTCTGAAAAGAACTGTCCTTCTTATTAACTATACATGGGCGGGAGGTCGGAAATCGGTTAGTTCCGCACCTCTGTAGAATATGATTGGGATTTTGTTTAGGTGTTTTAATTGGCTCTCTTTTTTCAATATTTACGACAAAGGCCAATCCTGATACACAACTGTTTGAGATAAGCTGTTTGTTTGTTTGGTTGTTGGGGTGTTTATTTGTTTGTTTGTGTATTTGTTTGTTTGTTTGGTTGGTTGGTTTTTGTTGTGGGGTGTGTTTTGTTGTTTTTGTAAAAACAAATCTTGTTTTTATACAAAGCGAACACGGATTATAAGAGCAGCAAAACTACCCGAAAATCAAAACCGCGTTGTTGTTATTTTGTTTGTTTGTTTGTTAGGGGGGTGTTTGTTTGTCTGTTTGTTTGTTTGTTTGTTTGTTTGTTTGTTTGTTTGTTTGTTTGTTTGTTTGTTTGTTTGTTTGTTTGGAGGGGTGTTTGTTTGTTTGTTTGTTTGTTTTTGTTTCGGGCTTTTCCGGGGGGGGGTTCTCGTTGGACCACTCAACCTTTTGCTGTTTGATTACAAACCCAATAGACTGACAATAAACTGGCAGTTGTGTGTTTTTATTTGCAGTAATCATGTATTGGATCGAAGCGAGGGTCTTGAAGAAATGGGTCCAATCCGTTGGCAGATGGCGCTGTGTCTGCTGCTTGCTTGGGTTGTAGTGTTTCTTTGCATCGTCAAAGGAGTCAAATCATCAGGAAAGGTAAACAAACACCCCAAGCCCCCCCCCCCGGACCACTCTGCCTCTCTGCAGCCACCACTATAGGCACCTACGACAGTGACCACCAACCCCCATAATTACTCTAGTTGGATCCGCCCGTAGCGTACAACCCTCTTTTATGAAACTTTGTTATGCAAGTTCGCCCCAAGCGAGGCTAAAAGCCATTATTGGTAAAAGGCCAGAAGGAGCACATATCTATAAGATAAAACAAACTCAGGGGAGCTGAAGGTAGGAATTGATATTCCTCTTACAGTCTACATTGGAGAGAAACATGCACCAGGCAAGGAGTTCTAAAGAGATGCAGTTGTTCTACATCTCAAAGCAAAGTAAGTGGTTTTACACTCAAACATGCTGATAGGAGGAACCAGGTCGAACACACTGGTGGCATTCAATGTTGTTGTTTTTTATCAAAACACAGTAGGACCCAAACTTTGTTGACATTTATTTCCCAAAACTTATTTTTGAATCAATGAGTATCATTCTAAAATCTCAAATCACTCTGAACTGAGTCCGTCAAATTATAAACACACCAACTGAACATTAACAAGAGTTAGCGAGTGTACATGAAATCCACATATAATTTGAACCCTCGCGTCAACAACTGTGTGTTTTGTAATAATAATTTGTTTAAAGTATAATAATTGATTTGGTTTTCTTCTTACATAGGTGGTGTACTTCACAGCGACCTTCCCATACATTGTCCTCTGCATCTTGTTGATTCGAGGAGCTACACTTCCGGGGTCATTACAAGGGGTCATCTTTTATATCAAACCTGAATTTAACAAACTCCTTGATGCTAAGGTGTGACCAACAATTCTTCAGACATTTTCTCTCAAAATTAACAAATCACTTACTCATTATTTTTTATTGCCATTATTTCCGTAAATGCTCTCCTTTTTTTTGGTGATCACTTGAAGGGACTGCCGTTTGGTAATGACTCTGAAAAATAATGGCAATAAAAACTTACTTGGTAAGAAGTACAGCAGCTTTGGATAGTAAAATGCATTTTAAGAAACTTTTCACTTAGGCTGCGGTTATGGAAATAGAAATCACTTTTTATCCCAAAATCTGAGAAGCGTTACTAACAGTAACATTTCTCAGATTGTGTTATCCAATTGAAGATTATTCTTCCTGCGTGGACATAAACCGCTCCAGATTTTCGGCAATATCTCGCAATATATACGCTACCACCTGTTGAAATAAAATTTACACAAGTTAGGTTTATGGTACACCGGTATATCTTCAACTATATAGGATTGAAACAATCAGTGAGTTCCAATTACCAAATGTATACAATCCCTTTAACACTGTCAACTAATGACAACATAGTTTAAATTTTATTCAGATACTCCTTAAAGGCACTGAACACGTTTGGTAATTGTCAAAGACCAGTGTTCTCACTTGGTGTATCCATATGCATAAAATAACAAGACTGTGAAAATTTGGGCTCAATTGGTCATTGAAGTTGCAAGAAAATGATGAAAGAAAAAACACCCTTGTTGTACAATTTGTGTACTTTCAGATAGAAATAAAAACTTCTTGCAAGAAGTTTTTTTTATTATTTTAGTGAGAAATTACCTCTTTCTCAAAAACTACGTTACTTCAGAGGGAGTCGTTTCCTGCAATGTTTTATACTATCAACAGCTCTCCGTTGCTTGTTACCAAGTAAGTTTTTATGCTAATTTTGTTTTGAGTCATTAACAAACGTGTATGATACCTTTAAGTGTCTACTTAGTCCTTCTCTTCGTTATTTCACTATTGAAACTTTGAATGATTACATGTTCTGACAGGTTTGGAAGGATGCTGCTGTACAGATCTTCTACTCACTTGGACCAGCCTGGGGTGGTCTTCACACCTTGGCCAGCTATAACAAATTTGACAACAACTTCAAACGGTAATTCGTCAAGTATTATTTTTTTCCATTGTTTTCTTCTTTTTTTAAAGTATTCTCAATCAAGTTTTTGTTATTTTATCAAAGCGAGATGTGGTACATAATCATGTTTTGCTGATTGTCGTGAAACTCTGAAGTATTTTTTTTCTCTTTTGTCAACATCATTGTTTTCCCTCTAACCCAAAATTGATTACTATTTTTTATTTAACAGTGATGGTATCATCATCGCGTTCACCAATTGTGGCACCAGCATCTTTGCCGGATTTGCCATCTTTTCCGTTATTGGCTTCATGGCTCATGATTCCGGATTGCCGATTGAAACAGTTGCCGATACAGGTAGTGTTAATTATTGGGTCAGGTTGGGTCAGGTTGGGTCAGCTGGATGCATGTTGGGTCAGCATGGTTGGTCAACTGGTTTCCTGATGGGTCAGCATGGTTACCAGTTTGGGGTCAGCATGGTTACCAGTTTGGGGTCAGCATGGTTTCAAAGTGGATCAGTATGGTTTCAAGTCGGGTCAGCTGGTTTTGAGTTGGGTCAGCTTGGTTTCCAGTCGGGTAAACTGGTTTCCAGTAGGTCAGCATGGTTACAGTTTGGGTCAGCATGGTTTGCAGTTGGGTCAGCTGGTTGGTCATCTGGTTTGTAGTTGGGTCAGCTGGTTTCAAGTTGGGTCAAGTAGTTTCCAGTTGGGTCAGCTGGTTTCAAGTTGGGTCAAGTAGTTTCCAGTTGGGTCAGCTTCCATTTTTTTTAAATATTTTAAACCATTCCATACAATTACTTTTCGCCATTCATTCTTATGTCACTTTCAATGATCCTGGTACCGTCTTTACAACCATACTTAGTTATACTTAATTTAATGTTTTATTTTACTTGACAGGGCCTGGTCTTGCATTTGTAGCTTACCCAGAAGCCTTAGCTCGGATGCCCATTGCTCCTCTGTGGTCTATTTTGTTCTTCTTCATGCTCTTCACGCTGGGTCTGGACAGTCAGGTGAGTTTGTCGCCCTCTAGTGTTCCCCCTCCTGGGAGATGATCGAAAAGCTTCCGAACAAATTAAAATACTATCGCGAAAGGTTATGCACCAATTAATTTGTTTGGTGATTTCAGCTCAAATGAAATGTAAACACAAATTAACAACCATTATTGATCCTGTGCTGTGGTTCAGGAGGTCAAATGACAAATACATGCCGATACTTTTTTTCCGCATCCACCTTATATCAAAGTTAAATCCAAAGCTTTGATTTCTAGACTGTTTTTGTTTTGATTGCAGTTTGTGATGACAGAAACTCTGATCACAGCCGTGACTGATGAGCTGAAAGGTTACTTCAAGGACGTCGTCAAGTGGAAGACGTGGATCACTCTCATCGTGTGTGTTACATTCTTCCTTCTTGGTCTACCGATGACAACACGGGTAATTATTCAAAAATTATATTTGGTTAATGAGAAATTAACGTCCAGGATTCGAACCGTCTTCTCGTCACCGGGTGTACGCTCCGTGGAGTTGAGATTAAGACACCTTGAATACAGGGGGTCGTGGGTTCGAATCCCGCCTAAGAAGCGTGTGGATTGTTTTCCCACAAGGAAACGCACTGAGTATAGCGTACTTATCACTCATCGTTGTAGGGTAAAATAATACAATTAACTTGTGTGACTACAGTGATGACTCTTGTTTATTTGTTATCATAACCCTGCGACCCAAGGCTCCCAACAATACACTTTTAATTATAGGGCAATTAAGTCTGTTTGGGATGGTCCCAAGGTAATTCCCATGCTAATGTTTTGTGTAACAATTTTAATGTTTTCTTATCGACAGGGCGGGATATACTTGCTGACTTTGATGGATAACTATTCAGCAGGATTTTCTCTGCTCTTGGTCGCCATGTTGGAATGTCTGGTCATCTCTTACGCATATGGTAAGTTTTAGTGCGAGAGTAACTCCATGAATTACACAAATCCAGGAATGTTCCACTATTTACTGGCTCCCCGTTAGCCAAAAGGTTTGATTAGTAGGGGAAGGGACCGTTGGAAACCTCAGCATCTTATCAGAGGGTAAGATCATGGGTAGGTCTGTATGTCTGTACAATTTTGTGCACGAAGTATACGAGTGAACATAATTTTCAGCCCCTAAAAAAAACCTGCACAACTCTGGAACCTGATCTCCCTCTTAGATACATGTGGAATAGTCCAGTCTAGGATGTCAAGGACTTTGACCCCCCCCCCATGGAATTGCACTTCAGAGAAAACGGTGAAACAAATAACATGCGACATTACTTAATGTTACCATCGCTCACTTAAGGGTTTTAAAGGACACATCTCTTAAACTTGTTTATGAAATCGTAGCTTAAATTGTTCACGTATTAAAAGTGGAGAAGGTCATTGTACAGTTTTTGAGCACTTTTTCTTTTTCGTTATACTTTGGATATGTTCAATGTCTAAAGCAAAAAAATATATAATAAAAACTTTATTCAAAGAACTTAAGCTGAGTAACCAATATTAGGAATTATTTGTCTTACCGTGATTTAGGTATCAACAGGTTTGGAAATGATATGAAGGTAATGGTGCCTTCAGGTCTTGGATGGTACTGGAAGATCTGTCTCATGTTTTTGGCTCCAGTGGTACTCGGAGTAAGTATAAGATTGTCTTCATTTTAGCCTTCTTGCCACCAGTGTGTCCGACATGGTTCCTCCTATCAGGATATTTGGGCGTGGGGCCGGGATTCTGCTTGTTCTCACCCATGTACTCTTGCTTTGCTGGGATGTGGAACGAGGGGGCCATTCTGGCAGCTTTGTTCCACGTGTTGCATCTCTTTTGGACTCTTTGCCTGGTGCGTGTTTCCCTCAGTCCTGCGATCTTGACTGTTTAAAAAAATATATAGATATATTGTCTTTAATGACACACGGCATTGTGGCTCCTTGTGAAATATAACGCAGAAAGTGAAAGTCTCGAAGGTTAAGACCCGTTCAATGAGATCTCATTTCTTACAAGCGTGTGTACGTGGGAGCCCGAAGTTTAATGCTCGACTCCTCGCGAGAGAGATTTTTAGTTTAAATTCCATCCATTTCAAACTACTAGTGTATATTTCTTTACTAGTTTTGTTTTGTCCAACGAGTACCACGACGTCTTTGACAGCCTCTGTCCGTCATCTTTCCTTTTTATCGGTTTCCGATTTCCTACATTCAATGATTGTCAATTTATATATTGTTTTTTCAGTTCATCTTTGTCTTCTTCTGTTTGACGTATGCTAACCTGACCTATGGTGCGTATACATACCCTGCGTTTGGAGAGGCACTGGGTTGGCTGATGGTCCTGGCAGCAGCTGTGCCAATCCCAGTTTACGCGATCTTCTTTTTCATCAAACGCGCTCATGGCAGCACTGTTCACCAGGTAGGGTTGATCACTCATATTTGTTTGAAAAGTTTTCAAAAGAGACTGGAAATTTAAGGAATTAAATAAATAGCCCAGTGACTAGGGGTAATAAATGTTCGAAGCGCAATGATCACTATTTGGAATTGCGCTATTTAAGAGTCGATATTTATTTTAACAAACCCTCACAATTTGGTGATTTCTTTGTGTCTCTCTGGGATTCAATTTTTTCAACAGGTTCATTTGGATGGGAAACATCTTATGGTGAGCGCCAGGATCGCTCCCCAGTTTAATGTCACTTACATTACATATACATGAATATAAAGAAGTAATACACATTTTTAAATTGACAAAATCTGTTTCTATTAATTTTTTACTAGTCTGATTCGTGACTCATTCCACCTTCTTTATGTTTTGTTTGTTTTGAATTCATCCTAACATTGTATGTCTCATTGTTGTTTGCCCTCCCTCAGCGTTTGCGATCTTGTATCGAGCCAAGTGATGAGTGGGGACCAGCTTTGAATGAAAACCGTCTAAAGGCCGGATACAAACCACTCTCGGGTACCAGTGATACTGGAAAGCAGGGGATGGGACTCGAACCTCCGCCACCAACGTATACGAGCATCTATAATGGGCCACTAGAAGCTGGATCCATTTCTCTGCATGGATACTAAACCTCTTGCAAAACTCACCAAAGTCGTTGTGATGGTTTCCTTGAGTTTAGACGTACACGCTGCTGAAACTGGTGATGTTTCATATTTACCCCAAAAATGTGATATTTTTTATTATTAACTTGGTGGTTTAAAATGTTAAACGTTGAACATAATATTTAATAAACATAACAAAGATTAGCTTAACCCATTGAGGAAGCACGTGTACTGTAGCTGTCTCTGTAAAACCACTAATTAATGCATGACTCTTTCACAAAATTTTAATTTACCCTCATCCTTCCAGAGGATCAACTTAGAAAATGCTTCTCCCAAATTTGTTTAGTCAACATACTACATGGTTTTTCATGTTGAAATAGGCCCTACGTGTAATTAGCCAAACGCCAATAAGTATTGTATTGTTCTGACAATTTGAATAAATTAAACAAAATTAGACCTGAATTTTGGAATACCCCGCGACATTTATGAATGGTGTCAAACAGTTGCAAGCCTAATAAAATTCAACTTCAAAAATGTTTATTTTTTTTTTTTTTCAAAAAAGTCACTTTAACTGCAACTACAATACACGTGTTTTCCTCCGACTGGTTCATATTGAACCTGTCCCCGGTGAGTTAACTTTATCAGTATCTATATTAAAGGGTCTGTATACATTGGGAATTACTCTAACAATTAATGGCAATAAAAACTTACTTTGTAAGAAGTACAGCAGCTTTGGATAGTATAATGTATTTTGAGAAACCTCTCAGTTTGAAGTACTGCGGTTATGGAAAAATATATCACTTTTTATCCCCCAAAACTTGAATCTGTGAAGCGTTACTGCAGTAACGTTTCTCAGATTGTGTATTTCAATTGCAGATTATTCTTGCTGCGTGGACATAACCGCTCCAGATTTTCGGCAATAGCTCAAAAACACTACCACCTTTTGAAATTAAATTTTCACAGGTTAGTTTTATGGTTTATATCTACAACTATATAGGATTTAAAGAACAGTGGGTTTCAGATACCAAACGTATACAATCCCTTTAAGGTTTATAATTTTATTAGGAGTTTGATCTTTAAACTCAGAGAGCATGATATCGGCAGAATAATTTTGTGTGTTTCTTATATGAATTTAAAATAGAGCAGTGGTTACACTCAATTTATGTCTGCATTAATGAGGCTTTGTAAATATTATTTTGTTTGTGGAGTTATCCGTGTATGGATAATTCTGAATTTTACTCTCTTTCCACCTTAACAGTAAAACGCTTGGTTAAAGTGTCGAAATGTAAAATATCAGAGAAAACTAGTTTTAATCACCCGTTATGGCTGAAACTTTAGAGTACAATTTATTTTAATAGTATATTTAGTTTATAACCAGATACTTTGAATGCTACTATTGTTGGTGATAATTAACTGTCAGTGTCGGTGTAATATCAATGGCAATATGAAATTCAGACGTCCACGCCCACGATCGGGCTGGGATCGATTTTTTTATTTAACAAAAATAAAAATAATTTCAGATTGTCAGCTATACCAGCTGAATTATCTTAAAAAGCTTTTGTTGAAATACCTGCCCAAAAGATTAAAGATATCGAAACACACACAATGATTTTTACGAAATCCGGGAGGAGAGTTGTTGTTGACAATAGATAAATAATAACCTTTCGGAAACTGACAAAATAAAATTATAAAATAAGTCAATTTATGAGAGCCTTAACATCTATGACATCATTTCATTCTCACAGTTTTTACCTAGATGGCGAACTCATTGAAAAGATAAGAAAGCTCTCTATACCTTTCTATTGCAACGTCACAGCCGGAGTTTTTGCCAACCAAGGTTGGACAACTATATGGGACGCCGAAAATGCAAAGCAACAACAGATAGCCATGTTTGTAACAATGTTACACACAAATACTCAAAAATAGTGTTGAATTTGTTTGAACAAAGCAACCAATCATGAGATTTTTTTTGTAATTGAAGGTTTGCAGAAATGATGAATTTGATCACGAAATCTGTTAACACGATTGAATGTTTTACTAACATTCGGCCGTCCATTGGAACAATGGAAAGTTCTATACCTGCATACCTTTAAAAAGACAAAAGTGAGCGCTTTGAGGCGAGCTTCATGTGTGGAAAGCGCTATATAAGAACTGCGAAATAATATTATTGTTATTATTGTTATTAATGATGTAGTTGGATTTTAAAGTGTGATTCGTGGATATACAATTTTGGTGTGATGATTCTTTTTTTCAAGCAATACATAAATTCATTTTCCTTTCAAATCGGTGAAGTTTCTGTTTCAATGCAAAGCATAAATTGTGGTCTTTAATAATAATATTTATGTTTGTTTATTGTAATAATGTTATAACCAGATGTAGTAATTGAAATTTATTTTAAATGATTTTTAAATATTGTGCTGGTGAAGAGTTACCTTAGGTTTATTGCTTGTTCTGTATGTATTTGTATTCAATTTTTAAAAGACAGATTTTTACCAAATTAAATTAGCTGTTCAAAAATAAACTGTGTCATGTGTCTTTTGTGAGTTTTGCTGCATGAATATTATTTGTATTTCCATTGCGTAGGATCATGGAGCAATGTTATTGGATAATTTCCAAAAGAATCGTGGCTGCCCGTACAAGTTCGTGTCATATAGAAAAGTATACAAAAGTATATAAAAGTAATACCGAAATGTAGCCCAAAACGTGTGCCTAAATGTTAGCAGTTGACAATCTTTTGAAATTCAGACCCTGGTTTTCTTCTTGAAAAACAGGCTGCAAAAGCTTACATTCTTGCATTTAACTATTCTTAGCCACAAACATGAGCATATTAATAGGTAGTCTGTTGGGTGTGTTCACTGTTAAGTCTAAAATTTATTCCAAAATTTTACTGAGGACAAGCCGATTGCGTTGTTTCCACTGTATTGCACCGGATCCCCCCCTCACACACGCACAAACATAATGTTTGTGAATCCCGTGAATCGAGGACTTCTCTTTGTTCTCCCATTGTTTGGACTTAGTTATTTTTTAGCGACGTCCCCATTGGTTTTATACACGAAAGCGAAGTGAGGACGTTCTAGATCTGTCAAACACCTGGACCCCTTTTGTTAAAGTCCTCGGTTTCAACGGGTATGACACGCTCACACACACCATACATGTTTGTTAACCCAGTAAATAGAGGGCTTCTCCTTGTTCTCCAATTACTTGGACTTGGGGTTTTTTAAGGGGGTTAGTAAGCATTGTAAACACCGAATTATGTCTTTTTGCCATGTTTGAATTCCTAGACCTCACTCACTCGTACCATTTGTATACGCGTGACCGTGTTTTCCTAGTTTTCATGTTGTTGACAATGAACCTGCTCGCTGGTACTTTTCTTTCTTACGTGAACGACTAATTATTTCAAGAAGGATAAACCCTCTCCTCAAAAAGGTTGCAACCCCTTCTGGGTATTTTAATGTGGCCATGGGCTAGGAGTTCCAATAGACCCATATAAACCCTCGGTCAAAGTCCATTGGACCCTGCAAAAGGCTATGGGTTTAATATAAATTGTAAAACAAAAAGGAACAAATTCATATTGAGCCGAGTTGTAATGTTATGCCTTTGGTTGTGTCTAACGTTCTTACCCCAAAAACATGATTGACATGTCAACGTCACTTCCTTTAAAAGGAAAAAATAATAATTAAACTAATTAGTTCGTTAATCGTATAGTCATCAAGTAATAATTATGCGGGCTAACTTACCAGCATTTCACAGGTGAATAACATATTTGGGGCCACACAAACAAAACCACAGTATGTTTTATCACGTACAACCGTTCGTACAATCTGTTATCAATTTTTTCTTTTAAAGGAACGTTACAGAACTGGTAATTAAATTTTTCTTTAAGATCACAGATTTACATAAAACTTACACGGTCTAATATGATGATAGTAGAAAACATCCCTAGAAATATTTCTGTCTGAAATGCCATATTTGATGAGAAATAAATAAAACTAATTTCCGATTGGAGTTTATCGCTCATGAGCGTTTTATTCATGCATTGTATAACACATGCAAATAAAATGCAAAATGTAATTGGTTTTTCACTATTTTCTCGTGACCCAGATGGCCGATCGATCTCAAACTTCCACAGGTTTGTCAGTTTATGTATATGGTGGATTATATAAAGTGCTTAACTGTTTTGTTAGCAAAAACCAATTCTGTAATGTTCCTTTAAATTAAGTTCGTCGTGTGTTGTTTTTGTTGTTGTTGTGGGGGTTTTCTTCTTTTTACAAAAAAGTTTTCTGTCTGACTCGCTTAAATTGTTTTGTTTGTCGGGAGTGTTTGTTCGGGAATCCCCCCCTCCTATGAAAAAACTACCCGTGCATCTGCTCAACGTCTTTCACGGCAATTTGTTCAACATCGGAAATTCCCTTAAAATTCCCGCACTCGTAAAAGCTTTTCGTTTTTTTTAAACCATCATTCTTTTTGCCTAAACAATCAATTTATAATTATAAAACCTTTAAGTTGAACATATACTGTTTTTACCACTAAAATTTATATACGATTTGTATTATTTTCAAGTTACTCTTCGAATCACTGTGGCTGGATCACTGCATTCAGATGATAGGGGTGGTTTTTCCAGATGTAATGGATGCCAACAATGCTACATTATGTTGAGAAACTTGCCAATTAAAATGTAGGCCTACATACCATGACTTCAACATTTTCACACACAAAATCGCTACACAAAGATCATGGCGAATTATGTTTTGTTTCGTGGTTCAAGTTAATAATGATTCTTGTCATCAAATAAAAATCATGTTTTATGTTTGATATAAACTATTTATAACCTATTCTTTATTTGTGCAACTTAAAATTATTATTAATTGATTCATCATTCTTTACCGGCTTTCTGCCATTTTGTATGAACTGGAGTTTTGTCCCCTAATGTAAATGGATTATTCCATTTATGCTGCGCACGCAGCTTTATTATTGTAAGCTTGCATAGTCTGACCATGAACCCATATAGCTATATGGTATTGTGGATTATCTGCAAATAACTGGGATAAAGTTATTCATGTGCGGGATACTATGCGAATAGTCAAATTAAACACTTACTCCTCTTGATGTTCTGGTGTTGTTGTTTTTTTCTTCTGTTTAATCGCAGAGTTGAGGTCTCGCACAGTCTGTTCAACATGTCATCCATACCAGCGCAATCCTTACTAAAAACTACAAGCTCTAATCAAGACTCATCAGCAGAACCACTAAATGACGCACGTGATGTCGAAGGAGAGCCAAGAGGCAACTGGGTTCATAAGATGGATTTCATGTTATCATCCATTGGATACGCAGTTGGTTTGGGAAACGTGTGGCGTTTCCCTTATCTCTGTTACAGCAATGGAGGAGGTAAGATAACTCTCTACACTCCTTGGTCAGAACTGACCCAGATTCCGGGTTCTGCAGGGATGGCCCGGAATCCGAGTCAGGATGGCCCGGAATCTGTGTCAAAATGACCCAGAAATGGGTCAAACTTACGCAAAATCCCAGTTAAAATCCCATCTTTTAACCAGTTTCCGGGTCAGCTTGACCCAGAAATGGGTCCAGTCCCCCTGGGACCCGGAATCCGTGTTAAAACCTGACCCAGAATCGTTTAGAGTTCAATAATACCTGGTTCAAAAGCATGAAGATTTGACTCTGCAATATTGATAAGGGAATCATTATACCTTTCAGACTCTGTTGGTTTAAGCGTGACGTATACGGCGTGCGAGGTCGTAAACGACTTCTTCAATTCATGATTTCGTATGATTCCAAAAACACAATGCACTCTCAAAACTACCGGGTCAAAATTGACTCGGATCCATGGTTCCCGTAGGGTCTAACCCATTGCTGGGTCATTATGACCCGGAATCTGTGTCAAAATAACCCCAAATGGATCAAACTGTCACATAATCCGACTTAAAACCCCACTTTTTAACCACTTTCCGGGTTTGTCTTACCCAGTGTAGGGCCAGGCCCCCTTAGATCCGGAATCCGGTTCGATTTTTACCCGGGAGTTTTTAGAGTGTGTCTGAAAGAATTATATAAAACTATATTCAAATTTAAGCTATTTTCAAGGCAATCAGAGTGTGGGGATACAAAACGAAAAGACAAAATGAGAGTATAAATGAGAAACCTTTTTTTGCTCCTAGGTGCTTTTCTCATACCTTATTTCATCATGGTCATCGTTGCTGGTGTTCCACTTTTCGTGATCGAGATGGGTTTTGGTCAGTTTGCCAGCCGGGGCTGCGTCTCTGTCTGGGCTGTTTCGCCAATCTTTAAGGGTATGTCGAAAAACCTCTCTTGTTCTTGAAAAGGTTCCTCTTTTAGTTCGAACGCTTTTGTTTTGGGTTTTTTTGCTTTTTTTAAGGACGTTCCGGTACTATATTATTTGTATTAGTTGATATTTCTGGTAGTGAGACCGAGGATGCCTCATTATAAAGTAAACTTAATCACTGTAGCTCGCAAGCTTGAGAAAACCTGTAAATAGGGATGCCTGCTTTGTGAACCATGCATAAACCAGTGTTCTGGGTTCTGGGTTCTTTAATGTGCCCTATAACCAATCCTAGTACACAAGACCTACGACTTAAAGGTATCGTACACGTTTGGTATTTACTCAAAATATATATTAGCATAAAAACTGACTTGGTAACGAGCAACAGAGAGCTGTTGATAGTATAAAACATTGTGAGAAACGACTCCCTCTGAAGTAACGTAGTTTTTGAGAAAGAGGTAATTTCTCACTAAAATAATAAAAGACTTCTAGCTAGAAGCCTTTTATTCCTATCTGAAAGCACACAAATTTGTACAACAAGGGTGTTTTTTCTTTCATCATTTTCTTGCAACTTCGATGACCAATTGAGCCAAAATTTTCACAGGCTTGTTATTTTATGCATATGTTGGGATACACCAAATGAGAACACTGGTCTTTGACAATTACCAAACGTGTACGATGCCTTTAAGTGTCAGATTTGTTAAGGTTCATGCAGGCTGTTAATAAAGTTGAAAAATGAGGGTCAGCGAATTTCAATTATAATTTGGGGATCACCAAGGGGGGTGAAAGGATCCCCATTGGTAATGTTAAAAAATTCATGGCACCCTTCTGTTGGCTGGGGTGAGACCCCCTTAAATTTGGACACCTCTAATGCAAAGAATATAGTGTTTTTTACTGAAATTACCCTAAATTCTATCTTTACAGAAATGTGCTTTAAACTCAATCGATTTATACAATTTTTTGGTCATGTCTGTAGTGTTCGATATATAATAACATAGCATTTCTTAAAATTGCTTGTTTGGTTTAGAAATTATGCTAAGTGAACTTTAAAAATGGCATAAAAATGACATTTTTCAATTACCAAAAACTTCCGAAATTACTGAAATTTGAAATCAATGTATTTTCTATATTCAGGCTAGTTAAACATTGAAACTCACATTCGTAAGAGGTTATGTAGTGTGCTTAAAGGATATTAAATCTAACATTTGGTTTTATTCAAAATTGTGGAGGTAGGGAATTTTGTATATGAGTCATATTTACCCTTATTTTTAAGCAATAAATCGTGTTTTCCAGTTTAATTGAGTTACCAATTCCTTTTTATTGATACTTTTGAGTTATAATAACTAAATAAATACAAAGGGCCATGTTCTTTTACAGAAAAACACATTTTAATGATTTTGGAATATTCCATTCCTTGAAAAGGGGGTTTTAACCCTCCCCAACCACGTGGTTTATCTATGTGCACAATACACCCTTCTATATTTATGCTGACGTCATATTTTAAGGGTCAAAGCGAGGCTGTGGGTGGTAGGCTTTTACACTGCACCGTTCTGCGACATGAGTTCACAATCAGACATGAGCTTTTGGATGGATTTTGCGAGCGTCCGAAGGGCTGTATGGTCAAAATCAGAAACGAATGTAGTGTAAAAGCCTACCGCCCACAGCCTCGCTTTGACCCTTAAAATATGACGTCAGCATAAATATTTAGAAGTGCGTATATGCTTCCTTTATAGTCATACATCATGACAAAAACAATCTTTATTGTTAAAAATTGTATTAGCTAAAGATTGGGCCACTCTGTACAGCATCAACAAAATGTCGTTTATAGCAATTTAATGGTATGTTCAATAAAAATGTTCAGAGCCATTTTTTAAGTCAACATATTGTACTGAAAAATGTTCATAAATATTAGGGGGGGGTTACTAAAGGGAGAAACTATTCCACTATCACATTCACAAGTCAGTGAATGCATGCAATGGATAGACGCTATAATCATAATGATATCAGAAACAGTTGCAGTTGTAATAGCATTTCGAACTTCTGATCTATCATACTTTTGGGACCTATGACATAACAAAATCAGTTTGACCTGTTATACCTTTTTATATTTCTAAAACAATTATTTCTGATAATACACTGTACTCTGTTAATTATAAGCCTTTTGTATTTGATGATAACCTGTGTTGATAATGATAACATAATTGCACGTTTCAATTTTTGTATTATTTAGTTACATTGTTGGTTTTATTGCTGCAAAGTGGGAGGCTTACGATATGATGATTATGTCTTGTCTTCGGAGCCACCTTTGTTGGTACAAGTTCATGTACGTTGACCAACAAGACTTTTCAGTACTTTGATGAAACTGTCTTTGCGCGTTTCAGGTCCTTCAACTTTCAATCCAAAGTTTTCACACAGATCTTTCAATTCACTTATGCGTTTCGATTTACCTTTGTCCTGTGTAATTAGAGTACAAACATTGATATCACCAAACATGATTGGATGGGAAATGTCTGTTTCAGCATAAACTGATTTGCGAAGTCTTTCTTCGTTCTCTGAACTTTCCCAAGTACGAAAGTCTTCTTCACTCGCATCTACGTCCACATCAACATGGTGACCTTTGCCTGCTCGATGCCTTTTCTGAGCAGCTGCAAGCCTACTAAAAAAACTTGAAATTTGCTTCGCAGTCCGCCATTCTGCGGGAAGGAAAACAAACTGACCATTGATATTTTTCAAGGTTTTCATGACTTTTGCAACAGGAGTATGGGTACCTGTGAGGGCAGAGATGGTTCTTGTGATTGATTTAGCTTGGTGCGTTACATACGTGATAGCGCAGGCTGTATATTCCCGAGGGAGCTCTGAATAAATGGCCCATTGACCAGGGTAAAATTATTTTTAATGGAGCGCCATGAGCGTCACTGAGTAACGGATTTGAGCGCTTAGGCCTATATGAGAATCCATACTCTTATTATTAGCTTCACTTTGAAAAGACTGTATTAATAATTTCTGCATTATATTGGTACATTAATTACTCCGATGCCTGTTTTTGAAAAAACAAACATGACGCAAATATTTCTGTGCATTAATAATGACGCATTCATTATTAATTATGCAATAAACATAGGTGTGGGTTTTGCCATGTGCGCCCTCATGGGCATGGCCTGCCTCGCTTACAACGTCATCATGGCGTACGCAGTATTCTACTTCTTTGCATCATTCACGTCCGAGTTGCCATGGAGTGGTTGCAGTCAAGAGTGGAACACTGCAAACTGTACGGTCAGAAAAGCAAATGGGACCAACTCGACCTACTTGACAGAATACCTCAACACATCGACCAGACCGTCGCTGGAATACTGGGAGTAAGTCACGTGGTCCCTGAACCTTCTTAGCTGTTCTTTCAGATATAAAATTGTCTTGATTATGTAATGACCATTTTTATCTTAAATGACCCAATGAGTCTTTGACATGAATCTTGAAGAAATTTAATTCTAAACTGCTCACAAAAAGTTAGGAAACCTTTTTTAATCAAGTATATTTTTATTATTTATTACTCTCTTTGTATATGTTATATATCAATGCAAAGCTGAAGTGTTCCTCTTTAAAATGATACCACATTTGCAATGATTACATGTTGCTGAATTTGGCTACATGAATGCAGTGAGGCAAAGTCACACATCAAATGTGCCAAAATTACCGCATGTTTGAATTACAGTGTCAATTTGTTTGTTCACACAGTAACAAAAAATTGCTAATTTTGGCACATTTGATTTGTGACTTTGTCTCATTCTCATTAATGTGGCCAAGTCCAGCAACATGTCATCATTGCACATTTGGTATCATTTTAAAGAAGAACACTTCAGCTTTCTATTGATATGCAACATAATACAAGAGGGTAATAAATAATACAAATATACATGATTAAAAAGGTTTCCTAACTTTTTGTGAGCAGTTTAGTTTACTGGTGTGATGTGTTAATTAAAAATATACATTAATTTGTATCTGCTGCTGATGGAACTACTGCGTTCTAAAAATTCCTGTGTCAGAATTGACCCGAAATTAAGTCAGGGTCCCAGGGGGCCGTACCCATTTGTAAGTCGTCTGGCTAACCCGACGACTGGTAACAGAAAATGTGATTTTTAACTCAGATTCTGCGTCAATTTGACCCATTTCTGCATCATTTTGACGCAGATTCCGGGTAATATTGAACCATAAATGGGTCAGGCCCCACGGTACTCACAGGACCGGGCAAATAGACCGATGCAAGTCTTGCGTGTATTCAAACAATTTGGTCCCACATACATTTGCTTTAACGCGTGAAGAAAACTCGCGCACTTTAACGGGTCCCATTGTTCGAATACGCGCGAGACTTGCACACTGAACCGGGAGTTGGGCGAGTCCGCTGCCCAATGATCAGAGCGGTATGAACATTATCTTCTAAACTTTCAATCAACTTGTAAATGTTTTGTATACATTGTCTGTATATTTCAATGATCTTGATCCCTGCTAGATACCACACTTAAAGATTTAACACATGGATTGATAGAGCTGACAGAATAGTCGTGGACAGTGTTCATGTTTTACTAGCTATACCTTTATAAAGTACAAGACACTTTGAATATGCTGTCAAATTATATTGTCATGAGGAATTCGTCACATTCAACGTTGACGGTACTATACAGGATTAATAGTCACAGACAGTGTTCATGTTTTGTGTGCTCAACCATTTACATGACTTAACAAACCTGTGAAAATTTTGGTTGAAATCGCTGTGAGAGTCAGGAGAAAATAGTGGGAAAACATGCACAATTTTCACAATGTAAACACATTGTAACAACCGAAATCAGCTGTTGCGTTGGGTTTTTAGGGTTTTCAGGTACAGTTTTCTCGAATATATGACTTCAGAGGCCGACAAATATTTCACAGAAAGAAATTGTTTTAGGTGAACTTCATTCTAATTAGTAAGCTTCCAGACTAAGCTTAAAGGCACTGAACACGTTTGGAAATTGTCAAAGCAGTGTTCTCACTTGGTGTATCCCAACATATGAATAAAATAACAAGCCTGTGAATATTTGGGCTCAATTGGTCATCGAAGTTGCAAGAAAATGATGAAAGAAAAAACACCCTTGTTGTACAATTGCGTGCTTTCAGATAGAAATAATAAATTCTTGCAAAAAGTTTTTATTATTTTGGTGAGAAATTACCTCTTTCTCAAAAACTACGTTACTTCAGAGGGAGTCGTTTCCTACAATGTTTTATACTATCAACAGCTCTCCGTTGCTTGTTACCAAGTAAGTTTTTATGCTAATGTCATTACCAAACGTTTACGATACCCTTAAACAATTATTTTGTTTATCCTTATAAAATTGTTTGGTTTCTTGAAAGCAACGCAATGGTCCGTTTTTCTACTTTATAGGCGCCACGTTTTAGACAGATCAGACGGTCTAGACCACGTAGGTCCCATACGATGGCAGCTTGCATTATGTCTTTTCTTCACTTGGGTTGTTGTGTATTTATGCATCATTAGGGGAATCAAGTCCTCTGGAAAGGTAAACAAAATACACTGCAAAAACAGGGGTCGATTTCACAAAACTCTTCCTAACTTAGTACTAGTCCTAGGCAATGCTAAGAGATGGCAGTTACATGGTCCTAACTTCAGATAAGACTAGCCTTATCTCTTTTGTGAAATCGGCCCACGTGGTGTTAAAATTGACACCAGGGTGTTGTCACACATAGATACCCCAAAAATAATCAAAATTAACACCACAGGAAAATAACACCAATGTAATTGTGTTGGCAGAAATGTATGTTATTTTAGTGTTTTTTAACACCCTGGGATGTAAATTTAGATTCTTTTTTGGTATCTATTTGTGACAACACCCTGATGTAAAAATATAAAAAATTAAGTTTTGCATTGTACACAATATTTACAAAATCACAAATCAATATCAGCTCATCTAGAAAAGAATAATAAACATGAACCATTTTCGCCGTGGAGGAACTTGTCAAGTTTTAAAATGTGGGGTTTTCAGGAATGATTCACAATTTTGTTTAACATGTTTTATTCAATTGTAGGTGGTCTATATTTGTCACTGTAACTTTCAATGGTTCGGGAATGGGCAACTGTTAAACACTGTCTTCACATTTACACGTGAAGTGCCGTGACATTTCCACAGGTGGTTTTAAGGGGGCTGTATACGCTTTGTAATGACTCTGAAAATTAATGGCAATAAAAACTTACTTAATAAGAAGTACAGCAGCTTTAGATAGTATATTGCGTTTTGAGCGTTACTGCGGTTATGGAAAAAGATATCACTTTGTATCCCCAAAAGTTTGAATCTGAGAAGCGTTACTGACAGTAACGTTTCTCAGAATGTGTATTCCAATTGCAGATTATTCTTCCTGCGTGGACATAACCGCTCCGGATTTTTGGCAATATCTCAAAAACGCTACCACCTTTTGAAATTAAATTTCCACAGGTTGGTTTTATGGTATATAATATATACAACTATATAAGATTGAAACAAACAGTGGGTTCCAATTACCAAACGTATACAATCCTTTTAAACACTGTCTTAAATAAATAGCCATCTTAATTTATTTGATGTTTGTCTCCTCTTCCCACATCCTGCAGGTGGTATATTTCACTGCTACTTTCCCTTATGTTGTCCTCTTCATCTTGTTGATTCGAGGAGCTACACTTCCGGGGTCACTACAAGGGGTCATCTTTTATATCAAACCTGAGTTTCACAGACTAAGAGAAGCTGAAGTAGGTTTCACTCTAATGAAATAAATTATTTAATAATTATTTCAGCAATTTGTTTAATGTCAACTTTCGTAAGAAGGCTAATACTCCAAGCCACTTTCCATATTGTTAGGTTCAGAAGATAAATGTAAATTTTTCTGTCCAATGTTTTAAATAACTATATTTTGGATGACAGTAATGTTAGTTTGATATTGGATATTGGACATGCACGTAGGTTAGTACACCGAATGTCAACGTTGATTTTTCGATAATGGACAGTACAAACCTATGCGAATGTCCAATATCCAATATCGATGTACAAGGTAGACATTCGATGTACAAACCTACGTGAATGTCCAATGTCTAATATCGAAAAATCAACGTTGACATTCGATGTACAAACCTATGTCAATGTCCAATATCCAATATCAAACTAAATTTACTGTCATATATTTTGGTTGTAACTTTTGGTCTTTTAGGTGTGGAAAGATGCAGCGGTACAAGCATTTTACTCTCTTGGATCTGCATTGGGAGGTCTTCAAACCCTTGCCAGCTATAACAAATTCAACAATAATTTCAAACGGTAAAATATGTAAAATACTTCCAACTTATTCCAACACTCCATGTTGGAAAGGTAATGTTTTATGGTGATTGATCTATTGACAGACTAATTATCTTTGATGGAAGGATTTTAGTTCGGATAAACTGCTTGCGGGTTCTCTGAAGCAATTCAATTCAGTTTACATTTATTTAATCCATACTGTCATAAACAAAGTGATACAATATACAAGGCCAAAATATACTTAGTTGTTGTATGCTTGAAAAAAGCATAGAAAAGAAACAGTATGGAGGCTGATTTGATGAGCCGAGGCTTGTAGTAATCAGCCTGTGGACAGACAGAGACAAGACAAACGGACAAACCATAGGACGTACAAAAATGAACAAAACAATGCTCAATTAAAGGGACACGTTACCTTGGATCGGACGAGTAGGTCTTTAAAAAAAAGCGTTTGTAACCGTTTGTTATAAAATGCATATGGTTAGAAAGACGTTATAAAAGTAGAATACAATGAACCACACAAATATGCCTCGAAATTGCGTGGTTTTCCTTTTACTTTGCGAACAAGCACGGTCGGTCATTTTGTGGAGTCAAAAATTTGACTCCACAAAATGGCCGACCGTGTTTGTAGACCAACTCGCCCGATCCAAGGCAACGTGTCCCTTTAACTCCATAAGTGGTAAATTTCAGACCATTTTTATCCTTTCAGTGACGGTATTATCATCGCGTTGATCAACTGCGGTACCAGTGTGCTTGCCGGATTTGTGATCTTCTCCGTTTTGGGTTTTATGTCTCACGATTCCGGGTTGCCGATTGAAAAAGTTGCTGATTCAGGTAATGTTATAGGTCTGGTCAGGTCAAGTTGGGTCGGCTGGTTTCCAGTCGGGTTAGCTGGTTTCCAGTCGGGTCAGCTGGTTTCCAGTCGGGTCATCTGGTTTCCAGGTGTGTTAGCTGGTTTCCAGTCGGGTATGAGCTGTTTCTAGCTATGTATCAGCTGGTTTTTCAGTTGGGTCAGCTAGTTTCCAGTTGGGTCAGTGGTTTACAGTTGCTTTTGCTGGTTTCCTGTTGGGTCTGCTGGTTCAGTTGGGTCAACTGATTCAGGTTAGCCCAGGCCGTATCCGACTTGGCGGTTAAGGCTACGGCTACGACTGTTGCTGAGGGTGTTTCTATGGACGTCATATTAAACGCATGATGACGCGGCGATCCAGCCTTAGCCGCAGCTGTAGCCGCCAATTCGGACATGTCCTTAAACTTTTTAACATTGCCGCCATCTTGGTCTGGTATCTTGGCCGCCAGGAATAGTTGCTCCCTAGATGCGTTTATGGGACCAGACTGGTTGTTTCGGACTTCTAACACACGTTGATTCAAAGTTTTAGATCACATGTATATTAATTTCTTTGCGATTGATAGAAACAATAAAATGATGTATTTGTTCAAACATGTTGACTTCCTGTAGGTCCCGGACTTGCGTTCATTGCTTACCCAGAAGCCTTAGCAAGAATGCCTGTTGCTCCACTATGGTCCATCTTGTTCTTTTTCATGTTGTTCATTCTGGGACTTGATTCTGAGGTAAGTTTCTATTGACATAAATTATTTCTTTCTCAATTAATAGCAGTGAATTTAAAAGACCAAATTGATTCAAATAACATTTGAATATTTCCCCTTTTGTTTCAAAAACACTACAAATTGTCAGTTTGTCGGCGTGGAAACCCTCATCACGGCACTATGTGATGAGCTGAGTGACTTCGAATATTTTAAGAACATCCGTAAACACAAAGCATTGGTGACTTTGTTCGTTTGTTTCGTGTTCTTCCTTCTGGGTCTACCCATGACTACAAATGTAAGTTACCAACCTAGTATTGGATGAACAGGCTTTTGAGTCACAGTGTTTTCACTTTTGTTTATCCTGGCCATCTTAGATTGGATTGTCTTTACTCTGCTTGTTGAACTCCCTCCCACTTCCCCTCTTCCCCAATCCGAACCCCCTTCTATACATTTCTCATCCCCACCCCCATCTCGTCCCCATCTCTTCCCCATCTCAATCTTAACTACTGTACCTCTATACATCTATTATTTTGATTGGTATTGGTTATACAATTTATCTTTCATCTTGACTGTCCTTGATGTATGACATTTCTTACTTTGTATGTACATGTTTGTATTTTGAATGTTTTGGCTGAATGAATATTAATAATAAATAATAATAATTATAATAATAATTTTTCCATAGCATCATCTTAGATAGTTTGTAGCACATTCACTAGTGCGTTCGTACATTATTATTCCTTGAACTTACATACGTGGCACCATTGGAATCGACAGACAAGCTTACACCAACGAACTGTTTCGGACAGTACGTTTCATAATAGCGTGTAATATTTTGGGGAGAATAAAATCCTTTTCAAAATGGTCTAAACCGTCAGATAATACTTAAAGGAACGTTACAGAACTGGTAATTAACATTTTCTTTAAGATCACAGATTTACATCAAACTTACACGGTCTAATGATGATGATAGAAGAAAACATCCCTATAAATATTTCTGTCTGAAATGCCATATTTGATGAGAAATAAATAAAACTAATTTCCGATTGGAGTTTATTGCTCATGAGCGTTTTATTCATGCATTGTATAACACATGCAAATGTGTAATCGGTTTTTCACTATTTTCTAGTGACCCAGATGGCCGATCGATCTCAAACTTCTACAGGTTTGTCAGTTTATGTATATGGTGGATTATATAAAGTGCTTAACTGTTTTGTTAGCAAAAAACAATTCTGTAATGTTCCTTTAATGGGCTTTAGACTCAATAAATCGAATTCCAAGCCATCGATTCATCTGGAGGCCTTCTGGAAGACACAATTGATTTTAGCCAATTGCAAGAGGCCCCTGTGGAAATTCCTATAAAGGAGTGGTCATTGATTTGATTTTTGAATTCAAAGAATCGACCCAGGGCAATTTGACATTTTGTTACCATACTATTTGGCTATAGGTCTCAATATGGAACTTGTATCTTTTTCCGGATTTGTTATCTATTTTTGGTCGGAGTACACAGCATTTGTTTACGAACGTCCGTCTCATTGCATCATGCAGGGTTCTACCGATGACTGCATTGTGCATTAAAGAAACAGCAGCAACTCGTCTTGCTAATAATAGGTTATTCATATTGGCTAGGTTCATACAATTATGTTATTACATCTCATTTTGTTCTCAGTATCAACGACTATGGATATAATTATGAAGATTATCATAAAAAATAAATGGTAATTGTCTAACGACATGTGAAAGATGCGTGTACTAGATTTGAGCTCAAGTTACATAACTACATAATTACATTTTTTTTAACTATGATCCTCTTCGACCAAAATAAAAGGTATATATTTACATGTACTTAAAGGTATAGGGTCATCATTTGGTAATGACCCCCAAAAACAAATTGTGAAATGTTTGTCCGAAAGCCTACTCTGTCAAACTAACCCACAAATGGGTCAAACTGACGCAGAATCTGAGCTAAATTCCCATTTAAGTTGGCCAGTTTCTGGATCAGGCTGAACCAGAAATGGGTCAGGCTTTCTGAGACCCGAGATTTGGGACAATTCTTACCCGCGAGTTGATGTTATTAAGAGGCTGTTGGTAGTATAAGCCCCCAGTGAAATTATTTCGTCTAAAGTGTCCCTGTTTATTAGAAATCAATAAAAGTAAGTCGACAAATTTGAATCTCCGAAGATCACGTTTTTGCAGTGTACTGAGTTATTTTATTTTTCCTTTGTTCTTCCCCTGAGAAATATAATATAATAGATACCACACTCTAAGCACTCCAGGGTCAATTGATCCGGTTCCGGGTCCGATGGGGCCTGACCCATTTCCGGATCAGTGTGACCCGGAAACTGACCCAGTGTGACCCGGAATCTGTCAGATCTGTCAGACTGACCTTGTGTAACCCGGAATCTGTCAGACTGACCCAGAAATGGGTCAAACTGACGCAGAATCCGAGCTTAATTCACAGTTTTTGGGTCAGCCTGACCCATGCCCCCTGAGACCCGGAATACAGGTCAATTCTTACCCGGGAGTTATTGGAATGTACTAATGTCTCTTTATTTATTTATTTGTTCTCCTCCTTGAGCAGGGAGGGATATACCTCCTTGCTCTGATGGACAGATACTCAACTGGCTTCTCTCTATTAGTAATTTCACTGATGGAATGCATCGTCATCAGTTACGTTTACGGTTAGCATCTACTTCTCTACGTCATTAATCTATGCTCTACGATGAATCTGAGAAAGTGGAGGGCGCCCCCTTGAGATAGTATTTGAGCATAAAGACACGTTCTCTTTCTGTAATTTGTTTATACCCTTACACCGATGTGAATTAAGCACTGATACTCACTACTTTCCCGAGATCTGTGAACAAAATCCACAGGCAAAAAACTCGGGTGGGATTCGAACCCACGACCGGGTGATTTGACTGTGGATTTTATTACAGAACCCGGGAAAGTACTCAGTGTACAGTGCTAATACACATCGGTGTAAGGGTAAAATAACAAATTATATTCTTTATCCCCGATGCAAAAAAAGCAAAAGTTATCTTTCTACTTATCACTCTATCGTAGATGACCCTGTGAGAGGTTGAAAATGCATGATTCAGATTGTTCCGTTCCTTGCTTTATTCTTAACTATCCTTATTTTAACTATCCTTTTATTTGGCTATTTTATGTGTTGATCTGTTGGATCTCGTTTTTCTCGGTCTAGGTATAAACAGGTTCATGGCTGACATGGAAGTAATGGTTCCATCAGGCATGGGACTATATTGGAAGATTTGCCTCGCCTTCATCTCTCCTCTTGTTCTGCTGGTGAGTTGATGCAACTATTTCATCCGTTTGCCATTGCACTTGAACTATATATTTTAACATAATTGCTTTGTCCTTCGGATGGGACAATAAGCTGTAGGTCTCGTGTGTACTGGGATTGGTAGTTCAGGTAAAAGAACCCAGAACACTTATTGTGGAAGAGTGGGGGTTAACCCCGTTGTTTCTGGTTCACATAGCAAGCACCCTTGTTTACAGGTTTCCTCAGGCTTGCGAGCTACAGTGGCTAAGCTCACTTATGAAGCATCCTTGGTTTCATTACCAGAAATTCAAGAGAGCTTAGGGGTGCACCCCACTAAATAAACTCTCATAGCATAAAGTGCAAAATACTAAATATTCAAAAATACAAAACAAATACTTAGAAGTCTTACAGCTTTTTACAGTAAGGGAAAATTATCCATTGACTCTTGAACTTTTATCCTCTGCTCAATTTAATATGGGGAGTCCCAAGGCCCGGAGTATTATTATCCCTCCAAATAAAAACACCCCCACCGCAGTGAAATTTTCCAAACGTCCGTGCATCAATCTTGAAAAAAGTGCCGCACCTCTCAGCAAATATAACCATTTTTTTCAGGGCCTATGTCATCCAAAATACCTCAAGTTGGAAGTCAATGTTTTTACGACGATCAAAAGTTTCCCAACTAAAACCGCGAAAAACAACTTTTCATAACAAACACTGAGATGATGACAAGTGGCATACATAATCAATAAGTTGTTCATCACCTCTTTGTTTCTTTCAATGTACAAATTTGGTCATGGTGATTTTAACAAGCAACACAGTTCAACAACCCCCAGGTCACAATTGGGGAAAAAATACACTTTCTCTCTTTTTGGGGGCTCTCAAATCTGTCTAATAGAATATTTTGAGGGCCTACAAAATATTAAGATAATATCTTTGAAACGATGATGTCATTATCTCTTAGTTCATCTTCATCTTCTTTTGCGTCTCGTATACCAATCTGACGTACGGTGACTACGTGTATCCACCATGGGCTGAGGGACTAGGCTGGTTGATGAGTTCATCTTCGATTCTTTGCATCCCTGCATATGCAACGTTCTTCCTCATCCACAAGACACAAGGTTTAACCTTCAGGGAGGTAAGCTGACGCCAGCTTCATTTGAGAAAAACTATACATCACCTTTATCTATAATAGTGACACTCTCAAAACTCCCGGGTCAAAATTGAGCCGGATTCCGGGTCCAAAGTGTTTGATTGACAGAGGGGGAACCTTAGAAAGTAGCGCAGGCTGTCAGCAAGACATCTGGAGGCCTGCTACCAAGAACAGATGCTCCACTTATCAGGGGGGTTCAGATATGGCTGTATGTCGGTATAATTTTCTGAACGAAGTATAGGCCTATATTATGAGTGAACAAAAAATTCGGCCCCTCAAAAAAACCCGACACAACCTGATCCCCCTCCCCTCAGATGAGTGGAATAGTCCAGTCTAGGTTATCAAGGACATTGACTCCCCCAGGGCATTTGACTTTGGAGAAACCAGTGAAATAAATAACATGTGCCATGACTTAGTGTTACCTTCCCTGACTTAATAAGGGTTTTAATTAATGTTACAGGGTTATTTGTCTATCTCTAAGTATGCTCTTCCTACGCAAAATGGCAATTCTAAAATAAAAGTAACTGTGGAGAGACAAACTGTTTGAATCGTAAAATAAACTGAACATTTTAATTTTCCGATTAAAATATCACAAGTTTTAGACTTTAGATTAGTTAATTTGCTTTTCCGACTGATTTGGATCAAGTGTAAGACTAAAATCGATTGAAGAGTATGTTAAGGTTGATATCAAGCTTAACTTGCTTTCTGAAACAGAAATAAGATTAATTGTAATTTCGAGGAGTTAAGATTTTTTTTTGAGATAATGTTGATTATTTGGCAAGATTAACTGTAAAGCTTTATGAAACACCCCAATGACATGTGAAATTGGCCTAACAAGGGAGTATATAGTCTACGGTATAATAAAGACCACAAAAACTTTTACCTTCATTTCAAAGCATGAATCCAAACTACCTTCTTATATCTTTCACAGCGAGTCCGATTCTCGATCCAACCAAGTCCCGAGTGGGGTCCTGCCTGTAACAAACACCGCATTCTAGCTGGTTACCCACCGCTTCGTGTTTATCATCCCGTAAAAGTCAAGGGGGACGTACCAGGGAAACTCTCCGCACCCTTAAACGAAGGGTTATCTAATGCGAAAACAACAGCCTTTTGATTTCTCGAAGTGTTTTACTCATTGCATAACAGCAACACAACAATTGTTGAATCTTTCTTGAATGGCATGAAATATTCTTGCGCGTATTCGAACTTCTGGGACCAAGTTGGTCCCAACCATTATTGAGTTATATTACGTGTGCGCGATTCTGTTTCTTAAAATACTTGAGCTTAACGTATATTAGCTAGAGCTGAGGATCTTGGCTGAGGGTGAATTGTGCTGGTAACCTCTCCTCTTTTAAGAGTGTAAAGCTAAAGCCGTCGGAAAGTGGGTTCGGATCCCCGCCGTGACACTTAGGTGAAGACACTCGTCTGTTACTTTCATCCCCTGGAAGCAAATGGGTCCCGGCGGTTGGAGATTATGAACGATTGGCAACCTGTGTCTATTTGGCTACCGGTGCTGCATACTCCAAAGGACTTGAGATGATATGGCTTTTCTTTAACGCTCTGTAATTCTTTCTTTTTACTGTTTGTATACAGGGTCATTAGAGATAGCAGTTGTAATACTGATAATTAGCTGCCCTGTCAATACAAACAAATTAAATAATTATCTCGGATTATTATTTATAGTATAGCATTGTTATTTTTCAATACAGCCTGTACTTCACCGTATGTACGACTAGAGCTCTATAGACCCCCAAAACTCCGGTACTCATGGCTGTTCCAGCCGAATTTATTTAAATGGGCTTGTTGGCTTTACCTGGGGCTGAAGTGTATAACCTACTTTTATCTGCGCCAATATTTTCCTTTAAAATGTTTGGCATGGTTCCCTCTGTGAACTTTAGAGTATAGCATTGTTAAACGTGTTTTTGTCGGCCTTTTTTTTATTAAGAAAATGTGACTGACGTGACCTTTAGATATTATCGACCGTACGATTCAATAGACTATTGTTAGGTTTCAAGGTTTTTGCTTGCGGTTTACAGCTATATTTGGTGCTTGATGTGGCATGATGTATTCTACGGTGGCTCATATTTGCCAATTCCTGGAGGACTCGTGTTTCTACGATGTTATATCGCCGTAGTGTTGCGATATATCACCGAACTGTTGCGTTATATCGCCGTATTTTATTGCGCAGCGATTTATCGCTGTTACTATTGCGATATATCCCAGTATTGTACTGCGTTCGCTGTACGATTAATTAACGCGGTAAAAAAAAAACATGAGGAATTATGAGCCACCGTGGTGCACCCCCCCCCCCATTATTGTGTTTTTATTACGTTCTGGGAATCTCAGGAATTCTTTAGAGGACTCTTTAGGGGAAGGTACTCCTGTTTACGAGGGTAAAGAGTGTGTTTAAGTATGGGAACATTTGGGGCACATATCGGGCATGTGGTATATTCATCATCAAATAAAACTAATTTCGTCATGATTTCGGAGATGATTAGTGGCTCCTGAAACAATTAATGCTGTTTTTGTTTCTTTTGGTAAAAGAATTAAGCCAATGTGACGTAGCTTGAATATCTTGACACTCTGGGAATGGAATTAACTTTATAGGGCTATCTCAAAGCGTGTGTGGTCCTTCAAAGTTATAATTACAGCACGCTCGAAATAGAAGACCAACGGTCGGCGAAGCCACCAGCAGATCTCGCTGCCGTGCTGGTATTCCTGCCGTGCTTGGGGTAAACTACACGGCAAAGCCAAGAGGTTTTGACAAATGTATTGTTTCTGCTAGGGGAAATAACGGTAAAAATTATTTATTCTATGGTTAACCCAAATTCTTTCGAGTTTGTCTAGACAGCAAAATGTTCTTTCGAAAAGAAACGACAGCATTGCACTGTTGGAAGTCTCGGTCACCCCCTCCAGACCATGTTGTTCAGGTCTCGGCGATTTTGAGGTCTCCCATATGTCGAGGTTGGTCTCCCCTTGGTGCCTCCCCCCTCCCCCCCCCCGGTCTAGGAAGGGGAGGTCTCGGTCTCCCCTCGGTCTTGATCTCCCCCTGGGACTTTGAGGGTTCTCGACTCCAACACTGCAGCATTGACCCTCAAGTGACCCAGTTTACCAGATTTCAGTTTTCTATGAGGGTTGAATTGAAAGAGCTATTGAAATGGTAATATCCTCCCACAATGTTTACAGGTCTTTGTTGTGTCAGTGGCGGTAGCATGTACAGTAGTTGATCTAATACTTCACTCTATGAATCGGGTTGTTGAATTCATCCACGCTCGGATGAGCCCGTCACAGAAGCATAACTACGCAATCCCCTTTCCCAGACGTATTCGTTCATTTTCCCCTTCTTGGAGTAATCCACCTTGGACAGCGAGTAAAGCTATCCATAAACTGCTTTACATAGGCCTATTATGCCTATTGGTTTGGAGGGATTCGTCTTGCGTTTGGCTCGTTGACACGCCACCGTGCAGCTGATATAACTGCAGATCTCCACTGAGGGTTGTTATTCAAAGTTTAACGGTAAGCTTTCATCATAAATACATGATTTGTAATTCTGCGGTGGCGTCTATTTCATAATTTCTCAGTCAACATATGTAACTCTATTGTTTCGCTTTTACCCGTATAATCTATGTCAATGATTCAAACCAAGAACATTATGTAAGTGTAAACGAAAAAACTACGAGACGAAACCGATGTTCGAGGAAACAAACTGATGCCGTTTGTGGTAACGTTTTCAGGCGATATGTTGAATGAAATTTGGCTTATTATATTATAATACTTGAAACTGTATACGTTCTCCCAATGCAGTAGGCCTACATTAGGCAATGAATGGATTGCTGCATTTGCGTCACAGACAAAGGTCTGTAATTATTGACTTTACATTCCCTACAGCTACAGGCAAGCCACCGAACTTTCCAATTTGATCTTTTTTCCAATTTAAATGTTGGGTGAACAAAGACAAAATCGACTAGAACGGAATTTGAACCTGCAACCTCCGAATTGTCGTGTCGTATATACTCTGCTACAAGTTTTGTGCTTTTTATGGGTTCCTTTACATTTCTACTCCTTTTTGTTAACATTATATTGTTATATTTTTGATATATTTGTGAACACTGATGTGGAAATAAATTAAATGAACTGAATTGAAGTGGCCCTTATATCTTGGCGGTCTCCCTATTTTGTCAAGTACAGGTTCAAATCCCGTTCAGGTCATTTTGTCTTTGTTCGCCCCAAAAATTGAATTAAATGTTTAACCAGTGAGTTTCCCTCGTGGTTTATTACTTTGTTTTCCTTTTATTTTTAGTTGTTAGTAATTTGGTCCTATTTAATTTCATTTACTTTTACGTGTGTACTCTGGTAGGAGTTTTGGCTCATCAGAATTGTTTATCTAAACACACAAAATAATAATTGTGTAATGTGCATGTTGTATTGTTATTTGGATATATATAAAAGTAAGTGTGACATTGAATTGACTTAATAACTCATTTGACTGGAATGTAATTGTATTGTATTGGATATCAATACTCAGTCAATGTCACATACCTCTGTTTGACCTTCATTGAACTTAATCTTTGCCATTTGTTGAAATCCTTTATGCGATTGTTAGACACGTCATTCAACAGATTCATTTATTAACATTAACTCATTCCTTTATACCAGACCTTAAAGCAGCAGTATGGCGACTAACGGTGACGTCAAAGAAAAGGGCTACATAAAAAAGCCATTTACTGTAAGTACAGTCATGAAACTCCATTAAATCAAGATTATCTTCATCGAGTCTTTCCTTTAATTTTGTATTTGTTTTTTTTACATTTTGAAGAGAATTTTTAGAAAAGTTTTGATAATAGTGATTTTAGTTTTACCTCGTAAGGAATTAACCTTTATTACGCTGTTGGCTATATACTTCGTGGTGGTCCCTACATAACAATGATTATAAATACCGGTTCTTATTATACAAACAAAGGGCAAGGCTATAGTGCTCCCAGCTTCACTTTAGTTACGTTGATTTTAAAGGATAAACGAATTGTCTGAACCGAAATACAGGTTGGTGAAACTTATCATCAAGTTCACAGCAGCAAAGGTGTTTTCCCTGTACACTTGGTACACCTGACTTGGTACTTCCGAAATAATTCGATATTCACTTCGGGTAAGAATCGAACCCAAGACCCACAGAACAGATGTCTTAACCATGCACTAGTATCTGCTGTAGACTTTGCAAATCTCGCGCGTAATCGGACATTGGGACCCCGTTAAAGTGCGCGAGTTTGTTTCCTTCACGGGTTAAAGGCATCGTACACGTTTAGTAATTGGAGCCTGTTTGTTTCAAACCTATATAGTTGAAGATATATACCATAAAACTAACCTGTGAAATTTCATTTCAAAAGGGGGTAGCGTTTTTGAGATGAGCGTTTTTTGCCGAAAATCTGGAGGGGTTATGTCCACGCAGGAAGAATAATCTGTACTGAATAATCTGTATCTGCTTCTCAGACTCAAATGCTTTTGGGGATAAAAAGTGACTGATATCTTTTTCCATAACCGCAGTACTTCGAAGTGAAAAGATTCTCAAAATGCATTATACTATCCAAAGCTGCTGTACTTCTTACCAAGTAAGTTTTTATTGCCATTAATTATCAGAGTCATTACCAAACGTGTACGATGCCTTTAAAGCAATGTACTTGCACAAAAGTGGTCCCGAAATGTTCGAATACGCGCGAGACTTGCACGGTCTATTGAACCAATTCCCTAAATACATGCTGTGTAGAAATCTAACTGCTTGATGATAATCATATTTATTACAGATTAATGGCCGTACTGTGAAGTTTCCCAAGTTACCAAAGGGACTGATGAAATCATCATCAACTACAAGTTCCAATCAGGAATTAGCAGAACCTGTAAATGACGCAGGTGATGTCGAAGGAGAGCCAAGAGGCAACTGGGGTCATAAGATGGATTTCATGTTATCATCCATTGGATACGCAGTTGGTTTGGGAAACGTGTGGCGTTTCCCTTATCTCTGTTACAGCAATGGAGGAGGTGAGGTAGTATTTAAAATTAGATTTAGATAGATTTATCTGTTCATTTCGGTCCTTTCAGAACAAACGTAATTGTTACACATTACATCCTTCAAAAGAAATCACATTGATATTGTTAAGCGAAACATCCTTCGGAAGAAATTAATATTATGTTTTGTTATTCATAACAGCCTTAAAAAATATATATATTATAATTATTGTTATGAAAAACAACCTTCAAAAAGAAATCATGATATATATTGTAACGAAAAACAACCTTCAAAAGAAATCAAAATTTATATTGTTAAAACAGCCTTCAAAATATATATTCTTTACGAATGTCCGGGAAATGTTTTTTCGAAATTTTGACTCCTCCTGAAATAACGAAATACATTGTAATTCACATAATTATTCAAATCAATCATCTTAAACCCTTTGCCGAAGTTTTTGTCTTATTTCCAGTATCAGTTTGAAGACCGATTTCCAATAAACCAGTCGTTTTTACAAATGCAGTATTTAGGCCTACATCAATCTTACATGAGCTGTTAATCCACGAATGCATAATTTGTTTTTATCCAATGTTTGGTTTTGCCTTGTCCCTCTTTCGACAGGTGCTTTCCTGATTCCATACGTCATCATGTTGCTTATTGCTGGTTTGCCAATATTCGTGATCGAGATGGGTTTTGGACAGTTTGCCAGCCGGGGTTGCGTCTCCGTCTGGTCTGTTTCGCCACTCTTTAAGGGTATGTGGAATGCCTGAAATGGCATCTACTTGGAGATGTTCTACTGGTTCGAAAAATGTAAAAACTTTACAATGATTTTACCTTCAGCACACTGATAATTCAAACATTTGTTGTTGTTTTCATATGCGAATGTTACCGTAAGACAGGCGATATTTAAAGGGAAAGTATATCGTCCAATGCAATGTACAAACAGCCGCTGGACCCGATCTCCTGCACAGTGAAAGATCCCTGGTTCCCAGTTAAAGTTGAGCCATCCCAACTGCAACACTCCAGTTGGGACCAGTCTGCACTATAGTTGGGATGACTCTTAAGAATCATCCCAATAGTGGGTCCCAACTGGAAAAAGTTGGGATAGAACATTAACACTCTGAACCCGCAGGTATTAATAATTTACTCCAAGGTGGAAAGAAGCAATTAAAGGTAAGCCTATAAAATTCTTCCTCAAGGACCTCGGCGCCTTGGATTAGGCCTATCGTCAATGATGATGACTCGGTCACCAGAACTTGATCCCGTTGCGTTCGATCGCAGGTCCACTTTAAATTGGTCGTTGATCCTGGTTTTTTGTTGCGTTAACAGGTTTGGGGTATGCAATGTGTATACTGTCCGGCTTGGTTGCTATTTACTACAATGTCGTCATCACTTACACTGTATTCTACTTCTTTGCATCATTCACGACCGAGTTGCCATGGAGTGATTGCAGTCAAGAGTGGAACACTGCAAACTGTACGGTCAGAAAAGCAAATGGGACCGACTCGACCTACTTGACAGAATACCTCAACACATCGACCAGACCGTCGCTGGAATACTGGGAGTAAGTCACAAATTCCTTCAAGAAAGAAACTCATAACACCTTCAGAAAGTTGGCGCCAAAGTGGAGTCTTCTGTACAAAACCACCTCACTTTTACCTGCAGATAAACGTGAGATCGTTTGTACATATAGTGGAACCACTTTGGCGCCAATTGGCGATGTAGCGGCCTCTCAAGTTTAGTCCATAATCCGCACAATAGCCGGTCGTTTTTCGATGCATTTTCCCCTATTATATCTCCACATGAACCTTAAACCTATAAATCCATGTTTATCCTACAATATCAAGGAATTTAGACACTCTCGACACTGCTGTGTTGGCCTTACTATTTAATGAGATGGAAAAAATGTTTAGACTCTTTGGAGGGAAGTCCCATTGGTAAGGACTCTCTATAATTATCCTTCAGTGAGATCTGAGAGCTCACTTGCTAATTATCATACTTGTTTTTGCTTGTGTAATTTTCAGTCGACACGTACTTGGTCGATCTTCGGGTCTGGAAGACATGGGTCCTATACGCTGGCAGCTTGCCCTGTGCCTCCTCTTCGCATGGACTGTTGTCTTCTTGTGCATCGTACGCGGTGTCCAGTCATCTGGAAAGGTATAGTCTTTAGATATATTCACCAAAACTCTTTCAAAGGATTGGTTTTTAAAGTACCTAAATCTTTAAGAAAGTCGTTCCATTTAATGCGAGAAAAAGGAGAAGGGAATGAAAAGGATAAACTTACATGCAGTGACACCATGTCGTGGTGTGCCCTGAAGAATGGAGTAAGGCTCTAAGCCCTTCTTCCAGGCACACAAAGTAGATTTTGTCCCAGTAACAAAATGCCGTAATCAATCAAATGGCTCCTAACAAAAACATGCCATTACTGTTACATTTTTGTTGCTACCCCCAAAGACATGTTTTCCCATTCCCATGCAGAATTTAACCTTCCTGTATTGACTTATGAATGGCAGTAAACCAATCAAATTTTCCATGCTCAGTTCTCATGAAACACAAATTTGCACATTAATTGCTTTAGGCCCCTTTTCCCGGTAAAACTTTTGTTACGCTACAGGCACACAACGATGTGATGAAGAACCTTTTCGAGTAGTTGTGGCTCTGAGAAGTACATTATTAATATGCGTCGTTTTGCCAGTCCATTGTGAGCTCAGTTCATCTTAAGGCCCATGTCACGCGAGGCAATTTACCGGCAACCAGTTCCAGGCAATCTCCATGAAGAAAAAGCATTCACATTTAAATGTTCACATATGTTTCTTGGGGATCGTAAGATACTGTTTGAAAAATTATTCATGTGCTACCAAAGTGGTCTTGCAGCATGCACTGCAGTTGGTTGCCTCCAAGTTGCCTGCAAAAGTTGCCTCGTGTATAGCAGGGCCCTAAAACTCCACTTTACTTCACATTCCTCGCACACGTACATCTGCTGGCGACAGGGCATTTTCAAACTCTGGAACTCTTATTTGGCACAGTTTGTTTGTTTGTTTTTATTTCCATTCATACAACAAATAATTTTAATAAATAATACACAAAGTGATAAACTTTACCAAGTTATACAAATGTTGTATCGAAATTTGAATAAAATACAGGAGACAAGGTATGAATGGGGGTGTCATCCGAGAGAAGGACAAGGCCTTCTGTATTGGAGCACCCAAGACTACTGTCAAATTACAATTAAGTAGATAATAGCAGTAAATAATATACAGTTCATTTCAGTTGCAGAAATCACACAAAACAATTAATTCCATCAGGGACACACAATAACAAAGTCTTCCATCAAATGTCAGATCATCACAATTCTTGATCCAATGATTGTTCGTAATTGTTTTGCTTATGTGTACCATAATTTATTTTATTGTGTACATAATATTTCAGTTGCTTTTTGTCATATTATAGTTTTAATTATTGTTTTATTGTCGTCTTTATATGGTACAGTGCACTGACAGGTGGTTGTCCTAACCCTATAAGCTCGTGTATAGCATGTACCATACTGTCATTCATGCCACTCGCTGTAACATTTCATTCTGTACTAAGAAACATGGGTGTTCTATAAAAGCTACTGATTCAATTTCAGCGAGTTTGGAGACGAAAACTGTCCATACTGTTAAACAAATTAACATCTTACTGTACACATAAGCAGGGGAAAGGCTCTTTAGGGTTGCAATCGAATTAAATGAAAATCTTAATTTATTCGAAGTTTGACTTGTATTTCTTCTCTTCTCAGGTGGTATATTTCACTGCTACTTTCCCTTATGTTGTCCTCTTCATCCTGCTGATTCGAGGAGCTACACTTCCGGGGTCATTACAAGGGGTTATCTTTTATATCAAACCTGAGTTTCACAGACTCCTTGACGCGAAGGTAGGTTTACTTTGATGTAAAAATATGTTATGAACGTCCAACTATTTGTTTTAATGCATAGGTGGCAGTGAACGCTAAACTGTTGAAGTTGAATTACTTTTTTGTTGAATGCTGATGCGACGGAGTATTCATTTTCAAATGAAATTGAATGAGCTGGGTGTTGAATTGAATGTGTTTTTGTTGAAAACGGCCGGGAAAATCTGTTCTTGTAAATCAGCAAGTAGATAGCAAATGATGTTCACTTCCCTTTCTTCGTTATATTCAAAGCTCATTCTAAGAGTTTCTTGTTTCTTGGCTTAGGTCTGGAAAGATGCTGCTGTGCAGATCTTCTACTCTCTCGGTTCAGCTTGGGGTGGTCTTCACACCCTGGCCAGCTACAATAAATTCAATAACAATTTTAAAAGGTATGTATAGGACTATACATTCTAGCAAAAAATAATAATAATATCAAGTGAAGTTTGCAGAGACACCATGTAAATAATGCTGTTTATGAGGTGTGGTGGCTCTGAGAAGAACCGGCGATTAACAACAGTTTTTCTTTTTCTATGCGCCAGGAGTGTCTTTCTGACAGATATGGCGCACTACAAATGTCCATTATTACTATTATTATTAACCACCAGTTCTTCTCAGAACCACAGCTCAAAAGGACAACTGTTTGCACGGTGTCTCCGCAAACCTCACTTGATTGTATTCCCGCATGCAAAGTTTCAAATCCTACTTAAAATTTTAAAAAATATAAAAATTCTAGTCTTTGAGAACTAGTTTAGGTTTTACAAGTAGGGAGTAGCGGCTGCAATCAGAAATTGAAAATCAAAACTTGAATAAATTATAAGTATTTGCGTCGACACCATGGGAACATCTCTATTACGTAATGGTGACCTTGAGAAGAGCCGGTTGTTTATACTTGACGTTTCGACCACACTCTAAAAGCTCCCGGGTCAGAATGGACACAGATTCTGGTCTTGGTGGGTTTGATCCATTTCCGGGTCAGCCTGACCCGTTTAATGGTTTTGAATTGGATTTAACTCAATTCTGGGTCACTTTGACACATATTCCTGGTCATACTGACCCAGAAATGGGTCTGGCCCAACGGGACCCGAATCAGGGTCAGTTATGGAAGGTTCTTTTTTAGAATGCAATGTGTTCTGGGTTCGATTTCACAAAGAACTTGGATTAATCTTAATATGAGTTGTCAATATCGCCACAGTGATTTGTATTGTGACATCACACTTTGCTAAGCAGTTAAGTTTGATACCGATCAGATCAGTCTTTATTCTTTGTGAAGTCGAGCACTGGTCGTCCTTCTGGAGGGGGACATTTTAAACATCTATACCGGTGCCATACAACTCTTTACGCTTTATTCTAAAAGTTTCCCAACTGTGTTCGTATTCTTCAGGGATGGTATGATCATCGCGTTCACCAACTGTTGCACCAGCGTGTTTGCCGGATTTGTCATCTTTTCCGTTATTGGTTTCATGGCCTATGATTCCGGATTGTCAATCGAAAAGGTTGCTGATACAGGTTTGTTAAATTTATGCAAAACCTTAAATAATTGTGATGGAATCCTCTGGAAATTGTAATTTCTTAAAATGCAGCAAGTCCGGCTTGGAGGCAAGTAAACTTGTTGGATTAAGAGCTGGTGATTAAATACAAGGGCGGGAGTTTTAAACTTGCTGGTTTAGAGCAAATTAAAAGTTGTGATTTTGATTTCTGGGTAAAGATAATTAGGTTAAATAACCCTGAAATTACAGGGCAATGAATGTGTGGAGTACATTGGACGTCAGGTTCATGTGACTGACATATCAGGTTCATGTGACTGACTTGTCAGGATAATGTGACTGACGTGTCAGGATAATGTGACTGACGTGTCAGGTTAATGTGACTGACTTGTCAGGATAATGTGACTGACGTGTCAGGTTAATGTGACTGACGTTTCAGGTAAATGTGACTGACGTGTCAGGTTAATGTGACTGACGTGTCAGGTTAATGTGACAAACGTGTCAGGTTAGTGTGACTGACATGTCAGGTTCATGTGACTGACATGTCAGGTTCATGTGACTGACAGCTGTTTTAGTTTGACTCGATATTAGTGTTTTAGAGCTTTTTCTGGAAAACGAAATTATGTCTAAATGGGTTAGTATTCTGATGGCCGTTTTACTTTTTATTTACCCAATTTACAGGTCCAGGACTTGCTTTTGTTGCTTACCCGGAAGCCTTAGCAAGAATGCCTGTTGCTCCTTTATGGTCCATCTTGTTCTTCTTCATGTTGTTCACCCTGGGCCTTGACAGTGAGGTAAACAGTTCTCTAGTGTGTTGTAAAGACTGTGTTAAGTCTCGTGAGTGTTCCAACCACGAGCTTTGTTCGAAAAGTGTGATTTTCTCTTCTTCACTACAAAGCAACCAATCAATCAATCAATCAATCAATCAATCAATCAATCAATTGTAGAATTGGTTAAGGCAACGCCAAAACCATGCGAATGGTTTCTTCATACCAATGATAAAACACTGCCAGTTTGGGGGTTTTTTTAGCCCTGGTATGACGCCAGTCTTTGTTGCACTGCACTGTATGCAAAGGAAGAGTCCAACCTGTGACAGGCTCATTGACTACTGCAATACTCTGGAGGACTTTAAAAATATAATGATTGTAGACTGTTTAATTAAACAAACATGGATATATTTGATTTGTGTGCAAAACCCATTGGTCCTTGATTTGTGAGGTGTTTCATTTCAGTAATTACATACAAAACCTTTCGAAACAGAGCAAATAACTAAGTAAATTTCTTATATCAATTTAGTTCGTCACCATGGAAACCCTCATCACGGCACTATGTGATGAGCTGAGTGACTTCGAGTATTTTAAGAACATCCGTAAACACAAAGCATTGGTGACTTTCGTCGTTTGTTTCGTGTTCTTCCTTCTGGGTCTACCCATGACTACAAACGTAAGTTTGAGATATTTCTATGTATATCTTAGAACGACTGTTCTAATTAGTGCGCTCTTATTTTTGTCCATATATAATCACATACAAAAATCTCTACTTGAGTAACACTACTAGAGTTGTTTAGTTACTCTATTAAACTATTCCTTTAGTTCATCCACTTATATTGTAGCTTACATATATATTATTTGTTACTATATTAAATATAAACAATTTTTTTGTTTTAATGTATTCCATTATTGTTTATATCATACCTTCGATTGTCATTCTAATTTCCTATGCATTTGCAGCGTTAACAATACAATTGTGATTATGTTCACTGACAGACCCGGAACAGGTGTTTTTTATAAGTTGACTTTTATTTGTTAGATATTGTTTCGTTATACTATCTACTTTGTGTTTATTTGAACAGTGCTTTATATTCCCTTTTCCTTGTGTGTCTGGTGGGGGTGTTAATTTATATTTTTCAACGACGACCCTTTGAAATAATGTTCAGGTGATATGTCAATCATCTACAAATAAAGCTTTTTCTATTATCATCATTTCTATTGTTGCAGGTGTTTTTACAAGTTGATTTTTTGTAACGATATGGTTACAGTTTCAACCATGTGGTTCATTGAACAGTGAGTTCTATATTTCCCACTTGTGTGTCTTGTACAGGCGTTTTTATCTGTTGACTCATTGAACCAGTTTTATACATTTGTATTTTCTTCTCACTTTTTCACTCTTTCGTTGTGGTTTGCAGGTTTTGTTGGTTCTTTATGTCATTGAACAATTTGTTCTGTATTGCATTAAACGTACTTTACTGTAGCACTTGCAGTTAATAATTTATCTTTTTCAATGCTTTGTTTTGGCTTATTTGATTTTCGTTCACTTTAAGTATTTTGTTTTCTTCATGCTTTTAAATGATTTTTAGTTTACTTTGCTTCCGTGTTTAAGTACTTGTCTGCTTTTAAAGTATTGTTATTGCCTGGGTTTTGTAGTTTTTATTGTAAGGCGCTTTGGGGTATTTCACATAAGGCGCCATTTAAATGCATTTTAATGTATTATTATTATTGAGTTTTAAAAGTTGACTTATACAGTTTCCTTTAAGTTGACTTATAAGATTGTTATTAGTAGACAGATAAGGTTTTATATTAGTTACAGTTTTTATCAGTTGACTAGATGTATTTGATGAATACTTTGTTTTGTTATGTGTTGATGTGATACTCTTGCTATTTCTCTATTCAGGGTGGTATCTACCTTTTGACGTTGATGGATAATTACTCCGCTGGGTTCTCGCTTCTGCTTGTCGCACTAACCGAGTGCTTAGTCATCTCCTGGGTTTATGGTTAGCATCTAATATACCTATATTAATCATTATAGCTTCATAGAAATGTCATGTCATTTTTTAACCTTTTGATGAACTGTTAGTTAAGCAGTGTTGTAGTCGAGATCACAAAGTCCGAGACCAAGACCTTCCCTTGGGGAGGAAGGGGGCTCAATGTCTGGGGGAGACCGGTATTTAGACCTACAACACTTCAGACAACTAAGTCTCTTTCTAAGAAAGGCTCATCTCGGTCAAAAATTGATATTTCTATTTAAAAAAGCTCTTCACCGAAAATAACAATTGCAAATAACCACTAAAGCCCAAGGAAAAAAGCACCTATATACCCTGCATGTTAAAACAAACTGGTTCAATTCGAAATCACACGCGATTCATTTTTACACGTGATTCAAAATTTTAAAGAATAAAGTATTATGTGATGCCCATGAAATCCTTTCCCTCTAATGAGCACATTTTCAAATCTGTACGATGCAGTAAAGTGAAAATATGTTTAACATATTTCCTCTATGTAAATATCTTCAACATTAGTCCTTCTTTTTGTTTTTTGCTGTATATTTTATTGTCCTTTGATTTCTCAGGTATAGACAAGTTCATGGCTGACATGGAAGTGATGGTTCCAACAGGCATGGGACTGTATTGGAAGATTTGCCTCGCGTTCCTCTCTCCTCTTGTTCTGATGGTAAGCGTCGAGACTGACCCTAAATAATAATAGACTTCCACGACACTGACTCCAGCTATGTCTATACTCGCCATTTTGAATCTTTATCATGAGTCTGTATTCATAATGGCTACGGCTACGGGTCTTAAGCCAGAGCCAGAGCTAATACAGTGGTTTACAAAAAAAAACAAAATTGGAAAGTATACCTTTGGTTTTTGGAACCGTTCGCTTGTTTTTATCCTATATATAAATGTAGATAAACAATAGAACTAACCTGTGAAAATGTCGTTTTTGAGATATCACCGAAAATCCGGAGCGGTTATGTCAACGCAGGAAGAATAATCCGTAATTGGAATACACAATCTGAGCATCTTCCTCCATGATCTGAGAAACGTATCTGACAGTAACGTTTCTCAGATTCAAATTTTTAGGGGAAAAAACGGATTTCTTTTTCCACAACCACATTATACTTCGAAGTAAAATGAGTTTCAACAATTTTGAGAATCATTTCACTTCAATGCTGTATACTATCAAAAGCTTCTAACCATGCAAGTAGATTTTGATTGCCATTCATTTTAAGAGTGATTACCAAAAGTATACCTTCCCTTAACCTCATCTTGCAAATCCTATTCGTACACACCCCATTGATTAGATTGAAATCATATCCATGTTGAATTATTATAGTAGGCCCTGTGCGGTTTTAGTCCCAGATGCACAGTGTTTTAACGGCCTTTTACACAATTCGTGAGTAGATCTTAAAGGTATAGGATCAAAGATCGTTTTTTTGTCTACGTAATGCTGATTTATAGGCAAAATAAATTATAAACAAGGGTGGGAAAAAACCCCTCATTATGGTGTATTGGGACATTATTTGCTCAAGAACAAACATCATGGGCCTTTTCCAAACCAAGACCTGGGTTCTGACTCCGGCTTGGGCTCTGACTCCGGCTTGGGCTCTGACTCCGGCTTGGGCTCTGACTCCGGCTTGGGCTCTGACTCCGGCTTGGGCTTTGTCATCAAACAAAATAGTTTATACTACCAACACCTGCAGTGCTTCTCACCAATACAAGTTTTTATAGTCATTAATTTCTTGAGTATTTACCAATCTATGACCCTATACCTTTAAGATATGATAAAGTTTTGAATCATTTTATTCCTCCACAATAAGCATCCAAAACTGTTCACAAGAATAAAATTCCGAGTCAAGCCAAGAAAATGATTACCATGTGTTTATCATAATAGTATATGCAACTTGGTAATTGTTAATCACTACAGCAAACTGTCTGCCACACATTATGTTTTGGTGTTGTTGTTTTTTTTATTTTCTGTGGCACTAAAAAGGAAGAAAACAAGATGAAATCAGCTGGTTAGCTGAGACGTTGCTTGTCTGGTTTAGACGCCATAAGTCAAGTTGTAAGAAATATTTTTGCTTCTTTTATTCTCCAGTTCATCTTCATCTTCTTTTGCATAACGTACACCAAGCTCGAGTATAATGAGTACACGTATACTGCGTCAGGTGAAGCGCTAGGTTGGTTGATGGTTCTATTCGCGATTCTAGCGGTTCCCGCTTACGCTGTCTTTTACGTCGTCACCAAAGGGCAAGGGGCGACTTTATGGGAGGTGAGTTTTCATGTTCATTAACGCAAATTCTAGTGTTCTAATTAGAGATCTAAAAGTCCAAAATCAAATGGTTTTTTTCAACTTAAAAATACTATTTCACGTTAATCGACTAATGGCAATTTTGTGACAATCCTAAGTGCTATTTCAAGTTTTCAAAAACTTTTTTTTTTATTCTTAAAAGCAGTTATTATTTTCAAGAGCTTTTTTTCTTTCTTTTTCTAAGCAGTTATTTTAATTTCCAAAAGCAGTTATTTTTGTTTTTAAAAGTAGTTATTTTTAAAATACCGATGGCACTAACGGGCTTTCGTAATTTTGTTTTTATTTTTACAATAATTCTGTTCTTGAATATCGTTTCACTCTCAACAGCGTGTGGTGTTTTCGGCACGGCCAAGTCCCGAATGGGGTCCCGCGTCAAACAGACATCGTAAGTTAGCTGGTTACCCACCCCTAGGTGTAAGTAATCAATCACAAGTCGTACACCAAGTACCAGGTAACTTCACAGCGCACGAACCGCCACCGTCCTATGCTTATTCGTTCCCAAATATACAAGACGGATTTATATACCACGAAACGTCCATTTAAAGATCTTTTGTTTTTGTTGCTTTGTTATTAAACAGTATTTTAAGGGTTCCTATTGGTAAACTGGGACTGCCATTGATTTGTTTTGCCAATTGTATAAATATATTTTGCAACAGTAATATTACAATCGAACCTAACTCTTATTGTAGGCCTAATGATATTTGCACCATTAGGTATGGTACTACTCCTGTACTGGTGACGTCATGCATTGCTTTAAGAGCTGTAACTGGGTACTGCATTTCCGACAGTTCTGCAGAGACACAATGGTTTACCATTCTTCTGCAAAGTGGTAAACAAACTCTGACGTCATCCGTACTAAAGGCCTTATAAACATTATGTTTTTAACTGTGCCAACTTATAACTATGCCGGCTTGCTCCGGCATAGGGCCATCCGCCCGTTTGAAGTCCGTACCCAAAGTGTGCTCTTTCGGAGCCTAAGCCAAGTCTGTGATTTGGAAAAGGGTCGGAGTCATACTACTGAAACATAAACTATAGAAAAAACAAAAACAAATGTGAGCTCAGAACTCATTGTTGGCGCTTGAATATCGGTTACAACACTATGGTGTTTGAGCATGAAACCAAGCTTTCTGCTTGTTCTTATAAACTCCCACTTTGCCTCGTTTTGGAGAAACAACGATAAAGAGTAAAGATATATAGGAGGGAATTTCTAATTCTCTACGTTCCCACGGGTTTGTTTTTCAACTGCGGCAATTGACATTAGCAAACGGTGAGGCCTGTCGTCTTTAAAAACAAATTGGCCTGATGAGTTTGTGACAGTTTTCACTGGCGAAAATACTTCAGGAGGATTAGTACTGTACTGGTGTTGATTTAATAATAAGGAGATTTCAGATTCAATTTTGTTTATATATATTGTGTTTGTAATGCTCGTATTTAACGATTTACATTCTCGCATTGCCGAGACGTAGAACAAAGAGCCACTCCAACAGCTTTATTCCACGTACTACATCTCTTTGGAACGCCTTGCCTGGTGCATTTTCCCCTCCATACTATATTAAATCTAGGCTGTTTTAAAGGCACTCAACACTATTGGTAATTACTCAAAATAATTGTTAGCATAAAAACTTACTTGCTAACGATCAATGGAGAGCTGTTGATAGTATAAAACATTGTGAGAAACGGCTCCCTCTGAAGTAACTTCGTTTTTGAGAAAAAAGTAATTTCTCAGTAAAATATTTGAATTCATTTCGAGACCTCACGCGTTAGGTCTCGAAATCAAGCATCTGAAAGAACACTTCGTGTGACAAGGGTGTTTTTTCTTCCATTATTATCTCGCAACTTCGATGACCAATTGAGTTCAAATTTTCACAGGTTTGTTATTTTGTGCATATGTTGAGATACACCAAGTGAGAAGACTGGTCTTTGACAATTACCAAAGGTGTCCATTGTCTTTAAGAGGAATATCAATTCCTGCCTTCAGCTCTCCGGAGTTAGTTTCATTGAGTGTTTTCTTCTTGTAGCCCCTATCCAAGAGTGGCTTTTATCCTTGTTTTGGAAAATGTCTACCGGGCAAAGTATATTCCTCTAAAGGTAAACTCAATGGTGTTGGGGTTTTTTCCCCTTTTTATAAAAGATTTTATGCAGAATCTACCGGACTTAAAATATTATGACTAGGCCTATAGTTAAAACTTGAAGTAAACATATTTTTGATACTCTTTTGTATTGTAAATTACATTTATACTTTTATTCAATAGACTTTTATCCAGCCGTATCCAGTTTGTATGGGTATTGTTTTATTAAATTGAAAGTAATTTCAAGTTGTTTTGTTTTGTTAACTACTTAACATTTTTATTTTATTGCTGGTTTTTATTTTAGGGGCAAGTCTTTCACTTATATTGAATGTTATATACCACACACACTGATCCTTGTAATTTGATTGGTGGAATACGCGTCACATGTTATCCTTTATTTTGCTATGTATATTACCGCGACGCTCCAAAACTTATCATTGGAGTCCAATAATATGGATAATAATATTGGCTTCGTTTCCAAAATAATCGTTCCCGTCCGTTCGTGCCAACAAAGCAAAGTCGTGTCCGGCGGACAAGGTTGGTGTCTACATGTAGTCGATTTTTTTTTCAGAGTGTGTTGGGTGGACAAGATTCCGTGTCTATTTTGTGTTTATTCTCAAAAGAATATTCAAATGCCATCGATCTATGTGTGAGTTATAATCATCAAATCTGGACTATTCCACTTAACAAGGCAAAGCCAAGTGAAATGGAAAAGCCAGATTTCATTCGAGATGCATCCTTCAGATGATTTAGTTGTTCGTTTGCCACCTGGGCTCGATTTCACAAAAGAACAAATTAAGACGAGTCGCCAATATTGCCATAGTGAATTGTGTTGTAACATTACACTTTACTTAGATATTCCATCTTGACTCTAGAACTAGTAACTTTTCGGCTAATAAAGTTTCAGCTGGGGCAGATTTAAACACCTGTATTTTATCTCAATTATCAACTGCGAACAAAATAATATGCAAAGAGTAAATAATACTGGTTTGAGTTGACTAGGCCTATACATTTATATATTATGCAACTTTTCAAGTTTGTATAAATATTCTTAATAACACAATAAACTAAAAATTGCTGCATGGTAGAGGAAACTTGGAAGATTCAAAATGAACCAAAGCTTCGCAACAAATCAGAGGAACGTGTTAACGTCCAAACTATTATCCAAATTACAAAATGTCTCACAAAGCTATGTTGAGTCGTTTATTAGGAGTTCAAATTTAAGCTTTTTGAATTAGAAGGATGGTGGCAGATTCAATGATAAGAAAAACCTATGAAGTTTTTATTTTCAAGAACAAAAAACTAGTTTAATAATCTTCGAACATGGCACCCGTTTGGTCCCAATGGATGTACGTTTTCAGGATGCTCCCAAGCGTTTCGAGAGTTTGTATGGCACTTTCTCAACGATTGTTTATCATTTAAGTGGGTTATTTACATTTCTGGGTATTGCTTGGGTTAATATCAGCTATGTTTTGTTTGTCATTGACAATTGACGTGCCGATTTTGAACACAAAGGCTGCTGGCAGAGATTGTTATCCTGCCCCCTCCTAACCAAATCACCGACTCCTGTTGATTGACACCCCTCTAGGATGTGTGGCATGGTCAAGCTGAGGATATTATCGCATAATGAACTGGCCAGTGTGTACGATGTGATTAAGATAATTGAAATAATAACAATTATCTTAGCAAGTGCTGACAGCAGCTCTCATTTGAGTTAAAGCTGTCCGATTAACCCTAATTTGCTATAGCATTCTTCCTCACTCTGAAAAAACCAGCATATTATATGGCAATGAACACCCAAACCTTTGGACTTGTGGCGGTACGCCTGATCCCATGTAAAGCATAATCAGTTTATTAGCTCGGTCCATCATGCTGTTGGATTTTGAAGAGTTGAGGGATTGAAGTTAATACATGCATAATTCATAATCGTAAAAACAATACTGTAGCAACCATGTCCAGATAGACTGAGTAAGAGACTGACCGAGTTTTTGGTTCACAAGTATAAAAACTCACATACAAGGTTCCCACAAGTAAAAAATACAAGTGAGACATGACTCAGATAGAACAGGACCAAGTTTCATAGAGCTGCTTACGCACAAAAAGTAGCTCAGCACAACAAAATTATGCTTACTAGAATAAGGTTACCAGCCAAACTACCATGTCGTGTGTACAATTTGTGACTGGTATTCTGCTCATTTCTGCTAAAGCAGAAAATTGTTAAGCAATTTTATTCTGCTTAAGCAGCTCTATGAAATTGGGCCCTGATGTTTGATTTATACACACGGAAAGTCTGTTGGTTCAATTAGAATCTCATTGACCGATACACCAACAGGTTGAGTTACTGCGTAAACTACTGCTCTACCAATGTCATCTGGTGACAGAAACTTCTCCGCTTCCGGGTTCTTAAATTTCTTCGTGGCCTGTTAAAAAAAAATAGAAATAAATCGAAACATTTCGCATTTTTTGTATCACCAGGATCGGTAGATGGAATTCATGCACATATGTAATTATAAATTATGTAATTATAAATTATGTAATTATAAATTCAAATTCATTCAACATTTATTCCATACGTCTATTTTCGAAATAAGCAAAATAACAAAATATCACATAAAATATGAAATAATAAGTTCGGCAAATTGAAGGAGGGGAAATTTTATCTATGATACAGCAGAATTGGGCTGGCAGAAAAAAAGCCAAAGCTTGTATAAGACAGCACTGACGGACTAACAACAAACAAAAGTAGCAAAATATCATGTATTTTAGGGTTTTGTCACCGAAAGCAATGTTCACGCCCTACTTCGGGGCAACCGACAGCACTGCAAGAAAAAGGAATACTTTTAATAGTAGTACAAAGAAAATTTGACAGTGTCTAACTGCATTACCTCCCAGAAAAGTGTGCACAAAATTAAACGTGATTGCTTTTTGCTCCCGGTGATTGCTTGGAACTGGTTGCCAGTAAATCACATCCCGCGAAATTTTCCCGGAGACAAATTCGACAAAATACTTAGAGGTTTATACAAGTATCCTCCGTTCCCTTACCTCCGGATCAACGTCAACGACCCCAATAAGTGACGTCACATCTCCGGGTTGTATGTTAGTCACTCTTACGCCTGTTCCAACGATCTCCTTTCTTAGAGCTGACGTCATGCCTTCAACAAAGTATTTAGTGCCACTGTACACGGCAAGTCCTGGAAAGGACTTTAAGAAAAAGAAATCAAAATTGTTTTTGCTGATGTTTAAAATAAACTATGTCACCTTTTCAACCCCTAGAAGGATTTGCACATGAGGAAAGTTAATGGTACTCTAAATTCTTCCGCGTCAGAATTGACCTGGATATCTGACCCGGATCCAGGTCCCGTATGGCCTGACCCAATTCTGTGTCACTATAACCCCGAATCTGTGTCAAAATGACACCGCAAAGTGACGCAGAATCCGAGTTAAAATCCCATTTTTAACCACTTTCCGGGTCAGCCAGACCCGGATATGGATCAGGCCCCATGTGACCCGAAATCCGAGTCAATTCTGACCTGGGAGTTTTTAGAGGGTAACAGACTTATTATCAATAGCTAGAATAGTCTCATTAAATAGTCTAGGTACAGCTTCCCACTACTACTACTACTTCAATATTTTGCACACGGCGCCTTGTGGTAAACAGGCACAAAATCATATAAACTTCTTAACAAAAAGAGTGACCTTGTACATTCATGGGCTTTTCCTGACAGGCAGGATATTACACTGATCATGTGAGAAATTTTATATTTTGTGTCACAATTTACACATAAATGCAAGAGTTAAACAAAATAACAGCTCAAACAAGTTTTGAGATTTGCCCCCTTTCGTCATATCAAAAGTTGATGAAAATCAGAGAGTGCAATCTCCATAAAATATCAGAGTTTATGTTTTCTTCCATTGGGCTGTGTACAAATCGTGCCTGCAGGGTCACCCCACTAAACAAAATCCCATAGCATACAGTGCAAAGTGCTAAATATTCAAAAATACAAAACAAAATACTTAGAAGTTTCACAGCTTTTTACAGGAAAGGGAAAGTTATCCATTGACTCTTAAACTTTCATCCTTTGCTCAATTTAATATGGGGAGTCCCAAGGCCAGGCGAGTTATTCTCCCTCCAAATAAAAAATACCCCTACAGCAGTGAAATTTTCAAAACGTCCGAGCATCAATCTTGAAAAAAATGTCCCTACACCTCTCTCGGCAAAAGGAACCATTTTTTCAGAGCCTAAATATCCAAAATACTTCAAGTTGGAAATCAACAACCCCCAGGTCACATTGGGCAAAATTTGTATACTGTACCCCTTTTATTGGTCTCTCCAATCTGTCTAATATACAATATTTTGAGGGCCTACAAACATTAATGAGGCCGTTCTCTGTTTTCTCCCTATTTAGTGGGGTGCACCCTATAGGAAGTTCAGGCTGTGTAACTCTTGTAAACATGTGACGTCACAGATAACAAGGTCTACATTCATCAAATCTCCTATGGACCATCAACTCAACCATATGTTTACATTCATGAATACAAAATGAATATGAAATGTTGTAACGTCATCATTACTTACAGTTCGACCGGCATCAGATGATGTATTGACAATGTGACCTTTGCCCCTTGCCACCATTCCTTTCAGAACGGCACCAATACCGTTGAGAACTCCCTAACAAAATGAAATCAAACCAATAATTTGAACAATGGACATCCTTAAAGGTGGGGCCATAGATAAATACTCCAAAAGTTAAGGACCATAAATAGCTTACTTGGGGAGAAGCAATGCAGCTGTTGATAGAATCAACTATTTTGAGAAAATGATTCCCTTCGAAGTAATATGGTTTGGATAATTTTCACCCCAAAACATTTGAATCTGAGAAACGATTCAATCATGAATCGTTTCTCAGATTTCTGAGGATTGGCATCCGTTCAAGAATGTTGCGGCCAGAGATGCATGTGTTGACAGTTTGTCTGCTGTTTTCTCAGCAAGAAGGGACTGTATTCAGCTGAAACCTTCTAAATAATTTCGCCTATCAGCATTACGTTGACAAAACCAATCTATGACCCTACCTTTAAACCATGAAGGAAATAGAAATAAGAAGCATCTGCATTTGAAATAGTTTGGGAAGGTGGTAAAAGGGTTACTCTCGAGACCGAGGTTGTCAAAATTAAAGACGTGAGTCGTGGGGGTTCCCTTGTTGGGTTTTACCTCCACATCGAAAACTGAAATTGCTTTAAACATCTCCTTTTCACATTTATCTTCAGGCCTACGGATCAAAGTACAAGACACTTTGAGGGTTTCTTGGTTTCATCACCAGAAAGATATAATAATTAATAATAGTGATAATAATCATATTCCACATCTTAATTACCACTTCTGACTGAAGACGTAATTTTAATAACCTAAAGCGTGCATTCTTTTAACTTAACACTAAATATAAATAGTGCCCCAAATCTACTCAGAAATAACATACCACCCTAAAATGGACCAAATTTATTTCTTCAGACTTCAGCTAATTTGCAATAATTTTGTACAGGATAAATCGTTTTGTAAAATTAATTGTACCTTGCAGTTGACATCAACTGTTCTCTCCCATTCATCTTCCAATAAGCTTGTCATTAACGTGTAGTACATGATGCCTGCATTATTCACTAGGATGTCAACTGGTCCCAAATCTGCCTCGGTCTTAGCCACAAGATCTTTCACCTATATACAACAAATGGTTAATGAAAAGAAAATACAATAATTTAGTTTTAGAAAAAAATTAGAGAAAAAACACCATTGTTGCACAGAATTGTGTGCATGCAGATGCCTGGTTTCTCAGATTCAAATTGTTTTGTGAAAAATTACCTCTTTCTCTAAAACTATTCAAAGGGGGTAGTTTCTAACAATCTTTTATAATCAACAACTCTCCAGTGCTATTTACCAAGTAACATTGGTCATTAATTTGTGGAGCAATTACCAAGGATATACCCTCCCTTTATTAAACGAAATACTTCTTGTAAGGTTTACAACCATACTATGTGTAGACCTTTACCTGTTGCCTAACACACACATCTGTTTTAACGGTTATCACCCTGCCGCCAATCTCTTCGATCGTCCGTTTTGCTTCTTCGAGTTTATCTTGCCTTCTTGCAGCCAAGGCAACCGACGCTCCAGCTTGTACCAAACACTTGGCGATACCGAGTCCGATGCCATTGGACCCACCGGTAATAATCGCTACTTTGCCCTGCAAAGGTTTGTCTGTAGTCACGGAGATGATTAAATCAAAAGTTTGGAGTCAATAAAGAAAACTTGACTAGAACGGGATTTGAACCTGCAACCTCTGTTTGGATGACCGTGCCGGCGCTCTACTTACGGATTCAAATTTACACAGTCAATTTCCCTTGTGGTTTAATAATTGTAAAAAATCAGGATTTAAATAAGATGATGACTGCAAAGGCCCAAACGAGAAGTTTCATTCATGAAATAGCTTTCAGATGTCAAACATATTGTAATCCTAGTTGTACTTCCAGTCATATAGCATGTGTTTTTACTGAACCAAATTAAACTACAATTAAATTAATCTTTAAAGAAATTATTTTGAATCTGGGATTTTAATATCGTTCATGTGTGATTCGATGTGTGAGCAGACATGACCTGCGTTTGAAGTATAACTTTTGGACAAAGTGTTTCACACGATTATTTTAACCGGTATAACAGTAAATTATCGCACCTGGTTGATACGTGTGTCTCGCAAAGGGTGGGCAGGTGGTGCGGGAGCCCCCCCCCCCCCCGCTCAGAACCCTTACCCCCCCCCTTGTTGCGCCCTAAATGAGATCGAACTTAATGCACAAAATGGTTTGATACATTAATCCCCCTCCCCTAAGAAAACAAATTAAGTTTTTGCACCCCCAACAAAAGTAACAAATTTGGTTACGTCCACTGCAGAAGCGACTATATTTATGCGTATACACCAATCCTTCACCGATGTTGAACTCTTGGTGGCAGCAGAAACGCCTCAATTACTGCGGTGGTACCTGGGTGGTACTGCGCTGCCTATCGATGGGCTTAAGGGCTGGGCTACACTAGTTAATTTATAAATGGTTATATGTAAATAATGGTTGTTTATAAATAAAAGTTACATAAGTGGCAAGGTCGTACCACCGCAGTACCACCGCAGTTTGTCTGCTGCCACCAAGAGTTCAAGATCGGTGAAGGATTGGTGTATAGCTGACCCTTGACATATATAGTATTTTTTGCTGATGAGAAGAAATTGTTAAAAAAAATTAATTACATTTTTATGGATTATTGTTATTAATTAACAATAATCCATAAAAATGTAATTAATTTTTTTGTGTTCACACATTGTGTACAGGGAAGTTAAAGGAATTAACTGGAAATCTTCAGGGCGATGGCTCTTATAGTCACGCATCATACCGGCCTATTCTAAACTACACTTCTTCATCGTTCCATATACCTCCATGATCGTCCAGACCACAACATATCAGTCAATTCCTGTAATACGACAGCGGTCTGTGGCCAGCTCGTACGGTTACACCCGGCTGGTTAAGCACAATGCGCCAAGCTACAAGGCTAGGCCTACTGCATGGAATGCATGGACGTGGACAAACACGTGTTCCGGTTCGGCTAGTCATGGTAAATAATGTTCTATGGTACAACTACCGATGCCTTACCATCAATATGAAATGACTACACACAACAATGCACAAACCATACACTTAACCGAATGTCTTCCTCACCCATTGTTGAGTTGTAGATTTATTACACTACTTGTAAATGTACAATCTGCAGTACGCCGAAGACAGCCTTTAATTATCACTATGCAGGTTTCAACGGGACGTGTGTGAACAAAGCGGGAGAAAAGACCCACTTGGACTTCGATCTGGCAAAGGCAAGGACGGTCCGTACACGTAGGGAGGTGTTGAGTGCGCATCCGCATTGCAGTGCGGGGGGGGGTCTAAACATAACTTATCTGGCTACCTACCACTGGTCTACCTAAAGAAACAATTATGCCGTCTGTATGGAATATGCCTACGTGAATGTTAGGCCCGATTCTCTGCTATTCTCTACATACCGCCATACGATAATTATGACAAAAACGAGACATGAAAAGACGACCCTGCGGTGGGTTTATAGTAACATGGAGGTAGGAATTAATTCCTACCGCATTGATAGTAATCTCTCTCTGCCTTTTAGAGGGGCACTGCCTTAAAAAGCTTTCAAGATTTTGCTGTTTGCAGTAACTCCTTATCCTTTTTAATAGTTGTTCATTCACAAAACACATACATTGTGTTTTAATTATAGTAAGTAGTGGTAGAAAACGTTTCCCCTTGAAACACAACCTGCGGAATATATACGGACGCCGTTTATGGAGTCAAAGCCCTATATGTTTCTTCAAAACAGCAGATCGTGTTCTGTCATGATATTACACAGAAACCACACATGGGATATGAATCATTATAATTCTACTTTTAAGACATCTTTCCAACCATATTCATTTCAAAACAAACGCTTTGTATAGCCCAAAGCGCCCAATCCGAAGGCAACGTGCCCGCTAAAAGCATCGATAATTCAAATAAAGATGTAAAGACCATCTTACCTTGACAGAGTAAAGCTGCAATCTTTGGCGGTTTTAAGATCCTCTTCTCAAGAAGTTGTAGGAGATAACTACTGATAAGATGTTTGTTAAGAGGCGGGTATGACAAGTTGATATTATGAAGTAACATCTTGAGGTTATCTTGACCGAAGGAAGAATGGTCCAAGAAAAAAGACTCGTTTCTGTAAGAAAATAATACAGAAATTAAGATTAAAATGCGCGGCGTGAACGAGTTATTCCTTTAAGTTTCATGTGTATCATTATCATTAAAAGACCCTTTGCATAGGCCGCCACCAGTGAGGTCAAACAATAGAACCGTGCAAGTGCGTAGTACGCGCAACGCACAACTCTCAGCCAATGATAGGTCTCCCTTTGACCTCAGTGAGGACGCTGTTCGAGCTTGTGACGTCAAATGCAAGGGCTCTATTATTACAGTGACTTGACTGTAACAAGAGACACATAGGCATAGACTCTCTACTTCGGCTAGTTTTAGAAGTATTCCTAGCCAACATGTTTTCAATAGACCGCATCATAAACCCTTCAAACAATGTTTGTTTGTATTAAACTTATAATTATAAGATCTGTATGTTATTTACTTGACGATATTCTCGAGTTTGCTGGCCAACAGCGAATCTCCTTCGTCCGTACCACGTTGCAGCCCCTTCACCTCGTTACTCCATTCGTAAAAGGGCATCATTCGAAATGGGTAGCCTAAATCTCTCGCCCACTGAAACAAAGTCCTATAAAAAGAAAGAGTACAAGCAAAGGGATCAAACAGTGGGAGACTTTTGAGATGATAGCGGGCGTCCCACTGACCACTCCTTTTCCATAGACTTTTTCGCAAATACTCAGTACGCGGTCATTTGCCGTGGAATGAGGTGCATGCTGGTCTAGTTATTACTAGACTATTACTAAGGATAGGCTACAAGCTTTGCTTCTTAAAGGGATTGTATACGTTTGATAATTTGAACCCACTGTTTGTACCCATTGTTGTAGATTATATACCATAAAACTAGACCTGTGAAAATTTCGTTTTTGAGATATTGCCGAAAATCTGGAGCGGTTATGTGCAATTGGAATACACAATCTGAGAAACGTTACTGTCAGTAACGCTTCTCAGATTCAAATTTTGGGGGATAAAAAGTGATATCTTTTTCCGTAACCGCAGTGCTTCGAAGTGAAAAGTTTCTCAAAATGCATGTTTACTATCCAAAGCTGCTGTACTTCGTACCAAGTAAGTTTTTATTGCCATTCATTTTCAGAGTCATTACCAAACGTGTATAGACCATAATGGATCTCTCTGCAGTATCATATTTTTGCTTTCTACTCATCTGTAAGATTTCATTTCATTACAATTTTGTAACTTTTGTGATTTACTTTCTTTGGTTTTATACTGTGGAAAAAATCAACCTAAAAAATATGAAGGTGTTTTTTTCTTATACCACAGCCGACTAAACATACAAGGGTAAACAAAATTAATAATTTGTTATTGACTGGCTGGACTCACCTGCAGTGTAGAGGTTGTGGATGCACAAGGTGGAAAACCTTCCCAACCCCAAGCATTAGATTCTGGCTCACTTTGACGATGATCTGACTCGAAAAGTCCACCGGTGTCATCTCTACCATCCAGTTCACATCGGGTGCTGAGAGGGTCCGGAAACATCCTTGTAGAGTCAGGAGATTGGAGTCAGATGGATTCCAACTGGACGTCTTGGAGTCACCAGAGAGGTTACCTAGGAAGAACCGTAATTTAATAATAATGGTTCTTACAGCGCTTTATCACACGCAATGGGCGTATCAAAGCTCTCAGTATTTTTTTCCTGCAAGGTATGAGGAGCTACGTTTTGAAGTACGTAAATGAGACCTATTCATTTATAGCACGATGTTATGGATTACAAGATGCTGTAGCGCAATATGCTGCCGATCAGACCAGGAACACCGGGGGCGAACTCCTTCTCTTTACGATATTAGTGCACTGGGTTCTTTTACGTGCACTACGCAACACACGGGACCACGACTTTACGTCCCATCCGAAGGACGCAGCAATAATGGTTAAGTGTCTTGCTAAAGGACACAATCTGCTGATCAGAAACACCAGAGCTTAAGTCCGGTGTTCTTAGCCGCTCGGCCACGATACGCAAATTTAGGGTTAAGATAGGTGCTATTCAGAATAATAAGGGTCGTTAGGACAACATAAATAATTCAAAATCGAAAATCCGTTTTCAATAAAAATAATATATAAGAAAGCAAACTCTTAAAAGCTTTTGTGTGTTTAGCAATTTCTAATTCTGTTTCAACTGCAAAGTTGCTTGCTGGAATCCAGGAAAAGCCATTGAAAACTTCTGAGCTGGGAGAGCATTGATCTAAATCTGCTTCATTTGAGGCATCACTTTGTTCTTCAGTGTATAAATAGTATATTGAAAAGTTTGTAAATAAAATTTTATAAATCAAAATTCGAGTTGGTTGGGTGGCAGGGTCAATGCCATTTCGAGAAAGTTGATTTTAAGTTTTATAACTCTGAATGGCCTGAAGTCAAATACGTCCTCATGGATAACCTAGGTACAGTGGCAATGTTAATAATTGTTTACAAAATCGGTATGTCTGTCAGGTAGATGAAACCAAATTAACAAACTCAATTAATTAAGCAAACAAATGAGCTTAAATTAATCCATGCAATACCCTGGACATGTGAACAATATACTTAAGATAAAACAAATCGTGGAAAAAATGCAAACCAAACCCCTCTATAGAGGTACTATACAGGATTGGTAGAGCTGACAAAACAGTCGCAAACAAAGTTCATAGTTTGTGTGATAAACCATGATACATGAAATAACAAACCTGTGAAAATTTGAGCTCAATTGGTCATCGAGGTCACGAGAAAATAGTGAAAAGAGACCTTATGTGTTTTCTGTTTTTCAAACATCGAGTTTATTATCACGCGTGATAAAAACTATTGTTCTACTCCTTTCTCAGAAACGACAGCATTTTAGGCAGAAATATTTTAAGGAACCCTTTCTACCATTACTTACTTTAAATCATGTATGTGTGAATCTGTGAACATTTGTGTTTTTCGATCTTACCAATAGTGTACAGGGCCTTTAAGCTATGGGGAAAGGCTTGTCAGCATGTGCTGACAACGAGGGGCGATGTAACAAAACAAATCATCAGAAACAAATGAACAACGTTATTTAATCATTGGTCATCTTGATTTTTAAAACGAAACCTAGATCTAGTAAAACATAATGAATATTTACCAAGGCGGTATATGACCACTGGTAAACCCCTGGACTTAGCTCGTTGGACCAGCTGCTCACTGACCCATTTACTCTGGCTGTAGCCATCACTCAGTTGACCACTGTATGTAGACATATCAGCATCTTCGTTACATTGCTTAATATCCACTGGAAAGACTGAGTTTGTGCTGTTCAGACGGGCAAGAAAAAACAATATAAAGTCATTCGGTGATGTCCTGTAAATGTAGACCGTAGTACCAAAGATCGCAAGGGTAACAGGAGCTATATCTATCTATTGCGTCCTGTGCACACTTCAGCCCGAGTTGCACGTCTTGCTCCTCTGTGATTTACAATTAATTTGTACAATGTAAGGGAATGTTAGGCTAGTACACTTCACCTACAATTCATATGACGTCATTTGAGTAGGGCGCCCTCGCCTAGAGGTCAAAACGAGGTTGTTCATTGGCCAATTCTGTGCGCCGCGCGTACAAATCTGCGCGTTTCCATTGTTTCATCATCGGTTTACCTCTAAGATGGCGGCTTGGTGACGTCAATGCATACGGTCCATTGTAGTACAACGTACAGGAAAACTTCCTGCTAGCTGTGGTCCCCGCAGCTACAAAATAAGTCACTGTAATGGAACAGTCTTGTTTATTAGACCCCCCTCGCATTGGCCGCCATCGCTCAGGTCAATCAATGGAAACGTGCACGCGTGTACGCGCCGCGGACACAACTCCCAGCCAATGACAGGTCTTCATTTGATCTCAGTGAGTGCGTTGTTTGGGCTTGTGACCTCACGAACAATGAGTTTGTTGTAATCAATCTTGTTTGCTATGGAAAGGTGAAAATTCACTCGTGATGTGAGACGATTAGATATATGTCTTACCTGACGTAATGCAATGGTTTGATTTTATTGGTGCATGCGAAGAGAACGACATTCTGCGTGCCAATCACGTTGGCTCCTCTTAGCGCCTCGTAGGGGTAGACTAAATTCACATAAGCAGCTGCGTGGATCACGCTATCAATCTAAAGTAAAACAGGGTTATCATAAATTAGAATTAAACTGGATATCGTTTTGTTCAGATATCGATCGCTTCAATGAGTCGGGTACGGCTCACCAAGTACGATTTATAGTAAGTAAATATGAATTGAACGTGGGAGAGCTTTGGGAACCCATCGATCTATAAAGAAAAGCGTTCAAGAACGCAAGAGAAATTGTATGATAATTAAAGCAATGGGTATATGGGTTTGTGTTAAACTGGACTTCTCGGTCGAAATGACCCAAAATGATTCTGTTGCGCTAACAAAGCAATGTTCAATTCAATTACATTTATTTCTACACCGAATAGCTCTTATAGAGAATGCAAATTAACGTTTTCTTCAGAATGAGCTACATGTATTTATCAGAGAGGGCACTCTGTGCTCCTTGCTTTATCCTTTGTATATCCATATTTACCTCAAAAGTAAGATAAGTGTAATCTTCTTCTATCATGCCGAGCTTGATCAGGGAAACATCACCTGTAAGGAAGAGAAATATCTTTATCCTAAATTTACATGATACCAACTTTGTTTAGAAAAAGACCCTGCCATTCTCTTGTCTGCCAAAAGACTCCCTGCGTCCACTCTATGAATAGCAGAGTAAATAACTTGCAATAGCTTTGTTATTAAGTGCAACATTCGAAAAACTATCGCAAAATTGACCAAAGTCACCAGGGGGCCCGACCCATTTCTGGATCAGTACGGCCTGGTTTCTGTGTACTCAAAACTGTGTCAAACTGACGCAGAATCCGAGGCAAAATCCCCATTTCTTAAATCAGTTTCGGGCCCGGATGATCCGGGTCAATTCTGACCCAGCAGTTTTTAGAGTGTATTGGATCCTACCTGTTATCGCCGTAACTCTCTTGTTAAACTCGCCGAGTAAGTCACATTCCTGCGTGGTTTCGTCAGGTCCATCATTTGTACTGTCAATGATTCTGTACTGTTTCATCGTTTGTAGCAGTCGTTCTTTGCCACTCTGATCTGGGGCTTCTTTCACGAGACAGTACACGTGATTCTAGAATAAAATCAAAGCCATGTGCTGTAATATTTAAAGGGGGAATGTCGTCCTGATTTAATAATGGCGGCGCCCTTTGTGACGTGACGGCCAGCGCACGGGCGTGCAGTGACTAGGTTAGAATTCCATAGGGCGCTAGACCCCTGATCATGGCGACAGCCCCCCTTTTAACCCTTTGCCCATCACGATGAGGACGCCATAATTTACAGCTATATAAATAAATGATACATTTAAAATCAAAACTTGAATTGAAATATCCGTTGATACTCACTTGTGTTTTGGCCAAGAGATCCCTCAGTATATAAACGCCAAGGAAACCTGTGGCGCCTGTTAACAGGACCCTCCCGGCACGCCATCGATCACCATAAGTGATGGAGCGCCAAAAGGCTCGTAATTGCATATCAATGCTCACGATACCTTGATCGTGTTGCTCCACTTCCTGGCGGAGATCCAATACAAGTTGTGAACTGTAAGAGAATATCAAATCATTAGAGGTATAGCGTTTGCGTCATACTCCCTTTTGCAATGACAGTGATGAATACCTGCCTATACATTTATACGAAGAGAGCAAGACTATAGCACTTTTGCACGTCCCAATGTTTCTTGATCGGCGCGCAAAGGATTTTGGGTGACCCAGTTCAAGCAACACCGGTGTCATAGGGAAATCTGTCCCCCGGAGATTCTGTCCCCCATTTGGGAAATTAACATGGGCTGAAGGAGGATGATTCAGAAGAAGTTTGTACATAGTTCGCCGTAGTCGGGGACATAATCTCCGGGGGACAGAATCTCCTGCCACACCGGCAACCATCATGGCGCGCTGGTTTTGAGGCAATGCGGTGCACAGCTATAAAACCTGTCATTATAGTTACATGTAAACTACGGTATGGCGTACATCCTGATGCATTGAGGTAAAATTTTCAGGTGGCGCTTGTTCATGTTATTATTGTGGGTTATTTATCTTCCGGTCGGGAAGTTTGACCACCTAGGGGCTGTGTCAGAATTGAGTTCGGCTGCAGCTACCCCGCTGGCTACAACGACAACAGTGATGAATAGGATTTTTTCAGTTATGTAGCCTAAGCCACTGTCAAAGTCATTATACACAGTTTGATTCTCTACGCGGTTACACATTACAGTTCAATTTGGACTATACTTTGAAGTAGTGCGCTGCATTCCGAATACCGTAACCTATCACGAACAAAAGTTAGATCATTGACTAGGAACACGTGACTTCGAGTTTTAGTATTTTTTCTTTGACAACGATGTTTACCACCAAGATAATTATTTTTACTGTCTCAGCCTTGACAAAAGGCTAGTTTCTAAGTTTCTACTAGGGTTTGCCCTTAACTGTTTCAGTGACTAGCCAGCAGGACCAGTTAGCTTGGCATTTCACTAGTCCGTCAGCTTTTGCACTTGTCCATTATTATTCAACATTGGTGTTTTTCAACACTGAACTCCAACCGGACCACTTGGAGTGTATTTTTACCTATCGTTTGGCCAGCGGACCTATAAGGGAGATCGCCGATGTAGAAACAAAACCGATCCTACCTTTTGTCCGTTTCATTTCCTTTGGTCTTTGAATCAATGAGAGATGACATCTGAGTTACTGTGGAGTGAATGAACAACTCTCGGACGGTCATCTCGACACCGAAGCCTTCTTTAATTTGAGTTAGAAGGCGAGCCGCCAGCAAGGAGTGACTGGAGAAATAAATATGAGGAAAATGTCATTAAGGGAAGAATGAATACAGGAACAATTCAACTGGAACGAGATGTTATCAATGTGGTTTACGTTTGTCGTAGAACCAGTAGAACCGCATAGAACCACAATGATAGGTGATGGGATTGTGCCTTTGAAGATAAAAGCTTGAAATTCGGCACACAGGCAGACTATGTCTGTCAAGAGGAAGACATTTGGCTATAGGGCCATCGCAGATTTGCCCTTTAAAAAATAGATAGAATAACAAGCAATGACAGCCATTTTGAACATGTTGAAAATTGCAAGTTATTCTACAATTATGTTTTCAAAGGGCAAATCTGCAATGGCCCGATAGCCAAACATCTTTCTCATGACATAATCTGACTGTGTGCCACATTCCAAGCTTGTGTCATCAAAGGCACAATTCCCGCCAAAACTCACCTGTCTGCCCCACAGAGATGATCATCTTTGACCGCCGTGACGAAGACGTCGTCATGACAAATTGTCAGCCATTGCATTCACATTATGATTTAAGTGATTTGCTCGTCTTCGGGAGTTTCTCCTGAAGACGAGCAAAGTATACTGTTCGAAACGTCGAGACCACACCGGCTTTTTTCAGAGCCAACACTCCCACAAAAGAGATTGTAAACATGGTTGTACCCGCAAGTTTACTATTTAGTTATATAGTTACTTCATATTATGATTTAAGAAATGCAAGCCTTGTGTCTCGAAAGTTTAATAGAATTTGGCGCGTTGGGATGCTGTCCCAGTCAATTCATTGTTTCCTTTCTCCAAAAATACAGATTTTTCTTCGAAACAAATAATGATATGAAGAGCAGAAGAGGTATCACAGCCAGTATCAGCATGAAGCATTGTTTCTCATAGACGCCACTCACCCTCCAAGATCGAAGAAACTTTCTTGAGCATCCACATAATCAAGTCTTAGCATCTCTCTCCACATTCCGGCAATCTTCACCTCTGTCTCCGTACTAGGCTTGCCTTGATCTCCATTTAACGGCCCAGTATTGTCACTGTTTGGATCATACTCAGGAAGACCCTTCTTGTCTAGTTTACCGGAGGATGGTAAAATTGGCATGCTGCAATAGGGAAAACAATTCAGATTTATCAAATAAAGGTATTTGTAATACCATGCAATTGAGTTTGTGTACTCGAAGTTTAAAAAAAAAAATCCCTGGTCTTCCACTCAAACAAATACTGATATGGGGGGTTAGACTTTGTCAGACAATCACAATTTTGCATTATTGAGGGATAGGAAAATGTTGGGACGGGGATCATCTTTTAAAGACTGGTGTTCCGTTTAAAGGGGTTAGGGACAGAGGAGACCGGGCCGTAGCACTAAACTCGCCCCGTGAAGCGACTGCCCGTTTCAGGTATACTTTGTAATTTAATAACCTGAGGAAATGGTCAACCACACCTTACTTTCTACAGATTGTTTACTTGTTCTATGCTACTGCAATTTTTAATTAAAGCAAAAAGAGGAAATCAGTTTATCAGCTGAAAAGTTGCAGTTTTTTTAACATGATGTTGACATGTGCAATTCAGTTTTTTAACTGCGAGACATGTTTTAATAAACCATTTTTGAATTGAATTGAATTGAATTGGTGTTCGATATGGGGCAGTGTTTCCCCCTCCCCTTACTGTATTCATTGTGTGCTTGGAATGTCAGGAATTCTTCGAAGATTTTAGGGGGTACTTCTGTGCTAGAGAAAAATATTGTGTAATAGTATGGGGACATTGGGGGACACCAATTGCCCACATCGGGATTGGTATAATACCTTGCTAGGAACACCATATGAGCGGGTACCATAAACCCTGGTATTCTAGTCTTCAACGCTGCCCGTATGTCTTTCTTGGTGGTGGCTTGCTCTGCTGGTACGATGTAAGCAACAAGATATTTATCTTCACCCTCAGCTCCCTTGACTAAGACTGCACAGGCATTGACGAGGGGTAAGGCTAGAAGAGCTGCTTCGACAGCCTGGTGGATAACATCAAATTTTAAAGATTCAAAGTTCCCTTAAAGGTGAATTATATCAATTGTTTTTTGGAAGCGTGCATTAATTTCAAATCCTCTATTTTTCAACAAATACACTACCCAACCAAACCGAACTTGGAAAACTTTATCAACAAGCCTCGTTTTGGAGAAACAACGATAAAGAGTAAAGATATATAGGAGGGAATTTCTAATTCTCTACGTTCACACGGGTTTGTTTTTCAACTGCGGCAATTGACATTAGCAAACGGTGAGGCCTGTCGTCTTTAAAAACAAATTGGCCTGATGAGTTTGTGACAGTTTTCACTGGCGAAAATACTTCAGGAGGATTAGTACTGTACTGGTGTTGATTTAATAATAAGGGGATTTCAGATTCAATTTTGTTTATATATATTGTGTTTGTAATGCTCGTATTTAACGATTTACATTCTCGCATTGCCGAGACGTAGAACAAAGAGCCATTCCAACAGCTTTGTTTCACTTACTGCATCTCTCTGGAACTCCTTGCCTGGTGCATGTTTCCCTCCATCATACAATCCAGACTGTTTTAAGAGGAATATTATTTCCTACCTTCAGCTCCCCTGAGTTAGTTTAATCTTAATTAATTCTTCTTGTAGCCCTTACTAAAAGTGGCTTTTATAGCCTTGTTGTGGGCAAACTTGCATAAAAATAAAAAAGAGCACCCTGTTTGGACGCAAGCTATCCTCTCTTCTGATTTAAACAGTACCTGTATCTCTATGCTGTATCCTCGTATTTTCACCATGGTATCACATCGTCCACATATCTCCAGGTTCCCATCGGATAACAGATATCCCCAATCACCTGATCTGTACAACCTGTCTCCCACATACCCGGGTACATTGACAGGGCGGGGTATAAACCTCTTAGCATTCATCTCTGGTCGATTCAGGTAACCACGAGCAAGACCAGCACCTCCAACAAATATCTGCGCTCAAGAAAATTAGAGATATTGTTAATCAAGTTGCTATCATGAAGACAATCACAACATGCTGAACGAAACGTCGAGTTGTTACCATCGTTTTATTCTTGATGGTAACAAATACATAAGTTAGTTAAGGGTTCGCTCCAGTGTTTCTTGGCATGGTTGGCAATCCCACGCGCACAACCGACCCTGCCCGTGTGACCCCTGAGAAGGGGTGTTGGTGTAGCGACAAGACAAGACAATAGCTTATTTTTTAGAAACATCGCAACTCAACGCATTAGATTATAGATTATTTACATGGTTTTACTAGAAACCTTATTTTCTATAATTATTACGAGAAGAAAAAAATGACACATTTCAAGGTATTAGACCAAAAGAAAAACAACATCAAAAGAATAGATTATCCCGTCAAAGATAAGTCGAGAAAATAATTAACGAAAGACAAAATAAAGGTGGCTAGAAAACGTCGTCAATTACAGAATAATTTATTTTAGAGCACATTTTATTGGAGACAAATCGACAAAAAAGCAACTTGAATTGTAACGAACTAAACTTTGAGGTGTTTGTTTTAAGTCTTGGAATATATACCTCCCCTGGTGAACCAACTGGCTGAACTTCCATATCATCATTTAATATGATCACATGCATACCAGGTAGAAGTTTACCAACGGGACAAAACTTCTGCGTCTTTCCTTTGATCCCTGATTCCTAGGATTTGAAGAACAAAAAATTGTGAATATTACAACAAATATGTTTCTAGTGTGCCAAACGTTATAATAAAACTGAATTTTTTACAGGTGTTTAATGTATTATAAATTTGACTTGTTATGGTAAAAGTAACGTTATTAATGTCTAATAACATACCTTGATTTTCTTCATCTCTTGTGTAAGATTAGCGACTGCAACATCATGAGTTTCAGACACGCTGTACAGATTCATAACTGTTACATCGGGTAGCGTCTTTATTATTCTATCCATTAAAGTGACTGTCACTACTTCACCACACAAAATGATCAACCTATAATAAGATACAGTGGATTCATATAAAGCTGTAATTTATTGCAATGTTTCCGGTAACACCATCAGTGACGTATGGCGGACATTTTTTTGTTTGTTTTGTTGTTGTTGTTGTTGTTGTTGTTTTGTTTTTGGGGAGCTTAATTTTAATGTATTTTGACGATTTCATTTGGGGGTAAGAGGGGGCAAGGGTTCTGAGCGGTTGGGGGGGGGGGCTCCCGCCACCTTGCTCCATTATTATATCAATTCAAGGTAACATACCGGAAGGCTTTCAGAGCTTTTGCGATGTCCACGTCTTCAGTCTCGAACACGGTATCCAGGAGAGATGGCGTGAACAACATTCTGGTTATAGAATGTCTGTCCAGAAATGAGAGGAGAAGAGCGGGGTCGTAGATGACGTGATCAGGGATGATGTACATTGGATATCCTGAGGAAAGATGTAAAGGAGTATAACGTATAGAGGGAGTATATCTACAACGCCACACAGAGAGAAGGGGCAATATGGGTGTATGTTCGTAATGTGATGTAATTCCACTGTAAGCCACGCCCACTTCACACAAACTGCGTTGTATGTAGGCCTACTTTGAGTCTACTGGGTCTACTGGGGGTCTACGAGTTCTACTGGGTCTACTTGGTTTACTTGGGGTCTACTGGGGGTCTTCATAGACCCAGTAGACCCAGGTGACCCAGTACACCCAGTACAACCAGTACACCCAGTATACCCAGTAGACCCAGTAGACCCACAGTAGACCCCAGCATACCCAAGTGTGGACCAGCAATGTAGCGCTGCAACCTGATGACTGGGGATTGGAAAACACAGTGTGAACGTTTGCTACCCGAGAAAATGGACAACAATCCAGCCCCAGACGCATTATTGAAAATAAAACGCTGTAAATGGTATGGAGTATTGTGATACTATGATATGTTCGTGCCAAAAAACGGGTTGTTTTGCACCGACTCATGTGGACAATGTCAAGAAGGACTTTGCACTAATATTCCATTGGACGAACTTGGTTATTAATGCACATTGTTTATCCAAAAGGGTAAAATTATGAAAGAATATTCGTGTGCTGTAATATTATGTAGATGGTGTGTGACGTTCTTTGATTAGATTGAATGCCATCGATAGAGGTCGTTTGGGACAGGATGGAATCATTCAAACCGAAGAATACATTAGGTGTTAATGATACTATGATGATATGCAATGTAATAATGCATATCAATTGAGAAAACACAGTTTACGTATTTTTGGCACCTTGACCTTTGACCTAGCTGTTTAGAGAGGTCATTTGAGTATATAAATATGTTTTTTAGATTCACAAGGTCAGGTTTCTATTCACTTTTAATACACTTATTGTCCTGAAAATGAATAGTTTTAGAGATAATTGACCTCACAATTTGAAAATTACCACCTAATTTAAATATGCAAATTAGGTCACTTCTGGGTCAAAACTCTTGTCCCATTTTGGATATGTCATAAATAACTACCTAATAAACAAGAATCAACAATAAAACAAACTTTTGCAATTTGTGTGACTCAACATGAAAAAAATGTCTAATTCTGGTCCTCTATAGGGGTAGTGAAGGGGCGGGACGCAAACTTGGGGTGGAGAAGATGGATTGGTTTCGAATACATTTGAGATGTTTGAATAAGTTTTGCTTGCTGATGAACACTTTACCTTTGAGCAATGGTCTCATCATCTCCCAGACGAAGAAGACGTGACAAGCAACCCTGTCTCCATCTTGAAATGGGTAATTGACATGACGCCAGTGATAAGAGAAAACTGCTGCACGGTGAAGACACATAATTCCTGGAAGGCCAAAGACAACAGTTGTTATCTATTTGTGTTCATGAAAACAACACAATACATTGTAACTACAGTAAATTACAGATAACGCAGTTTGTTTAAAGATTATGGATCTGTTGTTGGTTGTCATATACATCGTTGTCCCATTGTTCTATAAAAAGTATTTCATGGTAGTCTTGCTTCAAGGTGTTACTCTGTGTAATTTTTACGATTAGGGGAAGGTCGCACAGTTGCAGGTGTAGGTGGACTTGGTAAAGATCCCTTTGTATCAACACCGAGACTATAGATTCATATGAGTTGCTAAAACCCCAACTAAATCAGTTTTGATAGTCTTGTGATTTTATCGCTTTTCGAGAGGGGAACACTGTCGTAAAAATATTATTTTCAGTACACTCTAAAAACTCCCGAGTTAGAATTGACCCGGATCCCGTACCCCAGGGGGCATGACCCTATTCTGGCTGGGTCAGGTTGACTGGAAAGTGGTTAAATTTTTGTAATCATGTAACTCTCTTTGTTTGTAATTTATTTTGTTTAATCCATTTGTTTATATCCAGCACCTTGAGGCGGAGCTTATCTGAAACTGTTTTCGTTTTATAAATTTCTCTTTATTATTATTATTATTATTAAAAGCTATGATTTTAGCTCAGCCGCGTCAGTTTGACCAAATTCTGGGTCACTTTGACACACATTCCGGGTCACACTGACCCAGAAATGGGTCAGGTCCCCTGGGATCCGGAACAGGGTCAATTCTGACCCGGAAGTTACGGAACGTAATTAGCAACACACACCTTTTGGTTTTCCAGTGGTTCCGGATGAGTAAGCTACGAATGCTAAATTATCCAGATTGACTTTGGCGCACATTGAGACATCAAGACCTTGAGTAGAATTATCTGTCTTGAATCTCTCATACCAATTCCCATCTAGTATCGTCACATCTTTAGCTCCTGCAATAATAAGTAGTCGGCAAATAACCTCTTAAAGGGATTGTATACGTTTGGTAATCGGAATCCACTGTTTGTTTAAATCCTATATAGTTGTAGATATATACCATAAAACTAACATGTGAAATTTTCATTTCAAAAGGTGGTAGCGTTTTTGAGATATTGCCGAATATCTGACGCGGTTATGTCCACGCAGGAAGAATAATTTGCAATTGGAATACACATATCTGAGAAGTGTAGTAATGCTTCTCTTGTGTGTTGGGGGGGGGCGTGGTATTAGTTGACAGGTTTTATGGTGGGACGGCCTTTTAGAGGTGCTGGTCACCTGTTCCTCCTTGCCACACACTAGCTTGGCATTCTAAACTATTATTTGTCACGTCTATCTGTAAATATTTATTTCTTAGTCACCGTTATATTTTGTGTATTGTAAACTTATTGTGTTGACTTATTGTCGTTTTGCCAGTGCAAAGTGTAATACAATAAATTAATGCAAAAAATAGTTAATGGCCTGACGTTTCGACCCGCAGAGTCTTTCTCGAAGCCTTCGAGAAAGACTCTGCTAGGTTCGAAATGTCAGGCCATTAACTATTTTTTGCATTTATACCATAGGTCCTTTTGGTTGGTAAGCAGTTTGCAACAGCTAATTCTTTTTTCTCAAAATAAATTAATAACAATATTGTTAAACTTTCCCATTAAAAAGAGAACCATTGAACCATTTTTACAGACAAAAGATTTGTAAAAATATGAGAAAATATCTAATACCATGAAGTCTTGGTTGAAGCTCCTCGAAAGTGATAACAGAGACTGGTTTAGCATCTTCTAAGATGTCATCAAGTAGAGCCTGGGGATACGAGATGTCAAGCGGCAAGTACGCTCCACCTATTGGATCAATGCAGAGGACAAACGTTGGTTATTTTGATCTGCCCATACATGTTTTTTTCTCCAAAATTATGTTGAGACTTTCTGAAGAGGATGGTTTCACCTTTGAGGATGAAGACATCTGTACTTATTCCTTCATTCGTTAAAGCTTCATTGTAATGCACACGATAAAGTCCGTAGGTCCGGTTTGATTATTTGACACTATTCGGTGTATTAATCATCCTGCTGAACAAAACATAAGTCGACCGTTCAATATAGTCACAAGAGAGTGGAGATATTTGCAACCAATGATAAGACAGTTTGTAACCACAGTTGAGCCAGTGGTTTAGGCTTGTATTCCTCTGGTATTCCTATTGTGCATTTGTTACATTTGTGTTGAAAGCTACCTTGTTGAAATTGTTTATCTTTGAATCGAACAATTTAATCAACAGATATAGGCCTAGATTGAGGACAAAAAAGAAAACAGGGGAAAAGAAAATGAGACCAGGAAGACAACACACATCATTTCTGACACATTAAGTTCAACGCCTGTTTGGAGATAGTGAAGGCATGCTACAGCCAGACAATTTCGCAACATTTGCCCAAGATTACAGAAGAATTAGAAGAATCTTGTTGCCTGCTCTGAAGCCGAAGGGTGGTGATGATGATGACGATGGTTATGATCCATAGATTAACTCAGACTGCAGTCATTCGTAAACAAACATCTTCTGTGTCAAAATGGTTAGTTTAGGTCATCAAGACATACGTCTTTTCCCAAACCGAAAATAAACAATGATTGATTAAAGAAAGGCATCAATATTTTTCAAACATGAAACTTTACCTGCTTTGAGAATCGCTATGTAAGCAACTGGATACTCAAGACACTTCTCCAGATAAATTCCCACCATCGAGTCACCCACAACTCCCTTCCCACGAAGATGAGTCGCTAAGACGTCTGTGATATCATCCAGCTCCTTGTATGTCAAGGTTTTCCCATCATCGGTTACTATAGCAACGTTATCCGGAGAACTCTTGGCCTGCCTCCTAAAGATGTCGTGTAGACATCCCAGTTTCTCGTATTCCATCTTGACTTATTTTTGATGGAGCGTGTCTCTACCGTCTGTTCCCAAGTAGAGTTGCGAGCAGCAATGATCACGTACGGCCACTGCATGCAGCTACTGCAGTATCTGACTGTATAGTGTGTGTACATTGTGATTTATTCAACAAAATAATAATTCATTGATGCCATCGTACTGTACAACTGGGCAGACAGAGAACCAACATGGTCCTTGGAATAACTGGTTTGTATACAGAGAAGATTACACCATGCCTACGCAAAGATAAAATAGCTTTAAAGCATACTTTGACTTGGTTGGATTCCAGGGTGATCATACGGCAGGAAAATAATGTTATATCTTTTGAATTTTGATAATAGAGCACTAGTTTATAGTGGAAAGTCCAGAGGTCTGTGCGTGGTCTGTGTGTGCCACGAACGAGAAACCATGAGTGGAAAACTTCAATAGCCTTTTTGGTGGAACACCACAGGAGTACAACGTTTGGTTTAGGTAAATACAGACAGATTTACCCAAACCAAACAGTGCAATTATAATAATGTCCACCATTCAAGATGGTTTATTGCAACTTCAACTAAAGGTTACATATTAATTAAGGGGTCGATTTGAAACTGTGCATAATTACCCAATACATTGTTTGAAAAGTTTTCAATGTCTGCTTGTAAGAGGAATAATCATCGACCTTTGTTAAAGTTTCTTTGCTTTTACTCGTTCAACTGTATTCTAAAACGAGGCGGAAGGACACCAGTTAGACTGCCCCCACCTTATCTGAAACATTTTGTGTTTCTTCAGGAAAACATAATGAAGAATGAAGTTAGTAAAGATGCTACGCCCGAAGTTTTGGCCGATTTTGACCGGAAAATTTAGATTTATATTATAAATAGTTATTTTCATAGATTCGAGAAAGTTATAAGCTTCCACTTATATTGCACGAAAAAATCCACCGAAGATAAGTGGTAGTTAATTAGGAACTAATATTAATTATTGTCGGGATCCCGACATTATCTCAGTTCCATCAGCCACGTACAAACAATTTTGAGAGTTAGGTTTATTGTGTTCATTCAATGTCTGTGGCATATGCAGACATTGTTGTAGGCATATGTTTTTCGTTTTTGAACAGCGTCGTCTGTTAAATTCGTTCTAATACAAAATTCTTAAACAAAAATTATTTAGACGATCATCGGGCCATGCAAGTATAAATAGCTCCCTGTTGGCAAAACGAGGAAAATCTTTAAAGCGTAACCCAACAAAATAAGTGAAAACAAAAGCTTCGATATTTATTTATTATTTATTGCAACATCTTTAAACATGATGAAAAGATCAGCAAAAGCTGTTTTACATCAATATCATGTTTTACATAAATCGCCGACATAAACAACAGACTAAAAAAAAGAAAAAAAAAGAAAGGTCAAGACTATAAAAGTACAACTACTTTAAAGTACATCTTCTTATAATATAAAAAAAATTAAAATGTAAATGGTTGGGGAATTTTGAATAGAAGGAGGAAAATTGTTCCAAACTTTAGCACTGGCAAACTTAAAAGATTGTTTAAAACACTCGACGTTCTGTTTAGAGACAACAGCATTTTAAAGAGAGTCTGCATTTCTTGTATTAATACCATGCCTATCGAAGTACATTTCTACGTCATTACATAATAGTCGACTTGGAGCAAGTCCGTAAACACATTTATAAAAAGAAGCTAAATAAAATTCCCTTCTTTGTTCTAAGGTGGCTTGGTTTGCTTTCTTGTTCGAAATCCTCGAATATGCTTTTAAAGTTAAAGTGTTATTCAGAGGTGAAGTCCTAAAGAGCTGGATGTTGTGTCTGAAACAGTTCGGATATTTTGAAGACTAGATTTCTCCTTTAAGGTATAAGTCAAACATCAACCAAATTAATAATCCTAACACGTCGTATCGTAACCTGCAAGTTACGTGAACTGTAAATAAGCTTGGTAACGCTGGCGACTAATGTTGGAATTTAGACTTTGAGCATCCATCATACACCATGCACACACCAAGAAAACTATTGTGTATTTGATCGGACGTCATGCACCTGTTTCCATTGTTATTGTTATAGTATTACTTTGGGTCTCGACACTACTACAAAAAAATGTATTTTGATGTGTTGTAAATTGAAAAGGTGGGGGGGCTGTGTAAAAGGAGATTATGTGTCTCCCCCCGCCGGCATATTTTTTGTTTACACCGCAGCGCGGGGTTTTGTACTGTAACACTGTCAATTCCGTCTTGAGACAGGAGACTACGTCTCACCCTAAACCCTAACCCTAAACCTAAACCTAAACCTAAACCTAACCCGTTATAGGCATAAATGTTTGTAGTCTCATCTCAAGACAGGAAATGGCAGTATACAGTACAAAACCCCTCGCTGCGGTGTAAAAAAAAATATGCCCCCCGGCGAATTGTGTAGAAAGTTCGTCTGACAGCGCCCTCTTTTGACTCGACTTCCTGCAGTCCATGACATTTACCGTGTGGGTGTGTGTGCGAGGCCACACAAGCATGAGGACACCGGCAAAAGAAGCCAGAAAACAAGAAGTAGAAATATAAACTAGATTTATCTTTTTTTATTTAAACAATGGTGCGGGAAGATTTTATTTACCATGGTAAATCATTCTTTTTCTGTCAATTACGTAAATGGTGATTACATTTATTTTGTCCCATTCTTTACAATCCGTTTGTTTATTATGCATAAAGACATTAAATGTCACACATAGGAATAACAAAAATATAGAAATGCAAACGCATGTATTGATTTCTTATTGTTAAACTTCCATCAACAATTATTACACGAAGTCCGTTAAAAATAACTTTAACTGGTACAAATTATACCACCTCAGTAACATGATCATTACAAAAATTTGATAGATGTCAAGCATTTCTATTTAGCATCAGATTGAAGCTCAACTCTATATGACTCCAGTCGTGAAATAGTCCAGCCATATTGGGCAGTTTTGGTGGTGGTGGTGGTGGTGGTTGTAGTTCTTTCAAATCCTCGTTTGAAAGAAATGAAACCAATACCTGTGAACTTTTTTTTTAAACAGATGTTCAAGTTTTCAGAAAAGTCATTATTATACAAACTTTGCAGTAACCTGCTAACTTCTTAAAACTTCTTAAATCTTAAAGGCAAAGTATTTTTACCTTTGGTTTTTGGAACCGTTCGATTTGTTTCATACCTATATAAATGTAGATATCTACAATAAAACTAACCTGTGAAAATTTTATTTCAAAGGTGATCGCGTTTTTGAGATATCGCCAAAAACCGGAGCATGTCCATTAAGAATAATCCCTAAAAGGAATACACAATCCGAGAAACGTATCTGACAGTAACGTTTCTCAGATTCAAATTTAGGGGCATAAAAACTGCTATCTTCTTACATAACCACATAACTTCGAAGTGAAATGATTCTCAAAATGCTTTATACTATAGAAAGCTGCTGTACTTCTAACCAATAAGTTTTTATTGCCATTAATTTGAAGAGTGTTTACCAAACGTATACAGATCCTTTAATCAGTTTTTACACAAGACTGATTCTGTTTTACAGGAATGACTGGCCCTTGTAATGAAAGCAGGAAAATGTTGTTGAGTACAGGGGCTGACCTATGTATGGCATAGGCTTTGTTAGGCTTTTCAGGCTATTCAATAACAACTTTGCTTATTTTTCTGAGGGAAACAAATAAGAAATCAGATTAAAGTAGGGAGAATAGCATGCCTGTTTTTAGACAATAAAACCTATATAAAAGATGGCATAAAAAGTGTTGACAACTTGAACATCATCTACCGTGACACCTGAGCGAAGTGGTGCCTTAAACTGTGGAAAACAAGAAGTAGCTATATGTTGAGAAATGTTTATCTTAGAGGCCTAAACTAGGTATTAGTTGATGAGTATATAAACCGGTTTTGAATTTTTGCAGAAATAAACTGGTTTTGGCATTAGACATTTGGCATTAGACATTAGTTGAACAACAATTGTAATACTGACAATTACTAAGAGAGGTTTGCAGTAACACCATGTGAATATCTCTTTTGAGCAGAGTTGGTTCTGAACAGAACCGGTGGTTAACGACTCAAAGTTTCGATCAGTAGGCTATGCTCTGATCGTCTTGCATGGTGTTACCGCAAACCTCTCTTAGTTATACCTCCACCATGCAAAGTTTCAAATCCTACAAATACTGACAATGACAACTCTGACAATAAAAGTGTGATATACCAGTGACTCCGAATGAAAACATAATAAAAACTGTAAAAACAATATAATTATCAATAAACCACACTGTTCACCCCAGAACAAATATATTGACAAAATAGAGAGACCGCCAACTTTAGGAATAGATAGATAGCTCAGTTGGTAGAGCGCCACTATGTTTTTCCAGAGGTCGCAGGTTCAAGTCCTGCTCTAGTCAATGTTTTATGTTCAACCCCCAAAAAAATCTATTTGTTAAATCTCATCAGGTCTGAGGTCACACAATCAATTATGCTTAAAACCTTATGTCCCAATGTATGCGTAAAATTAAAACAAAAAACCCCCAAAATATTTCAGGAGTGGGACAGGATAGACTAGAATAAAAATACATTTCCTACCATCATTAAAATCATGTGGTATACCAACGTTTCTCACTAAACAGGTTTAATACGATAAATACAAAAATAATTTCTTCATGAAGGAGTGCCGAAGCTTGACAAAATAGGGAGACCACCATCATTAGGGATAGATAGCTCAGTTGGTAGAGCGCCGCTAGGTTTTTCCAGGGGTCGCAGGTTCAAGTCCTGCTCTAGTCAATGTTTTATGTTCAACCCCCCAAAAAATCTAATTGTCAAATCTCATCAGGTCTGAGGTCACTGAATCATTTATGCTTAAAACCTCATGTCCTAATAACATATGCCTAAAATTAAAATAAAACAAAACCCAAATATTTCAGGAGTGGGACAGAATATACTAGAATAAAAACACGTTTCCTACCATCATTAAAATCATGTGGTATACCAACGTTTCTCACTAAACAGGTTTATACGATAAATGAAAAATAATTTCTTCATGAAGGAGTGCCTAAACTTTTACTACCGCAGGTAGAGGATGGAATTGATCATATTTTTGACCGCATGGGGGCGCTTTCCTCAGGGAAATGTCTTGCATCACAATAGACCCTTCCCAAGAAATATGTAAATTGCACATCGTGCATGTGCCCTCAGACAGACTGCCCTCAGTGTTGTTCTCATAACGCCCATTCTGGTCGGTGTAACATCATTTGTTTCCTGCTCCACTCGTAGACTAAGAACAACGCGGCGTTGGCAGGGAACGATCGTAGTACACAGGGAGCGAGACCGCTGTAGAGTTTCATAACACCTGTACCAAAACAATTACAACCACTGATAATTTGACAAATTGGGGGTAAATAGTTGCAGGGAAAATAAGAATGTGTGATTTAAAAGCTTACTCTGTGTTAGTATACAGTCACTAACAGGTGAAAACATGCATACTGACCATTCTTAACAATGATGTCATCTTGAAGAAAACTGTACATATAAACACTTTTCTTTTTAATTTGTTGTAAAGAAATGTTTAGAAACACAACTACAGCAACAAACTGTCACTGAATTTTTCATCAAGATGGTCAAATCCATCCACGTTAAGGGAGGTCATTGTGGGTACAACCGCATTTCTGGCCACTTCATTCACAAACCGACACCACGGACATTTGAATTTCTAAAAGCCACCTGAAGGCGATCTTCGGAGATTCAAATTTTTGCGACATACTTTTATCGATTTCTAATCAACAGGGGGCACTTTTTTTCACAGGATGCTTACTACCATTACCATCTTCATAACAAGTAAGCTTTCGAATAAAAATTAAACCTTTTTTCGGGGACCTCTACAACATAAGACAGTTTGAATGAATGAATGATTGATAGGGGTGTCGTGGCCGAGCGGTTTAGAGCATCAGACTCAAGTTCTGGTTGCTGAGTCACCAGGGTGTGGGTCGAACCCTGGTCATGACACTTGTGTCCTTGAGCAAGACACTTAACTATAATTGCTTCTCTTCACCCAGGGGTAAATGGGTACCTGTGAGGGCAGAGATGGTTCAATGTGATTGATTGAGCTTGGTGCGCTACATACTTGGCAGCACAGGCTGTATACTCCCAAGGGAGCTGAGATGGTTTCAGGAATTAAATAAAATGGCCCAGTGACCAGGGGTAATAATGTTGATGCGCCATGAGCGTCACTGAGTGACTGATTTGAGCGCTATATAAGAAGCCACTATTATTATTATTAACATTCAATTCAATTTGATTTTACCTTCTTTTCTCATGATATCCATGGTAACTCTAAAGAAGCCTGGCATTTTCTCTGTTGCAGACTTGACTTGTATTCTAGATTTGACTAAATCGATAGGATAGATTGCTGTCCATAGTCCGGCTCCTGCCATCCCACCACAGATCATCAGACGAAATGGACCTTTTGCAAAAGATTAATAAGGGAGATTTTTGTGAAAATGCCGGAAGAAATTTAGAGAGCATCTCAAAAACATCGGGCACGTTCTAGGCGTGAAGGAACGTTCCGTAGCCATACAGCAGTTTACATAAATGCAACATACATTTCTAAAACAAACTATACTATAATTCAGAAAACTGTCATTTGATACCAATACGGAAAATCAAGTCTGAATTCTATAACAACTTTTCGTATGTGAGAACAGGGCCCAATTTCATAGAGCTGCTTTAAGCACAAAAGTTACCTCAAGAGCAATACATAATTGTGCTTACCAGAAATAGGTTACCAGCTAAAATTCCATTTCATATGTACAATCTTTGACTGGTTTCGGACTAATTTTTGCATAGCAGAAATTTGTTCAGCAATATTTTCTGCAATTTAATACACCACCAGAACAATCTGCTTGAACAGGACACTGTGCTGAACTACAGGAACACTCCTACACGAGTGACTATTTTGAATGTTCCAATGGAAATGCTCCAGCGGGCCAGCGGACCGGTCCATGTACGCCTGCTTGAATACTTAACTGTTCCTACCGTTCATATTTTTGAGACGCTCCCTTAGAAACAAATTTCTTACCACCCCAGGCCCACATTGAGATAAATGTCCCACAGCTTGCATAATTGTTTCTGGTGACCATGCATCATTTTTTCCCCCTCTGTGTTAAGGCTCATACAGCCTCGATCAAATCACTCTTAAAAGTTTAAAAACATACTTCATAACCAGTGTTGAAAACCTTTAAACCTTTTTAACTGAAGACCAATTCACAACTAGAGTTGAAATCTTCAACCTGGGCCCAATATCAAAGAGCTGCTTAAGCACAAAATATTGCTTAACAAATTTCTGCTTAGCAGAAATGAGCAGGATACCAGTCACAGATTGTAAATGTGACATGGTAGTTTGGCTGGTAACCATATTCTGATAAGCATAATTTTGTTGCGCTTAGATTCTTTTTGTGCTTGAAGGCACTAAACACGTTTGGTAATTGTCAAAGACCAGTGTTCTCACTTGGTGTATCCCAACATATATGCATAAAATAACAAGCCCGTGAAAATTTGGGCTCAATTGGTCATCGAAGTTGCAAGAAAATGTTGAAAGAAAAAACACCCTTGTTGTACAAATTTGTGTGCTTTCAGATAGGAATAAAAGGCTTCTTGCAAGAAGTCTTTTATTATTTTAGTGAGAAATTACCTCTTTCTCAAAAACTACATTCCTTCAGAGGGAGTCGTTTCTCACAATGTTTTAGACTATCAACAGCTCTCCGTTGCTCGTTACCAAGTAAGTTTTTATGCTAATATATATTTTGAGTAATCACCAAACGTGTACAATGCCTTTAAGCAGCTCTATGAAATTGGGCCCTGTTTACATAAAATCTTCTTCATCACCAGAGTTGAAGAAATCTAACCCGTTCAATTAACCGTAACTATAGAGTACTTACTGAGATCATCTTTACTGGTTCCTTTCGGTGTTAACACCGTTCTAGAGATCTCGTAAGCCCCGAAGAAGAAGAAATATCCTGGCATCTCACGCAGCCATGTACTCCCTAGTCCTTGAAACATTCCCCTAAAACCATCATTTCGGATAATACTTTTGGTAATTTGCCACGGACCTCTGTGAAGAAAAACGGAATGTGAAGTTGAAATAACTGGGGAAATTGTTTAAGTGAAAAATACATTTTTTTTGTGATGGCTACCAGGGCCCAGTGTGTAGGCCTGCTTTAGCAGAAAATATTGCTTAAACAATTTCTGCTGGGCAATAATAAGCAGGAAAACGGTCACAAACTGTGCACATGACATGGTATTTTGATAAAGCAGTAAGCAAAATTGTTTTATGCTAAGTAAAATGTTGCGCTTAAGCAGCTCTACGAAATTGGGCCCAGGTACTAAGGTAATGTTAAACTGTTTACCTCAGCTACTACAGTCTTGATAGAGTTCAGTCAAATAGTCCCTACTAGTTATTGAACATGGAAAATCCTGTTCAAAATACTATGATACAAACAAAACAAAATCTTCTTGTGGCGTTTCAGGATTTGCTCCATCATTGCTCCTCAATAAGTTTTTCTAGATGATTGGTTACACCAGGGTCCCATTTCATGGATCTGCTTACCGTTGAGTTCTGCGCTTACTAGCTAGCGCTTACTTACGTCCCATAGAATCACATGGTTTACAGGGCACCGTAAGCGCAAAATTCTAGGCGAGCAGAGCCATGAAATTGGTGCCAGATCTGCACGACTGTTACATGTACAAGACATTGTGTGAATTGAGATTTCAAACCGAAAATGACCTGGGCCCAATTTCATAGAGCTGCTTAAGCACAAAAAGTAGCTAAGCACAAAATAATTATGCTTACCAGAATAAGGTTACCAGCCAAACTTCCATGACACGTGTACAATTTGAGACTGGTATCCTGCTCATTTATGCTAAGGGGAAAATGTTTAAGCAATATTTTCTGCTTAAGCAGCTCTATGAAATTGGGCCCTGATCTCCATAAGTTCAAACCGACAAAACTTACACTCTCTGTGTGTGCTTCTCAGATGTCTGCATAACCTCAGTCATAGCCTGAAGACGGCACTTGACGAGTTCTGTCGGGCAGAGGACTAAAGAGGAGAAGAAACCTGCCACAAAACCCGACGATGCATTCTGGAAAGTGCTTAATTTTTCTATACTGTCCGTGCCCGACACTCGACAGACAAACTTCTGACATAGACCATAGCACAGGAATAATACTGAAGTCTCCCCGACATTGGCTGCCATGGCAGGCATAGTTCCACGGAATAAACCGGGTATGCCTTCATTCTTTAGGATATGTTTACAGCATTTGATGGCGCTTGGGTAAAGCTGTGGGTACGTCTGGAGTTTCACTTTGACTGTATCGAACGGCTGTCCGACTAAAACACATGCTACACCACCTGGGAATTAACAAAAATTATATCATATCTCAATAATAGTCTTTGAATACTGAGCAAGGTATTGGTATTGGTTTATTTACGTTCCATTCGTGGCCCACAGGCCAAATTGCTAGAATGTTACAATAATATATCAAAATTAAAACAGTACAGAAGATCAGGTCTGGAATTCCATCTCTGAGAGGGCAACGCCATTTTCAGTTTTGCAAAGGGCACTTCAATTAGAAAATCTTAAAGTCTATGGGAAACATATTCAGGGGCACCAAGGCCAAGTCCAGGGGCAACGGAGGCCATGGCCAGCGTGGCCTCCGTGTAATTCCAGGCCTGGAAGATACATGTATGCAAAACTCTAAGACAATGCAAACAGTAACTAAATAATGAAGGTAAAAAAGTTCCAGCCACAACCAATGACCACATTAAAATAATTTAAAACAAAAGGAGAAAGGCCGACACCAAGAAGTTGTGAGAAAGCATACTATATATATAAATCCTTAAAAGCAATGGTTCAGCCACCATAACAATTTACAAATGTTTACATTGAAATAGTACTGTAGGGAACCAAGTGCACCCTTAGTGTTCTTGGACCTGATGCAACTTTCTTATTTACATTTTTGTTGTTTTACTTAAAGTTCAGGGTTCTGCCCAGGATTTTTTTAGTGGCGGAAAAAAAGGGGCCAGGGAATTGTTTTTCCTCTAGTACGGTCAAGTCAATTTCCTTTCGATCGTGTCCGTGCACGATCGTGCCGTGAATTTACATGTAGGCCTCCACAGTGCGCGCACGCCTTTACCGCCATGGGAAAACAATTTACAGCATAACATCATGGTGCCTTACTCTGTAGTTCATTTTACGTTGTATTCAATGCCGTGGAAAAGGATACGCAACACGTACACGATGAAACTGGTATCATGTTATATTCCAAGTGTAAAGCTACAGTCAGAGTGACTGGGAACCATTGTAAAATCAATGCAGGTTTCCGTTGGATCGTTGGATATCGTTGGTACACAGGCGGGACAGATGCTCGATCCTGGATCATTAAAATAGACTCAAACCAAAGAAGTAGGCTACTCGAAACTTTGGATGAAATTTTTAATGGTAAATAATTTATTTTTACATGTTGTTCAAAATGTTTTGAAGGAAGTGGGCAAAAAAAGGGGGAAATGTGTGGTGGTTGGAAAAAGAGAAAAATACGCCAGTGGTGGTCGGGGAATCACGAGTGCCGGGCGGGTTTTCCGGCACCGACCACCGTGGGCAGAACCCTGAAAGTTTGTGTCCACAACCCTTGTGTGTCACGTGTGTTGAACCCAAACAATGTAAAAACTTTTGGTATTGTCTTTTCGAGATCTGGTTGGAACTATTTTCTCCACTGCTAAACAGCTTAATGAAATTGGGCCCAGGTTGGAATACCACCAAGCTGAAAGCAGCAGCACTTGAAAGACGGGCTGTGGTGGGAGCGGCACCAGTGATTCCAGTGGGATACAACTATAAGAAGCCCGTGGGCAAAATGCCGATGTCTGATAATGATGATGAAAATTAGCCAACACATAAAAGAGAAAATGGATCAGTCCTTTTGAGTCCTCACCTAAAGCACCAGCAGTAAAATCTACTGCGGCCTGATAGGTTGCAGCAAAGTTACTCCTAGAGGTTGTAGGTCGAAGGTCACTGTGGCTTAATGACTTGGTTCCTTCTTGTATTACAGGCAAGTGTTGCTCTTTGATCGTCTCCATACTGGACTTGAAGAAGGGCTTATTTCACTCAGTGATTCATTCGATGTTTGCTTAATTGTCTCGTATTGAAATCTGTAAGAAGAAAAGCATTTTAATTGCTAATTTATTATACAGGCTAATATTATACATAAGCTAATTAATGAGAATAATTCAAAACAATGTTCCATGGTTATTTGGGGATTAGAGTCGTTGCTGACAAAAATGTCTGAAACTAAAAGTTAGGAGGTATATTGAAATGCCATATTTCAACCTTTTGGTAACCCCTGGAGTTGTAGATTACAAGGAGCATAGTCTAGGAACAGTACTCCTAGAACTATGAGGTTCGTTCCGCTATCGTCTCGAACAAATCTCATAGTTCTAGGAGTATAGGAACAGTATCCTCAGTGCTAGAGAAGTTGATCAAAGAGCGTGATTTCTATATATCTCAAGAAAATAAATAAGAGCCAATTTTGTGTCACCAGGCAGACATAAAAAAGTCTGAGAATTCAGATGTCTGAAATTTCTCATACTTGAGCTATGTATCTAGTTGCATAAATAATTGTGGCATTTGTGGTAAAAAAAAAGCCCAAAACAGCCCCATTAATAATGGGGTGTCATGTGGCCGAGTGGTTTAGAGCATTCAAGTTCCGATGGTTAAGTCATCGAGGTGTGGGTTCGAATCCCGGTCATGACACTTGTATCCTTGAGCAAGATACTTCTTCACCCAGGGGTATAAATGGATACCTGGGATGGTAGAGGTTGAAATTGTGTTTGAAAAAGCTGAGAAAGATTAAAGGCATGTTATTGGGCCAATGACCCGGGCACTAATGTAAAGCGCATTGAGACATTGCGCAATTATATAAGAACTAGTTATTATTATTATTAATACAATGCACTCCTTTTTAAAGTCCAGCGTAATTACAGGCACAAGGTATTATCGATTGTTGACATCTTTGGTCAAGGTACCAAGAAGCTGATTGGTTGCTATGGGCGGCCTCGTAGGCCTACAATCTACATTGGTTGCTATGGGTATAGATAGTACTAGTACGGTAGTACGTAGTACAGTACCGTTCTTCTCCACGATAGCAGAACGAACCTCCCAATTCATATTTCTATTCTAGGATCAGACATCACGTTTGTGCTACTAACTTTCCATGTAAAAAAAACAACATATTGTCATACTCATCACCAAAGTTTACTTGACCCAACCCAAGTCCTATAATCTGATGATGGTCCTAACATTAACAACACTTTTTAAACTTTATTATTAAATAATAAATATGTCCAACAAAGTTAAAAAAGCGTTGTTGGAACTCACTCAGAGAAAAGTTTTTAGTAATAGTAGTACTAAAAAAACCAATCACAAGGCAGAATCTATATAGTATATGGGGTGTACCACCTGATGCAGTAGAGTAGTTACGTACACTTCAACTCAAGTTAACAGAGTGAGTTACACTGCACCTGCAATCAAATTTAAACAAAATTAAAATAGCAAGCGCAAAATATGAAACCTGCGCAAGTTTCACAATTGCGCACAAAAGTTTCGAAATTGCGCATCACCTTCGAATTATTTGCCGGGCAGCTTAAATTGAGCGGGCGGGTTCTAAACTTGCGCGAGTAACAACTACTTTGCGTTCAACATTACCGTACTAGATATTTCAAACTAAGCAGCATCGAGCATGCAGCCATGATGCAGCAAAGTCCATTTTGCCATCAACGTCAAAACTTCATAACAGAGACGAATCACAGAAGCGACCTTATAAAAAGTGGAGAGTAGAAATTATTACGACAGACATGGGCCGAAAGTTGCATGCACCACCTTGGCCGAATAATAACATCAGGTGACACACGACTACATTTTGTTAACTTACGTTGGTGATACATTGGACCAAAATCTCGTATGTTACATGTTAATAATAGAGGGCGCTGTCCATACTGCAACTATTATTAATTCTCATAAAAAAGTAATTCCTTAATTTGCCGTCAGCAATATAATTAACTTGTTTCTCAGTAGTAGAGAGAGGGAAAATTATGCAAAGAAATATTACAACTCATAATAAAACCCCCACGTGATCAAAAACATTTAAGCAAAATTAAACTATTACCATGGAGGTAGAAATTATACCTTGCTGTAACCATGGAGGAGTGTTCTTATTCCTCCATGCTATAACTAAATAAACAGACAATTAATAGGGGTGGGGTACTGGCAAGCAGCGGGAGGGGGAATCGTGTCTTGTTGCTTGTTACTTATATTATCATCCTCTTGCAGCCCAATTTGGGCTAAATTGCACGTAGGGTGGTTAGGAAAAGTGACGTCACAGTCATGTGGATAAGGTGCCAAAAGAAAAGTGTAAAAAAGTACATTTTGGAAAGCCTGTATGGTGGGGCTGTGCAGAACAGCAGATGGTGCTTCCAAATCTAGCCGAGGATAAACAAAACAATTTTGGCAATTCAAGGCCAAGAAAGTGACTCTATTGCACCGTAGTTGAGGTAAAACAACTTTCATAGATGCACCATGGTTCTACTTAGTCCAATATATAATGGACCGAGTTTTAGTGCAGTGGGTAAATTTGTTATAATTTCTATCATGTCAAATTATATTTTTACGAGTGATTCTTTGTAAAAAAAAAAAAAAAATCCTCAAATGAAGCATTTTATATCATTTTGATGACGGGATATGGTTTGTATCTGTATGTATGCTCTGATCGTATTCGTAGAGCGTTATGCTGAAACAGTAGGCCTATAAGTCTAGTGTACATAGGATGCGTGTAATATCCAAAGTTAGAGAAAGAAAGAAAATGTAGAATGCTGATGAAATATCTTCAGTGTTACTGTAAACTGTTTTACTTTTAAATGAATGAAATACAATAATATAAAAAATATATAAAAATATAAACAAAAAAAATGAGGTCCCACCGAGAGTTGAACTCGGATCGCGAGATTCAGAGTCTCGAGTGCTAACCATTACACCATGGGGCCGTTCACGACCCATGGAGAACTATTATAGTATATAAATAGTAGTTTTATATTGTTGCACTTCATGAATCATCTGAAATTGTTTCATTTTCATCTGTTAATCAGTTTTCACAGCGGTAATGTGGATGCAAGCTCAAGAGTTTTTTTCTATAATTTACCCCCTTGGAACCTTCTACATTTATAATTAGGATTCACATTCAACACGAATCATAACCATATATGGAAACTGGTGATGTAAGAATTGGCCAATGAAATACTGGTGATGACAATGGAAATTTACATATGTAATAACCTACCATAAACATTTGAAACAGGTAGGCGAGGCATTTAACTCATGTACCTCTCTGTGTATGCGACCGGCAGCGCCAGATTGTGTATTATTTGTGCAAGTGACGTAGTGTAGGGTAACTCAAGCTAGGTCACAGTTCTTCAGAATTGGGTGTTATGACTGAGAAACTTTGGCAGAACGGCTATGCCTCAATTCTGGCGTTGGAATGTAGAGTTTGGAAGCAAAATGGAAACTATTCGCTGCTTATGCTTTGACTGAACTTCACAAATCTTACGTTGGCATTGTTCACATGAAGGTAAGACAACTAAGGGTGGATTTTTCAATGTTTGTATGCGCGGGATTTATTAAAGTTTGTAAGTACAATTGGTACAAGTTCGTACTACTGCTCGTCCTCGTCGAACGCCCATACTCAAGTGCTTGCTGTGTGACTGTGTATAGTTGAATGGGGTGTGTCATCAATAATATCAGAAATGTATTGTTGTGGGTGGTGTTGTTGACAATGACAGTGGTTGAACACGAAAGTGCCATTCTATAACAAATATATAACTGAAAACGTTGAACAATTTAAATTGAAGGGGGGTATTTACAACATAAATTCAATGAATGAAACCAAAAATACTAAATGCTGAAATTGTTTACTATTTAAATAGACTGCTAAAAAATTAATACATTATAAACATGTGTAGATCATTTTAAACAGAAAAGGATTGAAAAGCAAAACCCTGGGACGTAACATGATTTCAACTTTTCATATACCGATGAAAAACCAGATGCTGGAATCCCCATGACTTAAGTTAATTCATGTACATATTAATTTATGAATCATAGGTCTGAAATTTCAACAACACATGGTTTTATTTAATAGGCCTAGAGCTATTGCGCTGGACTGCATCAGTTCAACCAGGCCTTGTGCTTTAAAGGGTCTGTATACGTTCGGTAATGACTCTGAAAATTAATGGCAATAAAAACTTACTTGTATGGTAAGAACCACAGCAGCTTGGATAGTTAATGCATTTTGAGAAACTTTTCAATTTGAAGTTCTGCGGTTATGGAAAAATATAGGCCTATCACTTTTTACCCCCAAAAAATTTAATCTGAGAAGCGTTATAGGCCTGCTGCAGTAACGTTTCTCAGATTGTGTATTCCAATTGCAGATTATTCTTCTTGCGTGGACATAACTGCTCCAGATTTTTGGCAATGTCTCAAAAACGCTACCACCTTTTGAAATGAAATTTTCACAGGTTAGCTTTATGGTATATATCTACAACTATATAGGATTGAAACAAACAGTGGGTTCCAATTACCAAATGTATACAATCCCATTAAACTTTTTTCTGAAGGAAGTTTTAGTAGCCCAGATTTTAAGCAGCCCATGTATTGTCATTAATGTACATCTGTCTGATGAATTGCGATCACAACCAGGGTCAAATGAAGAACATTCACACACTCAAAAATAAATTAACACATTTTAAAAACGTATTATTCACATTTGAAAAGGAATAAATTTGAGCAATATTAACAAGTAGCCTAGGTTGCACAGTTTTTAGTAGTCCACAGGGTACTCCTAGAACTATAATGAGGTTTGTTCCACTATCATCTCCACCAAAAACGAACCTCATAGATGGGCATAGGGCCAAGGGTCGGAGGAAGTCCAGAGTATTTGCACTAATAATGGGGCTAAGTTCTCTAGTACCCACAGGGCAAGTTGAGAAGTGGTTTTTACTACGGGCTAGACTGTTGATGGTGAGTCCTGTCACTTGAGCCTCAAGACCGTCCAGGGATCGATCAACTGTAGGATCTGACCATTATCGGACTTGTCTTTCATATAATGGATCTGGTGTATAGAGATTAAAACGCATCTGGCAAGCTCTTCTCTATACGTAATTTTAAATTTTGATATTACTTAATTTCAAGGAATAGTTTGATGGGATAGTTACAATCATGGATTGAGGATCACATGTAGCTCACATACAGGTTCATGCAATTTTACAAAATTTTGAAAAGTAAATAATATTGTTGATGTCCCTTTATTTGTAAAAGGTTTTAGACTATTTAATTCTGGCAAATTCGTTCTCATATATTGTTAGATTTCATATAAATTTCTTCAGACAAGAGGATTTGACTTTGAGTGATTGAAAGATTAACCTATTTACATCGTAGTTAATTCCTCTCGTTAAAATGAGAAAATATCTTCCAGTGATTTTTTTATTTAGTTGAAACTCTCATACATTCACTGTCAGCTTGCCTCCATATTCTCTCTGTCAGACCATAGAGCAAGATATGGTCAGACTGCATGGCTTAAAAATTGCAAACATTTAAAATGATGTTGAAAATTATAAAAATAGAACTGTGGAATTTGTGTAATGACATTAAACTTTTGACCCAAACGAACTTTGACATCTCTATTTGTACTGATACAATTGAGAGAAGGTGTGATCATCGAGGAAGGTGTGTGATCGACACTATAGGGCATTCTAATTGGGGGACCAATGGTCCTTTGATTGGGGGAAGAGGGTACCCATCGGGGTAAAGGGACTAACTTCAATTAGGGTAGATTTATGGTGACAGTGATGACCCTGAATGCTTTGTCATCCCATTGATAACATTATTGTACCTTAATTGTACAATGTATGCAGTATTCCTTAGTTCAGTGGATGTCCTTGATTCTGCACTTGAGAATGTTGTATTTGGTGCTCCCTGTGACATGGTGTACCCCCCCCCCCCCCTCTTATTTGTTGTGTCTTCATTGTGTTCTGGGAATCTCAGGAACTCTTTATAGTCTAGGATTTTAGGGAGGGGAACTTTCGTACAAGAGGAAAAGAGTGTGTAAAAGTTGGAACATGGGGGGGGGGACACACACACACACCCTCTGCCACATAACGGGCAAGGTTGGTAAAGAATGTTGGATTCAGTGGTGAGACTTAGGCTCACCACCAGCTAAAATCCACATGGTGTTCATATTTATGATCGTCTACAACTGTACACTTGATTTCTGCTTCACACTTGAGTGCACTACTCACAGGCATTGAACCAGATGGAGTTTCCATTATTATTATCTGCCTCATATTCCCAGGTTTTCAACCCATTATTATCATCACGGACATGTGAGCTGACCAGTCCCTTTATTGTATGTACACATGGAGCAATATGCACCATTCATCACAGTACAGTCACGGTGTATGATGACTCATTGACTGTCACTGCGATACAGTATTCTACAACCAAGATGAGGTCATGAGTGTGACTGTCTGCAAGGAATATCCCATGTCAGGCTGGCCACATCAACATTCTGCACAATTCTTTCTTTGGGAATGGATCACAGAGAAAGCTTGTCCGACCGTCTCAAGTCTGTTTTTTAGTTTTTTTATTAGTACACACATATATACAAGTGTGAAACCGAAGTGTGAATTTTAGCAAGCTAATTTGACAAGGATCTAGGCATAACAATGTTATGAGTTGTTTCATTGTGTGAATGGGTAAGTTTTTAATACTCGTAATACACGTGTGTGCAAGACTGGAATTTTGACCGTAGACTCCTGTGTGCAGAGTGCACAGACTGTGCTGTTGTCAGTTCATGGTGTAAAGTTTGCTTTATCAGCATAATTTGCTTTGTCAGTTTCCAGGAATTTACAGTAAGCCAGATATTTCAGGTCAGCTGAAGTGTAAATGGATCATTGTGATTTTGTACTGCCTCAAGTTCATGGAAGCTACAATGTAAATTCATGTAACAATATATGTTATTTTTTGTTTGGATGGTCTGAAATTGAGTTGTGAATTAATCTGGATAATATTTTGGTAAGGATCCCGAAGAGAAACAGTGTAATTTTTTTCTGAAAGCCTACTTGTTAAGATTAGTAATAAGCATCCTGCGAAATATTTAATCTGAAGTAAGTGCCCATTGATTAGAAATTAATAAAAGTATGTCAAACAAATTTGAATCTCAAAAGATCGCCAGCTGGCGATTATTGGAAATTTCCATGTGTCGGTTTAAATGCATCCCTCAATTTTGCCAGAGATGCGGTTTGTACATTGTACCCGCTGTCACCTCGCTAAAGGTGGATGGATTCTATGTTCTTGGTGAAAATACCATTAGCTTCTTGCTGTTTTCTCAACAAGTAGACACTACTTTCAAGTGAATCTTTCACACATGACTTTTATTGCATCTTTTCTTGAAAATGTTGCCTATAAATCAGCATGATGATGACAAAAACCGCTGTAAATAAACTTTTTGTGAACTGTAATCCAGTTACTGCACACGCACATGCATTGGCTGTCACAATATGCGACGACATTGTTATATTGTGATTATGTGACGGCCAGCGCGCGCACGTTCAGTAACTGGGTTACAGTTCATAATTCCATGTATAGCCACAGGCCTGCTTTAGGGTTTGCCCTTAACTTTTTCAGTGACTAGTTAGCTTGTTATTTCACTAGTCACCAAGCATTTTTACTATTATTCCATATTTCATATTAAATAAGGATACTTGTTAAAACTGAACTAGCCAGCCGGACCACTTGGAGATAATTGTTACTGGTCTTCAGGTGTTTTTAAAGTAGCATTTGGCCAGCGGACCAATTGTAAAGGGAAAACGCTGGCTATAATCATGAAGACAGTCCCCCCTTAGAATACAGAATCACGGATTATCTGAATTATCAAGATGAATAATCAGATCTGATCATTAGCACTAGAATTCCAAAGTTGCTATTCCCTTTGGTGTTCCGGTCGTGGTCTTTTAAATTGTTGAGAGATTAAAGGCACTGTACACGTTTTGTAATTTACTCAAAATATATATTAGCATAACAACTTACTTGGTAACGAGCAACGGAGAGCTGTTGATAGTATAAAACATTGTAGGAAACGACTCCCTCTGAAGTAACGTAGTTTTTGAGAAAGAGGTAATTTCTCACTGAAATAATAAAAGACTTCAGGCCAGAAACCTTTTTTAGGCATCTGAAAGCACACAATACAACAAGGGTGTTTTTTCTTTCATCATTTTCTTGCAACTTCGATGACCAATTGAGCCCAAATTTTCACAGGTTTGTTATTTTATGCATATATGTTGGGATACACCAAGTGAGAACATTGGTCTTTAAAAATTACCAATGTACAGTGCCTTTAAGAATTTCTTATGAATGTACCCCATCAAAATGGGGTAGCACCTAATGATGAAATCCCAAATGATGAAATTGTGTCAAATTGAAAAATGTGCATTTTAATTACATTGACATATTTTTTGCGGCCTAAAGATGTTGCGTGGGAGGGGGGGGTGAGGATCCATTCACCATTATAAAAACCATAGTGAAGTGTACACAATGAATACAGATTTCTTGTAAAACAACAATTAAATTCTTTTCTGTTCAAGCTCATTGACTTTTGACTTTTCATGCTTGTTGCACACTTGTATATTTTACCAAAAGTGGGCATTCTTTACAAATGACTAATCTGTATTATGACCTCGATAAAAAGGATTCTATTTTACTTTTGTGGTGTCGCTGCCAAGCTGTCTAGCGCATCTGACTTGAGTTTTGATGGCTGAATCATTGGAGTGTGGGTTCAATTCCCAGTCATGACCCTTATGTCCCTCAGCAAGGTACTTAAAACCATAATTGCTTCACTTAACCCAGGTGTATAAATTGGAACCTAAGAGGGCTGAGATGGTAGTATGTTGGATAAACCCAAAAGTGAAAATTCAAGCAGCTTGAGGTTGTATGCTCCCCAGGGAGTTGAGAAAGTTTGAGGCATGCTCTAAGTATGCCTCATGAACTGGGATAATAATGTTGTAAATGGCCTTGATCTAGCTACAGGATATTTACGCCATATAACCAAGTATAATCAACAATGGCTGCCCATTGTGGTATTTGTGTTAGCATATCCTCTATGGCATTACCAATCCTATTAAGCTGATAGTGGAGATACATGTAGGAGCAGTTAGTATGTACACATGACAGTGAGCATTGAGACTGGTACAGGATGTGACCCACAGAGCTAACTTTGCAATAAAAAAAATATACCCTTCCGTTCTGCCGTTTCCATCGAAAAGTTTGTGTTTTCTGTGTTGATGTTCTGCTTGGACTGTAGCGTTTTGCATGACCTTGTGAATCTTACAATCAATACCCTGGTGTTCTTCCTGTTGCAAAGTGTCCTCAAAACAAACAAGATCTACCATCAGGCTTAATGTGGAATATGAATACAAAGAGGTGTATGCAGTACTGAGGTCATTCAAATGACACTTTTCCACAAAGCATGTAGCATATAGATAAACTGATATTGGTGTATACACAGTCATAGCATAGGGAGTTGTGGTTTAACTCTGTGTACATGCCATTAGCATTTTGTAAAATGATCAAATCTGCATCAGACATAAAATATATGGTAGGCCTGGTCACGCCCACTTGTACTCTGATTTAAAAAATCATTACTTATTCCATTGTATCTTTCATTACTTTTTTTCTTTCCATTGTCTTTTTTAAGTCTATCTTTTTTATATTTGTGTGTGTATATGATGGAAGTATATGCATATATAATCTTTTTAAATATAATTTGCATCTGTAAAAGTTGTCTTAATTCGGCCTCTGGCTGCAATGACGCTTTTATCAATAAACCATTTCAATTCAATTCAATTCCAAGTGTCAGCTATACACCTAGGCCTGCAGTTTGATCAACGGTGTTTCATTGGTACCTATTACATGTATAACCAATTCCATGTATTTGTACCTTACGAAATTGCTTTCTAAAGTTTAAGCTATTGATTTGTGCTATACCATGGCTATACCAAACAGATAAAAAGAGAGTTTACCTTGCTTTATTAACTTATTTTATTGAAAAGGTCAAATTATACACACTGAGCCTTAGAAGTTGACTTGCAATCGATGATTGAAAATTTATCAAACAAGTTGACTGATCATCCTATTAGCTTTAGTATGTCGTCATGGTGACATGATTATTATAAACAGCAATTCCGTGTCTTTAAAGCTTCATGGCCTGATTTTTTGCCAACAAACATTTGTTTAAAGAGTTTTTTTCTCTGAACTACTTTTGACATATGATGCTGTTTAAAAAATAAATTAAAAAAAACACTTTCGCAGTATGCCATACACACTGTGCAAAATACATGTAACATGCAACATGTGCAAAATTGTTTCTACATGGCTGATGGATGTGAGATTATGTCGGGTCCTGACAATAACTCATTGTTATTTTTAATTAACTATCACTTATCATTTGGGTTTTTTTCTCTTCTCGTGCATTACCTTAAATGAAAGACTTTCTCAAATATATAAAAAATAGCTATTTGAAATTTAAATCTAAATTTTTGGGCCAAATCGGCCAACAAAACGGACCTAGTATCTTTAAAGTTTTGTCCGTCGACGCAGCAAGATATAATTATCACAGTAATAAGTCGACATCTTAGGTTACGATAAGTCCTCTTGGTGATCTTGTTAATAATATAGTTAAGTGGTTGACACTCTGTAGTCCTAAAGCCATAAAATTACTTATCTTTACCATTGTACAAACACACCTTTATCACTGTACTCAAAAGAGTGGAATGTGACAGTAATAATTTATCCCAATGTGTTAAGAAATGTAAACCAAATCTTGATCTTCCCAAGGGCACAACCACTAACAGTCTAAATCAATTTGAATGTTTCATGCCAGAGGTAATAAGTTGTGCTCACTCACAGTCAAGCGCCTCCGTCCATTGCTTCTGTCTGAACACAGTTTAGAACATCGTGATTCTATAGATCCAGTGGCGATTACTGCCATGCTGTAAGTGATCTTTCTCAGATGATAACAGGAACTGAAACTGGATCACGTTGAGTTACTGTTTCAGTTTTCATTTCATTGTACGTATGTATCACAAAGTGAGAAAAAGTTACCATCTTTTAGTCCGTGTTCAGTTGATTAACATTCCGTACACGAAGCTTATTATCTTTTACTTTTTTGTTTATTTTTTCCAGATTATTGCATCCAGCTCATCGCCCATATTGCCTTATACAATTATGTTTTAGATGCCTGTCGTTAGATTATGTGATACTTCATGATGGCTTGCACAATCAGAGCAGAGGATGACATAAAACAGGAATTTTACACAGACAGAGAATATAACGAAGAAGCCTTCAGCAACGATATCAAACCAGAGTTTAAAAAAGTGCCGTGTCTAAGGTTAGATCTGTCGTCACTGGCAGATTTTAAATTTGTTGAGGTGAGTCTAATGTTGAGCTGTATTTAATGCATGACAGCTGTATGACAGGCTGACATGCATGTTGTTTGAACAAAGATCTGGTTGTCACTAATTAGTCTCCACAAAGCACTGCCATTTGCATTTTATTGCAAAGCACTGCCATTTGCATTTTATTTTGATTGGTTATAGAAATAAACATAGCATTGAATATTATTGATAATCAATATTAAAATGGAATGCATTGTATGATTACACCAGATTGTATGATTACACCAGACTTGTATTTTTATTGATTATTTTGCTATCAGAAATATAGTTAAATCAGCAGATTGTCAAATTATTTGTTTCCAAATAAACTGATTTTTAATATCATGTAAATACCAAACAAGTATTCACAAACTGATAGCTCTGTATGAACATCGTAGACTATTCCATGAGTGTATCCCACTTCCCTTATTAAGAATTCATTACCTGCTGTTGATGTTGTGAACATGTGGTCATGTGGTCATGTGGTCATGTGGTGTCAATTTGACGCATTGAACCATTACTTAGCCTTGTTTGTTTTATAGTTCGTAGCATATTTTGTGCATGCTTTGCATTTAAAATGTTTTGTCAAATCTGAGCATTTTGTACTTAGTGTTGTGTATTTTAAAGTACAGAGAAAAAATTTTTGCAAGAATCTTTTTTAAATCTGATCAGTTTGAAGTTAGCCTTGTGTATTTAAAAAGTTCAAAGCTTATATTTTGTGCATGCTTTGCACTTGGAATCTTTGTAAAATCTGAGCATTTTGTAGTTAGATTTGTGTATTTGTAAAGTTCGTAGAAAATATTTGTTCATTCTTACCGGGAATCTTTGTAAAATCTGAGCATTATTTTGAAGTTAGCATTGTGTACTTTAAATTCACAGATAATATTTGTGCATGCTTTGCAAGAATCTTTCTTAAGATCTGAGCACTTTGAAATAAACTGTATTTCTCAAATCCTCTATTCATCAAATAAAAAACTCTGAATGGAAAGTCAAATGTTATCTTTCCGACATGGACACCAATAGCTTTGCCAGGGTTTTCCCCATGAACAGCAACATCGTTACTTTGAAAGTTGATCTGGATCTGGTAATATTCCTGTGTACTTCTTTGTTGTTTTTCAGAGGAAGCCCAACATCATTTACGATGGCCCGTCAGTTATTGTTCAGTCTTTATACAACATGCCTCTTACGCCAGGAACATTTGGCATCCCCACAGCACTTGAATACTTGGAAACCGAGGTACTGAGTGTACAAGACAGTTTATGTGACAGTGAAGTTGACCAACTCACAACGCATAAAGAAACATCAAAGCGTAAGTAATACTTCATGTAAAATACTGGTAACGTGTTGGGATACTTATTCTTCTGTTCACACTTCATGATTTTCAATTGGGGACTTTTGAAACAATAGTGAGTGTCCCACTCACCTTTATCATGCTGCCACCATCTTGGTCATGTTCCCTGTATCCAATGACAGTAATGAATGCTAATATTCATTGTCAAAAAAAGGAACCATACTATTTCTCCTTCCAGCCTCGGTTTGGTTATATTGATTTGAATGGGAGACAATAAAGATGGCCGCACCTTGATAAAGGTCTATCCTTTTCTATTGTGCTCGTCGCTGAGAACAATGGAAAAGGACCAGTGAGTGGGACGCCCGCTATCGTCCCAAAAGTCTTCCATTGTAAACAGTTTACCTTTTCAAGGAAAGTTTACCTTTCAAATCCTGCTTCCCCAATAGCCTTACCTGGCTTAGTTCAAATGTAATGATAATTCAGGCCTCGACTTTTACACTGGACTGCAGGCCTGAGGCCAGTGATTTCAGTGTCAGGCCAGTAAACTCATGCTATACAATTGAACATTAATACCTTTCTTTGTATAACTTGATTTAAAAAAACCGATACACAAATGTTGACTTTGAGTCTGACAAACATCTTCCAATTCTGTTGAGTATCCAATTGTACTTACTCAAAAGACAAAGTGAGATAAATGTTCTCCTAGTGTTGTTCAAATAAAAGCAGTGTACTTACTATAGTCTTTCTCATTTTGATTCTGGTATTGTAACAAGAATTCTGGTCCAGTAAAAATGCCAAGCTACAAGTCCTGCAGTCTTGTGGATTTGTCACCCAGATTCGAACCCTGTTACTATCGATCTACTTTATTATTTTCTCTCGTTGTGTTCCTGGTCCCCTCCCCCTTTTTTATTTTAGCCCCGCCTTGAGTGGACATTAATGGCTGTGTGATGGGTACCTTTGATTAACCCTTATAAATAGAGAATGTAGTGGTTGCAAAGGGCTTGTTCCAAAATGCCCATAGGGGCTGCAAAAGGCCATGACCTACTTCCACTTAAACAAAAAGGTCAATGTAAATGTCCCATATTGATTGATAATTTTCTGATTTTTCACATGTTAACCATACTACCTCAAGTTCTAAAACAAAACAAAATTTCTGTTCTGTATTATTTTTCCAGACATTTTCACTTGAGTCAGAAAGTCAACAATATTTATAGCCATGTCTGGGGTGTGTGGTGATGACTATACAGAAATGAATGGTCTCTTAAAAGGTTAAAGGACAAAATTGTAATTCCAGGAAAACAACTCAGACAAAATTGTAATTCCAGGAAAATAACTTGGTTATTGTTATGCCCGTAAGGATTAGATTTGACCTTGGGGAGGGTACAACATAGCTACCTTTTCAAAGGTGGAATGGGGGCTGCAGGGCTCTCTTGGTACCCTGGTCCTGCCTGCCCATGATTCATAGAAACCCTGGAGGCCACTGCCTCAGTTGACCTTCTCTCCAATGGCCTCATGCTAACAACAAGTTTGTCCTGTAGGCATTCTGCTTTTGAGATGTGACTATTACCATGATTCTGTTTTTGAGATGGAACTTCCGTTTTTTGTTTCTCATGGCGAATGATCTTGCCCTTCAACTTCCAAGAACGAATTGTCAGGCTTGTAACATTTTGATAATATAATGTTATAAGGTTATATGCATTTTGGGTTTTTGAATTTACTAATAATATTGTCTAAAAATCCTTGTGTGTTGTTGTTTTGTGTATCACTGATATGTTTGCATGACCAAGAGGTACAAGGTGATTTCTGGTTGCCCAACAAGCATTAACTGTAAAAAAAATGTATATATATATGTTGAGGTTGTAATTTTGTTATCATGAATTCATTTTTGAAACCAAAACCCTACCTTAGTTAACTAATGAAAATACAGCAGATATGGCTTGAACAAAAATACTTCATATAGTTAATAAACATTACCACTCAATAGTGATTTCTTTTCAGGAAAATGTATAAAATTAAAAAGGAATGTAGAGTTATGCAGGCCTAGAATTTCATCTTTGAGAGGGCAAGGCCATTTTCATTTTGCAAAGGGCACTTCCATTGTAAAATCTTAAAGTCTATGGGACACTTTTGAAGGGGCACCAAGGCCAAGACCAGGGGCAACGGAGGCCATGGCCTACGTGGCCTCTTAGTATTTCCAGGCCTGATTATGATCTATAAAACAATTCCAGCTACAGCGCTAGGCAGTGCTGTTTAGTGCTTTTCAGACCTAGCAACAACACTGATCCTCTGAGCTTATTCAAGTTACCCATTCCATACATCAGAATATGTAGCTTAACACTCCTCATGCACTGAGATACAGTCTACTGGAAAAACACAATAGCCAAACATGTTGCATTGTGTCCAATCCTAAACTCCATTCATAGGGAAAAGTTAACTCAGACTTTCTTTGGAATGTGTTTTTTTTTCTTCTGGACTGGTAAACATCACCACTGTGTGGTGACGAGTGGAAAGCTGATGTTTTTTTTGGCTTACTATTCGAGTTTGCTGCGTTATTATTCACAACCTCTCAGGCCTGTTTCATGAACTCAGCTCCACCCAAATTGACATCATGGCCTCGTATGTTTCGTCTGATTGATTTTCATTCTGAAATATGGAAATAAATGTTGACTTGAGAATTGTGTTGAGCGAAGTGGAGCATTGCAAATCATCAGCGGGCTAACTTGGGGTCAGGGGGAGCCCCTCCCCATTTCCCCCCACTCAGTACTCTTTCCCCCTACCCCGAATGAGATCGAAAAATTGCACAAAATTGATGGTTCGATACACAAAATACCCCCCCCCCCCCACACACAAAAAAAAAAAAAAAAAAAAAAAAGTATTTGCCCCGCCTACCTTTTCCCCCCAAATGAAAATGACTGGTTACGCCACTGAAAACCGCCTCTGCAAACCATGCATTGCATGCTGAGGTAGAATCATTTTAAAGTTAGTTTTTTTTCTTCAATATCTGTTGATCATAAACATGAGCTAGGGCTATTGTTAATTCACAAAGGACGTCTGAACTTCATGCACTGGCAGTTATTTGCTTGCCAGTAGCTATGGTTTTATAACAGATTCATGGGACCATGACAAAATAATATCTAACTAAGTTTAGCACTGTCCCAGGTCCCTGGACAAATAAAATGGCTTATTCATGTAGCACAATCATTAATAAAGGTTGTTATGCATCTATCTATACTTAGTTTTGAAGAAGTCCTCAGCTTTAATATAAGTTATAGAATTCTTCATTTACATTTAACAAAACAATTTTTTATGAAACAAATTATTATCTTTACAAAGTCTCACAATGAAAGTGGAGATCCTATAATATTTGCTGACTAATGGAAGTGGAAGTAACTAAAGCAGAACATGTCTGATGTGACTGAGGTACTTGTAAAAGAACCAACAGTGAACAACTTTGAAAGTCACTCCTCTATGCATCTCTATACTGATTTATTTTACATTATAATCAAACTCATGTTTTGCATTTCTTTTAGTGGAGTCGTTGCCAAACGCAAGAGAGATAAATATGTCAGGGGGCTTTTGCTTTCTTAACTTAATTTTCTTGAAGACAAGAGACTCTTAATGTTTAAATGACTTAGGCATGCATTGATTGTTCCATTATTGTAAACATTCAATTCAATTCAATTTACTTTATTATCCACAAAACGGGAAATTCATTTCGGCCTTTACATCGATAATTTAAATTTACAAAAATTACAATACGCAAATATTTACCATTTCAGTACAAAAATACATCAAAAAATCACAATACTTAATCTATAAAAGGTTTTCAAGATATTGTATGTGAAGAAATTTGTGTTTATAGCCTCGAACGTTTCATTCAGAAACCCTCTGACAAAAAAAATCCATATCAATGTACATTTCATGAATTATTATTATTTTGTTTTGCCATGGGTACGATGTTGGGGTTTTTTTATTCAAGGAATCAATCAAGGGAGGGCGCTGTTTGTGCGCCACACTCGTAATGTATGCATAACTGTTCATCTGCTGCTTTGGGTGCGTTTATTAAGGTCACCGGGACGCCTGTTTTGCCCATCGCTAGAGACAATAACCCTCCATTGTAAAAAAGGATATCATATGATCACATGTCCGCATAGTTACATGTATCATGGAGGAAGAAAATATTTTCTTCCTCCGTGCATTGTGTATGTTCCGTCCCAACTTCAGAATGTTTATTCGAGGGTGGAATTACCCGGTGCTCTAGTAGAGCGAAGAGTGAAAGTAGGCCTACTGTGCACCCCCCCCCCTACAAGGATGTTTACACTCGGGCTCTGATTTTCTTGTTTCCCGGAGCAGTTTCGGCATTCCGATCCTCGGATCAACCCCTGGGTGGACAAAAGAGAAAGGTGGAAACCCGAAATTGTTTTCGTCCTATCTCAGCCCACAAAAGGGTACTGACTAGGGCGAATATACCCGGATTTGTAGGCCACTGCCCCATCTTTCAGTGGAATGTGTGTAAGCGACTACATCGGAGACTGATTCAGACCATCGTAAAACAAATTTAAAACTTGACGCGAATCTCAAATTGACTAAGAAAGACGTCAGCGGGAATGCGTGAGTTATGGATTTCATCGTAAATAAAACAAATTTTTAAAGGTGGAGTCTCAAGTCAAATTGAGTGAGAGAAAAACGTCATCGATCTCAACCCTTATTGTCGGAAAAACACAACGTGATGGATCATTGTAGTGCAATTGAGTGAAGTGTTCAAGGTTGAGAAATGGATAGCTGCTGATTGGTGTTTCTTCCCGGTCTTAGTCTCTTTTTGCTTTATTCTCCCCAAAATATATTAAATTTAGGCCTGAAGGTACGCAACTGTGTGATATTATTACACAGTTAAAGCGTACCTTCAACGGAGGTATTAATCGACTACCCTATATGTATACTTTGTTATCTTTCTTGTATTTTGTTGGCCTTGATTTAAACCTCGAAACAAGTGAACTTTATTAATAATCAAAGGTAGATTCTTCAATCAGAATATGAAATGGGCGTGTTTTGGTGCCCCTGACCAGAGTCAGGTTTCTGGCGTAAATTGCCTTACCCGAAACAAACCATGTCCCAATTTCCGACGTATACGCAAAAACCTCATTACGTATAGTAAAGAGACATTTATAAAGCGCAAACAGAAACAGTTGCAGATCGGCTCCGCCTCAAGGCGCTGAATACAAGCAAATGGATTAAACAAAATAAATTAGAAACAACGATAATTAAGAATTTTACAAAAATAGTGGATCAGTGAAAACACAGTAAGCTAAAAAGATGAACTAGTTAAAAAATAGTTGTAGAAATTGAATAATAGATACAAACTTTCAATAAGTTACAACGTTGCAAAAATACTGTTTGAAACTGATGAGTCTAAAGGCGAGACTTGAACAGCTCGATGGTCGTTGATTTTTCTGTAGGCATAGATGTCTTGAAAATTAACGCTTTCAAAATATACAGCCTTTATTATTATCAAATAATGGAACTAAGTCTTTTTATAATTTATCAACAATATTATTTTCAAGATTTTCATTTAAAAAAGAATTTTATTTTTAAACTAATTTCATTGACACTTTTCGTTAGTTTGTAGGATCCGCCATCTTAAAACCAAGTCTACAACGCGTGTAGGCGATAATTATGGTCAAAACAGCTGCTGCATCACACCGCGGTTGCCGATCGCGCGGCCGGGAACCCATTGTTCGTTTCAATCCTATAAAATTACACTTGTAGATAGGCCTACCATAAAATTAACCTGTGGAAATTTCATTATAGCGTTTTTGAGATATTGCCGTGGAGCGGTTATGTCCACGCAGGAAGAATAATCTGCAACTGGTATACACAATCTGAGAAATGTTACTGCAGTAACGCTTCTCAGATTCAGATTTTTTGGATAAAAAGTGATATATTTTTTCATAACCGCAGTAGGCCTACTTCGAAGTGAAAAGTTTCTCAAAATGCATTATACTATCCAAAGCTGCTGTACTTCTTACCAAGTAAGTTTTTATTGCCATCAATTTTCAGAGGCATTACCAAACATGTCACTAGTCGGCCGCGGGGTCGCCAGTGCCCCTGGGAGAAAAACTCAAAAGAGTCATAGTAATAGGGTCCCCTTTCCGTACTGGCTAATGTGTACTCGTAGTGAATATGTTACATCCCGTTTAACTGATTTTCACGTAGGTACGGAATCGGCCAAGTGGTCGAATTAGTATCGTATAGTCTCTATAGTATTCGATCCAAGACCCCCTGACTTTCACGAGCGCGCGCTGCTGCTAAATCGATGCAAGTAGTCCTTCACTTCCGGGCAGATCACAGCGCGTAGTGATATAATAATCTAGTTGTTAGGATCGCCGCATGTTTTTAGGGGTATCTACAGTGTGTGCGCAAACCATACGGAGATTTATACAACGCGTGCAAAACCCTCAATGTTGTGAATTTTTAAGCCATGGCTTCAGACGTAAGAAAGGATCTAGACCTACTCCTTCAAGCTGGTAAGAAACCGTAATGATGCGGTGTTGTTGTGTCACTTGTATACCCCCTTCAAACGGTGTTTTGGGGGATTTTTGTCCAGTTTGAAATTCGCTACCGTGTTGAATTACCCGCGAAGCAGTTCTCTTCCGGACTAGAAAACCAGGAAGTGGATGCGTGGGTGTCGTATGTACGCACGGACAATCTGTTCGTATTCATGTACGTTACATACACAATACAACAAAAAGTTGTAAGTGCGTGGCCTGTTTTTGTGTGGGTTGCATTTTTTTGTCTTGGCATCCTTTCCTTAGTCGTTAACAGTTATGTTCAGTGTTGGTAACGTGGTCGTCTGTGCTTCAATTCTTGACACGATTTATGGTGTTTGGATATTTATTTTATATTGCTGCTGTTCAGTTGTGAAGTCGTCGGTTGAGTGTTTGTTTTTGCATGATTGTGTGGAACCTCTTTTTTGGAGGGACGGCTTGTTGAATTCCTACCGTTGCAAAACAACAGAGACCGTGCTTGATTATTTCAAGTCAGATTGGGCAGTCAGGCTGACTCTGGTTTCTTCCCTGCCTTTCACCCGGTTGGATTCATGGACTAGAACCTTGCAATGTGGATTGGGTTTTCAGTCCCTACCTGACTGCCTGGGCTTTTCCTATGGGGTTCTCCCTTGTCTAAAACTGAAATGTCGTCATCATCACTGTCTTCTTAAAAAAAAGTTGGTGTGATGTTTCCATTATTTAAGATACTTTGCCGACTATATAATTTATATTCAGATTCAGATGCAATCACTGGACAATCGTATTTCAAAGAGGTGAATCGTTTACCAACCTATAAAAAATGGAGATTGGATAACATTTTTCCCCCAGATTTTTTACTGCTCATCCCCAAAACAGATTTTACTTTGGTTGCAATAATCGTAACCCTCCATCCTCCCGAGGGTAGCCAACGACCGGAAGGTTACGAAGCAAGTCTCATATAATAAGCACCATGTCCAATTTTGGCCATTTTTGTGAGACTACAGTGACCAGAGTTGCCAAATGTTTACCACTTTAAAAAAAAAGACACATCTAAAATCTAAGAACATGGATTTGATATTCAGTTTGTCAGAATTAATTTTGTCTTAGAACATTTTAGGCCTTAATAAAACCTTGAGAAAATATTTTGCAGAATAAGGACCCAAAACTTGCCAAAGACTGACTGAGTTGTCCATTAATCTGTGTGGGCTTCAACTTCTCAGCTAAATCATGACGTTTCTAGTTTTTTCTGATTAGTACATTTTAATTTGTTTTTCTTTCTCCCAATAGATATTTTTTACACAAAGTATAAAACTATCTTTTACATTTTGAAATTTGACATTTCTTGAATCAACACTATAGTAGTGATTTATTTTAAAAGAAATTGCTGTTTTCCTTCAAAACCTTTGACATTACATGTAAAGGTTTTAAATTTATTCTCAGGTAAAAGTAAACGCCTGAGGTACAATTCAATGCTAAAAAAATCAATGATTTGTCTCCTGACTGCAAAGTACAAAACTATCTTTCACATTTGGAAATTTTTTGAATCAATAATATAGCAATGATTTATTTTAAAAGAAATTGCTGTCAACCTTTAACAAATTACATGTAAAGGTTTTCTTTTCTCCGGTAAAAGGAAAACGCTTGAAGTACAATTCAATGCTGAAAAATAAATGATTTTTCCCCTGACTGCAAAATCATGCTCGTATTTAATTACAAGTCCATGATACAAAGTTGCCTAGCCATATTTAGAATTTACAATACTCGCTTACATTGTCAATTTCAGGAGTAAATATAAAAAGATTTTATGATATGATGTAAAGAGTACACCCTAATCACATGAAATAAATTCCTATGACTTTGTTAAAGTGTGACAAATAGGGACGAACTCGGTAAAACAATAAAAATCAAGATTCAAGTCGTTGATTTGTTCATACAACAGACATTGCATCCAAAACGAGAACAAAACTTGAACAAAAAGACTATATTTTCCTGTGAAATAATTTTTTTTTATTTTTAAATTTTATACAGTATTCTTGAAAAAGCACCCTTAGATAAATACAATTTCAAGTTTTATACATTACAAATAAATTGTTGAAATCAACATTTCAACAAAATTAAAACTTGGGATGAGGATGCTTCTTTAGAACGACCATATTTGCCAAATCACGCCCGAATTTGTACGACCATTACATCTAGGTCTGAAAACATGAACATCAGTTGGACAAAATTCTAAAAATAACCGGAAATGGATTCTCAACTTTTTGTTGTTGATTTCTTAAATATTTCACTTTCATATATTTCATGGCTAAATTTTACTTTTCCAAAAATCTGATATGATTTTTATAGCCACGGCACAAACTATGTCAAACTAAAATTATTTGAAGAAACAGAATGGCTCACACATAAAACTTTTAAATATGGTTGGGACCAACTTGTTCCCGGAAGTTTTAATACACCCTCTAAAGTCAGATACAAATTGCGCTAAACACCTTTCAGTCTATTGCCTTAATGCTCCTTGCATTATTTGAATTTAGCCAAAGTTTTAAATTTGTATAATTGAAAGCCTTCTTGCCCTTAAGAGTGAGGTTTATTTTTCTGCATAAATTATTCATTTAATGCTAATTTAAACCACTGAATAATGCAGTGTTAACCGATTGAACTATTTAGGTCAGGTCCCAGACCCTAGCTATGAACCTCGGTGGTTGATTTGGTTATATTCATGTATTTGAGGCCAGTGAGAAGTGAGTGTCAACAAGGCAATATAAAGGAACCTATTGACCAATTTTCGGGTCAGTAATTACCCTGTGTAAGGCATACAGGATATCCTGCTATACGCAATGCCCTTACATTAACAATAATGGTCTACTTGAATTGAAGATGCTGTACTATGATTTCACTACTCTCTGTTCACTGTTTTTCATTTCTGTGTTTTAATTTGTATAGGAATGTTAGTTTTTATTTCAAATGGTTAAAACATAGGAATCATTACACCAATTGTACCAAGTGAATATGTTTCCCAAACTAAACTAAACTAAATTCTTCCAAACTAGTGCAACTTCAATGCTAGGAATGTACAGTACAGTGTAGGATTATTAAAAACAGATCTGTATTACAGAATGTACAGATTAATTACATCAACATGGTCTACATTACAAATTTACTGTACCGTACATGATCAACATTCAAAATTAAAATTTATAGCTACATCAAGTTTGCATGATTTTATATTGGTTACGTTGTAAAGGTACATGAATTCCATGTGTTGATGCAGTTAAAGAATTAGTGTTGAACTAAACGTGCACCGAGGCGTGATGAAAATAATCAAATAACAATATTTGATAAAGCGCTTTTTAGGTTAGATTCAAAGCACTGTACACTAACAACTTGACATGTAAATTACAAAGGATATTTCAAAGGATAAACAACAATAATTAGTATGTAAATTACAAACGAAATGGTTTTTTTTATGGCTGGCATTGAAGGATTCAAGAGATGAGGTCTGAAGGATATGTTGATGGAGATTGTTCCTTATAATTTTGGTTCACTGACTGTAAATGTTCAGGGCCATTACGAGGACGAGGTGCTGTTATTATTTCAGTAATGTTGACTTTTTGTGCAAGGAAGCAGCAGTATTTCCTGGCCATACAGGATGTGATTTAGGCATCTCAATTGGCATGCTGTATAACTTCACGGGCATTGCTTACTGGTTGTATTGATGTGTGATTGGTAGCGGCTTCTGGTGTCTTAATTGGTTGTTGAAAGGAAACATTAGGTTGTATCCTTCCACCCTTAACACCTCATTGGGACAAAAACCTAAATTAACAGGATGGGCCGAGATGAATGTACAGTTTTAGAAGAGGAAAACACTTTTTTTTAAGAAAAAATGTTGCATAAAAAGTTCTCAGATTACACCAGCTACATGTAGAGCATAATGTAGATATTCAGTGGAGAACATAACATGTCTGCGTTGCAGAAAAAAAATACAATGATTACACCTCTTTTTCTAAGAAATGTTGGGAACTTCTTTAGAAGCATCTTGTCTATGATTTTTTGAAAACCTTCTTGAGCCTTCAGATTTTCTTGAAGGAAGTAAAGCAATTTACCAAAGGGAGAAAGAGATAGTCCACATTGTATCCAAACCTGTAATTTTGTATTTCTGGTGATGCACAGTCTGTAAACCTCCTGAACTGTAACATAGCTGGGAGGTTTTAAGGTCAAGAATAATGGGACCCAGACCTGCAAGCCATTTTTCAGGAATGTTTACATCCATCCAATCTCAACCCTGTTACTTCACAGCAGTATTTTTCAAGGAGTCTAATTGGGGTTGAACAAAGAAAAATTGACTAGAGCTGGATTTGAACAGTTAACGATCTCTGGTTTAAGGTGCCGCCGCTCTACCAACTGAGCTGCAGGTATCTAGCCCTATGTTGGCGATCTCCCTATTTGTCAGTATCTTCGTTCGGGGGTGCCAGTCAGAAGCCATACAACTGTTTTCTGCCGTGTAGCCAGGGATCACACCCAAGTTCATGAGTCTATTTATTTTTACAATTTCATAATAATCCAGTGTCTTGAAATGTGATAATTGAAAGCCTTTTCCCCTTTGTGTTTTTAGCTCATGCGTGTGATACAGAAAGTTCAAATGGTGAGAGTGGACGGGACATGATGGCTGCCCATGCTCTCCTAGATATTTCACCAACAACGAGTGGAGAAGAAAAAACATTTATTCTGCAGAGTAAATCCACAAGGACACAACGATGCTCCAGTACAGGTAAACAAACAAAAAAAAACAATTTGATCACAAGTTTTCATTATTAACCCTACCTTCACAAACCCATCAAAATCCTGTTCTGTTTGATTTTGTTGGACTGTTGGTATCTCTACTTGGCTCTTAAGACTCACCTCTATCCATGATAATTTCTATTATGTCATGTAGTGCGCTATGATCTTGATGGAATGGCGTTTTATAAAATTTTAAATGTTATGTTAAGTGCTATACATGGGATCAGGCAAACCACCATAATGAGAGTCCAACGGTTTGAGTGTGGAGTTACTGAATGGTGTTGGATTTTGTTGGGAGTGAGGAAGAATCCTAGTATATCACTCTTAACTTGGGGAAATAGGGTCAAGGCCAAAACTTGTCACGGCTCCTCCAAAATGTTGAAAAAATTTCATAATTGTTTGTTGTCTGAATGTGGGCCGCTTGATGGCATAGAACCTCTTAATGGCATAGAACCTCTTTTTCCTATTGGTTTTATGTTTGCTTTTATTGTAAAGATACGTTTTAGGCTACAGCTGGAGAATTCATTGATAGCTAATATATTGTTTCTGTTGCTAATCTGTTGGTACCCACTCTCAGTACATGTAGATCAAGATATGATACAACGTTAGTGATGTTATAATTTGGTTTAAAAAAAAGTTGCTGCTGCGGTTTGATGCTCTTTCTTTGAATCCAAATACAAAACAATATTGATTATGTTCGTCTAATTTATTTATTTATTATTTTTTTCAATACAGGTTCCCTTCCACCAAGTCCAGCTGATAGTGGGGTAGCATCAGACAAAGAGGCTGAAACAACACATACAGGTAAGCCCCATGCTATCCACACTATCCCCCTCCCCCCAACACCACCACCACAACTACCCCCGACTAGAACAACCAAATCACAAATGAAGTTAAGAAAACAAAGGAAAGGTTCCATGTTTAAGCCTAACCACCCCAAACCAATCAAAATCTACATGATTGCAACTTTTGCTTGATTCTTTTGGAATGAGGACTGCATATATGTAAACTAATTATGTTTTGCATGGGATTAGGCATACATATCTCCAAAAGCAGCAAAAGCATGTTTTGTTTGATTCTGTTGCACTTAGGACTACACAATTATTCTTACTATGCTTTATATCAGATCAGGTATACTGCCATAATCAAGAGTCAGACAGTTCCGGTGTTGAGTTACCATATTGAGTTGGATCCTGGTAAAACACCCAAGGGAGTTTGGGTTGAAAGAATTAATGTGAACTTTAACAAGTGGGAATCTTGATTATTTTTCCAGATGCTCAAGAGAGTTATTCCATTCTTGCCAGTTCCTTCCAACCTACAGGTAACTATTCTAGGAACTTGGGGTAGAAATTATGTTTTATGAAATTGTCCAACAGGAGTGATTTCTATTAACATTTATGTGCTTTTTACCAACCAAAATATCAAGTTGAACTTCCTTGTGAAGATGTCGATTACACTAGCTGGTAATGGTTTTGATCTTATGGAAAGCTTCAGTTTGTTCATAAAAATGAATTCATAAATTACCTATTTTAAACATAATTTTGTGTCCGTTTTCCCAAAGATGATCCATCATAAAAATGAATTCATAAATTCTCTATTTTAAACGTTATTTTTTGTCCGTCTTCCCAAAGATGATCCATCATAAAAATGAATTAATACATTCTCTATTTTAAACACGTTGTTTTGTCCGTCTTTCCAAAGATGATCCATCGATAATGGTCAGTCCAGAGCCAGACTATGAGATTGAGCTTGAGAGTGATTCCATGAGTGAAGTGCAGATACCATACTGTCCTGAGGTCACACACAATTACAGCAAAAAGTCGAGTCCAAAAAGTAAGTCGTCATGAGGTGAAATTTATACAAAGATTTAAACGTTTCACTTTGAAATTAGCCATGGACTGAGATTTGTCTTCATTGTGCAGTATTTAACATTGTAAATAGCTGTCTTTGTCACATTTTGAATTTTGAATACTTTGCAATGGGAGACTTTTGAGAAGATAGCTCTTTGGTCCTTTTGTTTTCTCGGCGATTAGAACAATAGGAAAGGACCGGTGAGTGGTACGCCAGCTATCGTCTCAAAAGTCGCCTATTGTTTCCATGTTCATGTATGATATCAGGGTTCTCCACAGGTTTTTTTCAAAACTGTGAGGCGTTTTGGACCCAAATTTTTGGATGTTTGGCCGAAACACGCTGAATTGAAACAAGGTCTTCGGAATGTTTTCTACTTGGTGTTTATCTTGGTTGTAAAAGCGCTAATGTGCATTCTGGAGCATTCTATATGGTTTTCTCTTGATGTTTTTTGTTTTTGTGATTTATTTTTTCTTTTGCGTATTGGCCGATATTTGTGCGTATCGGCACGCAAATCGTGTGTATTCGCTAGCTTGTGCATGAGGAGAACCCTGAATATTAACATTGTGCAATGTATAATAATGCTTGTTGTTATTGATTGCGATGGTGTTAGGGGTCACATGATGTGTTCTTAGTTGCTTGGTCTGTTATTTCACCGAGTTGTACAATCCTGTCTTTCTTTATAAGTAGTTTTTGTTTTTCCATTTTGAGGAGGCGGATGTCAAGTGGCATTTTGACATTCTTTGAAGGGTTTTAATGTAAATCACATTTTGTGCTGTTCTGCCATTTTGTCCCTGTTCTTTCACATTGAGTATTTTGATATAAATTCTGATGTGTAGATGCTTCCTTTTTGTGGTCTTAAATTTGTTTATATGTGAAACCCCACTCTTATTTCCTTACTTGGTATCACATGTATGTGCAAGTTCTAGCCATTTTGATGAATTCTTACATGTTATTGTAGTTCAGCTACAAATTGTGAATAGTTGTCAATAAAATTATGAATACTAATAATTTATTTATTGATAGTTAAAGACAAAGTTACCAAAGCTGAAAGGGTCATTTAACAATGATAAAAGTATCATTACGTTCAAGAAACAATCGATCACTGTAGGACCAAAGAATAAAAAGTTCAAATGTAAAAAGACAGATAAAAGCATTCAAATGCAGCTATTTGGCAAAACATGCAAATAATGATAACTCGGATATTTCTTTATCCTTAATCATTCCCAACTCATAAAATGTTGTTGCATTCTTTGTTTGATTCAGTTGGACTGAGGACTGCACTTAGTAAACTGATCATGCTTTACATAGGACCAACCATTTACCACTGTAATCCAGTCCAACTGTTTTATCGTTGAGTTCCTATATTGTGTCGGTTTTGTTACGAGGACCCCAGTAAATCACTCTAGGGATTTAGGGTTAAATTTGTTTCTTTATTGTAGTGATTTTCAAATAAATTCTGTTGTACGTCCCATATTAATTTTGGTGTTTTGTATATATATATATTTTGTATTCAAGGTCGTAAATCAAAGTCAAGACCTCCAGATGATCTTCAGACCTCAAGTTCAAAAAGAAAAAGCAGAGATAGTAAGTATTTGATTATATTAAGTTTTGACATTTGACACTTTGTCATCTTTAATAAATTATTGTTATTGTCTTCGACAGGGGATACCTAGGGTTGAATTAACACTTGTAGAAAGCTGAAGTAAGGAAGAGTCTGGAACTCGACTTAACAGCTCGGTTCAATTGCATACAGTTGCTTAAGCACACAAAGTAGCTAAGCACAACAAAATTATGCTTACCGGAATAAGGAAACCAGCCAAATTACCATTCCACGTGTATGATTTGTGACTGGTATCCTGCTCATTTATGCTGATTGCTGCTTAAGCAGCTCTATGAAATTGGGCCCATATCATCAGATTTCTACTGTTTTTTTCTTCTGTTAGATTGGCGTAGAAAAATAAAAACGCAACCAAAAGACAGCTTTTTAGTTTGTTTTTGATTTTATAATGTTGTTTGATTGATTGGGTTTGTATGTGAGCATTAATACTTAATTTATTCATTACACCCATGGAATGTTAAAATAGTTAACAGCTTGTTTCAATTAGCAGAGAGTACTGGAAATGTGTAGATCTATTGCAAAATGACTGGAAATTAACAGTTTGTGTAATGTCTGATGATTTGTTTTTAAGGTCACACCACCTACTTATGGGAATTCCTACTGGAGCTCCTTCAAAACACCGACACGTGTCCAAGGTTTATCAAATGGACCAACAGGGAAGATGGCATCTTTAAGTTAGTGGACTCCAAGGCTGTTTCCAAGCTGTGGGGTCAACACAAGAACAAACCTGACATGAACTACGAGACTATGGGAAGGGCTTTGAGGTGAGTCTTTCAAAATATTTCAAGGGACAGATTTCTCAAAGAGCTAAGATTGATCTTAAGTGCGAATCAATCTTAATTGCTCAGCAAAGTGTGATGTCACAATACAAATCACTTTGGTAATATTGACAACTCATCCTAAGGTGAATCTTAGTGCTTTGTAAAATCAAGCCCAGGCTAGGTGTTTTGGGGCATAAAGAGCAATTATGATAATTTCCCATATGAGTGACTGAATCTCCGGGGGGACAGATTTTCCTATGACAGAGGAATGTTCGAATCAAACAAAGGGCGTTTACGAATCTTCGGCTTCGGATTCGGCTCAGGCTAGCTAGGCCCCTCAGTTGTTTTGACTATACGTGTGCTATGCGTTCAGGGATTTAGACAAGAGAACAGAGCCTGAAGCCTAAGCCTGAGCCTCTGTTTCGTAAACGCCCATTGTAGAAACAAAACAAGTTCTGCTAAATATCTTTGAATAGAAAATTACCAACTGATCTTTTTAAAAGAAAAAGTTTTACCCTAACATTGATGTGTGACAAACACTGCATACTCAAGGCTTTCTGGGTCCATAAAAAAAAATATCCACTGGCAACTCGGGTTGGATTTGAACCCATGACCCCCTTGCATTGTAGAGCGGACGCCATAACCACTAGACCACCTAGTGTGCCTGTTCTCAGAGGCCGGTGTGAATCCTGTAATTAGCAGCAAGGCCTGCATACAATTTAATTGATGTTATAATTGCATCGTGGGGTGTCAAGTTCTGTAATTTACAGACTGTATTTTCAAATTCTGGCCTGGTCAGTCGCGACACTTGTGTTCTTGAGCAAGGCATTTTATCATAATTGCGAGAGCTGGGGAGTAACCTGCGATGTACTGGCATCCTGTCCAGGGGAGGAATAGAAATATTCTCAGTCGTTTAATGCCGAGGAAACCGGATATAAACACCGGCCTGATGAGCCATATTGGCTCGGGACAGACTTTACTTTTTTGTTTACTACTACTATCAGGGTGTCGTGGCCGAGCGGATAAGAGCACCGAACTCAAGCTCTGGTGTTTCTGTTCAGCAGAGTGTGGGTTCGAGTCCCGGTCGTGACACTTGTGTCCCTGAGCAAGACACTTAACTATAATTGCTTCTCTCCACCCAGGGGTAAATGGGTACCTGTGAGGGCAGAGATGGTTCTTGTGATTGATTTAGCTTAGTAGCGCATATTTGTTGCACAGGCTGTATACTCCCCAGGGAGCTGAGATGGTTTAAGGAATGAAATAAATGGACCAGTGACCAGGGGTAAGAATGTTGGAAGCGCTTTGAGACGCCCCTCGGGAGTGAAAAGCGCTATAAAAACTGGTTATTATTATTATTATTATCATTGCATCTGAATATAAAAAAATATAATTTGTGATTTTTACCCTTTTATCGATATGTGATGGTCTTTGACTTGTTACAGATACTATTACCAGAGAGGCATCCTTGCTAAGGTCGACGGACAGAGACTGGTCTACAAATTCTGTGAAATACCGAAGAATATTGTAGAGGTTGTTGGATGTAGTTGAGCATCATTCAGAAACTCAGCTGCAATCAGGGATATATAAAAAGTATTGCATACAAACGTACTTTCTTGAAGGGAGCCTACATTATCGCTATTCATTTTGAGTTGTTGGACTAGTTCGCTGTATACATTAATGAGTTGTGATGGTTTTTATACAAAAAAAAGGGGGAGGCACTGACTATTTTACCTTACATGATTGATCTTTTTATTATTTACTTGTACATTGGTTTGGAGGAAAACAAGATGACTGAATGGAAATAACAATCTATTCAAAAACTCATGTGGTGTAAACGTTGTGTGACAAGATCAGGTTTAAAGAATGGGTGTTTTTCGTCATGGTTTTTTTTTTAAGTGAGTGTCACAATGGGTACCTAAAGAAAATTAGGATACGATCGATTTAATATGGTTTTTTGGGGTTTTTTTTAAACTTCCAAATTGTGTTAAAATATTCACAGGATATTGTTCTGGATTATGAAAGATAAAACTTTGGACACTTCTAACCAATGATGTATCTTCCGATGAAATGAGAAATGGTGCCAACAAGGACTTTGGGCGGGTTCTATTTTAATAGGAAGCGGTGTAAAGTGGTGCTTGCCGAGCTTACGGTGCAAAAATACTACCAATGATTCATATAACCACCCCCCCCCATCGAGAACTGAGACCTCTTCTGAACACCAACCTATGCAAAATAACGTATACATGTACTTGATAAAAGTGGAGTGTTTGTACTCGAAACACACTTTACCTTCCTGTTTGATAGATGTAAAATATTAGAAGAAGTTAAGAGGCCAATCAGAAATGAAATTATGTTTGATTTATTTGACCGGTGATATGATTGAGACGTAGTTGAGAGTAGAGAAGAGTCTATTGTTTTGACAGGTGTATTATAACAGCTTCCAGGTTGCTTGAGATTTTTTGTTTTGTTTATTGTTTCCAACGATGTGGGTTGGGTTTAAGGTTAAGGGATATGCACATTTCTTGACTTGGTTCTTCCCGCTGTGAACCCCTCTTACAGGTTGTTTAAAAGCACGGTGTAGTCCACTTGCTCAATTTCATAGAGTTGCTAAGCATAAGGCTAATTGATAGTAGGAATAAAACAGATACTGCAACAGCAAAACATAGTATGTTATTGCTGATTCCATGCTGATGTCTGCTTAGCGGGAAACGTTACTCGCAGTAAGCTGCTTTATGAAATTGTGCCAAAGTGCTTTGAGGATGACAAACTTTGCTGCCAAATTAATTCCATTTGTACATAGAAATTTACGATTAAGATTTGAGGTAGGGCGCGAGAGTGTGAGGTTATCAGTAAAAGATGAAGTGAAATCAAATTTATTTTTATGTTGTATCTGGTGACGGCTATTTTGTGGTAAGGGGGAAATATAGCTGTGAGAAAGAGAGTGAGTACATGGAGTGAATGGATATGAACCGGCTTGCCTCAATATGTGGGATCTGTATATAAACGAGTGAAGCTTTTTTGTTAAGGACCTTTTTTCTTGACTTTGTTTTTTATGTGTAAATATTTATTCCATTACGGACAAACGAGAGGAGATTTCACGGATGTTCAAGTTTACATTACCATTCAACGTTGACTTGATTTATTGTATTATAGATATGTTAGTTAAATTGTTTATATTGACAGTTTAATGTTTAAACAAGGAGTTTTTTTTTTTTAATCTGACCAAATTGCACTGCTTTCTTTTGGTTGACTACCCGTTTGTCTCTGCATATGCATACATGTGCTTTAAAATGCTACAGTTTTGTTCCTCAAAATGCCATTGTTGTGGCATAGTGAAGTATGGGTTGGTTGCCCCTACAGAAACAGTGCGGTAGGAGGGTTAATTACTAAAGATAAACTAAAGGTTAAGCAGTCCAATTTGCCATTTGGGAGTGTAAGATTCAGTGACATAAACACCATGTAATTGATAAGGTGCGGCCATGTCTCGGGTCACACAGAGGTGAACGTGACGTTAATTTTCCAGGCAAAAGACCATGCAAGTCTTGGGCACATTTGAACAATTTGGGGAAAGATGAACCACCTTTTTTGAGGCCAAATATTGAATAAGCGCACACGACTTGCAGGCTGTAGTGACACTATAATTACTTCAATAAGTTGACTAAATATAACTTTCATAGAATGTAAATCAATTTATGTTTTAATTTCAACATAGAATTTTCATGATAATTAATTAAATTCAATAAGTTTTTGGAAACTTTACCTCCGATTGATAAACAATGTTACGAATTCCCCGACGATCTTGATAATGATTAGTTTTTACTCAGCCACCATCTCCCTTAAGGAACCCAAGACAGCTTTAGTAACTTTCTAACCATGCCATAATGTAAAAAATACGAAACGGTGGAATCGTAGTTCAAACAACCCTTTGTTGAAGCACACTTTAGAAAATGAGGCTGATATCGCCAGAAATACTTTTGACTTTGTACAATGCAAATAAATGAAAATGGTAAATGAAATTCACCATGTAAAATTGTGACAATAAACTCTTGTGTAGGAATCAATGATAATATTGTAGGGTTAAAGGTATTATACAGGATTGGTAAGGATAAAAAACATTGTTTAATTTTAGTCTGAAAGCTTACTGATTATGAAGTTCATACTAGAATAATTTTCCTCTGAAATGAAGTCATACTCGAGAAAACTGTATCTGAGAACCTTCTAAAGGCGCAACAGCTGATTTCGGTTGTTACAACCAAAATTAAGGACAATGTGTTTTACATGCTGAATATCGTGTATGGTTTTTCACTATTTTCTCCTGACTCACACAACAGATTAAGCCCAAGTTTTCACAGGTTTGTTATTTCATGTGTTCGGCTGATCACACAAAACATGCACACTGTCTTTTGACTAGTTTATCAGCTCTACCAATCCTGCATAGTACCTTCCAACGGTGAATGTGATGAATTTCTCATGACGGTGGAATAATTTGACGGTATAATCAAAGTGTCTTGTACTATATAAAGGTTGCTATTAAAAGGGCAGGGTCTTTCCTAATTGGGAGGGAAATCAAGTTAATGTACAGTATTATAAGAAAAGTATAACTAAGGTTATTTCTGGAAAATTGTGTAAATATAAAACGAATTTAGTTTTAACATTTAAAGAAAAGGGGTACAGTGTTTGACCTTTTTAGGGGGATATTTTGAAAAAGGTATCGGTTTTTTATGAAGTGTGTAATGGTATCGTACTCCACACCCAACAGAACGATTAACTTTATAATTTCCCCTTTTGTTAAAATCACTAGTAATGCTGTTCTTCCTGCTTTCATCTGATTTCCGATTTGTTTGAATAATCGGCAAAATTGTTTTTAAAAGGGTCTATAATAAGCCTTTACCATTAGTACATGCAGGTCATTCCTTGTACTCATATCAAATTTTCCTACTGTTTTCCGAAGAGCCAAAAAAATCATGCCTGGATCACACCAATTCAACTGACGTCATCACCAATGATAAAAATTATTGCACCATTTTGGAAGCCGAATTCTCCGCATGTTGCTGTGCAGTGCAGATATTAGGCAGCGTGTGCGCACACACCCTTACATAATATGGCACTTTCTATGCCGTTGTTCTATTATTGTTCCATTATTCCCTTTTCTGAAGAAATCCGCTGTAGGGTACGACTAGAACAAAGAAAACCTTGTGGGGTAGCATTGTTCCATTGTGTGAAGTACCCTGTAAGTTGGCGCGTGTAAGGGCAGTTAGATGCACACCATATCTTTCATGAATTTTGACTCGCCAAAAAGGCCAGACCATGGGCTAAAAATAAGCTGCATGTGACATCAGTGCAAGGGGTGTATACCATGATATAACACCAATGTTTAGTTGATTTTTTTCTGGAATGACACATTTTCAGGGTCTTCTGTAAATAATGCACACAACTGGGCCCAATTTCATAAAGCTGTTATAAGCAAAAATTGAGCGGAACACCAGTCGCAACAATTTTGGCTGGTTACCTGTTTCTGCTAAGCAGTACTTTTCAGTGCTTAGCAAGTTTTTGTGCTTACAGGCTTTATGAAATTGGGCCCTGGTCACATGAGTACTTTACCCCTATCACAGGTGGTTTTTGTTGCCTTATTACAGAAACGTGTGTAAGGTTGGTGCGTGGGCAAAATATATCAAATGACATAACAATGTTAAAGTTTTGCAAAGACAGCTCAGCTCAATGCATGTGGATGCTCGGGAGTCATGGAACCATACATTTACAATCTTTGCTTCGTTATGGTCCCCTACACAGTATCACCCATTTTTCCATACTTCCATACTTATTCTTTACGTGACTCCATTATACATTTTCTATCTGTTATTCTTGCATTAAAACTGCCATTGAGATTTGAGACTGAACGAAACAAAACTGAAACGTGGGTTTACATCAAAAACTAAATCTTAAACAGGGATACTAAGAAGAATTAATTCCACCATATGATCAACATTTTCTCATTGAAATAATTGTTATTTTGTGCATAATACTACAAACTTTCATATGAATTTGACAATTTTACAAAATATCAGGAAAACTGCTTATGTTATTGCAACAGTAGATTTGTAACAATACATAATATTGATTATGGCATTCCCTTTTGTAGTGTTTTTGTTTCAACATTAAAACAAACACAAAACACTTCCAGTTTTTGTATTGACTTTTTATAGACGATGTATTACACATGCTATTGGTTCCACTGACCTAATACCGTCACTTTGGACTCGGGTTTTGAAATACTATTGGAAACGAGAGAGGGTTGCATTTGCCAAGAGTTACTTTGCTTTTGACTCCACTTGGTATTTGGAAATATCGATTTGGAATATTCCTTTCAAACTTTGTTCACATCATGAAGAAGTAAAGGAATAATTGTAAAAGTTGTTTGGTTAGAACGAAATTATATAATCATTTATCACTTGGGTTTCCAAGAGTACCTGTAGTGCTATTATGGAGCGATTTAATTAGAATCTCTTTGTTTTTTGGGTTAACAAAAGCATTTTTTTATAAACATTTTGTTCCTTCAAAAACCACGTGGAAGCGAGTGCGATAGCGGGCATCCCACTCGCCGCTCCTTCTCCATTCTCAGTAATGAGCACAATAGAAAAGGATCGGTGAGTGGGATGCCTACCATCATCTCAAAACTCGCCCATTCCTTAAAAGTGTGAACTTGGTTACACTCGATATACATTTAATATCAAAGACAAAGCTGACTACATAATACAAACCCATTCCCAATTCTTTTTAAAAACTTGGCAATGGAACTTAGTTTTAATTTCATACAACAATTTGTTTTTAAAGTAAAAGTTGTACATAGTCCTGAGATGTTTGTCTTTACTTTTATAAATTGACAAAGATTCCTTGTGACATGTTTTTGTCTAAAATAAAAAACAATAAAAAATTGAACAACATGAAACGTTAGAGGTGTTCGTTATTGTTGTGTGAGTTGAGTTGTTTTGGTTATGACATGTATCCCTAACCCTCGTAAATCCTCTTCTGGAAGTTGTCTGATTGTTGAAGATTGAGGATTTCAACAGAAAGTCCAAACGTTTTGGTGTAGAGTGATAAGATTTTAATTATAATGGTTGAGGTTGCCTGTGGGCAAATGGGAGGAAGGGTTGAGGTTTTCCAAAATGACAATGTTTTTAAAGGGTCTGTATACATTTGGTAATGACTTTGAAAATTAATGGCAATAAAAACTTACTTGGTAAGAAGTACAGCAGCTTTGGATAGTATAATGCATTTTGAGAAACTTTTCACTTAGAAGTACTGGGGTTATGGAAAAAGATATCACTTTTTATCCCCCAAAATTTGAATCTGAGAAGTTTACTGACAGTAACGTTTCTCAGATTGTGTATTTCAATTGCAGATTATTCTTCCTACGTGGACATAACCGCTCCAGATTTTCTCATTTTCGGCAATACCTCACAAACGCTACCACCTTTTGAAGTGAAATTTTCACAGGTTAGTTCTATGGTATATATCTACAACTATAAAGGATTGAAACAAACTGTGGGTTCCAATTAACAAATGCAGTATACAATCCCTTTTATTGTATATTTTAAGTCTCGGAAGGTCTTGGCCAATATTAAGTGATGTTTATAACACAAAAATTTGACTTGTATCATGTTTGAGATGTTTTGATCTTTTCATGAAACACCCTTGTGATCTGGGCCCAATTTCAAAGAGCTGCTTAACGGCCCATTTTGTGCTTACTGAGCGAGTTTCCATTTCATAGCGCTGCTAAACATTAGCACACGAAAAGGCATGCTAACCTTCTGGTGCTTACTGTATGGAAATGAATGACGTAACAATGCAAATCCATGGTGATTGCGCTAGATGGCCGCCTAATTTTCTTGCTAACCTGTGAAATACGCTTATAAACAAGCACATTTTTCTGCTACAGTTAGCACAAATATTTGCTTACCATTAAGCAGCGCTATGAAATTGGGCCCAGTTATGAGCGTCTTAAAAGTCTGACTTGTTTAGGCACGAAGGAATGCTCACAAAAGCATAGTCTGCAATCCAGTGGCCTGCCAGACAGCTGGACTGTGACATTGTGCCCAACCATAAGAACATTTCTACACCAGAGAATAAGTGCATTTGCATTTTCAATGCGGTCCATGTACGCCCGCTGGAACACTCAAAGGCATCGTACACGTTTAGAAATTGTCAAAGACCAGTGTTCTCGCTTGGTGTATCCCAACATTATGCATACAATAACAAGCCTGTGAAAATTTGGGCTCAATTGGTCATCGAAGTTGCAAGAAAATGATGAAAGAAAAAACACCCTTGTTGTACAAATTTGTGTGCTTTCAGATAGGAATAAAAACTTCTTGCAAGAATTTTTTATTATTTTAGTGAGAAATTACCTCCTTCTCAAAAACTATGTTACTTCAGAGGGAGTCGTTTCCTACAATGTTTTATACTATCAACAGCTCTCCGTTGCTTGATACCAAGTAAGTTTTTATGCTAATATTTGTTTTGAGTCATTACCAAACGTGTACGATACCTTTAACATGCCTACTTTATTTTCATATTCTACTCTACCATTACAAAGTATTAACAAAAGGACACTTGCGCCCCCCCCCCCCAAAAAAAAAAAAATGATGTCATCATCTTTTAGTTAATTAACCCCCACCAAAAAGAACCTATACCAACACAAGATAAAGCAGCATTGTTTTCATCGTATTAACATATAGTTTCTTACAAAGAACAAATTATTCCCGGGTCCCTTTTCCACATTTTACTAAAATAAAGATAAAATGAAATTTACAGTTGCATTAATTGTTGTCTGGAATGTAATTAAGCAAAGAAAATCATGTATGTTGACAGAGCAACTAAAACAATGGCAACAGAAATGAAGATGATCTGGAATTTCTTGTCCTGCCAGAAGCGAAGTTTAACAACTTCGTCTGTTTTACGTCGTCCTCGACGCTTTTTTCCCTTTGCGTTCATCAGACGCTCGTACTCGTCCTGGTCCCGCTGTTAAAAAGAAAACAAGCAACAAAAATAATTTTAAAATAATGAAGACCTTTTTTTATCTGAGACTGATTCATTAATCCCAACTTCTTTAAGTTTTGACGAATCCCAGCTTTGACAATGCCATCAAAAATGGCTAAAATTGTTTGATGTACATCCATATATGTGTGTTCTACAAGGGATAGCATTCAAGAAATTTCAGACTTTTATCTGAATTCAGACTTGGTTTGAATGTCTGCCTGGTGAAAAAAAACAGTTGCTCATTTTTTCTCAACTTGCATAATTATCGTAATTAAAAAAGTAAAGCTCTTGAAACTTCATGAAATTGTAGGCCTTGCCGAATATTGTATAAACATGTAAAACAAACTGTTGGGGGAGGGGGAATGGGGGTTTATACCAACCTCATCCCCATGGTTTACTTTATTTCCAACCATGTTTACAATAGTAAACCCTGGGAGGGAAACTCCTTACTTGGACCCTGATTGGACAACGACTGGTGTACAAAAGTCTAACATAACATGTTAAGTTTTACTCATTCACTATTCACCATGTTCACAGCCAGACTATTCTAATTTGCATACGTGTCCAAAATGTTTGGATATGCAAATGATCCAATACCAGGGAAAGAGAGCGGTCAACCTCGTACACCTCACTGCTCGACACACCCTGGGGACGAGGTTGGGTTTATACACAATGTGTCAGTTTATGGCATCAGTGATGATATGGTAGTAACTACCGTGTTTGGATGATGATGGCTGTGTTAATAATGGGAAGATAAATAGACAAAGTAAAAGTCTTCAAGGAGAAGGAAGTAGGAATAAAGAAGGAGGAGATTCGATGAAGATGTTGGAAATATGGCAGTGGAATGGTTTGAATTTAGAGGATATGAGGAAGGGAAAATAATTTTACTAATCTCAGGAGTATGACTTAAATAAATCACCTGCTGCCGGGCTTTATCTTCTTCTTCTTTCTTCAGTTTCTCCTCTTCCTTTTTCTGCTCAAGTTTCTCCATTGCTTGTTTACAAGATGTATCACACAACACCTTTGCATTACCTCCACGCACATCTTTACAAGGGAAATCCTGCACAAAATACACAAGAAATAATGACTGAAAGTCTTATAGATGATGTGACCTCTGTTTACATTCAAACCGCCCTCTGTTGACAAAACACTGTCCAAGTCATGTTCCGCCAGGCAAGAAGACGCGTACTCATGGTAAGATTGCGTGTACTTTCATGATGAATAACAAGAAGTTAATGACTAGCTACATGTAGCTAGCTGGCTGTCAAGTACACAAAGGTTTTGCCCGGCGACATGCGCGTGCATCATGTTATGGTTTTCGAGTGACGTCAGAGGTCACATCGTCTGTACTTCAGTTTTGGAATGTAAAGTCGTAAGTCCTGTGTGTCGTGCACAAAAGAACCCAGTTACATTATCACTAAGAGAAGGGATTTGCCCCGGTGTTTCACAGCATAAATGGCAGAAGATTTTAGGGCTTGAATTCAGGGGGGAAAAATCCAAGAGGACCGCAGGGCTTGTACTTCAAAATTTTCACTGGACCACAAAATTTGTTACAAGACCAGAATCAAAATAAGAAAAAACTATCTACACAGTTTCACGTTTAAACTGTTTTTATTTGAACAAGGATTAAGAGAAGATTTATCTGATTTGTCTTGTGGGTAAGTAGTTTACTTTAATACTCAACAGAATTGAAAGATATTTATCAGATTCAAAGTCAACATTTGAACATAAAGGTATTATTATTTAAAGACACAAGACCACCACACTTGTTTGGTTGTTTAGTTTACTGGGCCAATGCTAAAATCACTGGCCTCGAGCCTGCGGTCCAAGGTAAATTTTGAGGCTTGAGATTGTCCCAAATCACCTTGCAAACCAGAACAAGATGCAAAAACAACTTAGAATACCTGTCTTAAACATACTAAGCGCTTTGAGACGCCCGTAGATAAAGTGCTATGTTAAGAAATGATTATTATTTTTATACAGCACTGAGTACCGATAAAACATCAAATCTAAACATGTTTGTTGTATTGCTGGTTTCTCCTTGACAAACAAGTGTTCTTTGAAAGTGTTGCCATTCTTAAAGGGTCTGTATATGCTTGGTAATGACTCTGAAAATTAATGGCAAAAAAAACTTACTTGGTAAGAACGACAGCAGCTTTGGATAGTATAATGCATTTTCAGAAACCTTTCACTTAAAGTACTGCAGTTATGGAAAAAGATATAACTTTTTATCCCAACAAATTTGAATCTGAGAAGCATTACTGACAGTATCATTTCTCAGATTGTGTATTCCGAAGGCAGATTATTCTTACTGTGTGGACATAACCGCTCCAGATTTTCGGCAATTTTTCAAAAACGCTACCACCTTTTGAAATGAAATTTTCACAGGTTAGTTTTATGGTATATATCTACAACTGTCTAGGATTGAAACAAACAGTGGGTTCCAATTACCAAACGTATACAATCCCTTTAAGAGAAAGACAAATCTTCTTGATGAAGAATCTTTGGTAAGCTCAATCAGGAGTATCTGAAACCTTTAAAATGAAACCTTGGACATGGTGAGAGCGAGACACTCTTGTGAGACAAGAAAGTATATTTTCTTTACCTTCTTCCTCCTCTTACAAGAGCATCTGATGGAGACTTTGTGAATACAATCTTCAGACGTTGAACAGTCTCCAGGATGACAGCTCTTGTTGCATAGATGAGAACATGGCAGCTGTCTGGTACACGGTCCTTTACATGACACTAAGTCAGCTTTTTCATCATCGTTAGCAGAAGTCCATTGACTGATGGAGAACAGAAAATAATTAGAACTATCAATATTTAACGCCTCCAAAACAGCAATGCACTCTTTCATTGGATTGAATCGCTGCAGTAGCCACTGCTAAAATCTAGCAGCTGGGCAAGCTTGGTGGTTTACTGGTAAGACATTTGTGGCCGATTTCACAAAGAGCTAAGATTAATCTTAACTGTGCTTTTAAATCACTCTTAATTGCTTAACAAAGTGTGATGTCACAATGCAAATCACTATGGTGATATCGACAACCCATCTTGAGATGAATCTTTGTGCTTTGAGAAATTGAACCCTGCTCTAGAATGGCTAGGTTCGTGGGTTCGAATCCCACCCGATTAATATGCCTGTTGATTTTTTTTTCACAGGACTTGGGAAAGTACCGAGTATACAGTGCTTAACACACATTGGTGTATAGGTATACACAAATAATATTTGAAGTTGTTAATCACAGTTTAATTGCAGAGAACAAAAATGCAACAATCTGCTGAAGCTCAGCATGGTGTAGGAAGCAAGAACTGAATAGGTTAATAGGTAACAACCGTGTGATAAAAATGTGGGGTTTTTTTGTGAGAAGTCTTGATTCTGAGAAGAACTGGGGTTGAGACCTATCAAAGTTTCTTTACGTTTTGAACAGTGTTATTAGTCTTACGGAGAATGTGACTCTTTGCTGGTAACTTGTCTTTGCAAAGCAATACTTTTGTTGAGCTCAGCAAATTTGTGTGTCAAGAAGATCGATGATGCACTGCCGAAACTAGGGTTTCGGGGGGCACAATGGGGTGCACCACTACTGGCCAATTAAAACTGTTGTTTCTGTTTTCCTTTTTCTTAAACAAGCCCCTTTTCAGTGCTCTTGTTATGCCATTGACAATTTTTTTATAAGATAATCTGACATGAGTGTAAAAACAAGTATAATTACCTACGAGTAAATTGTACAATAGTTTTTAAAAAAACATTGAAATTATCACATTAAAGTTTATCAAATGTAACTTTTAATCTGGTAGACATTGATCTAAAAAGTCCAGACTTCAAATTAAGGGGGGAAGGGGGCATAGACATCAAGTGGTGGGCACATGCCCCAGAACTCCACTTCAGTTGCGCCACTCCGGTGAAGCTCTTGCTCTGTCAACTAGATATCAAAATATGGGGGTTCAAATAACAGCACAACATCTAATACCTACGTCAGTGAGCGAGAAAGTTAGACTCCGTCAAACTTACCGGCAGTCAATGTGTAGCATCATCATCTTACAATGGCATCGATGACGAATGCTCTGCTTACACGCAGGGCAGGGTCCGGTGTGGCACGGCTTGATACATGAATGTACACATCCTGTTGGTCTTGGTTTACTGCATTCTTTATCACACGGTTCACATTCCTTTCCGAACTACGACAAAACAATTTGTTTCAAGTTTGTTAGTGATTGGTTATAAAATTTGAAATCTTTTAACTATTTGGATTCAAATTTGTGTGTAAAAATCTGTAAAAGCTATTCTGTCTCCACACTGTAACTACAGCCAACAGATATAGCAGTCTATAAATGTATCAGACTCAAGGTCTGATGGCCTAATCATCAGAGTGTGGGTTCGAATCCCGCACATATATATGACACTTGTGTCATTGAGCAAGACTTGACTTAGCTGCTTAGGACAAGTTGTCCCTTGGCCTCTTTGGATAACCGTCTCCATTCCAGTCTGATTGTCGCAAGTTGCTCTGCCTCAAGAAGTGGAATTTGGGCATCTTCTTGGACTTGCACAAGCTAGCGTATCGGGCCGATACGCGCATATTTCGGCCGATACGCAAACAACAAAAAATTCACAAAACACATCGAGAGAAAACCATATAGAATGCTCCAGATTGCACAGTAGGGCTTTTAAAACCAAAATAAACACCAAGTAGAAAACATTCCGAAGTCTTTGTTTTAAGTCAGCGTGCTTCGGCCAAACATCAAAAAATTAGGATCCAAAATGCCCCACAGTTTAAAACCTGGGGAGAACCATGGACTTCCCAAGCCGCAGCCAGGATTGGTTTAGCTGGTAGCCATACTGTATCTTACCATAGAGTCATCTGCGGAGCCAGTCACCGTATGACATTCCATTGTACAGTGATGATTTGTACACGCTAACATCCGTCCGCATTGCTTCTTACAGGAAAATGGTCCAACGAAGGCACAGGGTAAATCTTGCATCTAAATCAAAAAGATCATCACATCTAGTTTAGATGAAGACACCGGTAAACACTTGGAGACAAACCGCAAGTACATGTACTTGTGGCACATGAGATGAGCGGAAGAAAATAACTGAATCTTAAAGGGATTGTATACGTTTGGTAATTGGAACCCACTGTTTGTTTCAATCCTACATAGTTGTAGATATATACCATAAAACTAACCTGAGAAAATTTCATTTCAAAAGGTGGTAACGTTTTTGAGATAATTGCCGAAAATCGGGAGCGGTTATGTCCACACATGAAGAATAATCTGCAATTGGAATACATAATCTGAGAAAACGTTACAGCAGTACCGTTTCTCAGATTCAAATTTTTTGGGAATAAAAAGTGATACCTTTTTCCATAACCGCAGTACTTCTAAGTGAAAAGTTTCTCAAAATGTATTATACTATCCAAAGCTGCTGTACTTCTTACCAAGTAACTTTTTTTTGCCATTAACTTTCAGAGTCATTACCAAACGTATACAGACCCTTTAAAGTATGAGTCTGACGATGAGTTAAAAAAATTATCAAGATAATCAAGCATTATTAGTTATCATACAAGCACAAGTGGAATACAGAAAAATAAAGTGCTTCTGCATCCCATATGCAGCAAGGCCAATTTGTGAAATCAAGCCCTGGGCTTGATTTCACAAAGCACTTAGAGTCATCTGAAGAAGAGTTGTCAGTATTGCCATTGTAATTTTTATTGTGACATCACACTTTGCTTAGCACTTAAGACTGATACACAGCTAAGATCAATCTTAGCTCTTTGTGAAATCGAACCATTGCAGGTCTAGTATTACAGGGAAGTACATCTCTTATTAAGTGATGGATGGTTTAATCAAAACAACCACCAATTTATGGCAGACCATTAGGTTGGGGCAGACTACATTCTTTCACTTTACATCTATGACACGTCGTGGGCGAGCGGTCAAGCGCACCGGACTCAAGCTCTGGTGTTTCTGATCAGCAGAGTGTGGGTTTAAGTCCCGGTCTTGACACTTGTGTCCTTAAGCAAGACACTTAACCATTATTGCCTCGTCCTTCGGATGGGTCGTGAAGCCGTTTGTCCCGTGTGTTGTGTAATGCACATAAAAGACCCAAGTTACATTTATCGTAAAGAGAAGGGGTTTGCCCGGTGTTTCTGGCATGGTCTGGCAACAATATGCGCCACCTCACCTTGTATACCTTGCAAAGTGTTGTATTATGGTTGCTTGAGTTATTTTCATCTTTAATATTTTTCTTCTTGTAGCCCCTTACCAAGAGTGGCTTTTAGCCTTGTTTGGGGCAAACTTGCAAAAAAAGAAAGAAAAAAAAGCCCCATCAAATTTGATAGTTGGGCACCAGGAGTGTCATTTATGACAGACATGGTGCATTTTAAATGTACACTATTATTACATCTTGTTTCATTATGCGTTTGACTTACCTCGTGTTTCCCCACACACATTGTTGGTATAGGAACCTGGCATGGTGGACACGGTTTATCAACGAGTGTTAAATGTGCCTGTGGTTTGGGTTCCCATGGGGCAGCTCTAGCTCCCTGAGTATAAATCAAACCATTTCGTATTCAGTTCATTTTGTAATCTACCAAAAAGACTGTGTAAGTCTCAAACATTTTGCTTGAATGTGTGAAAGAAACAAAAACGCGCACTTTAACAGGGCCTTACGTTCACATACCTACCAATATTGAAACCTCAGAAATAGGAGCACCAGTTTTACAAGTCCACAGACAGCGATGCAAGAAGTCGTGCGAGTAAAGCTTATTACATGTACACATACATATTATGTATGTATTTAAAACAATGTACAAAATCACTGTATCCCGTAAGAAAATCTCTACTGTCGCAAGCAAATGGCACCCTCTTTTGCCAGAATTGTTTTATCTTGTACATTGCTGTCTCTTGTCCAGAAATAGGAATGTTCTGATTCTTTGCAGCCTGTAGTCTCAAAAATCTGGACAATTCCAATTAAATCTGAACAGCTGGCAGGTAGTCAATCGACCCATGAAGGGCCATTGAGCAACCTCATATATGTGAGGGCGCCCTATATACAGCAATGCATCATGTGCTTAATTTTTTTTTTAAATATAGCTTGAATGCTGATGGAAACTCATAAACGAAACTTTGATCCAATGTATGTAGCAACAAATTCACAAATGGCATCAGAAATCAAAGATTACAGCAGAAAAATTTTCAGTATGTAAAGTCAGCTACGACTGTTCGGAATGTATTGGGCACAAGTTTTTGGTACTGTCAGCTGCTTCGTGGTGACTTGATAATCAAGTGGTTGAAAAACACATATCGTGGTTGCTAGGCAGTTACTTTGGTGAGCAAGGTTTAAAACCCTGCGCAATGACACCCCTACCGTAGCTGACAGCACAAAATCACTAAATAGTTAGTAACTAATTATTTTTGTAATCAAATATTTTTATTTTGTGTATAGTCCACCCTCATATCAATGCAAACAAATGTAAACAAATTCACTTGTCCGAGAAACTTTGTTCAGTCTGTCCTTCTGTTTGAATGATTCACCCCACAGCTGTGTATTGAGAGAGTTGCGACATAGAGGAACCAGTTTTCTTCGGTCACGTGGTTGCTGGACGCCATTTTCGGTCCAAATGCAGCACAACTCAATGTGGACACAAAATGGCTTAAAATCGCAAATTGTCGCAACTCTCTCAATATATGGCTCTGCTTCACCCCTTTGTTTACAAATCCCAGGGGCATATACTGTAAAAAAAAAAAAAACAGCTAGCCTCCCATGATGGAATGAAAAGAAAGAAACAAATCAAAATAATTAATTTTTTTGATGATTGATATCTACAGACCCTTAGAATAGAAAACAACTCCAAGAAGATGTAAAAATAGCGTTTTTTCATTTTGACTGTCGGTAACAGCTACTGTCTCGATGTGTAGAGTGTAATTTGATATCATTAAGCTCAGAGGGTTTTAAAAATGTGTTTCTATTCAAATTTTTCATTGAATCTTAATTCCAGTTTTAAAAATCCACAGTGCTTATATTTCCATTCACTATTTACTCTCTTGCCACTGATTATAATGTTGTGTTCTGGTCTCACCTTGTTCTCGACCTGTTTGATAAGAACTGCAGTATGACACTGCCATGGACAACGGTGATTACAACAAGGTAGTGGCTGGTCACATGCTTGTTGACAAGGTTGACAGCGGTTGAAGTGACATCGATGACGATCACGTGCAGCATGGTGACAATTAGGAGGAATTCTGAATAAAAAAAATACAGAAAGTCAGTAGAAATGAAGTTCCCTAATAGTAGTTCACCCCAGCCTAAATGCCATCTTACCTTTATAAAAAAAAAATGATAATAAATAAAGACGGGCATCCATTTCACTAAAGACGGGCAAAAAGAAGGGGTTCACTCCGGTGTTCCTGGTTTGATCGGCTGCATGTTGCGCCACAGCACCTTGTATTAAAAACGTAGCTCCACATACCTTGCAGGAAAAAATACTGAGCGCTTTGATACGCCCTTCAGGTGTGATAAAGCGCTATATAAGAACTCATTATTGTTATTATTTTTAAGTCTTAGACAAAACTCAATTGGGTGTCAAAACGAAACAGGTCATACGAATATACTTTCTTCTAAGAAAGTGAAAACACAAATGTCAACTTACTTGCAAGGTTGATGACATCTTGGTGGTTTGGTGAATTTCTCTCGACCACAAGGCACAGTAATACACGTTGATTCACAGAAACATTTGACATCAATGGTTTCTTGACATGGATAACACAAACCTACAATGAGAACAAGGTAGTGACTGTAACGTGATGGGATGCATGGAGTTCAGAAAGCACTTAATAAGTTTCATCTTAAGATGAGTTGTCAGTATTGCCGTAGTGTAATGTGACCTCACACTTTGCTTAGTAATTAAGAGAGATTTGCAGTTAAGATCAATCTTAGCTCAATTGTAACCTGGTTTGTTCAGATCCAAGATTATCTCATCAATCAAGTCTGTTGGCACTGTAGTAAAGCTCTCTCAAGCTTCACATGTCTTCCTGAATCTTTTTAGATGTGTATTGTTCTACATCTCTAAATAAAAAAATGTCAACTATTCTATTGGTAAGTCATTGCATCATATGTGTGCGTATCTGCTGCCAACCAAAGTTTTTGCTACTTCCGGCTCCAAAGCTGGCATACATTTGTGTGTAATTTTACCAAAAGTCACCCATTTCTTTGTTCAAAGGCTTTACTTGTGACAGAAACTTTAAATTCTAAGAAGACTTTTTTTGCATAAATCACCACAGAACAACTAGCTCAATGCAACTACTACAGTCTCCTGTTAATCAGTGGAGCCAGTTTGTGTGAAGTGGGCGTGGCTTACAGTAGAATTACACCACACTTATGAACAGGATTAATGTGGAAGGCTGGGCAAAATTTGATAAAATGCTTGAATAGTTTATCTGCTAAGTAAAGATCAGAAGGGGAGACAGTCAAATGTTATGTACATTACATGGTATTGTGCCTGATAACCTGCTTCTGATAATCAAAATTGATTCTGTACTGAGCATTTTTACTTAACCCATATGAAGACGAAGTCATATAAAGATGACAATTCTTGCTAAACCGTGAAAACATAATCTGCTCATTCATGTCCAATCATGTCATGTAGTTTATTACCAACTGACCTGTATGGCACTGAGAGGGGCACTTGTGGTTCTTGCAGGGAAGAGGTCGGTTGCAGAGTTGCTCACAGTCTGGACACGAACCATCACAGCACTAGAAATGAAAACAAGGAAGTAGAAATTGTGTGCAAACTTTCTCACTTATGGTAACATTTCAAGTTGACCAGCCATTCACTGCACAGGGCCCAATTTCATAGAGCTGCTTAAGCACAAAAACTAGCTAAGCACAACAAAATTATGCTTAGCAGAATAAGGTTACCAGCCAAACTACCATGTCACATGTACAATTTGTGACTGGTATCCTGCTCATTTCTGCTAAGCAAAACATTGTTAGGCAATATTTTCTGCTTAAGCAGCTCTGTGAAATTGGGCCCTGGTTGTTACGCTGGTACACAGAGCTGGGTGTGTACATGTGTGTTCTGTGTAGATGCATACCTGGCTTTATGCATCCATCACTCAAAACCACAGTGGATGATATTGAATGGTCAGACAGTGGGAGGGTTGACTGTGTACTGTGTAGATGCATTCACCACATGATATCATAGTGCAGGCTGGCACAGTGCATCCATCATTCAAAACCACAGTGGATGATATTGAATGGTCAGACAGTGGGAGGGTTGACTGTGTACTGTGTTGATGCCTTCACCACATGATATCATATGGCAGGCTGGCATAGTGCACCCATCAATTAAAACCACAGTGGATGATATTGAAAAGTCAGACAGTGGGAGGGTTGACTGTGTACTGTGTTGATGCCTTCACCACATGATATCATATGGCAGGCTGGCATAGTGCACCCATCAATTAAAACCACAGTGGATGATATTGAATGGTCAGACAGTGGGAGGGTTGACTGTGTACTGTGTAGATGCCTTCACCACATGATATCATATGGCAGGCTGGCATAGTGAACCCATCATTCAAAACCACAGTGGATGATATTAAATGGTCAAACAGTATGAGAGTTAATGGTACAATTAAATACCTATCTCGTGTGATGTCATAAATTTAAACAGCGCCCTCACAAAGGTCAAAAGAACTCATAAAAGTTTGGTGCTTGGTGCTTACATTCTTACCTGTTGCTAAAAAGCAAAGTTCACAAAACATATGGGCCAATGTTGGTGTTTTTTTCCTTCTTGGTCTGGACTTTTTTTGTCATTTAAACCAAAGCTGATGTCTGTTACTTTCAATCTGTGTTTTAGGCTAAATTTATTTCATACTGAGTGGAATTTACCTTCCTCTTGCATTGATGACGTTGACAGTCTTTCATCTTTTGACATTTCGTATCACACAGATACTCCTTGCAGCATAATATAGACTTCTCTCTTTGTCCACAGCGACATTTCTTGACACTCAGCTGCCGACACTACGAGTGGAAGATAAAATCTTAATAAGTCATAATGTCCAAGGTATGGACCCGTTGCACTGAGGTAACATGCGGCGTGTCATGGCTGAGCTGATAAGAACACAGGACTCGAGCTCTGGTGTTTCTGATTACCAGAGTGTGGGTTCGAGTCGCTGTCGTGACACTTCTGTCCTTAAGCAAGACAATTATCCATTATTGCTGTGTCCTTTGAATGGGATGTAAAGCCGTAGGTCCCGTGTGTTGTGTAATGCACGTAAAAGAACCCAGTGCACTTATCGTAAAGAGAAGGGTTCGCCCCGGTGTTCCTGGTTTGTTTGGCTGCATATTGCGCCACAGCACCTTGTAAACCATTACATGGTGCTATAAAGGAATAGGTCTCATACTTCAACATGTAGCTCTGCATACCTTGCAGGAAAACAAATACTGAGCGCTTTGATACGCCAATCGGCTGTGATAAAGCGCTATAAGAAACACCAGAGCTTGAGTCCGGTGTTCTTATCCGCTCGGCCACGACAGGTACCATTAATATTAAGATTACAGTTTACAAAAACAAATGAACACATATTTCCAATTAGAGTTTAGCCCAAAGCTTTGCTCATTTTTTTTTTCATCTGATATGGATGCATTTCAAAATTATTTGATGAGAGAAAGTTCTCCTTCACAAACAAAGTAGACATCTAGGCGTCATTACAATCAACCTGATCAACAGATACAATCACTTAGACATATTCACAATACATATGGACAACCCGCCAGACAACCAGGCAGACAGACACCCTATAAACAGACAGACGTTTTACCATCTTAGATAGACAAATTCACAAGACGTATGGACAGCCCACCAGCCCTACAGACAGACACCCTACAATCAGACGGACATCCAACCATCTTGTATAGACAAATTCACAAGATGCATGGGCAGCCCACCAGCCCTACAGACAGCCAGCCAGACAATGCTACAGTAGCTGGTTAATCATCAATAGTTCTTACCGTTTCACATGGTCCTGAGTGGCATCTTCTTGTACATTGATGAAGTCCACATTCTAGAAGTTTGCCGCATGTATCACCACAAGTTGGAATATTCTCAGTACATGGAATCTGATAACCTGGCAATATAAAATGTGGCCATAGCAACACTGTATTATTTGAAATATTTTGATTATTTTGTAACTTTTCATTCATTATAGATAGACAATCGGTCTGAGTTGTTTAACCTGATAGTTATAACGAAGACACTTACCAGCACTTTCAGGTAAAATGTGAGCAATTACTAGAATTTAACTATTGAGATTTTCAAGTTCAAAATGGCACAAATCGGATGACAACATCAAATATTTCTGTCTGAAATTTTGTCATTTTCAAGAAAAAGTTTGTCTATATTTAATCTTATTTCTTTCATCTTGCAAGGCAAAACAAATAAAAAGAATATGTAACTAGTCTAGAATGTTTTCTTGATAACATAAAGAACATTTCAATGAAATTTAATAACATGTCCGTTTAGCTTAGTTTTAACTTTAAAAAGTTTAGTTGTGATTTGAATATCTTTGAATAAGTGCAATGTTCCAAATGACATTTTACTTGTTGACCACAGGGCCAGTGCCTTATGAGAGTCTTGTATCCTTTGTCCATTTGGTTGGTATCCAGTAGCCATTGCTCTATCATCATTAGATCATCATCACTGTTCGATAGATAATTGATAACTTAACTTGTTTTACTACAAAGTCCCACCTTCGCGCACCATTGAACTAAGCCTACCTAATTATACATGCAGCAACAGAGTCCAGCATTCTCCTGAAGACGATCAGAGCATACTGATCAAAACGTTGAGTTGTCAAACCACCCGGTTCTTCTCAGAACCACCACAACTCATAAAGAGAGTTTATGTACATGGCGTCTCAACAAACCTCACTTGATTACAACAAAGTCAGTACATCTTGAGAGATTTGCCAATAGACTGTGCAAGTCTCCCGTATATCGAAAACGAGAAAAAAATCAAACGAAGACTATAATATTTTTCTATGAAATCGAACCTTCTTTTAAAATTTTATTCATACAAAGTTGTTAAAAATAAATTGTAAATTTTTGTATAATACAAGTAATTTGTTCAAATTAACATTGACACAAAATTAAAACTTGGCATGAGGATGCTTATTGTTAGAAACCCCATTTGCCAATCTCGCCCGAGTGTGTGCGTCTATCCCATAGCTTTAATGACAACATGAACATCAGTTGGGCAGCATTCTTAATATTGTACAAGTAAACGGAATTGGAGGTCAAGTCTTATTCTCAGGTTTTCTTTGTTATTTTGTTGTAGTGGTTTTACTTTCATATTATTTATCACATTTTATGTTCATGGCCATAAACTACGTTTAACTAAAGTAATTGACAAAACAAAATCCCACTCACGTAAAACTCCATATGGTTGGGACCACAATGGTCACGGAAGTTCGAATATGCGCGAGATTTGCACAGTCTATTCAGTTGCCATCTTGTGATGATTATTAGATAGACGATAATTGATAACTTACTTGTTTTACCACACGGACAGAATCTCTTCCCAGCTCTTGGACAGTCTCCACAGAGGCCCGAGTGACACACGACTTCACATCTATGATGTCCACATGAGAGCTGTTTATTACATACGCTATCACACTGCCATTGAGGTGTGGCGCAAGGACGAACTGATCTAAGCTTACCGCAATGACATGGTTGATTACTCGTTCTTAGGCAGGGCTTACAGGCACCTGGTGAAAATGCAAGTAGTTACATATTCTTAAAAAGAAGTGACAATATTTGGCAGCGCCAAAACTAGGGTAAAATTTTAGGGGGGCACAAGCAGGTGCAGTATTTTTTCTAGGGGAGCACTTCTTGCCAACTAAAACTGTTGTTTCTGTTTGCATTTCTCTTCTCAGCACTCTTGTTATGCCATTTACAATCTTCTATATTTACCTTCATGGCATGGTTGTTGACATGAATGTTGGCCACATGACAACACCCTGCCGCATGTTTGACTACATGACCACGTCTTACTGCTGCAACGTCTCGGCTGCGGTGGTTGGCGCTGACAGTGGCACGCTGAACGTACCATCTTCGGACACGGTGGACATGGGCCTGATGACGAACGGAAATAGTAATAACATGATAAGAAAATGAACAAGATCCACAAAGTGTTGAGGCAAACAATCTGAACAGCTGAGCAAAGTTTTAAACGATGAATCACCACGGTAACAGAGAAAACTTTCTTGTTAACCCTTTAGAGACCATAGCGGCCACAAGCGGCTAAGTAACAAAATGCCCTTAGCGGCCGCAAACTTTGACCTACTTCCAGTCAAAGTAAAGGTCATGTCAGTCCGGATATGAAATTTTCCAATGTAGTATGTTAACTTAGAATCCAAATTTCTAAACACAAGGCTAAATTTTCTGTTCATGTTATTTCTGTTGACATTTTTACTGACAAAATTTGATTAAACAATTTGAACAATATTAGCATTGTCTGGGCGTTTTGTGATGTTTATACAGAAATGAATGATCTCTAAAGGGTTAACCAGTTATGGCCTGAAGATGTGTATGCACAAAATAACTTGGGTTGGCTGATTCACAGTGAATGCATTCCATATTTTCTTGAAAGAGCAACAAAAAATCCTGACCAGTGCATTTTATGAGAAGATTTTTTTTTTTTTTCATTGTTTCATTTGTTACAATGATATTTACAAAAACAAATACCAACACATTAATCTCAAGCACAGAAAAAAACTTGGAAATCCCGGCGTTATAGTCAATTTTTCTTTGTTCAACCCAAAAAATGAATAAATATTTACTACACATCTTTACCCCCACCCTACACCCAAATTACATTTTGATATTAAAGGGAGTGTACACGTTTGGTAATTGGAACCCACTGTTCGTTTTAATCCTATATAGTTGTAGATATGGATCATAAAACTAACCTGAGAAAATTTCATTTCAAAAGGTGTTAGCGTTTTGGGGATATTGCCGAAAATCTGGAGCGGTTATGTCCACACAGAAACTGCAATTGGAATACACAATCTGAGAAACGTTACTGCAGTAACGCTTCTCAGATTCAATTTTTGGGGGATAAAAAGTGATATCTTTTTCCATAACTGCACTACTTCGTAGTGAAAAGTTTCTCAAAATGCATTATACTATCCAAAGCTGCTGTACTTCTTACCATTAATTTTAAGAGTCATCACCAAACGTATACAGACCCTTTAATTGAGAAAACTTCTTAGTATTTATTTGAGAGTGGACTCAAATCACTTACCAGGATGACAGAGTAGGAGACATTTATGTCCGCATTCTGGTCTGAGAGGTCGTTCACATGTTTGACCACAAGTATGTGGACTTAGCCACAGGTGGAATGGAGGGTCAATGACCTTTCCGCAAAAACAAGAATATCGCTTTGGAATGGCAAAGACTGGTAGCTCAAAACGGCACTTCGGACTGTGGAATGCAGATCAAAAATAAAGAGATTAACAGATTTCATTTGAAACAAGTAGAAGAATCCGACATATAAAAAGAAATTAGGAAGTGATTGCAATAGTCACCTGTGAAAGTTTCAACTGAGAAGAGTGTCTACTTGTTGAGAAAACGGCAAAAAACTGCACGATATTTTCATCAAGAGCGTCGAACCCATCCACGTTTATCGAGGTGATGTTGGTACCAACCCCATCTCCAGCCATAGCATTCTCAAATGGACACCATTGAGGTGAGTTTTGGAGATTCAAATTTGTAGACATACATGTACTTTTGTTGATTTCTAATCAACAGGGGCATTTCAGAGGAAATAATTTCGCAGGATGCTTACCCCCATTACCAAGGCTTTCGGATACAAATCACAAAATGTTTTTTCGGGGGTCATTACCAAAGTATGACCCAACCTTTAAGTTGAAATAACAAGGAGTAATCGTTGCATCTGACTTACCATGACCACACTGAACTCTTAGTCTTAGTTGAAGCATCGTCATTCATCATCTGTAAAGCACCTTCTTTGGCCCATTTCTGGACGCACGGTAAGTGAAGTACGCAATAGCATTTGCTGCAAGTCCAGATCTGTGAATGTATAAAAACCAAACACTTTAGTGGTTTAGTAACAGAGGTCACTATGTGATCTGACTATCCAAACAGCGCCCTCAATGAAGACCAATCATCGGCTGATAGTTATGCGCGGCGCGTACATACGACTGTCCATATTTCATTTGTCTAAACCAAAGTTGGTCCTCTTTCAAGTTGATCAAATTCTTATGTAAAAAACAAAAAACTTTAGTGGTTTAATAACAAAGATCACTATGTGATCTGACTATCAAATTCTCATGCCACTTTCATTTTTATGAGTGCATAACATTACAAATAACTTGGGCCAAATTAGACCCCTTGCATATGATATCGCAAACCCAAACAGCGCCCTCAATGAAGACCAATCATCGGCTGAGAGTTATGCACGGCGTGTACATGCGTGCACATTTCCATTGTTTGACCTTAGCGATGGCGGCAAATGCAAGGGGTCTAAACCACTGTTGGTCCAACAAATTGATTTTTGAACAAATTGCAGCCAATGTTTGGTGTAGTGCAGGCCTGGAATTACGAGGGCCTTGGCCTTTGTTGCCCTGGTCTTGGCCTTGTTACCCATTCCCATAGACCTTATAATTTACCAATGGAAGTGCCCCTTTCAAAATGAAAATGGCCTTGCCCTCTTCAAAGATGAAATTCCTGGTAATGACTGTCACAAAGCAATGTGAATTTGTAAGGAATTACTCATTTTCCTCTATCCAAGTGTAAATAACTATTATCTGCGAGTAACAAGAATTTAAAGGGTGGTGGCCAAAGCGCCACACATGACATGACATTTCCTTTGAGTTTATACAAGTTTTTTTTAGGGCTAAGACTACCAAACTCCTTAGAGAGTTAAAGGTTGTGATTGGTCAATATGGAATCGTATCGATACTGTAGCTCTTTTGTGTTTGAGATTTGGAATGTGGGATACTCACGAGATCTGGTCGCGGGAATTTTTAGACTAATTTTGCAGGAGTAAATTTCCAGGTGTGTCAGTATCCGTCTGAGATTCCGAGGAGAGGACCTTCTGTCAGCCTCAACAATTTTTAACGGCATGAAGAGTTATTGAGAACTCTCAAGTCCTTTAGATTCGGTTTCATTGCTAAGATTTTGAGAAATTTATGGGCGTCTGACACACAGAAATATTGCTCACCAGACCCGCCAGGCGGTGAAACCAGGATCATCAGAACAACCTATACGTAGTTATTAAATTGTACTTTTCTTTCAAGAAGATTGAGCTTTTGCTTTATATGATTTGTTGAGCCACTTTTCACTGGAGATAGATGAGTAGGGTAATTTGATATCCTTAAGCTTGGAGGGGGGTAATTTGACCAAATTACAGCTGATGTTTGGTGCAATGACAGTAGCAAGAAGGCGGGGTACTCACCGCATCCAGTCGTTTGACTTTGCCAATACAGACAAGGCAGACATTAGCTCCTGACCGACAAGAATCTACCAAGTATTGACTTGTCTTCTCTAAATCAGTTAAATCATCACCTGTAAAATGGGGAAGAAAAACAAAAAACCAGCAGGAAATTATTGATTGGTCAGCAATTACCACATAACCCTCCTACTCTTTTTCCAGTAAGTTGACCAACCATTTGATACCATTCAAATGCACAGGTTTTGTATGGTGGCACAGCTGTGTGAAGAAATAACTGTGATACTGTGTAGAGAATTAATGATGTTAAGTTAAACCGTTTTCAGTACCCACTGCTAAAAATAACAATAACTAGTTTTTATAAAAACTAGTTTTATAAAGCGCTTTATCTACGAGCGTCTCAAAGTGCTTATCGTAATATATTTCCAGACAGGTTTTTTAGGTTTTGAATTATGAGACCCACTTATGGGCTGTTTAGGCCTCTGTTGCCCCTGGTCTTGGCCTTGGTGCCCCTTCAGAAGTTTCCCATACACTTTAAGATTTTCTGATGGAAGTGCCCTTTGCAAAATGAAAATGGCCTTGCCCTCTCAACGATGAAATTCCAGGCCTGAAAAGGGGAAGGCAATTTTGTACAATTTTGTGGAGCACACACATGGGAGGGTGCATTGGATACTTGAGTCTTACCATATTGGTTTGTGTACATCTTGAAGGTGCTCTGGAGAATGTCAGTGTCATCCATGTCATCTTCTGATGAGGAATCTTCCATCTCAAGGTCTCCATCCATGTATCTCTGAACGGAATCGTGGATTTGGGAGGAAGCTTCGCGAAATCTTTCTTCAGCTGTTGGCTCTGGTTTGGCTGATCAAAATGAGGGGAAGATTACACGGACTGATAGTAAAATATTATAAATCTCACTTAAAGACAGGGCATTGAGGCACTAGGTAACCACAGAGAGACTGTTCGTCTGAGTAGGGAGAAACTGCGGATAAGGCGCCTCCAGACCATTCAACTCCCATGGTCTGAACATCCACGAAGGAAATGACTGGCAACTTTTAGTTTTTGCCTTCTCCTTTTTCAACAGATATCCCCCTTTTTAGTCTGGTCTCATTCACTAATTATATTTACTTTTTCTCCCTCTTTGAACCTTTGATTTTGCCCATTGTGTATCCAACGTCTTGTGGTGTCAAACCAGCCTCTTCCCTCTACCCCCCCCCCATTTGTCTCCTTTTACATTGTTCAACCCTTGCTTTTTCCTGTGTGTTTTCTGCCTCTCTCTCTCTATTCATGAACTTACACTTGACTGCTTCTGTTACACTTATATACCTGTTTATGTGTGTTGTGTGGTCATGTAGCCTTCGAGAAAGACTCTGCTAGGGTCGAAATGTCAGACTAATAACTATTTTTTGCTTTTATACCATAGGTACTTTTGGTTGGTAAGCAGTTTGCGATCAGTTAATTCTGTTTTCTTTATTAAAGACATCAACGAAAAGTCACTGAAAGTGGCAGGAACTAGAATCTGGGCTCTCATAAGTTCAACACCTTCCTAACAATATTTAGAGAATGTCATAATTGAGATTAATCATCTCATGAGTTGGGACATGAATGTGTGGGTACCAGAGAAGGGGGGGTGTTGCGGGGTAACAAATTTGGTTAACTTGGAAAAAAGTAATGTAAATGTAATATGAACCTTGCTCTGCTGTAGCCCTTTTCTTTCGTTCCTTTTCTCCTGGTTTGTCCCATGTTCTCTTTCCTGCATCCCCTTGCATCCACTGGTTTCCTTGAGAACCAGTTGCGTTACCCACTTGGTTACCTCGTCCCTGTCCTGGTTTACCCCACGTCCTCTTGCTTGGATCCCCTTGAGTCCATTGATTGACGTGATCGCCAGATGAGTTAGCCGCACCTCTGCCTCGTCCCTTGCCACCTCGTCCCCGGCCAGTGGGTCGATAGGATGGGGTCGACTGTTTATTAGACATTATACTGCCTTACTACTGCCTGTTAAGGCTCAAAAGTCTGTCAAAATCATGGTCCGACAAACTGCTGAAATAAAAAATAGGATTTGTGTAGAATCGAAATAGGTAAAAGATGGAAATACAGATCATAATGAGTTGCGATAATAAAACCCTCCATCCTCCCGACGGTCGACCAACAAGAGGATGGAGAGCAGGGTTACGATTATCCCAATTAGATCATAATGTGCTATGATGTGTATCAGTGTTGTAGATCTCGAGACCAGTCTTAGTCTCCCCTCGGACCTTCAGCATTTAGGTGTCTCGGGTCGAACCTTTAGCTTTCAAACATTCAGGTCTCGGTCTCGGACCTTCCGGTTTCAAACATTCAGGTCTCGGTCTCGGATCAATCCAGGTCTTGACTACAACACTGATGATTATGGAGCTAGACCTCCACTGTAGTATGATAGTCCATCATCCATGTTCACACTCAATCAAAGGCAGGTGGCTTGGGCGGATCAATAACAAAAGATTTAACTCACAAATACAATACAGATTACTTGTAACTTTAAACTAGACTCTAGAGACACATTAGCCCTGGTAGGACGTCAGTCAGTGCCACTGCACTGACGTCCTGGGTATAAAGATCCTTTACAATGCGAACAAAATTTTGAGTAACATTTTAAAATATTTTTACCTAATTTGAGAAGCTGAAACTCCATTCACTTATTCTTGGTGCCTTTAATTACACTTTTGCTGAGTTCAAAACCTATCAAATACATCCATGAATGACATTATTTCCGAAAATAAGTCAAAGTTGTGCACTGGCGCTGCGACTCCGTCGTGTTGCCGCCCGGAAGAAAAAGCATTCAGTGTTACGGGTTAGACAGCGCCCTCTTTTGTGGACTTGGTTCCATGTCATTTGAGGTTGTCGCAACGAATGCGTCAATTTCCATTTTATTTTCACAATAATGTCATCCCAGGATAAAATTGGCAATTCTGAATAGAGAAGGCGTAAGGTTCAGGATACAAGGAACATGTGAGTCACGTTTCAGCTTCCTCAAAAAGGTAAAAATATGATAAAAAATGGTTATAAATTTTGTCGCAATGCCTGAGGACCTTTATACCCTGGACTCCGTCGCGTTGTATGCAACGGAGGAGTCCAACCTGGGCTAGAGACACATCAACAATTTGACACTTTGGTTGGCTTTGATTGAGGCTTATTTGTACTGTTCATTTTAATTTAAATATTTTGGTTGTCATTAAATAACTTAAAGCATGAAGGAAGGAAATATAAAAGCATAAGCAATAAATCCCCACATAATAAAAAAATATAGTAAAAGTTAGCTAGAGGTAGAAATGGATAGAGCTAATTTCCTGTGGTCCGAGTTCAACTTCATGTGTTGAGAAAAATGAAAGAGTGATCATACTCAACTTTTCAAGTGATCATCAACGCGCATCCTACAATCAAATATTAAAATAAAAGTTGCATATTTTAAAAACATAGTTATTTTGACATCTTTCTATCCTTTAACAAAATTATTCATGTGTTGATTTCTCGATGAAATAATAGTGTTTTCCGAACCCACCTAAGAATAGATCATCGACTTATTCCCAGCTGGCCACGAATCCAAATGTTAAACAGCGCCCTCTGCAGGTTAGCTTGTTGAACTGTATAGACTGGTCTCCTTTACTTACATTCAATGTGCTATCGACTAGTGTATGATACAATGGTTACTATACTGCAAGTAAATAAAAACATTTCTTTTTGAAAACACGCGCACAAGAAGGTACGTACAAAATTGTATTAAAACTATTAATCTTAAGTTAAATGTTATTTATACTTCTACTTCTACTTCGTTACTCGGCAGGATCCATAAGTTGGGATATAAACGCCAAGGAGCAATTATAGTTAAGTGTCTTGCTCAAGGACACAAGTGCCGGGACCGAGATTCGAACACACATTGTGAGTGAGGAAATTCGTGAGTGATGACTCTGTCATCACAACTTGAATTCGGTGCGCCACGACACGCTACGTATTTATGTTTATACGTAGATATCTGCAAATTAACCTTGCCTTGCTTTTATGCTGATGTCAATCTACAAATACTACAATACAACAGCCCTGGAAGTGGAATTTCATCTTTTTTGAGAGGGCAAGGCTTCAAACATTGTTAGCCCCACTTCTTCTGTGGCCAAACGATCCATATGTCAGCTCGCGACAAAAAAATTCAAGGCGCCTTTCCCACGAGCGGGTCTGCGATTTAAACCAACCAAATGTGTTCGCCTAACTCTTAGCTTGCTTGTGGTGTTTTGGATATTGAAATAAATTACATTTTAAGAAGATATTTCAAACATAGCCCCATTAATAGTGCCAAATTCTCTGGACTTCCTCCGATCCTTGGCCCTACGCCCACGTACCTCCAGGAGGTGACATTTGTTTTCGAAAAGAAACTCACGTTTTTATGCCGAGATTTTTTCCCCAGTTGTCACTTATTGTAGCTCATTTGTGGACAGCACATTAATTCGAAAAAGAGCTTGCTCTTTTTGGTGTAATTTATGAAGAAAATCGGCGGCGTTACCTGACACGGTTTGACTGCCCGGCATCCGCGATTTTGCTAATGCGCTATGATCTTGGTGCAAGACGTTTCTCGTTTACCTTTCACGCACAGCGCGGCCGACGACCCGCTCATTCAACTCGCCAATAGTGCGCGGGGGGCGGTTCGTGGGCTAAAATCAGGTGTTAGTGGCGCGCGCTATTGGCGAGTTGAATGAGCGGGTCGTCGGCCGCGCTGTGCGTAGAAGGTAAACGAGAAACGTCTTGCACCAAGACCATAGCGCATTAGCAAAATCGCTGATACTCATTTATGCATCATAAATGTCTGAATCTAGCAAAGTGCACAGTAATACATGCTACATACAGAAGGTTTATCGCGATTCAGAACCGCAATGCATCATGGGAGGGCATAGGGGGCAAATGCATACCGCGGTACACAATGTTTGCACGCATGGCCTAGGCCCTGTGTAAACTAAAAAACTAAACAAGCTTATGATTTGAACGTCGCAACAATTTTATAAACAACACAGTCGGTCGTCGTGCGCCCAGGCTACCGATTTCCCGGGTTGCCCCCTTTTACTACACCCGACATGCTTGGCAAAACAGCGCCCTCTCTTGGTATTTTGCTAATCGCGATAAACCTTATGTAGCAGGTATTACATATTACAATTTATGGCAAAACAAGTCACAAGTTCCTACTGTAACAGGAAACTGAGATACTGGTGTCTCCGTTACAGTGTGATGGATAGTTTTGGATCGTATATGAAAACAAAAAATCTGATTCGAGAAAATGAAGTTATACATTAAACGTATGAGCTATCCCCACCACACAAACATACAAAGAATATAGAAAGTACATTATCAATTGAGATATAACACCATGTCACGCTTTGGCCCCCTTATTTATGGAAAGACCCAATACCATGTATTCTGTTACATCACATGACTTGCAAAAGAGCAAAAGAGTAACTATAAATAAACAAATATTAAACTTGTGGTTACTCTTTTGGAGGAGTGTTGGCTCTGAAAAGAGCCGGTGTGGCCTTCCTGCAGGCACAATTTACAGCTCAATGGAGGAAATGATGAAATTTTGCATTTTATGGAGATTTTTACCAACCTTTGCTATGAAGAAAGGGGGCACATCTCAAAACTTGCAGGCCTACTGCAGTTTTTTTTATAAAGTTGAATTTATGTGGAAATTATGATACAAAATGTCCAATTTCCCATATGACCAGTGTAGTATCTTGCCTGCCAGGAAAAGCCCTGAAATGTACAAAAGTCACTCTTTTTGTAAACAAAGGTTACATGGTATTTTGACTATAATTTAAACACACAACATTTATATTTCGTACATGTTTGTATGCAACTTCTTCTTTTTAATGTAAGTTCATCCATTTTTCTGCAGCCAGAGAGCGATGTCTGAGGTTCGAGAAGAACAAAGCAGTATGACGGCCGATGAATTGAAAGCCAAATTGTATCATTCATTCCGACAAAAAGGTCTGGTGGACTCGCTCAAGGTACTGAAAACAAACTAATCTCTTGAGTCATAATTATTCAATCTATCATCAGTATTTGAAGTTCACCTTAAATGCTGTTCAGGCATGTGGTTTTTCAGGATTTTCTCAAAATTGTTTTGAAAGAAGGAATGTAGTCACCAGGGTTCTCCCCATGCACAAGTTAGCATATCGGGCCGATACGCGAGATTTGCCTGCCGATACGCACAAAAACAATAAAAACAATAATTTATAATTTCACAAAACATCAAGACAAAACCATAGAATGCTCCAGATTGCACAGTAGGGCTTTTAAAACCAAGATAAATACCAAGTAAAAACATTCAGAAGATCTTGTTTCAATTCAGCGGGCTTCGGCCAATTTTCCGAAATTTGAGTCCAAAATGCCCTCAGTTTTGAGAAAAACCTGGCGAGAACCCTGGTCACCCAATGGAGAAAGAGATAGTCCACACTGTATCCAAACCTTTAGTTTTTGTATTTCTGGTGATGCACAGAGTCTGTAGGCCTAAACCTTCCACATTCGTCAAATGGCTGTTGTTTATTGTTTATAATTATTTTTTTCCATGATTTATTTTTTAGTCTCAACTGAGGACGAAGCTTGTGAATGAACTCCGTTTCTCCAGTGTGAGCCAAAAACCACCATCTTCTGCCTCAACATCAGACTCACCTCAAGAGGACGAAGGATCATTGATGCAACGAGCTTCGAATAGTCTGGTAGCCGACCATCTCAGACGATGTCAATATGAGTACAGTCTGGCCGTGTTTTTACCCGAAAGTGAAACATCTAAAGATAAGGTATTCATAGTAACCCAAGTTCTATTATTAGCTCAAGAGGTTTTTGGAGTGTTGCGGTCAAACAGTCTAGTGTACTGGACTAAAGTTCTGGGCCCAATTTCATAGAGCTGCTTAAGCAGAAAAGATTGCTTAACAATTTTCTGCTTAGCAGAAATTAACAGGAGACCAGTCACAGATTGTACATGTGACATGGTATTTTGGCTGGTAACCCTATTCTGGTAAGCATAATTTTGTTGTGCTTAGCTACTTTTTCTGCTTAAGCAGCTCTATGAAATTTGGCCCTGGTGTTGTCAGAGTGTGGATAGTGGCACACCTGTGTCCTTGAGCAATAAACTTTAATCACTTTGTCCTTTGGATTGGACATTAAAAGCCTGTTGCGTAGACCAGCAGTAAAAAAATATATGTCAATAATTTTGTGACACTAGACAAGTAACTATCAGTATTAGAACAATTGTGACTTTATTCAGCCGCCACAGAGAGGATACAAAGCTGTACGTCCTGTGTGTTGTGTCATGCATGCAAAAGAACCCAGTAGACTTATCGTTAAGAGAAGGGGTTGCCCAGTGTTTCTGGCATAGTCTGACAGCATTTTGCTCAACTTCACTTTTTATCTTTTTCAAGAAATTTTGTTAGGTTGCTTCGCTTCATAACATCATTCTTAATGATCACCACCGATTTGATAATTCAGCACCAGGAGTGTCATCTATAGGGCCTAACAGACATTGCATGTTATAAATGCTCACTATTAAGTTCCTGGAAAAGCATACAAAGTATGGAAAAGTAAACTTGAGACAAACTATCGATAGTAGATTCTTGTACCAGTGTCTTAATGTGAGCCTATCAAAGGTAAGGAGTGTTTTTAGGCCCAATCCACTTGCAACCTCATGACATTAATCTTTGTTGCACCAGTTTGGGAGTTAATGCCCCTGTGTGTTATACAGTGCGAAGTTTAGATGACGCGGCGTTTACATGCCTGTTGACTCCCAACAAGACAGATTCATAAAACATGTTGTGGTTTAATTTAAATGTTTTGATGAAGCTTGATCCTTTGATTACACATTTTTGCTGAACTGAAACAAATTTTCTTCTTTTAGATGTTTACTGTCAGAGAGTTACTCCAGATGTTGGGAATTTATCCAGAATCCAAGTTATTTAGAAATGTGGTAAGTCACCATAGCAAACATAATTATCAGAAAATACAACCTGTGGAGCAACGTTTGATTCTGAACGTGGAGAAGTCCTCAGTTTTGTGGCTGACTTACCGACACTCACGGTTCAACAATGAAAAAAACTACAAGAAGCAGTCACTTGAACATCACACCTGGGCCCAATTTCATGGCACTGCTTACCAAATACTTCTGCGCTTACGCGCATTGTAACGTGTGTATTTCTATGGGACGCAGCTGGGCGTAAGCGCAGAATTCCGCGGTAAGCAGAGCCATGAAATTGGGACCTGCATGGTGGCGTGTCGTGGCCAAGTGGTCAAGCAGACTGGACTTGAGACTTGTGTCCTTAAGCTAGACACTTAACCATTAATGCTTCGTCCTTCGGACGGGACGTAAAGCCATTGGTCCCGTGCGTGCATTGTTGTAATAAACGTAAAAGAACCCAGTTTCGCTTATCGCGAAGAGAAGGGGTTTGCCCCGGTGTTTCTGGCAGTGGCTGCTGAGTGCCTTGCAGCACCTATTAAACAATTATAAGGTGCGACATAAATCGATCTCATAATTCAAACATTTTAAAAACCTGTCTTAAAAACGTTTCTCTTTGTTCAAGTGCCTTGTGTACCTTATTGGTAGCTACTTGAGGGTAAAAGCTTAAAAAAAACTAAACATTTCAGGTCTCTTTAATGGTTTTGTCTGATGAAAACATTGCATGTTAATTTGTGTAATTATTTATTATTTTAAATTTTTTCAATTTTGTTTGCAGACTGAAAATATGCGCGGATATCAACCCAAAGGTAATGCTGCACAGAGTATTTCAATTGTAATGGAATTTTAAAATTCTCAGTGAAAACTCTGGTGTTTTGATGAAACTTCATTGGTTACTAATGATTCCTCTACTCTGCTTTGCATTTATGTAAAGGACAACCATAGATTCACTTTTTTAAATGTGTTGGGGACCCGTGATTGCTGTGGTTGTCAAGTGGCATCCATGCCTGCTAAACCCTCTCATTACCGAATTGTTTGGACATTAACAACCGCCGGTGACCAAATTGTTTGACCACTTAAGCGTGAAACAAACATTCTGTTTTGTTCAAAGGCCATATTTACAAACTATTTAATCACCATGAAGATTTTTTTAATACAGCAAATTAAGATATAAAAAAAGTATGTCTTCTTGAATTTCCTTTCATACGACCCAGAAATCATTGCGATCGGCAAATAAATGTCCAAGTTACTGGACTTTGTTTCCTCAGTGTGATCTCTAAACTCAAAATGACTCCATTTCCTTATCCTGTAGTTTCTTGAGTTATGTTCCTTATTGATGATCTTTCTTGGGACTCTTATGTTTGGAGTTTATTGTGAACTGTAAGATGACTCCATTTCCTTATCCTTTAGCTTCTTGAGTAACTTTCCTTATTGATGATCTTTCTTGAGACTCTTATGTTTGGAGTTTAGTGTGAACTGTAAGATGACTCCATCTACTTATCCTTTAGTTTCTTGAGTAACGTTCCGTATTGATGATCTTTCTTTGGACTCTTATGTTTGGAGTTAAGTTTGAACTTTAAGATGACTCCATCTACTTATCCTTTAGTTACTTAAGTAACTTTCCATAACGATGATCTTTCTTGTGACTCTTTTGTTTGGAGTTCAGTATGAACTGTAAGATGACTCCATCTACTTTTCCTTTATTTTCTTGAGTAACTTTCCATAAAGATGATCTTTCTTATGTATGTTTGGAGTTTAGTATGAACTGTAAGATGATTCCATTTCCTTATCCTTTATTTTCTTGAGTAACGTTCCGTATTGATGATCTTTGTTGTGACTCTTATGTTTGGAGTTTAGTATGAACTGTGGTTTTGGTTTTGGTTTTCTTGTCCTATTTTCTTGTATGTTTTTAGTATTTTTTGTGTTCTTAAAAAGTGTATTGTATAATTGTATGCCCCTTCATTGCTATGGTTACAAATCTTCTTGCTGTATTTTTATTATTCTAATGCCTAATTTTAGTGGTTTTACTTCGTTTGTATTGTACATTGTCATGCGCCTTTGAACAGCCTCGTCTGGAATTGGCGCATTATAAATTAAATTATTATTATAAATTCAATTATTATTAACTGTAACATGACTCCATCTATTTATCCTTTATTTACTTGAGTAAGTTTCCGTAACAATGATCTTTGTTGTGACTCTTATGTTGGAGTTTAGTGTGAACTGTCTGATGACTCCATTTCCTTTTTCTTCAGTTTCTTGAGTAATATTCCGTGATGATGATCTTTATTGATGATCTTTCTTGAGACTCTTATGTTTGGAGTTAAGTGTAAACTGTAAGATGACTCTATTTCCTTATCCTTTAGTTCCTTGAGTAACGTTCCTTATTGATGATCTTCCTTAGAACTCATATGTATGGAGTTTAGTATGAACTGTAAGATGACTCCATCTACTTATTCTTTATTTTCTTGAGTAACTTTCCTTATAGTTGATCTTTCTTGAGACTCTTATGTTTGGAGTTTCGTATGAACTGTAAGCTGACTCCATTTCCATATCCTTTAGTTCCTTGAGTAACTTTCCATAACGATGATCTTTCTTGTGACTGTTATGTTTGGAGTTAAGTATAAACTGTAAGATGACTCCATCTCCTTATCCTTAGTTTCTTGAGTAACATTCTGTATTGATGATCTTTCTTGGGACTCTTATGTTTGGAGTTAAGGGTGAACTGTAGGTTGACTCCATCTGCTTATCCTTTAGTTACTTGAGTAACTTTCCATAACGATGATCTTTCTTGTGACTCTTATGTTTGGAGTTTAGGATGAACTGTAAGATGACTCCATCTACTTATCCTTTGTTTTCTTGAGTAATGTTCCGTATTGATGATCTTTCTTGAGACTCTTATGTTTGGAGTTAAGTGTAAACTGTAAGATGACTCTATTTCCTTATCCTTTAGTTCCTTGAGTAACGTTCCGTATTGATGATTTTTCTTGGGACTCTTATGTTTGGAGTTTAGTATGAACTGTAAGATGACTCCATCTACTTATTCTTTATTTTCTTGAGTAACTTTCCTTATAGTTGATCTTTCTTGAGACTCTTATGTTTGGAGTTTAGTATCAACTGTAAGCTGACTCCATTTCCTTATCCGTTAGTTACTTGAGTAACTTTCCATTACGATGATCTTTCTTATGACTCTTATGTTTGGAGTTTAGTGTGAACTGCTAGATGACTCCATTTCCTTATCCTTTAGTTTCTTGAGTAACGTTCCTTATTGATGATCTTCCTTGGAACTCTTATGTTTGGAGTTTAGTATGAACTGTAAGATGACTCCATCTACTTATTCTTTATTTTCTTGAGTAACTTTCCTTATAATTGATCTTTCTTGAGACTCTTATGTTTGGAGTTTAGTATGAACTGTAAGCTGACTCCATTTCCATATCCTTTAGTTCCTTGAGTAACTTTCCATAACGATGATCTTTCTTGTGACTCTTATGTTTGGAGTTTAGTATGAACTGTAAGATGACTCCATTTCCATATCCTTTAGTTCCTTGAGTAACTTTCCATAACGATGATCTTTCTTGTGACTCTTATGTTTGGAGTTAAGTATGAACTGTAAGATGACTCCATTTCCTTATTCGTAGTTTCTTGGTTAACATTCCGTATTGATGATCTTTCTTGGGACTCTTATGTTTGGAGTTAAGTGTGAACTGTAGGTTGACTCCATCTGCTTATCCTTTATTTTCTTGAGTAATGTTCCGTATTGATGATCTTTCTTGGGACTCTTATATTTTGAGTTTAGTGTGAACTGCAAAATGACTCCATCAACTTATTCTTTATTTTCTTGAGTAATGTTTCGTATTGATGATCTTTCTTGTGACTCTTATGTTGGGAGTTTAGTGTGAACTGTAAGATGACTCCATTTCCTTATCCTTTATTTTCTTGATTAACGTTCCGTATTGATGATCTTTCTTGGGACTCTTATTTTTTGAGTTTAGTGTGAACTGTAGGATGACTCCATCTACTTATCCTTTAGTTACTTGAGTTACTTTCCATAACGATGATCTTTCTTGTGACTCTTATGTTTGGAGCTTAGAATGAACTGTAAGATGACTCTATCTACTTATCCTTTAGTTTCTTGAGTAATGTTCCGTATTGATGATCTTTCTTGGGACTCTTATGTTTGAAGTTTAGTATGAACTGTAAGATGACTCCATTTCCTTATCTTTTATTTTCTTGCTTGGGACTCTTATGTTTGGAGTTTAGTGTGAACTGTAAGATGACTCCATTTCCTTATCCTTTAGTTTCTTGAGTAACGTTCCGTATTGATGATTTTTCTTGGGACTCTTATGTTTGGAGTTTAGTGTGAACTGTAAGATGACTCCATACTTATCCTTTATTTTCTTGAGTAACGTTCCGTATTGATGATATTTCTTGGGACTCTTATGTTTGGAGCTTAGAATGAACTGTAAGATGACTCTATCTACTTATCCTTTAGTTTCTTGAGTAATGTTCCGTATTGATGATCTTTCTTGGGACTCTTATGTTTGAAGTTTAGTATGAACTGTAAGATGACTCCATTTCCTTATCTTTTATTTTCTTTATTAACGTTCCGTATTAATGATCTTTCTTGGGACTCTTATGTTTGGAGTTTAGTGTGAACTGTAAGATGACTCCATTTCCTTATCCTTTAGTTTCTTGAGTAACGTTCCGTATTGATGATCTTTCTTGGGACTCTTATGTTTGGAGTTTAGTGTGAACTGTAAGATGACTCCATACTTATCCTTTATTTTCTTGAGTAACGTTCCGTATTGATGATATTTCTTGGGACTCTTATGTTTGGAGTTTAGTGTGAACTGTAAGACGACTCCATCTTCTTATCCTTTATTTTCTTGAGTAACGTTCCGTATTGATGATATTTCTTGGGACTCTTATGTTTGGAGTTTAGTGTGAACTGTAAGATGACTCCATTTCCTTATCCTTTAGTTTCTTGAGTAATGTTCCATATTGATGATCTTTCTTGGGACTCTTTTGTTGGGAGTTTAGTGTGAACTGTAAGATGACTCCATTTCTCTATCCTTTAGTTTCTTGAGTAACTTTCCATAACAATGATCTTTGTTGTGACTCTTGTTGTGAGTTTAGTATGAACTGTAAGATGACTCCATCTACTTATCCTTTAGTTTCTTGAGTAACATTCCTTATTGATGATCTGTCTTGGGATTCTTATGTTTGGAGTTTAGTATGAACTGTAAGCTGACTCCATTTCCTTATCCTTTAGTTACTTGAGTAACTTTCCATATCGATGATCTTTCTTGTGACTCTTTTGTTTGGAGTTCAGTATGAACTGTAAGATGACTCCATCTACTTATCCTTTAGTTTCTTGAGTAACTTTCCTTATTGATGATCTTTCTTGAGACTCTTATGTTGGAGTTTAGTGTTAACTGTGAAATGACTCCATTTCCTTATCCTTCAGTTTCTTGAATAATGTTCCGTATTGATGATCTTTCTTGTGACTCTTATGTTTGGAGTTTAGTGTGAACTGTAAGATGACTCCATCTACTTATCCTTTAGTTTCTTGAGTAACGTTCCGTATTGATGATCTTTCTTGGGACTCTTATGTTTGGAGTTTAGTGTAAACTGTAAAATGACTCCATTTCATTATCCTTTAGCTTCTTGAGTAACGTTCGGTATTGATGATCTTTCTTGGGACTCTTATGTTTGGAGTTAAGGGTGAACTGTAGGTTGACTCCATCTGCTTATCCTTTAGTTACTTGAGTAACTTTCCATAACGATGATCTTTCTTGTGACTCTTATGTTTGGAGTTTAGGATGAACTGTAAGATGACTCCATCTACTTATCCTTTATTTTCTTGAGTAATGTTCCGTATTGATGATCTTTCTTTGGACTCTTTTGTTGGGAGTTTAGTGTGAACTGTAAGATGACTCCATTTCCTTATCCTTTATTTTCTTGAGTAACGTTCCGTATTGATGATTTTTCTTGGGACTCTTATGTTTGGAGTTTAGTATGAACTGTAAGATGACTCCATCTACTTATTCTTTATTTTCTTGAGTAACTTTCCTTATAGTTGATCTTTCTTGAGACTCTTATGTTTGGAGTTTAGTATCAACTGTAAGCTGACTCCATTTCCTTATCCTTTAGTTACTTGAGTAACTTTCCATTACGATGATCTTTCTTATGACTCTTATGTTTGGAGTTTAGTGTGAACTGCTAGATGACTCCATTTCCTTATCCTTTAGTTTCTTGAGTAACGTTCCGTATTGATGATCTTCCTTGGAACTCTTATGTTTGGAGTTTAGTATGAACTGTAAGATGACTCCATCTACTTATTCTTTATTTTCTTGAGTAACTTTCCTTATAATTGATCTTTCTTGAGACTCTTATGTTTGGAGTTTAGTATGAACTGTAAGCTGACTCCATTTCCATATCCTTTAGTTCCTTGAGTAACTTTCCATAACGATGATCTTTCTTGTGACTCTTATGTTTGTAGTTTAGTATGAACTGTAAGATGACTCCATTTCCATATCCTTTAGTTCCTTGAGTAACTTTCCATAACGATGATCTTTCTTGTGACTCTTATGTTTGGAGTTAAGTATGAACTGTAAGATGACTCCATTTCCTTATTCGTAGTTTCTTGGTTAACATTCCGTATTGATGATCTTTCTTGGGACTCTTATGTTTGGAGTTAAGTGTGAACTGTAGGTTGACTCCATCTGCTTATCCTTTATTTTCTTGAGTAATGTTCCGTATTGATGATCTTTCTTGGGACTCTTATATTTTGAGTTTAGTGTGAACTGCAAAATGACTCCATCAACTTATTCTTTATTTTCTTGAGTAATGTTCCGTATTGATGATCTTTCTTGTGACTCTTATGTTGGGAGTTTAGTGTGAACTGTAAGATGACTCCATTTCCTTATCCTTTATTTTCTTGATTAACGTTCCGTATTGATGATCTTTCTTGGGACTCTTATTTTTTGAGTTTAGTGTGAACTGTAGGATGACTCCATCTACTTATCCTTTAGTTACTTGAGTTACTTTCCATAACGATGATCTTTCTTGTGACTCTTATGTTTGGAGCTTAGAATGAACTGTAAGATGACTCTATCTACTTATCCTTTAGTTTCTTGAGTAATGTTCCGTATTGATGATCTTTCTTGGGACTCTTATGTTTGAAGTTTAGTATGAACTGTAAGATGACTCCATTTCCTTATCTTTTATTTTCTTGCTTGGGACTCTTATGTTTGGAGTTTAGTGTGAACTGTAAGATGACTCCATTTCCTTATCCTTTAGTTTCTTGAGTAACGTTCCGTATTGATGATCTTTCTTGGGACTCTTATGTTTGGAGTTTAGTGTGAACTGTAAGATGACTCCATACTTATCCTTTATTTTCTTGAGTAACGTTCCGTATTGATGATATTTCTTGGGACTCTTATGTTTGGAGCTTAGAATGAACTGTAAGATGACTCTATCTACTTATCCTTTAGTTTCTTGAGTAATGTTCCGTATTGATGATCTTTCTTGGGACTCTTATGTTTGAAGTTTAGTATGAACTGTAAGATGACTCCATTTCCTTATCTTTTATTTTCTTTATTAACGTTCCGTATTAATGATCTTTCTTGGGACTCTTATGTTTGGAGTTTAGTGTGAACTGTAAGATGACTCCATTTCCTTATCCTTTAGTTTCTTGAGTAACGTTCCGTATTGATGATCTTTCTTGGGACTCTTATGTTTGGAGTTTAGTGTGAACTGTAAGATGACTCCATACTTATCCTTTATTTTCTTGAGTAACGTTCCGTATTGATGATATTTCTTGGGACTCTTATGTTTGGAGTTTAGTGTGAACTGTAAGATGACTCCATCTTCTTATCCTTTATTTTCTTGAGTAACGTTCCGTATTGATGATATTTCTTGTGACTCTTATGTTTGGAGTTTAGTGTGAACTGTAAGATGACTCCATTTCCTTATCCTTTAGTTTCTTGAGTAATGTTCCATATTGATGATCTTTCTTGGGACTCTTTTGTTGGGAGTTTAGTGTGAACTGTAAGATGACTCCATTTCTCTATCCTTTAGTTTCTTGAGTAACTTTCCATAACAATGATCTTTGTTGTGACTCTTGTTTGGAGTTTAGTATGAACTGTAAGATGACTCCATCTACTTATCCTTTAGTTTCTTGAGTAACATTCCTTATTGATGATCTGTCTTGGGATTCTTATGTTTGGAGTTTAGTATGAACTGTAAGCTGACTCCATTTCCTTATCCTTTAGTTACTTGAGTAACTTTCCATATCGATGATCTTTCTTGTGACTCTTTTGTTTGGAGTTCAGTATGAACTGTAAGATGACTCCATCTACTTATCCTTTAGTTTCTTGAGTAACGTTCCGTATTGATGATCTTTCTTGGGACTCTTTTGTTTGGAGTTTAGTGTGAACTTTAGGATGACTCCATCTACTTATCCTTTGTTTTCTTGAGTAATGTTCCGTATTGATGATCTTTCTTGGGACTCTTATGTTTGGAATTTATTATGAACTGTAAAATGACTCCATTTCTTTATCCTTTAGCTTTTTGAGTAACGTTCCGTATTGATGATTTTTCTTGGGACTCTTATGTTTGGAGTTTAGTATGAACTGTAAGCTGACTCCATTTCCTTATCCTTTAGTTACTTGAGTAACTTTCCATATCAATGATCTTTCTTGTGACTCTTTTGTTTGGAGTTCAGTATGAACTGTAAGATGACTCCATCTACTTATCCTTTAGTTTCTTGAGTAACTTTCCTTATTGATGATCTTTCTTGAGACTCTTATGTTGGAGTTTAGTGTTAACTGTGAAATGACTCCATTTCCTTATCCTTCAGTTTCTTGAATAATGTTCCGTATTGATGATCTTTCTTGGGACTCTTATGTTTGGAGTTTAGTGTGAACTGTAAGATGACTCCATCTACTTATCCTTTAGTTTCTTGAGTAACGTTCCGTATTGATGATCTTTCTTGGGACTCTTATGTTTGGAGTTTAGTGTAAACTGTAAAATGACTCCATTTCATTATCCTTTAGCTTCTTGAGTAACGTTCCGTATTGATGATTTTTCTTGGGACTCTTATGTTTGGAGTTTAGTATGAACTGTAAGATGACTCCATCTACTTATTCTTTATTTTCTTGAGTAACTTTCCTTATAGTTGATCTTTCTTGAGACTCTTTATGTTTGGAGTTTAGTATCAACTGTAAGCTGACTCCATTTCCTTATCCTTTAGTTTCTTGAGTAACTTTCCATAACGATGATCTTTCTTGTGACTCTTTTGTTTGGAGTTCAGTATGAACTGTAAGATGACTCCATCTACTTATCCTTTAGTTACTTGAGTAACTTTCCATTACGATGATCTTTCTTATGACTCTTATGTTTGGAGTTTAGTGTGAACTGCTAGATGACTCCATTTCCTTATCCTTTAGTTTCTTGAGTAACGTTCCTTATTGATGATCTGTCTTGGAACTCTTATGTTTGGAGTTTAGTATGAACTGTAAGATGGCTCCATCTACTTATTCTTTATTTTCTTGAGTAACTTTCCTTATAGTTGATCTTTCTTGAGACTCTTATGTTTGGAGTTTATTATGAACTGTAAGCTGACTCCATTTCCATATCCTTTAGTTCCTTGAGTAACGTTCCGTATTGATGATCTTTCTTGTGACTGTTTTGTTTGGAGTTAAGTATGAACTGTAAGATGACTCCATTTCCTTATCCTTAGTTTCTTGAGTAACATTCCGTATTGATGATCTTTCTTGGGACTCTTATGTTTGGAGTTAAGGGTGAACTGTAGGTTGACTCCATCTGCTTATCCTTTAGTTACTTGAGTAACTTTCCATAACGATGATCTTTCTTGTGACTCTTATGTTTGGAGTTTAGGATGAACTGTAAGATGACTCCATCTACTTATCCTTTATTTTCTTGAGTAATGTTCCGTATTGATGATCTTTCTTTGGACTCTTATGTTGGGAGTTTAGTGTGAACTGTAAGATGACTCCATTTCCTTATCCTTTATTTGTTTGAGTAACGTTCCGTATTGATGATCTTTCTTGGGACTCTTACATTTTGAGCTTAGTGTGAACTGCAAGATGACTCCATCAACTTATTCTTCATTTTCTTGAGTAATGTTCCGTATTGATGATCTTTCTTGTGACTCTTATGTTGGGAGTTTAGTGTGAACTGTAAGATGACTCCATTTCCTTATCCTTTATTTTCTTGAGTAACGTTCCGTATTGATGATCTTTCTTGGGGCTCTTATATTTTGAGTTTAGTGTGAACTGTAGGATGACTCCATCTACTTATCCTTTAGTTACTTGAGTTACTTTCCATATTAATGATCTTTCTTGGGACTCTTATGTTTGGAGTTTAGTGTGAACTGTAAGATGACTCCATTTCCTTATCCTTTAGTTTCTTGAGTAACGTTCCGTATTGATGATCTTTCTTGGGACTCTTATGTTTGGAGTTTAGTGTGAACTGTAAGATGACTCCATCTACTTATCCTTTATTTTCTTGAGTAACGTTCCGTATTGATGATATTTCTTGAGACTCTTATGTTTGGAGTTTAGTGTGAACTGTAAGATGACTCCATTTCCTTATCCTTTAGTTTCTTGAGTAACGTTCCATATTGATTATCTTTCTTGGGACTCTTATGTTGGGAGTTTAGTGTGAACTGTAAGATGACTCCATTTCTCTATCCTTTAGTTTCTTGAGTAATGTTCCGTATTGATGATCTTTCTTGTGACTCTTATGTTTGGAGTTTAGTGTGAACTGCTAGATGACTCCATTTCCTTATCCTTTAGTTTCTTGAGGAACGTTCCTTATTGATGATCTTTCTTGTGACTCTTATGTTTGGAGTTTAGTGTGAACATCAACTTATCCTTTATTTTCTTGAGTAACGTTCCGTATTGATGATCTTTCTTGGGACTCTTTTGTTTGGAGTTTAGTGTGAACTTTAGGATGACTCCATCTACTTATCCTTTGTTTTCTTGAGTAATGTTCCGTATTGATGATCTTTCTTGGGACTCTTATGTTTGGAATTTATTATGAACTGTAAAATGACTCCATTTCTTTATCCTTTAGCTTTTTGAGTAACGTTCCGTATTGATGATTTTTCTTGGGACTCTTATGTTTGGAGTTTAGTATGAACTGTAAGATGACTCCATTTACTTATCCTTTAGTTACCTGAATAACTTTTCATAACAATGATCTTTCTTGTGACTCTTATGTTTGGAGTTTAGAATGAACTGTAAGATGACTCCATTTCTTTATCCTTCAGCTTCTTGAGTAACATTCCTTATTGATGATCTTTCTTGTGACTCTTATGTTTGGAGTTTAGTGTGAACTGTAAGATGACTCCATTTCCTTATCCTTTATTTTCTTGAGTAACTTGAGTTTTTTCAAATTGCAAATGGTTGAATGTTTTTAAATAAACAATAAACTAAACCATAAACTAAGGTTTCTTATTGATGGTCTTTCTCGGCAGGACTTCTCTGGCAGCTTTTGTGTGATCTGATTTCTTCTCAAGGACGATCACATGACGTTGCCATCCAAGTTGATAATGCACCATCACATGTGAACTCAATTGGTAAATGAAACAAAATGATCCAACGGTTTATTTTTCCCACATAAAATCTAGTTTTTCTTAATTTCATCCAAGAGAAAAGATGACTCTCTGTTAATCCCATTCCACCAATTCACTTTGATCAGGATGAATCAAAGGTTGTTTATTTTTACCAACATTAGATCGTGATTACAGTTGCCAGTGTAACGAAACGTGGTAAGACTCGTAATCTCAGCAAAAATTGAACCTGTAAACTGTGTTTTAAAGCACGCGTCCAATACTAGTAATTGTCAAAGACCAGTTATTCTCACTTTTGTGTTTATACCCAACACATACATGAAAGAACAAACCTGTGAAAGTTTAAGCTCTAATCGGTTGTTGGAGTCACGGCAAAAAAGTGAAAACCCATGTTTTCACTATTTCCAAGCATAAAGTTTTCGACTTGAGAGATCAAAAATAATTGTTGTACTAATTTCTCAAGAACTATAGCATTTCAAGTAAAAATATTTCAAGGGAAGTTTTCCACCATCAACATCTATATGCCATGTAAGTTATGTGAAAAATCTGTGAACATTTGTATTTTCAATATTACCAATGTTGAAGACCACGTCCAATCAGTTATTTGTCAACACCCATAACCTATTGTTTTGAATGGTCATAAAGAGCATTACAAGCTGACTGTAATTGATTTTGACAGAGAAAAAGCTAACTGCAGTCGATGAACTATTTGACAATGCGGATGGATATCGTGAGGGTAGTGCTCACGGCCTTCAAGCCAAACTGTTATCACTCCAACGTAAGATGGAAGCTCAAGCCAAACTGGATTTAACAACAGAGGTGAGTGAATTTCATTTCCAAGTAATAAACCCTTAGACAAACTGACCTTAAGGTGAACCCTCTGCTGCCGCTTCCCAGGGTGTGATCCCTGGTTATACAGCAGTCGCAGGTTGAATAGCTTCTGACTGGCACCCCCGCACAAAAATATTGATAAAATCGGGAGACTGGCAATATTCGAGCTAGATAGCTCAGTTGGTAGAGCGCCGGCACGTTAAGCTGGAGGCTGCAGGTTCAAATCCAGCTCAGGCAATTTTTCTTTGTTCAACTCAATATGAACAGGTGTTTATATGAGAATGTGTCTTTGTCCTTTAATCAAACATGAAATAGTAACAAGAGTTCCCTTTTGATAAATTTAAAGTGAAGAGGAAACAAAGTCCTTTGTTTTCGTTATTTGCTTGTATAGACTGATCAGCTTCAAGTTGTTTTCATCTTTAGTTTGTACATTTTCCTCTTGTGAATGTTCTGTGTAGATTATTCGCTTTAAGGAGAGTGAGGGGAAACGAATCGAGCTCCAAGAACGGGAGAAATATCGACGGGAAACAGCAAAGGAAAGAAAAGAGGTTTGCGATCAAAAAATACTTCAATTCAATTTGACCTTATTGGAAACGAAGAAACAAAGCAGCTTTTTTGTGTATGAAGTTCACATATCAAGGTCTAAAGGTCCCTCGATATAAACACACTTGGGGAGACCGTTCTTTTTCTCATGCTGGACCATCTCCTTGGAATGCTCTTCCACTGAACCTCAGACTAGTAGACACTCTCTCAATTTTTCTCTGACCAAAAGAAATATTGAGGGCGCACTTGCATTCACTATGTTACATAATCAGAGCATCCAGAAACCTTAGGGTCTAGGATGCAAGGCCAAAACAAGAACCCATGCCTCTAGCATTAATCCAGGCCTAGTTTAACTACTTTATGTCATATTTGGTGTACAACCAAAAGCCAGAAATAGTTCATCTTTGAATATCTCCAGTGGGACAAAAGGGATGACTGAAGTATCACAGTTTTAAAGGGTCTGTATACGTTTTGCAATGACTCTGAAAATTAATGGCAATAAAAACTTACTTGGTAAGAAGTACAGCAACTTTGGATAGTATAATGCATTTTGAGAAACTTTTCACTTAGAAGTACTGCAGTACTGAAAAATATTTCAGTACATACCAACCTTCAAATACCATCTTTACAAAAAAGGTTATCAAATTTTAATTGAGACTATTTTATTATCTGATAAAAAAACTAATGTTAGATGGAGAGGGCGTATCAAGCCAAATCAGAGGCACTCCAAGAGAGAGAAAGAAGCACTGTAGAGAGACTTCAAAAACATCAAGAGGTTAGTGTCATCGAATTTCATTAATCAAATTCACCCAAATTTTTTCCTTTTTTCCCCCACCACCAACTGTCATCTTGGGCCAAGTTCGCGCAAGGACTATCGCTATCTGTAGTTTGACTAAGTTAGCTCGAAGTTTTTCTAGTCGACGATAGTTGGACTACGCTAGTCGACTACTTGGAACCAGCCTACCGGGCATGGTCGCATCGCTGGTTATCAATAGCCGGTTTTTATAGCACAGTGCAGAGAGGACCAGTTATCAGTAAATGATAACGCACGTTGAGTCGCTGGGCATGTTGACATGACATGACTAGAGGTCATTCGTACTTCAACTTCTGTGCGCATGCCCTACCTATATAATTAAACAAGCACTAGTTAACCATTGGTGTTTGCGCGAATTTGGCCTTTGTGTGAGTGAATCAAGGAGTGCATGCTCTGACCACACTCCGTAATGTAAAGTACGGGCAGCCTTAAAAGGAAGAAAAAAAAAAAAAACCAAGAGGTAATTTTGATGGATTTTTATTATTCAAATTGACCTGATTATTATTTAGTATATAGCTTTCACCATATTCACAGGAAATACATTGTTGCCAGCTTAGTAGTCAGTGTGTTGTATGTTGCGTATGAGTACATGTAGGTCCTTCTTAACCAGTTGAACCCAGATGTTGTGTCAACCCTCCAATAGTTTCCCAGCTAGAGATCGGGTGACGTACATTTTGTATCAGATGGCCTAAACAAAGGCCCGCCCGTAGTTTAAACTGCGGAGCGTGGTCGTCGGTAGGCATGGGCGACTATTGCGACTAGTTTTGAAGTCACGTCTATTGATTGCTGTGTCTAGTCGCGACTGCCGCTTTTTCAACTACCCAGTAAACCACACCGGGGATGGTGGTCGTCAATGAGCTACAATAACGGCCGCGGCCAGCCGGTGGTATCAAACTTACAGCCCTCCCCGTGCATGCAATGCTTCGTTTCACCCACACAAAGAGGACTGTTGATATCGGAGGAAAAAAGGGTGAAATTCTGCATTTGTGAAGGGGCTATTGTGTAATCCTCGGTTCCAGGCCTTTGTCCTTTTATGGCAAGAAGAGGATTATGTTTCATCAAAAGGCTTCCACTGTTGTATGTCATTGTATTTCGGCTCAATAGAGATCAAGTCCAAGTGGACCAAGATTTCAGCCTTGGTTCCGGCCATGGGCCAAATGGCAACCGGTCTCCTGGCCAACTTTTGCTGTTCACGTGAATGTGGTATTTTTCTTGTAAGAGAACAACAAATCCCGGTACTTTAAACCGAACCATTTCGTTCTCTAAGCTTTGTTAAGTCATGGTTTCTTTGTGCCAGCGGTACTCTCAAAGCAGAATGATTCCCCTAAAATAATCCTGTCAGGCTGGAAAGGGGAAAAAATAGAGGATCCCGGGCGGTAACTGGTTAAGTCATAATGTTTTTATTCAGTTGAGGATCGTTGCCATGGCAAAGGAGTAATTTCTGTTTGTTTTGATAATTTGATTTGCTCTTCAGATGGTGGAGCGAGAGACGTATTCTCAGAGACAGAGTCTTCTGGATGAGTTGCAGACGTTGAAGAAGAAAGAAGCAGAGTTGAAACGAGAAGCTGATCTCAACAAGAGGTTAGTAAAAAATTAAGAAACAGTGGTAGAATTAACAATTGTAATAAATATCAAGTTAATAAACCACAAGGGAACCTGACTAGGTAAATTTAATTAAAATTTTTGGGTGAACAAGAAAAATTGACCGGAACGGGATTTGAACCTGCAACCTCTGGATTATAGGCCGGCGCTCTACCAACTGAGCTATCTAGCCCTTTGGAGACCACTATCATAGGGCTAGATGGCTCAGTTGGTAGAGCACTGGCATGTTAATCTGTAGGTCACAGGTTCAAACCTCGTTCTTGTAAATTTGTCTTTGTTCACCCAGAAATTGAATTGAATATATTCATATATATATGAGGCTTAGTGGTGTGTTTTTTAATTTTCATATTATTATTACTTTTTTTTTCTTGTTTTGTTTTGTTACATCTAGCTTATTTATTGTAATACTCGGAACTTATTCATTTCTTTTAGAGCTGTGATCCTTGAGGAAAGACGGAGGAAAGATATTGAGGAAAGTCTGAAGATTAGAGAGGCATCGTTGGCGACGATTGAAGAGACATATGAGAAGAAATACAAGACACAGATCAGGCAGTAAGTCTGTATGAGAAGGATGAGTAGTCTGTGCCGGTTACTGAAGTTAAAAATTGCTCAACTTGCTACTCACGGCGTGTCGTGGCCGAGCGGTTAAGATCACCGGACTCAAGCTCTGGTGTTTTTGATCAGCAGAGTGTGGGTTTGAGTACTGGTCATGACAGTTGTATCCTTGAGCAAGATACTTCACCATTATTGCTTTGTCCTTCAGATGGAACATTAAGCCGTAGGTCCCGTGTACTAGGATTGGTAGTGTAAAAGAACCCAGAACACTTATCGTTGAAGAGTAGGGGTTAACCCCGGTGTTTCTGATTCACATAACAAGCACCCTTGTTTACAGGTTTCCTCAGGCTTGCAAGCTTCAGTGATTAAGTTCACTTTATGTTGATTACTTTCAACATTTTCAACAAATTTCAGGACCTACTTGTAACACGTATTTTTTTGTAATTAAACTAGTTAGCATGACAGACGTATCACTAGATTTGCTTCTCTGTGTTTCCATGAAGTGACGTACAATGTATAACGATGCGCCACTTTATCCATTGAAACACATAGCGTAAAACGTGAACAGTTCGACTTCTGCATTTTCACAAAGTGGCGTATCTGTTGACCTGTTGAAGTTTAGAGTTTTCACGAGTGGCATGCATTGGTTTGTACAAAGCGCTCTGTGTGCACGTCTCATTTTTTCGTTTTCAAGAAGTGATGTATGTGTTTAGGAATTAATAAGTCATCAAAACAGTTGCAAGATTGAAAACACATTAACAGTTTTGTACTAATGAAGAAGTCAGCTTTATTTTGGTGTTAAATCTCTTGTTAAAAAATAGTAATCAGTCTCCGAAACAGCAATTTGAAAAAATAGTTCAACTTCAACCGCAATTATTTTCAGAACACAGTTTGGCTGTGATGCACCATATGTCAGTTTGTGGTGCGACCAATGAATTATGAAAGTTAATTTGTTTTTGTTTAATCTGTTGCAGACACGATGCAGAACAACAAGAGAAACTCTCCGATAGGTTGCAAGACATTGAGAGGAGAGAGGCTAGACTAAGAGGTAGATCTTATCATCATTCTTAAACATTTAAGACAGAATTTGGAAATACAGTTTAAAATCTTGCTCTAAATCTAAAGGGGACATTTTATTTTTACACAGTTGCCAACCTGATGGTAAAATTAGTTTTCCTCTTATTATATAATCACGACAATATAAAAGCATTGAAACTTTCCGAGTCGTATGGTTGGGGGGGTTTGGGGAGAAATTTGGCAAGTTACGCGGGTGGAACTCGAACCCACAATCCTTGCATACTGGAACAGATGTCTTACCCACTAAACCAAGGAGCGAGCCTGGTGACGAGGGGCCAGTTAGGATCATGTAATCCTGTAACAGCGGAGTAATGCAAACAATTCGTTACAGGAAAGCTCCATTAAAGAATTTCCGAGTTTAGCCACCAAAACTCAGAAACTATACATCCTTTTCAGTGAGTGAGTGTGTTTACATTGTCAGTACTTGGGTCATTAAATTTAATGGATGAGTAGTTAATCTGTCTATGGCAGTCAGCAGCACTACTGGTTTTTTCATGATCCAAATAAAAGATTAACGTCCACTGTTTGGAAAAGGAATTACATGGAGATAACACTGGTGTGAATTGGTAAAGACGAAAAGGATGTGTTATTTTGGCCTCTTTTACTTTAATGGAGCGTTCCCGTAATGTGAAATTGACAAGAAGCTTAAAGAATTGTATACGTTTAGTAATTGGAATCCACTGTTTGTTTCAATCCTGTATAGTTGTAGATATATACCATAAAACTAACCTGTGAAAATTTCATTTCAAAAGGTGGTAGCGTTTTGAGATATTGCCAAAAATCTGGAGCGGTTATGTCCACGCAGGAACAATAATCTGCAATTGTAATACACAATCTGAGAAACGTTAACGCTTCTCAGATTCAAATTTGTGGGGATAAAAATTGATATCTTTTTCCATGACCGCAATACTTTTAAGTGAAAAGTTTCTCAAAATGCATTATACCATCCAAATATCCAAAGCTGCTGTACTTCTTACCAAGTAAGTGTTTATTGCCATTAATTTTCAGAGTCTTAACCAAACGTATACAGACCCTTTAAACAATAACTTACACAGCTGCACTTATTTGTGTCCAACTCCAATTATGGTTACACCATTTCTAGGTTATTTTATTTTTAACAAAAACTATGATGGAATCTTTTTATTTATTTATTTTTTCTTCAGAGGGAAAAATTCACCTGGAGCGGGAGAGTGAGTTACAGAGTAACCTAAAAGAAGAGTTAAAGGAAAGAAAAAGCAGAGTGGCAGAGCTTGAGGTACAGTGAATCAATTGTTGACAATTTTTTTTTTTTTTTTTTTTTTTAAGATTGATTTTCAATTCGTAAATCTTTTTAACAAATCTTAATAATTACCGTTCATATTCTAAAAGTTAGGTGGATAATTAACAGGGCATCCCTTGATCCATCTTGAAGTCCAAATTAGTTGGAAACAAATGGAATTCTTGGCTCTTTGCATAGTATGATGTCGTCTATGCTGTATGGAACAAATCCTTCAAATAAAACGCCGGAAATCCATGTGTCTTTATGAGTTGTGAGTAGGATGCGTGAGCGCATTGCGTAAAAACAAAAATACACGACAAGCAATAGGCATAGTTTCTATGGATAACGCAGTACGCAATACAGATACATGGAATTATGTGTGTTGCTTAGCCTGTACTTTCATTTTAACGCATTGTGCACTATGCACCTTGTAAACCATTAAATTGGTGCTATGTAAATAAATGGGTCTTATATTTCAAACATGGGTCCGCATAGCATACCTTGTAGAAAAGATAACGAGCGCTTTGAGACGCCCTCGGTTGAGATAAAGCGCTGTATAAGAACTGCGTGTTGTTATTATTACGAACCATGCACGAGGAACGCGTGGATTTCCGACCCTAAGTCCTAACCATGGCAACAGTTCTGGATGATCAATGATTAAAGAAGACATTTTCTTTGTTTACAGGTTTTATTCCAGCAAGCTAGGTATGAGTCGGTAGCTGTCAGTAAAAGGAATGAAGTATTAACGGAACGACTGAGAGATATGGTGGACTATCAGTCAACCAAAGAAGACAACGCTGTACTCAGACATGATCTGGATAAGGATAAAAGGTACAAGTCATCATTACTTGTTTCCCCAATTCTTCCCCCCTCCCTCCTTCCCACCAACCCAACCCAACCTCATGCTGTTTTTACAATGTCTGCTGGTGATATTTTCACTTCACAGAATTCTTTTTCTAAATATATTTTTAAGCAGATAGAAAAAAAATTATTTAAAAGGAGATTTTTATACTTAAACTCAGAGGTTTAAAGTTCAGAATCTGTCACCTTTTTTGTATTCACTCCTAAATGATCTTAACCAGTTACCGCCGGGGATCTTCATTTTCTTTCACTTGCACCCTGACGGGATTATTTTCTTGGAATTGCCAGAATCATTTTTAATCTGGCACAAAGAAACCATGACTACATGTATAACAAAGCCAAGAGAACAACAGAGCACCAGGATTTGTTTTGGGGGTTTTTTTGTGAGAAAAAAACCATATTCATTCACTGTGAATCGCAAAAACGTCGGCCCGTGAGGACAAGGCCACTAATTGGGTCCATGGCTAGAACCAAGGGTGGAATCTCAGTTTGAAATGTTTATGTTCTTAAAGGGAAAGTATACCTTTGGTTTTTGGAACTGTTAGATTGTTTTAATCCTATATATAAATGTAGATCTACAATGAAACTAACCTGTGAAAATTTCATTTCAAAAGGTGGTTGCGTTTTTGAGATATCGCCGAAAATCCTGAGCGGTTATGTCTCTGCAGGAAGTACAATCCGTAATTGGAATACACAATCTGAGGAGCGTTACTGACAGTAACGTTTGTCAGATTCATATTTCGGGGGATAAAAACTATTATCTTTTTCCATAACCGCAGTACTTCGAAGTGAAATGATTCTCAAAATGCTCTTTACTATCCAAAGCTCCTGTACTTCTATCAATTGGTTTTTATTGCCATTAATGTTAAATGTGATTACCAAACGTATACCTTCCCTTCAAGAGATTTCTTCTTTCATATTAACAGGAGACTCAATGAGCTGCTTCATGAGCAGAAGAAAGAACGATCACGTGAGTACATCTTTGTCCATCATGATCATAAATATCAGGGATGTGATTTCTCCGTTTTGAATCGGAAATCCTTTTTTTTGGCCCCCCAAAAAAAGAAATCCATTTCTCCCCCCCAACAAAAAAATAGATAAAAATAAATAAATAACAATTGTTTTTGTTTTGTAAAAAAAATGAAGATAAAATCATATATAACTTCCCAGATTGCAGAGTAGGGCATTAAAAACCAAAGATAGATGTTATTAGTGGGCTTCGAGCTCGCAAGCTTTTGCGCTCAGAGCTCAGTTTTTTTTTTTCAACATCCTATCACATCCCTGATGATGCTTGCAGGCTAAAGCAGTATATACTTCACCATATTGTGCTTCTCTTGATGTATAACTTGGAGTTCTAATCGACCATAATTTTGACCGCATGAGGGCGCTTTATTCAGGGAAATGTCTTGCATCACAATTACAATTTCATCTTATTTTAATTGCCTGTATGTAGTTTTTTTGCAACAATGACGAAATACACAAACATAATAACAACAATGTAATAAAACCCAGTTTGTTTACTTTTTTTGCATCATGTGAGTTAGGTTCACATAACGCGGTCAAAAATACGGCGAATTAGGCATAATCAGTTTGCAGTGCCTTTTGCTCGGGGGCCACCGAACCTTGACCCAAAAGTAGACTCGGTGAAACAGTTGCCTCTGTATACACCAATCCCCTATAGTGTCCCACCACACGTGGCGTTTTGACATGACCACCGCCAACACGAGCAGAAACTCAAATGACAGTTTATAAGACCACTGCCGCTGGGTGTTGCATAAGAGTTTTATGAGTTATTGTGTCCTCCAAAGCAGCGAGTTGTTTCACACGAGAGCAATTTAACAGGGGTCCCTTGCTTTATTTTAGCATGGTTGTGAAATTTTTACAAATTGTTTTTTGTGTGAAAGGAAAACAAGGTTTGGACTGTCCAATGTCCCCAGTAAAATCTTCTCAAACATTGCTAAATTTTGTCGGAGGTCCAGACCTATGACAATCTTCCGGTAGCGGAAGTTTTGACTGAGGATGTGCGCGAAGGGAACCTTATTCATCCTTCATTGTTATAAGAACATTAAATATTTTTCTGCAAAAAATAGTTAATGGCCTGAAGTTTCGACCCTAGCAGAGTCTTTCTGGAAGGCTAAATGACAACACAACACTCATCAACAGGTATACAAGTCAAGTGGAAATACATGAATAGAGAGAGAGAGGCAGAAAACACACAGAAAAAGCAAGGGGTAAAAAGTGAATAGGGAGACAAGGGGGGGTTGGAGGGAAGGGGCTGTTCGACCACAAGAAGTTGGAAACACAAAGGACAAAATCAAAGGTGGGAAGAGAGAAAAATTAATTAATTAGTGAATGGGGCAGACTAAAAAGGAGGATATCTGTGGGAAAAAGGAGAAGGCAAAGACAAAAGGTTATAAATCATTTCCTTCTTGGATGTTTTCTCTTACCATTGGGATGAAAGGTTTCTCAGTTGAGTTAGATGTTTTCTCATTTAATGAGATTCCTACGTCTCATTAGTCATTTAATGTCAAATTATTTCATCTCTTAAAATGAGATTCTGTCCTGACATCTCGATATCAAGCGCTGTGAATGCGGTAATGGGAAGTAGGCGTTGCCACGGTGACACTACATGTACAGCATAAAGAAACTATTGAGTTGAGTGGTTGGGCTGACAGGTCTGGGGAACAAGGTGGGACGTTGAGTTTGCAAATCATGTGTAGGTCAAAGGGTTAGATTGTTAATTGCAAGACGCTACTTTATAGTAGTGTTTGTGCTGATTATAGAAGGAAGTGTATGTTAAATCAGATAAGCCAGCACAGTCTGAAGCGCGTCTGTTGTACATTAAGCACTCATTAAAACAAGAAGTGATATTCAGGTAAGTTTAGTGGCTAAATACATATTTTTGTTTAACAATTATCTGACTTAAATTCTTAGATGTACAGGAGTATTATTTTGTTTTTTTACCTAACACCGATGTTTCATGAGCACTGTATACTCATTGCTTTCTGGGTGCTGTTGGTCAAAAAAACCACAGGCCTACTACTCGGGTGGTATTCGAACCCATGACTCATAATAACACGAGCAGCAGAGTTCTGAATGCGTTGAAGACAATCAATTTGTGTTCATGGAAGACCAATTAAAAGTGGCATGTCATGGCCGAGCGGTTAAGAGCACTGAACTCAAGCTCTGGTGTTTCTGATCAGCAGAGTGTGGGTTCAAGTCCCGGTCATGACACATGTGTCCTTAAGCAAGACACTTAACCTATATTGCTTCGTCCTTCGGATGGGGCATAAAGCCGTAGGTCCTGTGTGTTGTTATAAAAAACTATCAATGCACGTAAAAGACCCCAGTACACATTTATCGCTAAGAGAAGGGGTTCGCCCCGGTGTGTCTGGCAGTGTGTTTATCTTCATTCATGATTTGAAGGCTGCACTCAAATAGGAAGAAGAAGAGTTGCACATGTCTAAGTTGAGAAACTACAACGGAGTGAATAATTTGAAAGTTAAAATTCCATTCATGAGATTCTTTTTTAGTAGTTTTTGAAAACCATAAACCAAGATGGCTGCCTTGCATCATTTCAGGTTACGAAGAAACAATAAGAGGTATGGCAGACAAGATGACACAACCTTCTCCCCAGGTTGTAACGTTACAGGCAGAGCTTCATCGGGTTCAAAATCAATTGGAGCAAGAGAGGAACTTGTTCCAGCACAAGGAGACGCAGTACCGGTCGACGGCAAAGGAAGAGGTATGTGCATTTTTTAAATTTTTTTTAATTTTATTTTATGAGAGATCGCCGTACATCACAAGGTCTGACGGCCACTTCAAGGTGAGGGCTACACTTAACTGCTTTGGGCTATTGACCCAAATCTACTGCCACCAGGGGCACATTGCCACCTGCTCCTTTGGCTGAAACAGGGCTATCCCCTAGGAGCCTGGCTGGTAGAGCAGAATGCACTACTTCCAAATTGACAGTAAGATTAATTCTTTTCTGCTGTATAATTGGGAGTCAATGTCTCTGTAAGTTTGTGTCAATGTCGAGCAAATTTTTGACAATGAGGCATTCACACTCTTACCAAAAATGGTGAGCGTGGCATAGCCACTGTGTGTGATGTGTGTGCATGGGGTCATTTGGAACAAGACCCAGAGAACCAGTCAAAATTCATGGTAATTTGACTGATAACTTGTTTGTACTAGAAAGGAATGTACTCATGTGCTAGCAGCTCTTTTGCCTTAAGTATGATGGAAGTGTCATAAAAACAAAACAGACATTACTATTGATGATGTTTTTACGTTTCTCATCGTGTGAAGTTGATGGAATGACTGATTGAATTTATTCCCATAAAAAAGGTAACAAAATTACATTAATTTGGGTTGAACCATTTTTCTTTTTTCAACCCAAAGTTATTAAAAAAAATTACCCAGTCAGTTTCCCTTGTGGTTTATTGCTTTAAAATTACATTGAATAAACTCAGTCAAGAATAATACAAAAAAACACTGTCTCAATTCAACCAAGGATAACCCAAGAAAGGTGGTAACTGAGACCTACTTCCACTGGAGATCTTAGAAGACCAAGGTAATCTTGTGAAAAAAGCATAAGCAAATTGAAATAACATTTGACAAACTCTTTGGGTTACAGGCCGATCGAACTGCTGAACTGAAGAGAAGATTAGAAGAGCAAGGCAATCAGATGAAAGAAATGAACACCCAGATTGCCGATCTTAGAAACATCTTGAGACAAACTCAAATGGCTCTGAGTAATGAGATATACCGTAAACCAGCTCCGAGAACTCACTCCACAAGTCCTCATAGGTAAATATTATGGCAGTGCTTTTGAGTATTTTCATCTTTGAGACAGGCTCAAATGGCTTTGAGTATTAATGAGATTTCAAACCAGCTCCAAAAAGTCACTCACAGACCAGGGCCCAATTTCTTAGAGCAGCTTAAGCACAAAAAGTAGCTAAGCGCTTACAAATTATGCTTACTAGAATAAGGTTACCAGCTAAAATATCATTCAATATGTATGATTTGTAGCTGGTATCCTGATCATTTATGCTTAGCAGAAATGTGTTAAGCAATATTTGCTGCTTAAGCAGCTGTATGAAATTGGGCCCTGAATGTTGGAGTATTCTTCTGAGAGTTTTCCCCCTTATAGGAGAATCCATTTTCTGAGAAACTCATCATTATCTTCCACCAAAGATTGTTAGTTGCAAAACCAGTCACCTTCTAACAAAGAGTATCGCTCAAGAAATTGATATCCGCATTCAGATTTATAACAAAACACCTTGAACCAAAGCGTGAGTAATAAATTACTATGTCTTTCACAAGACATGAGACCTACCGATTCTATTAGAATCACCCACACGCAACTGATGTGTGCCAAGAATGCATGTTATTGCTATACAGAGAAGATCTGAAAAAATATCCTTGCGGTCTCCCCCAAAAAATCCACTTTTCGACACATTTGTCAACCGGTTCTTCTGGTCCTCTTGATGTTCGTCAACTACCCCCGTCAAACTGACAAAAATACGGTGCAGACCCTACCCATAAAACATGTAGAAACACCTTTACGGTTTAATGTCAATCTCAAGTCAACAGAGTTAGACGACAGTGATTAGAAATCAATAAAAGATTATTGAAAAATTTGAATCTCCAAAACTCACTCAAGGCAAGTTTTGGAGATTCAAATTTCCATGGTGTACGTTTTGTGAATGCTGCAACTAGAAATGCGATTGGTACCCGCTGTCACCTCGCTAAATGTGGATGGATTTGATGTTCATGATGAAAATACCGTGACAGTTTTTTTGCTATTTTCTCAACAAGTAGACACTCAGCTGAAACTTTCAGAGGTGACTTTTATTGTACCTTTCCTGATAATTTTGCCTATAAATCAGCATTATGACCCTGGTCTTTAATTCAAGCTTGTCATCTGCATCTATTATTTTCATTTTCTTTTTCTAGATCTTTTGATGTTCTTATACCAGAAGATGCATACATTGACAGTATGCTTCACCAAACAGATTTAGAACAACACATACTATTGGCTGATGAGAGAGGCAGTCGACCAATCATGGAAGCCGATGATGATGATCAGTCTAAGATGTCCCCAAATGCCTCGTTAGCGTTTCTAGAGGAAACCAAGGCGAGATTTCAACAGCTTGAGAGGGAGGCGGAGGTATGAATTAGTTAGAACAGATTGAAACAAGACTACATGATTTGGCTAGAACCAATTACAACTGGTATCACCACTGAGTTATTAAAGGATAGCCTCTTCTCAAAACACTGCATAAGAATTCTCATACTGGGGCCGAAACCTTTCCTTTATTAGAGAACTTGATTAGGAACAAACACTAATAAACTTTTAACAGATGTTAAATTTGCATCGGGAATAAAGAATATTATTTGGTTTTACCCATTAACCGATGTGTGTAAGGCACTGTATAGTCAGTTCTTTTCCTGTGTCCTGTGAAAAAAATCCACAGGCATATTACTCAGGTGGGATTCGAACCTACAACCTTTGCCATTCTAGAGCAGATGTCTTACCAACTAGACCACCGAGATTGCCCGGTAGCTAGATGCAGTTCGAATTCTATATTTTAGCAGCAGGTACCGCAACAATTTAATAGATGATAAATTATTTGGTTTTACCCTTTTTTTTCACAGAACTGCCTCTAGCTACCAGGCAGTCTCGGTGGTCTAGTGGTAAGACATCTGCTCTAGAATGGCAAAGGTTGTGGGTTTGAATCCCACCCAAGCAATATGCCTGTGGATTTTTTTCACAGGAGTTAGGGAAAGTACTGAGGATACAGTGCTTTACACACACATCGGTATATGGGCTAAACCACATGTACAAAAAAACTTGCAGAAATTCTGAACAGACATGGCAGAAAAAAGGACAAATTATAGTAGCATGATGTCGTCTGCTCAGAACTTTAAGGTCATTAGTGCAATTTGTATGGGTTTGATTAAATTGCTTTTACATATTTTGGAGCTCCTGGTAAATTGGGTTTATTGATCAAGAGTGGAGTTTAAAAGTGTTTGTTTGGCAAAAAGAAGCATTCATTTTCTAAGTAAAACATTTATTTGTTGATTTTCATTATTTTTTTCAAATGTAAACGCATTTTTCATGTAAGGACCTTTTGATAATTACGAATATGAAATTGCAATTAATGACCTTATAGCACTGAGCCGACGATATATGGAGTTAAAAATAGTTTTAAAAATGCCTCGATTCAAATGTTCAATTATATGCACATTTATATTGTCTTACACATTTATTTGTTGTATTTTGTTGTTGTTTATTTTCCACGTTGTTTGTGCTAAATTTCATTTAGACTCCTTTTTTTCTTCTTTTTCATAGTCTCTTGAGCAGAACTATCAGAATATACAGCACCGTGCTACTGACATGTCTGCCTTACCAAACAGTCCTACAAAAAAATCCAGCTACACTAGAGTAGACGGGAACACCTCTGAAAGGTTGTCACAAACTGATTATATGCACAGTAAACAAGGTATTTATTTATTTATTTATTCATTCAGGCTTAAAGGCACTGAACACGTTTGGAAATTGTCAAAGACCAGTGTTCTCACTTGGTGTATCCCAACATATGCATACAATAACAAGCCTGTGAAAATTTGGGCTTAATTGGTCATCAAAGTTGCAAGAAAATGATGGGAAAAAAACACCCTTGTTTTACAAATTTGTGTTTTTCAGATTGGAATAAAAACTTCTTGCAAGAAGTATTTATTATTTTAGTGAGAAATTACCTCTTTCTCAGAAACTACGTTATTTCAGAAGGAGTTGTTGCCTACAATGTTTTATACTATCAACAGCTCTCCGTTGCTTCTTACCAAGTAAGTTTTTATGCTAATATTTGTTTTGAGTCATTACCAAACGTGTACAATACCTTTAAAACATTACATTACAAAAAACGATCAGACCAAGAATTATCAAAAACAGGAATATGTGGGAATACAAAACAACCAGCAGCCTAGGGATTGCCCCAAAAGCGAACTAAATCACTATCTAAAAGAGCAATCCCCGTACAAAAAGAAAGACATTAGAACAAACAGACAGATATCAAAGACTCAACTGTGTAGTGGTCACGTCTAAAAGAATATGTGATTGAACATAAGGTAGGTGCTTTGGCTTCTCAATTTCACCTGTTTCTAATTAATTATGTCAATTAAAGGGTCTGTAATGACTCTGAAAATTAATGGCAATAAAAACTTACTTGGTAAAAAGTACAGCAGCTTTGGATAGTATAATGCATTTTGAGAAACTTTTCACTTCAAAGTATTGCGTGGAAAAATATATCACTTTTTGTCAAAAAAAAATTGAATCTGAGAAGCGTTACTGCAGTAACGTTTCTCAGATAGTTCATTCCAATTGCAGATTATTCTTTCTGCATTGACATAACTGCTCCAGATTTTCTGCAATATCACTACCACCTTTTGAAATGAAATTTTCACAGGTTAGTTGTATGGTATATATATATACAATTATGTAGGATTGAAACAAACAATGGGTTCCAATTACCAAAAGTATACAATCCCTTCAATTAGCAATGATAATTTGGACTTGTTGATGGGATGTTTCTTTCTTTGTTTTGTTTTCAGTGCCCAAAGAAAATGGGTTTGAAATTTGTCAAAATACTTGTTGTTGTTGCAAAACAGTTTGACTTCTGTGTGTTAAATTGGGTTTTTTTACTTGGGTTTTAATATAAAATGGGTCTTAGTTTTTTTTTGTTTTTTTCTTCAAAAACTTACTTCTAATTCAACTATTTTTAGAGCAATGTGTACTGTGCCCCTATACTTGTTACCTTCTGGAGACTGGATACAAACGGTTTTGTGAAGACGGAATTCTGAAGAGAGAGAAATGTTCCTCAAGTAAATAATTATGTGAACAAAGGAAGGATGTTAAGTACAAGGATGAAAGGAGAACACTAATGGTTTCCAGAGAGACTTTTTTAATGAAAATCAAACTGTCACCAGGGGCACATTGCCACCTACTCCTGGGGCTGAAACAGGGTTACCCCCTTCACAGTCCGTAAGGATGTAGGCATGGGTATCATCCACTAGGAGCTTGGCTGGTAGAGCAGAATGCACTACCTTCTCAACGATGGCCAAAAAACAGATTTACGGATACATTCCACTCATCTCTGCTACTGCCCCGCTATAGCACAGCGCACTTACACGAACCTATCCTGTCTGCCATGTTGGAAGTCAAAAGGTACACAGAGGAGTTGACTCCCAAAATGGTGGATGCGCATTGTGCGGAGGTTCCGCCTCGTGCAAGGGGTCAATTGTTGCTCAACGTCGAGTACCCTTTGCTGGCCACTGCTATCGTGCCGAAGACCAGGGCCCAATTTCATAAAGCTGTTTAACAGAAAACTCTGCTTAGCAAATTCCTTTGCTTAGCAAGAAATGAGTGGGGTACCAGTCACAGCAATGGTAACTGTATGGTATTTTGGCTTTTTCCAAACCTTAGCTTAGGCTTCGTCTCAGGCTCCAGGCTCCGTTTGATGTTGGAAACAACGTGCAAAATGTACACAGTTCCAAAACTGGTGACAGAGCCCAAACCTGAGCCGGTGCCCAAACCTGAGCCGGTGCCCAAGCCGACGTTTAGAAAAGGCCCCCAGGTTATACCTGATGTAATATGTTGGAGACTTGCGTGCCCTAATAAAGGACGTAGACCCTTTCAACTACATTGATGTGATTGGCAGAGACAGGGAATCTGAAATTGAGGACATTCCAGACATAATGAGGGATAAATACTCCTGGTCCCAATTTCATAGAGCTGCTTAAGCACAAAAAGAAGATAAGCACAACAAAATTATGCTTACCAGAGTATGGTTACCAGCCAAACTACCATGTCACATGTACAATCTGTGACTGGTATCCTGCTCATTTCTGCTAAGCAGAAATTTGTTAAGCAATATTTTGTGCTTAAAGGCACTGTACACGTTTGGTAACTACTCAAAATATATATTAGCATAAAAACTGACTTGGTAACGAGCAACAGAGAGCTGTTGACAGTATAAAACATTGTGAGAAACGACTCCCTCTGAAGTAACGTAGTTTTTGAGAAAGGGGTAATTTCTCACTAAAAAAATATTTTTATTCCCAATCTGAAAGCACACAAATTTGTACAACAAGGGTGTTTTTTCTTTCATCATTTTCTTGCAACTTCGATGACCAATTGAGCCCAAATTTTCACAGGCTTGTTATTTTATGCATATGTTGGGATACACCAAGTGAGACACTGGTATGTGACAATTACCAAATATGTACGATGCCTTTAAGCAGCTCTATGAAATTGGGCCCAGGTGAGAATGGGAGATTTGAGAATGAGATTTCGGTTGCGACCGCTAAATGATGAGGATAACCAGGATGAAATTTGAATATGTGTATGAAAAAAACGAAACTTTGTGAAGGAAAGGTTGTATAATTTGATTCTATATATCCTTCGTTGTGATTTACAGTGAGTACTGACAAAGGTTTAATCAAAAACCAAGACATGCAGCCGTCACACTTTGTTGACGGAACTAAGAATCAGAGGAAATGTCATCGAGACAGTGAGCTTCCTGAATTCCAAAGGTCATCGATGCAGACACATTCAACAGATGATCAAGGGGTACAAGAAGAAATCGACCCCTTGAAGATGTAGGTTCATATTTGTAGATTCATAGATTTGTTAACAGAAACAATGAGTACAGCTTGAGGTGAAATGCTGGAAGGGGTAGACAAAGTCGGAAGTCAAGTTTATCAAAACACGAGTGACCAACACGAGTGTCTCATTTAAAAGCAGTACAAAGCATGTACATCCATTTGTTTCCAAAAGATTTACGAAAAGAAAAATAACCACTAGTTTCAGATAAAAAATGATCAAATTTGCTGCTGTCATCAGAGAATTTATTGATTCATCGCGGTAGTGAGTGAACACACTCACTACCGCGATGACATGACGAGCTGTGCCCAACTGTCTCTGCCAAGCATAGTGTTAGAGAGAGATGGACTGCTTAGACGAGTGTTAGACTCGATGGAAGTTATTTCAAGGTCATGTTGGGACCACCTCTACGAAGAGGAACATTAGGCATCCAGAGAAGGCACGATTAGCTGGCTCATTATGACGGAAAACCTGACAGGCTAGCCAAAAGTGATGCTATCTGACGGTGGGGGAAAGGGCACCCTATAAAGTGGACTTTAGGGAGACAACGGTCAAATGTTTGTTTGTTTTAATTAACCTCAACTTCTGTTTTTTCAACAACAAAATGTGTTTTTTTTTATTTTATTTTTTTAATCAAGCCTAAATGAAGTTATAGTTGTTTGGCCTCTAAAGCAAGTCCGCTTTGCAAAAAGCAATTTTCACTGAAAATATTGGTTTATATCGTAAATGTCGTAATTTTCTTCTTTTACGGCTCGGTGAGTTGTATGCCTAACTTGAACTTATTTTGCTCGGCGGTGCTACTCTTTTTGGGAATTCAATGTTGGCATCTCTGCGACGATTGCTCTGCGATAATTTGTCACAATGGTTACCACTCGCGACATTCATTCAGTGGCTTTCTGCTTTTGTCTAAGGAAAAATAATTGTCAGGGTTTTTTTTGTTACCACAGTGGCATCTCTGTCTCCACGCAGGAGTACAAATGGGTGCTGGGGAGTAACCTGCGATGGACTGGCATCCTGTCCAGGGGGAATAGAAATATTCTCAGTCGCTAAATGCCAGGGAAACTCGGTATAAACACCGGCCTGATGAGCCATATTGGCTCGGGACAGACTTTGCTTAGGGAGATAACACTCGTACAACACTCAGGACATGTTTCTGCATTGTAACTGAATCTTGTATTTAGTATCTGAATTTTTCATTTTTTTTGGACAGGGGTCTGAAGATGACTTATTCCACGGCAGGTTCATCTTCAAGCTTAATGAGAGGTTCTTCTCATCTGACCATGGACCTCTCCGATCATAACGAACTGTCAACGATGATTTCAAATCGGCAACCTCGGCACAGTGAAACCCTCGCCTCCATCCTGCCTCCAGCGACTAAACATGTCTTTACAACTAAAGAAAGATTTGCTGATAGCGAGAGTATTACTCAGTTGATTGCTAAACCGGAAGATGCCGTCCAAGAAGGTATGAAGACTGGGACTCAAGAGAGAAATTGAGGGTAGAAGTTTAGAAAGTAATCTTTGATTTGTGAATAGGATAAGATTGTCAAGTAATAAAAGCACAAGGCAGTTATAGGTTGAATGGCTTCTAACTGGCACCCCTGAATAGAGATATCGACAACATAAAGAGACCGCCAACATCATGGCTAGACAGCTCAGTTGGTAGAGCGCCGGCACATTAATCCGGAGGTCGCAGGTTCAACTCCCGCTCTAGTCAATTTTTCTTTGTTCAACCCCAAATTAAGATAAGATTGTGTGATATCCAGCAGTCAGTTGAAAACCAAATATCTTAAGTAAAGAATGGATTATGAGGTTCGTTTTTGTTTTTTTTATCAGATAAATGTAGATGTAACTGACATATTGTTTTAGTTAGGTTTCACTGCTAAGCTAGGAGCTTTGTCAGACTGGTGACCATGTCCAATGCTCAACTGCCTTTGATACCCTTTCTTGATCGTCGTAGAGGGCGTTGTGGGCGTGGTTTGGATTAGTTGGTCATAGGCGTTTTAGACCTTGTATGACCCATCGTTTTTTGTTGAGAGTGTTCTTCGCCATGGTGTCTGATCAAAATGGCATCCCTAAGCCAGCTAGTGTTTTTGTCCGGTTCTCAATCCAGATGAACTTATTTAATGGTTCAAGTAAAGAATGTTTACACCTTTGGTAAAATTGTTTATAAATAAATCAGTTTAAAAAAAAAAAGAATTTATGAGAAGACATTTTTTGAAATCTGGTTGTATCTGGTATCAGGTTGAGATGTGTCGCAGGCATGACCCCTTTCAGGATGGAAAATGACTTCCATTTTTTCAGTTTCTCCCCAAGCATTGCAATATTTCTTTGGGGAAAAGTTCTTAGATCTTATACACAGTAGATTCGTATAAACAAGAAAGTGTTTGCGATATTTGAAGCTTTGCATGGTGTGGAAAATAAGAAGTAAGTATAACTAGTAAACTTGCGGGTACAGCCATGTGTAAATCTCCTTTCGGAGGAGTGTTGGCTCTGAAAAGAGCAGGGCCAAATTTCATAGAGCTGCTTAAGCAGAAAATATTGCTTAACAATTGTCTGCTAAGCAGAAATGAGCAGGATACCAGTCACAAATTCTACATGTGACATGGTTGTTTGGCTGGTAACCTTAGTCTGGTAAGCATAGTTTTGTTGTGCTTAGCTACTTTTTGTGCTTAAGCAGCTCTATGAAATTGGGCCCAGATGTGGTCTCTTTTCAGAGCCAACACTCCCCTCAAAAGAGATTTACCACTAGTTGTACCCGCAAGTTTGATTAGTTATAGTTACTTCTTACGGAAAGTGTTCACTTAATGACTTGTGATATACAGACAGTTTAAGCGAATGTGGTTTGTTGCAGAAGGAGATGATCAAGACTTCAGTGAAGAGGAATATATGATGAGGATGGAAGAGAATGCTAGGCTGCAGAATGAAGAGAAGGCTAGGCAACAGAAGGAAGAAGATGTTCGGCAAAAGCAGGAAGAGATGTTTAGGCTACAGAATGAAGATGAGGCTAGGCAACAGAAGGACGGGAAGGATAGGCTACAGAATGAAGAGAAGGCTAGGCTACAGAAGGAAGAATCAGAAAGGCTACAGAAGGAAGAAGTGGAAAGGCTACAGAATGAAGATGAGGCTAGGCAACAGAAGGAAGGAAAGGCTAGGCTACAGGAGGAAGAGAAGGCTAGGATACAGAAGGAAGGAAAGGCTAGGCTACAGGAGGAAGAGAAGGCTAGGATACAGAAGGAAGAAGAGGAAAGGCTACAGAAGGAATGGGAAGAAAATCGGAGGAAGCAGAGTGAAGAACGACAGAAAAGAGAAGACGAAGCTAGGGAAAGAGAACATGCAATGTTGATGCAATTACAGAAACAGGTAAGGACATCTTAGATATGAGTTTGGTGTATCATTCAAAACACGTTTGTCACTGTCATTGCTTAAGTGTTTTCTGAACTGAATGCGATGATGTTTTTCTTCGGACCATACTAATTACATTTGAGTTTGCTTTATGAATGGTTTCATGATGGCTGAATCTATGTATGAACTGAAAGTGTTCACAGTTTAATTGGTTTTTTAAGCGGACTAGTAAAGTTTTAGCTTTTTCTGCACACGGATGTATGATAAATATTTGGTGTCTTCCAATCCTTATTATTCAAATCCATGATCTTCCTTATTAAATACAGCAACAAACTTAAGTCGTCTATTAAAGTCATATAGATAGTTCCCGATAAACGCCATCTTTGCGGGCAACTTGGGTGTTGGCTTCGAGCTCCGTCAGGCATTCAAACTTTTCTACGCAGCCAAGTGTTCACCAACCAATCATGCAAGGACATTGATCAAACTCCAGCGTTATTTGCGCATAACGCATAGTTGTGCGTTCAAAAAATGATTGATTTGCCCTGTAAAGATGGCCGACTTTACAGTGTGTGACATCCAGTTGAAACTATTAGTTGTTCTTCATCTCCAATGCAATGATTTCATCTTGAGTCTTAAACCATGTCAAGAAAGTAAATTCTTATACACAGGGGTCTACCTCCACATTATTTATTTTTTGTCTGGATTTAGGTGGGTCAAAAGAAATAACTGAAAATCGAAATTCAGTTTTTGTTTTAAACAAATTACATAATATATATTAACAATCGAAAAGAAGAATAACATCTTGGCCAAGATCGTCAATTTCATTCCTGATTAAACTACAAAGTTGTTAGTTTAAGCCAGGAAAAGCCATTGAAAACTACTAGATGTTGGATACCTTTGATCTAAAATAATATGGTTCATTTGAGGCATTACTTTGATCTTCGGTTTATAGATTATAAGTCGAAATTTAGGGTGGGTGGGTGCGTCAAGAAATTTCGAAAAGAAATTCTGAATGGCCTCTAAGAGCCTCTGTTATACTGAATCATTGATGTAATGTTGTGTGTAATATTTATGTGATATTTCTTTAATATTTTGTTTGATATTTATGTTTTATGTGATTGTAATAGACATCAAAATAATTTTAGAACTTTTCTGTGAAATTCTCTGCAATATTTATTGTGTATATTTTTTATGAACATGAATGCTGTTTTTGAGATATTTTGTGAAAGAAACATTTGATGTTTTACTTTACTTTTCCATAGAGAGCAAGGGAACAAAGAATATTTTGTTTAATATTTTGTGAAAGTCTATGATATATCTTTATGTTTTGTGTGATATTTTATTATGCGCTATTTTGTATTGTATTTTAAGTAACATGTTGTTTTTAAAACAGCAGGGAAGATGATTAAGAATAATTTGTTTGATGTTTTAACAGTTTTATGTGATATTTAGTTTGACTATGTTCTATTTTTGGATAAACAAAGACAAATTGACCAGAGTTGGATATGATCCTGCGACCTTTCATAGAGCTGCTTAAGCACAAAAAGTAGCTAAGCATAACAAAATTATGCTTCCCAGAATAAGGTTACCAGGCAAAATAGCATGTCACATGTACAATCTGTGACTGGTATCCTGCTTATTTTTGCTTAGCAGAAAATCTTTAAGCTTTTTTTTTCTACTTAAGCAGCTCTATGAAATTGGTCCCTGAGTATTAACATGCCAGTGCCCTACAAACTGAGCTATCTAATTAGTTTATTACTAAATGTTGTAATTTGTGATACTTTTATAAATATCTTCTTTTTTGTTGTTGCAATTTTTGTGTTCCAAAAACAGCAAGAGGAACAAGAACTGCCCGAGGTCAAAGAAGAAGAGAAACAACCTCCTGAGACAGAGGAACCTCCAGTTGAAGAAAGCAAAGATGAGAGCGTAACTATTGATCCAGTGATGCAGAAGTATATGAAGATGGTTCAAGAAAAGAAACAAAAACAAGACACTCCACAGAAATCAGTAAGTTACTCGTTTGGGTCGTTTCTTCCCTTCATAAAAAAATGTGATCTTAAAGGTGGGGTCAGAGATTGTTTTTTGTCAACGTAATGCTGAATTATAGGCCAAATTATCAAGAAAGATACAATTAAAGTCACCTGTGAAAGTTTCAGCTGAATACAGTGTCTATTTGTTGAGAAAACAGCAGCATATGTTTTGACGCATGCTAATTCATAATTTTGATATATAAGTCATAGTTATTACTTATGCTAATTCATAATTATGACTTCTTTTTGACGCATCCGTACAATCCTGTTTTTTCTCCCCAGCATTGCCCTCATTACATTTTGCTTTTGTACAATATATAAATATTCCATCCAGTCAGTTTCCCTTGTGGTTTATTACTTGATATACTTCATCTTGTACAGTATAATGTTTTTGAGAAGTGGAGTAGAAGAAATAACAAACAAGAAAATTAGCTGACTGCAAACTTTCTTACCAACAAAAAGGACCTTTAGTATAAATGTACAAATTAGCTAGACACCTGAAGTTTCGACCCTAGCAGAGTCTTTCTCGAAGGCTAAATGACAACACAACACATATGAACAGGTATATACTCTACTTGGTTCGAAACTTTTTTGTAATCGAAGTAACAAATAATAATACTGTACATATATCAATCATTTCTTGGACACTTTTCCCTGTGGTACACTTTGTGGAAAACTTTGAACGGCCCCCTAAAAGATCTGTTGATTTTTTTTAATGTTCTAGGTTTCATACCACAGCCCAAAGTCAGAAACTGGATCTAACTTTGCTTTCGAAATAGAAGCTGAAGTTGAACCCAACAGGTGAGGAAAATTATATTTCTGTGGGGGTTTTTGGGGGGTTGAACAAAGAAAAATTAACTAGAGCAGGACTTGAACCTACAACCTCCGGATTAACATGCCGGCGCTCTACCAACTGAGATATCTATCTTGTGTCATGGCCCAGCGGTTTAGGGCATCAAATAATTCAAGTTCTGGTGGTTAAAAGTCATCGTGGGTTCGAATCCCGGTCATGACACTTGTGTTCTTGAGCAATATACTTTACAATAATTGCTTCTCTTCACCCAGGGGTATAAATGGGTACCTGTGAGGGTAGAAGTTGATATTGTGTTTGAAAAAGCCTTCAGAGCGCAACGGCAGCTCGGAGCTGTATACTCCCCAGGGAGCTGAGAAAGGTTGAAGGAATGTTTTTGGCCCAATGACCAGGGCACTAATGTAAAACGCATTGATACGTTATATTGTAAAATGCGCTATACAAGAACTAGTTATTATTAATATTGTTATTATTATCTAGCCCTAATGTTGGCGGTCTCCCCATTTTGCCTTAAATTTTGCCCCATCGACCTTACATGCTGGCAACCCCTTTAGGCCTATGCTTTAACGTTGCACGGCCCAATTTTTGCTGAAATAATTTCTTTGAAGAATTTTCTTAAAGAATTGTTGCCAGTAAATTTGACCATGCTTAATCTTTACGTTTTAGAAATAAGTTATCTTGGGAGAACTAGCAGACTATCAGATAACATTTTCTTGATTTTGACGTTGACATTTCTTTCTTTATTTATTTATTTAATATATATAATAAATAAACAAATTCATTTATTTATTTTTTCTTTCTACTTCCAGTTTGGGACAAATTTCTGACAATACGGATGATCCATTCGATGACTGGTAGACTTGGCCAAGTCTAATCTGTTGATGGCTGTTGACTTTGTTTTTATAAAACAAGTGTTCAATGGTTACATATTTTGTATGTAGACATAATTTTCATCTGGACGATTGTAGCTTCTACCCTTGACAATTTTGACAGTTGCTATTGTCAATGTATTTCTTTTGTGTGTGTTTTGTAAAGGTTTGGTGTGTTTTTTTCTTGCATGTTTTATTTATTTATTTTGTTTAATCTTGTTTTACCACTCTGTCAAAGCAGCTACATTCATTTCGTCTAAAGTTTAAACTTTTAAGACAAAAATGCTATAATTTTACTCTTGTGTCTGTTTGTCCCTCCCATCCACTTTTTCTGTCTTTATTTGTAAATTATTTGTTATTATTATTATTATTATTTTTTTGCATTGTACCCAGCTTAAAGGACATCTCGTAGGATTGCCTACCAATTCATTAAGTGTATCAATTTATAATTTACATATGTATTGATGTGTGCTGCCTGGTCATTTTGTGGGCGAAAGCTCATATTATTTAAAATTGATAAAATTGATAATTTAGTATTTTTTATTTAGAATAAGATGCCTTGTAGTCGAAGGTGATCGTTGTTCTTTCAGCAGGCATGATATTCTTCACAGGTTTGTCTAGTTTCAGATTTTTGATTTGTTTTTGCTCTTGGACAAAATCTGGGAATTTTTTTTTTGTATAGCCTGTAAAGTCTACTAAAGCCTAAATCATACAGCCCTTGTACTCGATGAAATATTCCTACTTTTTTGCAAGGACCAAATATCATGCCTGTTTTAGTCTGTTTTGCCCATCGTGATTGTGAAGTGGAATACATACATTCCCGCCATCATCCTATATCCACAGTGGAGGGACTTCACATTCATTGGGAGATGCTTGATGCAAATGAAGATGGCCATTATGACTAACTAACTGATGTCAATTTTCATCAGGGCTGGGAAAGCTCTTAATATTCAGTCATAGGGAGAAACTATATCATATCGTTAAACAACACACCAACTTGTAGAAGAAACTATAGTAGTAAACTTTCGGGTACAGGCCATGTACAAAACTCTTTTGGGAGAAGTGTTGGTTCTTGGAAGAACTGGTGTGGTCTCGACTTTTCGAACAGTAGGGGGCCTATACTCTGCTCGTCTTCAGGAGAATGCTGAAGACGCCTGTTCTTCTCTTCAGAGCCAACACTTCTCCCAAAAGAGTTTTATTCATGGTTGTACCCGCAAGTTTACCAAACTATAGTTGTTCTTATAATCCACACAATGCAAAGCTTCAAACATCACTAACGTCTTGACAATTTTCTTCGAAGGGTTGGTGTTGGACAGAGATAAACACATCTTATTCCGCTTGGTAGAGAAACTAATTGAGTATAGTTAAAGGCATCGTACACGTTTGGTAATGACTCAAAACAAATATTAGCATAAAAACTTACTTGGTAACAAGCAACGGAGAGCTGTTGATAATATAAAACGACTCCCTCTGAAGTAACGTAGTTTTTGAGAAAGAGGTTATTTCTCACTAAAATAATAACAACTTCTTGCAAGAAGTTTTTATTCATATCTGAAAGCACACAAATTTGTACAACAAGGGTGTTTTTTCTTTCATCATTTTCTTGCAACTTCGATGACCAATTGAGCCAAAATTTTCACAGGTTTGTTATTTTATGCATATGTTGGGATACACCAAGTGAGAACACTGGTCTTTGACAATTTCCAAACGTGTTCAGTGCCTTTAAAGTTGCATGGCCAGATTGTGCTGAAAGTTTTTGTGGTTTTGTTTTTGTTTTGGGGTCTTTTTACTCTGAAATAATCTTGACAGATAGTGCAGCTGTTTGAAAAAGAAAGAACATGCACAAAATGTCGCGAATGCCACGGACAATGCACTAATACACTAATGCACACAATGTTACATGCGAAATTGTTTGTACATGGCTGGATGGAGGTGAGATATTAATGTCAGGATCCTGACAATGAATTCATTTTTAGTTTTTAATTAGCTACCACTTATCATTGGCGGGCTGTTTTTTGTGCAATATCTTTTAAATGGAAGTTTTTAACTTTCTAGAATCTATAAAAAGAGCCAAGTTAAATCTAAATTTTCGGGTCGAGTCGGCCAAAAATCGGACCTAGCATCTGTAATGTTAGTTATTTGTATTCTTTTATTACATATCCAACCACACAATTAGCGCCAATAACAGGATGAATAGGCAACGAGAAGAATTGTTCAGTTCTAGATGTGGGAGGAAAAACCAATGGGGAAAACCCACGCAATCAGGTAAGGAACTGAAAACCCAATCCACGTGTAAGGCTCCGGTCTGATGAGGTGGGTTTCAAACAGGGGTACACAGAGCTGAAAAGGCAAGGAAAGACACCACTGAGCGAACCTGATCCCTGATAATTTGGGACAAAGGGGGTAGATCCTGAATGCGTTTTCTGGTGTATGGAATGGACAGCATTTAAAGGGATTGTATACGTTTGGTAATTAGAACCCACTGTTTGTTTCAATCCTATAGTTGTAGATATATACCCTAAAACTAACCTGTGAAAATTTCATTTCAAAAGATGGTAGCGGTTTTGAGATATTGCCGAAAATATGGAGCGGTTTGTCCACGCAGGAAGAATAATCTGCAATTGGAATACACAATCTTTCTGCAGTAACGCTTCTCAGATTCAAATTTTTGGGATAAAAACTGATATATTTTTACATAACCGCAGTACTTCGAAGTGAAAAGTTTCTCAGAATGCATTAAACTATCCAAAACTGCTGTACTTCTAACCAAGTAAGTTTTTATTGCCATTAATTTTCAGAGTCATTACCAAACGTACAGTTTACAGACCCTTTAATCAGCATTCATCATTAGGCTGTATTCAATCCAGTATAGGATGTCATCATCATTATAACGCCGTTCATCTCTACCCCTTGCTGTTCTTGTCCATACTGTTTCTGCATAAGATCTTATGTCACCCCTCCATCTTCTTCGTCATGCCTGTTCTCCTTTTCCCCGTTCTTGGTTGCCACACTCCATTAGTCTTGTCCATCTGTTGTCAGTTCTTCGGGCAGTGTGTCCAGCCCATCTCCACCTTGCTTGTTTTGTTGTCCTTATGATATCAGGGCTCGATTTCACAAAACTCTTCCTAACTTAGGACTTGTCCTAGGCAATGCTAAGAGATGGGAATTACTGGTCCTAACTTCAGATAAGACTAGTCTTATCTCGTTGTGAAATCGGCCCCAGTAACTCCAGTTTTCTGTCGTATTTCCTTACATCTGTCCCTGTACCAGCAGTGAGCTGAGCTAATGAGGACCCCTCAATTGGGGTAGTTTAAGTTTGGGGTGTCACATGACTCACCGTTTTCACATTTCGAGAGACGAAATTGTAATCTTTTCCTCTTATTTATTACATTTAATTGTACATATACAGAGATAAGGAAACATGTTTTGTTTTTTCTTAACAGTATAAATTTAAATTATAAAAACAAGGTATAATTTAGTATAAACATAACTCTGACATGCTTTTGTCATTACAATGTACAGTGAAATAAATTTTTAAAAACTTGGTTCATGTCAGCTGAAAGGTTTCGATGTGGTAATGTTCAACCTCTTCCACCAACAGCAGCGGCGTAGCCATGGAGGAGGGAGCCTGAGGGCTTGTTCCCCAACCCCCACCATCAATTGTCTAGTGCCCCCGCCCCCCCCCCCCCCAGATGCACCCCACGAAATAAATCAAGATACATGTAGTGCCCTAAAAAACATATCCCCTGCCCCCACCCACCCCCTGAAAAGCAAATCCCACTGTGCCATCCAGTACAACAAAAAATTGGCTACACCACTTGGCAGAAGAGATGATTTTCAGAGTTTGTTATTGTTTCAACATTTTAAGGGAAAGGAACAACATTGCTGTGTCTAAATAACGACCCTCTTGTATAAAACTAAACACCGTACAATATTTGTAAAATTACTCACTCCGCGGCAGTGAAGTAAATAATCACCAGACATCCCCTCGACTCACTAAGCAAAGTACTAGTCGACACTCTTTAAAAAAAACCCGGGTCAGGAATGACCCGTATTCCCGGTCCCAGTGGGGCCTGACCCATTTCTGGGTGACTCAGAAGCTGGTCATAAAATGAGGGTTTGACCCATCTGTGGGTAATTTTTGACGTAGATTCGGGGTCATGGGTCTGGCCCCAAGGGACCGAGAGTTTTTATAGAGTGTAGGCTGATTCGTCCTACTACCCAAGTTAGTACTTCATAAGCAGGACAGTAACTCTTTTCCAGAACTAAGAAGCCCCCCCCATTCCGAAATTTATTCCGAGGTAATGGAATAGTAGATATCATACGGTGATCCGCAAACCAAATACATTTTGTTCTGTTTTATCCGTCGCTTTCCTGATGTTCAACATTTTTTGATCAACCATTCGCGTAATTATCCCAAATGTAATTCTTGCAGCTTGAATAATGATCATTGCGTTAGTTTCCTTTTTTATTTGTTTGATTGTATTTACTCATCACATTAGTGAGAGAAAAGTAAAACAAATACAATTTTGTCGTTTTTGCGTATATGCTTTAAAAAAAAATACATAGGCCTCATTGGCACATGCCACATTCTGGTACATGAGTAATGATTTGGCCAAAACATTTTTTGTGTGTGTAATAATTGACGAATGATGTTCCTTCCCCATATTGACATTAAAACATTCTGGCACGAATTGTCTATTTCAGTTAAACAAAAATATACATGTTCATACATATAAAATTAATACACTATTTGTAAAAGAATTAAACTTAAACAAACATTAATGACAGGTTTAGTTGAATATGCAGCGTTTATGTCATAAAATGTTCTTTTTTATCTTTTTTAGGGGATGCAGTTGAATTTTAATTTTCGTTGATAATATTTCTTTATCATGGTTGAAGGGAGGATCTTATATTTGAAACACCTGTTTGTATTACATTATTATATGAATGAGTTTAATAGTTTAAATTGAACAAAATAGAGTCAGAAACATTGCAACTTCTCAGCCGATATCCATGTTTCCCCCTCTAAATTTCAGTACCATAGAAAAACCGAAAAATATACATACAAAGTTTTGTGTGTATTTTTGGCAACTTCCGGTCAACGAAGACAGTCATAGACAATGTAACAGCTGTCAAAGATGACCAAGTATATTTTCAAGCGTAAACTATTTTAAAGGCGATTGGAAAAAAAAATAAATCAAGCAGAGTTTGTTAAGCCCATTTTTTGTACAAAATCTACGAATTGTCGGTAGCACGTGTATAAGAGCTTGTCTGTCTCTGTTAATTTTTGTTTTTATTTTCAAATTATAAATTAAGTTTGTTTTTAAATTTGTGATAAATGTGGAAAGGTTTTGATCGATGAACACACATAATCTTCCCCTAAAATTAAAAAAGAACCATAAAGGTATCACTTATTAATAAATAATTAATTTAAAAAAAGAATGTAAATATAGTATATTTAAAAAGCGTAACAATATAGAACAATTTCTGAATATTTGTGAAGGCCGACAGTTGTTTTTGATGATGAAAAACAGACAAGCCCTTCTGTCATCTGCGATTACACTCTAAACAAAATACTCCCCGGTCAGAATTGGCCCGGATTCAACGTGAAACCAGACCCACATTGTTGCAATGTATTACAATGCATTTTTGGGCCAGTGGCTCTTCGTGAAAACGCAAAAATGCATTCATTGAGATAAAGGCCCCTTCATGTGTCATAATCTATATTTGTCATTTTAAGATATGTGGCTCTTCGTGAAAACGATGACGATATTTGGGTCGGTATGATCCGGAATCTGTGTCAAAATGACTCAGAATCCGAGTTAAAATCCCATTTGTAAAACCTGTTTGCGGGGGTCAGCCTGACCCCGAAATGGGTCAGGTCCCACAGCCCAGAATTCTGACCATAAAGTTTTTGAAAGAGTGTAAAAAAAATTCCACATTTCAAACCATGCTCTACTATTAAACCACCACTAACAACAAATAGATTCAAGCACCATCATTGCACGAAAACACCCATAATATTAGTTAAACATCTAAAAGGGCGTTTTCGAAACCGCCGCTTCGGGGCGCCATGCCGCAGTATCATCAGCCACGTGTTAAGCGCACACGGATTCAAAAATAACTGCCGTTAAACTGAAGACCTGAGTTTACTCCGCGGTTTTGAAAACACCCGTGGTTTATTATCTGTACAAGAATTAAACTGACGCACAAGCGAACGGTACGTGAACTTCGTTGCAAATTACTTTGTATCATTTTAAATATCCTACAGGGATACTACATCACTACCTACCTGAGCTATATATTACGATATGCTATACTTTGGTTACATTATCTACAACTATTATAATGTAAGATTTACATACTTCGAAAAAATGAAAATGTCGGCTATTTTACACAGAACATCATCACCGCTAGTTTAAGAACTACGAGGTAGGCCCTATACTTCACATTGCACAGAACCCCCCAAAAAGCAGTCAACACGCAAACGTTAATGCATCTACGACGTATACATAATTATTGAACAATTTTTACCAATGTGTGAAAGCGCTTAGAAAATCTCAGGTAAAAACCGACCGAACACGAGTGAACAATATTACCACTTTCATTGACAGTATACTGAACCTATCCAACAATGACTGACTGATGATTTCTTCATAGATTTACAAGCGTATTTTTTTTTTTATCAGTAGCCTGTAATTTAAGGCTTTCATTAGAAATTGTTCGTTGTTTTTTAACTTATGATGCACGCTTGGCATGTTACCCATTAGCTCAACGTGTACAAGTTGTCCTGTGTCTACTCTGAATTTTAATGACGTATAAAAGGGCACTTGATTTTTTCTTTTTTTTAATAAACTTCTTTTTTTGGCGACTTATGTCCCAACATACACATTTATAGTCCAATATACATATATTCCAATGTTAACTACACACAACATTAAGTCAATTATAATTATAAACTGAAAGCTCTTGTGCATTTTTTCTTTTTCGCTAATGCCGTGGCGGGTTTTTTGTTTAGTTTTTTTCTCACTTTGATGTTTTTTAGTGATGTTTATTTATGTTTGGAGACCAAAATTTGACATGGCATGTTTTACCTTAGTATCAAACCTATCTGACTACTCAATCTGTGTACAACTGACTACATCCTACAATCTACAATGATACCTACCGACCGGACTACATCTTCCAAAAATTGAACAACAATGTTTGACCGTTTCTCTCAAAAATATTGAGAAAAACTTGTCAAAAATACTAATGAAGGAGCAGATCAAAGATCTGTATAAGGCTTAGATGCGATGGTTTATGGGAAATTCGTCTTTGTCACGACAGTCTAAAGTTTACGGCATCACTACCCAGCCATAAAAGTTCGACTTCAGAGCTGTTGTCTAAAACCCGTTGTTCAATAACTCACTTAATTTCATTCACACACATTTCCCCTTTTACTTCAGTCTGGTACCTTGACTAATTGAACCCAGGTATCTTTTAACAGTTGTCAGATCCAGACGAGACAGTTGCCATGCGAACCACGTCAATTCTTTGTCTCCAAGCCTCGCTTCAGAACCGTGTGCTTTCGTCGTGTATGTTTAGCGGCTCTTGGAGTGGTATATCGGCGTCACCGTACGCACGGCGGTAGTCGTTACCGTACTTGGTGCGAGTGGGTTGGTCACCTGACAGCATCTTCTGGTACGTGTGGTTGGCTGACAAAGCCATCAAGAAATGAATCTGAAAATCCAAGATTTGAATATTTGTCAAACAACTGAAGAAGAAGTAGTTTTGTTATCATTTTTATTATTTCATTTTTTACTGCATACCAAAAATCGTAATTCAAAACAGAATTTTAAGGGGTTTGTGTGTTTGGGTTTTTGTTTTGTTTTTTGGGGGGAGGTTGTTTTGTTTTGGGTGTTTGTTCGTTTTGGGTTTTTTTTTTTCTTTTCTGTCTTTTATTTCTGTTGGAATAATCTGCAAAATACCTCTTGAGTACATCACCGCAGATTGCTTGGTTTGTTATTCTTTTCTCCCTTTTTGGGGGGCGGGGTCTTTTTAAAAATATTTAAGTGTAATTCTATAAATCCACATCTGACAAGATAATTTCAGGTTTGACACTAGACATGCATTTTCTTTTCTTCAACCAACAAAAGCTGACAATTTCACTCCAAAAAAATTATTCTAATTTGTCTTTAATAATAGCGACCTTGTGTCCATCCAGGGTGATCAAAATCCATAATACGTTTGACATTTTACAGAACATTATATTTCATCATAATGATATGTATACTTACCAAGGCAATGACAATGAGGATACATGCAGTCATGGCGAGAAAGGACGACAACCAAATAGAACCATTCTGCATTCAAATATAATAATAATAATAATAATAATATTAACAAAGATGATTCAAATAAACATGTCTCATCCCCATCTGGTTTGGAAAGAGAGGGGGGAAGAGTTGTGGCTGAAATTAATATCAGATGCTGGCAAGATGGTGGGGGCATCAAAGGAACGACGACTAAATAAACATCGCTGGTTCCAGTACGCTTTCAAATGGGATGTTGTATTATTATCATTCATATTGAATCCCGTTGCCTGCATAATACACGACGACATTGAATATCCAGATGGAGATATGGAAGATTTTACTCCATTGAATTGGAAATGTGTAAAGGAAAATATTATACCGGAAAGAATAACATCTACAGGCAGACCAATTTTAATGTTCATGTTTTTATATGAGTTCTTAAAGGAGGTGTACATCTTTGGTTAAGCGATTGGGGGATGTGTTTATAAAATGTTTGTAAATTCATTGTTTGTTGACATAATATGTAAATAAATTATTATTTTCAATTTTGTTTGTTAATGGCCTCGTGTTCAGACCGTAGGAGAGTCTTTCTAAAAGGCTAAAAAGGGCCTTTGAGAAAGACTCTGCTAGGGTCGAAACGTGAGGTCATTAAAGACATCGTACACGCTTGGTATTTTGGAGCCTATTGTTTGTTTCAAACCTATTGTAGACCATAAAACTAACCTGTGAAAATTCATTTCAAAAGGTGGTAGCGTTTTTTGAATATTGCCGAAAATCTGGGGCGGTTATGTTCACGCAGGAAGGATAATCTGCATTGGAATACACACTCTGAGAAGCGTATCTCCACCATGCAAAGTTTCAAATCCTACCCATATCACCGTAAACTTTACTAGAGTGTATCTCCACCATGCAAAGTTTCAAATCCTACTCATGTACATGGTGTTCCCGCAAACCTGACTAGATTGTACCTCCACCATGCAAAGTTTTAAATCCGACTTGTATTGTATTTATTTTATTAAAAACATTGTTGATGTTGTAAAATAATAACACCACAACAATCGACAATTCTTTATCTCTACGACAGAAATCAGAAGTACAATATAAAATGTTGTATTTTTAAATTCTCGTCAGCATGTTTACGTGTCATGCACGGAAGTTACCTCACCTGGCGTATAAAAATAGCACTTTAAGGAATAAAATTATAATCAGACTATACGGTTGCCACAGCAACCACTGCGTTAACACAGACAGTAAGGGGCTGGACTGTTTAATTCCTTTTATTAAATCAGTTTTTTACCGTCTGCCCTTTGAAATGAATCAAGAGATGTGTCAAGTGAAGAGCAGACAATGAATTTGTAAAGAGCTCTGACGATCAATGATACAAATGAATTTGGTTATCGATGCAGACCGAATCGATATATATATATATTGACAATTCACACCCTGATAGGATGTTATCAATGTTCGATCAATGCTTTCCCATACAACGATACTAATAATTACGTAAATCAAAAGATGTTTGGCCAGCTGCATGCTATGCACAATCTGTTTCTTGAATCGATTAGTCACCATTGTATTAATTCACTGAACTGGTTATACAGATACCAAAGAGCAAGCACACAGATACTTATCCGAATGGAAATAGTCGACAGTTTTCCTGCCCAATTATGTGAAAGGTACAGCTCATTTCATCGCCAGTTTCGAGAAAACAGCAATAATTTATTAGGTCCCATTTTCAGTTTTTATTCTATCAATTCTGTATTACTGGGTACAAGGAAACATGACGTGAACCATTTGCGAATCTTTCCAACTCATAATTTAAAACTAATATCGGATGTGTGAGGGCAGCATTAAACAATTTTTTGTAAAGTCTTTTTTTTAAAGTCTCCCTGAGACGAACTATATTTGTAAGATTGTTTTACTAATTTCTCAAAAACTAACAGCACCTCAGACAGTAATATTTCAAGGGAAGCTTTCTTCCATCATTATCTTTAAAGCGTGTAAGTTTAGTACAAATCTCTGAACTTGTGTGGTTTGTGTCTTTACCAGAAGTACAGACTCCCTCAAATGAGCATTTACATTTTCTTGACAAAAATCTTCAGATGTTTGTCTAAATTGCTTTTTCGTTGCCGATGGTACATGCTATTGCATCTGTTATTGTATTTTCCTTCAATGCAGCGATGTAAAATACTGCTAAAATAATTAAAACGCGTGTCGTGGCTTAGTAGTGAAGAGCACGGGACTCTGGCGTTTCTGATCAGCAGAGTGTGGGTTCGAGTCCCGGTCGTGGCACTTGTGTCCTTGAGCAAGATACTTTACCATAATTGCTTTGTCCTTCGGATGGGACATTAAGCCGTGTACTAGGATTGCGCACGAAAAAGAACCAAGAACACTTATCGTGGAAGAGTAGGGTTAACCCCGGTGTTTCTGGTTCACACAGCAAGCACCCATGTTTAAAGGTTTCCTCAGGCTTGCGAGCTACAGTGATTCTGTTCACTTATGAGGCATCCTTGGTTTCATTACCATAAATATATAGGCCCTAATAATAATGGAAACGTTTACACTTTACCTTGTCGCAAAAGCTTGTCAGAGACGCCCCGCACACACTCAGGGCAGTAGTGTTGCTGTCATCGGGGGAAGTCTTGGCCACTTTCCCTGACAAAGCTGAATGGCAATAAAATAAATAAATTAACAATTAAATAAATATTGGGGATTGTCCTTAAAGGCCCTGTACACTATTGGTAAGACCGAAAAACACAAATGTTCACAGATTCACACGAAACTTACATGATTTAAAGTAAAGTAATGGTAGAAAGGGTTCCTTAAAATATTTCTGCCAAAAATGCTATCGTTTCTGAGAAATGAGTAAAACAATAGTTTTTATCACGCGCGATATTTTGAAAAAACAGAAAACACATAATGTCTCTTTTCACTATTTTCTCGTGATCTCGATGACCAATTGAGCTCAAACTTTCACAGGTTTGTTTGTTCATGCATATCTTGAATCACGCAAAATGTGGACACTGATTTTGAGCTGTTACCAAAAGTGTACAATACCTTTAAATAAATCAAACAACAAGTGACAGGTAGGCTATTATTCTGGATTGGTAAGGATAAAAAACATCATTGTTTGGGCTTATTGTAGTCTGAAAGCTTACTGATTATGAAGTTCATATTATAACTATTTTTAATGTGAAATATTTCCCTCTGAAATGAAGTCATATTCGAGAAAACTGTTATCTAGAAACCTCAAGAAACGCAACAGCTGATTTCGGTTGTTACAACCAAAATTAAGGACAATGTGATTACATGCTGAAAGTTTGGAATGGTTTTTCAATATTTTCTCCTGACTCACACAACGGACTTTAATAGGCCCAAATTTTCACAGGCTTGTTATGTCATGTATAGGGGCCTATGGTTGATCGCACAAAACATGAACACTGTCTGCGACTATTTTGTCAGCTGTACCTAATCCTGTGTAATACCTTTACAAAATAACATCGGAACATTATTTTTTAGTTTTTCTGACCGCTGGCGTTGCTATAGCTGCTGAATGCAAATGCCTGCGTATGAAATAATATGACAATGTTTTTTATAGAAAAGTGTCGTACATTAATTGATGGATGGTTTTTTTTCGTATAGCCAAAGCAGACTGTGTTTAGTCAAGACATCTCATCCTGACTGATCGCTTGCCTCGGGAGAACATCACGAACAGCAGGCTCGAGATGATGAACAGATATATCTATCACATCTTCAAGATGCTCTGTCATATACACCATGAATCTTCTCAATTTGCCTCCAGGCAGTTGGTGGGGGATAACATCCTTGGGGAAATTGAAGACGTACAATGACGATGAAAATCAGATTAGTGTGTGCATGGATCGCTGTGTGAAATGTATGAATGCCAAAGTGTGCAGGATTGCATCAGTTATATTTAGTTTGAGAGGATTGAAATAATGTCTTCAACCTCAGTTAACCTCATTCTTATCCTGAGTTCCCCCTCTTCAAGAATCTTACAGTTTGGAATTCCTTGCGATCGATTGAAACCGAGAACGCACGCTGTGAGATGTAGGCCGTGCGTCTCGATTTCTAAGACGGATGTCAAGAATGATTTTTCAATTGGATCGAGTGAGGAACATTCAAGTTGGCTGAAGCCAAATAGAGATTGAGTGCTTTCGATTAATTCAACATCACTTCTTCGACATAGTATATTGTTCAGATTAATAATAAACGATTGAACAACGAAGACCAGTTAAGTGATGGGCTTACCTCGTCAAACAATCTTAATAACCGCATCTTGTTCATTCACTAACCAGGGTTAATTATAATCGATTGAACAACGAAGAAAAGTTAAGTGGGCTTACTCGTCATACAATCTTAATTAACCGCAGCTTGTTCATTAACCAAGGTCATAACATCAATTATTTTAACGGATGGAGATCAGTTTAGATAAACGTTCAGTAATCTATTACACGGCAAACAGTCGTTTAGTGATGTTTGCATTTTCCAACCTCAACCGTTTGACAAATGAGACAAGTCAAAACGAGACTCATCACCTGCCTGTTAAGGGAAATACTCTTCCACCGTAAGATAACTTACCGGTTTTTCATCATAGGGGCGCCAGACTATATTATCCTTCGAGCCTCGTTTTGGTTATACTCATGTGAATGGTATACCAAGCCCTCAACCAGCTCTGTATTGATCACGTTGTTGCTGGAAGCCATTTCTGGTCCAATTATAGCACAACCCAAATAAGCTGTCTAGTCTGGCACCCTGTGTGTGCACATGCGTTTTTGGGGGACCAACAATGGCTTTTAATCGCAAGTTGTACCAACTCTCTGAATACACAGCTGTGGAGCCGTAGTCACAAAACTTTGCTTGCACTTAAGTTTTAACCGCCCCGCCAACTTAAACTGGGTACTTATTTACGAAACATCCAAGTACCCCACTTACTTTTTAGCACACTTGGATCATTGTCGGACCACACTTAGATTTAAGACGTGAAAGTAAGTGGTGCGTTATCGCTTAGTCAGTAAGTTGGGTATTTGAGTGGGGTGCTTGTTATTTTTGTGACATGGTATGATCTATTGGACCCTTCAAGGATTTAAGTATAGTCTATGGAGTTCCCGCAGTCAAGGGATTTATGTAGTTTCATGAATACGGACCCTGCCCCTCAAATAATATTATCTTAATACTCACCATAATGAGAGAGATCCATACATGACGTAGGTGTGACATTCTTGCAGTATGAACGTACCATCAACATGAATGTGAATGGCATGGCAAGCACCACAGTCAATGCAATCCAGACTGCACATACTACATAGGTGACCATGATTAACTACAACAGATATAGAGAAAGTGTAATCATTGTCGACATGCAAAAGATAACGATAGGTGACCATTATGATTAACTGCAACATACAATACAGAGAAAGTGTAAACATTGTCGACATGCAAAAAGATAATGACAGGAATATGGAAAGGTGGGGGGCCATGTCACATGAGGTGATTTTGACGGACAACTGTGACGCAAGCAACTCAACTCCATACAAATTAACACTTCGGTTTCGCACTATAGAGGCACGGACCGAATTACTGCCCCATAATAGAGAACTATGTACAAAATTGAATGTGAATGTTCGTTCTTCTTTTATGGGATTGCCTGGAACTGGTTGCCTGTGATTTTAATTATGTGTGACATGACCCTTAATGGAACGATTCTAGCATCATTATGCAGTGGCGTAATCAGACATTTTCGTTCGGGGGGCAAGCAAGGGCAAAGAGACATAATGGTGTATGTTGTCGATCTCATTTGGGGGCGGGGCAAGGGTTCTGTGTGGGGGCTCCCCCCCCCCTCCGTTACGCCACTGATCACATGAACATGATATGCAAGGGGTGACATGGCAGTGTACAAAACATGGTGCTAAAGCTGGGACAAATCATTATTGAAACAAAAATGTTCACATCACACTTCATAAACCTATTTTGAGATCAATTTATTCAAAAATATCAGGAGAATAAAAGAATTTCAGAAGCAGCACGAGTAGATGAAATTACACACACACAAAGTGTTGCAATACAATTTATACTTTGCATCGTATGGTTAATCCTTTTTCCTTTTTTTTTCTTCTTTTCTTTTAATCATAGTGCTCATTAAGAGCACTATATTCGTATAAGCATGTTACTGGAAAGTGGAAACACAAATACCCCTAGAGAGATGCTATTTTTTCTAAAGAAATATAATTAATCGCCGCGCTTGCAATGATTCATCAAATCCTGTCAAAATATAGGACACGAAGGTCTCTGTAATGCATTGTATACAATGGCGGACAATCCAGGCACGTCATAAAATGCTCTTTTTAAACGCCCGTACAAGCTGAATTCTCTCCTTGTTTCTAAACTGATGGCTTTTAAGCAGGGAATAATCATTTCCTATACACGATCCCCCTACCTCCTGCCCTACAGCAGCATCTGTGACCGTGATCTTTCCAGAACGGTCCGCCGGGCGTTGCTGGATTGGCACCCCGCCTAGGTGCCGTCATGACTCTGTGATTTCCCCCCTTTGGCTTATTATTTTTTGGACTCTTTGTGGGAGCGCCGCGATTGATTGTTCGATAACGTTTTAAAAATTATGTATTCCGCCTAATTATGAATCCTTCTTGCGTGATAACTTACATTATTATGACATAAAACTAATGACATATGGCAGGGTTTATTGTAAGAATAATGACAGTTAATTGTAACAATAAACAGTTCTTACACTATAGTTCTATATATTCCGTCTGGCTCGGTGTACTTTTATAAAGGGCAGTTCTGTTATGAAAAATGCATGGTATATAGTAACACATGAGTTCTTAAAGGCAGGGTGTACTTTTGGTAATTACTCAACAGATTAATGACCATACAATTTTACTTGCTATAAAGAGCACCGGAGAGCTGCTGATATTATAAAACGTCGTTAGAAACGACCCCTTTTTGAAGTAATGTGGTTTTAGAGATAGAGGTAATTTTTCACCCAACAATTTGAATCTGAGAAAGGCTTCAGGTCTCATGCATCTGAAAGCACACAAGTCTATGCATAAATGTGTGGTTTTTCTGTCATTATTTTCTTGCAACTTCGATGACCAATTGAGCCCTAATTTTTACAGGTTTGTTATTTTATGCATACATGTTGCGATACACCAAAAGAGGATACTGGTCTTTGACAATTACCAAAAGTGTACATTGCCTTTAATTCCGTCAGAAGTAGCTGGGAGTGATGTTTTGCAGTACATTTGTCATTGACGCAGCTCCCTGATATTTTGTCGGGACAATACCATTTTATTATGTATATAATTTTTGCTTTTTCTGTCATGGAATAATCGTCAGGGAGATAATCAAAGAGACAAATTGCGAATACCGTTTTGAAAAGTTTTTAAAAAACTGCCAAAACCTGATGGGTTTGGTTCACCAATGTCTCCCTAACAACCTCGTTCCCATCATCTGGTGATCATCTGGTGATGCCAGTGGGGGTGGGTTCGAGTTTTTGCCAGCAATAAAAACAGGGCTTTTTGTTTTAGGCGGGTTTAGGCAGTATACACATTTTTCGTTAATTATCATTAACATCGGATCAGACCAGCTACCTCAACGTTTATGTATCACCGCCTTGCTTATAAAACGTTCGTGACACTTTCATGGCATCATGATAGACAATCCACTCTTATAAACGAGTCGGATTTCGAACGGGTTATTTAGAAAGGTATCATGAGTGTTGTATAATGTGATGCGGTAAGGCTTCACAGCCTTACTTGTAGACCATGTGACCTGTGACATCACCATGTTTACAAAATAGCCACAGAGCATGGACTTCCTGCAGGCATGATTTGTACACAGCTCAATGTAAGAAAACATTAAATCTGATATTTTTTATATAAAGAAAGGGGCACATCTCAAAACTCGGCTGTTATTTTTATAACTCGAGAATTTATGTGGAAATTATGACACATAGTGTGAAATTTCCCATATGACTAGTGTACTATCTTGCCTGCCAGAGAAAGGCCTGGAATATAAAAGGTCACTCTTTTCGTAAACAGATGTTACAAGAAGTGATAGCTAGTCGAATTGGGTACCTAAAGAAGTTCATTCAAAGCTGTTGATACGCAAACAAGTTACACGATAACAAAATATTTCGAAAATGATGGAAGGATTAAAACTCACGATGTCGGTGCTGCAAAGGCCAATGCATCTGATATGTTCTTGTCCACATGTATTCTGACCAGATGGTCCGCTAGTGAGACACGCAAACACTAGCAGTAAAATCCCAAATAGACCCATGACGGCTACAGCGGAGATCAACACCCAGAATAAAGTTCCAGTCCTGGGCAGAATAATGATAAATCTTTATAGCAAACCTGTAAATCAAGAGAGCTAAGATGGACGGGGTGAGAACAGGGTCCGTTTTCAGAGAGCTGCTTAGGCACAAAAAGTGGTTCAGCACAAAAAAGCATGCTTAGCAGAATAAAGTTATCAGAAAAAATACCTTGTCACATACGGTACCATTTATGACTGGTTTCCGCTCCTTTTTGCCAGCAGAAAAATTGTAAAGCAATTTCTTGCCTAAGCAGGGCCCAATTTCATAGAGCTGCTAAAGCAGAAAATATTGCTTAACAATTTCCTGCTAACCGAAAATGAGTAGGATACCAGTCGCAAATAGTACATGTGAAAAACAAATTGACCGGTTACCTTATTTTGATAAGCATAATTTTGTTGTGCTTAGCTATTTTTCGTGCTTAATTAAGCAGCTCTATGAAATTGGGCCCTGGGCTATGAAATTGAGCCATGGGCCCAATTTCATGGCTCTGCTTACCGGGGAATTCTGCACTTATGTCCCGCGTAAGACGTTGGTGTAAAGGGGTCAAATTATTATAATAAAAATTCAATATGTTTATTTTAAATTTCTCAAAAACAGCAAATCTCAAACAAAAATAAACATTGTCTTAAAATATCAGTGATTCTGCAATTCCTCGTATGTTGTCTTGTTTTAACAATTTCATATATATTTTTTCTCTGGTGCTTCTTCAAGACGTTCGACTTTAATAACAATTCAATTTTACTTATTTCACAAACGTCTTGATCAAAAATCTTAGAACGGCACTTGAATTCCAGTCAATCAAAAACAAATTTTCTCTGATAGTAATTTCTCAAATAGTTTGATCACGAATGCTGGCATAGCGCTTGAATTCCATTCATCTCGTCCTGCCTTTTTTTAATAACAATTCCATAATTTCCCGAATATTTCGCATACTATTTTCAACAAGATTGTTCCGATATAGCCCTTCGGATTCGTTGACGCCAAAATCACGATGAGAGCAAATGGCCACCGTAAAGATAATCCCTTAACGAGATTCTTCTAATCCAATTTAATGGTAGATATCCACAAAAAAGAGGAAAGGATTCCACCGGACATTGATCCAATAACCCGTCAGAGTTTAGCTCAACACTGTGTGCCGTATACGTATAGCGTTGCATCATGTCACAGACTGCTCGTTTCTAAAGCAATGGAATTATTAATGCTATACAAGACCCCGGCTGAATATTTCTATCAAGTGTTTTTTATATAACCAACACTGGGGTACCGTACTATGCTATGACAGTAAAGTTAGTTTGTTGGACATTGGACATTCACATGGTACAGTGAATGTATACTTTCTATTTTGATATTGGACATTGGACATTCACTTATGTACAACGAATGTCTAGTTTGCTATTTCGATATTGGACAATACACAATCACATATAGGCCTATGTTTGTAGAGTGAATGTCTACTTTCTATTTCGATATTTGACATTGGACATCCACATAGGTTTGTACAGTGAATGTCTACTTTCTATTTCGATAATGGACAATAGACATTCACATAGGTTTGTACAGCGAAAGTGAATGTGAATGTGAAACCTACATGAATGTCCAATGTCCTATACCAAATTTGAAAGTAGAAATTCACTGTACAAACCGATGTGAATGTCCAATGTCCAATACCGAAACAGAAAGTAGACAATTGCTGTACAAATCCATGTGAATGTCTCAAACTACATTTACTGCCATTATATGCTTTGTTATGTTATGTGGCCTCTAAATTCACCATCGGTAACGAGGAAACGTTGTTGTAGTTTACAAAAATATGGTGAGCGCTGTTGCCATGCTTACTTATGTATGATATACATGATAGGCTAGATATGATATATATGATAGGCCTATGTATGATATAGGGCCTGCAAGATATCCCATTGTGGCGATAACAAAAATACCTTCTATGTTTGATGTTGCATCTAAATATAGATACCACTTTTTTGAAACATTGGCAATACTGTGCTACTGTCAAAAAACTTACATATAGGCCTATGAAAATGAAATTCTAGAGATGAAAATAACGTGATACTGGAGAAGGAATCCATTTAGAAGCAACGCTTGTAGACAATTGTCCCTATAATTACAGTCCATGCTTGCTCTCTTAGAATCAAGATTATGTATGGTATTTGAAATTTTTGGCCAAAATTTCTGCAACCGAGAAAAGGTATAATATTTGGCAATGTTGGCAAAGTCACTGCGACTGCAATGTTTAGGACGTTCTCCTTATAAATAAAAATTCATGCATTCTCTACAAACCCATCCTGAAGGTTTTTAACTCAAAATTGTTTCCTTCAAAAGCAAATCTTAAAAATAGATTTCGGCCTTTCAATTTGATCTGTATTGATTTCAATGGAGGTGAAAAATTACGGCAAAAATGACCTTGTCCATTATGTCATGCGGGACCTTCTTAATATACTGTCTCTAACAATGAAAGCATTTTTTGACAATGCAATTATTTCTGTGAGCATTTTTATGTTGTAGAGTTGTAAAACTTGACTGTTTATATTTTGACATTTCACCACACACGTTCCAGACGTAACTCCCCAAGTGATATCGAAGTATAAAAGGATATTGATGTAGCCGTTATGTTTATATATCATTTTATGCAACCTGTTCTTGAACCCAGAAATAAAAGGAAATTTTTTTCATGATTCACTTCCTAGGTTGGGAGACCGGGAGATCTCATCTGGCAACCCGGGGTAATTTTGAAACCCGTAGTCTTCTCATGAGACTTCAATATTCTCGCGAGAATCCAAACACTGCAAGCACGTATTTTCTTATTTCTTCTATTTTCAATCCCATTATTTTGTATATTTAGTTGGTAGACAAGCTGGTTGGGTTTGACTGGTATGCCAGCGCAAATACCTAGGTCTACATAGTTCAGAATGGTCATTATAGAGCTCTTCCCCCCCTTTTATAGATGCTTAAATTGTCTACTATTCCTTTAATCTCATCTTTGTAACTTTTTGTGCAGGAACAATCCATGTGGTTTTAAATTCTCAAGTGTTTTCGAAAGTTAAGTGTTTCCGCGAACGAAAGAAAAATTGTATTAAGATTAAACATCATCGAAGGTGATTTAGGCCTTCTTTTTGCCTTTAAAATATTTTTCTACGCCCATAAATTTGTAAATGTTAAAGGTGTGACTGACATGAAACCTGGACTCCCTCTTAATTAAGTCATAAATATTAGGGGTAGACAGTTCGTCCTATATCTTTCAAACAAAATGTATAGAACTTAAAAGACAAAGCGCAGGATTGTAATTATAGAATACAAAATGTATTATTTTATTATTTTATTTTATTTTTCATTTTTAATCTTCAGACAGTAAAAATATCTTGATCAGGAGTCGTCAAGGGAAGTACAAAAGTAAATGAATTCATAATAAGATAAATAAATAAATAAATAGAGGCTGTCATCAAAAGATGTGTCTTCCACAAGCCCCGATGGTCTTAAAATTCTATTTTGGAAAATGTGTTTACATTACAATTAGAAGTAAATAACAAACAGGAAAACAACAAATATTGGTTTCTATCTGGAAGCTCATTGATAATAAGTTCATCCAAGTACCAATCCTCTAGAGACATACTTCCATCTGAAATACTATCGAAGTAAAGAAAATAGCATTTGTTGACCGCCCCCCCCCCTCCATGACTATTATGACCATTGCTTATTTCGACAAATCTTCAAAAACAAAACAAGCACGTACATGAACGTTCACAAACTCTCTGTCAAGACATTAACAGACTTCACCCCCCCCCCCCACCCCCAATAAGACACCACCACATCATTTTGATGAAACTGGGTAGTTGGACGATTTGACAGGTTGGTTAGATCATAAATGGTGTATTTATTGATTTCTTGGGGACGGAAATGAATGCATTCTTCCACAAATCAAAATCCGTAATAATACTTTCAAAGAGACTGTATTTTTCTTACCCTTCGTAGAGAACGCTATTTACATTAATATTGGCCTCAAAGAACATCTCCTGGGCAACACCTCGAATAGTTAGCGTCTCGTAAGTCAATAGAGCCAAGCCACCCGCTAAGAGCAAGATGGCGAATAAGGTCCCGTACGGCACTCTCCTCAGACAACGGCATAACGCACAGTCGCAACATCCTCCTTCTGTCAAAAAACAAACAAATTAATAACAGACAAATAGTATAACAGTTTTTATGAATTACAATTAGTGCGGCAGGTAGCTGACAGGATGCGAGGATTTTTTTCCTACGAACTTTTTGTCCCCCCATACGGCGGACTGTGTACAAACTTCTTCTGATAGCGCCCTCTTATGAATCAAAAATCTTGCTGACGGGATTGGGCCTTTAATGATGCAAGCATGAGATTTGGCACGAAATCACAGCACGTCGCAAATAGAATCTTGAAACAATACTCTGAGTGTGTGCCAAATTCCATGCTTGTATCACCAACGGCATAATTTCCAAAACAATTCCCATCTGCCCCACTAAGTTTCCTTACCCCACATTCTTCCCTACAAGGAACAAAATAACTTGCAGTTTCATAATTCATAGATAATGTTACTACTCTATTCGCCCCTCTAAAAGTGAAATATTTCAAAGGATGTAAAACTTGCATCGGGGAAAAAAACAATAAAAATCTTATCAAACATCACGAGGAATCTTTAGGGGAGGACTTTACCCATGGTGACCAGAGGGGGTGGGTAGGAGCGGTAGCCCCGCCCCAATGCAGAACCCTGGTCCCCCTCCTGCCCCCCCCCCCATCAGATCGAAAACATACACAAATGAATAGCCTCACCAAACTATGTCTTTGGCCCACTTGCACACCCCCCCCCCCCGCAAAAAATGTCTGGTAACGCCACTAAACTCACCGAACCATATGTTTGTCTGGTAACCTGGATTCGCTATGTGCAACGATACTATTCTCAGCTAAGTTAAGGGACCAGACTGAATGATTCAAGCCTCAGTCTGGCCATGATGTGAACAGAATACAAGATGGTCGAACCAACTAACATCAAACTGTTGCTCAAAGTTCACAAACAACAAAATCTACCGTTTCAATTAATACAGGCCTACAGTTCTAATAATTTTCCGTTTTGTCAAATATTATTCTTAAAAGGCCTAATGTGTTGCCGAATCACTCGAGGTTAGAATATGAGATTATCTTCACACGTTCACTTGTAAATTTTCCATCAATTAAATAATTTATTTATTTAGAACAACTTCCCCTTTAATATAGGCTAATACAGTTTTATTGATGTTCCAGTGGTGTTTTTTTTAAACAACCGTTATTGCCATTGGCGCTGGTGGACATGCGAAAAGAAAAACAACAAAAGTGGATAGAACACGATCGGTATTTTCTCAGTCACGAGTTGGGGATTTTTTTTATTCGCAATAACTCTAGATGCATGGCTTATAGCCGTTGGACTGCCACTGGGGAGAGGCGTCCTCCGTGGATTCTGACAACGAATTATGCTGTTACTACTCAAGTGTAAACATTCATACCGACATGAGAAAATTAAAATATGGGACCAGTGATGCATTCCCAAGTACTGCATATTACCAGAGATAAATTAATGTTGATTGAAAACTCGAATTAAAGAGACATAATTTGCTCTTGACTTCACGATGTACGAATATTGATTATAACAATGAACTAGTCCGGTGTGTTTTATTTAATAGTTTCCTGTGAATTTTCGGTTCAAGTTTTAATACTAGACTAATATTAAGTGGACTTAATAATGCATTGGTTTCAAGGGATGTGAAAGGGGCTGGTTATCGACTGTTTGCCATTTTCATGACTTGGTAGTCGACACGATAGAAGTTACCCATATTGTTACCAATGATCGCTGCCGAAATGGTCGACACCGAGTCATTTCTGTCATTCGTATAGCATCGTGCCTATATTGATATTGAAAACAAAGATATTTTTACCATCTTTACTTCTCCATTTCTTTCACGTCGAAAATCATTTTGATCGACAATTATTCGTGGATTATTAATGCATAATAGCATCGTACCTATAATTAATGTTAAAAACAGCATTTTTTACTATCTTTTCTTCTACACTCAATAAAATTTTCATCGACAATTATTTACGAAATTGTCTTCATGCATAACACTGCGATCGACACATCTCCTTCACTGTAGTTATACCATGACCATCATTGTTGTTACAACGGTGACTATAACCGACATGCTTTGTCATCTATTATCATGATCGAGATCACTTATATCATCATCATCATCATCATATTCACGACTATCACCATGATTACGCCAACATGATCGACATAACATTAGTGAGTCTAGATCATACATACCACTTTGATCGCTTACATAATAAAATTATCACAACATTCATCAGTGCCACACTATTGTTGTGACCATGGCTGCCGTTGTCACGACAACTAAATCATCGGTAATAGGTTGTCATGGAAATCACCGTCCAAGACATTTTCAGCCTCTCTTCAGTACCTCTCGGCATTCTCCTCATTCTTACGTTTATACTCCGTTACCATTATCCTTATCAATACCATCCATCATCATCCACGCATCTTAAAAACATCTTCATAAAACTCCTCCATGCCTTGTTCGCGTCCTCTGCTTTCCTTATGTGCCTCAAGCTCCCGTCTTTTAACGCCTTTGTCTCTTTCCTTCGGCCGCCTTTTTTCCTCCGTCGTTACGGCTTCGTATGAATCCAAACTACCATCAGATTCCCTTGTGTCATTTCTCGACTGGGCTAGCGATGGGCAAGGGTTGAGAAAAACACCACCAGATGTAAAGTAGCGATGAGACAGAAACATTTTGTCCGATGGGATGAAGATGCTGTAAATGATCCTTTCCGGAGTTAGTCGTTGTATAACAGGAGGCGGGCAGAATATTGCAAGATCAATCCGGTGGAATAATACGCAGTTAACTCGACGTGTATTGGTTGACTAGCTACCGAAGACATCAGCTGCAGTAGCATCCATAACACCACCACCACGTCCTCTAAAATCAGACCAGGCAGCACGCTGCGACCACGTCAGTCCGTCCAGCGGCTAGACATCAGTGCACGAATTACAATTAAAGATTGCTTCACTTGGCTAGGAAATGGGAAATTATATTACTGCTTATTTTGAAGAAAGGCAAATCGCATCCTGCAATCTCGTCCGCTCTCCGTCAGGGGGGAGGGGGGTGTTTATTACTCCCGATGATTTCGTCGTGATTTTCTGCTCGATTTGATCTGGGTGAATTGTCAGATATCTACACTTCAATAAAGAACAATTTCTATATTCATAATATGACGCTGTAAAGTAATTTCCCCGCGGTAACTGGTTATGCGAAACTCCACCGGAATACTGCGCCAGGTGAAGCTGTGGGAACAACCTATTGTCAATTTATAGACAAACATTGCAAAATAAAGAAGCAGTCTTCCTCACTTATTAATTTGATTCATGCATTTGACATGAAGGAACTTGGATCCCGTTTAACTGACTTCAGAGAAATGCTTTAATGTTGCACGATGACTGCAATGGGTTTTGAGGCCTTTTTTGGTCAAAGTAATCGTATTTAATTAGTTTCAGTCAATCTTTTGACAGCTCTGTTCCTCTGTACTCCTTTAGGTGTGAGTGCTTGCCGATGATGCCGAGTTATGAGATGCCGCGAGCAGAAACATGTCTTTTGTTGAAAAAGAACAGCGGAGGCAGACTACCAGCGGTTTTATCCAATTAGAATCTATCTACAGACTATGTGGGTAAAGAAAGAAATATCGTTTTTATGACTATGGATTTGAACCAACGACCTCTAGAAACTTCTGACTGGGGTGGGTGCAGCTGTAACCGCTGAATACACAGCCTGTGAGGCCGGCGGTCTGTTCAAACTCGTGAAATATTTATTTTGGTTAGCATTTTTGTCGTGAGTAATTTAGATCAAAGTCTCTGCTGAGTATATAGGCAAGGATCCTAGCTCTAGGTATGATGCTCAATGGGATAGGACTACATTGCTCTTTGGAAAGGCAGAATTGTAAAACAAATTATAGTTTTCAGGAAACACAGTTAAAAATAACTGTTGAAATGACAGCTCACTTTTTCTAGAAAATTAAAGTAGCGTTTTGTGCATAATTATGGTATAAATGTTCGCTATGTTGCGTGTTCGGATAGCATGAGTTATATATACCGGTGAGCGTGTTGGTCTAATTGCCAGGCATCGGGCATTGCTCTGGGTTACTACACTATTTCGTTTTCTCGAAGATCTCAAATGCTAACAATTATAAGAAAGAACGAAATTTACAGGACTTTATTTTGTTTGCTGTGAATGCAGTGGATGTAGTAATGTATTTATTTATTAATTTTTTTGCTCAATAATTGTCTAAACCACACAATGTCTTTAAAGGCACTGTACACGTTTGGTAATTACTCAAAATATATATTACCATAAAAACTGACTTGGTACCGAGCAACGGAGAGCTGTTGATAGTATAAAACATTGTGAGAAACGACTCCCTCTGAAGTAACGTAGTTTTTGAGAAAGAGGTAATTTCTCACTAAAATAATAAAAGACTTCTTGCAAGAAGCCTTTTATTCCTATCTTAAAGTACCAATTTGTACAACAAGGGTGTTTTTTCTTTCATCATTTTCTTGCAACTTCGATGACCAATTGAACCCAAATTTTCACAGGCTTGTTATTTTATGCATATGTTGGGATACACCAAGTGAGAACACTGGTCTTTGACAATTTCCAAACGTGTTCAGTGCCTTTAAACATAATGTAAAAGGAGTCGTTGGATCGTGTGGATAGACGATTTGCGATAGCACATGATGCAAATAACTTTGTCTTGAGTGATGTGATTTTAATGAGAGACACTGCTCAATAAAGACACATCAATGGCAATTAGATGAAATCTGTCCCATCAGATAATCACAAGTTGACTTGATTGACAAACAGTACAGTACCGTTTAATTGTCTGTTTGGAGGCAATTTCCCAGAAATTCCTGCCAGTCAGCAACCTCGTCCCCATGGTGTGTCGAGCAGTACGAGGTTGACCGCTCTCTCACCCTGGTATTGGGTCATTTGCATATCCAACATTTTTGGATACGTATGCAAATTAGAATAGTCTGGCTGCGAACATGGTGAATACTGAATGAGTACAACTTAACATACGTTATAGACTTTCTGTACACCAGTCGTTGTCCAATCAGGGTCCAAGTAAGGAGTTTCCCTCCCAGGGTTTACTATTGTAAACATGGTTGGAAATAAAGTAAACCATGGGGACGAAGTATGGCCAGTCAGGTAATATTTCCCCATAGCAGTAGTGATTAATCATAGCACAACCGGACATTTTCTCATGATTGTAATGAAACCAAAATTAGGCCGTGTCTAAATTGGCGGCTACAGCTACGGCTAGATTTCCGCGTCATCATGCGTTGAATTAAAGGACGTCCTTATTAGCAACAGTCGAAGTAAGCCGCTAATTCGGATACGATCTAAGAAACCCCGCTCTGGCACTTCCATGTTATGTGTCTAAGGCCGTGTTCGAATTGGCGGCTACAGCTACGGCTACGGCTACGGCTAGATTTCCGCGTCATCGTGCGTTGAAACATAGTACATCCTTATAGCAACACCCTTAGCAACAGTCTTAGCCGTAGCTGCAGCCGCCAATTTGGATACAGCCTAACTTGCTCTTCCTGACATTATGTATTCTGACTACACGTTATAGCGCGTTATTTCAGAGTGAATATCGCCCGGCACCTGGTCCTAAAAATAGGCCGATTATAGGTCAGAGATAAACAAAGAGGGAGAAAAGATGGCGAAGAAAAAACACGAATTCACAAAGTGGAAAAAATGAAATTGACGCTGCGTATGATTTGCGGTGGATAGTGGATAAGAGGGTGAGAGGGTATATAAGGAATTGCAAAATGGATAAGGCCTAAGTGGTGGGAAGTATTCTTTGTGCATGGAGATGTATGTTGATGTATAACTTACGCCTCTTTTACACGGGTTTACACGGGTTGAATTTATGGAAGATCAATGATGCTTTGTCCACTCCAACTTCAACTTGGTTTTCCATTTACTTCGTGAACTAACACGGTCCGCCCTTTTGCAGAACCACATGTTTGAGTCCACAAAATGGCGGACCGTGTTAGTTCACGAAGTGAAAGAAAAACCACACAATTTCGAGGCATATTTGTGTGGATCATTATATTCTACTTTTCAAACATCTTTCCAACCATATTCATTTCATAACAAACGCTTTCAAACGTTTTGTATGGCCCAAAGCGCACAATCCAAGGCAACGTGTCCCTTTAATAAAGTATGTCAAATTTTTAATGACACTTCTAAAAAAAGAATCTTTTTATGCTCATCTCTTAAATTGTGAGGGGAAATGAGGATTTTACATACAAGAATACCATAATTGGTAGAATCAAAAATAGTTTTAGCATGCATGGTGATTTCTCTCTTTGCCCTTAACGTTTTTAGTGACGCCAGCACACTGCGCCAGCAGAAACAGTTAGTATGTTATTTCACTGGTCCACCAGCTTTTTCACTGGTCCAAATTTCGGGGTTTCCTTTAAACATAGTTTGAAGCAATATGAACAATCAGTGGTTTATGTAGCAGTGGCAAGCAATCAACTACTCAGTCGGACTAGTTGGACAGAATTCTCACTGGTCCTTGGCTGCTTGAACTGGCATTTGGCCAGCGGACCACTGTTAAGGGAGAACGCTGATTGTCAGTCCATCCTTTCGACGAAAATTCATTTGTACCTCTATGTAGACTGTGTCAACCATAAAATTGTGATATGAGTCAAAACAGTTTTATTTCATAACCAATTTCTAAATTTATTGCGATGATCTTGACACTCTTGGTCGGCTGCTCGGATCTTGTTTGACAATCTTTACTATTTTGTATGGAGAGGCTGTGCGGCCGTCGCTGTGTGTCAGGGTTATTATGATTAATGTATTTTGCTGACTTATCTGCTTGTACCTTTTGTTGTATTTTTTCCTCTCCTCTTGTGAAGGTTTTGTTTGAAATAAATACATACATTTAAATCAATATCGGTACTTACCTGTCTTGCCCCTAAGTATCCGAAAATGGTTGACAGTAAATATCCGCAAATATTCCGCAAACTTTGGAATCTGTACCACAAAATTTCCGAATGGAAACCACTTTTGGGGCCTCGTTGGGTATTGTGTTTGGGGTGAGTACGCACTCATTATTTGATCCTTGTGGGTAGTTCCAAAGTATAGAAGGATTTCCAGCTATCTTGCGTAATCTGAGGCTTTTGACATTAACAATCTACAACCGACGACCGTCATTTCACGACAGAGTGTCCTCCAAATTGCCAGCTAGGTGTTAAATGAAGATGCAGCAAGTATTTCCACAATAATAACAGCAGCATTTGCTCATCATTTGCTCATCATTTGCTCATCATTTTGTTGAATATTGCTATAAACAAAGTCCGCACAATAATCCCCAATTTATAAAGGTTGTGCGCATGTCCAAAGTCATGTCTAATAGAGAACGGAAAGGACTGATTTCCGACTTTAATAATCCTCTCTCAAGTCGAGGTGGAGTGAGATAATCAATGGTTCCTTTTCGGTCAAAGGTCAAATCCTGGTGACGCTGAAGCTGCAGTGATTCAATATTAAATTATTAAACCATTTTTTTTACTCTCATAGTCATTGTTATCATAACTGAACACAGTTTTACTTGATAGCCTTTTTTACGATTCATGTTGCAGCAAAACTTGTATAGTCAACGTCCCCAAACCAAGGGTGACTGATCCCTTCTAACTAAGTACCATCGTACTAGACCAGTGGTATACGAAGTGATGGCTGATCGGGCATTTTGGGGGCGTCGGCCATTTTTTTTATTCAGTGCGCATTTTGCAAAAGGTTCAGCGTCGCTGGTGTAACTTACTTATGTGCATTGTCTGTGATGTATTTAATATCAAAAAATTTGCACGTTTTACTGAATTTTCACATTTTCTTCCACACCAAGACACTGTAGAGCATAGACTCCCACCGATAAAAGTGAAGTGGCCGGCGGAGTAATATTTTCGGGATTTATTTATTTATTATTTATTTATTTATTGTTTATCCCGGGGAACTTTTCAGCGAAACACTGTTTTTCAAAGGTGCCCAGCAATTACAAACATTCATTAATGTAAAAATAGAAAATTGTAGATATTATAGAGAATATAAAAAATGAACAGACAGTGAGGCAAGGTTGATATATTCAATACGTTGCAGTAAAAACCCAATGACGATTCAATACAAATCTGGGCCAGCCAGAGGAGATAAATGGAGAAAAATATTAAAAATTGCAGACTCATAGGCCTACATCGACAGTAAAAACAACCAATACAAATCCTACATGTACCATTATATTCAAATCTCAAATTCTTGTACTGTCGTTTAAAACTGACTAGAGTAGGAGGCAAAGGGTGTTTGAGTGTCGCAGCGCAGGGAGGTCATTGAATAAATTGACTCAACGAGCAGCAAAGTTACGTTTTCCTGAACTGGATTTGGATAAAGGAGGAACTAGATTCTCTTGTGAAACAGATCTGGTTTTGCAGGAGTCAAAGTAGAAACATAATTAAAACAGCTGCACAATTGAGGTGGGCAATTTCAATGTAAAACTTTGGTAGACTAATGAGGTTAAGTGAAAAAAACTTGTCTTTCACATAAAGATGGCCACCCTCGAGTAAATGAGAACGTTTGTGGGGGATCTTCTGTGGAGGAACACGATGGATCTATCAGCACTTTTTAAATTAAAGGGATTGTATAAGTTTGGTAATTGGAACCCACTGTTTGTTTCAATTCTATATAGTTGTAGAAATATACCATAAAACTAACCTGTGAAAATTTCATTTCAAAAGGTGGTACACTGCAGTACTGGTAACACTTCTCAGATTCAATTTTTTGGAAAGTGATATATTTTTCCACAACCGCAGTACTTCGAAGTGAAAAGTTTCTCAAAATGCATTATACTATCTAAAGCTGCTGTACTTCTTACCAAGTAAGTTGTTATTGCCATTAATTTTCAGAGTCATTACCAAACGTATACCTAATGTGGGAAATGTCTCCAGGTAAATGGTAGGCAAAATGTTACCTTTTTGTGTTTGTATTTTTCAGAAACTTATGAAAGTCACTAAGTCATCACCTCAGGCAACTTCTTTTCTAGAAGTCTGGACACTGAGTCAAATGGCGCCCTCTTGTGGTCGAGTGCAGGTTTATTTTAGTGCCTGATTAGACTAATAAAAATACGTAAGATTCGGCTCAGTGCATTCACCCAGCAGGTACAATGAACATACTTTTTAAGGTCAAAGAACTTTGTCAAATGAATTTTAATTAGACATGTTATTACGCTTCTTGAGTTTCCAGGCATGGGGTGGAGTTTGTTATAGTTGACTTTATGTATCAAGATCAGGGCCAAATTTCATTGAGCTGCTGAATGAAGCTAAAACAATAAATCCTGCTTACCAGAATAAGGTTACCAGCTAAAATACCATGTCATGTGCACTATCTTTAATTGGTATCCTGCTTATTTTTGCAAAGCATAACATTTTTAAGCAATATTTTCTGCTTAGGCAGCTCTATGAAATTTGGCCCAGTATCGAGGTGTCAGGTTCCTACGTAGTTGTCAATGCTCCAATGCTTTCTCATTTGGCCAAGTGTAATGAACATCGGGGAATAGTCTGAAGATTACAATAGTGTTCGCTCCAAATAACTTACATTTTATCATTTTAGGCCACATAAAACAAAAATATTGTTGATCGTCCCCGCCCGACCCTACAAAACCACCCGACCCCATTTTTCTTTTTCTTTTTTCTTTTCTTTTTAAATCATAAAAACGGTATGTTTAATGATCTTTTCAGTCAAATTTGGCTCCCAGATTTTTCAGCTGATAGTTTTTCAAAATCCATAGGTCGGAAATAAATGATTGAAGAAAGGTTATTCATGTTGGCAAAACAAGAACAATTCTTCAAATATTTACGTTGGCTGCTTTTTAGTTTTTTGAAAATGTTTACAGAAAATGTCATATAGGAGTTGAAAGGGTTTAACAAAACAATTAAAAACATCAAAATCACACAAACCCTTTGTTTTATAGTGATTATGATGATATCTTTATGATTTATTTCATATTTTGCCATGTCAAAAAAACAACAACTCCCTCCCTCCCCCACTTCCCATCAAAAAAGGACGATCAACATTTTTTTTTTTACGATGACTAGAGCAAGCTAGTCGAACGTCGACACCAATTAAGAACTCATTCCGCGGCAGTGAAGTTAATAACGAGAAGTCCCCCCGATCCGCTATAAGCGAAAGTAGTCCCGGCCGATTTCCTACCTTTCGCCCAGGTAGTAGTTATTAAGCAGGATAGTTCTTTTCAGAACTAAGTAGTCTCCCGAATTCCAAAATAAATAGCAAAACAAGTTCTCAAAGAACAAAATCTACACAGCAAATAGATTGTATACACATGGTGTTACCGCAAACCGAATATACATTACGTGTTATCAACACGAATGTCATCATCAACATTGACACGCCGTTTTATCGGGGGACGGGTAAATTTTGAATTACAAAAATTGTTCACAAAACAAAGAGAATGACGTACACTTTACACAATGTCTAGCGCTAGAGGGAAGAACACACAAAGGTTAAAATGGTCTTTATTAATTAATGTGATGGCATCCCTTTGTTTTCATGTGCAGCTTCTTGTGCCACAGTGTTGCTTTATAGCCTATAAATAATTGAAGTGTCAACGGTTTTGACTCTTAAAATATTTATCAGCCTAGAAAGATAAAGTGCATGACTTGGTAAATGTCCTTCGTGACCTTTTTTTATATTTTTGTTTTACTTTATATAACAGGGATATTTCATTTTGTCAGTACTAAAACAAAATTGTTTAGAGTCGTGATTCTGGGTGGGGTTTTTTTTTATTAAAAAAGAGAGAGTTGTTAATATGAAATCATTAAAGATCGTCCCCTGCACCGTCATAATACACGTTTGGTAATTGTCAAAGACCAGTATTCTCACTTGGTGTATCCCAACATACGTAAAATAAAATAACAAGCCTGTGAAAATTTGGGCTCAATTGGTCATCGAAGTTGCAAGAAAATGATGAAAGAAAAAACACCCTTGTTGTACAAATTTGTGTGCTTTCAGATAGGAATAAAAACTTCTTGCAAGAAGTCTTTTATTATTTTAGTGAGAAATTACCTCTTTCTCAAAAACCACGTTACTTCAGAGGGAGTCGTTTCTCACAATGTTTTTTACTATCAACAGCTCTCCGCTGCTCGTTACCAAGTCAGTTGTTATGCTAATATATATTTTGAGTAATTACCAAACGTCTACAGTGCCTTTAAGAAGTCTTGAAACTATAGATTACAACTCCGATTTGATTTCTCTTTCTGTGAAGTTAAAAAAGGAATTGTATACAGGGACTCTTTTTCTAAACTTCCTTGAAAGTTTAAAGGTATATTATAACATCATTTGCACACATGAAAAAATGTACTTCAAAGTTACAACAAAATAACTTACTTAACTGGAAGTACATATTAATCCAATGTATCCAGTGAAATTGTTTCGCCAGGTGTTATTTTATTTTAAAGAAAAATGCAATTTTGTAGCATTTTGAAGCGACGGTCGCCGACCATCGTTTGAACGCGAGAAGATCTGTCTCGCAGCTTTTAGGGATTGTATAGGTTTGGTAATTGACACCCACTGTCTGTTTCAATCCTGTATAGTTGTAGATGTAACCTATATAATAAAACTAACATGTGAAAATTTCATTTCAAAATGTGGTAGCGTTTCAGAGATATTGCCGAAAATCTGGAGCGGTTATGTTCACGCAGGAAGAATAATCTTCAATTGGAATACACAATCTGAGAAAAGTTACTGTCAGTAACGATTCTCAGATTTAAATTGTTGGGATAAAAAGTGATATCTTTTTACATAACCGCAGTACTTCGAAGTGACAAGTTTCTCAAAATGCATTATACTGACCAAAGCTGCTGTACTTCTTACCAAGTAAGTTTTTAATGCGTTTAATTTTCAGAGTCATTACCAAACATATACAGACCCTTTAAAATCGTCCCAATTTGCTCTCATTTTTCTCGGCAGTCACGGATGCAGAAATGTGATTACAAGTCGATTATAGGACGAAATTTCATATTAAATCCTACCCAATTACAAAACCACATTTTCTCGAAAAATATCTATTACCAATGATGTAAATGTGCCTTTAAAAACTTACTTGATATGAAATCAAGGTACTAGTGCACTTCATGTTTTTATAAGTTTACCTTCGAACCCCCCCAAAAAAAAAAAAAAAAAACATTAAAATGGACGTGTAATGAAATAAATAAAAAGAAAAACCGTCGCTTTAAGGTTGAAGGCTAAGTGGTTTATTCCACTGTATGTTTAAATTGACGAACGAAGCGAAATAAAACAAATAAGGCCACGAGCAAAACATCTGCTTAGATGTTTTCTTTATACAAGTCCATCATTTTTAAGAAATGATATATAGATACACATGTACGTCAACGACGGATACCCATTATATTAAAGGGGTTCAGATTCAAGTCAATTATTGTCGTAGCTAATTGGTGATTTGTTTTTTTTTAAGATTTTAAAAACAAAACATGTTGTGTAAGTGTTTTTAATTAGCAAGTTCCCCTCCCATCAACAAAAGGGGGTGGGAACAAAGGTACTCTCATCTTAAAGGTTTTTAGATTGAAATTCACTCTATTCAAATGAAACTAGTGACAACTGTAGATGATTTTGCCCCTAGTTTTAATCGATTGGAGTGAATTTCAGTCTGAAACTTTAAGAGAGTAAGCTGCATCATGGAGACAAGTCGGGCTATTATACTCGTGTCCATTCGTTACTGCCCCGCAAATCCCCAGCTTCATTGCAGAGGAACACACACACAAAATATTGCAAGAAGAGAAAGCGAAGATAAGAGTCGGGCTCCAATCTACAAGGAGCAGAGAGCTGCGCTGACAAGGAGGTTCACAAACCCGCCCTCTGTCGGTAAGAATCTGATTGACGTAGTCGTTACTCAAGCAATAAAGAGGGAAAAAATGCGAATGTCAATTTACTCCCAAGACGTGCGCTGCTGCAGATTCAACGACGTAGTCTGCTATTAGTCACCTCCGTCGTTATGCACCGTTATTATGATTATATGCGGCGCTCATTTGTTGCTCGCGTGGTCGCATAATGCCGTTTGTTTTATGCACACATGCAGCACCTCTCTCTATATATATGCGGAATACAATTGAGTTGTAGTCGTTTGAACTCTTTGTTTTATGTCAGGGGACTTGGAAATGCTGAAGTAGAAAAAAATGAGGATGAGCCAGTGAGTGAAGGGGTTAGGAGGAGTTCATCATCAGCTTACAGGCATTGATAATGTACCGTAGATAGATTGATATCTACAGACTGTACCTGTCAACAATGAGACTTTGAGTTAGCTTTGACCAACAGTTGTTTGCACTCAGCCAGGCAAGCAAATTTGTTGAATGAAATCGTAACTCTTTTACCGTAGCGTGTTAAAGTAATGTTCTTGTATATTTATGAATATTCATTGCCGGATTATTATCCACAAGATATTAGTCATTTAGTCTGACTCACAGCTCTTATTCAATGCAAACAAAGAAGATCGTTTGTTACAAAACAATGTTTTTAATTATTAACTAATTATTTCTTCAAATTAAACACTTAATTATTGAATCAGCCGGATTCATATTCCAAATAAAAAGTATATCATTATTTATTTGTTTAATCCCACAAATATTATAACATATAAATTTGTTTATATAATAAAATTAGTAACCATGTACACGATACAATTTCAAAGGTTATTGTTATTGTTATTGTTATTATTATTTACCCCCCCCCAAAAAAAAAAAGCCTTTTATATTTCTCTTTGAAATCTGTAGAAGGTTTGATTGAATGTGTTTATACAAAACAGTTTCTTCATCAAAAAATATAGTATACAAACACCCATCCCTCCAATAATATACCACTAATTATAGTCTCGTGTTGGGGAGAATAAACTTGTGAAAGGTGATCTGTTATGTACCTGTAATTGTGCAATCGTATTTTTCTATAAGAGTGTTTAATAATAAATGTTAATTTCTCAGAGGAGTGACGTCATGGTGACGAAGACGCGAGGGGGTTGATTGTTATTCAAGATTTTTATCGTGCCCTGTATTGCTCTTTTTCTGATCCCTTTTTTAATTGATTGAGATTTGTCTGGTCATGTTTGTCAAATATTCTATTTGACTCCCTTTTTATAACCATTTTTAATGTACCACCGTATAGTGCAATTTTATGTGTATTATATTCATGCATATTGTTCTTGGGTTTTTGTCTACTTGATAGAGTTTTGTCTGGTTATGTTTATCTAATATTTTAATATTTTACTTAACTCTATTCTTTATAACCTTTGTTAATGTATCACTGTATAGTGCAATTCAACCTATCGGTTGCCTACTGTACATTATTTCACGTTTTTATTTGTATGAAATAAACCAATAATATAACAAAAATACAAACATTTTATAACATAACGCGTCAGTTGCATCAGGTATTACAGACATCTAATTATAATTAGACATCACTAATTTGTAAGAAATGCTATACGTCCGCCCTTTAAAATCGGGGCTATTCTTTACCTTCATGGCTTAAAGGCAGGGTAGACTTTTGGTAATTGTCAAAGACCAGATTCTCACTTGGTGTATCCCAAAATATGCATAACATAACAAACCTATAGAAAAAATGAACGTGTTGGCTCAATTGGTCATCGAAGTTGCAAGAAAATAATGAAAGAAAAAAACCCCACCCTTGTTGCAGAATCGTGTGCTTTGAGATACCTGAGAAAAGCTTCATGCCTATTAAAGGCACTGAACACGTTTGGAAATGGTCAAAGACCCGTGTTCTTCCCAACATATGCATAAAATAACAAGCCTGTGAAAATTTGGGCTCAATTGGTCATCAAAGTTGCAAGAAAATTATGAAAGAAAAAAACACCCTTGTTGTAAAAATGTGTGTGCTTTCAGATATAGGAATAAAAACTTCTTGCAAGAAGTTTTTATTATTTTAGTGAGAAATTACCTCTTTCTCAAAACTACGTTATTTCAGCGCGAGTCGTTCCCTACAATGTTTTATACTATCAACAGCTCTCTGTTGCTTGTTACCAAGTAAGTTTTTTATGCTAATATTTGTTTTGAGTCATTACCAAACGTGCCTTTAAGCCTTTCTCAGATTCAAATTTTGGGATGAAAAATTACCTCTTTCCCGAAATCTACATTACTTCAAAGGGGGTCGTTTCTAACGATGTGTTATAATATCAACAGCTCTCCAGTGCTTTTTATCAATTAGGTTTTGTATAGTAATTAATTTTGTGAGTAATTACCAAAGGTATACCCTCCCTTTAATGTGTATTTTTTTATCATCACGATTACTTGCTGTCAAGTGCTTCTTGTCATTGATGAGTGGTGCTGATAATGTAGAAAGATATCGGGGCCTGTGTGTTTGAGTAGAAAATATATGTTTATTATACAAAAACCTTTACCTTGACCAGGTACAGTTAATGGGTTTATTGTCATGCCTACCTCACTGCGGGCTGATCATTTTGCACAATTGAGACAAAGGCCCCAATAATGCATCTTGTGCTCACGGGAATTTGCTAAGCGCAGGTGAACAAAAAAGGCTTAGCATGTTACCAGTCAATTTAACATGTGTATTTTATGTGTGACTAATCCCTTTTCAAAGTTTTGAAGATACTATGTTTTAATATTCGCTATCTCATGGTGACGGAGGACAAAACAAAAAAGGTAAAACAAAAGGTCTCCATAGGGGAATTTGATCCACAGGGAATTTTGTGTACAAAGTATATGGGAGGATGTTAAGTACAGGGACAAAGGAAATAACAAAAGATGTCTCCACAGGGATATACAAAAAAATAGAATGTTTGTGCTGAGCATGATATTCTGCTCACACAGAATCATATTATTAGTGGGTTGGTATATTCCTTGAAATTGATAGATTGACCAACTTGTGTATGTGAATGGACAACAATTAGACCTACTCATTGTGCTTAGCAGTAATTCCTAAGCAACAGTTTCTGTTAGCTCGATTTCACAAAGAGCTATGATTGACCTTAATAAGTGCAAATCAATCTTAACTGCGAATCAATGTGATGTCACAATACAAATCACTATATGGTGATACTGACAACTCATCTTAAGATGAATCTTGTCGCTTTGTGAAATCAAGCCGTGGATGTCTATGTCTTAACGGTATAGCTGTCTCGACCCATTATGGACACAGGTATCGATATTAATAACTGCCTTGAAAGCGAATAACAATGTTGTACAGCGCTGTTCTGTCACCACAAAAATGAGACCATAATTGCCTCAACCTCGACCTTTGCCAGTAATTGTTTATAAATAATCACAGATCAAGTCGAGTCGTGTGGGTATAGATGCAGTGGAGTGTGATCCCTGTTGCATTGATGAAGGTGTTCTATAAATATAGCACTCCGAAGGAACAAGTACAGTACGATATCCAAGAGGGATGCCAACATTAAATCCTTCACTTATGCAGACGATCAACCATCATTTATCAGTTATTAATATTCTTAGTTTCCATGGCAACCGTTTCAAGGCCGAATTGATGTTCAGCTTGTACTTGCAACATTTTAAATTAAAGATAAAAATGTTCAAAAAAGTTTAGCTATAGGTACAATTCTAATTCATCTAGATTCTTATTAGTTGGTTTCCTTCCCCTTGGATTGCTAAAGATGACAGAGTGTAGCGGGCAGATTCATTGACCTATGACCTAATGCCACGTGACCGCTTACTTAATTATTTTACCAACACAGTGCTGAATTTTCGGGAAAGACTGGGGGCAAAATGATGGATATGTAACAGCTGACCGACTGGGAGACTCAAATATGGGGATTGGAAGTGTATTGTACTTCTCAAATATTAGGCAAGAATCTTGCATGTCATGGGACGCATTCCGGTATACGCAGTAATAGTGTCACATAAAAATTGTGTCGGTCATTATTATTTGGCCTTTTGCCCAAACATTTCCAATCCCAGGAAGTATCTCGATGGACGATGATACTCGACCTGTGAGTGGTTGGGGTAGGGACACCATGGTAACAGCTCTGCTCAAAGTGACAAGATTAGTGCCTGGACAGCTATTTAGATGTCAAGTTCTTATACACATTGAAGGTATCGTAGACGTTTGGTAATGACTCAAAACAAATATTAGCATAAAAACTTACTTGGTAACAAGCAACGGAGAGCTGTTGAATAGTATAAAACATTGTAGGAAACGACTCCCTCTGAAGTAACGTAGTTTTTGAGAAAGAGGTAATTTCTCACTAAAATAATCAAACTTCTTGCAAGAAGTTTTTATTCCTATCTTAAAGCACACACATTTGTACAACAAGGGTGTTTTTTCTTTCATCATTTTCTTGCAACTTCGATGACCAATTGAGCCCAAATTTTCACAGGCTTGTTATTTTATGCATATGTTGGGAGTGAGAACACTGGTCTTTGACAATTACCAAACGTGTTCAGTGCCTTTAAACAAGCATCACTCATAAACTTAGTTTGTTTAGTCGCGCTTTTTGAATAAACGAGGCCCAATTGACTTTCAAAGTGTCGCAACCGTATTTATTATTTTATTATTGATGGTTTATTAGTATTGAACTTGTAGCCAATGGCTAAATCGGGTCAATTTTTAAAACAAACAATATTATAGCTAATATATTTGTTATAATCCCTTGTGTCTAAATACAATGATCATGAATTCTCAGTAAATCGAAAGGGTGGAATCAATTTCGCCTCCAACCTCGGTTAAATTTCATTGATAATGAAAGAAAAAAAGACTGCATGACACTGGTCTATCAAAGAATGCTTAAATGAAAAGAATACCTTTGGTTTTTGGAACCGTTCGACTGTTTTAATCCTATACATAAATGTGAAAATTTCATGGTCGCGTTTTTGAGATATCGCCGAAAATCCGGAGTGGTGATGTCCCGGCAGAAAGAATAACCCGTATTGGAAACACAATCTGAGAAACGTTACTGTCCAGTAACGCTTCTCAGATTGATTCAAATAAAAAGTGATATCTTTTTCCATAACTGCAGTACTTCTAAGTGAAATGTTTCTCAAAATGCATTATACTATCCAATGCTGATGAACTTCTCACCAAGTAAGTTTTTATTGCCATTAATTTTCAGAGTCATTACCAAACGTATACAGACCCTTTAACACAGGAATCTTCACAACTTGTTTTGATTACTCTTTCCCTGGAGGATATGTCTGAGTGTGCTCTTAGAAAAGAGATACCGCACAAAATGTTTTCATAAATTAATTTGTACTTTAGTAAAAACAACAATTGAATATAAATTACATCAGTTAAATTTATATGAATTCATTTAAGCTCCCCAAGGTCACGCTGCCAATATAATTTGCTTATCATTACAATTCACACACACAAAAATTATACAAAATATTCTTAAAATTTAACATACCCTATTGTTTTTTTATTATTTTTTATTATGCATTAATGTTATTTTAAAGGGTCTGTATACGTTTGGTAATGACTCTGAAAATTAATGGCAAGAAAAACTTACTTGGTAAGAAGTACAGCAGATTTGCATAGTAAAATGCATATTGAGAAACTTTTCACTAGACCAGAAGTATACTGCGGTTATGGAAAAGATCCCAAAACATTTTGAATATGAGAAGCGTTACTGACATGTAACGTTTCTCAGACTATTCCAATTGCAGATTATTCTTCCTGCGTTGACATAACCGCTCCAGAATTTTGGCAATATCTCAAAAACGCTACCACCTTTTGAGATGAAATTTTCACAGGTTAGTTTTATATATCTACAACTATGGATTGAAACAAACAGTGAGTTCCTATTACCAAACGTATACAATCCATTTTAAAACAAGTTCGCTTATCTGGGATAGCGTCTCGGGGTGTATCTCATGAGGGACGAATTTCAGGAGGTGTTTCTGAAAACAGTGGCAAGAAATGTTTAAGTGAAACAAACTGCCGACTCGATCTGAAATCAACCACGGGTAAAGCTGATACCTGTACCAATTACCCGAGCAATATTTCCGTCCGAGAAGCCGTCATTTTTGGAGAAAATTATGATTAGATCCGTTTTTTATTAAAATCGCCTGTGGCTGAGCAATTTAATTAAGAATTGTGATAATGTACAAATATCGCATCAGTGGGCCTGCATGCCAACGTGTTTTCTCAAACTTTTTTAAATATTCATTCAACATTGAAGAGTTATCATTGATATTTTTCAGAAAAATAAAGGAATAATCCTATACACACAAACCAATGACGTATACCATATTGCACAATAAAACCTGTAATTCCATATATGGTAATTGTTCTTCTCTTTATGCAAATAAGTATATTTCTGTGACTCGCCTATGGCTGACTCGTCCATTAAATTAAACAAGGGAATCGTGAATCATAATCATGTTTCTCATCTTTTTTATGTTGGATACCAGTACCCTACGATAAGAGATGTCCTTGCCTTCATATTATATGAAGCATGGATGAAGGCCCCCCGCACCCCACCCGCACCCCATAATGGGGCAGGGGAATCCCCAACACAGAACCACACCCCCACACATAGTGTAAGACAGAGGGGTGTCTGGTTGTCTTTTGGACACCCTGTTTTAAATTTGGACACCCTGTTTTATCTGTCATTTACATGTAAATGTATTGTAAAGTGAACAATTTGAACACCCATGTTTTTAAGTTTCCAGCAAATTTGAACACCCTTTTATCAAATCCTGGCAAAAAACCTTGCCCCCACACAAATGTTTGTCACACAGACACACCAAGCGGCAACTTACATTATCCAGTTGTATTTTGCCCTAAAGTATCCTTTTATGCTCAACCCCTGGGAACGAGATGCTGAACACTGACATCGACTTAGAATCCTCAACGCGCTACGAATGCACATCATTCTGTGAAATGCTCACTGGATTTGGTCAAAGCGAAAGTACTTTCTCTATGATTTGATCAACACTTTCTCAAAATCCCCTCCTGATGCAGGCCTACATTTCATAACTTTCATCAGAAGAAGTTGTTGTTCTACCTAAGCCCTTACACCTTTCCAATAATTATAAATAACCTCCATCGTTAATTGGTCTGTTTACGTTTTGTAATTACTCATAAAATTAATGACAATCAAAACTTACTTGGTGAGAAGTACAGCAGCTTCTGATAGTGTAAAGCATTTTGAGAAACATTTCACTTTGAAGTTATGCGAAGAGATTTAAGTTTTTATCAGAAACGTTTCTCAGAAACGTATTCCAATTGCAGATTATTCTTCCTGCGTGGACATAACCACTCCAGATTTTCGGCAATATCTCAAAAACGCTACCACCTTTTGAAATGAAATTGTCACAGGTTAGTTTTATTATACAATCTACAACTTATATAGAGGATTGAAACAAACGTATACAATCCCATTTAACTCAAAGAGGTGACACAAATTTGCTTTCACAAAGTGTTGCCATTTACGCAAAGAACTGTATGCCCTATTATTTCTTCAAACCACAATCTTCAATCTAAAACCGGGGTTAATTAAACCAAAGACCATTGACAGTTACCTTACCCGGTAGTTTGATCACCTAAACCAACTTATTGGTTAATTAGTAAGTTGGTTAGTTCGAGCACCATTACGATGAAGTTACTGACGTCCCGACTCATTTGACCAATATGTTTGGCTGGAGGGACTTAATGTCCTTATGTCCAAGTATCAAAAAAAGAATTTTAAAAATTGGCGAATAGGGCCTACTTTATATTTAGAGGCCTTTATATTTAAAAGGTTCGCGGCAATTAATTCATTGGTTGCATCAAATCAAAAATTCCTTATTGTTATACCAACAAATTTAATATATCTTTTACTACGGTATTTATTAGTCGTAAAATCAGCATTTGGATCCAAAATGAGTCCTGCGTTTGGTTTATCTGTGCATATATAATTTAGAGCAATGAATCGCTGTAAATAGTTTCCCTCCGTAGGATATGCAGCCCATACGTGGATTGAGATTTCAAGTCATTGCTTGATTAAAGTTCTCCCACTGGATGGGATTTCCCGCTGGAAGCTCAAACTAAACATTTATTGTTATCTTCACGGGTCTCTTCCGGCTTCCGGACTTCCGCTTTTATGTCACATTGGAAAGATTTCTCAGCTGTATTGACTTAAAGGCACTGAACACATTGGAAATTGTCAAAGACCAGTGTTCTCACTTGGTGTATCCCAACATATGCATAAAATAACAAGCATGTGAAAATTTGGGCTCAATTGGTCATCGAAGGTGCAAGAAAATGATGAAAGAAAAAACACCCTTGTTGTACAAATTGGTGTGCTTTCAGATAGGAATAAAAACTTCTTGCAAGAAGTTTTTATTATTTTAGTGAAAAATTACCTCTTTCTCAAAAACTATACGTTACTTCAGAGGGAGTCGTTTCCTACAATGTTTTATACTATCAACAGCTCTCCGTTGCTTGTTACCAAGTAAGTTTTTATGCTAATATATATTTTGAGTAATTACCAAACGCGTACTACTATGCCTTTAATACACGGTAGCCATTATATTTTAAAATAGCTCAAATAACACAATTTGTAGACTGCTTGGTCAGCAATAAGACTAAACATTTTGGAGCATTTCCTTTAGATATTGTCCCCGTTGTGCGACCTTAGAAACACATGTAGGCTGCATCGCGTTCTCCATCTACACAATTATAATAATGTACTAAATATTTTAGCAGTTCAACCCACAATTGACGTTCATTTTTCCCACCACACGAGCCCTTATCTTGCGAGGCATGTCTCCTCACCAGCTCCCATACTTCAACATCTTCTTTGCCTCAGGCAGAAATATTTTCCCAGACGACAATTGTATATAAATTAAGTAGTGAGCAGGACAAATAGATTAAATGAGAAACTAACAAGACGCGTTCACTGTAAAATGCATTGATAGAATTAGAGCTGTGGAAAATGAGGGTTCGTCAGGAGAGCGCGCGACGTAATTTGATGTAGAAAATATCCGCGTAGATGGCCAATTACAGCCATCGTATACCTGTCGTTGTTTTGGTGTTCATTTCTAGAAACGTTTGTTAACTTGTTGGGTTACCTCTTTATCGTGTTATTTTTAAACGTTGGTGGTATAATCAACAGAGATTTCATTTCAGTTTATTAGTGACATCTAGACAGCTTGTTCGGAAAGCATAATACGTCTGTACGTCACGGCAGATACAAAATGTCAACAAGATCTCCGTTTGGATACTGTGTTAAATACATTACCAGAAATCTTAATAATTATGTACGTATGGCGAGCTTGTGCTGAACAGATCAAAGGTACTTCTTGGTGCATGTGTGGTGCACTATCTACAACATAAACATCACCCATTCATTCATATTGGAACAATCATACACAGGCTTTTATCGGTTGGTTTGTATATCGATCAAAGTTAACCCTCAAACGTGTCTGCACAAAAAAGGGTCAAAGTGGGATTAGACAGGAAACCAACAAAACACAGAGCTAGCTGAATGCACAAAACGCCCGCATCATAAAGCATGTTATATGGGCCTATATGAAAGCTCGCCCGACCATGGCATTATCACAGCTTTTGTTGTACTATAATATACAGAAGGTGATTCAGTCTATGATAATAATATGCGAATTTTCATACCTGCCATGATGAAGAGAAATTCCTCACGGTGGTCTCGAAGATAAGTCTTCTGTCAGAGAAACCCAAATCACACACAAAAATCCCTCCGGTGGTATAGCTGGCTGCTCACAATAGCATGAACTCCCCACACGTTTAAATCAGTCAACGCAAGTTATGCTTGTTATTAAAAAAAACATGTAGCTGTAATAAAGAGAGTTGAATATTTTGAACCGATGATGGCTCGCCGTGTTTGCGTACTCGTCGTTTTCGTACTGCCGCTCTGGTCACACCCAATCCGAGATGGCACATAACACATGCATCAATGCGCCGAGGCCACAGCGCGCGTGATTTGCATTATGGATGGGGTCTACAGCGTGGAGTAGGAGAGTTCTGCATTGCGAGCCAAGATACAGAGCCACACACTACTGCAGCCTCAGCTAGAACGTACATGTACATTTCTCTAGTTTATTTATGTCCCCTTCTTGTAGAGCTAATAAGGAGGGTGCCTCGTTTTATTTAAACTCTATAGACGGGAATATGGAGGTCGATTCTCGTACCGAGGGGTAAATATGCAAATGAGGGAAAAACTGGAATCTGATACTCTTCAATTTTATCGAGATGGAAAAAGTAGAAATCGATGGAGCACCTTTATAAAGTGGGATTTCGGTCGTGGAAGCTTTGCAGATCGATTGTGGATTGTTTTTGGAAATGTACAGTTGTGAAAATTGACTCGCAATGAACGCAAAGGAATAACTTCACTCAAGTTGTTGTAAGAAATACAAGGCATCATTAGACTTGCCACAAGTCCTGTCATAATTTATTTTTTATCTTGTCATTTAATACTGTGACTTATGTCAATAGAAAAGATACACACCATCTCAAATTAAACCCAGGCGTTAACGGGGACGCGGGGTTCGACCGTCAGATAATTTTTCTTTTCAAACGACGGGAAACGAGTCGACCTTGGAATGTCGTGCTTTAGATGATTTTTTCTGTGTGCTAAGATTAATTTATTCGTGACTGAAATGTGAGAGTCAGGCATCATTGATAAATGCGGCCCTTGGAGGAGGAGACGAATTTTTATCTCTAATTTATGCTAATGACTTGACACATACTGAGAGCGATAATCGCCATCCTCTGTCTGGGTCAGTGATATCAGTCTTATTATTACATGACCTACTAAGAGGAGTATTACATAATTCCCAATCTTCAAGACGGCGTTACTAAAAAACGCACGGTGATTATGATAATTGCGTCTATTATTATACAACCATCATTTTCTATTATGCTATTCTTTAATTGTAACTTTTGTATTCATATTATGACTTATATATTATGTCTGAATACTATAGAGATATCATGATAAAAGGAACTGGAGAAAATTATTGTCTTCAAACCTCCGTCATTTCAAGAGCACAGAGAAGATGGAAAGCGTTTATTATGAACTTTGATCTTTGGATCTTCGTTACTGAAGAGGCTTAGTGCTAACATACGGCGTTCTATAAAACGCACAAATCTGCCAACTTGTTGCTCTGTGCACTATTTGCAGTAAAACAAAAAGATCGGGGGGAATTATTTCTTGAATACTGCCGAAACGAAGGCTGCATGCTGGTTTATGTATGTTGAGCATTAATGTCCAATGTGTATAAAGTGGGGGCTTTCCCATTAGAGGGTTGCAAACCTTTAGCAAATTATACAAACATTGGATAGGCCTACGTATGGGTGTATTGTCGCAGAATATAACCTCGAGGTAAAATCTTGAATATTCCTCCTCACGAGGCAAAGCCGAGTGAAATGGAAACGGCCAGATTCACCGAGTGATTATATTCGGCGACATAGCACGAACGAAATGCCCTCAATAATTTATCACTCACACATATAGTCCTTGTCATTTCAATTTTTTTTACAATAAGCACAAAATAGACACGGAAACTCGTTCACGCTACACTAAAAAAAAAATATTTAAAAAACCTGAACAACATGGTCAACTCCATGTAAATACCAACCTTGTCCGTCGTGACCTTGCCTCGTTTGGACAAACGGGCGGGGAACGAATAATTTGGAAACGACGCTGCGAGGCGCCCGAAGCGTCCTATAGTATATCGATATAGGACTCCTATATTAAATTAAATGTCGCGGCAGTAATACATGGTGAAATAAAGTATGGCACGTGGCATGTGCTACACCAATCAAAAATGACAAGGAGCTGTGTGTGTGGTATTTAATACTGGTATAGCTTATAAATAATTCTGCGAAAACATTCCATGTAGGCATGTGTGCGACCGGTGCCGGTATTTTTTGCCTATGTAAAGGCTAAACCTATAGATGTATTGTCTGGGCAGCATTTCCCTCAAAGCAACAAGTGAATTTGGGCCAATAGTCAAAACCAGCAATTATTTAGCAGAAAACCTGCCAAGCAAATATATTTGCTCAGCAAAATAATGACGTAGCAATGACGTAATAATGTCGTAACAATGTGAAGGACATGCACATTGGCTGGTAACCTGATTATGCTCAGGACAAATTTTCTGTGCTTAGCAATTTGTTAGTACTTTTTAGCAGAAACAAATTAATGCTTTGTTATAGCAGTATATTTTTTATTGTTTGAAGCGCTCTGTAAAAGGTATTGTACACTTTTGGTAACAGCTCAAAATCAGTGTCCACATTTTGTGTGATTCATCATATGCATGAACAAACAAACCTGTGAAAGTTTGAGCTTAATTGGTTAGCGGGGTCACGAGAAAATAGTGAAAAGAGACCTTATGTGTTTTGTTTTTTTTTCTTCAAATTATCGCGCGTGATAAAAACTATTGTTTTACTCATTTCTCAGAAACGATAGCATTTTAGGCAGAAATATTTTAAGGAACCCTTTCTACCATTACTTACTTTAAATCATGTAAGTTATGTGTGAATCTGTGAACATTGTGTTTTTCGATCTTACCAATAGTGTACAGGGCCTTTAAGTCTAAGAATAAACGAGATAATAAGCCTTTTGTAGACTTGTGGACAAGTTGTTATATAGTTTGTACGGTGATAGCTTAACGGCTCTCATGGGACTACACTGCTCTCGCGAGAATGCTGGCTCCCGACAAGGTCAAATGCATGGGGCCGTAGTCGCGAGGGCAGAAGTATGGGGGAGTATAGTTGTGGTCGAGCCGACGAGCAGTGGCGTATTCAAACTTTGTTGTGGGGGAGGGAGGGCAAGCCAGGGGGGCAAAGACATAATTGGGGGATATTTAATGTATCGAATCCCCACATGCCGATAAGCTGTCGCCGCGACGAGCATTTAACGACTTGTCTACAAGTCTAATGTAATAGGGGCCTGAGAAACAATGCGCTTGACCTTTGGATCGTGATCTACACTGGCACACCTTGGAAATAGTCTCAGAGTCTCTCTAGGAGCACGGGTCCCATGGCAACGAAGGTAGATATACTGTCGGTTAGAGGACTTCTTTGGTACTGCACACAAATCTATGAATCGACCCAATGTGTCATGGCTAAACTGGGACTACGGCAAGATGTTCATTCGCTGTTGAAAGAGATTGGTCAACGCACTGAGGGCAATGTGATTTCCTGATTATGTTAGCATTTTACTCTGTGCCTGGCAGAACATGTGCATATGAATAATTTAGTATTCTGAACTGAACTAAACTGAAGTATCCATGAAAAGAAGTGTCGTTTCATAATTCATTTATTTAGCTCCTTATCCATTGTATTTCCTTCATAGCCACGTTCGGTTTTGTGTTCTTTTAATTTGTGTGTGCATCAAGAAAGCTCTTTCGATTACACACTAATGCAGAATTGTAACATTTGATGTAATTTCATATCATATTTTGTGAGTTTGATCCGGATCCATACACACCGGTGTGTGATGAACACTGCAGGGGCCTAACTCGGAGCTTTCCAGAGTCATGCAGCAAAACAAATCCACAGGCATATTACTCAGTGTGTTTCTTATTTATGCATTTCCACGGCGCTGTACTGTATTGACCTTTCAAATTAACCAAGGTTGTCTGTATACTTCGCATTCAATCTGGCTACGGCTTGAGAGCCATAAGCCATTGAAACCACGTGCTGCATTCATTGTGGCTAGAGTCTGAGCCATAGCCGTATTCGGGTTGGGTGATTTCTCGTACGTCATTGTGTCTATATACTTGAGCGACAGATACGGTCCATTACCCATTTTTCTAATCATTGGCAAAAAAAAAACATTTAAAATTCTAATGGGTTACGGAGTGCTGGTTGTTCCCAGGGCCGGGCTGTATAATAATACAACGTACGTTAATTTCTTGAACCATGCATTATTTTGATGGACAAAATTAGGGTGCATTTTTATAGAGCCGTGAAATTTTGGTCAGTGTCAAAATATTCAAGGAACTATACGAAAACTTTTGTTTAAAATGCAGTCGGACAAATCGACAAGATCGGATGGCATGATGGAAAAAATGTAGTGAATATTTGACATGAAATTTGATGCAAAAATGATAAGAGTGGCTGGATGACGCTGACGGGAAATATCCGGATGGTTTATGTTGTGTGTTCAGCATCTTCCAATACAAAGACTAAACAATAGATGTGACACTTTATGGAGTAATAATTATTGTGCAACGTGTCAGTGATTAAAGACAACGATTGACGGTTGAACAGTTTCAGTGTAAAATTATCACAATCCATTCATTCAAAATTAACTAACCTTATACGTATATCACAAAGCAGATAGCCTACAGATTACACAATTCAAGAACTATTTGATCATACAAAAAATAGTCACAAATCATTTGAAACAGACGACGTGTACGTGGTGAGGTGCATTTGGAAGGTTTTTATAACACCCCTTACAACGATTCTGCCTTTTGATTGGTTTAGAGCGCGTCGAATGACTCTGTCCTTATGTTTTACCAGAAAGCCGCACGAACGCCACGCACCATATAGCAACCAATGTACTGGTACTATACCAGTAGCAACCAATGTACTATATACCCGTAGCAACCAATGTACCATACCCATAGCAACCATTGTAGTATCTACCCGTAGCAACCAGTGTGTACCCATAGCAACGACAGCTTCTTTGTACCTAGACGTCTGGCAAATTTTGACTGCTTTTACTCGTGCTATAATAATTATACCAGTAGCAACCAATGTACTATATGCCCGTAGCAACCAATGTGCCATACCCATAGCAACCAATGTAGTATCTACCCGTAGCAACCAGTATACTGTACCCATAGCAACGACAGCTTCTTTGTACCTAGACGTCTGGCAAATTGTGACTGCTTTTACTCGTGCTATAATAATTATAGTAGCAACCAATGTATACTATATACCCGTAGCAACGAACGTACCATACCCATAGCAACCAAGTGTAGTATCTACCCGTAGCAACCAGTGTACTGTACCCATAGCAACGACAGCTTCTTTGTACCTAGACGTCTGGCAACTTTTGACTGCTTTTACTCGTGCTATAATTATTATGGTTCGCCTCGGGAAAATTGAACGCCCCGGGGGTCACCTCGGGAGTTGCAGTTTTAACCTTAGCACTCGAAGCAGTCAATATTTGACTGATGCGCTGCAAATAATGAAACGCGTGCACGTAATACCAACGAACCCGATGGCGAGGCAAGAGTGATACGAATATTACATTAGCTCAGAAGTAACCTTAATTCCCGCCAATAAGTAGCTACTTTCAATCGAACAATCCACACACTGTTTTTAGCAGCCCTGGGGCCTTACTACAGATTAAAGTGTAGGCCTAATCGCATTCGAAACGATTCCAGGTCTTTATCGTATGCCCGGAAGGGGGGGTGTAAAACTTTACGCCCTTCTGTCAGTCAGACACACAAAGTACATTTTCCAGTTACCTATTTTAAAGGCCGTAAGCAATAAAAAGGCTGTTGTATTTTTGTTGCTAGAATTGAAGGCATGTTTCTATATTCTCATACAGAATTTAACCTTCCTGGAATGACTTACTGACAGAAAAAAATCCAACTTCCACGCTCAGTTTTCTTATAACACAATTTGCACATTTTTTGCTTACCCCCTTTCTCTTGTAACTTTTCGGTACGTCCTTCTCCGCGGGCAAACGGATATATGTTACATGTATACCATTTTGTGACTAGTTGTCCTGCTTCTTTTTGCTGAGCAGAAAATTTAAGTACTATTGTCTGTGAAATCGGACCAAACTTTTGGTGTGATGTCCTGTTATAATCAAAAACAGTTAAAATTCCCCCTCCATTGAGAGAGAAAATTGATCCCGACGTGATTCGAACACGTAACCTTCTGATCTGGAGTCAGACGCGCTACCTTTGCGCCAGGTGACCTGCTTGAAGAATGTCGTTGTCTTTACTATTATTACTTTATTTTATTTTTATATTATGAAAATACCTATCTATTTAGGGCCTACTTTATTGTTTTATAATAAGTATCTCTTTTTTCTTTTACCTAAAAAAAAAATTAAAAAAAATTTATTTCTTGAGTTCAGTCAGACGCTTGCCCAGGGCAGTCTTAATCCAGCTTAACTCAACATATTTCTTCCCTTTGCCTAGTATCTTTGTCCTTTGACAAGTCAATAAGTACCTTACAAATATAAAACGTTTCCTGGCATCATCCCATTGTTGAAAAACTGATGCACTTGATCCCGACGTGATTCGAACACGTAACCTTCTGATCTGGAGTCAGACGCGCTACCATTGCGCCACGGGACCTGCTGTAAGAGTATGTTGTCTTTATAATTATTATTTAATTTGTGTTATAAATATCTATTTTTTTTCTTTTACTTAAAACAAAAATAATAAACTATATATTTCTTGAGTTCAGTCAGTCGCTTGCCCAGGGCAGTCTTAATCCAGCTTCAATCAACATATTTTGTCCCTTTGGGCCTAGTACTTTTCCCTTGACAAGTCAATAAGGACCTTACAAATATAAAACGTTTCCTGGCATCATCCCATTGTTGAAAAACTGATGCATTTGATCCCGACGTGATTCGAACACGTAATCTTCTGATCTGGAGTCAGACGCGCTACCATTGCGCCACGGGACCTGCTGTATAAATGTTTTTGTCGTTATTATTAGTACTTTGAGGGTTTTAATTATGAATATCTATTTTGTTCTTTTACTTAAAACAAAATAGGCCCTAAAACTATATTTCATGAGTTTAGTCAGTCGACACTAATCTTGCCCAGGGCAGTCTTAATCCAGCTTCAATCGACATTTTTTCACTTTGTGGCTTGTATACAAAATATAAAACGTCCATTACAATTCATTTCCTGGCATCATTCCACTCGTTGGAAAACTGATGCACTTGATCCCGACGTGATTCGAACACGTAACCTTCTGATCTGGAGTCAGACGCGCTACCATTGCGCCACGAGACCTGTTATAAGAATGTTTTTGTCTTTATTAGTAGTACTTTTATTTGATTTTTATAAAATTTATAAAAAATCATATTTAATATCAATTTGTTCTTTTACTTCAACAAAATAATCAACTATATTTCTTGAGTTCAGTTAATCGCTTGCCCGGGGCAGTCTTAATCCAGCTTCAATCAAACGCGCTACCATTGCGCCACGGGACCTGCTGTAAGAATGTTGTTGTCGTTATTTTTATTCTTTATTTTTTTATTATACATAGGCCTTATCTATTTTTTATTGTACTTAAAAAGAAATAATAAACTAGGCCTATATTTCATGAGTGCTGTCAGTCGTCACTAATCTTGCACAGGACTGTCTTAATCCAGCTCCAATCAGCATTTTTTCTTTATTGGGGGCTAGACCTTTTTTAGTCAATAAGTACCGTTCCTCTACAAATATACAACGTCCACAAAAAATTGATTTCCTGGCATCATCCCATTGTTGAAAAACTGATGCATTTGATCCCGACGTGATTCGAACACGCAACCTTCTGATCTGGAGTCAGACGCGCTACCATTGCGCCACGGGACCTGCTGCAAGAATGTTGTTGTCTTTGTTATTATTACTTCATTTTTTTTATTTATAAATATCTATTTCGTTCCTTTACTTAAACAAAATATAAACTATATTTCTTGAGTTCAGTCAATCGCTTGCCAAGGGCAGCCTTAATCCAGCCTCAATCAACATATTTTGTCCCTTTTGGGCTAGTATTTTTTCCCTTGGATATAAAATAATATAAAACGTTTCCTGGCATCATCCCATTAGTTGAAAAACTGATGCACTTGATCCCGACGTGATTCGAACACGTAACCTTCTGATCTGGAGTCAGACGCGCTACCATTGCGCCACGGGACCTGCTGGTGTTGTCTTTATATTATTATTACTTTATTTGTTTATTATAAATATCCGTAGTTTTTCTTTTACTTAAAAAAATAAATAAACTATTCTTGAGTTCAGTCAGTCGACACTAATCATCTTGCTCGGGCTGTCTTAATCCAGCTTCAATCAACATATTTGTTTCACTTTGGGGCTAGTATTTTTTCCCTTTGACAAGTCAATAATTACCATACAAATATAAAACATTTCCTGAAAAACCGATGCACTTGATCCCGACGTGATTCGAACACGTAACCTTCTGATCTGGAGTCAGACGCGCTTGCGCCACGGGACCTGCTGTAAGAATGTTGTGGTAGGCCTATTTATTATTATTGCTTCATCTTTTTGTTATAAAAATCTATTTTTTCTTTTACTTAAAAAATAATAATAAGCTATATTGCTTGTGTTCAGTCAATCGCTTGCCCAGGGCGGCAGTCATAATCCAGCTTCAATTAACACATGTTGTTCCCTCTGGGGCTAGGAATGTTTTCCTATGACAGGTAAATATTAGTAGGCCTACCCTACAAAATATAAAACGTCCGCAAAAAACACTTCCTGGCATCATCCCATTAGTTGAAAAACTGATGCACAAGTTGATCCCGACGTGATTTGAACACGCAACCTTCTGATCTGGAGTCAGACGCGCTACCATTGCGCCACGAGATCATATCTTGTAGACGGAAGAACTCAGTAACGAAAATGAAGTTGCGGGGAAAATTTCCCCTCCCCTCCCCTCCCCTCCCCCACCCCAACCGTCAGACAAATAAGTGTTTTCAAAATGGTGTTTCACTGTTACGTAATCTCGCCCATGCGTTGAAGAATAGGACGTCCTTAGCAACACCCTTAGGCAACAGCCGTAGCCATAGCTGTAGTCGCCAATTCGGATGCGGCCTAAGTCTGCCATGCAGCAAGGAAAGCTTTATATCGGTCAATTCCGTGGAGACGAAATTATTATAATTTATTCCCCCCCCCCCCAAGAAAAGGGGGAGAGAAGAAGAAGAAGAAGTGAAATGCAAACAGAATTGTTGTGGATGCTACATAAATTAAAACGGGATTGCCACATGCTGTCTGTTTTCGTGTGAACTTATGCACGTCCAATCTAGCGCCCCCAACTGGCCGAGTTGGATGAAATCTGAAATCCGATCAAGTTCCGCGAAATCTGTCCGTTCCCCGAGTTCAGACAAGCACGTAGGGGACCTATTCCCGGAAGTTGTGTAAAGCAAGTCATCATTTACAAGCTTTTAATTGATAAAACAGTGTGTTGATCTTTGTTATTGGGGATATATTAATTTTATTCGAACAATCTAAGGCTAAACTCAACTTATTTTATTCATTGTGTCAATGGTCATCAAGTGGCCGAAGTCAAAATGTCTGTTGGCCAATCAGTGACCGTTTCCCAAAAGAGCACGTGCAAAAGTGAATCTGTAAACATCGTCCGTGAACATTGAAACGCGTGCTACACGCATTGCGTATACTTTTTATTACAAAAACATGGCGACAGTATAGACAACACAGGAACCAAAAGCTGTCAACCTTTAGTTAATTTTCTCGCCCTTTTTGTTGCTACGTGGTTATTGTTTTCTGCATATTTTCATTCATGGGCAACCCAAGATAGGACAGTCACATGAGGTCCTTTTGTTGGGTGATATTTACTTGTCACAATGCGTCGGTTCCAGAGAATTATTGAGCCGATAGACGACTATTTGTCTTCAGTTGGTCTGTACAGAAAAGTCACCGCCAAGGATGGCTCCTGCCTTTTCCGTGCAGTTGCGGAACAGGTGAGAATTATTTCGTATACGTTCAGGCTGGAAATAATGTGATAAGTATTGGATTCTAAATTATGCTAATATTTGTATGAACAGAGTATTCAAAATCAAACGTCAATATAATTAAAACTGACAACTACCGTGAATTTTATGAAGAAAGTTTACTACCCCAGTTCCATGGCATGGAATTGAAATGGAGAAGAACATAAATTTAGGGGTGGGAAGAAGGAGTGGGGTTTGTTGGCAGTGGAGGGCCTGCGCTGGGACAGTGTGGCAAGCACACACTCTCTGACCTTTTGTGGTGTGGGTGTGGAGGAACTTATTTGCCCGAGTTTCTACAAAAGATATCTGGCATGTCTGGGGCGCTAGTACGACCGAATGTCAAAATTTCAAAAAAAGGAGTACAGCGCCCCAACCCAGTGCAGTTACACTGGTTCTACCTTCCCTCTAAAATAAATTATATACTTTGAATAGTTAGACAAATGGCTTATTGAATAACAAAGAATTAATTTTACTTGTAAAGAAATTTAAGGGAAGTTTGATTTTGCTTGGTATGTTTCTTTTCACATGCTTTTTATTGCCTGCCCCTTCCTGCTGGTTTTAGGATAGTTAACAACACTAGTGCTATGGAGAGGGGGAGGGGGCAGTGTAACAACAGGAACGTGAACATTGTATTGGATGACTTGGCCCACCAACTTTAAGTAGGTCAAGCCAACTAATTTTGTTTGCCTCTGGCAAGCTGTGACATACATTACAACATTTAATTAATCGTGAAAAATATCTCTTAAAAACCTTTGATTTAAAGCCATTTTCAAATTAGATTTGAATAATGTCAGATACAACTACTTTCTCAGAAACAATTGACAACTTAAATTTGAATTCCTCAGACTAGAGACAGTTTTTATGTCACATGGTTCCTTCACAAGGGAAAGTTTTTACGTACTTTATGTTAGACGATGAAGAGACATTGCGGCACAATGGTACCTGGCTTTGCCAATCTTTGGGTTGCTAATGCTATACTGTACAGAGGCTTGCCCCAAACCATGTGTCATACCAACACTGTCTATTCTGGGGAATCCAATATGAGTGTTCACTTGTGACCAATCATGTCATTGTACCAGACATTGATAACCTGCAAGTGGCTTAGGCTATAATAACCGAATTAGTGGCTACGACCACAGCTACGACTGTTGCTAAGGGTGTTGCTAAGGTTGCCCATACTTCAATGCATGATGACACATCTGTCCAGCCCTATCCGAATTAGTGGTTATGGCTACGTCTGTTGCTAAGGGTTGTTGCTAAGGACGTCCTTATCCATGTACTTCATGCAACGCATGATGACACGGTGTTCCAGCCATAATCATAGCCACCAATTCTTGCTTACACAGCCTTTTTGTGTGACGGTTTATCTTTCTACTTTTAGGTGTTCCACACTCAAGCCCTTCACTTCAAAGTGCGAGAAGCCTGTATCCAATACATGGAAAATAACAAAGATCGCTTTGCACCGGTAAGCCTGCAGTCAATCAACTGAAGAGGGCAATGAACTGCATTGGTTGAGTTAACAATGCTCTTCATTCAATGCATTGAAGTTTGAAGCATTTTAACGGTAACTGTCTAATTCAGCAGATGGATCAGGGTGTTATACTTTTCTTAAAAAAAATTGAACTGAACATTCAGGACTGTAGAAAGTTGTGGGCTTGACAGGCATGATATTCTTCCTACTTTAGTCTGAATTCAGATTTATGTTTGCCCTGGGAAAAATTGTGATTAAATAGCCTGAAAAGTCTTGTAAAGCTTACACCTTGTGTACAAGTAGATCAGCCCTCGTACTAAATTAAATGTTCCTACTTTTGTTTATCATGCCTGCAAGCGTCACACTAGTCTCACTAGGTACCACCAGATTGCTTCCAGCATGTTAAATTGATGAACTGAGATTTCTTCAATGGATGGTTATATTTTTTTAATTCCAGTTTGTTGAGGGACCATTTGATCATCACCTTTTCAAGCTGAAAAATCCAAAGGTAAAATGATTCAAGACATTGATCATCCCAGCCTTGCTATTGCGGTGATTACAAATGTTATATAATAAACACAGTCGGGATTGATGGCATTGAATGGCATGCCTGACCGGATGCTGGCCACGAGTCCGGCACTCTGACTCCTGCATCGTAACCAACTTGACCTGCATTCGTTTTTTCCTCTGTGTAAGACTCACGACTCGCCAACTCCTTGGCACTGATACACGCCAAATACTACACAATTAGGAACATTTGAGGTCATGTTATTATTTCATTGAGCGTACTCATGTCTGCTTGACCCCACGTACACCATTTAGCACACACAGAAAAATGCACAAATTGTTAATGGCCTGGACCAAATTTCATATAGTATGTAAGCACAAAAACTTGCTAAGCACAGAAAACTTTTGCTTATACTCCACTCATTTCTTTAGCAGAATTTTCTGCCAAACAGCTTTATGAAATTGGGCCCTGGCGTTTCGACCAAAGCAATCCTGGCTAAAACCTTGGGGGGGGGGGAGTCAAAGAAGTTGGCTGTTGTAACCTCAAAATTGTTTTAAATTTGTTTCCATCTTCAACTAGATGACTCTTAATTTGTTTTAAAATGTTTAAAATGCACACATGATAATAATAATCGGCATTTAAAGTAATACAGTAATCAACAAGTAATTAAAATTAAATAATTAATTTTTAATATCGGTGCAAAGACATTGATTCTCCTGAAATAGCAGTTAAGTTACATGCAACTTTGACATTGTCAAAATGTATCTCGCTTAAAATAACGCGAATGTTACACACACAAAACAAATTCGCACCAAGACATGGTTTTTTTGTGCAAAGCATTTTTGTGCGAGATACAATGTTTTTTGCACAATTGAGATATGATGTATTTGCACTGACGTGACAAATTGATAGTCACGTCTATCATCACTCTACTGCAATAAATTGATTAATGTTGAAAGAGATATGTTTTAATCATCTTCTTGAATTGGACGGTTGAGTTGGCATTTTAGATGAAAGTGGGTAGACTGTTCTGCTGTGAAGGTTCTGTCACCAGCCGTTTGGGAAGGTCAGACAGAGAGAGTTAGAGCTAGACACATGTGGAACAGGCAGAGACATAAGTTTAAAATGCTCTTACATTTTCATCTGTTCAAACTTCTTTTCTTTTCTTTTTTTAGGAGTGGGCTGGTCAAGTTGAAATAAGTGCCTTGTCTCTTATGTACAAGTAAGTGAGATATAACCATTCATTTTAGTTTTTGTTTTCATTTGATTAGGTTAGCACTTTTATAGCTAAGCCATTATTTATAAATGACTAAAGACAATCTTAAGCATTCCTTGCATAGTAACAAGTGTGTATTTTATGATAAATGTCTTGAGTAATGTTTTTTGTCCATAGGAGAGATTTCCATGTATATCAGGAACCCGGAATGGGTGCTTTCAACGTAACTCAGAATGGTTTCACAGACAAGGTTAGAATTACCAATTTGCATCAAAGTATTGATTGCTTTATTTGTGGATTTTTTGTAGGGTTCCTTGTTTTGTGATAAAAGAAAAGAATCACTAAAAGAGGTTTAGTTTTGTTGAAGATTCGGTGTGGTTTTCAAGGACCAAGCAGAATTACATCTCAGTTTGTTACCTACAACACATACCAAAACGTCATCCTGGAAAAAACACTCAAACATTAATATTATTTTGGGTTTTACTCTTTTTTCGAAGCACAGTGTACTCACTTCTATTTGAGTCCTGCTTAAAGAAATCCACAGGCTTAATACTAGTGTAATCCGTAAAATAGAGGTGTCACATAAAAGCTGGCTGATAACGCACACGAATAAAACTCATTTAGACTCTTCTCTTTGGGCTATATAATATACAGTATAATGTTTTATTTAAAACTGTATATACGGCTATACAAAGATATAGAGTGGAAGTGCAGTGATTAGAAAGCAAGAGTAGAATGACTGGATTGGGCCACAGTGTACCATGTTACACTGGGCTAACCAGAACAGAGAGTAGAAAAGACTGAGAATGGAAAATAAGACTTTATATATTGGTCAAAAGGGTCAATGTCACATGGTCAGTGAAGATGAGGGTGGTTGGGAGGTCATTAAAACACTCATAAATTTGTCAAGTCCCAGACAGCCAGTCTATAGCCACTGGTGTCTGGGTGGGCATGGGATTAATTAAGATGGGGCACCTGTTGGCTTGTGAGACTGGGGGAAGTGTGGGGCACCACAAAATAACAAGCTTACACTAGTCTTGGTTCCAAGACGCTCTAGTTCCGTAATGACAAATACATGTCACGAGAAAACCTTGTCGCTGCTAGAGGGCACTAGCAATTCTGTAACCACTATATAGCGCCCTCTGGAGGCAAGTGGTTCATTGGGTATTTGCATCAAATGTATATATTTTATGACACATCTGACAGCACAATTAGCTCCAATAACAGGATGATAGAAAACGAGAAAAAATGTTCAGTTTGAGAAGTGGGAGGAAAACCCCAATAGGGAAAAAAACCCATGCATTCCGGTAGGGACTGAAAACCCAATCCACATGCGAGGCTCTGGTCTGAGGTGAAAGGCAGGTAAAGAGTGAGCCAACCTGATTGCGGTTGGGGTTTTTTCATGACTACATGTATTTGTAACTACACAACTGGGGCGTATGGGAATTAAGACTAGCTTACTATTCGAAAGGGATTGGAATCCACGCATTCTAAAGATGTCTTAACCACTAGACCACCAAGTGTGTGGTGACGAGAGACTAGTTCTCTTCTGTAATTAGCAGTGGGTACCGCAACAATTTATGAATGTTGATGAATAACAAAACAATTATTTCATTTCTTATAAGGTTGTACTGTGCTTCTCTCATGGCAACCACTATGACAGTGTATTCTCAAGAAAGTTCCAAGAAAATGCAGCTATTACACAAGGTAAACTACATGTGATTTGGGAAACTCTTCACATGGATAAAATCATTTCAATTGACTGCAATTGTTGCAGAAGTTAAAGTGAATGTTTTATTTTTTTTATTCGCACAACAAAATGTCACTCATTGAAATGTACCAAGTAGTGACTCAAAAAGATCCACCCAGACACTGTTTCAATGGGCTGACTATCAAGCTATTGAAAGGGTACCTCTCGATACTCACTATAATAAGATCTTATCTCAACATAAAAACCTCATCAGTCAAGATGGGTTATCAACAATTGGAACAGTCATTAATGAAAGTGCTGTTCAAGCTCCGACATTCTTCTGCAAAAAAAGGGGGGCTAGATATCTCAGTTGGTAGAGTGCCGGCTTCAAGTCCCGCTCTACTCAATTTGTCTTTGTTCAACCCAAAACTATTTTAAATTGACCCCCCAAAACAAAGTGTCTCCCTTTTTTCATCTAAGTACATTGACTTATATGAAACCTCTTCTTTGTGATGACCTCTAATAATGAAGTTTTATTAAAGCTAATTGCACACACAAACCAGCAAATGCTCAGCCTAAAATCTAACTGTAATTTCAAGAAATGCCTTCAAACAGCGTCTGTCTTTGGTTTATTGTATAGTTGTGGTGTTGTGTTCTTCTATTTCATGTAGATTTTTTGAAACTAGATGATCGAATGATTGTGCTTTACCAAAATGTAGTTTTTTCGATCTAAATAATATAACTTTTCCTCGTAATTTTCCACAACCACCAACAGCGGTCATCTATGAGATTCTCTACAAGGATGTCTTCAAGCTTTCAAAGCAGGTGGATGAAGCAGTTGAAATCTTAAGATGTTCCAATAAGAAACCTAGAAGAGACAGTAATTGTAGCGCTGATGGGTTGAAGGAAAGAGACGATAGAGAGTGCGGAATAGAAAGGGTAATTATGAGATAGATGTAGTATTGATAATTTGAATTTATTTATTTTATTTTTTAGATATTGTTTTTTAAAAGATTTTAATTGGTGAGAAGTGCTGAATACCTTTTGAGTACTGTCTTCCATAAATCTATTCTTCAGTCTTTTTATACATTCCTCAATACTTGTTTATCCCTTTGGTCATATAGAGTGATAATGTGCACATTGGAATCAGGCATGTGATTTCTCAGGATTTTTCCTGATTTCAGGATTTTCTCAAAATCTCCTTACACCTTTAACTTGAAAGAAGTAAAGCAATCACCAAAGGGAAAAAGAAATAGTGCACATTGTGTCCAAACCTGTAGTTGTGTATTTCTGGTGATGCACAGAGTCTGTAAACCTCCTGAATTGTAACATCTGGGCGGTTCCGGGTCTAGAATAAGGGGGAACCCAGGCTTGTAAGCCATTTGCTGGAATTTATACATTTAGCAAATCTCATCCCCGTATAATGCAAAATATATCACTATAGAAGTGTCTGTTTTCTTGTAAGATTGACAGTGTTTCCCAAAGCTGACGAACTGAGCCAAGTGGTAAAAATTCAAGCTAGTGTTCAAAGCAAAACTTTCACAGTCTGCTCACTGATAAGAATGCACATCCAGATTGTGAGTTCTCGATACAGGGATCAAGAAAAAAGCTCATTAATGACACAAAATGAAAAAATTTCGATGATATTTCCTTTATGACAAATCCTCACAGCGAGTTGGTGATGTACATCCCTTGCATCTTTGATGTCAAACAAGGGAATCCTGTACGCGCTGCCCACGACTGTCAGCCAATGATAGCTCTTCATTGACCTGAGTGAGGGGACTGTTTTGGGCTTGTGACGTCATATGCAAGGGGTCTATTAGCAACAAAAAATGAGAAAGGTGGTCACTGAAACTATTGTGAGGGCTGCCTCATGATTGAATGGGCTGGGGTAGACTGGTCCCCTGTCATTATCCGCAAGGATAAAGACATGCACTGGCCTTAAAGCCCCAATGATTTCATTGGATGCAATGATTTCATTGGATAAACGTGCAGTGACATGAGCTTTCCATATCTGTGTTATGATTGGTCCGAAGTGATGTAGTTTGTCAGCTTGCTCTTTCGATCGTCTGCAGCGTGTGCATAATGTTTGTACAAGTACATGTACGTGTACATGCACGTAGGCCTAATGTTGTTTATTCATGTGTGCACATGTACGTGTGCATTGACTGCGAATCTCCATATGAAATGGATGCGAGGTCAAAGGTACATCTGGCAGGATCCGCTCAAGGCAGGTATCTTGCATTACTCATGAGCCTCGAAGTGTGACGTCAGATGTTCAGGCTAGGGCAGGGGGAACACTGAAGTTCATGGAGTAAAACTTTGAGTTATTTTTGTTGATAGGATGGGAGAGATCGTTATGGGAGATATCATGAAGAGAAGAGACGTCCTCCTCTACCCTACAGGGTCGCCAAGGCATTAGATCCAGAGATCTATCGTAATGTGGAATTTGATGCATGGAATGAGGAACGAAAGGGTGAGATTCCAGGCTCAAAGTTCTGTTCTATGTTTTAACAAGAATGTGTCTGATAATTATCAAGAATTTTGCCATCAGAAAGGTCAACCTGCAGTACACACACAGTCTTCAAGATAAACAAACAACCCTTAGTTCCGGATTTTTTCCTGATTTCAGGATTTTCTCAAAATCTCCTTTAGCGTTAAAACATTTTTTGAAAAAAGGTAATGCAATCGCCAAAGGGAGAGAGATACAGGCCATATTGTGTCTAAACCTGTAGTTTTGTATTTCTGGTGATGCACAGAGTCTGTAAACCTCTTGAATTGTAGCATCTGGGAGGGAGTTCAGGGTTTAAAAATAAGGTGGGACCCAGGGCCGCATGCCATTTCAGGATTTTTTCACAGACGTCAAAACTCATCCCTTTAGTTGACTGCCTTATTTTACAAATTGACAATGGACTAAGGGGAAGTATTGTTAACTTTTTTTCTTTAGGAATCTGCCAACTTAAACGTTACTGACTTTGTTAATATTGATGGTTTTAAACAGAGCAACAGCATCAAGATTTCCTGTTAGCGTCGGGAATGCAGTACGTACCTGGAGATAAGTGTCAGGTATGTCCACGTGACCTAGTCAAGGTTAAATTGAACCCATTTATATAAAAGACAACTCTTGTCAAGTTCAGATTGAGCATGTGTATTTCTAGATTTTGAGGACTGCATGAGTTAACGATTATGCTTTACATGGAATCAGACATACCACCATAATTATATTCCAACAGTTTGGTTTGAGTGTTGAGTACTACCATATTATTCACCCAATTCCCCATGACATCTTTACCAGAATAATCTTGGTTGTGCCATTTTAGGAGCCAGTTTTCCTGTGTTATACTGTGCAGCAAGCATTCTAGGCAATGCGCGCACGTTTACACGCCTACCATATCTTTACATGCAATTTGACTCCATGTTTGTTGTGTGGAACATAATCCACTGAGTTTTGTTTTGGTTCCTCCCAGCTCTCTGTGGCATATTTTAATCATCACAAACAAGTCCAGTCCAACTTACTTCATATTGAAAATGTTGTAGATTTAAATCTACTATTTATAGGGTTTAACCTGAGGAGCATAAGTATTTGGCACTCGGAGAGGATCCTCCAATAAACCTTATGCACATGACGTCATTCGGCTAGAGGTCAAAAGAAGGTTGCTCATTGGCCCATCGTGTGCGCTGCGCATACACAAATGTGCGTTTTCCATTGTTGCATCACTGTTTTACCTCTGAGATAGCAGGGTGATGACGTCCAGGCATAAGGTTCATGATTCCATCTATGATCAACATACCATTTATGTGTTTTTAAGGTGTTCCTGGATGATCCAAAGAAGATGTACAATGCTCACATCCAAGACGTGCAATCCTGCAACGGTCCTGTCACTGTTTTCATTGAAGACTTGGGTGAAAAGTAAGATCTTATTATTTAGATTTCTCAAAACAGATCTGTGACCACTAAACCGAATCTGGAAGTTCACCAAGCCAGTACTTCTACTCTACACAAACCATTTTAGAATTGCTTTAAAATGTGAAAGACTTCAAATTTTTAATTTTTACACATTACATTTTTACACATGACTAACTGTTACTTACTCTTTCTGTGTAAGGTTAGTGTGCTTTGTCATCAATTTTTCTCTTGAAAAAGATTCTGCGCAGTTTTGAAGCAATTAGCAACTTTTTAATCATGTTTTTTTTGTTTTGATTTTTTTTTAAGAATGATAAATAAATTGCAATTTTTGTGTGTGATTTTCTCATGATTTTCATTTTTGCTTTTAACAGACACACCATTCCGATGAAGAATCTCAGACCGACTGATCCAAGTCATCGACCCTGGAGCCCTCTGAGTGGCAGACACTACAAGAATCTCACTGGTTACTATCATAAGTTTACAAATGGAGTGGCAAGTGACTCAGGTTGGTGATATTAATAGTATTAATAGTAATACCGAGTTCTTATATAGTGCTTTATCACGTGAGCAAGGTATGCGGAGCCACGTTCTTTTTGAAGTATGAGACCTATTCCTTAACATAGCACCATGTTATGGTTTACAAGGTGCTGTGGCGCAATATGCTGCCGATCATACCAGGAACACCAGGGCGAACCCCTTCTCTTTATGATAAGTGCACTGGGTTCTTTTACGTGCATTACACAACACATGGGACTTGCAGCTTTACGTCCCATCCGAAGGACACAGAAATAACTGTTAAGTGTCTTGCTTAAGGACACAAGTGTCACGACTAGGACTCGAACCCACACTCTGCTGATCAGAAACACCAGAGTTTTGTGTTCTTATCCGCTCGGCCACGACACGCCACAATGAAGTCATTTTGTGTATTTCTTAACCACTTCCCGAAGGTATTAAAATATTTTAACTGTGGTTCTGTACATTATTTTTTGTTGTTGAGTACATCGTTGTCACAATGAAACCCCGACTTAAAACAAAGTAAAGACAACAAATGTTCTTATAAGTTGCACTGGGATTTTTCATTTTCTTTTGAGAAGTTATGGAATGTCTTCATCGCGAATCGGCCAAACCTTGGCCGTAAGTTATGGCAAATAATTGGAAATGGTATGCTGGAATCTCGGACTTGCCTCCCATATGCCCAATGCAAGGATGAACAATGGTGGCAGCCTATCGATTTGTCATAATCCTTGTTTGTACAACAACAGGGTGAAGGTGTGGAATTAGGGATTACACAATAACCCCTGAAAAAATGGAGATTTCAAGCATGAATTCCAGTGCCCTGTCCCTGTTTGTATGGGGGAACTTATTTTTCATGGTAGGTGCATGCCTGTGCCCTCTACACAATGGAATGTCATGGGGCATATTAAATGTCAACCGACATGAACGATCCATCCAAAAGAGGAAACTGTTCAGAGACATCAACATCCACAGTTATTCAGTTTGGAAAAGTTTTTCATAAAAGTGGTTACAATAAGTGCGTCCTGGATATTTATTAATCATTTTAAAATGGTTTAATTGTAAACTAGTTATTTCAGTAACCTTTTGTCTGCCAACCTCGTTTTGTTTTTTGGTTTTTGTTTTGTACTAAACCAGAGTAGTAATAATAAGAAAACAAGTTTGAAACCTTCCAGCCTTTCTAACTCCCTTAAGATCTTCTACCTGGTTTCAAATCTTAACATCCATTTTGTATTCTGAATTTAGAAGTATATAGGATGAAAGCCAAGGCCATGAGGAAAGTTGGCCCGATGATGAGTCAGACGCCAAATGTTCCCTTCAACTCTCACTATTCCTCTCCATCCCCTCCAAACAACTCTCAAGGTTTTGACCACGGACAACAGCACCAGCATCCACCATTCATCCGCCCCTTGATGCAACATGACAAACCGAGTCCACGGTCAACTTCTCCCTACCAGTAAGTCAATCAAGATCAGGGCTCGATTTCATAAAGCACTAAGGGCGTTTACGAAATGGAGGCTCAGGCTCAGGCTTATGCTTCAGGTTCCATTCTCTCGTCTGAATCCCTGAACGCATAGTCAAAACAACTGAGGGGCCTAGCTAGCCTGAGCCGAATCCAAAGCCGAATCCAAAGCCGAAGCCGGGGATTCGTAAACGCCCTAAGATTCATGAGTTGTCATTGTTACCAAAGTGATTTGTAATGTGACAGCAATTAAGATTGATTCGCAGTTACGATCAATCTTAGCTCTTTGTGAAATCGAGCCCAGAATGCTTATTTAATTTTCGTAGCAGAGATTCCATAGGCCAAGTGCAATTTTGGTAGAAGTGTAATACGGAAAGTCATAGTAGGGAGGTCTGAGAGTTGAGGCCTGTAGCTGCTTGCAGTTTGAAAGTAAAATTTGTGAAATCTTTAACTGACAAATCAGAATATTAGGCCTTGACATCATGCAGAGCTATAATACATCATTAGTTTTTGGAAGGGTAAATTCATTCACATCCTCTATTCATCTCTTTGGTTATCAGGTTTTAGTGAAAACAACAACAAATGGTCCTGCAATGGATTTTGTGCTTATTTGCAGGTTCAAATCCCACTCTAGGAAAATTTTCTTTGTTCAAACCCCCCCCCCCCCCAAAAACAAAAGGCCTGAAATTTCATCTTTGTATTTCATCTTTGAATTTCGTCTTTGAAAGGTCGCAGGTTCAAATCCTGCTCTAGTAAATCTTTCTTTGTTCTACTCAAAATATATAAAAAATGTTTGATACAAACTAACCAATCCTGAAATACTTTCAGGCCTGAAATTTCATCTTTGAAAGGGCATAGCCATTTTCATTTTGCAGAGGGAACTTTCATTGAATAAACATTTGAAAGGGCAGCATGGCCAAGACCAGGGCAACAGAGGCAATTACAATTGCTTCCATGTAATTCCAGGCCTGTACTTTGTCTCGAAACATGTAGAAATTGAAATGAATCTTAACATTTTTGTTGTTGTTTTTTTCTTTTCAGGAAAGGTAAAGGAAATGGTCGCTGTAATCACACCATGCACAACTCCTATCCAAACAATATGGTTCAAGAAGAGTATGATGAAAAGAGAGCATTAGAAGAATCTTTGGCTCTCTTTGAACTTCAAGAGAGAGACTCCAACTCATTCCCTGCTCTACCGGTAAGTCTGAAAGCCTGCAAGCTACTTCTGTCAGTAGGGGCTGATTTCATACAGCCTCTAGAAGACATTCTCTCAGGGTTTGTCCTTAACTTTTTCAGTGACTTGCCAGCAGGACCAGTTAGCTTGGCATCCACTAGTATGTCAGCTTTTTCACTAATCCATGTTCAAATGAAATAGGGATGCTTTTCAGCACTGAACTAGCCAGCCGGACCACTTGGAGTGAATTTTAGCTGGTCCTCGGGTGTTTTATCTAGCATTTGGCCAACGGACCACTGGTAAGGGAGAACAGTGTCTCTGCATGCAAAGTGGTCCTTAGCAGAATTTATTTTTCATAGCTGGCTGCTGCTTACAGTAAGAAAACTGCTTACAGTAAGGCGAGCTTACTTGTTGGCTGCTCGTAATAAACTGATTGTATTTTTATATACTGTTGTTTCTTGTTTTGGTTTTGAATATTGTGATAAAAATTTCATGTTCAGCCTTTTGCCAGAATATTATTTAAGCCATAAACCGATTAATACATAGTGCTGCTTACCACAGAATTCTGTGCTCACGGGGCTCTGTAAAGTGCGTGATTTCATGGGACGTAAGCGCAGAATTCCGCAGTAAGCAGTGCCATTAAACAGGGTTGAGATGACTGATGAAACAGGGCAGTGGCATTGAGAATGTACACATGGCCCTTCAAATCTTCTTAAATGTTGAAGTACAGTTATTCCCACAAACAATTTCCTTGTGTAGAGTAAGCACAAAAAAAATTGCTTACCAGTAAACAGCTTTCTGAAATTGCCCCTTAAAGGGTCTGTGTGAAAGGAAACATTTTTAGATCACTGGTTATTAACTTCATAACCATTTCTTATGTTGAATTTTGGGTTGAACGAAGACAAATTGAATGGAGCAAGACTTGAACCTTCGGCATTCTACCAACTGAGCTATCTAAGCCCTATGTTGGCGGTCTCCTTATTTTGTCAACATTTTTGTTGGGGGTGCCAGTCAGAAGCCATTCAACCTGTAACTGCCGTATAGCCAGGGATCACACCCAAGTTTACGATACAACCCGGGAAGCGGCAGGAGAGGGATCACCTTAAGGGGATACGCGTATTTACGTCTTTTCTTTGTTCAACCCAAAATTATTTACCCAGTCAGTTTTCCTTGTGGTTTATTACTCGATATTTGTATTTTGATATCTAATGATGGATGGGGTTTTATTTCTGGATGTTTCAGGGACATCAGTCTGGTCGCATCAACTTGGCAAGTCCAGTTAATCTGTGGGATAAATTCAGAAAGGAAGGCAGGAAGAGTGTCTCTCCCATCCAGAGAATGAACACACCATCTCCCGTTGCCATGTTTGATGGTTAGGATTTTGTCAAGTTTTTATTTACTTAATCCCCCTCTTCATCAATACTCCACCCCCTTGAAGCAGGCATGATATTCTTCCTACTTTAGTCTGATTTCCTATTCCCTTGGGAAAAAAAATCAGAAAAACTGTGATTAAATAGCCTGAAAAGTCCATTAAACCTTACACCATGTGTACATGTAGGTCAGCTCTTGTACGCAATGAAATGTTCGTACTTTTTTCCAAGGACCAAATTTCATGTCTGTTGACGGTATTTTACATAAATCCTGATGAATAAGGGAATAAAAGAGTAGGCGACGAGTTCTTAAACGGCCGTTTAAAACCGGCAGGGTCGTGGTCGTGTGATAAAGGCCCGCCCGGCTCGGCCTTTATCGCACGGCCACGACCCTGCAAGGTTTTAAACGGCCGTTTAAGAACGAGTCACTACTCTTTTATTCCCATTCATAAATGCCCTTATGTTAAAAAGCAATATAATATCACAATTATAGACATGTCACACTGTTTCTTTTGCGAATTTTTCGAAGTTTGCAAATTTCCAAAAACTTTTGTAAAAATGTTTTGTGCGCGTCGGTCGGTGTGTATACGCGCGTGTACACACAAATTACGCGCTGTTACTTATAGCTATGAATTGCGTTCTGCGTAATTTAAATTGGTGTACATGAGCTTGCGCGCCCAACACGCGAAGCCAGCTGGTCTTAAACAGCTTCAGCTGTGTCTTTATCAACCGTTTAAACACCCCCACGTGACGCATTCTCCACCAATAGGAGTAGCGAAACTGTCTGGGGTATTTATGAATGAGGGATAAAATACTAGTTTGATGTACGAGTCTTGTGTTTTCTGGACTTTTCACATCGCCTTTAAATTTTAGAAAAATTTGTGCGGATGATTGACCTGTTTCTTAACATCATCATCTTTACCACAAATGGGAGACTTTTGAGACGATAGAGGGTGTCCCACTCCCTGGACCTTTTCCATTGCTCTCAGCGACGAAAACAATAGAAAAGGACTGGTGAGTGGGACGCCCTCTATCGTCTCAGAAGTCTTCTATTGGGAGATATTTTAAAAACAGGATGGCAGCAGATTTATCTTGCATCTTAAAAATGAGCCATGTCCAGAGTAAATAAGTAATGGGCTGTTGGGTTGGCTCAGTGGTTTCTTCCCTGCCTTTCACCTCTGTGGACCTTGGTTCGATTCCCAGACTGGAGCCTTGCACATGGATTGGATGTTAAGTCCCTGCCTGATTGTTTGGGTTTTCCCTATTTGGGGTTTTCCTCCCACTTTTAAAACTGAAACTTCCTCATTGTCTTCTATTAAAACGTTGGTGTGATGTTTCAATAGGATGCTTTGCTGACTGTATTCTAGACTTGAAATGGAATATATTTTTGAGAAAATAGAACTAGCTGTTGCAGGCCTGTGAAATCTCCGCTTTAAAGCGGATATCTGCTTTTAACCAGTTCGGTGTGAATGACGAGTTAACTCGCGAGAAAAAACGTTACTGACACTAGGACGACGAGTTAACTCGCCAAATTTACATGTGTCCCCCTACCCTCAGCGTGCGTATTGTGTATGGGATTCAGTTGTAGTTGCATTGCTGGGTACCAGGCTCTCTCTGGTGTAATTTACTAGCGATTGGTGGCGCTATTGAACTTTTGTGGACACAAGTTTCGCCGATGAACACAACAATTGAGATGACATTTTGTTGACAAAAACAAGATGGCGGCCTCCATGAAAAAACGCGTACTTGTACAATGACACGGAAATTCATGATTATGTGTATTGTCAGAGTCGTAAAATTCCGATTCATCAAGTTCAGAGGAAAGTAGAGGTAACAGTTTGGATTCAGATGTTGAAAATACTAGTGAAAACAGCGAGGGTTCGGAAGTTAGCAAGGTTAGCAGAGTTAGTTCTGATGATCAATTACGATTTTTGATGAATATTTATGTGAGATGCATATCTGGAGATGGTGAAATGTTAGTAAAACAAAAAGAGAAATGTAAAGGTGTTTTTCCCCTATTATATTGTGACATGTTTTTCAAATCACGCAGTTCTTTTTCCTTCAGAAAATTGTCATAAAGAATAAAATTATGCCAGCACTTGCACTTTTTTTAAAATTTCAACAAAATTCATAGAATTATCCCGCGTGGGAGGTATATTCGATGAAAAAGTTTCCCGCACCGAACTGGTTAAAGCGGATATCCGCTTTTTTTCTTTTTTGTGTCGATTTTTTATTTCCGTTTTTTTTTTTTTTTTTTTTTCCCCGTTTTTTTCCCTTTTTTTTTCTTCTTCACTTTTTGGCCTTATATATGCTTGGCAACAGTAATGTACAACTACAATAATGTGAAATAAGCCTAGTTACTGGATCAATGGGGTGCCCCAATTCGACCAGCGTAAATGCGTGACGCGCGCTCACTTGACGTTCCACGATCTTTCTTACATCATGTAGTGTTTCAGCTCTTTTTTTAAGGGTCCACTCACAGGCCTGCTGTTGCAAACCACTCACCAACTAAAGTGACCTTTGGTATAAATGCAAGAAGTTGTCCTCTCGTGTTGACCCTTTCAGAGTCTTTCTTATGAAGGCTTTGAAAAAAACTTCACTCCAGTCGAATCAGGCAGCCATTAACAATTTTTTTGATTTTTTTTTCTTCACAGATATGTCTGTTGCCACCAATCATCGCAAATATCTGATTGTTTTTGGTCTTTTCTTTTTTAAAGGGAGAGGAAATTTTGGTGGTGAGAACATCCAGGCAAGATTCCAAGATATGTCTCTTCATGATAATGGTAATAATGTGAATGTATGAATCACAACAAAATTTGTATCTAAAAGTCTTGTTGAGTCATTATTTTGGAGCAATGCCATGCAAACCTGTATTGTATCAACTGATTAAGATTCTTCTTTTTGGCGTTTCGTGGCTGAGCCGTCGGGCCCACTGGACTCGTGTTTTTTATTATTAGAGTGTGGGTTCCAGTCTGGGCCCAATTTCATAGAGCTGCTTAAGCGCGAAAAGTAACCAAGCACAACAAAATTATGCTTACCAGAATAAGGTTACCAGCCAAACTGCCATGTCACATGTACAATTTGTGACTGGTATCCTGCTCATTTCTGCTAAGCAAAACATTGTTGAGTATTTTCTACTTGAGCAGCTCTATGAAATTGGGCCCTGGTCTTAACACTTGTGTCCTTATTAAGCAAGACATTTAACCATTATTGTTTCATCTTTCGGACACTTGTTGTGTGTTTTGTGTAGTGCTTGTTAAAGAACCCAGTACATTTATCGTTAAGAGAAGGGATTTGCCCCTGTGTATTCTGGCATGATTGGTGGCAGAATGCTCTTCATAACTCTTCTAAACCATTACAAATGTATATGGGTCTTATAATTCAAACTTAGCTCTGCATTCCCGTCGTAAAAATAGTGAGCACTTTGAGACTCTCGTCTGGGTGTGATAAAGTGCTATATAAGAGCTGCATACTATTATCATAATTAGTATTTACTTATCTAAAAATACTGAGGAAAAGTTTTAAAGACATTTGGTTGAACTTTGAACAAAAATAATATGTAAGCTTTGGAAACTAAATTAATTATTTTATCAGATCTCAGAGAGTTTTTCCATCTAATGTCATCACTACAAGAAGCTTTACTTGTGTTTCTTTAAGATTACTTATTCCTGTGATGTGTTTCTCTGCTTAAAAAGTGACAAGTAAACGGGGATGAGAAATTTAAGTTTTTTATCTAAATTCAGGCTTTTTTATGTCTGCTTGGTGAAAATGGGTTATTGCCTTCATCTATAAAGAAATTGTAATAGTTCATCTACTTCTCTAGTGCTGAGAATGCTGTACCCTGAAGCTTCACGAAAATATGTTACTCCAGGGGTAACCAAAATTCAGAAATGCCAATATTTCAACACACTTAACATTTAGATCAGAGTTTCAGACTGTTTGTCAGCAGTGACTCTCACTAGAAGTGTGATTCAGTCTCCAACATTCAGGATGTTTTGTGTTTCAAATGTTTAAGTGATTCAGGAATTGGCAATTATTCAAGTTGTATCATCAGTGTGTTGGCAAGACTGCCAACTTGCAAGATCCGATCATGAAAAAGAAGAAATATGATTCATGTATGTATTCCCCGGAAATATCGCTTGTGAAATTCCGGCAACTTCTTGAAGTTGTTGTTTGTTTCTTATTTTCCCTCAGGAAGAGGTGATGGGCAAGGTGCACCTAACTCAGGAAGGGTATGTCATCACTCATCAACATCTCATTTTCATAGATATATTATGACTGTTTATTGTTTGTTCAGCTGATTTGCCCAGCCACTGTCATTTATTAGTAAGGCTATCAAGCATTACTGCCTCGCTATAAAACGTTCATAACACTTTCATGCTATCATGATAGAGCATCCACTCTTATAAGCGAGGCGGATTTAGAACGGTATCATGAGAGTTTTATAGGTGATGCAGTGATGCTGTTACATCGTCGGGTCAGTGCTATAAGGTCATTAATTGCAATTTCATAGTCGTAATGATCAAAAGGTCATTAAATGAAAAATGCGTATAAATTTGAAAACAATTAATTAAAATCAACAAATAAATAATTTACTTAGAAAATGAATATTACTTTTTGCCAAACAAATACTCTGAAGACCACTCTTGATCAATTAACTCCATTTACAAGGAGCTCCATAATATGCAAAAGCAATTTTATGAAATCGATGCAAGTTTACTAATGACCTCATAGTTTTGAACTGTCGAGACCACACCGGCTCTTTATGTAGCCAACACTCCTCCCGAAAGAGATTTTACACATGCTTGTACCCGCAAGTTTACTAGTCAAAGTTACTTCGTATAATTATTTCATTTGTTCATTTCTTCAGAATCATTTCAGTAGGGACAACTACCACAACAATCAACAAAGGGAGAACGCTGCTACCCCCCATGACTACTCCCCTAATGTTCCAAAGTGGCACTCTTCCAACTCCACTCTGAGCACAAGTGGGAGTAATGCATGCCACTCGGCTGGTAACACCCCATCTCCGCCGTCGGTTCCCATCATGCCTGGTTACAATGCAGCAATGCCTATTGGGATACCACTCTACCCGATGGTCATTCCATGTAAGTATGAGGAAAGATCTTGGGTTTGTTGGGCCGTATCAGAATTGGCGGCTACGGTTACTATTATTATTATTATTATTATTTATTTGACCTCAACAATACAAGAACAAAAAATACAATACAAGGCAAATCGAAGAACTATAAAACCAAAACCAGAAGCCTTCGTGAATTTCATTAAATTTAGTGTTCAGCTTTTCAGTATCAGTTGGGGTTTAATTGTTGTCTAAATTGTTGTTTTTTAACTTGTTACAAATGAACAGAAAATATAAGACTCGGACCTAATTTTATTGAAACATGGAAATATTTCTTAGAATGATCAGTGCCACAACCATTTAAAAAAAAAAGAGGTTTCTCTTAACCTCAAAAACTGTCTTGTGTTTACAGCAGAACATCTATTTTGATGCAAAATCACTAGCTTGTGCCAATAACCAAAGTGAACTATATTTTGTGTTTTTGTTGTTATAAATGTTTTTAGTGACTGATAATTTGACTGGACCTGTCAATGCTTCTGCCACAGCCTCCAGAGACCCAAATGGCTACGATCTTCCTTTATCAGGTATTGATACAAACTGCTCTTTATAAACTCTGATGTGTGCATTAATTGACATTCTCCTTTAGGGTTAAACAGTGATAAAAAAAACAAAAATGCTCAGCTGTGTACGGGTGGCGGTGCTCAGAATGGCCCAAAGAGGAAAGATTTTACCTCTATTACAGGGTGCCCTAGACCGATGATTTATACAGCAAAGTTTAGAATTGTTAAGCTCTCACTGGTCAGCCTCGCTACCATGGGCAGTGCGCCGTATTGATACCTCTTGTCACTAACCCCTGGTAGGGACGTGTTTAAAAAACAACACCGATTGGCTCCCAAAAGTGACTACTTTGTGCGCACCCTTGTTAAAACCTTTCGAGTGCTTGCATGGCTTGTATGTTGCTTGTAGGATGCTTAGTATGCACATGTCCAAATGCAAGTATTTTGATGCGATTCCATTTCAAATGAATCATGTTTTTGCACAGTCACCCTAAACTGCATACAGTTAGACGTATCACAAGATCAAAGAAGAATGAGAGATTATGCCTCTTTTGCGGGCTACCATACTTGAGTAGGCATGTAGAGTAGATTGACCACAGGCCTTATTAAAATGTGCCGTATATTAGCATATTTAAATTGACCAATACAAGGGGTTATGAGCGAGCAAGGCATGCTGGAAAAAAAACAAAGACGCAGTGAGATCGATCATCCCTTGAAACGAGGTTGCTCAATGGTCTTATTCGGACTCGGGAACTTTACAGACAAACACTGGGCATAATTTGAATAAGATGGAGATGGCACATGATGTGTGCTGATATTGTTTCAATGGAAAAAGTCTGACAGTAGAAGAAGAATTTGATGTCTATTGAGTTGGCTTTTGGATTAAAAATGAGTTTTAGTCAAAGTGCTCAAACTGATTTTCGTTTTGATTGTTTTCCTACAGATGTATCTACAATGCGCTACTACTACAACCTTGGGATTGAGGTAAGGATTTGCTTGTTGCAACTATACAGCACTGGTCAAAGTCTGAGTAACATTTTCACGCCTTAACGACCCGAAGGTGACTCTTGATTTGAGAAGTAAATTTGGAGAAAGGAAATTTGACGCTGACGTCTTACAAAAGAGTCTGCTATATTGATATTATTACCAATGTTACACATTTCATCTCCTTCACTGTGGTGGTTAGAGGAAGTACACCATTGGCCGATTTTCACAAAGAGCTAAGATCTTAACTGTGTATCACTCTTAATTGCTAAGCAAAGTGTGATGTCACAATACAAATCACTGATGGTAAACTGACTACTCATCTTAAGATGAATCTTTATTGCTGTGTGAAATTGAGCCCTGGAGCTTTTACTTTAGTTTGGGAGAAAAATCAAAGGTGATTTTTGCTTTCGAAGAATCATAACGACTCCTTTAAAGTAATTATCCCAGTGGGTTCCTTCTGACCATTCCTCATCGTCATTCATCATTGCCCTTCACTGGAGGGCCACTGACTAGGTGGCCAGAAGGACGCTTAACCTGTGTGCTGTATTTGCAAGTTTCTAGAAACATAGCTTTGCAAGCATTTTTACCAAGTAAAAAACCAAAACCAAAACAACAACACCTACTTCATACTTTGTCAGGTTCTTTGGCTACAACATTTGGAGAATTTTTTTCTAGTTTATTTTAGTTTTAGTATTTAGTTTATGGTATCGCCCTTTTGTTAAAGACTACTCAAGTCGGCCTGCCAATAAATGATGGTTCTCCATCAAAGTGCCCAAACAGCTTGACTCTATTTCTCTTAATTTCAATAGTCTGTGGTTCTTAACAAATTATCCTCCTCACAGTACCACCATCGCCTCTACCTCTTCCAAATGCAACAGTGGCAACAGCAGCAGCAGAATCACCAACAGCACCAGCAACAGCAGCTCCCTGTTCAGCAGTCGCCAGACCACCCTCCCTGCACCATGGTCTCACAGACTCCGCACCAACAGCCAGCCCAACAGCATATGATGCAGACTTCAGTCACCACCCATTACTCTCCAGAGGGCCCCGTTTCTGTTGGAGGTAATGCTTCTGAGGAGGAGGTGGATGAAGTTATGCAACAGAGAGCATGCGCCTCCAATGGTAAGCAGCTTTGTAACGTGACTCGTCTTGCACTTAAAGGGAGGGTATACCTTTGGTAATTACTCAAAAAAATAATGACCATAAAAGCTAACTTGGTAAGAAGCACTGCAGCTGTTGATAATGGATAACATTTTGAGAAACGATCCCCTTTTAAGGATTGTGGTTTAAGAAAAAGGGATTCAAAAAGATTTCAATCTAAAAAACAGTTTCATGCTTGAAATGATTCTCAGATTGTGTATTCCAATTACCGATTATTCTTCCTGCGTGGACATAACCGCTCCAGATTGTTTTGGATATCTCAAAGCCGCTATCACCTTTTGAAATGAAACTTTCACAGGTTAGTTTTATTGAATATATCTATATTCAAAAGCCAAAGGCATATACTTTACCTTTAGTCGAACATCACATGCCACATTCAGTAACCCATATGCATGTCCCAATGCGCATGATCGGCACACAAAGGATTCTGGGTGAAATCAGAGTCCAAGGAACACCGGCACCCATCACGGCGCGCTGATTTTGAAGCAATGCAGTAGACAAAAACCTAGCATAGTTATATGTAAACTACAGCACGGCGTCCATCGTTAGCAGCTTGATTATATTTTTAACTGTACTTGGTTTTCCAAGATGCATTGTGGTATATTTTTAACCCTTTCAGACCCTTTTAGTCGACTGTGCACTATACCCTGCTTGAGCCCCAATGGCGACTACAGTCGCCCAAGATTACACACAAAAAAGCACTCAAGCCTGAGCACAGGCCATTTATTAAAAAGCTGTAGTTTTGTCCATGTTCACCTTCCATACCCAAGCTTACCATCATTGGAAAGAGAAAGATCGGATCTTTCCAACGGTGGTTAAATATAATAGGGTTGCTATTATGCAATCACTTCAAATTGGAGTGGAAAGATCCGAAATGACAAACGCCTACAGAGCGCCATATGGTTGTGTGCAAAAAATTGTTTGGATTTACAGAACACACTTGGGAAACAAACACCAAGAACATGGACAAATATTGGCTGATTTCAATGATTTTTAAATTGTATGAAAGGAAATTCATTGAGTAAGACAATTTTTATTACTTATTATGCTCTAAAATGAAATCTTCCAGGTAATAATAGAGTTTGTAAAATCGAACTTTGAACACAAGCTTCCTGTTGTGTGAGAATGTGTGCTTCACGCTTGAGTGGTCAAACAACGTGGGCTACAGCGGTTTATGTAAAAAGAACTTGGGGCTGAAAGGGTTAAGATGGCGCTTGTGCATACGGGCTGTTGAGTATATTTGTAGCTTACTTTGTAACTGATAAAATATTTAGCCTTTCCCATGAAATATGCTAAGTACATTCGCGCATGTGTACAGACACTATTGGTTGGCAAATGCCATAGAGTTGTGCACTTGGCAGACACACAAACGCGTATCCGTCACGCCACAATCAGCCCCACACAAAAAGGCGAGATGTTCCCTCATTTTTCCAACCAATAGTGTTAGTGTGCACGAGCGGTGTGCAATTAACATATTTCATGGGAAAAGCTATAAATTCCGTTGTAAGTTTTTAGTACTGTTGAATGTGAGTATAAAAAATGTCAAAAACCATCTTTGTACATACACTGTAGCAAGATTTAATGTTTAAAATATTTGTTGTGGTGTTTCTGATTGTTTAAACTTTGCTGAAATTGACCGTTAGGTCGTCAACAAGACGTAGCTGTGATTTCCAATCAGCAGCAGACCTTATCTTCACCCTACCTGAAGAACAAAGGGACAGAACGCCAGAATGGTGTTCAACAACAGCAACATCAGCATCTGCCGTTGCCGATGAATGCTGTGTATTTCACTTTCCCGCCACGCACCATTGCTTCCACATTGAACAGCCCTCAAGACTCTACTTCAACTCTAGTTCAAGATCAACAATATGTCGATAGACAGCTCTCAAGATCTGCTTCACAGCTGAATCTAGAGGGCCAGCAGCAGCAGCAGCAGTGTGATTCTGATAATGCCATTCTATCTGCTGTTAATACCGATTCCGCAGTAGGTAACAGTGCAGTGAGATCTGCCATGACGACTCCTATGAGACTCAGCATGCCACTAAGAATCCCCACTCCACGGTCTGAAGAACACGGCAACAACGCTCACATTGATAATCGGTCACCTTCTCCATTCCTTCCAGCTTGTCCTCCCGAGATCCGCGTGTCCAGTGCAGCCAGGACTCTGGTGACCCCTACCCGGCGTAAATCTCCCTTTGATGTTGTTAGCCCGGGAGTATTTCCCATGTCACCCTTCCCAGTTATTCAAAATACTAACGCTACTATTCACCTTCCTTGTTTGTCTCAAACAGGACCCACCCAGCCGTACTACATTGAGTCCCCTGTCCACCAGCACATTGCACAACAGCAGCAGCAGCAGCAGCAGCAGCCAACACTGCAACCCCCACCAGCACCTGTAAACACCTTCTTCAACCCACACGCTAATCCAACGGGCATTCAAACCGAGCCCTACGCACATGTGAATTACCACCCAGCACCAGGTAACATTGGCACCTATCAGTACCCAGTGCAAGGTCAGTGGCAACCTGCATTTCCCTATGGTAGCCCAGTAAAGGTACCCACTATAGCCTATGGCCAAAGCCCTCCCGTCACTTTCATTGCAAACACTGCACCGGTCTCAGCGCCAGCACTTTATATACCTGCCACCCACTAAAAGATTATTTAAATTCATGTGTACCTTCCTCCATGGTTTTGGCAATCACTCTGAGAATTACTGTAATAACTTGGTGTATAAGAATTAATGTTATTTCTCACAAGAGCACTCGGTAAAGTTTTATTTACTTCACCGAAACTTTAAAAACTTCCCAAGTTTTTCATGGATGAGAAATGTCAGACTTTTATCTGAATTCAGACTTGTTATGTCTGTTTGCTGAAAAAGAAAGTAGCTGTTATTTTCTCAGATTTAAAGAAATTCTACTCTACTCCACTTCCCTCATGCTGAGGACACTGTTCCCAAATGCTCCTCGAAATCTTTAACCCCAAAAGGTGGAAATTCCTACATTTCAACATACCTCCAACATTTAGATGTTTCAGACGTTTTTGTCAGCAATGACTTTTACCCTTGGTGTTAATATTTGTTACTGACCATAACTTGGGCGTGTCCGAAGTGGCGACTACAGCTAAGGCTACGGCTGTTGCTAAGGGTGTTGCTAAGGACGTCCTAGACTTCAATGCACAACGAAGCGGAAATCTAGCCATAGCCGTAGCTGTAGCCGCCAATTAGGACACGGCCTCAAACTCCATTTTCAAAGTGCAGCCATCTTGTTTTGTCTTCCGTACATATTTGTTATATGACCAGAGTGAGGTTTTATTAATTCTATGCTATGCAAAATCGTTTTAAAGCCATGTTACAGTTGACAGTATTTTTGTTTGGCTAAGGCTGCTATCTTCAGATGCAATAATGTAGTTATAAGAAGATGCAGTGATCTAGCCATAGCTGTAGCCAAAGCCACTGAGCCTAAAGCCATGTCCAAATTGGTGGCTCTGTTTGAGGCTGCTATCTTCAGATGCAATAATGTAGTTATAAGAAGATGCAGTGATCTAGCCAAAGCTGTAGCCAAAGCCACTGAGCCTTTCAGATGCAATAATGTACATTAGTTATAAGAAGATGCAGTGATCTAGCCATAGCTGTAGCCAAAGCCACTGAGCCTAAGGCCATTTCCAAACTGGTGGCTATGGCTGAGGCCGCTATCTTCAGATGCAATAATATAGTACAAGAAGATGCAGTGATCGAGCCATAGCTGTAGCCAAAGCCACTGAGTCTTATTTCCACGTACTTCTATGGCAAAGGCCTACATGCCTCGACTTTATAGATAGGAATGTTAGTCTAAGACTTCTACTCAAGTTTGGTTTACAAATTATATTTTCCATCCTAAACAAGATAAAAGATGGACAAAAATCGACTCATTTACTCTAGAAAAGTTTCTAAGTTATTTGAGTTTCCAGGAGAAAAAAACCCTGTCTCATTTAAAACTGCTTTCAGATTCATTTACCTAGTTTATGAATGATTAAAAAAAACACCTGGAAAAGAACAAAATAGAAGAGTGCTGAAGTGTTGAAGTGTGTGTGAGTTCATATTAATTTAAGAAAATCTTCGTTCAAGTTTTCAGTGGCAAGTCATCTAGTTTTAGATTCTTGCTCCAATACACCCTTTGCATATGCGGTCATTGCTGAGGTCAAATAATTGACATGTGCACGTGTGTGTACGCGACGCACACAACTCTCAGCCAATGATAGGTCATCTGTTGACCTCAATGAGGGCGCTGTTTGAGCTTGTGACATCATATGCAAGGGGTCAGTATAAATTCTTTGAAGTGATGTGAAGTTTTGTAATGTGCATAAATGTAATATATGGCGACAGAAGGTTCTTCCACTATTATGGGTTTACTAACTTTAATATTTTTCTTTCAATTAGTGTGGTTGATGATGTTGTATTAACAAAACAAATGTAATTTTAACTTATCTGTTACCCAGGGCCAAATTTCACAGAGCTGCTTTTAACGCTGATTTTGTGCTCACTGGAGTTTCCATTTCATAGTGCTGCCAACTGTAAGCACACGAAAAGGCATGCTAACCTTCTAGTGCTTACTGTATGAAAATGAATGACGTAACGATGCAAATCCATAGTGAACGCACAAACTGGCCGCCTAATTTTTTTGCTTACCTGTGAAATACGCTTACGCTTAAGTAAATTTTTCTGCTATAGTTAGCGCGAAAATGTGCATACCATTAAGCAGCGTTATGAAATTGGCCCCTGGAGTTTTATAACAGATTTATCAAACTCCAAACAGGAGAACATTCCTAGAATAAATTTGATCTTTTTTCAATGACGTGCTAAAAAAAATATATAAAAATTATTTTTCGTATATAATGTTCCAAAGAATAGAACAGAATATGCAAAAAGCATAGAATTATTATATGACTATACTTTATTTTGTATGAAATGATAGTCTTGGCAGGAAGCCTCGATGATATATAAGAAAGAAAGAAAAAAATTCAATGAAAATAAAATGAACATTTACCTTAACTATATAAAGTCTTGCGACTATAAAAACAAAAAGGTGCAAAAAATTGCTTTACAGTTTCTGATATTTTTTATACGGTACAGTAACATGTTTATGTAGTAAGATAGATTTAAAGGGGAACAACTCTACTGATATCGGTTGAGCGTGTTTCTGGTTTTGTTGATTTGAGAATCACTTTGGAGGGGAAGGGGGACTCCTTCCCATTGTTTAGATATTGATTTTGTATTATGGATTATTGACAGATTTGGAATCAGTGACAGCACTACAAAGAGGGGGGGGATTTTCCATTGTTAATTTCTTGGCCCCTCGCCCCCAATTTGACCCCTTAATTTCCACCTCAGTTTTCCCCCGATGGCCAAAATTGAATTTAACCCAAACTGCTTGCACCCACATTAATGCATCTATGTTCGCGTTACACCCAGCTCAAGAATAATGCTGATGTAAGTCTTTCATTGTGGTAAGTCAATACTTTTTCAGCAGTACAAAATTACATTAAAAATTAATGTTTGTCCCCCTTTAATTTCAGCTTTGCCCCCCCCCCCCCAGATTAACAGGTCTGGCGCCGCCACTGTTCAGAATATCTGTATAAAACCAAACCACTTGATTTCTGACGTCTTGATCTTATAAGAGGTTTGGTTAAAAGAAATGTTGTATAAAGAAACTTACCATAGTTTATCTGTTTATGAAAAATTAAAAATGAATATCTTTGTCAGTTTTAGATGATGGTGATTCTTACATCGGAAAAAAAGTGTGTCAGCTTTTTTCCCCAAAAAGTTTAATTGTTTTTTGTTTTAGATTTAGTGTTTTATCTTTATGGGTTTTCTTTTTTCAATGTTATTAGTTAAAGAGAAAAAAGAAAAGAAAAAAAAGCTTTATTGATGCAAGTGAAAATGACTGTTTGCAGCTGTTAAAAAATTCTTGTTTCCAAGTTGATTATTAGCTTTGTTTGTAGTGTTGTATTGTTTTCTTAGTTCATTTTAAGTTTAAAGATTGATTCCATTGGTTAAAACTTGTCGGTTTAAAAACAATTTTAGTATTTATCCAGAGAGTTAAGAATGCTGGATTCAGTGCCTTCATTTGACAACATTTAAATGCCAAATATTTACCGGGTGAAATATATTTCTAATTTTAAATACAATATTCTATGCAAAAATGATGGTAATGAAATATAAAAAGTGTAAAAAAAACCGGAAGAGAAAAACATTTAAGCACTTATTTTTGAATTAGTAAATGCTTTGAGTGAGTTTTAGCTAATTTTGTAGAATAATTATTTGATTGTCAGGAGAGACGCTTCCAAAAGGTATAAGTGTGTTGTAGAAGAGGTCAATGTTGAATTTTGAAATCAATTATTAGCTTTGCGCAGGTGCTTTTTTAAGAGTGTTTCAATTGTGTTGTATAGTTTATTCTCAAGTGAGTAGTCTTGCGATTTGATGTTTCAAATGTTACAAATGTTTTTAGTAATTTTAAGACAATTGTTATAATATTTTCAAAAAAGATTTTGTCCATTTGGAAGCAGTTTGCAAAAATTTAATAACGTGTCTGAAAATGTTTTCTATTTAAGTTTTAGTTTTGTCCTACAGCGAAGCACCCTGCTGCGGTTGTAAATCAAACATATCCTCCCATATTCTTCTGGTTTTCCACAGGACTTGGAAGGCTCTGAATTTCCCTGTTTTTGATTCTGACAAATCAATGTGGGGCAAAACTAGAATAAATGGTTCTTTACCTCCTATGCAAGAATAACATCATTTGTATTGTTTCGATAAAAAAATAAATTATAATAATAAATTCCAATATGAGGACTTCTAATTTAAATAAAACATTTATTGTAGTTCATTCTATTCAAATTGGTTGTATTTAATAATAATCAAGTGTGTGTAGGCTGTATTTTGAGAAGGTCGATATGTAATATGTAGGCGTTGGTAGTCCTCTGGCTTGTGTGCACTTGGTTTTGGTTCGTTCGAAGATTGTTCATAAACGTTATTTGGTTTTTGTAGTTATGGCTTACTAGTTTGGAAATTAGGCAAAACAGACTTGTCTTTCAAACTAATAATTAAACAAAAGTGATCATCAAAATTAATAATTAAAAATTTAGTTTTTCACCAGTGATCATTCATAAGGTAATAACATTTTGATATTGTAAGTGATCAGTCATAAATTATTTGTTTGGCTTAATCAGTGTAATCAGTGCCACCGAAAAAAAAAGTGATGTTGTGAAAATGTATTTTTTGATTTAGAAAGAAGTAAAAAAAGTTGATATATTTGTACCTTTCAGATGCCTTAATATAACTTAAATTAATGGTTTACGTTTCAAATCTTTGCATGGTATTGAAAATTTATTTTGTTTACTATATTCAGCCATGTTGATACTAAAACAGTGATTGGAGTTTTAATGTAAAATTCATCTGGAGATAATATTTCCTGGGTTTTTAATTTAGGATGTTGCCAAATTTTGTCCAGTCCGGAACCCAATGAGAGGGATAAGATATTGTTCATTTACCTAAAAAAGTTTATAAGTGTTTGTTGGATTATTTTAGTAGCATGCAAACAAATGTATGAGTACAGTTGTAACTACATTGTCAAATGTATATATTATATACCATCAAAGAAAGTCATTTTATTTTGGAGTACAATTACTGGTAAAACAATTAAAAACAACGATCCTTGTCTTAGGCTCAAGCTGTCTTTGGCATGGTGTGTTTCGCTCTGCCAGTTTGTCTTAAAACAAAGCATACATAATGAAAACAAATAAAGGGACATTGTATAGTTCCCAAAGTATTAAGGGGCCATCCAAAGTGTTCAACTTTTTCACAGTCATGCAAAGAGTATGATGGGGGAGGAAGTTGGTCAGAGACCATGTACGACTTTCAAAGGGGTTTAAAATGTTGGTGTTTAAATAATGTGCATCAATTTTTTAAAGGAAAATGTTGATAAGTTCTACTTCGGGGGAGGGAGGGGAACCTCAAAAGTAGTACTCTCTGCACGACCTGAAAAATGCTGAAAACTTTAGACGGTCCCTTAAGTTAATTGGATTATTTTATCTCTGTTCAGAGATTGCTATTTCTATAACAAGATTGCTATCTCTGGGCCCAATTTCATAGAGCTGCTTAAGCAGAAATAAGTTTCTGCTAAGCAAAGATTTGCAGGATAACAGTCTCAGACTGTACATGAGAAATGGCATTTTGGCTGGTAACCAAACTCTTGTAAGCATACTTGTGTTGTGCTAACCTACTCTTTGTGATTTTTTAAGCAGCTCTATGGTGGGCCCTGTTACGAGATTACTATCTTTGTTAAGAGAATGCTATCTCTGTTAAAAGATTGACGACTTCACCTGACTCCATCATCACAGTAATCTTGGTTGCATCAATTTGGGAGTCAATGTCCCTGTGTGTTATATAGTGTTGTGCTTATTGTAGGGGACGTGGCGTTTGCCTGCCATAAATATTACGTGCAATTTGACCCCCTAAATGGCGATTGCGGCTGACAGTAGCTGTACAAGGGTCAATATCAGCAAGGTTTTAGCCAGGGTTTGGTAAAAGGGTGTCCAAATTTGCTGGATATTTAAAAACTGGGTGTCCAAATTGTTCAATTACAATACATTTACATGTAAATGACAGATAAAACAGGGTGTCCAAATTTTCTTACAGTGGTAGCTTGTTTTAGGTTGATTTCCAACTTTTATTTGGAAGATGCGAGTTAAACTTTATAAACAAAGACTTTGTGCAATGTCAGATTGACGGCCACATAATGTAAAATAATGTTCTTTGTGTAGAAGATCCCATAGTTGAGAAAGAAGACTGATTACCATTTATTGACCTTCTGTTTTCTGCAATTTTGGTTACAATTATTTTATAAACCCATTGAATAATGCCGTGTGAGTTTAGTATGTTAGTTTATGTTTTGTTCATTCCAAAGCATTATTTATTTTGTGAATCCACTGTAGGTTGTAACTTTACGTCTTTAAAATCCAAAGTTCTGCCCAAAAAGATTTTGCGCATCAAAAATGTTGACATAATAAAATGTCCCGCTCTTATACAGACTTAAGCATGTGTGAGTTTTTGTTGTTGTCAAATTCAGTGTAGTAGTTCAGTCACAAGTAAAAGAGCAAGGGGATATTGTGGCCCCTCCTGAGAGCAGAGATAAGACTTTCAAAACTTTTATATGAATTCAGTTTTTCAAGTCTGCCTGGTAAACAAAATAATGTTGTATTTTTCCTAAATTAAATAAGTCATGCTCTTTGATCTACTTCTCTAGTGCTGAGGATACTGTTCCCAAAAGCTCATTGGAATCTATAACTCCAGGGGTTAATCAAAAGGTGGAAATGCCATCATTTCAATGTACCTCCTAAGATCTGCATTCTCAGTTTCAGACTTTTTTGTCAGCACTGACTCTCAACCCTGTCAGAGAGAGATGATGGGGAGGGGGAGGCCAGGGGCCAATTTCATGGCACTGCTGCTACAAAAAAATCTGCACTTAAGATCTCTTAAATGGCTCAAAGAATCATGTACTTTACAGGGAACTCGGTAAGTGCAGAATTATGTGTTAAGCAGGGCCATGAAATTGGGTACAGCAGGGCCCAATTTCATAAAGCATGTAAGCAGACAAACTTGCTAAGCACAGAAAACTCTTGCTTAGAAAAAATAGGTTACCACAGCCAAAATACCATACAGTTACCATTGCTGTGACTGGACCACTCATTTATTGCTTAGCAAAGACATTTGCTTAGCATAATTTTCTGCTAAACAGCTTTATGAAATTGGGCCCTGGTCTTTGCACCCATAATTCTGATCATTTATTAACTCTTGTATCTGTATGGCATTCAGGTTGGCCTGTGGGTTGCTCCCTGCTTTTCCAGCTCTGTGACCCCGGTTGGAATCCTGCTTAAAAGGCACCTTTAAAGAAACACAGACTATGAAAGAATAAAAGATATTGTCAAGCAGTTTGGGTCTTTTGATGGAGAACCATCATTTAATACGGTACACTAATTTGAGTAGACCTAAACAAAAGGGCCTTACCATAAACCCAACTATTAAAAGTAAAATAAGGAGTCAATGGTTCTTCAAAAGCAAAATCACATTTGATTTTCCCCTTGCATGTGGGTTGAGTTTTCAGTCCCTACCTGATTGCATTGGCTTTCCCTATTTAGGGTTTTCCTCCCACAACTAAAGCTGACATTTCGTCAATGTCTACTCTACACAGTGGTACCAGTATGTTCAGGCCTATCAAGTCACAGTCCTAGGCTGCTTTTGAGGCGGGGTCCATTGGTTTCATTACCAGAAAGATATAATAATAAACTGACCATAAAGCAATATTTTGAATATATATAATTGGCTCTAGATCCACGCCTGATTACAGTTAGCAACGCTATGAAATGGTGTCCGCATAGTAAACTCAAAAATCGGCTGTTAAGCTCAGGGACCAATTTTATAAACTGTTTAGCAGAAAATACTGCAAGACTCTTTGCTAAGCAAAAATTGAGTAGGGCACCAGTTAAAACAATGTAAATTTCATGGCATGTTCGGTAATTTTTTTCTGCTATTGAAAGGCATCGTACACGTTTGGTAATGACTCTGATAATTAATGCTAATAAAAACTTACTTGGTAAGAAGTACAGCAGCTTAGGATAGTATAGTGCATTTTGAGAAACTTTTCACTTCGAAGTACTGCGGTTATGGAAAAATATCTTACTTTTGTATCCCCAAAAACATTTTAATCTGAGAAGCGTTACGCGTAACGCTTCTCAGTGTGTGGATTCCAATGCAGATTATTCGTCCTGCGTGGACATAACCGCTCATAGTCATACATTGGACTTACTAATAACTCGTAAGTCAGAATCAATTATTCGGGGTGTTCCAGTTTCTGATCATTTATTTTCCGATCATTTTTCAGTTTTGTGCAATCTTCAACTCAGTAAACCTTCTTTATCTTCAAAAGAAGTGTCATTTAGGAAAATTAAGTCCACTAATCGGGCTAGATTTAAGGTAGATATTAGGCCTATTGATTCGGATTTGTGTAATATTGAGTCATCTCATGTAAATATTGATGACCTAGATGGTCTTGTTAGTTTGTACAATAATACTTTAAGTTGTTGATTGTCATGCCCCAGTAATCAATCAAACGATTACTGTATACGCCCAGAGGTACCTTGGTTCAATGACAATATTAAAAAGGCCAAGTGTGAGAAAAGAAAACTTGAAAGAAATGGCGCCAGACTAGGTCACAACATGATTTAAATTTATTCAAATTGAAGAAAAACAATGTCACCTTTTTAATGAAAGTTGCCCGTCAGGATTGCTATACTAAATTTATTCAAGATAATAGTATAGGCCTACTGATCCTAAAAGGTTTTTCAAAGCAGCAGGTTCTCTTTTTCGCAATAATCTGTCAATATTACCTGCGCATACTGATGATTTACAGCTTGCTAACCATATGGGTGACTTTTTTGTCCCAAAAATTGCTCGTTTAAGGTTATCCCTGTCTAGGGTGAATTGTTCACTTAATGACACACCTACTTCATCCCAATTTGAGTCAGCTGTTTTTACTGACTTTAGTGAACTGTCAGAAAACTGTGTTTACAAACTTGTGTCTGGTTCTAGTAAGAAAACCTGTGTACTGGATCCAATTCCCATGCCACTACTCACTGACTGTTTAGATATTCTACTACCATTCATTACGAGGTTGATCAACCTTTCATTAAAAACTGGGCATTTTCCATACAAGTCAGCAGTTGTTCTGCCTCTGCTAAAAAAGCCGGGTCTCGAGGCCAGAGTGGAGAACTTTCGACCCGTTTGTAATTTGCAGTTTGTTTCTAAACTACTTGAAAGAGCTGTAGCATGTCAGTTACAGTCTTATCTGACTGAGAATAATTTATACCCATTGATGCAGTCAGATTACCGCAAATTTCATAGACTTGATTTCAAGTCTGAGCTTGCGGTTATTTTTCTGCATCAGCCACGCAGAATTCCCCCGCAGATTTGCTATCACGCGCTCTAACTCGCAATCTCATGTAGGTTCAAGACGGAGGTTTATCCACAAGAGGGCGCTGTTTCAGCCAATAATGTATCGGCTATCAGGACGACTAAAAACCACGATCACAGACTTGGAACCAAGTCTACAAATTGTCATAGTACCGAAACAGCTCTGTTGAAAATTCAAAATGATTTGTTAATGGCTATGAATAGAAAACATGTAACCCTGTTGGTCTTATTAGATTTAAGTGCTGCATTTGATACACTAGATCACGGTATTTTATTGAGTACACTTAAGTCTCGATTTGGAATTGATGGAACAGCCCTCAACTGGTTTAGTTCATATCTGGCTGGCAGATCACAAAGGGTTTTGATAAATGGTAAATGGTAAACTGTCCAGGTAATTTTTGAGAAAGAGGTAATTTCCCACTAAAATAATAAAAACTTCTTGCAAGAAGTTTTTATTCCTAACTGAAAGCACACAAATTTGTACAACAAGGGTGTTTTTTCTTTCATCATTTTCTTGCAACTTCAATGACCAATTGAGCCCAATTTTTTACAGGCTTGTTATTTTATGCATATGTTGGGATACGCCAAGTGAGAACACTGGTCTTTGACAATTACCAAACGTGAACGATGTATTGTCACATTACACCATTATTTATGGATTTACATTCGGTTTAGAATTGAATCTAAAATTTTAATGATTACTTACAAAATTCTACATGGTCTAGCTCCACAGTACTCAAGTCAGCTTGTTTCTATCAAATCCCAGTCTCGTTACTGCCTTCGCAGTTCTGGGGATGGAATTTTTCTTAACCACCCTGTTGGTGGTAGTAAGGCTGCTCTTGGGGACCGGGCCTTTGATACACTAGATCACGGTATTTTATTGAGTACACTTAAGTCTCGATTTGGAATTGATGGAACAGCCCTCAACTGGTTTAGTTCATATCTGGCTGGCAGATCACAAAGGGTTTTGATAAATGGTAAACTGTCCAGTAATTATAATCTTGAATGGGGAATTCCGCAAGGGTCATGTCTAGGCCCCCTTCTTTTCATTTTGTATACAAGTCAGTTGTTTGACATTGTAAAAGTTCATCATCCACAGATTCACTGCTATTCAGATGATACTCAGTTGTATCTGTCATTCAGTCCTGACGAGGCTGGTAGTCAGGTGACTGCTCTTTCTGCCATGGAGGCTTGCATTCATGATGTTCGACAATGGCTGCTTGCTAATGGGTTATATTTAAATGACAATAAAACAGAATTCTTGATAATCGGTACCCGTCAGCAACTATCTAAAGTTACATTGGATGGTATTCAGGTTGGGCAGTCAATTGTGTCACCTGTTTCCCTTGCCCGAAACCTAGGTGCATGGTTTGATGCCAATATGTCAATGAAAACACATGTTACTAAAGTTTGTGGAAGTGCGTTTTATTATTTGCATAACATTAGGCGCATAAGAAAATACTTGTCTAAGGAATGTACTGAGACACTGATTAATGCATTTATCTCTAGTAGACTGGATTACTGTAACAGTCTTGTTTATGGCTTACCTAACACTAAGATTAAACAACTCCAAAGAGTTCAAAACGCCTGTGCGAGGCTCGTCTGTAATGCATTTAAAGGCATCGTACACGTTTGGTAATTACTCAAAATATTTATTAGCATAGAAACTTACTTGGTAACGAGCAACGGAGAGCTGTTGATAGTATATATACAACATTGTGAGAAACGACTCCCTCTGAAGTAACGTAGTTTTTGAGAAAGAGGTAATTTCTCACTAAAATAATAAAAACTTCTTGCAAGAAGTTTTTATTCCTAACTGAAAGCACACAAATTTCGTCAGCAATTTCACGAAGGGCCAAAAACCTTAAAAATCGATAAAAAACTAATTTTGATTTTTTGGGTGGATTTGACTAAGGTGATCGGGATCTAACTATTTACGAAGTTATAGGTCTCAAAATTGTCTTGTTTCTTAATTACGCTAAGTTGATAAATGACAAAAACCTCAAGAACCTGGAATTATGTTTTCACGAAGAGCCAAAAACCTTTTTGTAAATTTGTTGTATACCTTACCACGTTGATTGTACAGATGGCACAGTGCCAATCATGAGCGCGCCGGCTTTTGCGTTTTCACGAAGCGCCAAAAACTTAAAAGGACAAAAATAAGCACCACCTGATATTGTGTTTTCACGAAGTGCAGAAAAGTGTATTGCTCTACCGCGTGGAATTATCCCTTGGCACGGTGCCAAAAGTGGGTGCTCCGGCTTTTGCGTTTTCACGAACAGCCAAAAAGTTTATACACGACGCGCTGCATGCAGACCATGTTTTGTAACGTTTTCACGAAGAGAACATTTTGTTAATGAAATAATTACTCAGTAATTAAACACGTTAGGGACAAAATTGAAACAGATTTGTATGGTTTAGGATCTCTTCTTCCCTGACATGTAACAAATTCCAAGATTAAATTTCGAATAGTCTACCAACTAGTAGTTTCAAAATTAGCTAAACTTAAAACGCGGTTTTCTCGAAACAGACAAATTTGGCCGCAGGGGACTTTTTGGCCCTTCGTGAAATTGCTGACGATTTGTACAACAAGGGTGTTTTTCTTTCATCATTTTCTTGCAACTTCAATGACCAATTGAGCCCAATTTTTTACAGGCTTGTTATTTTATGCATATGTTGGGATACACCAAGTGAGAACACTGGTCTTTGACAATTACCAAACGTGTACGATGTATTGTCACATTACACCATTATTTATGGATTTACATTCGGTTTAGAATTGAATCTAAAATTTTAATGATTACTTACAAAATTCTACATGGTCTAGCTCCACAGTACTTAAGTCAGCTTGTTTCTATCAAATCCCAGTCTCGTTACTGCCTTCGCAGTTCTGGGGATGGAATTTTTCTTAACCACCCTGTTGGTGGTAGTAAGGCTGCTCTTGGGGACCGGGCCTTTGAGAACAGTGCACCGCACCTCTGGAACAAACTTCCACTTCATATTAGGAGCGCTGGTAGCCTTGATGTTTTTAAATCTGTTCTAAAGACTTATCTTTTTAAAGAAGCTTTTTACTGAATGTGCATTTATTGTTTCTCTATTAATACATTTTGGTTTTACTGTCTTAATGTTATGCAGTTTTTCTATTTGGAAAGTCCTGTATGGTTCTTGTTTTTACATTTTTATGGATTGTTGTATTTCCTCACTTTTTCCTGTTGTAAGTTTTTAATATTTTTAATTTTTTGTTATGCGCTTGTGTACATGTTATGGAATGGGCGCAATATAAATGAATAAATTATTTATTTATTTATTTATTTATATTTATTTTATATGTCATTTTATTTATTATATGTCATGTACAGAATGAATTGGTTAGCGTGTCTGAATTGGTTAGTGTCTAACACTTCAACGAAACCCTCATACTGGTTGCACGATTGCCCTATTTTTGACCCGATTGCAAAATGTCCATTAGAAAAAAACGTAATTCCAAATTCAATTTTGGTTGTATCTCCATCGGGGTTCAAATCCTCATCGGATGGTGATCTTGGTATTCCCGGGTATATATTTCACACTGCGTCCATTATACCCCAACCAAAATCATACAATAATATGTATTCAACATTTAGTCATTCGTCGACTAGCCCCGACCAAAATCATACAATAATGTGTATTCAACATTTAGTCATTCGTCGACTAGCGGCCGATATTAACTGATACTCATGCTCAATGCGCTGGATACCAGGCAATAGACTTCTATATTTGACAAAATGGTCCTTATGCAAACTTGGCCCACATTGCAGCTGAGTATAGTCCTTTTGGGCTGGAGTGTATGCAGAGTGATCTTGAATTGAGTTTGCGCCAACCACTGAAAGCTTGGGGCGATTTGCATAATTCTACGTCCCAGTGAGTAATTTGGTGGTGTGTATGGCCTAATCTTTTCTAGTCAAGTTGTCAAAAGTTTGTATTTTTGGGAGCCTCAAAATGGTCCTTATGCAAACTTGGCCCACATTGCAGCAGAGTATAGTATTTTTGGGCTGGAGTGTATGCGGAGTGATCTTGAATTGAGTCTGCGCCAACCACTGAAAGCTTAGGGCGATTTGCATAATTCTACATCACAGGGACACCTTAAGGCTGCAAACATCAACACTGACAACTGGGAGACACTCGCAAGAGATCGCACTAAATGGCGGCACGCAGTGACCAATGGCACAAAGACTGCAGAGAAGACGCGCCGTGATGTTGCTGATGCTTCCCGGGAACGCCGACATTGACGACGTGCCGTCTCTAACACCACGACAGGGCTTCAGACACCCTCATGTCATTTCTGTGGACGAACAATCACTGCCAGAATTGGTCTCATCTCTCATGAGCGAGCCTGTGCCAGAACTCACTCTAATTGATGATGAGCTATATATCTACCTTCTTTTGATCCACCGAGTTTTGCCTGCATCAGTTGTTTTTAAATTTATCTTGTTTGCTCTACACAGTCGTTATCGCTTAGCGATAGACAGCCTATATATACATCCTATAGGGAGTAATTTGGTGGTGTGTCTGGCCTAATCTTTTCTAGTCAAGTTGTCAATAGTTTGTACTTTTGGGAGCCTCAATATGCTGGAATACCATTCAAATAAGAACATAATTAGAATATGCAGGAAACTACTTGTAGTAATTTTAGTAACTTTAGTTTCAGTGTGTTTCTGAAAGATGATGTCAAGTCCATCTTGGTTTACAAGGTTTTCTTCATCATGACCGTGTTCAGCAAGCCGTCCTTCGTAATGATCGAACCGTCCGGGGCGAACTTCCACTTATCAGGGGGCGGTGTGTCTTTTGTCCAAAAAGTCGGGGTGCCAAAGGGTTCCAAAGCATTAGCTCCAACTGCTTGGACCGCAAAGTCGGGGCATTCAACATATCCATTAGGCCTACGTTTGAAATAAGTGGACATATCTTTGAAAATCCACACAAATATCTGTTCACTTTCCAGGGTTTCAACTGCATATTTTTCGGCAAAACTCAGGATTTGTTGGTTTAAACCCTCCCCTCGTCTGGATTTGTCTACGCATCCTGCCTCAATATACACGCTTTTCGGTTGAATCGGGAACTTTACCGGAACAAACCGTACATGTCCGATGACAGAATCTGGTTGGTTATCTCCCTGGTCAATGAGAACAAACGAACACGGCAAACCAGTGCAGTTCTCGTTCTCCAAATGATGCAATCGGTCAGCCCTGGAACAGGGCCAGACGCTCTTCAAAAGCCTCGCGCACGAGACTATCAAGTCCGGGCGAGTATGCAGACAGCGAAATGATAACGACATGGTAACAAAACAAGGTGTTCGGTGTAGAGAAGTACTAAGTAGCAGGAAGGCCCTCTACTATGTCGTCGTTGCAGTCACTGTGTGGCAACACACGGACATTTTCAAGATCATCCCAGCCGTTGAGTACACGCCAGTGACCACTGAGTTGAAAAACAAACAACAGCCCCACGCCACACAGAAAGGTAAAATGCCTTTTGTTACTGCAAGACCTTTCTCCCTGGTTACTGGAAAGCCACTTATAACATGACTAGCATTATTATAACATTAATTTAGGGATTCAGCCTGCATTGAATTAGACTTTGGTTCCAAGTATGTGATCGTGGTTTTTAGTCTACCTGAGAGCCGTTACATTTATGCAGAGCTGTGTATTGAGAGAGTTGCGACATGGAGGGACCAGCTTTCTCCGGTCACGTGGTTGCTGGACGCCATTTTGTTCCAAAATGCAGTACAACCCAATGGGCAGACTAGTCTGGCACCCTGTATTCGCCAATGCATTTTTTGGAGACAAAATGGCTTCTAATCGGAAGTTGTCGCAACTCTCTCAATATACGGCTCTGCATTATTGCCTGAAATGGCGCCCTCTTGTGGATTAACCTTCGTCATTAACCTGAGATTGCGAGTTGGATGGCGTGTGTGATAGCTAATCTGTGTGGGGGCGTTTTGCGCGGCTGGTTCAGAGAAACAACCGCGATCTCAGACTTGAAATCAAGTCTAGCATTGAATCTCCTACAGCCCTTCTACAACGCCTGCTACGTGACCAGTCTCGACTGGACTTCACCTCTTGTTGGACTCCCACACACCAGGGACCGTCGGTCATCCATCTGTGTAATTATCTATGTTTGAAGAGTTCTAGTTTTTGGTTATACCAAAGAACCCTTTTTACCGATCCCTTGGTTGTTTGGCAAAATCGCCTGAAATATAAAATGTTGTCCGAATTCCTTGTTTACAAAGCATGTAATGGATCTCCAAAGTTTTGGAAAAAATGGAATAATAGCTCCGCCTCTTTCGTTCTGCATAATGATAGGTTTACCTGGTTTATTTAAATGTTGCTCTTCCAAATTCCTTATCTACTAATTAATTAATTACTGTTTTGTACTTCCTTTGTTATTTATTGTTGATTTGATGCTTTGTATTTAACTGGCACTGTCTTTTTAATTTGTAATAATGAGTTAATTTTGTTGAGACAATAAAGTACCAGTTGAAAAGTCAAAAGTCTGACCCCTTTTTTTGTCGTAAGCATTGAAAAAACAAACTGTGGGATTTAATTAGCTTTATGTACAGTTACAAAGTGTTCTTTGCATTTTCTTTGTTGATCATCACTTTTAAGTGAAGTTATTGTAGGCCCCTATTTTAAATTTCGCTTTGTAATTAATTATCCGAATTCATTTTATTTTCAATTACTTGGTTGAAATTTATAGATCAATGAAAGAACAAAATACGTTGATTCCAGTTTAGATGATCTAATCATAATACATTTATTGCTGTCCGTTACGTTTTCTACGGAGCTCTGGAAGTGCCATCCAACTGGTTGAGACCCCGAGATAATTATTTACTGCAGGATGCTTTGGGTTTTTAAAACCATTATTTAACGAGGGTGGCCCATCCAGCACAGCTGATCATTTGGGGCCCTCACATTATATAAAAAATACATCAAAGATATAATACTAACAAAGACAAGACTTTGGCAGAAAATACGTAAAAAGGTAAATTAGCTACTAAAAATTGACAATAACACATTAGGACAAATTAATGGAAGAAATTACACACCTTATCAGCCAACCATACAATGATGACATCATAAACTTAAGATGACGACATCCCGAGTCCCGGGATGAAGACATCTTGAACTTTGGTAGTTGTCTTTAAGTTGTAATTTATCTCGAGATGACGACATCCTGAAAAGTAAGAATGTTGTCTTTAAGGATGTTATCATCCTGTGATGAATTATCTCGGGATGTCGACATCCTACGTACAGGATGTCGACATCCTACGTTCAGGATGTCGACATCCTACGATAAAACTAGAAAGTGCCATCCGACATGTTGAGATCCTGAGATAATTTACTGCAGGATGATGACATCATAAACATAAGATGACGACTTCTTGAGATGATTAACTATCTCGGGATGATGACATCTTGAAAGAATAATGTCGACATGACGACATCCTGGAAGTAAGATGTTGTCTTCCAAAAATATTTATATTGGTTTCTCGACATTTTCAGGATGTCGACATCCTATGATTAATAGCGGGAAGACGACATCTTACTTTAGGATGTCGTCAGTCCGAGACAAATCATCTCAGGATGTCAACATCTTACGGTTATGACGTCATAATCATGCAGGGCTTATCTCAGGATCTCAACTTGTTGGATGGTACTGAGCTCCGTAGTTTTCTGTCAAGAGCAAAGTTCCGTTGTATTACAATCGAACCGTTCGCAGGCTCTAATTAAAATCGAGGTAAATCCTGTGACAAAACTGCGGGTGGTGCCTCCAAATAATTTTGTCACAGGTTGTTACCTGGGTGCTGTACACAGATAGCATTTTCTACAAAGTGAAAGGCCTCCATACCTTTCCCCGTGATTATGGGCAGGCGCTGTTCGGGGGGGCGCTAGGGGGGGGGCTTTACCCCCAAAACACTTTTGCCACCCCCACCCCCCCCCCCCAAAAGAGGAACAACAACAACAAGAAGAAGATACATGCTGGAAAATACTGGATCTTCATTAAAAATTCAATAGATTTACACGTTCTTGTCACAAGTTTTCCGTGACCTATTTCACGTTCAAGCGAGGCGCTTAAAATTAATTACGGTTTCCGCCGGCCGCCTCATTTTGTTTTGTACTGCATGAATATGAAACCAATCTACACTGTTAAAAATGTCCGTAAATTTACGGACTCCGTAAAGTGAAATATTCCGTATTTTCGCTGTAATTTTACGGACTTTCCGTAAATGTAAATATTAATTATGCAAATAAGCGTAATTACAATCAACCACATTTGCCCAAACACCTACACATAATATAGTACATGTAAGTACATACTGTTATTTCACCCACAACCGTGTACACATGTACAAACTCATGTTAAGGGTTTTTTATTTTACGGAATTAAAAAACTTTTCCGGTAATAGAGCTGCAGGAATACGGAACTATTTTTTTTTTACTGGCAGCTCTATTACCGGAAAGTTTTTTTAATTCCGTAAAATAAAAAACCCTTAACATGAGTTTGTACATGTGTACACGGTTGTGGGTGAAATAACAGTATGTACTTACATGTACTATATTATGTGTAGGTGTTTGGGCAAATGTGGTTGATTGTAATTACGCTTATTAGCATAATTAATATTTACATTTACGGAAAGTCCGTAAAATTACGGCGAAAATACGGAATATTTCACTTTACGGAGTCCGTAAATTTACGGACATTTTTAACAGTGTAAGTTTACACAAAAAATGCAAATGTTTGTTCTGTCCACCGTTGTGGAGTCAAAATTTGTACGCAACTGCATCATGTATTGTATAATTATTGTAACTTTCTACTTATTACGCGCCAAATACACCAATTACATGAAAATGCGCTGTGTATAATAATATAGGTTGCTTTTCAACTCTAAAAATTAAATAGCAGTAGCGAAAGTTAGAGGGTGACGTCACGTGCGAAGGGTCTAGCTCCCCCCAAAAAAACCCCAATAATAATATATATATATATATATATATATATAGTCAATTCAAGTCAATTCTAGTCAATTTTTCTTTGTTCAACCCAAAATCATTTAATATTTACCCAGTCAGTTTCCCTTGTGGTCCATTACTTGAATTATATGATATATAAAAAAAAGTCGCATCCCCTTAAGGTGATCCCCGGCTGCCGCTTCCCAGGTTGTATCGTATGGGTGTGATCCCTGGCTACACGGCAGTTTGCGGTTGAATGGCTTTCTGATTGGCACCCCCCGAACAAAGATATTGACAAAATTGGGAGACCGCCAACATAGGGCTAGATAGCTCAGTTGGTAGAGCGCCGGCACGTTAAACCGGAGGTCGTTGGTTCAAATCCCACTCTAGTCAATTTTTCTTTGTTCAACCCAAAATCATATATATATATATATATATATATATATATATAAATAAATGTATTTGTTGTGTATCTTACAAACTCAACTACTGTTTACCTCCATGGTTCTGTAGTGATGTTGTAAACATGTTGTAAACATTATGTTATAAAGCATTGATTGACAAATAATAAAGTCACCCAAGCGTGCCGTTGGCTGGTCTGTGCGAGCGGGCCAGCCACGAGGCAGTCTTGAGTCAGCTGCTAAACATGTAAGACGTTATGTCCTCTGCACCTTTATTCACCGGGACCCAGGACTCACCGTATAGCCAGCGCTATACTACAGTTCTAACTTCGCAAGTTAAATTTTCCAAGATCTGCTGCTCTGGAATCATGGGTGTTTAGATCCTTTTGTTCGGGGGAAATGTGTGTGTGTGTGTGTGTGTGTGTGTATGTGGTGGGGGAGTAGTTAGGAGAAATTCCAATAGTAATAAAATCATTAAAAGGTGGGCCTACTATTCACAAGAAGTATCTCTGAGTGTAGGTGTTTTTTGTGCAGTATTGCGCAATACCACATTGCAGCGACAGTCGTTCAATAGAGGGCGCCCTTCTAATTGCAACACATGTGAAATTGACATTGTATGTCGTGAAACCCGCCATTCTGGTTTGTGTGTATCAATCCATACGGTAGATTTGAAGGTAAGTTTTTATCTGGTTGGATTCCTTTGTCATATTTACTATTGTAATAAATATTGGCCGGCTTATTAGACAATTATCTTGAGTTATTCAAAGTAAGATTTCTGTCTTCAGTTCCTGTTTTATACGGCGTGAATTGTGAAAGCATGATGATCAGACCAGTACTGATAGTGATGGCATGACTCAGTCAAGCAAGCTACATATAACTACATAGTGTACGTCATTATTATAACTTAGTATGACACTAAATTTCTCTCGTTATGTGTTTGTGAATATTGTTATTGTTAAATTATTTTCTAATCTATGTTATAATTGTAACTGGGGGCCTCTACTCGACAAGCTTTACTCTCTAGGGACCCCCTTCCACATCCATTATGATGGTTTAAGTATTTACTGTATTGTATGGTCAACTATAATTTATAACTATTGACAAACCTGACAAATGTAACCGTTTCTTGTGTTATTTCATTGTCATGATTGTGTGGAAAATAAAGTAAAGTGAAAGTGAAAAAGTGAAAGCAGATGAGTGGGTAGCACTGACTGGCAAGTCAGTATATCAATGCAGTAGATCAGACCGACCGACATACACAAAACATTACATCCCAAACTTGAAACGATATCAGTGATAGTTTATCATTTTGTTTATGTTGTTATTAATGTTAGTTCCGTAAAACGGTTGTAAAGTAATGTGTATTTTTAACCCTTTCTTGTTTTAGTTTTACATTACTACAGCATGTACACACAGGGGTATGTCTCTGTCCGACAGGCATATTCTTCCTACTTAAGTCTGATTGTCCATTTGGTGTTTTTTCCCCCTTGGTTTGGGAAAAATCAGAAACATTTTGGAGTAACTATAGAATACAGGCTTACATTTGGACTAGACCCAGTAACTGGATGGGGCGCTGCTGTACTCTTTTTAAAAAAATCTTCTTTTTTAAAAGAGTATGTCGTCCCAGTTACATTTGGACTATCTTTCCCTTTCTAAAAATATCCTTCAATTAAGGAAGTGTTGGAGAAGGGAAATTTGTTCTGCGCCTCCGCCACTGGAAGTCTACTTAGTTCAATAGTTGCGATAATCGTAACCCTCCATCCTCCCGACGGTCTGTGTAATAATCCTCTAACATGTGCAATTTCGCCCATATTTGTCAGACAAGTGACCAGATTTGCTCAACTTGCCACTTTCCAAAATCATGACACACATTCTAAGAAGACAGATTTGATCTTCAATGTGTATTGAATCAATTTACAACAATTAAAAACATCAAGAAAAAAATTTGAAGAAAAAAAAATGACAAAAACTTACCAGAGACTGACTAGAAATGTCCATGAACGGTAGGAAATCTGAACTTTCTGAATTTCCTTGTTGTTGAACCCTGTGCTGAAAACCACACCAAACTAAAATCCAAAGGTTGGATAATACGACAGTACTAAAGTAACTCAATACTTAAAAATTGTTGGAAAAGCATAAAAATGTTTTCTATGAGATGACTTTATAATTTACAAACTAAATTTGAATCATATTATTCATACTTTTAGTAAAAATTGTGTTTAAAAGATGGGTTTTTTTGCCTCGGGGGGGGGGGGGGTAAAGAATATAATTTGTTTTTACCCTTACAGTTACACCGATGTGTATACTCGGTACTTTCCCTGAGTTCTGTGAAAAAAAAATCCACAGGCAAATCACTCGGGTGGGCTTCGAACCCACGACCTTTGCATTGCTAGAGCAGATGTCTTACCACTAGACCATCGAGCTAGCCCAATTGCTAGAAGTCAGTTCGAATCTTATGTGTTAGCAGCGGGTACCGCATTGACTTCAGATTTTTTTTTTTTATATAAAATGAGTGCTAAAGTTGCCAGGGTGATAGATACTACACTCTTCCAACCCACACATTCTCAAATAATATACATCCCTGTGGAGACATCGGAAATTGTTCTTTCCTGTACTTAACATTTTCCATAGCCGTTGTACAACAATTTCCTTGTGGAACACCACACTCTTTAGAATTCCCCTATGGAGATCTTTTATTTTTTATTTTTTGTTTTGTCCTTGGTCTCCATAAGGTACGGAATATGAGCACAGTATGCCCAGCTATCAGTCAGGCATTACTGAAAATAACTGTTTTCTGACCATTATTTCTGACCAAATTTACCCCCCATCAACAAAGACTGATTTACTATTTTTTTTTCTTTTCTTGAAACAGGAAAAACACATCATTAATTCTTGTGGTAGATCTTGGATCGACTGAAATTGACCTAGAATGGCTGACAAACAAATAAGAATAGCCGTTGTCAGCAACGACAAGTGTAAACCCAAACGATGCAGACAGGAGTGCAAGAAGTCATGTCCAGTTGTAAGAATGGGTAGGTTGTTTTTTTGTGACTGGCTCTGGTAAAATGCTTAAATTCATTATGGGTTATTTACACACACTTGCAATTAAGTTAACAATTGTTTAGGAGTAGAAAATTTAGTAATAAACCACAAGAGGGAACTGACTGTAAATTTTTAATAATTTGGAGTTGAACAAAGAAAGGATGACTATAGAAGGATTTGAACCTGCGACATTCAGATTAATGCGCCGGAGGTAGCAGGTTCAAATCCTACTCTAGACATTTGTTTCCTTGTTCAACCGCAAATTGAGTAGAAAGTTTAGTAGAAAGTAGAAATAAATTAAGACTTCTGATACTGAAATCTAATAATACCAATAATAACATTTATAGACAAGTTGTGATGGAAAGACAAAAAGTCAACTTCCCTAGTATTGTTATATATTTTAGATAATTAAGCCAAGGATGCCTCATAAGTGAACTTAATCACTGCAGCTCGCAAGCCTGAGGAAACCTGTACAAGGGTGCTTGCTATGTGAACTAAAAACACCGGGGTTAACCCCTACTCTTCCCTGATAAGTGCTCTAGGTTCTTTTACGGGACCTACCGCTTAATGTCCCATCCGAAGGACAAGAGAGCAATTATGGTAAAGTATCTTGCTCAAGGACACAAGTGCCATGACCGGGATTCAAACCCACTTTCTGCTGATCACAAAACACCAGAGCTTCAGTCCAGTGCTCTTAACCGCTTCAGCCACAACACACCATTGTGGTTTTAGAAATGGTTGATATTGATTTAGTTTGTCCTTAGTTAATTTGCAATATATTTTATTTTGTGGAAGTAAGTTTGTACTACCTTCGTTTGTTTAAGCTGTACCTAACTGTTTTTATTTGACTCATCAGATCATTGTAGTCAATTACCAATGTTGTTCACATGCTTTAAACAGGCATGATATTTTTCCTACTTTAGTCTGATTTCCGATTATTTTGCAGGACTTGTAGCTCAGAATCTTTACTGATCCGGGATTTTATTTCAGGACCAGAATCAAAATGAGAAGAGACTAGAATCAAAATGAGAACACAGTTTTATCATCAAAAAAACTTTTTTATTTGAACATCTACTACAAGAGAAGATTTATCTCTTCTGTTTTATGGGACATGCTCAGCAGGATTGAAAGTTATTTGTGAGATTCAAACTCAACATTTGAACATCATTCTTTTGAGACAAAGATGTTGAATTGAAAAAAAACCCAAAACCACTGGACTTGTCCTGTCTTGAGTTTACTGGCCCGACACTGAAATCACTGGCCTCGGGCCGGTGGTCCCGAGTGTAAAATTGGAGCCCTGATGTAGATCAGCCCTAAAATTGTTCCTACTTTTCCTAAGGACCAAATATCATGCCTGTATAAAACACAACTTCATTAAAATGCTAATTTCACATAATTTTGTTTTACTACAGTTTCTATCGATTTCTCTTGTCCATTTCAGGCAAACTATGCATTGAGGTAGTGCCTTCTGATAAAATTGCATTCATATCTGAACCGCTGTGTATAGGATGTGGTATCTGTGTTAAGGTAAATTGACTATTATTTGAACTTTTTGACTAATTTTCTTAAATTAGTGACCAATGTTTTTGTTTTATAAAAATTCAATAGGATTCGTTTTAATAATAATAATAATGCCTAAAGTCTTATATAGCGCGTCTTATATAATGCATGTTTCTACCAATAAGGTAATCAAGTCCGGCGCTTGACCGCTCGGCCACTACATGCCATTGCGGTTTAAGAAATTATTGATATTGATTTATTTTGTCTTTGCTAGTAAATCTGCAAAGATTGTACCACCTTCATTTTTAAGCTGTACTTAACTTTTTTTATTTGAATCATTGTATTTTGGTTATTATTGGCATGGCCCGATTTTCGCTGCAAAAAAAAATTATTCAAATTTTTCTCTGAACAAATTTTGACAGATGATGCTGTTTCAAAATGAAAAACCTACAATTTTTTTTGCATATGACATGGAAAACTCTAGACATACATAATGTATTAAACATGCAAAGTTGTTTGTACATGGCTGATGGAGGTGAGATAATGTCGGGATCCAAACAATAATTCATGTTTAGATTTTAATTAACTACCACTTATCATTGGCAGATTTGTTCATGCAATACTGTAAATGAAAGCTTATAACTTTCTTGAATCTATAAAAAAATATAAAATTTGAATATAATTTTCCGGATGAAATCGGCCGAAAATCGTACCTAGCATAAGTTGATAAGTTGCATCAAAATAATCTTCTTTCCTGACTCTGTTTTTAAACTTTGACAGAAATGTCCGTTTGAGGCTATCACTATCATTAACCTACCTAGTAATCTAGAAAGAGACACCACACATCGTTACAGCGCAAACTCCTTCAAGTTACACAGGTAAGGGTCATTTTAAGTATGAGGTCAGAGGGCACTTCAGATTAAATCATTTTGTAGGATGTTTACTACCGTTACCATCTTTATAACAAGTAGGCTTTCAAATAAAAATTACACAATTTCTTTTCGAAACGATACCAAAAGTATGACCCTACGTTTAGGTTGTAAGTTGACCTCAGAACCGCACAGAGGAAACCTTTGAACTTGGGGTTTTGATGCAACGTATACTTGTGTTTCAAAGTGACCAGAACATAATTGTATATCTTCATTAGTTATCTGCTTATAATTGATCTATGTTAACCTTGTGCTCTTCCACCATCAGGTTACCAATACCAAGACCTGGTGAGGTGTTGGGTTTGGTGGGGACCAACGGAATCGGCAAATCTACAGCTCTGAAGATCCTGGCTGGAAAACTGAAGCCCAACCTTGGCCTCTTTGATGTTAGTCTTGTTCAGGATAAACCCTTCCAAGTATTTTTATGTTTGTCTATGCTGGCTGTATCAGATCTATAGCCAGTGGGCAAAAATGCAGTACTTGGGTTAGAGTTCACAATTCCATGTACAGCTACAGTCCTGCTGTGATCATGACGACATTCCTTGAATCCCGAATTACAAAATCTACTCCGCGGCAGTAGAATAGTCTCTCAAATTCCGAAAATCTACCCCTCGGCAGTAGAATAAATAGCAAGACAAGTTCTCAAAGAACAAAATCTACACAGCAAAGTAGATATACACATGGTGTTACCGCAAACCGAATTACATTAGTCCCCCTTTAGTTGTTTGAAATCTTTAGACATCATAAGGAATTTGTGTCGCACAGGGGCTGTCCAGGAGACACAAATGTGTAAAAACTGTCATCAAAACACGTGCACAAAACCCCAAACAAATTTGAAATCATGAAGTAGCCAATAATGTGCCGCCCCCCCCCCCTTAAATTCACAACTAACAAAGAAATTATTTTAAAAAACAAAGTGAAATCAACAATTTTGTTGTTTAACAGGGTCCTCCTGACTGGCAGAGAATCCTGATCTACTTCCGAGGCTCCGAGCTTCAGAATTACTTCACTAAAATCTTAGAGGACAATCTCAAAGCCATCATTAAACCTCAGTATGTAGATCAAATTCCCAAAGCAGTCAAGGTAAGAAAACGTCAGATTAAAGAGTCTCTGTATACGTTTGGTAATGACTCTGAAAAATAATGGCAATAAAAACTTACTTGGTAAGAAGTACAGCAGCTTTGGATAGTGTAATGCATTCTTTGAGAAACTATTCACTTTGAAGTACTGCGGTTATGGAAAAATTTTATCCCTTTTTATCCAAACAAATTTGAATCTGAGAAGCGTTACTGCAGTAACGTTTCTCAGATTGTGTATTCAAATTGCAGATTATTCTTCCTGCGTGAAACCGCTTCAGATTTTCGGCAATATCTCAAAAAACGCTACCATCGTTTGAAATGAAATTTTCACCGGTTAGTTTTATGGTATATATCTACAACTATATAGAATTGAAACAAACAGTGGGTTCCAATTTCCAAACGTATACAATCCCTTTGAAAGTGTGTTTTCAGGAGATTCAGTTTTAGGGTGAAAATGTTTTCTTGAATAATTATATTTGAAGTGTTGGAGGAAGTTGTCAGAAGGGTTGTTGTTATGTATTTCTGGTAATGGAAACCAAGGATGTCTCATAAGTGAACTTAATCACTGTAATAAGACGGAGTTCTTATAAAGCGCACATATCTTAGACAACACTACATCAAGGCGATGAACAAGTAAAGAGTCAGGAATAAACAAATTAATGAGCTCTGAACAGTTTAGTCTTTAACAGTTTCTTGAATTTCGTCATTGAGTCAGACTGACGGACTTCTGGAGGGAGTTTGTTTCATAGGTGGGGTCCGCGATAACTAAAAGGCGCCCTGACCAACAGTTTTTTTTACAGATGGTAGAAGTAAGTGTTGTTGTGGCGTGCAGTTTACGGAATCAGCTGTCGCGATGATAAACGGTGAGAAGATTTTTGAGGTAGACAGGTGCTGTAGCAGACTGTAGCTCGCAAGCCTGAGGAAACCTATAAACAAGGGTGCTTGCTATGTGAACCAGAAACACCAGGGTTAACCCCTACTCTTCCATGATAACCGTTCTGGGTTAAGTCTTACTTAGATGATTTTACACCTTAATGTGTTTGGTTTCTTTCAGGGCACTGTACAGTCACTCCTTGACAAGAAAGATGAAACTAAGTCTCAAGAACACATCTGTAAACAACTTGGTGAGATAAATTGCCTCCCCCCCTTAAAAACAAAACATATGAATGGTTCAGTTTCTTAAAGGTATCGTACACGTTTGGTAATGACTCAAAACAAATATTAGCATAAAAACTTACTTGGTAACAAGCAACGGAGAGCTGTTGATAGTATAAAACATTGTAGGAAACGACTCCCTCTGAAGTAATGTAGTTTTTGAGAAAGAGGTAATTTCTCACTAAAATAATAAAAACTTCTTGCAAGAAGTTTTTATTCCTATCTGAAAGCACACAAATTTGTACAACAAGGGTGTTTTTTCTTTGATCATTTTCTTGCAACTTTGATGACCAATCGAGCCCAAATTTTTACAGGCTTGTTATTTTATGCATATGTTGGGATACACCAAGTGAGAACACTGGTCTTTGACAATTTCCAAACGTGTTCAGTGCCTTTAAATGTATTGTACAGGAATGATAGAGCTGACAAAATAGTCGCAGGCAGTGTTCATGTTTGATGTGATATAAACTATAATACATGCTTGAAATAACAACCTGTGAAGATTGTGTGAGTCAGGAGAAAATAGTGAAAAACCATGAACAATTTTCAGCATGTGAACACACTGTCCTTAATTTTGGATGTAACAACCGAAAACAGCTGTTAGGTTTTATTAGCTTTTCAGATACAGTTTTCTCAACTATGACTTCATTTCAGGGGGAAATATTTCACATAAAAAAGTTAGTTGACATTTGCTTCTTTTACATATCAGCTCATAGTTCGGATTGGAATCAGTAGGAACTGTTAAACGGTTAACCAGAAGTCACAAATTCCTTTTAAACGTTTAGGAAAGTAAACGTAGATGCACAACCTTAGTTGTCAAATATTGGTAAAATTTAGTTATCCAAATTGTTTATGTGGGTTTTTGTCGTTTTTTGTAGATTTGATGAAAGTACGGAACCGTAATGTGGAAGATCTGTCTGGTGGAGAGCTGCAGCGTTTTGCTTGTGCTGTTGTATGTATACAGAAAGCTGATATGTAAGTTTAACAACAGACAGTCCCCTCCCAGAGCCGTATATTGAGAGAGTTACGACAACTTGCGATTAGAAGCCATTTTGTGTAAAAAAAAACCACACATTGGCGAATACAGGATGCCAGACTAGTCTGCCCATTGGGTTGTGCTGCATTTGGACTGAAAATGGCGTCCAGCAACCCAAGAAAACTGGTCCCTCTATATCGCAACTCTCTCAATAGAAAGCTCTGTACCCACCTACCCCAAATGAATGTGTGATTTATTGTGAAAAAAATCCTTGGACATAGTTGGTCTAACGCTCCCCACCCCACCCCTGACTCTCTTTCTTACTTGGCTGTCATAATTATATAGGTTTTTTCAAGTAGCCTCTTTCATTAGTTTGCCTTTGATACACTTTATGATTTCTATTCTGTATTTGACATTTTCTCCATTCTGTACTGATGTTATTTATTTGATTCCAGTATTACTGATTCTGTGAGCGTAATTTGCTTCAGCATACCAGCATTCAAGAGATAAATAATTTGTTTTTACCCTTACACCGATGTGTATTAAGCACTGTATATTCGGTACTTTCCAGAGTTCTGTGAAAAAAATCCACAGGCAAAATCACTCGGCTGGGATTTGAACTCACAACCTTTGCATTGCTAGAGCAGATGTGTTACCACTAGACCACCGAGCTAGCGTGGTGGCTAGAGGCAGTTCAAATCCTATGTGTTAGCAGCGGGTAACGCAACGATTTAATAGATGTTAATTTTGCATCGGGGATAAAGAAGGGTAAAAAACAAATTACATTCTTTATCCCTGATACAAAATTAACATCTACTAAATTTAAGAGACAATTAAACACACATCCGGGACTAATTTCGCTGGCGCTGCTTACCGTGGAATTCTGTGATTATGCCCTGCTACAGCCCTTAGAAATACACACTTTACAGGGCATCGTAAGCGCAGAACTCTTTGGTAGGCAGTGACATGAAATTTGGCCCAGATGCCCATAGCATTTAAGTCAATACCTTGTTGTTTCATGTTGTCTTATAGGTGCCTTGAGCATTTGTGATGGATATGTACGCTGTATAAATGCACTTTATTTTTTCATCTATTGCGCCATTTCCATTTATTGTATTAATATTATTTTTGTATTTAGAGCAAAAGATAGTTGGCTGAAGTGGACCACCCACCAACGTAGTGGTATCTTTTCTCGCCTTCCACCTCTAGGACCCCGGTTCGAATCATGCCGGGGGCACTACGTGGATTGGGTTTTCAGTCCCTACCTGACTGCATGGGTTTTCCCTGGAATAATTCTCTGGGGTTTTCCTCCCACATCTAAAACTGAAACTTCCTTCCTTGTTTTTCTCTCCATTTGGTTCTTGGCTAGTACAGTGATTAAGTTCGCATTTCTGAGAGTCATCGGCTTCACAACCAGAATAAACGATATCAGGGCTTGTTATCTCAGTGTGAAGAGAACTTATAGGTATTCGAGAGGTCGTGGGTTCGAGTCCAGCATTGCTACTTGCTTATAATTATATTTTATATATATTTTGATTACATTTTTTTTCTTTTTTTCTCTTGATTGCTTCTTCTTCACATGTATGTAACTGATGTTCTTTGTTTTATTCAAGTCTTTCTTTGCGACTGAATAAAGATGTGAACCATTCAAACAAATTCTCAATCTCGTTTTCAGTTACATGTTTGATGAGCCGTCTAGTTACCTTGACGTCAAGCAGCGTATTAAATGTGCTTCTACGATCCGATCACTGCTCCATCTGGACAAGTAAGCACGTGTTCTGAATTTTGACAGAATCAATTAATCCAAACTCTCCAGTTGTTTGCAAACTTGTCAAACTATTCTTCACTATGTTAACTAAACTAACCCTCCCGGACAAGCCCCCGTAAATTTGTCACATAACCACGGGGTGTGGCTCCAAACAACAAATTAAAGAAAGACGAACAAGCCATGCACTCATGAAATAAATTAACAATGAAAAAAACACTTCCAATTTACTATATACAGCAGTAGTTTGATTTAATTAAGAAGTTCTTCTTCAACACTATCACTTAAACGCTCACTATTCTTTGGCTTCAATTACAATTCCTTGATTCATAATAAACTGTCCTCCAAAATTAAACCAAAATAATTTATCTGTCCTTATTTCACCAAATCGAAACTTCAAATCTCAGACGTTCTAAACTTCACTTCAAATTATTACCATCTTCAATGAAAATAAATAAAGAAAAATGAACTTTGTTTTCAAACTCCACAAACTTCCTCAAATGTCTATATTATAACTTGGGCTAGTAGAAATCCTCCACTTCACTTCAAATCTAAATAAAATGTATTCAAAACTCCTTCACTCTTTAAACTTGAGTATCAACCAAGTCGCATTGGCCCGATTTTTGCCGAAAGCGTACTGTCAGCAGAGTTTGGATTCAAGTCCCGGTCTTGACACTTGTGTCCTTAAGCAAGACACTTTAGACCATTATTGCTTGTGCTTAGGATGGGACGTAAATTTGGCCTAAGCTTGACCCAAAACTCTTTGATCGCGTCACAAAATCTGTCGCGCATCCAACTTGAATAGATAGGGTTATCATATTCGTACGCTTGCGAAACCTCTCTATTATTTTATTGTACATGGAAACCTAAGGTTCCCAATAAATTTGTAAAGCGTGCGATACTTGCACAATCTTTTGACTCTTTATCATGTGTATTACAGGTACATCATCGTTGTAGAACACGATCTGAGTGTGCTGGACTACCTCTCTGATTTCATCTGTTGTCTGTATGGAATGCCTGGTGTCTATGGTGTCGTCACTATGCCCTTTGGTGTCAGGGAAGGTATGTCCCTCTGAAAGCTATCGACCCAGTTCACCTGATGCCATCATCAGGCCTGGAATTATTACACGAAAGCCACGGAGGCCATGGCCTCTGTTGCCCCTGGTCTTGGCCTTGGTGCCCCTTCAAAAGTTTCCCATAGTCTTCAAGATTTTCCAATGGAAGTTCCTCTTTGCAAAATGAAAATCGCCTGGCCCTCTCAAAAGTAAAATTTCCAGGCCTGCATCATTACAATAATCTTGGTTGCGCCACTTTAGGAGTTAATGTACCTGTGTGTTACACAGCTTGATGCGCGTTTCAGGCCATGCGGTGTGTACACGCTTACCATTTGTATGAGGCGTGTACACGCTTACCATAATTTGTATGAGGCGTGTACACGCTTACCATAATTTGTATGTGCAATTTGTTTCCTGAAATGGTGAGCGTGGCAGACAGTTGACACACGTGACATTAGTGTTAGTCTCTATACCATTTGGTGTCAGAGAAGGTAAAGCCCCTCTGAAAGAAAATAAAATCTATATTTTTAAAGAGGAAGGGAAATGTCAAGTACAATTTTGTGATGTACTCATTTTCCAATAGAAAGAGTCCTCATGTGAGTTGGGAAAAAATTACAAGTCTCTAACCTCACGTTAAAATGGTGTAAATTGCCATTGTATTCGATACCCTTCCAGTGCAAAATTTGTCAATATCCAAAACATCTGATGACATCATTCTGAGAAAAATAGGTCTGGACATTTTTGTACGGGGATGTTCATTAATGACTTTTTCAGAGCGAAATTTGAAACATGATGTCATCGGATTTCAACAACTAATGGGTCTTTACATTCCAAGGAGGAATTTTTTGTCAGTCAAAATGTCAAATTCAAGGCCGTTTTGATTGAATATCATTGAAAGTCAGGAATGAACCATCCCTGTACAAAAATGCACAGACCCATTTAGTTTAGGATGTTTACAAATTTTGCCTCGAAAGGTTATCGAATACAATGGCAATTTACACCATTTTAACGTGAGGTTAGAGACTTTAAATTTGTTCCCCACTCACATGAGGACTCTATCTATTGGAAAATGAGTACATCACAAAATCGAATGTTTATTATTCTGAATGGCCCCGAACATACAAAAACAAATTGATGGCTCATACACTTTCTTGAAATAATCCTTTAGAGAAAGTACCTGAGACCAAATGAAGCTTAACTTTTTCTGGTTGTTATTTCTTTGTGCATAGGTATTAATATATTCCTTGATGGCTTCGTTCCGACTGAGAATTTGCGCTTCCGAGAATCTTCCCTCGTCTTCAAAGTATCGGAGACGGCGGACGATGAAGAGGTCAAGAGGATGTGTCGCTACAAATACCCCAAGATGTCCAAGACGTTAGGTAAGGAACGAAACTTTCAGATTCTTCAGAGAATGTACACGGTGTTGTTCATTTCTGCACATACCTGGGTCATTCCATAAATTAGGGGGGCAACTTGGGACATTTGAGAAAAAACCCCAGACAACAACAATTTCAAGAAGGATGGCAATTATTTCTTAGTCCAAACAAATGATAAAACCATTGCTCATTGTAATAACAATCAAAGTAGTCAAAAATACTTTAGAAAAACAAAAATACCTAAAATAATTTAATAAACTGCATTCTGGTTTCCTTTGTAAATGAGGGGAGACCAAACCCATTTTTCCATGTTTTTTTATTGTTGTTGGTTGATTCTTGCTTTTTCTTGTCATTCAAACTTATTTCCCTATGTTAACCTACCCCCCTCCCCTTCCACAATAGACTGTGCAAGTCTCGCGCATATTTGAACCTCCGGGACCATTGTGGACCCAACCATTATGGAGTTTTACGTGGGCGGGATTTTGTTTTGTCAATTATTTTAGTTTAACGCAGTTTATGGCTTTGAATATTATATATGTAGTTGGGAATGTAATACTAAGTGATAAACAATATGAAAGTAAAATCAATTCAACAAAATAACGAAGAAAACCAGAGAATAAGACTTTACCTCCGTTTCCGGTTACTTGTAACAAATTAAGAATGCTGCCCAACTGACGGGCATGTTGTCATTAAACCTATGTGAAAGACGCACACATTCGGGTGTGAATGGTAAATGGGGTTTCAAACAATAAGCATGCTTGTCCCAAGTTTTAATTTTGTTGTAATGTTTATTTGAACAAATTACTTGTATTATACACCAATTAAAAAATTATTTATAACAACTTGCTATGGGTATTTTTATTTTCAATGATCTTGTATAAATATAAATTAAAAAGAAGATTTGATTTCAGAGAAAAATATAGTCTTTGTTCGAGTTTTTTTCTGTGTTCGATATGTGTGAGACTTGCACAGTCTATTCCAGAGAGATGGTCCAGAGTGTGAAAAGAAGAAAGTTTAATACTTTTTATTTGAACAAACACCAACAGGTGACTTTCATCTCGACATCGATCCTGGAGAATTTACCGATTCAGAAATCTTGGTCATGCTCGGGGAGAATGGAACGGGCAAGACGACGTTTATCCGTATGCTGGCTGGGAGACTTCGACCTAATGATGGTTCAGGTATGTATCTAAACCGCACAGGGCAGGACCCCTTGAGGTCGCTCTCTCAACCTTTTAGAGAGCACAGCAGCCACAAACGGCTTGTACCAAAATGCCCTTAGCGGCCACAAACGGCTGTAAGGTCTGAGGTTAAGGAACTTTAGGAAGTAAACATCACTTGGTCATATTGTGGTTATTTTCATTGAATTCTATCGCATCCTTTTACTGAAATAGAGATGTGTTCATTGCAGTAGGTAGGCAGGCTCCATGCTCTTGAAGCAATTCAGAATATGGCCAGATTGCGGTTGGTACCCGCTGTGACCAAGAAGGGGGGCGCTATTACAATTGAAACCACCGTGCTTTTTCATCTCGCTAAACATGAATAGACTTGACATTCTTGACGAAAATACAGTGATAGTTTTTTTGCTGTTTTCTCCAGAAGTAGACACTGTATACAACAAACTTTCGCAGGTGACTTTTACTGTTTTTTTCTTGAATATATTTTGCCTATAAATCAGCAATACGTTGACAATAACCAAATGACCATACCTTTACAGAGCTGCCCTCTCTCCCTGATTCTGCAGAAAGTTCCCTGAAAATAAACCAATCCTTCCATGTTCTGATGAACAAATTGGAAAATCTCCATCTCCCTGAATATAGAAACTTTTCCCTACTATGTTGAATTTAAAATTCTAAATATCTTCCTTATTGCAAGATGCAAATGTTGGCAGCTCTGCCTTAAAAGGTATCTTACATGTTTGGTAAATTAATGGCTATAAAAACTTACTTGGTTAGAAGTACAGCAGCTTTGGATAGTATAATGAATTTTGAGAAACTTTCATTTCGAATTACTGCGGTTATGGAAAAAGATATCAATTTTTATCCCCCAAAAATTGAATCTCAGATTGTGTATTCCAATGCAGATTATTCTTCCTGCGTGGACATAACTGCTCCACATTTTTCAGCAATATCTCAAAAACGCTACCTTTTGAAATGAAAATTTCACAGGTTAGTTTTATGGTATATATCTACAACTATATAGGATTGAAACAAACGGTGGGTTCCAATTACCAAACGTGTACGATTAAGTAGATATGTTGTTTTATTGCATATCTTGATATTATTTAATTTTCCTATACAGAGGATGTACCGCAACTTAACGTCAGTTATAAACCACAGAAGATCAGTCCTAAAGCTCATGGGACTGTCAGACAGCTTCTTCATGACAAGATAAGAGACGCTTACGTACATCCACAGTTCATCGCTGACGTCATGAAACCACTCCATATTGAGAGCATCTTTGATCAAGAGGTGAGGCTGAAAGTCTTGACTTTTTATAGAGAGTAAGAATAAAAGCTCTGGTGTTTCTGATCAGCAGAGTGTGGGTTCGAGTCCCGGTCATGACACTTGTATCCTTGAGCAGGATACTTGACCATAATTGCTTTGTCCTTCGGATGAGACATTAAGCCGTAGGTCCCATGTACTAGGATTGGTAGTGCAGGTAAAAGAACCCAGAACACTTATCGTGGAAGAGTATGGGTTAACCCCGGTGTTTCTAGTTCACATAGCAAGCACCCTTGTTTACAGGTTTCTGCAGGCTTGCGAGCTGCAGTGATTAAGTTCACTTATAAGGCATTGTACAATTTTCCCTTTTTCAGGATCAATTTGTAATTTCCGTGCCCATTGTTCTTAATGGTTTTTTTAACACAATTCTTCAGTCGCTGTTGTGTTGTTTTGTATGTATTTTTTTAGCTGCTAATGGTTTTTTTTTGCCCTGCCTGGTTTCAGTTTTTAATGTTTTTAAAATTTGTGTTGATACATTTGTTGTATTGTAGTTTTTAAGTTATTTTATTGTTATCGAGTGTATGTATACTGAGGTTGCAAATAAATAAATGCTACTCCTAAGAAAAATATTATCCTTGGTTTCATTACCAGAAGTATATAATAATAATAATAATAATAAAAAGATTTATGTACATGAACATATAGAGTAATTACTTATTCATACAATATAATATATATTTTTACTTGAGGAGGTGGGGAGGGGGGCGGGGAGTATAGATAATATTAAAAGGATTCTGCCTTTTGATTGGTTTAGAGCGCGTCACATGATATGTCATATATTTACTAGAAAGCCGAACACGTGATGCGCTATATATGCAGCAAACAATGTATTATACCCGTGGCAACCAATGTACTTTACCCATAGCAACCAATGTACTACACCCATAGCAACAGTAGCTTCTTGTTGCCTATTTGTCTAGGCACAACATATGTGTTTGGGGTGTTAATAAAACAAACATTGATTGCTTTTACTTGTGTTTTGGTTAAGACTACGACTCCCTCGGGGAAAATAGAATGTTCCGAGGATCACCCCGGGAGTCGTAGTTTTTATCATCGCACTCGAAGCGGTCAATTTTTGTATAATAGTGAAGGAGCATATTTTCATATGTTCATCGTTTTCTGTTTCTAGGTTCCCAACCTGTCCGGAGGAGAGTTGCAGCGTGTTGCCTTGACACTTTGTCTTGGGAAACCAGCTGATGTTTACCTCATCGATGAGCCCTCTGCCTACCTGGACTCTGAGCAGCGTCTTATAGCCGCTAAGGTCATCAAGAGGTCAGTATACCAGGTCATAGGTCAGGAATTGTTACGTTGATATTGCCGGCTGAATTTGATTAAGTTTTGGGGAAGAGGATTAAATTTGAGGTTAAATGCAGAAGAAAAAGAATTGGTCGGCAATTTATTTATGATACTGGAGGAATTGAGCGTAAGTTATTTGATTATTCATCCTAGGTTTATTCTTCATGCAAAGAAGACTGGCTTTGTTGTTGAACACGATTTCATCATGGCAACGTACCTTGCTGATCGTGTCATTGTCTTTGATGGACTGCCTTCTATTAAGACGAGAGCCAACTGGTAAGCACTCTAAGTCTTCTTATCGATTTGGTCAGAGTTTTAGTACTTTTCAGTCGAGTGAAGAGAGTACTGTCGAGTACTAGGGTGGCTGAGTAGTACTCAAGTACAAGTACTTGGGCCATCGAGTAAATACTTAAAGCTCACAAAGTTGCTGTTTTAAGGGTGAAAATGTGTGTCAAACTTCCTGAAAGTGTCCCGCTGAAGTACAAACAAAATGGTGGCCATTGAGAAAGTTTTTCGATGTGACGTCATGCACCTCGTTCAGCCCCAAGTGACCCGCTCCACAAGCAGGGCACTTGGGGCTGACCAGGGTGTGCACCGAGAATGACGTCAAAGCTATTCGAACGCAACGGGGGAGACCTGGGTCGACCCTGTGAAGCTAATTGAACGCACCCATTGTTTTGTGTGTGGTATCACTTAGTCTGGTAGTTATGTGTCTTTGCATGTCTTTATCCTAAAGGATAAAGACGAGCACTAGTCTTACAAACCCAATGGTTTCAAACCATTGGGTTTTTAAGACCGTTGCCCATCTTTATCCAAAGACAGGGGACCAGTCTAGGCATCTCATAGCATGATGACAGTGTACATAATGTTTTTATAAGAGTGTATATAATCTTTCCATGTATTTTTGATATCTGTCTGTTTGTTCTAATGTCGTTCTTTTTTTACGGGGATTGCTCTTTTAGATAGTGATTTAGTTCGCTTCTGGGGCAATCCCTAGGCTGCTGGTTGTTTTGTATTTCTACATATTTCTCTGTTTTTCATAATTCTTGGTTTGATTGTTTTTCTAAGTCTTCTGTACATTGTATTGTAATATTTTTTTTAAAGCCTGAATTAATAAATAAATAAATAAATAGCAAGATGTTATTTGTTTCTGCTGCAGCAAGAATGTCTATGATTATGTAATCAGTATTTATGAAATTGGTCAGGAATAGCTACAACCAAACATTTAAAAAAAAGAATTCCCTTTTTTTTTTTTGATATTGAAATAAATATTGAAATTCTGACATCGTTTTTTTAATTTTATATTCCAGTCCTCAATCACTCCTGAACGGAATGAACCGCTTCTTAAAGACCCTTGAGATCACGTTCAGACGAGATCCTAACAACTTCAGGCCGCGCATCAACAAGATGCACTCCGTCAAAGACACGGACCAGAAGAGGAGTGGTCAGTACTTCTTCTTGGAAGACTAGGCCAAAGGTCAGAGGAATTTGACAGACAGAAATGGATGTGTAAAGATCTACGAAACAACCTTATGGAGGAAAGTGTAGATAAATAGTAACTTGGTGTCTCTACTTGGCAAAAAAGGACGGTGTCGACCGAAAGTTTATTATTATAAAAACCAGCTCGTGGAGCTTACTTAACCCTCTCATTACTGAATTGTTTTGACACAAACAACCACTGGTGCCCTCATTGTTTGAACATTCAAGTGTGAAGCACACATTCTTACACAACAGAAAGCTTTCGTTCAAAGGCCATTTTTACAAACTCCATTATCTCTTGAAGATATTGTTTTACAGCAAAATAAGTAATAAACAAGTCCTTACTTATTGAATTCCCTTTCATATTATTCCAAAAATCATTGAGATCAGTCAATAAATGTCAAAGTTCTTTGTCTTTCCTCAGTGTGATCTGTAATCTCAAACACTTTTTTGTACACAACCATATGGCGCTCCGTAGGTGTTTGGCATTTCCGATCTTTCAACTGCAATTTGAAGAGATTGCATAATAGCAACTTTATTTTATTTTACCATCATTGGAAAGATCCAATCTCTCTCTTTCCAATGATGGTAAGCTTGGGTATGGAGGGTGAACTTGGACATCTTTATTACAAATGGCCTTTAAAGGCACTGAACACGTTTGAAAATTGTCAAAGACCAGTGTTCTCACTTGGTGTATCCCAACATATGCATAAAATAACAAGCCTGTGAAAATTTGGGCTCAATTGGTCATCGAAGTTGCAAGAAAATGATGAAAGAAAAAACACCCTTGTTGTACAAATTTGTGTGCTTTCAGATAGGAATAAAAACTTCTTGCAAGAAGTTTTTATTATTTTACCTCTTTCTCAAAAACTACGTTACTTCAGAGGGAGTCATTTCCTACAATCAACAGCTCTCCGTTGCTTTTGTTACCAAGTAAGTTTTTATGCTAATATTTGTTTTGAGTCATAACCAAACGTGTACGATTCTTTTTAAGCTTAAGCTTGAGTGCTTTTTTGTGTGTAAGCTTGGTCAACTAAAGTCACCAATGGTAAGGGAAGAGGGTTAACCCTCTCATCACTGAATTGTTTTGACCCAAACAACAGCTGGTGCCCTCATTGTTTGAACACTCAAGCGTGAAGCACACATTCTCACACAGGAGAAAGCTTGTCTTCAAAGGTCAATTTTACAAACTCTGTTATTAATTACCTTGAAGATTTAATTTTAGAGCATAATAAGTAATAGAAAATGTCTTGAAGTTGAATGCAAAAAACTAGTTAATGGTACTTTTGGTTGGGAAGCAGTTTGCAACAGCTAATTCTATTTTCTCAGAAAATGTCTTTCTGATTGAATTTCCTTTCATTTAATCAAAAAATCATTAAAATCGGCCAATATATGTTCAAGTTCTTGGTTTTTGTTTCCTCAGTGTGTTCTGTGAACCCAAACACTTTTTAATGTTTTGCATTTCGGATCCTTCTACTCCAATTTGAAGGGATTGCATAATAGCAACCTTATTGTATTTTACCCGCATTAGAAAGATCTGATTTTTCTCTTTCCAACATAAGTAAGCCTGGATATGAAGGACAAAATAACAGCTTTTTAACTAATGGCCTTTGTGCTCAAGACTTAAATGCTGTTTTGTGTGCTCAAGAAGGGGCACAGTCTACTAAAGTCGCCATTGGGTCTGAAAGGGTTGATGTGAAGTTACAAGATCAAATCACTCCCCCCCCCCCCCCAACAACAAAGTTATATCATCTTAAAGGGGAAAAAAGATTAATTGTAACAAATGTCAGAAGGCAATTTTTTTTTAACACTCAAAATATGTACATGAAACCTGTTTTTGTCTTATCATAAATGTTGGCGCGTAATTTGATGACATTTTCACAGGTTTCTTGTGTACTAGTCTTTGTAGTTTACTTTTTGAATTGACCTTTTGTTTAAACTAGTGACCTTTTGACCTTTGTTTTGACCTTTTGTTTAAACTAGTGATGTACCATCCCTTACAACTTTCTAAATGAGGACCTTCAAAATGAGAACTCTCAGTATTATGGTCAAGAGCTGTTAATAGTCCATCAGAATACATCATGAATTGGCAGCAATACTCACTTACAACAAAAATTGTTGTACCACGGTAATAGATTGTGAATTTTATTGGGCAAGAACCAATCACATGATGTGCCACAAAGAAGCATGAACATGGCTCAGGGAAACATGAGTGATGTACCCCACGGGGCACATTACCTTGATCGTGCCCACCGGTGGTCGTTTCCAGCACCTTGTACATTCTTAGAAATAGCCCTGGGTGTGAGGTTGTAATTACGCTGGTTCGAGGTAAATTGCTATACACTCCTGTGCGATGATGATGTGCATAGGGAACAGTGAAGCAATATTTTTGTCAATGACCACCCATTGTTTACAATTCGGTCGCCACTGGTCGTCTTTTTTCTTAACTGCAGATTTTGTTGTAATAATGTTGGAAGATGAGGTTTCTCTCCTTTTCCAAAGACAAGATCAGAAATTTGATCTTCGACCAAAGTTCATTAAATTGAACTAGGTAATTTCCTGTTAAAGCAGACAACGTAATGCAACGTTCAACAATAAATTAATAAAGAAATATAATTTATTTCACTTTATAATGTTTGTTCCCCCCCCCCCCTCCTGCAATTACCATGGTATAACAGCATTTGCCCCTAACTTTTTCAGCGACTAGCCAGCGGGACCAGTTAGGTTGTCATTTCACTGGTCCCCCAGCTTTTTCACTGGTCCTTATTTCATATTAAATAGAGGGATGCTTTTCAACACTGAACTAGCCAGCCGGGCCACTTGGAGAGAATTCTGACTGGTCCTCGGGTGTTTCAACTGGCATTTGGGAGAACGCTGTATAACAAACAATTGTTGCACGCTCTATGTTGGGGTCCATGGGTTTTGTACACCCTCGCCTCGGGTGCCGTTTGCTCCTTCGGGTGTACCAGACACCATGGATCCCATCACAGCGTGCAACAATTGTATAATTACAAGTTTCTTCACTGCTCATATTAAAAATAAAGTGAACAACAACAAACTATTTTAATTCTAAAAAGTTGCCAAATGTTTTTGTTTCATACCAAATTAATGTCCTGCAGATCACGGACATTCAATTTCAGAAGATTTAATTTCATTTCATTCAATTTTGGTTGTGAAGCCAAGGACTCTTAAAAAAGCCAACTTAAACACTAAAGCTAGCCAAGAACCCCATGGAGAGAATACAAAGAAGGAACTTTCAGTTTTAGATGTGGGAGGAAAACCCAAGAGAGTTATTCCAGGGGAAACCCACACAATCAGGCTAGGTGGGGACTGAAAAACCCAATGCACATAGTGCCCCTGGCAGGAATCAAACCGGGGTCTTTCCTCGCCTTTCTATATAGGATGGCGAGGAAAGATACCGCTATGCCAACCTGAATGCCCAAGATTGTAGGTTCTGGAGGAAGATACTTTTCACCAATATTTTGAGGGTCTTAATTCCCAGTTCTGTTACCTTTTCAAAAAGCTTTGAAGAGCATTATTTGTTTAAATATATAGTTTCTCTTTTATGTAATCAAATTATTTAACGTCTATGGTAGGATATAACAGGAAACACATAAAGTGTACCACTTTGCATCAGTCACGTTAGCAGTTTTGTCAATGTTTGTAACTTTTTTTCCAAGTCCCTGAAACCACCCAAAAAGTGTATCCACATGTACATGCAAGCTTATACAGAAAAAAGTTTGAGTTTAATTTTTAATATATATTTTTTTTAAATCGCACTCGAATTTCTATCAAAAATGGATGGAAAAAGTTACCTGCATTTTCCATCCATTTTTCATTGAAATTTGAGAGTAATTAAAGAAAATTATAATTCTAATCAACTCAAATTATTTTCAGTATAAGCCTGCATGTCCATTCACATGTTGAAACACTTCAAAAGTTACAACCATGGTACAAACTGCTAATGGGATGGTGGAAAAAGTGGTACACTTTATTGTGTTTCTTGTCCTATCCACCTTTTGCTTTTTTTGGCAAAGCGAAATTCCAGTGACATGTTTACCTCAAAGTCACAAACTGTAGTTAGGAATGTATTTGTGAGTTTTCTTGTCCCGTACAAAGAGAACAAATTGACCACTTTTTAAAGTTTTATTATTATTATTGCTGGTTTTTTTGAGTAACTAGTCATGGAATTACGTTTCCTGTTATGGTTGCATCAATGCAATAAAAATTGTTGCTGGCTCATTTTTTCATAGATTGGTTTTTGTCAACGTAATGCTGATATAGGCCTATAGGCAAAATTATACAGAGAGATACAATCAAAGTCACAAGTTGAATAAAGTATCTACTTGTTGAGAAAACAGCAAAAACTATTATAGTATTTTCAACAAGATTGTCGAATTCATCCACATTTAGCGAGGTGACTGCGGGTCACAGCATATGGTAATTTCCAGCGTGACTGGTATTCTGCTCATTTCTGCTAAGCAGAAAATTGTTAAGCAATATTTTCTGCTAAGCAGCTAAATGAAATTGGGCACTGGTCTTTGGAGACGATCACTGAGGTGTGGTTAACTAAATGACACTTTGAACCATGTATCAAATAAAAACAGGTAAATATAACACACGATGAGAGTTTTCTGTCATTATTTTATTTGTACTGCACTATTATTTTTGTACAACTTACTGACATTGCTTGAAAATTCATAAACAGAAATTTAAAAGACAAAAACAAGTGTTTATAAAATTAACTAATAACCAGTGTCATGTAGCATGACAGATAATAATCTAAAAAGGGTCATTTTAAAACAAAACAATAACTTTGTTGATGTTGTCTGACTTTTATGTTGAACAGGGGGAAAAAGGAGTTCCTAGGGAAATAAAATGGTTGATTTATTCAAAATCATCTTAAAAGTCTGCAGCTAAGCAGCTGAAATGAGTACAAAGCTAATCTCTGTGCTCGGTTATGAGAAGTTTTAAATCCAGTTGATGAGTTTGTAGAATCAATTAATTAAATATGCTCTTCAGATGGTGGGAAGGCCTAATCCAAGTTAGGCATGGTTATCTTTAACTAACCAAATCTATCAAAACTCAACCACTAAACTTATATAAACTCTGAAATGATATTGAATTGCCCGATGTCACGTACGGTTGGTTTTCGCTATGCAGAACCAATTCCATCAAAATGAAGTAACATCGGCGGTAAGGCGTATCAAGAATGGATTAACCCTCTAGAGACCATAGCGGCCAGACATGGCTTGTACCAAAATGCCCATAGCAGCCATAAACGGCTGGAATATCTGATCTACTTCCTCTCAACTAAAATGGTCAAAGTAAAGGTTATGAGCAGGGCCCAACTTCATAGAGCTTGCTTAGCAGAAATGAGCAGGATACCAGTCACAAATTGTACACGTGACATTGTAGTTTGGCTGGTAACCTTAGTCTGGTAAGCATAATTTTGTTGTGCTTAGCTGCTTTTTGTGCTTAAGCAACTCTATGAAATTGGGCCCTGAAATGACGTTTTCCATGTTAACATAGTATCTACATGTATGTTGCTTTAACAAAACCAAATTTCTGTTTCATGATATTTTTTCAGACACCTAAAAAACCCCAAAACCTGTGTCAAAAACTCAACAATATTAGCCATGTCAGGGCGGATGGTGGTGATTACACAGAAACGAACGATCTCTAAAGGGTTAATAATGGATTAAGGTATTAATTTATTGTAGAAGGTCACTTCTTGATACTCTTCATTTGCCATAGACCGTCTAGTAAGTAGTGGACATTCTCAACTCCAACGCCCTTGTTGACTTTCTTGCTGTAAACAAAATTGAAAAAATCAAGGATTAAAACCACAAGGGAAACTGACTGGGTAAATTTTTAAAATTAAATTTTGGGTTGAACAAATATAAATTTACGAGAGCAGAATTTGAACTTGCGACCTCCGGATTAACGTGCCGGCGATGGTTCAAGTTGGTAGAGCGCCGGCACGTTAATCCGGAGATGACGTGTTTCTTTGTTCAATCCCAAAATTTAAAAATCATAAAAGCTTGATTCCACAGAAATAAAAAAGACACAGTTGGGTTTTGAAATTTGCTGTAAACCAGAATGGAACCGATAATAAAATCAAAAATACAAAAGTAGATGTATATTCAAACAAACAAAAACAAAGGCAAAAATAAAAAACAATAACAACACACAAAATAGGCAGAGTGTGGGTTCAAGTCCCGGTCGTGACACATGTGTCCTTAGGCAAGACACATTATTGCTTCATCCTTCGGATGGAACATAAAGCTGTAGGTCCCATGTGTTGTGTAAATGCACGTAAAAGAACCCAGCACACTTATCGTTAAGAGACGGGGTTCACCCCGGTGTTTTCTGGTAGGGTAGACTGCAGATTGCGCCATAGCACCATGTAAACCGTTACATGGTGCTATGAAAATAAATGGGTCTTATATGATGAACATAGCTCTACACGCCTTGTAGAAAAAATAATGAGCGCTTTGAGATTCCCTCGTGTGTGATAAAGCGCTATATACAGGCCTGTGAGTGGACCCTTAAAAAAAGAGCTGAAACACTACATGTTATAAGAATGATCATGGAACGTAAAGTAAGCGCGTGTCACGCATTTACGCTGGTCGAATTGGGGCACCCCATTGATCCAGTAACTAGGCTTATTTCACATTATTGTAGTTGTACATTACTGTTGCCAACCATATATAAGGCCAAAAACGAAAAAAAAATAAAAAATAAAAAAGCGGAAATAATAAAAATCGACAAAAAAAGAAAAAAAAGGATATCCGCTTTAACGCGGAGATTTCACAGGCCTGTATATGAGAACTGCGTCTTATTATTTATTATTATTTCAGCCAGAAGAAAAAGCTCATAATGGAGTCTTACATGTCCGTCGTTGACATCTTCATGAGTCCAATCGCCAGGGCATTCTCTTTTCCTTCAGCCATGACCGCCTACACAGGAACATGAATTAAGGAATTTAAAGTCATCCATACAATGTCCCCCAAGCAGATGCATTAAGTATTCTATTTTTGAAGTTATTAACAGAGGTACAAAAATTGGCTTCAATCATTCATGTTGCTACTTGAAATCACTCAAAACCTATTTATGTTCACACTCTAATCCAAATTAGAATATTTTTTCAGTTCTTGTTAGTAGTTTTTTCTTTTCGCTTTTGCATATTGTTGAGCGCCATGAGCGTCACTGCGCGACGGAACTGTGCGCCATATCAGAAGCCACTATTATTATTATCAATACATAATAAATGCCATGGTAAATTGACAAGAGAGTACTCAGAATGTCATTATTATTATAATTTGTATCAAACCATCTTCAATCTTCAGTACCAAAATCTTCAATCTTGTTCACATCTAGCTCCTCAAAACAATAGCAAAGAAACCTAAAGGCATCATTTCATTTTTCCATAAAATACTTTTTTTTTTCTCATAAAGCTAGTCGGCAGGAGACATACCAAGTTATTTCCCTATTGCTTGTGTAGTTCTGAGCATGCGATCAATTCTGAAAACAATGGATTTACTTAGTAAGTCTGCTGCCACCTAGTGTCCCTACTTTGAAAGTCTCGCATTGGTTGGCCCCTTTACAGGGCTTGAAATTAACGCTGGACCGCAGGCCCGAGGCCAGTGGTTTTACCATCGGGCCAGTAATCTTACCGAACAAGCCCAAGATCTCATACTTTTCAATTGAATAAAAATACCCCACTGTATAATATCTCCAATTAAAAACAAATATGTTCAAATAGTGTCTAAATCTCTTTCAATTCTGTCTGTCGAGTAACAAAGTACACTTTATCCATAAGATAAATCTTCTCTTAGTGCTTGTTCAAATAAAAACAGTTTATATATGTTAAACTGTGTAGAAAGTTCTTTCTCATTTTGATTCTGGTCTTGTAAAATAAATCCTGGTCCGGTACAAATTTTGAGCTACAAGCCCTGTGATATTGTAGATCCCCCCCCCAAACTCGAGCCCTGCTTTGAACTCCTTAAAGGCACTGAACACGTTTGGTAATTGTCAAAGACCAGTGTTCTCACTTGGTGTATCCCAACATATGCATAAAATAACAAGCCTGTGAAAATTTGGGCTCAATTGGTCATCGAAGTTGCAAGAAAATGATGAAAGAAAAAACACCCTTGTTGTACAAATTTGTGTGCTTTCAGATAGGAATAAAAGGCTTCTTGCAAGAAGTCTTTTATTACTTTAGTGAGAAATTACCTCTTTCTCAAAAACTACGTTACTTCAGAGGGAGTCGTTTCTCACAATGTTTTATACTATCAACAGCTCTCCGTTGCTCGTTACCAAGTCAGTTTTTATGCTAATATATATTTTGAGTAATTACCAAACGTGTACAGTGCCTTTAAGCCTGGTTCATACTTACGCAAAAGCGAACCTAATTTTCTTGCGTCCCAATTAAAAAAGTGGAACATACCGATTATTGCGTCACCAAAATTCGCTTCGCTTTAATGATCAAAGGATACAACAACGGTGTCCTTCTCCGAATCAGCCATTTTTGCACCTGGTGATGTTAACCCTGGACACATGATGTTAGCGCCACTCAACACAAACTGGATGGCACCCCTATCCACCTGTTGATGTGGTAAGATGAAGGGATCTAATAGAAGAGGGACAAATACAAACATGTTTATTGTCTCAGTTTGTTGAAGTAGGACTTGAACTGTTTGAAAGGTTGTCCCTTTATTGTCTCAGTTTGTTGATAAGGGACTTGAACTCTATGGAAAATCTCCCTTATTTTGACTTCACTTCTACTGTGGCTCTTGTCTGAGGTGGGATTCGAACCCCCAGTCAAAAAGCTCCAATAGATATGGATACGGCTAATGAGATTTTCTAATAAAAAGAACCCTTTGCTGAGCGAAATAATTGTCTACAATGACAAGGAAATTATAGACTTGGAAGATGCATACTCGATTTTGATGTTCTTTTTTCCCTTATTTCAAATAACTAAAGCCATCAGCAATCTTATACAGCTTCCTCCAGTTTCTCCAGTTTCTTATTTTTAGTTGATTTACTTGACATGTTTACACATTGTTTTTTGGGGGTCTATTTGTATGTTGTTTATCCCGTAGTTCTTGTGTTTTGGTTAGTTCTTATACTTTATTTATTTCATTACATGAAACATCCAAGAGAAAATAAGTGTCAATAACAAGGATACATAGGAGACGATAAAGAAAATGTTCCGTTTTAGATACAAGAGGAAAACCTCACTGGGGGAAATCCACACAATCAGGTAGGGACTGAAAACCCACATGCAAGGCTCCAGGTCCAAGGTGGGATTCAAACCAGGGTCCACAGAGGTAATAAACAGGGAAAGAAACCACTGAGCCAACCTGATGCCTTGCATACGCGCTCAAGGGCTGCTTCTTGACAAGCCTTGCTTTTCTGGAACTTGCCCCAACATTATTTACCTCATTGTATTTGTTATTGTTATAAATGCTAATGAGAAAATAAACATTGAATTGAATTAAATTGACCATAATTTTGACCGCTTTTCTCAATTACAGTTTTATCTTATTTTAACTGCCTGTATGTTATATTTGGTTTTACCCGTACACCGATGTGTGTAAAGCACTGTATACTCAGTACTTTCCCGAGTCCTGTGAACAAAATCAAGGGCATATTACTCGGGTGGGATTCCAACCCATGACCTTTGCCATTCTAGAGCAGATGTCTTACCAACTAGACCACCGAGATTGCCCGGTAGCTAGAGGCAGTTCAAATTGTTTTCTTGTTTCTATGGCGAAACACATGACAACAATGAAAGAAGAAAACACGTTTGGTTTGTTTACTTGTTTTGCATCACAGGAATTTGGTTCATATACGCCCTCAAGTGGTCAAAAATACGGCGAATCTAATTGAATATCTGCCTTGAGCTGGGATAAAGGAGTTAAAAATCAAAGGTTTTATGAATGAGGCCAAAATTGCCTTAGTCAATCAATTTGAGATTATAACGAAATATTCAGACAAAATGAGATATTTGCAAAAACGTTGAACTATGTACAAATGGTTTTGATTTTTTCTTCCTTTGTTTGACTTTTATTGTGGATGATTTGCGGACAGGGTTATCTGCTGAGCAAACCTAATCTACCTTTGATACCATTCCTTACATTTGTGCAGAAGTTTCAGCGTTGGCATAAAATCATCTCGTTGTTTGAAGAACACTGGCTCACCTCCAACAGCTAGAATCTCTATACGTTCATGACTGTAAATAAAAAAATACAACCAAGGTTACAATATTGACAAATAATTTTTCTGTTAGACGCGCCTGCCTTTATTTTTCTTAAGAGAGGTTCTAAAAAGTTGGAACGGTAGGAATGTTCTAATTGGATCGGATAAGTATTCCAGGTTCTAAAAAGTCAGAACAATAGGAATGTTCTAATTGGATTGGATAAGTATTCAAGGTTCTAAAAAGTCAGAACAATAGGAATGTTCTAATTGGATCGGATAAGTATTCTAGGTTCTAAAAAGTCAGAACAATAGGAATGTTCTAATTGGATCGGATAAGTATTCTAGGTTCTAAAAAGTCAGAACAATAGGAATGTTCTTATTGGATCGGATAAGTATTCCAGCAGGCGTGCATGGACTGTTACGTTGAACCACCGGAGGATTGCTCCCGTACTTCGGCACAATGATGCGGTCTAGCGAAACGTTCTAGCAGTCGATGGATTGCAGGTCGGTGCCCACGGGAACGTTTCTCTGCACCCCTGGATGCCCGACTTTTGAGGCACTCCCTGGAAAGAAAGCTCAGTTTTAAATTATTGATTGTTTTTCTCACCATTTTATCAGTTTAATTGTCTCTTTCTTGGGCAGGATCTGATCTAAATAATCTTTAATGTCTGGGTATTTGACAAGGAGCTTTTCCCGAATACTGCGAATGACAGATGTTTTGACTTGGGTTGTTCCTGAGATGTTTTCCTTCTCGTCAAATCTGCAATCAATAATTAGTATCATAATTCTTGTCAATTTGGAGTCTTACAAATTTAAAAACACACAGGAACTAAAATGGAGTGTGAGCAAGCAGCATTGTGAGGACGCGGTGGCATGCTGCGGAAAATTATCCCTTTATTTTGTATTATTTATTATAACAATACAAGTTTACTTGAAAGTATTGTTTGTATTATTTTCAACCAAACATTGATTTCCTGAATTGTCCTACATTAATTTTTTAGTTATTTAATTTGTACTGTTTTGATATTATTTATTGCATGTGTTTTACTGGATAATTTGTTACTTATTTTCGGGATAACAAAAAATGTACACAAACTGCAAAACGAAAAAGGATTGTAATAGATGTTAAATTTGCATCGGGGATAAAGAATATTAATTTTGGTTTTTTACCCATACACCGATGTGTGTTAGCACTGTATACTCAGTACTTTCCCGAGTCCTGTGAAAAAATATCACAGGCTTATTACTCGGGTGGGATTCGAACCCACGACCCTTACAATGCTAGAGCAGTGTCTTACCAACTAGACTACCGAGATTGCCCGGTAGCTAGAGGCAGTTCGAATCCTATGTTTTGGCAGCGGGGAAAAAGGATTGGTTAAAAAATACTTAATATAGTTAGAAAACAAAGTCAAACATTAGAAGCTCTACTCAGCATATGGAAATGGTTTGAAATCATTCATTGGCATTGAGTGTTGACAGCGGAAGATTAGAGATTGACCGGACCGACCGGACTGAGAATGAGATGACCGACTCGAACAGGTGAAGGCACATCAGTAAGCAAAAAACATTTAACCACGCAGTTCACTTTAAACATGAAACGTACGTCCATTTTAAACACCATATCCACTTACCTTTTAAACATCGTGACGGCTGGAAAAGGTTAAACCATTGTCAGAACATGCAACACATTAAGAATCAATTCAGCTCTACACATTCACATGTGCAATTGCAATGGCGCCCTCTAGTGAACATTTTACTTATTCTGGTTTTCATTCAAAATGGCGGCCCCCATTGCTTTTGAGAGTCAGGTTGAACTGCGGAGTAAAAGGGACGAAAAACGTCAAGCTCAAGCACTAATTTTGCAAGAGGTAATGCTTCAAGTATAATTCTTCATTCTAGGTCGTTTGATAATGTCTTACTCTTATTGGTTTATTGAGACTTTGAGTGTTTGTTTTCAAGGAATGCTTGAGACTTTGTTTTGAGTTGTTGTTGCCATTTTCAATGTGCATTCAATGATCAGTCATGACTCATGTCAGTCAGTGCATGTTGAACTTGATCATAAGGTTTATCGCGATTAGCAAAATACCAAGAGAGGGCGCTGTTTTGCCAAGCATGTCGGGTGTAGTAAAAGGGGGCAACCCGGGAAAGCGGTAGCCTGGGCGCACGACGACCAACTGTGTTGTTTATAAAATTGTTGCGACGTTCAATTCATAAGCTTGTTTACTTTTTTAGTTTGTGCAGGGCCTAGGCCATGCGTGCAAACATCGTGTACCGCGGTATGCATTTGCCCCCTATGCCTTCCCATGATGCATTGCGGTTCTGAATCGCGATAAACCTTATTGATGTTCTGTATGTTTACAAGTTTTTCTATGAATTATGCCGGACAGTTACTTTTTTATAAAATGCTAACTGGCCCGTTGATGCGGACATTTTATACTGCAGCCCAGAGTGATCTTAGCCACATGACATTGGTGGCATCGATGTTGTTAGAGATATCGTTGATCGTCTGAAGGTTACAGCCGACAACCCATTGAGTGTTCTTCTGCGAACCAAGGATTTTTTTGAGAGGGATCTTGGGGGCGATGAAACATTGAAGAAGCTAAGAAAGCAGCTTGTTGACCAGGACTTGTTCAGTGGAATGATTTCGTCTTGCCTGACTGCAATAGTGGGTGTATTAGAAAGACAATACAAGCGGTATTTCAACATGAACATCACAGACGAGTTGGAAAACGAAAAGCGGTCTGCCAGATTGCTCAATATTGACTCTGAGGAACTAATGGAGATGTTCAGTGCGGGGAGGGATAGGGCGAAACACACAAATGTAGACTTTCTAGCTGCTAGAAAAAAAAAAAACCAAATGTTGTGCCCTAGCTTACCGAGATGTATCAGCAGAGGAGAAACCAAATCGTAAATAGGGAGAGCCAGAAGAAAATGGAGAGCAAACAGGATGTAGGATCCCGAGATGAGGAAAGAAATGTCCAAAAGGGCAGCAAATAAGCGTCAAAAGAGGAGTGAAAAAGAAAGAAGGGATATTGAAAATAAAATAAAGAACATTGACATTAATGACATACAAAAGGTCTTCCCTGATCTCGCGCATGACGTTTACTCTGGACTTGCCGACATTTTGAGCGGTCAAGTGGTTGGCCGTAATGTATGCCACACTTGCAGGCCTTGAACTAACCCACAGCACCCACAGCAATTGCCGTGTTGCCCTGTGCTTTTGCTGTGGTGCCCTTTGCAATGTTTCAATACAAATTTACAATTTCCTCATAGAAGTGGCCCTTACCAGAGAAAAAATTGCTGTGCCCCTTCAAGAACGAAGTTCAAGGCCTGCAACTTGGTACCATGAACAGACAATTGAAAAAAATTGTGTGGTCAGGTAGAATAGAGAGACTTAAGCGCAGAAAAGGAGACATCCATTGCTATAAGACTGCCTACTGGGCCAAGGATGAGTCTTATGAGGACAGTACCGACTGTGATATGTCTAAGCAGGCACTAGCTGTCGATCTCATTTTTGAGGACTTGATTCTGTGTTAACTACTCTACTCTACTCTACTCTATCCCGTAGCTGTTAGGCCGTAGGGGCGACAAAATGGCAGCCACAACACACTTCCTCTGCAACTCTCGATCTTGTGGGGTTTGGGTTGTTTTTTTATATGAGATATCGCCCTACTCACAAGGCCGGCTGGCCACTTCAAGGTGAGGGCTACACTGTCACCAGGGGCACGTTGCCACCTACTCCTGGGGCTGAAACAGCGTTACCCCCTTCACAGTCCGTAAGGATGTAGGCATGGGTATCATCCACTAGGAGCCTGGCTGGTATAGCAGAATGCACTACCTTCCCAACTTTTAATTTGTTAACTAGCAGTAGAATAATAGATAATGTCTCCTCAAGATCACCAATGCTGTAGGTACAATAAAATGAAAGAAATGTATTGTTTTCTTGTTATTATCATCCATTGGCTTTAAGAAAACAGTTAAATACTTAAGTAGAATAATCCATAGTGCTGAAAAATCCACTCCTTAAACGTAATGTTACATGAGTTAAATCCAAATTACTTTTTTCCCCTATTTTTTCAAATTTTAAATCCTTCCCAGCTAAACAAGGTATGAACAACACATTTGTTACTGTTTATTCTTTTTGAGCTTTTTGTAAGCTTTCTTTTGATACCTATTTCATGAAAATGGATTAAGAAATAAGAAATCGCCAATTCCTTTAGCAAACCCCATTTTAAGGCTAATTCAGTCACAAAGTCAGATCAATTATTGTATTGTTTTCTATAGGTCAGTGACCACAAATTAGGCTAATTGACGGACACAAACATTACCATAACTTTCTTATTTTTTATCATAAAGGGATTATCTTGGTATCTTTAAAAAGGTATTTTTCAAGAGCTTTCCAGCAATATCCATTTTATTAAAATCCATGGACTTTTAATTTGTTTGCCACATACCTATAGCGGGGCTACCCCGAACAATCTGACAAGCTCGCCCCCAACTACTTCTTCTAGAACTATTAAGGCTCCCCGTGAGCCTTATATAGGAGTCGAGTTTTAATAGCTCTAGGAGTAACCAAGGACAAGACCTTAAACAATTATTAACATTAGGTTTGTTTTTAAGTTTGATTACTCTAGGCCTACTTTTTTTAATTTTAGGTAAACGTTCCGTCGTATGTATAACTTTTGTAGAGCCTTGTAAACATGGATACTCTTTGTGTAGTTAGTAATTTCGAATAAGTAATGGTAACAATAACAGAATATTTTTATAACAATATTGATTGATACAGACCGTGAGAAGAAGACCGTTTTCGCATCATTGACTTTGAACTCAAACCGTGTCAATCAACACCCAAAAGTAATTGTTAGAAGAAAAAAATCTTGTTTCGACCCCAGTTTTTTTTTTACATTTTGAGTATTTTACGAAAAAATAGTATCTATTCTAGACATTATTTTTTGGGTCATAATGAGTAACAAAGTAGCACTTACAGTGATAATTAAAGGTAGTTATCCAAACGAGGACAACTCGTTATATACCGAAACAAAATTTTCCGAGCGAGTGGGAGCGGGCGAGTGTGGGGTTTTACGTGAAAACTCATTCTCGCTCGTTTCGCTCGCATTTCTTTTGGATAACTACCTTTAAAGGCACTGGACACGTTTGGTAATTGTCAAAGACCAGTATTCTCACTTGGTGTATCCCAACATATGCATAAAATAACAAACCTGTGAACATTTGGGCTCAATTGGTCATCGAAAATGCAAGAAAATAATGAAGAAAAAAAACACCCTTGTTGCACAAATTTGTGTGCTTTCAGATGCCTGAGAAAGGCTTCAGGCCTGAAGTTTTTCTCAGATTCGAATACTTTAGTGAGAAATTACCTCTTTCTCAAAAACTACGTTACTTCAGAGGAAGTCGTTTCTCACAATGTTTTATGCTATCAACAGCTCTCCGTTGCTCGCTACCAAGTAAGTTTTTATTCTAATATATATTTTGAGTAATTACCAAACGTGTCAAGTTCCTTTAATCATCACTGTAGTTATCACATTTGCTTTAATTGTGACTTGAAATAATAATTGCCCTAACTCTCTTCATTTACAGGCTAAGAAGGTTTATGAGAAAAAGGAACGAAGGAAAGAGGCACATAGATTAAAAGGAGACGACAAATGGATGTTAACATCGGTTACTGACAGGATTCAGGCTGAGGTAAGGCTAACTTTAAGCTTATTCAAGTATTTTTAGGCCGTGTCCGAATCGTCGGCTCTGGCAGTGGCTATGGCCGGATCGCTGGAAAGTCCAGGGCCCAATTTCATAGAGCTGCTTTTAAAAGCAGAAAATTGCTTAACAATTTTCTGCTTAGCAAAAATGAGCAGGATACCAGTCACAAATCGTTCATGTGACATGGTAGCTTGGCTGGTAGTGTTGCCACAGGAGCTAACAACCATATGCCGTAGCCATGAAGTCACTTGATTCGGATGCAGCCTGAGCCTTACATTGGTACCATTATTGCTTCTTCCTTAGGATGGGACGTAAAGCCGCAGGTCTCGTGTGTTGTGTAAAGCCCGATTCATACTTCTTGCGAATGCTTCGTGTGAAGCGAATTTGATGTCACAGCTCTGTTTTCACTGCAAATGTTTCGCAAGAGTTGCCCACAGCTCAACTCTTCCGAATTGTTCGTTGTGAATTTGTGACGTCAAAATTCGCATCACATTCGCATTCGCAGGAAGTATGAACCGGGCTTTATGCAGGTAAAAGAACCCAGTTACACTTATCTTGAACAGAATGGGGTTTGCCCCGGTGTTTCTGGCAGTGGCTGCTGACTGCGCGGCAGCGTCTTTTCAAACCATTATAAGGTGCTATATACTATGGGTCTCATAATTCAAAACATAGCTCTGCTTATCGTGTTGAAAAACATTTAATGAGCGCTTTGATATGCCCCAAAGGGTGTGATAAAGCGCTTTATCTTCATGCAGGCCTGAATATTTGATTCTGATTGGTCGATCCATAGCAACAAGGAGTGTGATATAAACTTATATTGCACGTCCCATATTACACCCTGCGTATTGTGTGTTCTAACTGCGCATCAAGTTTGCTTGAAGATAAATACGTTATCACAGGCGCGCTCGTGGAATATGGAAAAATAGGGTGCGTCTGCGTACCATATATGTAGGTCACCCGTTGTACCTAATAAAATGTTTCTACTTTTGTTCAAGGACCACATTTATCATGCCTGAAGTGTCTTTTTCTTTAATGATAGCATCAGAAAATCAGTCTGACAATAATTTAGTGTCTCTTTTTCATAATTCAACAGGGATGCTACCTTTATATTTGTTTTTTATTGACTCTATGTTTGTAGCTCTTTTCTTTTTACCCTTGAAACCAAAAAATGAAATGAAATAAAAACAAATTTAGTGGATTGTGACAAATTGTAATATTTTGATCTGATCAGGGTGAACAGCTGAGGTCCAAGAAACACAAGAAGGAGAAGAAGAAGAAGAAGAAAAGAACAAAGGAGAAGAAATCAAAACAAAAGCACAAGCACCGTGAGAGCAAAAGTGAATCATCCTCTGATGATGAAGTAAGTTGAAGATAAATTGTGAAAAAAAAGGAAACTTGTTTCATTCAAGACTCTGTATCCCTCTTGCAGATTGAAAGCATTGATGCTAGCAATCTACAGCTCCATACTCAAGTTACATGTGTATTAAATTTGGGTTAGAATTCCAGGATTTTTCACTATTGTGCAAGACACTTCATAAAAATTCCTTTTTTTTCAAAAAAAGCGCATGAAAAACCTAAAGTATACCGTACCTGTCTAATTAAATTGATTCTCCCCTGAGATTAATCTGTACAATCTTTTTAAAGCACATGGCCAGCATTGGTAATTGTCGAAGACCGGTATCCGCACTTTGTGTGACCCAACATGAAAAATGACATAGCAAACCTGTGAAATTTTAAGCTCAGTCGGTCATCAGAGCCACAAGACCATCGTGAAATCGCCCATTACTGTTTTCAAACATTGGATTTTGGACCAACAAGATCAAAGCTAATTGGGTTTTTTACTCATTTCTCCCCCCAAAAAAGTAGCATTTTAGACTAAAATATTTCAAGGGAAGTTTTTTCAAAATTACCATCTTTATACCATTTAAGTTATGTGTAAATCTGTAAACATTTATATTTTCAATCTTACCCTTTATTACAGGATGACTCTGATGAAATGCAGTGGGTTGAGAATACATCTACGTCATCCAACGTCACGATGCAAAACATTGACACGTCACAACATCAAACCAAGACAACACAGGTATGAAAACAACTCTGCTTTTTGTTTTTTTGTTTTTTTGAGAGATCCCCTAACATCACAAGGCCGGACAGCCACTTCAAGGTGAGGGCTACACTTCTGATTTGGGCTATCGACCCAGATCAACTGCCACCAGGGGCACGTTGCCACCTACTCCAGGGCTGAAACAGGGTTTTTGTCAGCTTCCAATACCTCAGAGAGCTAATATTGGCTGTCCACCCTCAAACCATCTTATATTTGGATATTAGTAGCACTAAAAAATAAATACTTTTTTGCGCATGTCTCCGATCGCTATTTTATATTTGCTATTCAGAGGGTTTATATAAACATTTTGCAACACTTCTGCATTTTGTTAAACTATTACGTTTAAAGGCACTGTACACATTTGGTAATTACTCAAAATATATATTAGCATAAAAACTTACTTGGTAACGAGCAACGGAGAGCTGTTGATAGTGTAAAACATTGTGAGAAACGACTCCCTCTGAAGTAGCGTAGTTTTTGAGAAAGAGGTAATTTCTCACTAAAATAATAAAAGACTTCAGGCCTGAAGCCTTCGATTCCTATCTGAAAGCACACAAATTTGTAGAACAAGGGTGTTTTTTCTATCATTATTTTCTTGCAACTTTTTCAACAAAATTTTCACAGGTTTGTTATTTTATGCATATGTTGGGATACACCAAGTGAGAACACTGGTCTTTGACAATTACCAAACGTGTTCAGTGCCTTTAAATCAATTATTCTTTGAAAATAATTGTCCGGACTTCGTTTAGTAGCAAGATTTTGTTTTTCTTGACAGAGAGAAGACTGGATGAGTAACCCATTTGACTTGGCAACGTTTTCTCGCGATGATATCAAGAGAGAGAAGGCATCTAAGATGGATAAAGAGACGGGGAAGGAAAAAGAGGATCGGATGATATTGGATACTGTGAGTTTGGGAGTTTGGGAGCTCAGTTTTGACGAGCCCCTAAATGGGTTGTTAAACTGCTTCTACAAAATGAGTATAAACAGTGATGTGAAAAGCGAATTTCAGACTTTTGTCTGAATTCAGTCTTTTTGACATCCGCCTAGTGGTAACAAAAATGCTGTAACTTTCTCCAGGTAAAAAAGAAGAAGATGTTCTTTGATCTACTTCTCTGTAGCTGAGGATACTGTTCCCAAACGCTCCTTGAAATAAATAACTCAAGGGGTTACCGAAAGGTGGAAATGCCATCATTTCTGGCCCCAAATTATGGAATGATTTGCCACCAACCATACGGTCTTGCAATAACGTCACAACTTTCAAACGCCAGTTGAAAACACACACCTGTTTCGTTAATGATGTTTATTCATGATTGTTTATTTTTTGCTTCATAATTTATTTGCTTCATAATTTATGTTCATATTATCTTGATGTTTTCATATTGTAAAGCGCCAGTTGAAAACACACACCTGTTTCGTTAATGATGTTTATTCATGATTGTTTATTTTTTGCTTCATAATTTATGTATATGTTGTCTTGATGTTTTTATATTGTAAAGCGCCATGATCATGCCTCTTTTGGAAAAGCGATAAAGTACTGTTTATTATTATTATGTTATTATTATTACATGTACCTCCTAAAGTTTGAATCCTAGTTTCAGATTTTCCTGTCAGCGATGACTGTCACCCCAATATAAAGTCAGCAAAGTTCCCATGTACTTGTGGACTCTATACCTCTTTCTTTATCCTATTGACCCCTTTGCACCAACATCAACTGTCTGCCGCGCTCACCATTTCGGGATTCAACTTGTAAGTAAAAAATGACTCGTTGCCTAAACACCCAGGGACATTGACTCTCCCAAAATTGCGCAACCAAGGTTATTGTGATGAGGACGTCAGGTGAATTGGGTCAGTGGAAAGAAGAGTCAAAGCAAAACACACTAATCATTGTATTGTAGGAATTGATCGTCTAAAGCCCGGTTCATATTTCCTGCGAATGCGAAGCGAATTTGACGTGAATTTGATGTCATAACTCTGTTTTCGCTGCGAATACTCGCAAGGCAGTTCAACTCTTGCGAATTATTCGTTGCGAATTTGTGACGTCAATATTTGCTTCGCATTCGCATTCGCAAGAAGTATGAACCGGGCTTAACTCCCGCCTTGTACCTTTTATCCGCAGCCTGGTCAGTCCGAGAGAGAGATTAATCCATTCTGGAAAGACGGAGGGAAAGGTCTCCCGGAGGCTAAGCGGAACTTACCCACAGTCAAGTCAGGCATCGCTGATGCTGGTGCCGGGTGGTTGAGGAGGGCATTGCAGAGGATTGTTGAGCGTTCCGGACAGGAGGGCAGATCAGTTGCAGACCTTGCTGCAGAAAAATGGGGTGTAAGTTGTCATTATTTAATTTGTTTAATGGTGATTACTCATACCTTCAAAATAAAATAAGAAATAATAATAGTGGATTCTTTTGTAAATTTTAATTCTGGTTGTCTATTGCTTTTTTTTGCCTGTACCTGTATTTACTCTCCTTAGCCTATACACAGGGAAGACAAATTTCATGCTTCTTATCATGACAATAAATATTTTGAATTTTTGAATCTTCTTACATAGCGCTCAAATCCATTGCTCAGTGACACTCAAGGCACTCAAACATTATTACCACTGTTCATTGGACCATTTGTTCAATTCCTTAAACCATCTCAGCTCCCTTGGGGGTATACAGCCTGTGCTGCCAAATATATTGCGCACCAAGCTAAATCAATCGCAAAAACCATCTCTGCCCTCACAGGTACCCATTTACCCCTGGATCAAGAGAAGCAATTATATTTAAGTTTCTTGCTCAAGGACAACAAGTGTCATGACCAGGATTTGAACCCACACCCTGATGCCTCGGCCACCAGAACTTAAGTCCGATGCACATAACCGCTCGGCCATGACACGCCACAATTGAGGACATCCAAGTAATTTCTTGGTTGCATTTGCCAAACTGGGTTTTTATTTTTAAAATGTTCTGTTCATTGTTAATTTAAAAACATTCGTTTTATATTTCCTTATGTGGTTGTTTATTTTATTTTATTTTAATGTTTGCAGTCTTTAGAGAAATACCATGAGCTGCTAGCAAAAGCAGAGGGTGGGGATGACAGACACCGTCACAGAGACAGAGACGGACCCCGGCATAACAGGGACACACATAGAGATACACACCCCAGGGGAGAGAGGGACGAAGGGAAAGCTAGGGATCCTCAGAGCCACCGATACAGAGATAGAGACTATGGAAGGGATAGAGAAAAAGACTACAGACATCCGGATAGACCAGGAGCAAGGAGCAGAAGCCCGGACAGAGACGGTGATAGAACTAGAGACAGACACAGAGATACAAGGGGTGGGGAATCAAAGTCATCGAGCGGAAGGACTTTCATGAGACCGGGGGATTCTGATGAGAGGAGGAGCGGAAATTTGAAATCCTTAGATGGTATGAGAGGAATGTTTAAGAAGCCTGGGGAGGAAACGTATGACAGGAATGTCTTGAGGAGAGACAGATTTCACCATGATGACCGGAGACGAGAAGATGGCCCAACTCCTGCCTGGAAGAAGAAGACGTTCATGAGACCGACTGAAGACAGTGAGATGACACCCAAGACATCATCATCAGCATCTTCATCATCGACAGCATCACTGTCCTCATCATCAAGATCTCCGTCATGGAAAAAACAGTCAGCTTTAAAACCGAATGAGCCAGAAAAGACATCCTCGGCGGGTGTTGACAAATCGTCAAAGAGGCCCCCTAGTAGTGAGTCCTCGTCTAGCTCTGAGAGTGACAGTAGTAGTGATACTGAGGATGAGAAGAGTCCCTCCCCACCCCCAAGGAGTCTGAGTGAGGCAGAGATGAACCAACTAGGTGCAAAGATTGTCAGAGCTGAGCTCATGGGTAATGAGGTAAGATCACTACTTTTATTTTATCTAATTTAATTCACTTTTGGGGTGTCATTCGACCTTAAACTTCTGTATAACCAGGGAAGGTTGAATGGCTTCTGACCGGCACCCCCGAACAAAGTTGGTGGAGCACCAGCATGTTAATCCGGAGGGCACAGGTTCAAATTTCATTTTGGTAAATTTTTCTTTGTTCAGCCCAAAATTGAATTAAAATTTACCCAGCCAGTTTCCCTTGTGGTTTATTACTTGGAATTCATTTTTGTAACAATTTGTCAAACCATTATACCTGTCGGTTCTAAAGGTTCAGGAAAAAATTGATCCAATTCAAAATCTTTTCTTTAACTTGGAGAAAGTTCTCAATCAATATCTTATTAAGAATTTGATAATTTTAATCATTTGATCATTTTTCTTTGATGTGAACTTAATGTTAACATTTATTGGCATTGTTATTGATTGGATAAATCATAAGCACTTTTAAGCCGGGTTCATACTTCAAGAGTAAGCCAATGCGTATCAAATTTTTGTGCAAAATAATCGGTACGCGCTGTTTTTCCAATTGTGACGCAAGAACATTTGCTTCGCTTTTGCATGAAGTATGAACCTGGCTTTTATCACATAAGAAATTCTTTAATTGTCCATTAGGCTCTTGCAAATCACCATAAAGTCACACTCTTTTTGTTCTATTTTGTATTCTTGCCTGCTGTATTGCTGTATTGTAGTTTGTTGTTTTTCTGTAAGTGCTTGGAGAGCAACTAGGGCCCAATTTCATAGAGCTGCTTAAGCAAAAAAAATTGGTGAGCATAACAAAATTAAGCTTACAAGAAGAAGGTTACCAGCCAAACTACCATGCAACAAGTACAATTTGTGACTGGTATCCTGCTCATTTCTGCTTAGCAGAAAATTGTTGAGCAATATTTTCTGCTTAAGCAGCTCTATGAAATTGGGCCCAGATAGGAGCTCAGTCTGCTTTTTGGCAATCCTTCAGGAGGCACTGTCTTGTTTTGTGTTTGCTTGTTTTTAATTTTTGTCTCATTTAGTGCATGTTATTTAAAATTGTAGTGCATCTATTTGTTTCATCTTGTTTACTGTTTTTATCCTGTGAAATTAATAAAATGAAAATGAGAAGAAAAAATAATAATACATCAGTGAAACTACCTAAAGATAACAAAAATTTGCCTTTTAATTTAACAATGATAAATTCATTCTTCAGGATCTAGCAAAGCGGTTGAAATTCCAGCTTGAAGGAGCCCGTCAAGCCAAAGCAAACCAAACCACCAAAGGCCCAGAGAGAAAGGGTCAACAAGCCCAGGGTAGCAAGACAAGTAAAGAGGCTGGATCCGAGAATGAACAGGAGGAAGTGCTGTTAACACTGACTGATAGAACCGGTCAGAGCTGGCCGGTACCGGAACAAACCGGTTTGGAATCCAATGACAAGGGAAGGAAGAGAAAGAAAAAGAAGCAAATTGTGAGTTTGAGTCAATGTTTCTCTTGAAGAGAATTAGTCCAGGGGCAGTTCAGGTTTTTCAGGAAACTTTGAGGACTAATTTCCAAATTAAAAATGTTCAGTAATGGTGCTGTTGCTTTAAGATAAGTTGGGTCTGGGGCCGGTTTAGGGCGCTGGGAAAACTTTAAACATAAGGTGCTCTCTGGTTCAATCTAGGACAATTCAGAAGCATTTTAGAAGTTATTCTTGACCCATTTTAAAACAAAAATGCCTACTGCCAAAGCTGGAAAGAGGAATACATACCAAACCTTTAACGTTTTTCCACTTTGATTTCAATTTTTAGAATAAGGGTAACGAGGCGACAAGGTCTTAATCGGTTGTTTAAAACCAGCAGGGTCGTGGCCATGCAATAAAGGACTGAGTCAAAGGCAAGGCTCTTTTTAAGACTGGGCACCACACTTTTTTTCCCATTCACGAAGACCTTTCCGTTAAAAACATCCAAAACCTTTAAAAGTTGAGAACAAATCTAATAGTTTAATCTCGCCTCGACTCGGCGTTGAATTTCTATCCATGTTGAGCGCTAAGTAGCTCCTTGCGCAAGTTTTGAAATTGCACGCTTAAGTTTCAAACTATCGCACGCAAGTTTCAAACTTGCGCAAGCCAAGTATGCGACCTACCAACTTAAACTGGGCTGTGAAATTTGCACACTCCGCACAATCATCTGATAGCGCCCTCTTTTGACTCAATTTTCTCAGGCCGTGTTTAAACACTCCTCATCGTGTTTGTATTGCACGTTTAAACATGGCCACGTGATCTCCTCTCGACCAATCAGAATGGATAACCTAGTCCCAGGTATTTATGAATAAAGTTTTCATTCCATTCTGCAGATGGTCACCCATGACAAGGATGGCCAGAGAGAACGTTATTTTGGTGACGATGATCAGCAAGAGTTAAAGGACATGGTGAGGAAGGAAAGAATGACGTCAAGTCAAGACCAGCTGAAGATGTTTAACAAGGTGGCCAACAAGGTAAATAGGTTCATCAGTGTTGTTTTATTTGGGGTGTTAACCTTACAACGATGTGTGACAAGCACTGTATACTCAGAAAGTATGAAAAAAACCAAACTCATCTTTTCAAACAGTATTTTTGTAACATTGTAACTAATTGAAAGTTTTTATCTATTATTCAATTTCTACAACTATTTTTTTAACTATTTCATCTTTTTAGCTTATTGTGTATTTGGCTGGTCCAGACGTAATTTTGTAAAAATTGTTTAATTATCGCTGTTTTAGTTTATTTTGTTTCATCCTTTTGCTTGTATTCAGCGCTTTGAGGCGTAGCCGATCTGCAACTGTTTGCACTTTAAAAAATTTTTTTTATTATTATTATTATTATTATGTTTTGCCGAAGCATGCTGCATTGAAACGAGGTCTTTGGAATGTTTTCTACTTGGTGTTTATCTTGGTTTTAAAAGCCCAACTGTGCAATCTAGAGCGTTCTATATCATTTTCTCTGGATGTTTCTTGTGAAAAAAATAAAATAAATAAATAAAAATTATTATTTGTTTTTTTTGCACATCGGCCAAAATTTTTCGCGTATTGACATGCAAATCTCGCGTATCGGTCCTAGCCTGTGCATGGGGAGAACCCTGACCTAATCTTTGTTTCGCTTGTCTTTGTAGGCACTGGAGAAGTTGACAGAAGACTACACCCTTGATGACATGTTTGTCTCCACCGCGGCTCAGAAGGGATCTAGTGGACAGGAGGGCTCAAGGGATCGTGCCGCAGCGATCAAGCAGCATCGTAACATGGCTGCTGCTCTATCTAACTGCCCTTACTGTCTAGACAGCTCAATCATGCAGAAGCATCTCATTATCGCACTGGGGATTAAGGTACAGGGTCACAACAGTGTCTCAATCTTGTTTTGGGGGCAGTTTAATTAGGGACCTTGTCAAAATTAGTCCAGGACAACTAGCGGATTTTTGTTGTCCATGATTGTAACAAGGAGTAAGGGGTCTTGTCAAAATTAATCCAGGACCGGTAGTTGGATAACAGTTCTCTGGTGTCAAATTTTTGTTGGATTTCTGATTTCTTTACTCGCTGAAAGGCACACAGTTCTCCGATGCACTAAAGACATGCCCTAGCTATGCCAATGCACCCCGCTGAGCGCTCTGCGGTTTGGCTGGCTGATTAAATGTAGTATACACAAACTTGCAGTTTTGTTACCCTTATAGTTACCCTTAAAACAAATTGTCGGCTCTGGACTATAAGGTCAGTTTGTATGGATTTCATAAAATTAGTTTTGCATAATTTGGAGCTCCTGGTAAATGGAGATTATTGATCGAGAGTGGTCTCCAAAGTAATTGTTTGGCAAAAAGAAACAATCATTTTCTAAGAAAAATATTTATTTGTGAATTTTAATTTATTTTTTTCAAATTTGTAATTTTGTTTCTTTCTTCAAAATTTTAAATTAAATGCCCTTTTGATCGTTAAGGATATGAAACTGCAATAAACAATCGATAGCACTGAGCCGACGAAAGGAGATAATCTTCTCTTAGTGTTTGTTCAAATAAAACAAAGTTATTGATTCTGATCTTGTAAAAAGAAATTTCTGGTTCAGTAAAAATGTTGAGCAACACAAGCCCTGAGGTATTGTGGATTTTTTCCCCCCGAACAGTTTTTTAACAACATTTTAAATTGTTTGTATTCTTTGTATTATTATTAATGCACACTATCGATCGTATTTAGTTGGTTAATTTGTGACTATCTGCGAGTCACTTCTATTTGTTTGAACTTTAGATTAGCAAGAACTTCAGAGAAATTCTTAAAAGTATTTGAGTGTGTTTATTTTTGCCTTTTACTTACAGGTGTATCTGTGTGTACCAGCCAATCAGTCTCTCACTGAGGGTCATTGCTTCATCATTCCTATGCAGCATACCTCATCCAGTACAGCAGTTGATGAGGATGTCTGGAGTGAAATACAGGTAGGAGTTTTTCACACAGGACCAGGAAAACCCATGTGTCTTTCTGCTTTTTATTGTGGTTTTATACAATATCAAGTAATAAACCACAACGCTACAACAACTCGTTTGTCCCAACTACAGTTCGTTTTTACAATGATTTAATGTAGCTGAGTCCTCAGTTTTATGGCTACTCTTGTGAATACTTAACCTTGTATATAAATAATTATTATGAATCTTTTTAATCCTTAAATATATTTTTATACTTATTGATATTCATTCTTTCTTTTATCGGTTTAATCCATCTGTAATTTCTGTTATTGTTCTAAATGTTAGTGTTTATCTTATCTTATCTTATCTTATCTTAAACTACAAGGGAAACTGACTGGGTCAATTTATAAATAATTTTGGGTTGAACAAAGGAAAAATTTGTTAGAGCGGGACTTGAACCTGCAACCTTGGGATTAATATGCCGGCGCTCTACCAACTGAGCTATCTAGCCCTAATGTTGGCGGTCTCTATAATAATATTACCAGAGTATTATTTTGCGCACCTAACTACTAATACTTCAAACATTTTTAAGACGGGTTTTGTAGCACCTTCTAAGGGATAACGAGGTGCCAGAAACACCGGGGCAAACCCCTTCTCTTGGCGATGAGTGTTACTGGGGGTTTTTTTTTGTGCATTACACAACACACAGGACCTACGGCTTTATGGGATTTACAGCCTAAGTATAATTTCAGCATTTTACTTTTCTTTTTTTCCCCAAGTTTTATGTTGACAAACATTCAATATATTTACAGCATTTTGCATTATGGATTTCTTCGTCTTTTAGATCTATCGTAAGGGTCTGACTAGGATGTTTGAAGATCAAGATAAAGATGCAATCTTCCTTGAGACGTGTATGAAAGCTCAAAGTCAAAGGCACATGGTGATCGAATGCGTACCAGTTCCTAAAGAAATTGGCGACATGGCACCGATATACTTCAAGGTGAATGAATCTCAATGAACCTTTGAATTTAACGTGATCTGGGCTTGATTTCACAAAGAGCTAATATTGATCTTAACTACGAATCAATCTTAATTGCTAAGCAAAGTGTGATGTCACAATTCAAATCACTTTCTTTCTTTCAGTTTACCTCCTCCCCTCCCTCTTTCCCCTTTCCCCTTTCCCCTTCCCCCTTCCTCCACCCCTTTCCCTTTAACTGTGGTAGGATGGCTCTGTAGAGGTGCTGGTCACCTGTTCCATCTTGCCACTCACTGGCGATTTGTTGTACCTTTTTATATTTTTGTAATTTTTATACTGTATGTTATATACTATATTTGTTATATATACTAATTTTTGTATTACCTTGTATTTTTCTTTTTGTAGTGTTGTGGCAGTGAAAAAGTCTGATAAAATAAATATAAATTAATAAAACAAACAAATCACTACGGTGATACTGGCAACTCATCTTAAGATGAATCTTAGTGCTCTGTAATTACTCGTATTATTTTCCTTTGCTCGCAAGATTTCCATTTTGTCAATGCTGTATCACCGTGCAGTTACTTCAAATATTGTTTCAAGGGAAAGTACATTATTAGTTCTTGGAAGCATACATACTTCTTAATTCCATTCATTCCCAATAACAATGTGAATTCAGAATGAAGTTGATTGACATAATAAAGGCTGCAAAGGGTTTTCCATTGTGTGTAACTTTTTTAATGCTTCGATGCCGATTTCCATCTTCATGTTTTTGATTTATTTAACAATTCATGCTTTTATTCTCTTCTAGTAAGTGTCTGACTTTCCTTGATATGAGTACTCAAGAAAACATTTGTCATAAAAGTATATTAATACATGTATCGTGTCTCCTTATTTTTGTTTAATCAACTCTAGAAAGCTATCCAGGAGTCGGAGTCAGAGTGGACCCAAAACAAGAAACTTGTGGACACAAGACAAAAGAATATCCGCAAAAGTGTGAGTTTTTTTCCCTGTAAGGCCGATGCTTGAGAACCACCTCTGTGGCCTCCGTGTAATTCCAGTTCAGCATGGGATCGAACAAAGATGTGTTATTTACTGCTAATTGATTTTGATATTTAAACTTTTTGTTTTTGAACAGATAAATATAAGATTGTAAAAAGTTTTAGACAACTTTCTCCAAGTTAAAACTTACCATGAGTCAATTATTAACATAGACACTTTAGCAGTGTTGTAGGTCTCAAGATAAGGTCTCGATCTCGAGACCACTTTTTGCTGGTTTCTGTCTTAGTCTTGTACGAGCTGGTCTCAAAACTACAAAATAGACACTTTAGCAGTGTTGTAGGTCTCGAGACGGGGTTCGATTTCGAGACCATTTTTTGCTGGTCTTGGTCTTGTACAGGCTGGTCTCAACTACAATATTGACACTTTAGCAGTGTTGTAGGTCTCAAGACGGGTCTCAGTCTTGAGACCACTTTTTGCCGGTATCGGTCTTGTTCTTGTACATTGACATTCTTTACAAATTCCCTCTTTGCAAGATTAGAAAAACTCATCAGCTTGTTTTCTTTCAACAGATACCTCAAGGCTTCCCGTATTTCAGCGTAGACTTTGGCTTGGACGGAGGTTTCGCTCACGTCATTGAGGACGAGAATGAGTTTCCTCATTATTTTGGAAAGGTAATTCTCATCATCTTTAGGACCATGTCACATGATGCAAATCACAGGGACAACCAGGGCCCAAGTTTCATGGCTCTGCTTACCAAAGAATTTTACGCCTACAGGGGCTCTGTAAAGCGCGTATTTCTAGGGGTTGTAGCAGGGCACAAGCGCAGAATAGACAGAATTGGTGATCGTAAACAAACCAAGCAAGCTACACACAGTGTGCATAGAAAAGCATGTTGCTTCTGCCGTAAAGTGGGAAGCAGCCGTGCTTTTCCACACACACTGCGCGTTGCTTGCTTGGTTTGTTTACATTGTATACCCAGTAGGAGTCACGTGACTCCGGTCACCAGTCGCGTCTATTCCACAGTAAGCAGTGCCATGAAATTGGGCCGAGTTCCAGGCAGTCTCAAAGAAGAAAGAATATTCACATTTCAGAAAATAAAATGTCTCTTGTGGCAGCATATTGTGCCACAGCACCTTGAAAACCATTACATGGTGCTTTGTAAAAGAATTGGTCTCATACTTCAAAACGTAGCTCCACAATAATAGTGGCTTCTTATATAGCGCACATATCCGTCACTCAGTGACGCTCAAGGCGCTTTTAGCGTTCATCATTTTCCTGCAAGGTATTGTGGAGCTACGTTTTGAAGTATGAGACCAAGTCCTTTACATAGCACCATGTAATGGTTTACAAGGTGCTGTGGCGCAATATGCTGCCAATCAAACCAGGAACACCGGGGCGAACCCCTTCTCTTTTCGATAAGTGCACTGGGTTCTTTTACGTGCATTACACAACACACGGGACCTACGGCTTAACGTCCCATCCGAAGGATGAAGCATGTGGTTAAGTGTCTTGCTTAAGGACACAAGTGTCACGACTAGGATTCGAACCCACACTCTGCTGATCAGAAACACCAGAGCTTGAGTTCGGTGTTCTTATCCGCTCGGCCACGACACACCACAAATACCTTGCAGGAAAAAAATACTGAGCGCTTTGATATGCCCATCGGGTGTGATAAAGCGCTATAAATAAATTTGGTATTATTTTTGTGGAACTGATGTGTTCATTTTGAAGGCAGTGCAGTTGGTTGCCTCCAAGTTGCCTGTAAAAATTCATTTGGTGCTTGATATGTGGCATGGTGTAACCCCCCCCTACTTTTGCCTTCATTGTGTTCTGGGAATCTCAGGAGTTCTTCAGAGGATTTTAGGGGGTACTTCTGTATAAGAGGAAAAGAGTGTGTTAAAATATGGGGGAACACCCTCTGCCACATGTCAGTCATGCTTATTAAAATCTTATTTGTGATTTAAAATTGTTAAGTTAATTTGTGGAATATACTTGTATTTTGTCTGTTATTATGTATTGTATGTAAAGCGCATTGACAGTTCTCCCAGACCTGAAATGCGTCCTATAAGAACGTCATATTATTATTATTATTATTATTATTATTAGTATTGTTGTTATTATTATTATTAAAAATTGTTGCATGCGACACGTTCCTCGGAAACTATTTATACATTGCACGTATTCCTTGGAGCTAAAAAATGTCATCATCTTGACAGGAAATGCCGTTACTATTTTTGTTTTTTTGGATTATGTTTTTTTCCCACCGAGGATGGATTGCAAACCTATAATCTCTGTAGTAGGAAAATCCAAAAGAAAGTATCTTTATTGATATGATTTTTGTATCCGCTTTGTTTCCATGGCAACAGGAAGTCGTCGGTGGGATGATGGATTTGGAACCTTATCTCTGGAGACGGCCTCACAAACAGAACTTTGATGATCAGCGTCGCAAAGTGCTGCAATTTGGAGAATGGTGGAAGCCGTTTGATTGGACTCAGAAAATAGGCAAATAGATCCGATTACGCCAATCAATCGGATAATAATAATTAACCGATCATGCCACGGTAACAAACTTGCAGTTTTAAATGCTAAATTATTCGTCTGTTCTTGTTTCAAGTTATTGTCACAATGTAAATTCCATGTATATATTTTTCTTTTATAATTACCGTTGACTGTAAATTCATCCATAGTTATGTATATAGGATTTGAGGCATTGCATGGTGAGGTATCAGTGATTATTGTTTGCAGTAACACCATGTGTATATCTACTTTACTGTGTAGATTTTGTTCTTTGAGAACTTGTCTTGCTATGTAGTCTCCTGCCGCGGAGTAGATTTTTGGAATTCGTAGACTACCAAGTCTAAAAAGAACTGTCTTGCTTCTTAACGCGGAAGGTAGGAAATCGGTCGGGACTACTGCTTTCGCTTAGTGGATCGGGGGGACTTCTCGTTATTAACTTCACTGCCGTGGAGTGAGTTATACATGTACTTATAAGGCTTAAAATCAATGTGTCCATTGTTTTGTGCGTAGTGCGCAATCCTTAAAAGTGAAAATACACACCAAGCAAATCCTGTTGATAAGTTATGACCTTTTGGAGCCGGTAGTGCAATAGCCAATGTTAACGAATGTTATATTTCATTAACATTCGTTTACACTGCACTTCCGGCTCCAATACGTCAACCTTACCAACAGGATGCACATCGGGTGGTCGGGTTGGCGTAGTGGTATCTTTCCTCGCCTTCCACCTACAGGGCCCCGGTTCGAATCACACCGAGGGCACTACGTGGATTGGGTTTTCAGTCCCTACCTGATTGCGTGGGTTTCCCACTGGAATAATTCTCTGGGTTTTTTCCTCCCACATCTAAAATAGAAACTTCCTTCTTTGTCTTCTCTCCATGGGGTTCTTAGCTAGTACAATGATTAAGTTCGCTCTTCTGAGAATCCTTGGCTTCACAACCAGAATAAATGAAATGAAATTGAAATAAGTGAAATGAAATCATTTTGTACACAGTGCGCAATACAGATGCATGGAATTGTGTGCAGTGCTGGCGTGTATCTTCGTTTTTACGCATTGCCCACTATGCATTGCACACAACGCATGGATTTCTGGCCTAAGGCTTTGGTTTACAGTGAAACATTGTTCACGATACGAGTAAAATACCTTCAAGTGTTGAAATTGATTACTGGCAACTCATCATGCATTATTATGATTGACCAATCGCGCTTAGCGACAGTCCATTGCCTGCTTAGCTTACCGCACTCTGAAACTGATGAGAACATAATACAAAAAGCCTCAACGCTAATAAGATTGAACCCAAAGCCTCTATACGTCAAGGCTGAGCGGTCTAGTTCACCGGACCCAAGCTCTGGTGTTGTCAGCAGCAGAGTGTGGGTTTGAATCCCGGTCATGACACTTGTGCCACTGAGGAAGGCACTTAAACCATAATTGCTTCGTAAAAAGTTGGGAAGGTAGTGTATTCTGCTCTACCAGCCAGGCTCCTAGTGGATGATACCCATGCCTACATCCTTACGGACTGTGAAGGGGGTAACCCTGTTTCAGCCCCAGGAGTAGGTGGCAATGTGCCCCTGGTGGCAGTTGATTTGGGTCAACAGCCCAAATCAGTTAAGTGTAGCCCTCACCTTACTTAAAGTGGCCGTCCAACCTTGTGATGTGAGGCGATTTAAAAAACAAATCAAAACAAAAAACTGTACTGGGATGAGAATCATTGCTGACAAAAAGGCCTGAAACTAGGATCCAAATTCTAGGAGGTATGTTGATGACATTTCCACCTTTCGGCAACCCCTGGAGTTATAAATTTGAAGGAGCTTCTTCTGTGAACAGTGTTCTCAGCACTAGAGAAGTAGATCAAAGAGCAGGATTTCTTTGTATCTGAAGTAAAAAAATAAAAATAAACATTTGTGTTTTTTCCCACTAGGCAGGCAGATTAAAAAGGTCTAAATTCAGATACAAGTCAGAAACTTCTCATCCTTGTTATATCACACTGGAGCTTTGGTATGAATACAAAGTTTTATCAAAATATGGTTGGTCAGGTTGGTGTAGTGGTTTCTTTCCTCACCTTCCACCTCTAGGACCCTGGTTCGAATCCTGCCAGGGGGACTATGTGGTTTGGGTTTTCAGTCACTACCTTATTCATGGGTTTCCCCTTGAATATGTCTGTGGGGTTTTCCTCCCACATCTAAGACTGAAACTTCCTTCTTTGTCTTCTCTCCATGTGTTCACAACCAGAATTAATAAATGAAAAGTAATCAGGGTTTTTTCTTTTCAATTAAACACAGAAATTAAAACCAATACAATATTACTTATTGCAATAAATGACTTTTTTTATTTTTTCAACTTATCAATCTTTCTGGATGAAACAGAAGTCTTAACAAATCCGTACATTTACAAAAATAAATTACTCTATCAATAAATAAATAATTAATGTTAGTTTTCTGATTTATACTTGTTAGGTTCAAAACAACAAAGCAAACCTTACATCAAATACACTAATTAAACTGTAAGACATTTTACACATATTATGTGCACTTATTTGTTTAGTGAATTTGGCAGATTTCAGGGTAACATCAATGGCAATTTAAACAACAAAACAACTTATAAATATCAAAAAAGAAAATGACTTTTTAATTTTTTCATCTCATCAACCTTTCTGGATGAAACAGAAGTCTTAACAAATCCGTACATTTACAAAAATAAATTACTCTATCAATAAGTTTCTGTTTCATATTTGTAAGGTTAAAAACAACAGAGCAAACCTTACATCAAATAAACTAATTAAACTGTATGAAATGTTACAATGTCTAAGTATTGTTCACTTATATTTTCAGTGAAATTGACAGATTTCAAGGGTAACATCAATGACGTGTCCGCCATTTTAAACAACTTATAAATAACAAAAAAGGAAATGTTTGTGATATTGTTCAAACATCTTCAGTATTTTCTTAATGACAAACAGTACAAATCTTTTAGAATATAGGTCAGGACGTGAAATCATATAACAAGGTAAGGTTCTGTTGGCTTTTTGTTGGCATTTTTTGTTTGTTTTTACTTTCTTTCAAACAATTCTCAGCAAAACATGAAACCTTTCAGTTAACAAAACACAAGAACAAAATGAAAGAAAGGGAAAATTAGCTGTTCACAAACTGCTGAACAACCAAAATGTCCAAAAGGTATAAATGCAATTTTTTTAACGGCCTCATGTTTCGACCCTAGCAGTCTTTTTTTGTCTTTGAGAAAGACTGTGCTAGGGTCAAAACATGATGCTGGTATCACTGCTGTTAACATTGTTTTTCAAAACACAGTGTACCAGGCTTAATATTTGGCCCTTAGAAAAAAGTAGGAACATTTTAACGAGTACAAGGGCTGACCTACATGACATACACATGGTGTAGGCTCTAATAGACTTTTCAGGTCATTTAATCACAATTTTTCTGGGTTTTCCCAAGAGCAACAAAAATCGGAAATCAGACTAAAGTAGTAAGAATATCATGCCTGCTCTGTACCCAATGTCCTTCACATTTATTCCCTTGTTCGCTAGTTTCTGCTTTAAACTTGAATGACTTCCAAACTGCACACATCAACTGGCATGACAGGGTTTGCCCCTAACATTTTCAGTTGACTAGCCAAGGGTACCAGTCATTTTCACTAGTCCGCCAGCTTTTTCACTGGTCCAAGTTTTTTATGGTTCCCTTTCAACACTATGGGACTTGTAGTTTGAAGGAAAATGAACAATCAGTGATTTGCATTTTAAACTAGCCAGTTGAACAGAATTCTTACAGGTATTTGGCTGTTTTAACTGGCATTTGGCCAGTGGACCACTGTTAAAGGAGACCACTGCATGAGGTCAGGCATACCAGTCTTTCTTTTTGAGTCTGCAGAGTTGGTGTGAGTTAACCCTTTCATGCACCATTTATTTTAGTGATAAATTGATCATATGGACACATTAATTGTTTTACTCATTAATTGCAAATGGCGACCCCCCCAAAAAAGCAGGTCACATTAGCACCCTCAAGAGTCCTCAGGTCGGCGCATGAAAGAGTTAACGCAGGCTGATGGCAGTGGATTATTTGAGGAATGCTGACAGTTTTAAGGCATGCAGTGAGGAAGGCTGAAAGTTGAGGAAGACTTGAAGGGATTGTATACGTTTGGTAGTTGAACCCACTGTTTGTTTCAATCCTATATAGTTGTAAAACTAACCTGTAAAAGTTTCATTTCAAAAGGTGGTAGCGTTTTTGAGATATTAACGAAAATCTGGAGCGGTTATGTCCAAGCAGGAAGAATAATCTGCAATTGGAGTACACAATGAGAAACGTTACTGTCAGTAACGTTTCTCAGATTCAAATTTTTGGGGATAAAAAGTGATATATTTTTCCATAACCGCAGTACTTCGAAGTGAAAAGTTTCTCAAAATGTATTATTCTTCCCAAAGCTGCTGTACTTCTAACTAAGTAGGTTTTATTGCCATTAATTTTCAGAGTCATCACCAAACGTATACAGACCCTTTAAAGTTAATGGTTGAAATGTAAGATTAACCAAGCGGTAACTAGCGAGGTTGAAACCTTGTGTAACCGTGTTATACACCAGAAGACCCTGGCTGGGGGTTACAAGAGATTTAGCCCCCCGAGTCATCGCTTGTTTTACTTTTGCGTTCCTCCATTCGGCACAACCAATCATAAACTCCAGAGTTTGGTATAATTATTTCATCTCGGAGCTTCTTTATCTGACGGTGATTTAGCAACATTTCCTTGTAGCATCTGCTGAGTGCTAGCCAACCTGTACAAGGGGGGGGGATAAGATGCTATTAAAATGTGCTGAAGACAAACTCTAGATGGTATATTTTTTGGCTTGAGACTAACGGAGTAAAGTTTAAGGCACTTAGATACTTTTGTTTAAAAGCACTGTTGCTGTTTATTGAAGTGATAAAGAATGCATAGTGTTAGCCAGAGGGGTGTCTGGGTGTCTATTGGACACCCTGTTTAAATATGGACACCCTGTTTTATCTGTCATTTACATGTAAATGTATTGCAAGTGAACAATTTGGACACCCAGTTTTTAAATATCCAGCAAATTTGGACACCCTTTTACCAAATCCTGGCTTCAACCTTGAATGAATGTATATATTTCATTGTATTTATTCACTTGGACTTCACACTTCTTGCTTTTATGTATATTTTTTTGATTAACTTCAAATTGGTGTGAAATAAGGCAAGAGTCTGGTATTACTTCAGTCTCTACCTAAATTGCTGTGTCATTAACATTATGATGGAAAAAACTCTTTAAGAAAGGGGAACATATTTAAAATTTGATTCTGACCATGAGGTTACTTTTAACTCAAGTCAACTTACATAATCATGTAAAAAGGGGACATATTTAAAATTATAACCTTGAGGTTACTTTTTTCAATATTTTAAATTCAATTCAACATTTATTTCCATATTGGTGAAAAAGAACAAAAAAACACAAATTTAGAACAATTTATGAAAAGACTTGAAGGTTTTGCATGGTGGAAAGACAATCAAGTATTGGAATTTTTGCAGTAACACCATGTAAGCTAATCTCTCTTTTGAGGAAGTGTGGTCCCGAAAGGAACCCGATGGACTCAACGTTTCAGACAGTATACTCTGTTTGTCTCCTGACGACGGACAGAGTATAACTGTCTGAAACGTTGAGTCCACCACCGGTTCCATTTGGAACAACACTTACTCAAAAGAGAAATTAACCTACATGGCGTTGTTACCGAAAAATTCTTACTTCAACAACTTTTGACTCGAGTCAACGAACTTACATATTTTGTACTCTTTGAATCTGGCTGTTGACATTCGGATCATCTCTGGGTCTAGAAGAAGCTACTTCTGCTCCATCCACATCTCTCACTGGCAGATCCTCCAAGAATATCTCCCCGAGGTCTACTCTTCCTCCCGATGCTCCCTCGGTCCCTACTGCCGCACCCTCTGCACTACAATCTCTTGATGTCTCAACGATGTACTCTCCGAGGTCTCCATCATCATCGAATAGTCCTTCGTCCTCGTCATCAGCTTTCAAACCCTCATCCAGTCCAATGACATCCACAGCTCTAGCCTCCATGCTCCTCTCTCGAGAATCGTTGAGTCGAGCTGGTTCATAGGTCGGCAGTGAGTGCACCAAGGGTGGACTTCTTGGCGATGGGCTGACTGCTGAGTTGAAGCTATCTTGCTCAGTGGCGAAATTCATTGGTTCAGCATTCGTGCTATGAAATGAAGAAGACTGCCGAGGTTCTACAACAGAGATGGGCGTGGCACCAAGCTACGGAAAAAGACAGTTGGTGTTTCTGATCAACAGAGTGTGGGTTCAAATCCCGGTCATGACACTTGTGTCCTTAAGCAAGACACTTAACCATTATTGCTGAGTCCTTCGGATGGGACGTAAAGCCGTAGGTCCCGTGTGTTGTGTAATGCATGTAAAAGAACCCAGTGCACTTATTGTAAAGAGAAGGGGTTCGCCCCGGTGTTCCTGGTTTGATCGGCAGCATATTGTGCCACAGCACCTTGTAAACCATTACATGGTGCTATAAAGGAAAAAGGTCTCATACTTCAAAACCACATACCTTGCAGGAAAAAATACTGAGCGCTTTGATACGCCCCTAGGGGTGTGATAAAGCGCTATATAAGAACTCAGTATTATTATTAGTTTAGAATAAGGTGAATATAGCACTTGGAGCAGTATGTTGCTGTGTTGATAATTACTGCGAATATTTCATATATGTAGTTCAGCAAAATCATACTGTCCTGTCGGCGCAAGAAACCCAAATATACAGTTCGAAAATAAATACTCACTTTGTTTTCCACAAAGTTTATCTTGTGCTGCAGTATCACGATGTGGCCAGACAAGTTCTCACACTTTCTCACGATTGACTCAAATTCTTCTGCTTGTTTCACCCGTTTCTCAGTTTCCTCTGCGAGTTGGTCTCCGAGATGAACGATCTGTTTGACCAAAGCCTGAATGATTGGATGCTCCTCCAGATCAAAGTCACTCTGAAAAAAATAATTATACAAAAACAGAGTGAGCTCAAATTCATATACTGAAATATCCGTTTTATTTGCAACTGCTTGGTTCGGACAAAGTTTATAAACGCAACAATAATCTTGGACTATCAAAAAAATACTGTAAACATTGAGCAACTTCTTATGTACGATAATTATTATTTTTATTTTTACCAATTTGCTGTCCGTGCTGTCGTGTTTTAGAATCACTTTGCGTTCAAACTTTGCGCACAGCTCGTTCACCGATACGGATGCTCGCTTTTCAGCCTCCTACAGTGAAAGAGAAAAAAGTTACAATTCATGAAAACATTTCAGGTCCCAGCTTCCCACATAATACTGCGCTTACTTTATTCTATTTTGGAGTGAACACATATTTTTTACGGCATTTGAACCTGCAGATTAACATGCTTGTCCTCTACCAACTGAGCTATCTAGCCTTGATGTTGGCGGTCTCCCTATTTTGTCAATATCTTTGTTTCAAGGGTGCCAGTCAGAAGCCATTCAACCTTAAACTGCCCTATAACCAGGGATCACACCCAAGTTTACGATACAACCTGGGAAGCGGCAGGGATCACCTTTAAGGGGATACAACTTTTTTATTTCAACTATCAAGTAATAAACCACAAGGGAAACTTTTGTTGACTGCGACGTGAGGGCGCCCTACTTTAGTGAAGTCAGTACATAAAGTCCATAGAAGAAAGGAGTCTAACAGAAAGGGGGAGGGGGATAACTTGTACACATATTACCTCTTCCTCTGCGCTTTTAGCTGTAGGAGATGTTTCAGCAGTGTTATAACCGGTATCCCGCTCGGTTGGCAGGAACACTGGTATCTCGCTTAATGATGTTGTAATGCGGTCGGGAGTCTTTGATGACTCGGAGGTGGTGCTCAACTGGGAACCAAACACCTCTGCTAGGAGTAACAAATTAAAAAAAATCAAATAAGAAGTTTTCAACGTTGACCGTTCCACTGGTACAAGCCTTTCAAGTCATTTCTAATTAGAAGTTTGCTATAAGAAAATAAGGTCCAAGCGGTGCAATCTGATTAAGAATAGATACAGCCGTTTACTATCATGTTTCGTTATTAGAGAATAGGCTGGCCCCTTCTACGTATTGATGAATAAAGAATGTATTGACATTGGGAGCCAAACAAAGATGTCTGCAGCTTGTTAATATAAGGCCATGCCCTCACCTGGGCCCAATTTCATAGAGCTGCTTTAGCGCAAAAAGTAGCTAAGCACAACAAAATTATGCTTATCAGAATAAGGTTACCAGCCAAAATACCATGCCACATGTAGAACTTGTGACTGGTATCCTGCTTATTTTTGCTTGGCAGAAAATTGTAAGCATTATTTTCTGCTTAAGCAGCTCTATGAAATTGGACCCTGGAGTGACATTTTGGCCTTGTGATGAGCAACTTTTCACAAACTTGAGTTTTCAAAAATAAAAAAATCAAGCAAATTTGGCAATGGCTGTTGGCAGCAGCAACAATGTTGAAGAATATGATTTTACAGCGATCTGGGCCTAATTTCATAGAGCTGCTTAAGCAGAAAAAAATGCTTAAAAAGTTTCTGCTAAGCAACAACAAGCAGGAAAGCAGTCACAGGGGCTACATGTGTAATGGTGTTTTAGCTAGTAACCTTTTACTGGTAAGCATAATGTTGTTGTGCTTAGCTAGTTTTTGTGCTTAAGCAGCTCTATGAAATTGGGCCCTGGCCATAGTGACTGCCGAAGCTAACAATTCACCGAACTCTAGTTGGATTATAGGACCTCCTTGGCAACACCCTTAGCAACAGCCATAGCCGTAGCCACCTAACTCTTAAAGCACATGTGTCACATTGGTAATTGTCAAAGACCAGTATCCACACTTGAAGGGACCAAACATAATATACATGAAATAACAAACCTGTGAAAGTTTAAGCTCAATCGGTCATTGGAGTCACGAGAAAAAAGTGGGGAAAATCTTAAATGTTTTCACTTTTTTCAAACATTGAGTTTTGGACTAATTGTTTTACTCATTTCTCAAACACAATTGCATTTCAAGCAAAAATATTTCAGGGGAAGTTTATTTTTACTCTTACCAATGTTATGCACCCCCTTTTAAAGGTCTATGTTTAATTTTCTGTTCTCATTTTTGGTTAAATTCAAGAGGCACCGAGGCAATGATCAGCGGAAGTAAATTGCAGCAGGAAAGACAACTATTTTATTATTATATATTTCTGGTAACGAAACCAAGGATGCCTCAAGTAAACCTAATCACTGTAGCTCACAAGCCTGAGGAAACCTGTAAACAGGGGTGCTTGCTATGTGAACCAGAAACACCGGGGTTAACCCCTACTCTTCTGGGATATGTGTTCTGGGTTTCTTTTACGTGCACTACCAACACTACACTACGAAGGACAGAGCAATTATGGTACAGTAATTTGCTCAAGGACACAAGTGCCACGACCGGGATTCGAACCCACACTCTGGTGATCAGAAACACCAGAGCTTGAGTCCAGGGCCCAATTTCATAGAGCTGCTTAAGCAGACAATTTTGCTTACAAATTTAGTGCTTAGCAAAAATCCGCACAATACCAGTCAGAAATAGTGCATTTGACGTGTATATTTTGGCTGGTAACCTTATTCAGGTAATCATAATTTCGTTGTGCTTCAAAGCTACTTTGTGTGCTTAAAGCAGCTCTATGAACACACCATTTACCTGAACTTTGGGTCTGGAGTATTCTTACTGGGTTCCCCTTGTAGCCGCTTGGCACAACCTTACACAGCTCCTTGTTTTTTTCTGTTACCATGCGTATGATATCTACCATCAACATGATCTTTTGTTCTGCAAAACCACGACTGAAGAATTGATGTCTGGTGATGGACGGTTTATACTGGAAGATATCCCGCAGAACCTTATGAGGAGTGAAAACAAACGCTTTGGTATTTTGAAATGATTGTTGGTTCATTATCTTGACAGGAGAGTTTGGTTTAGGATTTGGATGCTTAGTAAAACCCCTTAGAGACCATTCATTTATGTATAATGATCACCATAATTATGCCAAGACATGGCTAATATTTATGATTTTTTTACACCATTTTTTTCTAATGAAAGTGTCTGGAAAAAAGAAAATGTGAGACAGAAATTTGGTTTTGTTTTAGAAACAGATACTATGTAAACATGGACAATATTAAAAAAAAGGTCAATTTAGAGCATGACCTTCACTTTGACCTTCTTAGTTGAAAGGAAGTAGGTCAGATCTTGCAGCCGTTTGCAGCTGCTATGGGTAATTTGGTACAAGCCGTTATCGGCCGCTGTGCTCTCCAAAGGGTTAAATATCATGATATTGTGTATTTGTTAGAGCAGCTAGAAAACAAGTTCTTCAAAAACTTAAGTAGTTTATTTAATAAATGAGCTTTTATGAAATAACAATAATATCACAAGTTTTATAGATGAAATCTGCTTCTGCTGCCAAATATGTCATTTTGTTTTGCCTAATCCTAAGATTTCTACATGTCTGCGGCTGAATGCAACATGATGCAACTAAAGAGAAATGCTTATCAAGGAGTGAAACAAGATTTTTCCAACTAGGGCAAAACAGCTTTCATCTTTGCTGCATTTTAAGATCTTGTTGCATTTGTCATAGCCCACCTCGTTGGGCTGTTATACATATGGCTCTCTTTTAACATCGGTCTTATAATATAATATCATATCATTTCTGGACGAATTAATTGTTTGGTAAGCCCCATGATGTATCATAGTAATCCCACAAATGTAAGGATTAAGGTGAAGTATGTAGGAGCAATATGCGATGTTTATAAGAGGGCAATATTTGGAATCAAAGTGGTACAACTTTCTTGCACTTTGAAAACTTTGCGTTTTAGACAGGGGTAGGGTGTGGGCTGTAATGGCGACTACGATAAAGACCGATGTTAAAAGAGAGCCATAACAGCCCAACAAGGTGGGTTACATCTTGTCCCTAAATACGCTTGTGGTTCGGATAAAGATTCTTAAGACATTGGAAATACTGACTTTGTAGATGGCTGCCAGAAATTTGGTGTCATTCTTGCCGTACAACTGCATGTCATTATTGATGATGAGTTGAGCGATGGGTCGTGAGTAATCCAGAAGGATGTAGTGAAGTAAGGGAAGATATTCCTGAGCTAGTCCTTTTGAAAAACTGCAAGGTTGGATTGATAAAATAACATTTTATCAAATATTTAATATCATATTGGGAGGTGGGGGGGTGAGGCTACACCCCTAAGTTCCGACACCCCTATGTTCCGACACCTCAACCTATATTCCGACACCCCTATGTTCCGACATCTCTATGTTCCGACACCAAGGGGTGTCGGAACATAGGGGTGTCGGAACATAGGTTGAGTTGTCGGATCATGGGGTGTCGGAATATAGACTAGAGCAGTCCCCCGGCATGCCCGGGGGGGGGGGGGGGGGGTGGTAATTACGAGTTTAGAGAGCGTCATAGTGCAGGTAGGCCTAATTATAATTTAAAAACAATGCTTTTGCTAGAGTCAGACAATTCTTTTAAAATTTGACAAACATCGGACAACACATCCTTTTAAAACAATCTACTAGTACATGTATCTGGTTTAATGTTGTACCTGCCTGCCTGCAGCTTGGTGTAACCAGACGTTTTCATTTGGAGGGGCAAGCGGGGGCAAAGGTGTAGGGGGGTCATTCATTGTGCAATTTTTCTCGAAGGCATTTGGAGGGCAAAATGGGGGAAGATTGTGAGTGGGGGAGTTATATTCCCTGATCAGAGTGACCCACGGCCACAACTACAGAGAGGGTTAGTCATTGCAACTAATTTAGACAAATTCAATAATTCATTAATTGGGCACAATAATTAAATAAATTGAAAAATTTGTAAAAAGTACGGTATCTGACCCTCACTTTTTCACTCATTTCATGACCAAACTGGTAAAGACAATACTTTCAGACTACGTACTTTAACTTAGTTTCGTGTTAAGGTAAAAATAAAATTAAAATAAATAAAATACAATTTAAATTTGGTCAACGAGTTATAAGTGAAACTTGTCTTGGCGATCGGAAATCAAATCTTTTCCAGATGATTTTGTTATACACACCCCTTGACGTCAATATCTTTAGGGTAATTGACTGTCCTCAGTTTACTCTGCAATCTTCGCATGTTTCCCTTCAGATCTCCAGTCGCCATTTTGGTGATGAACTGTACCTAAGAGTGTAAGACTAAACACAATTTTCTGATCTTCTTGTCACGATCGCGATCGACTGATGATGGATCATGGAGGAAGATGGATCAGGGAGTGTGATTCGCGCGGATTCGAAAAGGGCGCGCCAGCTTGTGACGCAAACCTTACAAGAGATGTGATTGGCCTTTGCTATTTTGTATTGAGAAGCTTAACCAATAAAACAGGTCGTTGTTAAAAAGTAGACCTGTACAAGTCGAGAAGTGATTATGCGTCTTAAAACGCATTATTTGTATGCAATTTCAGCTGTTGGATACTTTTAAGAACTTGTCTTTGAAGATCCTATTGTTTGAAGGCGTTTGATGTCGGCAACCTTTCACCTCCACGTCATTTGCATAGTGTCATTCGTGAATCGTGTTTACGTTTTGCATAGTCTGGTTTCGGTCTCTTCATTGTGCACATTATACATTGGCTGTCCAGATTACATACCAGACAACCAGTGAATAGTTTTGTTGTTTGATGTCGTATTGCCGACCGTTCTACTGTGTTTGTGATGAGAGAATGTTTCTTTATATGTTTTATCGAATAATTTAACTGCACATTAAAAAGCAAAGCAGGCAGTTGTCATACAAACAGTTCTGCAACACTGACTTGAAGTTGAAGATGGCATGAATGGTAAGTAAACAAGACACACTTACTTGTAAGGTAAGGGGTTTTTGTTTGCCTTGCTTGACAAGAAATACTTGAAGTTGGCATAGGCCTATAATAATATCTTATGGGACATTTTCAGAACATACAATTATTTCACTACAACATTTATTAAATATTTTATTAATTTGTCAACATTTCTTTAAAATGTTTTTATTTGTATTATATTTAAAAAATGCTTTGTGTGAGTAGGGGCTTTACAGTTTGTACAAACATGTTGACAAATACTGTATTGGGGATTCTATCAATAGGCCTCAGCATGAAAGTTGCAGGGCCCGATTTTCGCTGAAAGATTGAATATTTTAGTTCTTTGAGCGTTGTTTGGCAGATAGTGCAGACTCAAAACAATCATCAATGATCCTGGTTTGGTTAAAAAAACAAAACCTTTTGTAGTCCTTGGGGTTGCACTTTGTGCAGCTTGATGAATCTGGAATGGGGTAATGCCAGCACTCCCAGGTTGGACTCCTCCGTTGCATATAAACAACGCGACGGAGTCCAGAGAGTACAAAACAAAGGTCCGCTGCCTTTGCAAAAAAATGTTGTAACAAATTATTTTCATATGGAAGAAGGAAGCTGAAACCTTCGTTCACGTATATCCTTATGTTATAACATCTCAAATTTGCCAAGATTGCTGGGTTCAGAATTGTTAATTTCATCCTCAGGCAGTGTGTTAGTGTTACTGTTAGGTGACATTATTTTTGAAAACATAAATTTAAATTGATGTCTCTGTTGTAACTTTCTGTACTGACTCCGTATGTGAAAACTTGCGCTCATGCGCACCCATAATATTCGTCGCAAGTTTGTCACACCTAGTGTATTGTGTAGTAATAATATATCACCACTGTATCGATACCTTCACTTTAAAACAAAATAATGTAGTGCCTATCAAAACATTACCAGACTAACTCGAATGGAACATTGTATCTTTCATCTTATTAAAATATTCTCACCATTGGCATTACACTCATAAACATTCCTTATTTGTATACTACTGCACTGTTACCACATGTACCATGGAGAAAGGAAATTGTGTACAAAGTACCAGTCCTCCCAGCCCTATTAGTGCCAGTATGCTGCCAGAGACTCTGTCCAGCAGGTGTCCGGCTTTTGGAACATGGGGCTACAGTCCCGCATGTGGCGTGTCGTGGCCGAGCGGATAAGAACACCGAATTCAAGCTCTGTGGTGTTTCTGATCAGCAGAGTGTGGGTTCGAATCCCAGTCGTGACACTTGTGTCCTTAAGCAAGACACTTAACCACACTGCTTCGTCCTTCGGATGGGACGTAAAGCCGTTGGTCCCGTGTACTAGGATTGGTAGTGCACGTAAAAGAACCCAGAACACTTATCGTGGAAGAGTAGGGGTTTAACCCCGGTGTTTCTGGTTCACATTGCAAGCACCCTTATTTACAGGTTTCCTCAGGCTTACGAGCTACAGTGATTAAGTTCACTTGTGAGGCATCCTTGGTTTCATTACCAGAAATATATAATAATAATAATAATACTGTCACAGGGCACACACCCATGGGGTTGTTAGTTTAGGTTTAGGTAGATGTAACGATAAAACATGTGGTTTTCAACATAAATATTGAAGCTGTCCCATCGTCATGTCTTTTCTTAAGGCAGAACTTCATGTATCCAGACTTTCTCGAGGATCATTCCTCACTTGACCAAAATCCAACACCATATAACTCAACACTAAAGATTGTATAGTGCCTCAAGCCCAAGATGGGCAACCGGAGCTCTATCTAGTGTTAGAACTTGAAGTATGGCATGGGCGCCATTTCAGTAAGCAAATTATTTATTATAGCGTTGATAGCAATGGTCATTACCTGCACATTGCATCAAAAGAGTTGCTTACTTAAATGGCGTCCAGTGAATGCTTCCCAAGTCAGCCCGAGTTGCCCATCTTGCTCCTGGGGCACTATACAATCTTTGCTCAATACCCAAACTGTTGGACTCTGATTATGGCATTGATTATTTCATCTATGAGAGGGAAAGGCTATTTTTATTTTGCAAAGGGCATTTCCATTGGAAAATCTTTAAGCCTATGGGACACTTTTGAAGGGGCACCAAGGCCAAGACCAGGGGCACAAAGGCCAAGACCAGGGGCACAAAGGCCAAGACCAGGGGCACAAAGGCCAAGACCAGGGGCAACAGAGGCCAAGACCAGGGGCACAAAGGCCAAGACCAGGGGCACAAAGGCCAAGACCAGGGGCACAAAGGCCAAGACCAGGGGCACAAAGGCCATGGCTTCCGTAGCCTTCGTGTAACTCCAGGCCTGATTATGGTGGTACAGTACATGTATGTTTAATCCCACTTAAAGGCACTGTACACGTTTGGTAATTACTCAAAATATATATTAGCATAAAAACTGACTTGGTAACGAGCAACAGAGAGCATTGTGAGAAACGACTCCCTCTGAAGTAACGTAGTTTTTGAGAAAGAGGTAATTTCTCACTAAAATAATAAAAGACTTCTTGCAAGAAGCCTTTTATTCCTACCTGAAAGCACACAAATTTGTACAACAAGGGTGTTTTTTCTTCCATCATTTTCTTGCAACTTCGATGACCAATTGAGCCCAAATTTTCACAGGCTTGTTATTTTATGCATATGTTGGGACACACCAAATGAGAACACTGGTCTTTGACAATTACCAAACGTGTTCAGTGCCTTTAAAGGTAGGGTCATAGATTGGTTTTTGTCAACATAATGCTGATTTATTGGCCAAATTATAAAGAAAGATGCAATAAAAGTCACATGTGAAAGTTTCAGCTGAATACGGACGGTGTCTGCTTGTTGAGAAAACAGCAATAAACTGTCAAGGTACACGTTAGCGAGGTAACCGTAATTCTGGCCCCAGCATTCGGGAATGGACACCAACCCTCAGAAATCTGAAAAACGATTCATGCATGAATCATATCTCAGATTCAAATATTGTTATTGTTTTCTAATCAACAGGGCCATTTCAGACGAAATAATTTCACAGGATGCTTACTAACATTACAATTCAATTCATTGTAACAAATAAGCTGTCGGATAGAAATTACACCTTTTTTTGCGGGGTCATTACCAAAGTATGACCCTACCATTAAAGGAATCAGTTAAAAACGAAATGCAGTCAACAGTCCAACAGAATCAAACAAGACATGCTGGGGTTTGAAAGGTTAGGGTTGTTGAGAAGACGTGCGTTCATTTTTAAGCCTTTAGCAATCAATATATTTTTGTATTCAAACAGAAATTGTTTCAGAAGCCTGGAAACAGAATCCGCATCATTTAAATGTTTATGGCTGTAAAGGAATGTATCAAGAGAAAGAATAATAACTACCATAAAAAAAATTGTTCACAATTATTTTTATTGTGAAGAGCAAATAAATTATTTTATTTTATTGTTATCCTGAAAAATTTGATGAACAATTGTAGTGATAGTGACTCAGACTTAATATAATATTTTACATTATTTGTATAGTACATACTAGTCAAATGTCACAGTTATTTGTTTGTGTAGAGCAAAGAATTTATTTAGTGTTTTATTGTTTTATAACTGCACATTTGTGACAGTGTCTTGACAAAAAATGATACATTCGTAGCCACACCTACAAAAAACCATAAATCAAAGACTGACGAGAAAGCCATTGTTATAATAATTAACACGGCCACTCTTCAAGGAAATAAACAGAGTAAAAATCATTTTAAAATTACGTAATTTATTATTGTTGGCAAATTATACAGTTTGATTCTTGTTGACCTTAAATTTAGAATAGTCTAAAAGAAAATAAGCAAATCTTTAATAAGGAAATGAACAAAATAGAAGGGTAAAATTCACTCCAATAAATAATATTGTGAGCAAACTATACTTATAGGACTGTTGATTTTAAAATTGAAAATATAATTTGTCGCCGCGGCCATGTTAAGTTCACATCCTGGGGTAAACTTGAACGAGGATCCGAGAATCATGAAGTGAGATTGGGGTATTTATTACCGCCCAGGGCACTCTTTTCAGGTCTGGTCGGCCAGACGTTTACGCTGTCAATTACGGCCAATGGAGTCTCTGAAAAAAGCAATCATAATGTCAAAGGTGTGCGTGCTGAGTTGAAAGGGAACGTGTAGCACGGTTTTATTGATTTAATTTGTCACCATCCCGTCATATCTGATATTTGTGTGATGTTGGGAGAAAAAATATCGGATAAAAATCTATGATTTCTGAATGTTCTTTTAAAAAAGAGGGTGGTACATGTGTTTGGTTACTTTTGATTAAAGTAAAATACCTGTATTTGTTATTAATTATGATAAGTAGACGGGGGAAAATATACATTTGTTTTTCAATTCACTATTTTCTTTTAAAGGTGTTAAACAGGATCGGTAAGGATAAAAACATTTCATTGTTTAATTTTAGGCTGAACTCTTATTGATTATGAAGTTCATACTAGAACCATTTTTTTTCTGTGAAATATTTCCCTCTGAAATAAAGTCAAATTCAAGAAAACTTTATATGTAAACCTAAAAAAAAAATGCAATCAGGTGATTTCAGTTGTTGCAACCAAAATTTAAGGACAATGTGTTTACATGGTGGAAAATGTGCATGGTTTTTCACTATTGTCTCCCGACTCGCACAACGGTTTGAGCCCAAATTTTCACGGGTTTGTTATTTCATGTATGGTTGATCACACAAAACATGAACAATGTCTGCACAACTATTTTGTCAGCTCTACAAGTCCTGTATAACACCTTTAACTTAAGGGATTTTGAGGTTGACATCAAGTCTCTATACCCTATGAATGATGTGTTGTCCTGTATTGGAAGATACTTTCCATGGTTGTATGATTACTGATTAGGCCTACTGATTTCATTTTTAAACTCGATGTCAGGAATATTGGACTGAATAGACTCCCTTGGATGTTACACTGATGAAATCTAATAATCGTGCAGTCGACGTCCACATAATTTACACAATTATAAATCCTTTCAATCAATTTAATGTACAGTGCATTTTTCTATATTTCTTTTCAGAGTCAATTAAGTCCAACTTACTGATCAGAATGTTCATCCGTTGATGACTTTTCTTGTACCGGGGACCTTTTTAGCTTAAAGTCTGCACTGTATGTAAATGATCAACTGAATGTGCAGTCAGGCAACAGCTGTCGTTGACAGTCGTAATGTCAGTCAAATCTTCATGGACTGGATTGGAAATAAAAAATCCTCTGATATGGTGAGCAGAGGAAGACATTGGCCAAGAGAGCATCGATAGTGACGTCATGTGATCAACACGTCTTTAAGCATGTATCATTCATTCATCTCAGATGACATGATATGATGTTATCATTCATTGACGTTTATTGAAATACAAACTGTAAACCTGTCGGGTTTCGTTAAAGATAGAACGTCTGTTTTGACCTGTCAGACATTCATACAAACAATGGGCCAGTCACTGCGAAAAGCCAGAAGACCGAGGAGTTATCACAAGGTGACGAGGTTGCCAAGTGTTTTTGATCTCAAGGAAAAGTTGCCAGATCTGACCGAAATGCCACCCGAACTTGCATACATGGTGCTGTCAAACTTGAATGCTGAAGACTTGTGTTTGGCGATGTGTGTGAATCACTTATGGAGAGAGCTCTCGAGGGACGATCTTCTTTGGCAAGGGTGAGTTATAAGATTTAACGACACAACGTTTGAAATGACAGGAGTGTTGTCTGTAAAATCCCATTGCATCTTTGTGGATCAGTGATTCATACTTGTTACCTGATGTATGGAGGACCCATTACATCATTTAAAGGTAGGGTCGTAGAATTTTTTTTGGGTATCCTTTCTCGACAGCTGCAGTGCTTCTCACCAAGTCATTCATTTTTGGAGTAAATTTCTATGAACATTTCAAGGGGCACCAAGGCAATGACTATTGCCCCCGTTGCAATTGCCTCCGGCCTGACATTATTGCTTCTGCTATAGTCCATAATAATTGGTCTAAGATACACCCCCATCCCAACCATTTTAGTTACTTTTATTTTTTGTTGAGTTGTAATTTGTTAATTTTTTTATTTCAAATGGTTATGTGTCCTAGTGCACTGTACATCCATGTTTGTTTTGAATCAATTTGTAAACTTAAATACTATTTCAGATTTTTGCACATAGACTGTGCAAGTCTCGCGCCTATTCGAACATTGGGACCCGTTAAAGTGCGCATATCTGTTTCCTTAAGGCGTTGAAGCAGTGTATGTGGGACCAAAGTGGTCCCCAAAATGTTTGAATATGCCCAAGACTAGCACGGTCTATTCATGAACAACTGTCTATTTTGTTAATTGCGCCATTCTGGATCTGAACATGATTGAATCTTCACAAACTCAAACTGAGGCTCAAGACTTTGATCGAACAAAACGATGATTAATCTTGAATTGTTTTCCCGTGTGTCTGTAAACCTTGCCCAGGTTATGCCGTGGTACATGGCGCTACGTATCCTGCTATGACAAGGACTTGGATCCTGGTATGACCTTTATGGATTTGTATATGAAGCTCGACGAAGGGACGCTTACATTCAACGCTGATGCCCAAATGGTGAATGATCTGTCATAAATCTGTCTCTTTTAGTCTGGCCCCCTCCACCCCCCTCCCCACATTCCCCTACCCTCATCTCACAACATGCACAATCCCCAAAGGAGGTTTGTTCAACCGAACTCCCTCCTTATCTTTCAGTTGTGATATTCCTCCTACTTCAATCTGATTTCCGATTTTGTTTGCCCTCTGAAGATGCTGAAATTTTGTATTAAATAGCCTGAAAAGCCTATTGAAGCCTACAAATATATACCATGTGTACATGTTGGTCAGCCCTTGGAATCAGTAAAGTTGTCCTGTACTTTTCAGGCCTGGAATTTCCTCTTTGAGAGGGCAGGGCCATTTTCATTTTACGACAGGGCACTTCCATAGGATCATTTTAAAAGTCAACGGTAAACCTTTGAAGGGGCACCAAGGCCAAGACCAGGGGCAACGGAGGCCATGGCCTTCATAGCCTCCGTGTAATTCCAGGGCCAAATATCATGCCTGATCTTGGCACTTATTTGATAGATTCACTACCAACCACCAACCATGTCTGACATAGACATAGAGCCAGGTATCATATTTTCATTGTCATTTGCAATGAAGCTGATGTACCACATGCTGCAAAGGTTCATTGATGAGTATGGGAATTGATGCAATGTTTCTTTAAGATCATAGATTTGGCAAGATCGGCATTAAAGAAGGCGTTCCCCCTTGCCTTCTTGTGATGGGGGAGCAGCGATGATAATGGTACAGTTATTGCTAGTGACAGTTCCTTTCCCGGTGTGTGTGATTAATCACAATTCAGCTGACTATAGTCAGAGTGGGACACATGGTGGAAATGTATACAAACAAGAAAAGCGCAGACAAGAAGGGTCTGTGTGGAGAGGTTTTAAACCTTTTACTTCTAAGCGATGTTGACATTTTAATGGAAATAGTGTCTGTGGGTGGAAAGGACCGATAAGATCTCTGTTTACAGTAAGAACAACTGTACTCTCAATCTCAGGTGAAATCCTTCCTGAAATGATGCGAGTGTCTATCAGAGTTGGCTGGAAATATTCCTTATAATAAGACATACTGATAAGAGGTTAGACATACTGAGAAGACTTAAGACATTCTGAGAAGACGTAAGACATTCTGAGAAGACATAAGACATACTGAGAAGACGTAAGACATACTGAGAAGACAAAAGACATACTGAGAAGACTTGAGACATTCTGAGAAGACGTAAGACATTCTGAGAAGACATAAGACATACTGAGAAGACGTAAGACATACTGAGAAGACAAAAGACATACTGAAATGACATAAGACATACTTAGAAGACGTAAGACATTCTGAGGAGACGTAAGACATACTGAGAAGACGTAAAACATACTGAGGAGACGTAAGATATACTGAGAAGACGTAAGACATACTGAGAAGACATCAGACACACTGAGAAGACATCAGACACACTGATGAGACATAAGACATACTTAGAAGACGTAAGACATTCTGAGAGGGCGTAAGACATACTGAGAAGACGTAAGACATACTGAGAGGGCGTAAGACATACTGAGAAGACGTAAGACATACTGAGAAGACGTAAGACATTCTGAGAAGACGCCAGACACACTGAGAGGACATAAGACATTCTGAGAGGACGTACAATGTAAGACATACTGAGAAGACATAAGACATACTGAGAAGGCGTAAGACATACTGAGAAGACGTAAGACATACTGAGAAGACAAAAGACATACTGAGAAGACATAAGACATACTGAGAAGGCGTAAGACATACTGAGAAGGTGTAAGACATACTGAGAAGACATCAGACACACTGAGAAGACATCAGACACACTGAGAAGACATAAGACATACTTAGAAGATGTAAGACATTCTGAGGAGACGTAAGACATACTGAGAAGACGTAAGACATGCTGAGAAGACATTGGGGTGTGGGTTCGAATTCTACTCATGACACTTGTGTCCTTGACCAAGATGCATCTCTTCACCCAGGGGTATAATTGGGTTTCTGTGAGAGTAGAGGTTGATACTTTTTTGGAAAAAGCCACGGTTGCCCGGGCTGTATACTCCCTGGGGAGCTGAGAAAGATTAAAGGAATGTTATTGGCCCAATGACCAGGGCACTAATGTAAAGCTCATTGATACATTATTGTAAAATGCACTATTAAGAACAACTTATTATTATTAATTAATTTTTGAGCAAGCGGCACATAAATTAAGATATGAACAACGAAGTAACAATAATTGCTGTTTGGAAACGAACTATTTGCATGAATTGTGCGCTGTATCCCTTTAAATGTTCTATGTTACTTTTATTTTTGTTTTGTTTTCCCCCAGGGCCTGGATTACTTCATACATCATGGTCTCATTGATGACGCACCTCTTGCCATTGCTAAATTCATTCACAACACTAATAAGCTTGACAGGTTTCAAGTCAGGCAGCTTCTGACAAGAAGGTGAGTCCTGTGTAATGTTTCTCCTAAGAGTTTGTTTTCTTTTACATACATGTACAGCGTGGAGAGAATGATTTCATCCACCACTGTGGAACATGTTTTGTTGTCAATGAATGTTAAAGGTGTAGGGTCATCGTTTGGTTTTTGTGGCGTGTCGTGGCCGAGCGGATAAGAACACCGAACTCAAGCTCTGGTTTTTCTGATCCGCAGAGTGTGGGTTCGAATCCCAGTCGTGACACTTGTGTCCTTAAGCAAGACACTTAACCACATGCTTCGTCCTTCGGATGGGACGTTAAGCCGTAGCTCCCGTGTGTTGTGTAATGCACGTAAAAGAACCCAGTGTGCTTATCGTCAAGAGAAGGGGTTCGCCCCGGTGTTCCTGGTTTGATTGGCTGCATATTGCGCCACAGCACCTTGTAAACCATTACATGGTGCTATGTAAAGGAAAAAGGTCTCATACTTCAACACATAACTCCACTTACCTTGTAGGAAAAATACTGAGCGCTTTAAGACACCCATCGGGATTATAAAGCGGTATATAAGAACTGCGTATTATTATTATTACTATTAATATAATTGCTGATTACATGCAATAGGCAAAACTTTAAAGAAAGATACAATAAAAGTCACCTGTGAAAGTTTCAGCTGAATACAGTGTCTACTTTCTGAGAAAACAATAATTTACCCAGTCAGTTTCCCTTGTGGTGTATTACTTGATGTCTGTAACTGATTCCAGAGCATGTTAAAAATCAAAACCAATTTTCTTGTGTATGTAAGGCTTGCAATAGACTGTGCAAATTTTCTTTGAGCTGCTTAAGCACAAAAAATAGTGCAAGCACAAACCAAAATTATGTTTACCACGATAATATTTCCAGCCGAAATACGTAACATCTGTGACTGGTATCCTACTCACTTTTGCTGAGCAGTAAAATGTCAAAAAAAAATGTTTTGCTTAAGCAGCTCTATGAAATTGGGCCCTTGTTACATGTACTAGTGTTGGGGGTTTTCCCAAGTCCTAAATTTGAGTTTTTTCGTCATTATATCCAAGTCATGCGGCAACTGTTTATTAAGTTTGAATCACAATTCATTGGTGTGTAATGAAATTTTAAAAAATCATGAAGTATTTTGAGAAAATTCATAAAAAAAACAGACCCAGAAAATTAAATATTTGGAGGTCAAGGCTTCTTTGAAATATAAAAATCCTATTTGACATCATTGTCATGGGGTCACCGGAACTATAACAGTTACCAGGGCGCAAGGGCAACATTCTATGTGGAGTCTGAGAAACTCCAGACCTGTATGATCAAATGTTTCCTCTGGAAGAGTCTAAAGCTGTGTTCGCATTGGATTAATTTTTTCACAGAGACCGTGGTTAACATTCCAATAGGTGAAACTTACCAGCGTCCGCACTTGGATTAATTACGTGGGTAAACTAATCAACACAACCGGTGAAACTAACCGACTAACTTAAAACAAACACAAGAGGGCGCTATTGCAGTGACCTTTGACCGTGGTGCATGACAGTTTTTACTCATATCGCGTTCGCACTGGACTTTTCGGTTAAATTTAACCGGTCAGAAGTGGGCTGGTTAAACTACCCATTCGGGTCGGGTAAGTTACCCGGGAGGGAAACTTCTTGGGCTGTCCGCACTGGACTTAAAATGGTCAAGTTACCTATTTGCTTGGTAAGTTTACCCCCAAAAAGTCCAAGGCAAACAGGGCTTAAGTTAAGATTTCAAAAATGTTCATTTTGTGTCCCAGGCAAGATATTCTACAAGAGCTGGTGTATCTTGACGACTACAAAAAGAAGTTGCTCCCCAATGCTCTTAGAACATTCTTCTCCAATATTCAGTCCCCGGGTGAGAATGGACACCAGTTACAAAAACTTCTTGAGATCTTCGCTGAGAGGTTCGTCAGTTGTAATCCTGACTGTGGACTGTCTAAAGGTAAACGGACACATTGTGACCGCTTGTTTAGCCTCAAAGAGGGGGCTCCGAGGTCAAATTCAGTTTTGTGATCCACTCATTTTCAAGTAGATAGAGTCCTTTATGAAAATTGGGGGGAAATTACAAGTCTATAACCTCACGCTAAAACAATGTACATGTAAAATGCCACTGTGTTTGTTACTCCAATTTTCGTCAAAATCCCAAAATGTTCGATGACGTCACATTTCAAATATATGGTCTGTACGTCTTGTCTACACAGAATTTTTAGTTCATTCCTGAATGTTGATGATATTCAATCAAAAAAAATTTCTTTGGGTTGTACAGACCCATTTGGTGTTTTTGTTATGTTCGATAACGTCAAGTTTCAAATTTCGCTATGCTAGAGTGTCAGATAAAGTGACGTTTTACATAATTTTAATGTGAGGTTAGAGACTTCTAATATTCCCTACTTTCGGGAGGACTCTTTCCAATGGAAAAAAAGTGTATCACAAAACTGAGTTTGAACTTGGAGTTTGACCTTGGGGTTTGACCTTGGGGTTTGATCTTGGAGTTTGACCCTGACCTCTAGATTGATATGTTAATCCCGGCCCACCATAGCAACTGCCTATCATATGCTCCTGTCTGCCAAGCAACACACTGTGTCACGTGTGAGATGCACTATGCTGCAATCCAATATAGCGTAAAAACTAGGGTAAACATTTAGGGGAGTGGGGGCGCAAGGGGGTGCAGCTTCTGTTCTAGAGGGGCACTTCTGGCTAAAGTTCCGTTTGCCTTTTTTCTTAAACAAGCCCTTTTCAGCAACTGCTCTTGGTATGCCTTGTACTGTTTTCTTTATAGATAAACTGACTTGAGTGTAAAAACAAATGCACTGTCTGCGTGTAAATGGAAAAACAGTTTTAAAAACATTGAAATTATCATATTAGAGCTTATAAAATGTAAGATTTTACTCTGGTAACTTTCAATCCGGGAGGCCGTTTACATTTTGTGCAGGATTTCACCATGTCTTACTTTTGTTGGACTTTTGTCACGGTTATGATTGGTCAATCCATGAATGGGGGCAGAGCATAAGAAATCGGTCTGCTAGTGGTTGTCATTCTACTCTAAATGACCAATCGGTGGCTGTCAAATTACAACAGACACTGAAGACAGAGATGCTTGACTAATGGTTGGTCAAAAATCACTTATTTTCCATAACTGGTATACCCAAATGTCTCAAGTGAAACCGTCGTGCCAAGATTAGTCAAGAATATCCCAGGTTTAAAATGAGACAGTATTTACCAGGGTGGTGACATGGGGCACTAGTGAGGTGACATTGGGCACAAAGTGATGTCGGGCACTAATGAGGTGACATTGGGCACTAGTGAAGTGATGTTGGGCACTAGTGAGGTGATGTTGGGCACTAGTGAAGTGATGTTGGGCACTTGTGAGGTGACATTGGGCACGTGAGGTGACATTGGGCACTAGTGAAGTGATGTTGGGCACTAGTGAGGTGACATTGGGCACTAGTGAGGTGATGTTGGGCAGTAGTGAGGTGACATTGGGCACTAGTGAGGTGACATTGGGCACTAGTGAGGTGACATTGGGCACTAGTGAGGTGATGTTGGGCACTAGTGAGGTGATGTTGGGCACTAGTGAAGTGATGTTGGGCACTAGTGAGGTGACATTGGGCACTAGTGAGGTGATGTTGGGCAGTAGTGAGGTGACATTGGGCAGTAGTGAGGTGACATTGGGCACTAGTGAGGTGACATTGGGCACTAGTGAGGTGATGTTGGGCACTAGTGAGGTGATGTTGGGCACTAGTGAGGTGATGTTGGGCACTTGTGAGGTGACATTGGGCACTAGTGAGGTGACATTGGGCACTAGTGAGGTGACATTGGGCACTACTGAGGTGATGTTGGGCAGTAGTGAGGTGACGTTGGGCACTAGTGAGGTAATATTGTGCACTAGTGAGGTCACATTGGGCACTAGTGGCTACCATTGGGCACTAGTGATGTCACATTGGGTACTAGTTGGATGCCATTGGGTACTAGTGAGGTCACATTGGGCACTAGTGAGGTCACATTGGGCACTAGTGGCATGCCATTGGCAGGCCTGGAATTTCATCTTTGAGAGGGCAAGGCCATTTTCATTTTGCAAAGGGCACTTCCATTGGGAAATCTTAAAGTCTATGGGAAACGGGGGCAACAGAGGCAGTGGCCTCCGTGGCCTACGTGTAATTCCAGGCTTACATTTGGCACTAGTGAGGTGACCAACCCTCAAAGGTTACTTGCGCTTTTCATAGTTTGACAGGGTTGAGGTGTGATTTTAGTTTTTACCTTACACCAATCTATGCTAAAGCATGGCCTATTCAATCTGCTTTTTGAGTCCTGTGGAAAAAAAAACCCCATATGTACACAGCCTCATTTGGATTCTAACCTATGACACTGGGTATTCTAGAGTAGATGTCTATATAAACCTCTTGCCCTAAGATCTTGCCTAACAACAAGGGGCCAGTCATAATCCTTTTATTATTGGATAAATTTGTACCGGATATTGCAAACAATTTGAATGATGTAATTTTTGAATTGTGCATAAAAAAACAACTCAAGTAGGTTTTTCCCCTGAACCCTTAACAAGAGTTTCAGGTCGAACTAGTCAGGTCCAACTAGTCTATTAATACGGTCAGCAGGTAAATAAAAACAATTTATGAACACTTGGTGGCAGCAGACAGTCAAGTCCATTAGACCCTAAAGTCCATCTGGTCTGTGATCTAATTCCACCAGGCATCCATCATCTAATTGACTGACTTGTGTCATAAACACAACTGGAAATTAGAACGGAGTTTTTTGTTTATCTATCAAAAACAAAAACCTAGAACGAGAGAAAAATTCCAGAGTCCGTCAGGACGTGGTCAGGTGACTGATTTACGAGGGGGGGAGCAGGTCGTAAGTCAAAGAGTAAAATATCTGGCCAGGGATTTGATTGAATTTCCTCCGAGTTGACCTTGTCAGACGGCCTTATCAACGGTGCCAGTTGACCTACAACTGCTCGATTCATACACAACCACATCATCAATAGTACCCTAGACAAGGGGGAAGTGGATGATGGTGTCAGTCTGTTACATGCCACACCACCACGAGAGGGAGGGGGGCAACGGAAACGGTGTGGCATGAGGGAGGAAAGGGACATTTCTTTATAGCTTGATGATTGATTAGAAAGCTTTAAGAGGCTGACTTTATTTTTTGTAGGATAACCTACATATGCAAAGTAACATGTCTGAGTGTATTTTTAAGCTAAATTATCGAGTGAGTAATTTTGAGCACTAGATACAGCAGGAGACGACATACCGCCTTGATTTCCAATGTTTACGTAGTTCTGAGCATTCACACATTTCCAAGAACAATGGGTGAGCCTGGCGAGTCTGCTGCCACCAAGTGTCCTCAAAAGTCTCCAATTCTTTAGGCTTTGAAAACAAAAAATTTTCAGGGTAAACAAATTAGTAAATAATTTGCCGTGCATGGGCTGCCAGTACATGTACATCAGAGCTGCCAACTATAACTGATTCTGCAGAAAGTTCCCTGAAAACAAACCAATCTTTCCACGTTCTGATGAACAAATAAGAAAATCTTCCTGATTATGGAAACTTTTGCCCTATTATGTTTTGAATGTAATTCTAAATATCTGGTGGCAGCTCTGAGTACATACCTTGAAAGTTTTTCTGATCACAAATTAAGGTGAAATTACACATAGCTGAGGACACTCTTTGGAAATGAACGATGACCTTTCAGCTTTAATTTAAAATTTTCAGGGTAAAAAATAGGTAAATATTTTGGTGTCTGCGCTGACTGTTTGTGCGTTGTAATGAAATCCAAGTAATAAACCACAAGGGAAAGTGACTTGGTAAAAGATATGAAATCCACTGACAGTACACACCATTTATTTATTATTTATTTATTTAGTTAGTTATTTAAACTTGTTTGTACACGGTGGTCCATTAAACCAAATTTGTTTTACAAGGGGTGTGTTGCACAAAAACATCTCAAAATTTGGGGGGAAAAATGAGTAAAATAACTTATTAAGTAATCCCTGTAGCAGTTCTCACTGGAAACTAAAATGGGATGGTGCATCAGGTGCCGTTATTTAAAATAAATGTTTTACTGACCCCAAATTAGGGTGAAATTGTACATAGCTGAGTACCCACTTTTGAAATGAAAAATGACCTTTGAACTTTATATGTAAATTTTCTCCTGTTACCAGATGGTATCTGCATCCTCTGCTACTCCTTGATCCTCCTCTCCGTAGACCTGACAAGCCCCCACGTCAAGAACAAGATGTCCAAGCGAGAGTTCATCCGTAACGTCCGCAACGCCACACGTGAAGCCAACGATGAGCTATCGGGTCATCTCTATGACAACATCTATCTGGTGGGTCACATCGCACCGCAGAGATGGTAGCCTGTCAGACAGGAGGCCAGAGGTATTGCATTAAGTATTGATTTTATGTATAAGATTGTCTGTCAAATTAGTGGTACACTTGACACTCTTAAACTAGCTTGATATTAGTTGTCATGTTTAATTCCTAGCAGAACACCTCTTTACAGATACTTTACAGGATTGGTAGATCTGACAAAGTAGTCGTAGACAGTGTTCATGTTGTGTGTGATCAACCATATTCACGAAATAACAAACCTGTGAAAATTTTGGCTTAATCCGTTGTGTGAGTCAGGAGGAAATAGTGAAAAGCCATTCACAATTTTCAGCGCATTGCCCTTAATTTTGGTTGTATCAACCGAAATCAGCTGTTGCGGTTTTTTTTTCAGGTTTTCAGATACAGTTTTCTTGAATACGACTTCATTTTCAGAGGGAAATACTTCACAGAATAAATGGTTCCAGTAATGAACTTCAAATCAGTAAGCTTACAGACTAAAACTAAACAATGATCTTTTCTATCCTTACCAATCCTGTATAATACTGTTCATGAGAGTGAAATAAGATTCTGCTGCTTATCACAATTTTCAGTATTATTTAAGATTTAAAAAGTTCCTACTGTCTAAAATAGAGGAACCAAATCTTGTCAAATAAAACTTGAGATCATTATGGTGTTGAGAGCAAGAATTAGGACGATGTTAAGAAACGAAGACAGTGTCAAGGTTCAAGTACATCATTGTTGTCTCATTCAGAGATCATTTTGGTAAATTGTTTAAATTAAGGAAGATAGTTTGGTGAGACTTTAAAACTGAATACGGTTCAATAATGACTTGAATGAACTAATGACGTTATTTGTCACCAACTTGTAACCTAAGGATCCAATCTAACAAAATGACCCTTGACCTTCAGAGTCCCTCTTAATGACTAGAAAATGTTTTGTTTTGAAATACGTAATAACTTTAGTCAAAAAGACAGGCGCTTAAATATATTTTACTGAAAATGTGTGCTTTAGGAATGTGTTGAAATAGTTTTATTCTACAAAATTATGGCTTGTGAAAACATTACGATGGGGTGAATTTTACTTTAATACAAATATAAGAAGGCCACATAAAACAAAACAAAATGTTGAGCGTCCTTTTTTGGGGGGGTGGGATGGCGTTGTGTTTTTTTTTCTAGTTTTGTGAAATGGCAAAAAATGAAATAAACTAAAAAGAAATCATAACAATCACTATAAAACAGAGGGTTTGTGTGACTTTGATGTTTTTAATTGTTCTGTTAAACCCATTTAAATACTATGACACTTTCTTTAAACACTTTTCAAAAAACTAAAACGCAGTGTAGCCTCAGTAAGGAGTAATTATTTTGTGCTTAGCTACTTTTTGTGCTTAAGCAGCTCTGTGAAATTGGGCCCAGGTCATTTGGGTATTTTTGTTAAGCTTTTATTATTTTAGTGAGAAATTACCTCTTTCTCAAAAACTACGTTACTTCAGAGGGAGTCGATTCCTACAATGTTTTATACTATCAACAGCCCTCCGTTGCTTGTTACCAAACGTGTACGATACCTTTAACGATGTTGCACAAACAAATGTCAAGAGTTCTTTGACGATATAGAAAGAAAATATTCCCCACAGATGAGTACCCTCACCCTGGCAAGAAATTCCAGAGATTTGTTGAGATTTCTCTTGTTGTCCTCAAATCAAATGTGGGAAATGATGTTCAGTCTCACAACTTTGACTCCGCTGCTGTCGTGTCTTCCGCCCTGTTTATTTAGCATGGCTGAAGGAGGCACTTTGTATTGTACCCAAATGTCACAGAATCAAAATCGTATATCCCATGAAATTTACGTCCCCTGAACTTTCCTGTTAGAAATAAATTCAAGGGTTGGGTTAGAATTTATGACGCGATTGGACTTTTAGGTATCCTTATCAACAATCATTTGTGGACAGGTCGAAAATAAATCCTGGCGATATATTCAATTGTTTGGAAACACTGCAGAGTGTGTTGTAATTGATGGTCTTGGGGCACGTGTTTGGAGCTTGTAGTGTTTATTATTAAACTCATAAAAGAATGGCTTGTTTTGCTGGACTTGTGGGGATGTTTTCTCACTAACATGACTTAGTGTGTGAGATGATTTTCAGGAAATCTCTTTTTAATGGTGAGCAGATGATGGTCTTTGAGGCTGATTTGTTTTCCTGTTAGAACCTCAAACACACTCTGTGTGTGAAGATAACAGGAACAAATGAAGGCCAAAAACGGAATCTCAAACACAACCTCTGTGTGAAGATAACAGGAACAAAGAACGGCCTAAAACACAACCTCAAACACACTCTGTGCATGCAGATGTTTTAGGCCGTTCTTTGTTCCTGTTTTATCTTCAAAGAGAGAATGTGTTTGAGGTTCTGTTTCAGACCGTTATTTGTTCCTGTTATCTTCACACAGAGGGTGTGTTTCAGGTTCTGTTTCAGGCCATTCTTTTTCCTGTTAACTTCACACAGAGGGTGTGTTTTAGGTTCTGTTTTAGGCCAGTATTTGTTCCTGTTATCTTCAGACAGAGAGTGTGTTTGAGGTTCTGTTTAAGGCCATTTTTTTGTTCCTGTTATCTTCAGACAGAGAGTATGTTTGAGGTTCTGTTTAAGGCCATTTTTTTGTTCCTGTTATCTTCACACAAAGGATGTGTTTGAGGTTAGTTTTAGGCTATTCTTGGTTCTTGTTATCTTCACACACAGAGTGTTTTTGAGGTTCTGTTTTAGGCCGTATTTATCCTGTTATCTTCAGAGAGAGATAAAGAGAGTGTGTGTGTTTGTGACAGGATTACTTCACTTCAGTGTTACAGGCCTGAAGTTTCCATCACCTCCATGCCCCCTGGTCATTGCCTCAGTGCCCCTTGAAATGTTCCAGTAGAAATCTACATTTTCCTCACAGAGGTTCCCTTTACTGAGGAAGAATTATGTCAGATCTAGTGTTATTTTTTGTTTACAGAATTCTTTGATGCATTCCATGTCAGATTAAGCTCTTGCCTGGAAACAGTATTTTCAGTTTTGTCCCCATTTCGATATAAAACAAAACGGTGTTTACTTGGTGCTTTCCTAGTGGGGGGGCGGGGGGGACACAGGCTGGAGTAGAACCTGAAACCATCCCCCATACTAGAGCAGATGTCCTAACCACGAGACCACCCCTACATTAAGAGCTCTCTCCAGGTGACAGGAGGCCCGTTTGTTTCCTGTGTAACCATTGAGTTTTTAATAACAATGATATTAATTAATAAATTGCACCAAAATCTGCCTGACGCTCAAGGCGCTAAATGTATACTGCCAGTGGGTGGCAAGATTTTCATTTCAACCGAACCATGATTTTTCCTTTATACAGTTCAGTGCCACTCTAAACAGACAAAAGTAACTAATGATAATAATAAACATGGACAAGGATAATGAAGTACATAATTTACATGTCAGGTCTTCATGATTCCCAAATGGAAAACAAAAATTCCTTCAAATGTGTTTTTTCACAGTGAAATAAAAATATATTTGTAGCCAATAAAGTATTTCTAAATATTTGTAAATAAATACAAATATTACACATTTACAAATTAGACAGCAGATAAAAATGATATATAGTTGTTCATAATTTCAGTCACTATTATAACATCTTCTTTAAAAATAGCTAGTAACAAAGAAATCTTAACAATTTTTTTCCAGTCTAATTTCCCAATCAGGTGGATAGAAAAAGAGTTTATAGAGAAAGTACATAATTATTAAAATATAAATGTATTGCCAATATTTTTGGCAAATGTATTTTTGTTCATTAAATGAAAGTTATTGTATTGAATGATAAAACACTTGTACATATAATTATATGGTGTTGCAACGTAAACATCGACAAAAAATATGCACAGAGATTTGTTTTGTTCATTTATTTTTAATTGTAAATACATTTTGAGAGAGCTAATTCTTGTTTCTGTCATTCATATGAAATATGAAAATCTACAATTGGCATAATATTGTTTCTAAAAAGTAGCGATGTATCCCCTGTTTGCTAAAGAATCTGCATATTATCTTTCTATGTTTGTTGAACATTAAACAGCATTTTGTATTTTATGTATTTCAAAAGACTCTTAAATCCGGAGAAAATGGCGTTTAAGAGACCAGGGCCCAATTTCATAGGGCAGAAAATATTGCTTAAAGATTCTGCTAAGCAAAAATAAGCTGGATGCCAGTCACAGGTTCTACATGTGACATGGTATTTTGGCTGGTAACCTTATTCTGGTCAGCATAAATTTGTTGTGCTTATACTTTTTGTGCTTAAGCAGCTCTATGAAATTAGGCCCATGGGTTGACTTCACAAAGCAGCAAGATTCATCTTAAGATGTGTTGTTAATATTGCCATAGTAATTTGTATTGTGACATCACACTTTGCTCAGTAAATTAAGATTGATACCATCTCAAACTGAATGATTTGTGAAATCACGCTGTGGTTCATCTGTAATTTCTTCTGAATTATTGTATTTTCTTAAATCTTAAGTGAAACCTCTGGAATGACTCTCCAATTTTATGCCTTGATTTAATTCTGCATTTTCATTTAAACAAGTCCATTACATCTGAAGAATATTTGTCATTAACGACAATTTAGAGACATATGACACTGTTTGAGTTTGCCTCGAAACCGTATCTCATGAAACCTCCACAGTTAAATACAAATTTTACCTGCTAATTTCTGTAACGATGTTGTGTGTGTGGGTTTGTTTTTTTACCAACTACTGACAATCAAGAAACATCCAAGCTCTCATTTGAAGACTGCCCTCAAAATCACTACATATGGGTGAAATCTCAGTAAGTTGTCAGTACAGTGTTAAAGCACCTTCTGAGACGACACAGTGTCATCCACGTTGAGTCACATCGTCTCATATTACAGATTCATTTTCTTGACTTTTCCTCTTGATGGGCTGTTTCCTCTTACACCTTGTAATTTGATCTTTGCTCGCCACAATCTCCCTCCTTCATGATTTATATCCCTCAAGATTTGATTTATAAATACAAAATATAAAACTGGAACAATTTGGAGGAGATTTTCACCTGGAACTGTCCGTGAAGTCCTTGCATTGTATGTTTTGGCTCGCTTTACATCATGTGGGAAACCCTCACTATTTCTTGATGTGATTTATTGGACTTATTTTAACCATTTTGAATCCTCTTTCTTTTGTCTATGTTTTTGAGCTGACCTGAAACCTTCCTCTAAATTTTGATAAGTATTCTGTCTGGATGAAGTAATGAGATTTTTGCAAACTGCAGTTGATGTGACTATGTGTGATGCCTTTTTACAGTTTTATTCAGGACATTACATTAGTAGACAATTTACAGGCAACCGGTTTCAGGCAGTGTCTAATTAGAAAATTTAAACAAATAACAATCACATCTTGGTGATTGAACAACACTTGTGCTAGCCATTTGGGTTTTTTTATGCGGTACACATGTAGTTGGTTACTTTCAGAATTTGCCCGTAAACTTTGCTGCTTTTGACAAGCTCAATGGATGTGTTCCAGGATACCCTCCTGTCTAACTGTCCCATGCCGCAAAATACCACAGCAGGCTGTGGAGGCCAAGTCCACAGTACACAAGCCATGGGGGTTTCCTAAAAATAATAGCTGTACAAACAGAAGAAACCCATGCACCCAATGCTAGCCTGATGGTGAGGTACTTTGTTGCAGCCTATGGTGCCAGTGTCAGCTGTGCAAACAGAAGTAACCCATGCACCCAATGCTAGCCTGGAAGGTATGGTACTTTGTGGCAGTCTGTGGTACCAGTGTCAGCTGTACGACAGAAGAAACCCATGCACCCAATGCTAGCCTGGAAGGTATGGTACTTTGTGGCAGTCTGTGGTACCAGTGTCAGCTGTACGACAGAAGAAACCCATGCACCCAATGCTAGCCTGGAAGGTATGGTACTTTGTGGCAGTCTGTGGTACAAGTGTCAGCTGTACAAACAGAAGAAACCCATGCACCCAATGCTAGCCTTGAAGGTATGGCCGTACTGCTCTCGGTATAGTCTCCAGCCCAACCGGCCCATGCCACAGAATACCACAGGAGACTGTGAAGATCAAGTCCACTGTACACAAGCCGTGGGGTCTCCACACAATACCAGCTTTACAAACAGTAAAAACCCACGCACTCAATACTAGCCTGGAAGGTATGGCAAACTCCCGGTCAGAATGGACCCAGATTCTGGGTCCTAGGGATCCTGACCCAGAAATGGGTCAAGCTGGCTCGAAACTGGTATTAAAATGTGTTTTTAACTCGGATTCTGCGTCAGTTTGGCCCATTTCTGGGTAAATTCAACTATTAATTTGCTAAGTCTGGTAATTAGCTATGTTGTATTCATTGCTCCATGCTGCTGGTAAAATGCGTAACCAATCCTACAAATTTAAACAATGTATCAAATATAACCTTCTATAGAGAATGTGTTTTCCTGAATGCGCTGCAAAACTTTCAAGTTTTCAAACATACTTTTGATTTAATTGTGTAAACTTTGTTTCTTGTGGCTAATGATTGATAGACGATGAGATTATTGTAACTTCAGAAGGTATATGAATCTCTCGCAATTAAAAAATTGCATTCGTTTACCCTGAAAATTATTTTATCTTGAAGTTTCAATAATGAAATTGTCAAATTATAACATAAAGGTTAAAGGGTCTGTATACGTTTGGTAATGACTCTGAAAATTAATGGCAATAAAAACTTATTCGTTAAGAAGTACACAGCAGCTTTGGATAGTATAATGCATTTTGAGAAACTTTTAACTTCAAAGTACTGCGGTTATGGAAAAAGATATCACTTTTTATCCCCCAAAATATGAATCTGAGAAGCGTTACTGCAGTAAACGTTTCTCAGATTGTTTAGTCCAATTGCAGATTATTCTTCCTGCGTGGAGATAACAATTGGATTTTAACTAGGATTCCACATCAGTTTGACCCATTTCTTGGTAATTTTTGACACAGATTCCTGGGCCCAACAAAGAGTTGCTTTTAAGCAAACTTTTTTGCTTACAAATTTTGTGCTTAGCAAAAATTAGCAGGATACCAGTCAAAAATTGTGCATGTGATAAGGTTTTTTGGCTGGTAACCTTATTCTGCTAAGCACTATTTTGTTGTGCTTAGCTACTTTTTGTGCTTAAGCAGCTCTATGAAATTGGGCCCAGATCATACCGACCACGAAAGGGGTCAGGCGCCCATGGGACCCGGAATCCCAGTCCATTCTGACCCCCAGGAGTCTTTAGAGTGTAGAACCATAAATCATAATATTGTTTTCTGTAATACATGCGTCTTTTCTTTGAATGGTCACTTGATTAGGTTAATGTTGTTTCCTTGAAAACTAAACACAAATTATGTTATCATTTTGCTTATCTTATCTTTCAAAGCTAATGTTCTGACAATCGTATTTTGTTTCTATGCATTATTTCTTATGAAGAAAAAAAAAGCAGTTGAATTCAATAAGACTTAAACTAATTTACTGACTCCAGTTTTATTGTTATTTACAAATACTTTGTGTAACTATATTTTATGTGTGTGTGTGTGTGTGTGTGTTTGAACATGTCTACACATTCAAACCGAAGACTTTAACAAAAGTGATCCGGGAAAATTACATAGCGAGAATAGTGCTCACTTCGCTTTCTTGTACAAATAATTTATCAAATGTAAATGAGAAGGACTTCATTTCATGGGGCTGGTTACCATGGAATTTTGGTGCGTATTATGTAAAGCACCTAACATGGGTTTTGTAGGCACAGAATTCAGTGGTACTGAGCGCCATGAAAATTTGAGCCAAGATTGTACAGCGAATAGGTTATTTTATATTTTCTGGCACCTTGTAGGTTTAAATACATTTATGTGTGAATCAGAATTCAAGGTTTATATGATGTCATGTCTGATGCTGATGGTATTAATAAACTTATCTTCACAGAGAGTGAAAATCAAAAAGTTGTTTGTTTTTCTTTGCATGCAATGGGGCAGATAGGGGAAATATTTTTGGGATTTTTGCCTTTGGTGATGCAAGCATGGAACTTGGCACACAGTCAGAGTATGTTATGAGAAAGATATTTGGCTATTTAGGGCAATCACAGATTTGAGTTTTGAAGAAAAAAAATCTAAAATAACAAGCAATTTTCAAAATGGCTGCAAGAAGACAAATCTGTGATGGCCCTTTAGCCTGGGCCCAATTTCATAAAGCATGTAAGCACAAAAAATTGCTAAGCACAGAAAACCCTTGCTTAAGAAAAATAGGTTACCGGCCAAAATACCATACATTTACCATTGCTGTGACTGGCACCCCACTCATTTCTTGCTTAGCAAAGAAATTTGCTGAGCAGAATTTTCTGCTAAACAGCTTTATGAAATTGGGCCCTTGTATCTTTCCTTATGAGATTCTCTGACTGTGTGGTAAATTCCATGCTTGTATCGAAAGGCACAATGCTGTTGCCTACCTGCTGTACTAATGCAAACACTATTCCTATTTTGTTGTCTCTGTTAGGGATGACTTGCTTATTTTCCTTTGCGGGAGTGTATTGACTTTAATTAACACTGGGGATCTTTAGCAAGCGCAACAGAAAGACAAAATTATGAATAAATTGTTTCATTATAGGATTAGTAAGTTGTTTGTTCTTCCTCCATGTTTGAAGACACCTTGACTGGGCGGGGTTTAGACATGGCAAAAGAAGGGGGCAGTGTAATGATACAACATTTAGTTCCTACTTGCTAAGTAGTCAGCGAAGGGCACACAATTCATGTGTGTTCTTCGCCCAATCAGCATCTATTACACATCATTAATTAAGATAATACACCGGGAGCGAAAAGCCAGAAGATTTTCTGACCTCTCAACATGCTCTCACAGTCTCAGGCTTTATAACAGAAAACACTGCAGAACTTGTCAACAGAGGGCGACATTTAGAGAGACCAGAAAAGCAACCTCAAATTTTCCACGTGCACTTGTTGTTATCAGCACTCCTGGACAATATAGAAAAACAACTCCACGGTAAGAACATAATAATTGTCAGTATTGTATGTACACTAACCGAAGTTTACTATAGAGAGTCAACCAGCTAAAAATAATGTCAAAGTGGGCTCTTACAGGAAACTGACAAGCACTAAATGCCGGCTGGAAGAACAAGTCTTCCCCACTGCATGACAGTGCCCTCTCGTTGGAATCTCCAACTCCAACCTTCCTCTCGCACGGTGTTCAAAACCAATTCAGGGGTCTTCTTACAGTTAAATGCCATTGTTGGGGCCCATGTATTGTTTGTACGCTGAGTGTTTTCACCTAAACATTCAATGACTTATAAATTGAACAGGAATTAATTGCATAAAATTCCAGTGCATCTTTAGCGGAGTAGACCCGTGGACCCGCCATAGATCAACCCATCTGTCCTGTTTCGTGAGACTTGCATGATTATCAAATACATGTTCTTGAGAATGACGAGGGAATTCCTCAAAATCTTTGCCTTGTCAAGGAGTCTTTTTGAACATGTTCCAACATACAACACAAATGCAAATAATATGACAGAGGCAATGACCTCTGGTAGGCCTGCCGTAGTTGACCCATGGTTGATCACACTTTTCCTGCCGCTAACTTCTGCACAGTGTGACCGGCCCAATAAACACTGTGACAGCCGCGTCGTCAATGCCTAGTAGTAGTAGTAGAACTTTATCTTTTACATTCAGTAAGCTTTATGGTAAGCCTACACTTATGGCTGTGACGACTAAAGGACTTACTGCACATCATTGACAACGGTTCAAAATCAACATTTTGTATTTATGAGTATTTATTTATTTATCTGTTTGTTTTGGGGATAGCAATAAATACCCACGGGCAGTCGGGGGAAAGGGCACATTCCAAAGAGCTTCCTTGCTCTATGCACTGTAAAAAATGGGGGAGTGTTAAAATTGACGCCATGGGTGTTGTCACATAATATAGATACCGAAGAGAGAATTAAAATTAACATCATAGGGTGTTTAAATAACACTAATGTAATTGTTTTGGCAGAAATTAGTGTTATTTTAACACTCTATGGTGTAAATTCTGATTCCCCCCGGTATCTATGTGATAACACCAATGGTGTCAATTTCAACACCCCATTTTTGCAGTGTGGTATAACTCGTCGTCGTATGGAAACTAGGCTAGTTACTTTGGAAACAAAGAGTTGAGTTGGTAGATAATATTCCCCAGCCATCCAATGGTGTATCGTCATCATCAAGGTCCACAATGCTTTGAAATCGTTCTGCAGGCACGATTAGAACACAGCCCAATGGAACAACACATAAATTCTCACATAGAGGTTGCACTGTCTGATTTTTATATTGAATGTAATGTAGAAATTTAATGACTCAAAATGTAACATTTTCCATATGAACAGTGTAGTATCTTGCCTGCCACAAAGGCCATGGAATGTACAAGGTCAATCTTTTTGTAGACAAATGGGCTGAACTGTTTGGAGGCGCCAAGACATCGCGTTTGGTCGACGGCTCCAAACAAATTTTATGCGGGGGGTGGGGAGGGGTGATGACGCAATTTCCCCGCCTCCTTGAGCGGAAACGGTACAGTCGTAGGCCTACGTTTTGGCGTGGGATAGCGTCGTTTATCTTGAAAACAAAATGGAAAAAGGGAGGAAACCGATGATGGTCCTGCCAGTGGCGTAACTAAGGGGGGGGGAACGTGCCCCCAATTGATATACGTGCTCCCTCCGGGTGCCCCCCGGTACCCCCCCCCCCCCCATTTGAAATCTGGACTTTGGGGATTGACATTTGCCAGAGTTTTAGTGTGAAAATTTCGATGTTTTTTTTTTCCATTTACACGCAGACAATGTATTTGTTTTTACACAAACGCCAGATTATCTTAGAAAATAACAATAAATTGCACATTAAAAAGGTGCTGACAATTTTAAAGAAAAAGGCAAACGTAAACTTGGCATGAAGTGTTCCCCCCTAAAATGTTACCCTAGTTACGGCGCTGGGTCCTGCGCATGGGGTTCAAATTTCATTTGTCAAAGCGACACCCTCACCCTCTACACACAACTCAAAAATACAAACTGTAATTCACAACCAAATAAATACCGGTACATGGCGCACAAAAGTGACAATGTAAAACTATTTGTGATTTTTGCCACGCAAGGAATCGGGTCGTAGCATTAAAGATATGAAAAGAAACAGAACTGTCATAAAAAGGGCAATTCCCGAGAAAAACGTCCCTTGACCCCTGTGGTCCCGTATGTACCATGCTTTTTGAATGGCGCAACCGAGATTATTGTGATGATGACGTCAGGGGAATTGGGTCAATATGATCATGCTGATATCCTCTTCAGAGATGCCCCAACTATAGAATAGAAATCACTGACATTAGTGACTGTCTGAATTGATTTTCAAAGGGTAAAACTTTCTGAATGTTACATAACTTATATTATGCACGAATTCATGTCGGCCTTTAAATAAACATGGCTACTCGTGAAATGAAAATGTAATGTTTTATCTTGTGCACCATAGCAACTTAATTAAAAGAACAAATCCATGTTCAAGGAACATGTGCACATGTTAGTTTGGAAGTCAGTCATTAATTGATTTCATGTACAAACGGTTAACTATTTCATTATTTCTTAAAGTGTGTTTTTATTTTATTTATATTTTATTTATATTTTATCCATATACAATATGCAAGACAAAATACATCAAACAAAACCCCCCAAATACACAACACAGAAAGACATGGACAAAAGTCAACCACTGAAGAACAAACAAAACGGTAAAGAACTAAACACCAGATTCTTTTCACATGTATTTTGTCTCCTTTCTTTTCAAATGCTAATTCCACATGACAACATATCTACCGTAAGAAATCTCAAGATCTCTCATGATTTCTTTATATTGCCCTTCTTTGTAGATTTCTTTATATTTGTGCATATATTTTTCAAGATATTGAGTATTATTTATGTTGGTCCACATATAAATTTATGGACGATAGCAATAATTCGTGGGTGGGTTTCTTGTGTGAATATAGGGTGATGGGTGGTGTGTGTGTGGGGGGGGGGGTGCGCTGGTTGACTTTGTTTTAGAACGGCAACCTTTCTTTTAAGTGTTTTTATTGATCAATATTCCTCTTTATAACTCAAAGTGATCATTCGATTACGACACACGGGTGACTACATCTAAAGCACGTATACCAAAAAGAACATCGTAAAATTTATTAAGTATCAACCAAGGGTGGTATATTAGAATGTGTATGTGTATAAAAAATATATGGGGTCTCCCAGGTTATGATAACAATGACTGCTCCGACACGGCAAAACAAAACTCCAGCGATCGTAAAAATCCGAAAGTACCTCTTCATACCTCACCGCAGTTTGACTCTTGCATGTCTTGCGTACTGACACCATTACTGGTGAACCCGCGGTGACGGGGCAAAAGGCTCAGAAACAGGTTGAACATTTTTTACTCTCGACGATATGTTTACTGGTGTGGGTAACTTTTTGAAGTGTTAATTTTAAAATGGAAAGTGCTCCCTGGGGATAGAAAATGGTTCAATTAGTGTGATAATGAAGTGGATAGCCGACTGTGATTTATTTGTTGGAGTTAGTTCAGTTTACACAAGAGGAATTTTATCGCATTGAGTGGAGCACAATAATAATATTTTGATGTCTGAGCGGGTTACCAGCCATGTGGTGTTCCAGCATTAAATGCGATTGGTTCCCTGACCTTTTGGTAAAGGGAAAATGCGTCATTGTTTGTTTGATTTTATTTTTGATTTTTTTAAAAAAAATTTTTCAAGGGTCAATAAAAGGTATTTTACAGGATTGGTAATGATAAAACAACGTGTTTAAGGTTAGTCTAAAGGCTTACTCATTATGAAGTTTTAGGACAATTTTTTTCCTGTGAAATATTTCCCTCTGAAATGAAGTCATATTCGAGAAAACTGTAGGCCCCTATCTGAAAAAAAGTATACCCTAAAATTATATAGAGAATTCCTGAGATTTCTAGAACACAACGAAGACACAATGGGGGGGGGGGGGGGTTACACCATGCCACAAATCGAGCACCAAATGCCCAGGGTGGGAGGGGAGGGCCTGGTCATTAAAGCGGAACGTTTTATTGTTAAGTTAAGTTTAGTTTTGTTTTTACATTGTATATGAAGAGTATAGAACAACTCAACTGAGACCATCGTTGTTTCAGCAGCAGAACTTACGGGTTAAGTTTAGAAGCCAAATTAATTATTATTTGTCTCACTGTTTCGACATTAATTAACTTTTGTTTCGAAACTGACTCGTCTCATCTTCATAAAAAATCAAGATTTATCGTCAACTTTTGAACTCTGAAATGATGAAATCGGTTGCATGAAAGTCTTTGTAGGTCAGTACGTTTTCGATGGACTCGTAAAACTGTTATAAATTATTTGAAAACCACCGAGCATTCAACCCCCATTCACCGCCACCCGCATACGCACACCCTCCAATAATAGTAATTTTCTTGTGGCATGTGCCGTCAAAAATTACCCCATCAGCCTGCACCGTGTCAAACGGTATCATTCTCTTCCGACAATTAAAACCACCGCCGTGTCACCGAGGCCTAAATGACACCGGGCGCCTGCCCACGCGAGACCCCACGGTTAAGGAGCGGTTGTGAGCCGCAAGAGTCGTATACTCCGCCCATTAGCAGAACGGAACGACCTGTCTGAGTGGATGACACCGAGAAGACAAGTCTAATTTGAACCGTTCGCTAGTAACACTTGTCTGCTGCAATAATTTGTTCAGATGATTGAGCAAGATAAGATCATAAGATTGATTTTTTTTTAATTCTCGATGTAGGTCTGAGACGTTGTGTTTGTTTGAAGTGGGAATTATTGATAATGGTTACCACTTGTGAGAGGTTTCGGTTTTATACGTGCGTGAGGCCTACCACAATCAATTCCAGCACTTGCTTCGAACACTCTCATGATCTGACAGTTTACAACTATAAATCGTGTAGTTTGAATCCCCGATGATAGACATGTAATGTTGCTGTACAGTGGGTGGATCAATGATGTAGCAATTTGACGAGTCTTTTCCTGGCTGTTATGTCGTGGTTATATATATCTCTGTGATGACCTGGGTTCGAATCTCGATACCGGAACCTACTTGCTCACGCTTCCCGTCCCTGTAATATAACTTAGGTTACCCTTCCCAAACTTATAAAGCTAACTCCAGCCCAGCCATATTTCCACCCAAATCCTCTTTCCACCCAACCCACTTTTTATTCATCAGCCCGCTTTCCATTCAGCACCGTACCCTTTCCACCCATCCCCCTCTCCACCCAGCCCCTTTCCACCCAACCCACTTTTCACCCAGCCCTCTTTCCATCCAAGCCCTCTTTCCACCCAGCCCTCTTTCCACCCAGCACCCTTTCCACCCCATCCCCCTTTCCACCCAGCCCTCTTTCCACCCAGCACCATTTCCACCCCATCCCCCTTTCCAGCCAGCCCCCTTTCAACCCATAATCCCTCTCCACCCATACCTCTTTCCACCCAAGCCCTCTTTCCACCAAAGCCCTCTTTCCACCCAAGCCCTCTTTCCACCAGCACCCTTTCCACTCCATCCCCCTTTCCACCCAGCCCCTTTCCACCCCAGCCCACTTTTCACCCAGCCCTCTTTCCACCCAAGCCTTCTTTCCACCCAGCACCATTTCCACCCCATCCCCCTTTCCAGTCAGCCCCCTTTCAACCCCATAAGCCCTCTCCACCCATTCCTCTTTCCACCCAAGCCCCCTTTCCATCCCAGCCCCTTTCCACCCAAGCCCCCTTTCCATCCCAGCCCCTTTCCATCCCAGCCCCTTTCCACCCAAGCCTCCTTTCCATCCCAGCCCCTTTCCATCCCAGCCCCTTTCCAACCCACTCCACTTTCCACCCAAAACCGTCATACACAACAGTTCGTGGGATGCCTCCATTGTTGTCCCATAGTCCCTTTTCTAAATAATCACCGGTGGGGAACAGTCATACAAACGGAACATTACAAGATAGGCCCTACCATTATTTTCAATGTGTACCGCTTGACAAACGTGTGAACAAATCATATCTTTATCATTTTCGCTCCACGTATAGCATTTCTGTGGAAAGTGTACAATACTGCTTCACTTTTTAAAGATTTCTTTTATTTATGAACTCCTCTAATCAGACGTCAAAGTCCCACAAGTCTGAAATTCGTCGACTGACTTTAGTTCGTTAATAAACAAAATGATTTCCTTTACACGAATTCACTAATGATTTCCACAAAGACGACCTAAAGAGAATGGAGAGGTTGGGAATTGTTTTAGTATAATTAATTAAACAACAGGTTTTTTTTAGGTACGAGGTTACTAACCTCAATCCCCCTAACGCACTTAGGGGTGAGCGGCCGCCGCGCGAAATATGACGGAAGTATTTCTATTTTTCTGTCCCAGAATTATGAAAAGCTTTTTCACAAGCTGGAGTGACTCACCGCCTGGCATGAGTTTATAATTATTCGCGTATAATTCCATGCATGCGGACTTCCTAATTCCATAAGGCCAGTGGTCCCAAGGGTGCAATAATTTACGTGTCCAAGGGACAAGGGTATCAAACGCACTTTCCGTTTTCATCAAAAATATTGTCAAATAAATTACGGGATTCGTCTATTGCTATGCCAGGCCCCCCTTCGCTTGGAGAGTCCCCCACACCAGCACCAAACCCCGCCATCTCAAACCCTACATTCACACGTTTGGGCAATGGAGGGAAACTTGAACCATATTTGTTAGTGTTGCGGAGTTAGCACCATGTCCACGCCAGGGGTGTGTAACCCCAAGAGATACAAGTGATGGTTGGGAAGAGTGATGCCCTATCTGCGCCTTGAGTGGAAACATTAGCCAGATTACGGTTTCATAAAAATACATGATTTATCGAGATTCGTATTCCAGAGTGTCATTACTTTCTCAGTGTGTAATTTCTTTGTTCATATTTTGGGGCGGTTATTTTTTTGTTTGCATTTAAGATAAGGGACATGATGTTGTGCTTGGGTGATCATCTTCGCTCCATAAACCACTCCTCTTTGTCATTATCGACTCGTCCTGTTCTCTCAATTTGCAAGTCTTTATAATAGGCCTATAGAAAGTACCTTCTGGAAAATGGAAACCTCATTTGAAGATAGTTTGAGTTGGTTATAACGATGAGATTTATCTGTGAGGTTTCATGATTTGATGTTTCAGTGCTCATAAAAGCTTTGGCTTTGTTTCGTGCGGTTTCTCAGTGAAATGGGAAGGAATGGTCAATTTTAAAACTTATAGCCTAATTTTATACAGAGTTTGTTTTTTGTTATGTTTTTAAATGATGGTTAAAGTTCAAAGGTTGGGAAGAGCGCTAAATATCAATTGTTACAGAAAGGAACCGCTCCAAGTGACTGATTTTTAACAACAATTTGTTGTTTATGGCTTTGTTAACGTATTTCTGTTAGTATTGACGGCGCGTTTGATTAGTGTGGTCCAACACTTTGACCGGTCAAAATTCCGCAGGGCTGTCTTAAAAAAACAACCCAAATGGCCGATAAAGCTTTGATGTAAAAATCGCTTTTTTCAAAAATGCCAATTTACATAATGATACGCATTATGACTGTAGATTGGAGTATTTGACCCACTCGTTACCTCCCCGATGAAGACCATTAAGGATTCCAACTCCTAAATACGTCACTTCGGTTAAAAGCTAGCTTTTCACGCCATTTGTCAGGACCAATTTGGCTGGACAGAAAACAATGCGCTAAGCTTCGGCCGTCGAGCCAAGCCCTCTGTTGACGACCTTTTCTAATTCGGCCCATCCGTTTGGGTGTCCTTTCTTTTATTCCTAATTCTGACGGTCAAAACCCGTTCCGCTGTAGTCATATTGTTCGTACCTGTGGTGCAATCAAAGAAGAGTATGAAATATTTTATCACAACAAAATCTTCCTACTGTCTTTGAATCAACAAAAGGTACAACATTTGATAACCTTGGCGAATACGCTGCTTTTTCTGCCCAAGATTTACCTTGCATGCCTATTTCTTTTAGGAATAAAAATGATTTTCCCTTTGTTTTTGTTTACCGTTAAATAATTTTAGGAATTATTCCATTTAGAATAATTATAACATTATAAATTATATTATTTTAGACGAGAACGACATTTAGTCATTGAAATACCGGTACGTCCTACCTAAAGATAAGCCTCAAAACGGAAATTGGCCCCCTATTAATAATTTTGTTGTGCCCCCACTATATGAAATATTGTTTTCTTATTGTTTTTCTTCTTTGTTCATCCCCAACTCATATATTAATAATTTTCAATAATTTTTTTTAGTGGGATAAAAATAATCAACAATTAAACATGTTACAGGATGAAATTCATTGAAATATATAGGGCTATATATGTTTTCGGTAAAAAAATGCGTTCATTTGGTGCATAGTTTTTTTGTAAATTGATTTTCCCTGTTATGAAGACGTCATTCTCCCGTTCATATTTTTTGACAGAAAACACTCTTCCTAAAAAATTCATTATTGCAACCTCACCCCCTCTCCGTCCGATCTTTGTCTCGACGTTTATTCCTGGCTCGTTCGTATCTTACAGGTAAAAAAAAAACCACTAACAGGCAACACACAACTCCCCAGACCTTCGTTAGACTTTTACCGCAAATGGGGGAAATCTAATTTACCGGCGTGTTGCACCATTAAAAGTGATCGGATTGAAACTGACTCCAAACTACCACCCCGTGCAAACCGTAAACGAATGGTGATGTGTATGTATCTTTATCAGCGCAACTCAAGGGCGTAGAAGTGTGTGTGTTTCAAATCACATCCAATCGTTTACTCAGACTTCGTTTTCCTGCACCGAAGGCCGCTTAATTAGTAGGGGGCAAGTATAGGTATCGACTTCATTGATTGTGGAGGGTTGGGGGGGGGGGGGGTAAGGGTAAACTTAAAGCCATAGTGGCCGGTAATTGGAGGTAAGGGGTGCGGTTAATAAAGTCTGTACACTTATACGGTTTGGCCGTTGATTTAATAATATACAATGACGTCATACTGATTTCTACGAAGTCTAATAGATCATTGCGTCTGATTAGGGGTTACCTTGTTCGTTGTTAATGATAACTTCGCGAGCTATGTAAATACGGTCGCATTTTCCTGAAGGCGAGCACAGTATACTGTTCGAAACGTCGAGACCACACCGGCTCTTCTCAGAGCCATCACTCCTCCCAAAAGAGATTTTACACATGGTAGCAGCAAGTTTACTATGTATAGTTACTTCTTATTTTCCACACCATGCAAAGCTTCAAACATCACTTACGGTCATTGTTGTTATTTATGCAATCTCCCCCTCCCTTCTAGTCCTAACTCCGCCCCTGACTCGCTATGAGTTTTGTTCCCTCAATGAACCCAAACCACCTGTGCCTTTTCAATGTACGAAAGAAACCCTATAACTATGATAGCAGGTGGATTTAGGCTCGGACCGCGTGGCAGAAATTTCATGGATATCTGAGATTAGGAGAAAAAGACACTTACTGGTTTCACCTGTTACCAGTGCCGTAATTCCATATCCGTAATGGACAGCTGGATACCATCGGTTCATTGGCGAGTAGGGTCATTTAACTCGGCACTTTTCATCACGGGTCGAACCCTAATGACACCTCGGTTCGAGGGCGAGTATAGGGTCAGGTAACTCGGCACTATCCAAGAGTCAGAACCCTAATGACACCTCGGCTCGAGGGCGAGTACGGGTCAGTTAACTCGGCACCATTCACGAGTCAAACCCTAACGACACCTCGGTTCGAGGGCGAGTAGGGTCATATAACTCGGCACCATTCACGAGTCTAACCCTAATGACACCTCGGTTCGAGGGCGAGTAGGGTCATCGGCACCATTCACGGTTTGAACCTTTAATGACACCAATAATGACGTCATGTTTTCCCGTTTTCAACCATTTTTGTGGGTTTTTTAGAAATGTTATTTTGATTGACAATTAATTACGTGATGACATTTCGTATAACCTTTCGTTATTAATACTTTTGGGCTTAAATTGTGCGTCAATCGTCATTACTGCGGTTTTTTGACGATTTTTAGTGTTGTTGTTTTACTGTGCCTTTTCTTGCCTTTCATGTTTTATAGTTCTTTATTGTTTGATATGTTCTTTTCCGGGTTTTGGGAGACATAACGCCTTTCAGCGACAGTTTTTTAAATTGTTTTATAACGGACGGATAATGCAATTTATTCTTGCAAAATTGCTGGTCAGACGCACAAACAACTGCAAGTGAACATTGCCCCGTTTTGGGTTTTAATTCAAGAACAGACATGTCGCGACATTTGTCGCGTTTGAAACAATGGACTATGTATACAGGACGTGAATCTTAGTACGAAGGGATAATAACTGCATAACGAGTTCGAAATCTCATTGGTTTTAAAGCTATTTATAGTTTATGGCTTTCGGAAACAAATAAATTTACTTTGTCTGGTCAGTAAAGTTGATCAAACACAGGTTCAATGGGGTTATATAACGAGTACCCAACGCGTGACATATCAATCATCAATAACCTACCCATTTACATGGAAGTGTAGAAAAAATTACATCACCAAATGACGTGATTTGTAGTATTTTCGTGTTGACAATGAACAATGTGATTGGAAATTTTTATCTGTGTATCGACTTTGTATCTTTTAATGGTTGTGTATATATTGTGGTATAACTTGTGTTTACGTGGTCAGGCATTTCTTTTGACAAACACATAGCATCTGTTAGTATCTTTCCACGGTATACCGCACTATACTCTCTGCACGAACTTGAAGAAAAAATTCCACTCTGTTATATAGTTCCGACCTATAGGGTCTGGGGTGTACATTGGCGACGAATTCAACATAAAGAATAATTGCATTGTACATTCACAAGGTTCCCTATACATGCGCCCTCCTCGAACCCAGATTATAATCCTTCAACTATACAGGCAATCCCACACTCTTGAAGCTTTTTTTTACCTGCCTCACATCTGGCATCTGTAACTTCTGCCTCGATTTCTAAAACCAAGAGTCAACCTCGCCCCCTAAAAACAATCGCTGATCACAACATGTCCTGGTGTGACTGCCTATACATATTACCGTTGTAGACTGATTGTAAATGGCCAACATTAACCAGCAGTATGTTGCTAGCATGTTCGTCCCATTGAGCAGCAAATTCACACCAGGACGCGACAAGGATATCCAATTTGTTCTCATTTCCGCGCCTGTTCTGACCTGGCGCTGTGTTTAGTATGAAGCTGTGTTGGTATCGTCTGTTCTATACTCTGAGCATATCGAGGAGCTCACCTTGGGGGCTGTTGTAATAATGGGATGTGGTGGACTCTGTGTATGCATGTTGTGGCGTTTGAAGTCAATAATCCAGCCCACCCCATGTTAAGCGGCCATGTTGCCACACCCTATCCCTCTGACAATAGCCGAGAAAGGACTGTTAACCATTTAGTATAGGTTTTAGTTTCTGTCAATGTTGTTTTGGCTTGTCGTAACAAGATGGCACATTATGCTGTTTTTTCGGCATTGTCAATTGAACTGTCGCCAAATTTTGCCATTTTTCGGCATTTTAAAAATCTACTTCGCTACTAACGATTGAAGAACAATTGAGTAACATAAACAATCTTGTAATAACCTTAAATAATTAAGTTTAATTAGACTTAATTGCGCACGCGAACCAGAAAGTTCCCAGCCTAAATAAAGTTTGCACTCAAGGACGCGCTCAATCAGCGTCTCTACGGTGTATTCTATTGAGTTGTGGCGTCTTGTAAAGGCTATCGCCGATCATACAGTCTGACCACAGGGAACACAAAACTTTATAACTAAATTAATAAAATCCACATTGATTCCAAAAACCTGAAAGTGTTGAAACATTGCGTCAGTATTAATTTAGAGGCGCCCGCATGACTGCTTCATTAGTGACCAGTCTATAGACAGAGAGAGGTGACCAACCCGTTACGGGAAACTCACCTTCAAACCCCCGTCTCAGATCCTTATCGCCACAAGAAATTCAATAATACTGCGAAGTCCAATTTGATTAGCTGCCCCTGGGTTGAAGCGTTTTCCCCCGTGCTTTGCGCTCCTTTGCCCCCAGCCTCCCGTGGGAGTGTCTTGGGGCCGCTAGACTACCACAGGTCATCGCTACCCGCTTCCTACCATTATCAACAAGACGTTTCTCTTCATGGGAATTGTGTGAAAGTTGGTACGGTGGCCACATGGCATGCATCAAGTCGTAATTGTGTTGTTTTAAGACCAGAAATTGATATTTTAGGGGGTTTGGTTCTGTGGATGGAAGGTACGGTTGACACAAACACGTCGATGACAAACCGTATTATCTGCGTGATTTAATTTGCATACTTGGGGAAGTTTTGGTTGAAGGTGGCAGTCTAACAAACAGAGTTTTTCCAAGTTGGTAACACGGGGTGTGTTTATTTTGGTAGCAGTCAAAACGGCATAGTCAGAGTGCGTATTCGTAGGTTTTGCAGTCTTAGATTTGTAACGCTAGATAAACTCAATGGAATATTATTATATTTCGAAACACTTTTTGTGGTATTGGTTTATACATATAAGTCACAATTTTTGTCTTAATATGTGTGCACCCCTTTTACGAATTAAAGTTAAAAGTAAGTTGATTGATAAGATGTGAAGGTGAGGTGCATAACGCCTACCTGGACACAGTGGAAATCCTCAGCGGGTGTCTCAGAACCACCGTTGGGGGTCGTTATGGGAGTAACTTCATCCTCGGGGTTACGGTGAAGTTTGCCGTACCTGAGCGTGCCGTTGCTATGTTTTGATTTCACCGGAGATAAAGAACAGTACTTTGGTTTTTAACCTATAGATAGGCCTTAACCATTTTGTGATAAACACTGTACTTACAGTCGGCGCTTTCCCTAGTTATGCTGGGAAAATAAATTCACAGGCATACTACTCGGCTGGGATTCGAACCCACGCCCCCTGTCATTCTAGAGCAGATTTCTTAACATCACCAGACCACCTAGCGTACTCACGAGTGGTTTCGCATTGGAATTTAAATAAGCTGAGACAACATTTGAAACTACCTTATTTATTGTCAATGAAAAGGTCGCATCGTAAAGAACTCATTTAAAGCACATGTGTCACATTGGTAATTGTCAAAGACCAGTATCCAAACTTGATATGACCCAACATAAACATGAAATAACAAACCGGTGGAAGTTTAAGCTCAATTGGTCATTGGATTCGCGAGAAAAAAAGTGTAGAAAACCTTAAAGATTTCACTGTTTCAAACATTGAGTTTTGGACTTGTGAGATGGTTTCAACAGCTCAGTCCTATGTTTAGTTGTTGTTGTTTAAATAAATAAAAATAAGCTACACATATAACGAAATGAACCTAATTTCTAACCACTGAAGTTTTAACGCATATGTCTTTAATTTATGTTTAATGAGTGGCCAACGGAAGCAATAATTATAATGCCTGGTGTTGGGAGGATGTTTTGGTCATAAGGGTTTTGGTTGCACAACTGCTTGTGTTTGTAAATCACCCACCCCTGCGGGGTCCCAGTCTCGGTATTAGGCCACATAAAAAAATAAAATTGTTGATCGTCCCCGCCCGACCCTACAAAACCCCCCGACCCCCATTTTGTTTTTGTTTTAATCATAAAAAACGGTATTTTTAATGATCTTTTCAGTCAAATTTGGCTCCCAGATTTTTCAGCTGATATTTTTTTCAAAATCCATAGGTCGGAAATAGATGATTGAAGAAAGATTATTCATGTTGGCAAAACAAGAAAAATTCTTCAAATATTTACTTAGGCTGCGTTTTAGTTTTTTGAAAATGTTTACATGTCATCTAGGATTTGAAAGGGTTTAACAAAACAATTAAAAACATCAAAATCACACAAACCCTCTGTTTTATAGTGATTATGATGATATCTTTATTCTTTATTTCAAAATTTTGCCATGTCAAAAAAAAAAAAAAAAAAACCCGCCCTTCCTCCCCCACTTCCCATAAAAAAAGGACGATCAACAATTTTTTTTATTTTTATGTGGCCTTAGGCCTAATAACCATTATTTTGGTTTACAAATTAAAACATTTTCTTAAAAAGAAAGGGAGCCTCTATTTCAGTGAAGTTTTCTGTTTTCATTTCACAGTACCTGTATTGTGTATCTTAAAGGCCCTGTACACTATTGGTAAGATCGAATAACACAAATGTTCACAGATTAACACATCACTTACATGATTTAAAGTAAAGTAATGGTAGAAAGGGTTCCTTAAAATATTTCTGCCTAAAATGCTGTCGTTTCTGAGAAATTAGTAAAACAACAGTTTTTACTACGCGCGATAAAAAATCGATGTTTGAAAAAACAGAAAACACGCAAGGTCTCTTTTTCACTATTTTCTCGTGACCTCGATGATCAATTGATACAAAATAAACCAAACCAAAACCAAAACCAAATTGAGCTCAAACTTTCACAGGTTTGTTTGTACATGCATATGTTGAACCACACAAAATGTGCGCACTGATTTTGAGCTGTTACCAAAAGTGCACAATACCTTTAAGGACTATAAGAATGTCCGAGTGAATGTTTTATTATGTAGACCCCTTGTAATTGCATATATTATGCCTTGGCTGCCTTTGCTGATGTCAAACAATGGAAACGTGCAAGCGCGTATACGCGCCACGCACAACTCTCAGCCAATGATAGGTCTTCCTTTTGATCTCAGTGAGGGCGCTGTCTGAGCTTGTGACGTCATTATGAAAAGGGGGTCTATTAACATTTTCATCTAACCTTTAAGTGAATGTTTTCTTGAACTCAATCTAGTCATGGTGAGCTGTATTGCCAACCCTTCTAACCCCCAACGCGTGAATATTGCGTCAATATTGATAAATCCATCAACAAGGCTCTTTTGACAAGCTCATATGCTTGTATTTATGAATCTCCATTTTCCACAATTTCCTCGAGTTTAAGCAGGCGAATCGCCAGCCTGAATGAATAATTCCGCCCCTCACCTATCACGCACGATTATTACATTTCCAGCCAAGTTCCGGTTGATTTTGAGTAAACGGTCCCCAGCCCGTGCCAGGGGGACCGGGTTTCCGAGCCCCGAACCCCGCCGTAATTTGTCACCTCGAGTCCTACCGTGGAATTGCAAAGTGTATGGTCCGACTCTTGGATTGAAGACCGGATTGACAAGCCCTACCGCAGGGATAGCAAAGTCGATGCTTGGAACGCGCTGGAATAAAGAGACCCAAGTTAAAGTTGAAAAAACCTATGGGTGGGGAGGAATGTTGTTTACCAAGTATATCAATGGTTGACCTAGAAGTGGGACTCCCTCAGCGTCCAGTCAGAGAAAGGCAATCATCTATCACTGACACGGGTCTTTTTGCGGTAAATGTATCAGTACCATGTTTTTGCCCTAATTTCTCTCTTCTTTTTTAAAGAGTGTATGTCTGCTGCGTAAGAGGTTTTTTCTCTAAAAATTGGTCTCTGCGGGCGGTTGATTTTCCAGTCAGTTTTATTCACTGGTATTTTCCGGCTGGAAAAACTCAACGGTCTACTTAAAACAAATATTGAAAATCCGCCCTAAAGCGAACGAATTTACTTTGCGGTTTATCATGTATTTTTTATGTAATCACAATTACCAAGTATAATTTTTAAGCAGTGTCTCCAGGAGATAAAACCTCAGTCACGTGCAGCTAAATCACAGAGCAAGAAACTGATGTACATGTACATTTACTTGAGCACACCTTTTGACCATAAGATACGTTATTATGGTATGGTAAAGATATCCGTTGTTTCTTCTAATAATTTCCCTCCACGTTCATTGTACATGTACGTCTTCAAAATTGTGTAGTAATAACAAAAACACCCACCCCAATCTTTGAAGAAGAAGAAGAACAACAACTAGAAATTGAGTTTTTGTGACATCACAAAAACTAGCTAGGCCTCCACGTACATCGTACATGTACTTCTTTACAGTTGTGTAGATGATAAATAACAAAACATCGATCCCCAAGCTTTGCAGAAGAATGTAAAAAAAAAGCTTGAACAAAAAGTGGTTTGTGAACACCTGTCTCGTTTTATACCAACCGAAGTCCAGACATTTTCCATATTTGATAAATGAACCGCGAACAAACATTGCAATATTTTTTCTCTCTCGCAATATTTTAAATATTGATGATTTTTTTATTTTTGGAAGAAGATGATTTTTCCAGACACGGATGTTTTAATCGACCATGAAACAGGCTTCGCACACTCATGAGGTATTTTTGCCTGCGTTTTTTAGGAGGACACGCAATCAATTCGGCATCTTAGGCAGCGACAGGAGTGACGTCTTCACGTTGGTCGCGCGACTCCGAGTCTCTTAATTTTTATAGCGCGCATTAATCTTGGCCTCCTTGCCGAAACAAAATAATCACATCCTTGTCTCGTCCCACGACTGAAGACACCGGTACCACAGGAAATCTTTTATTCGTTGGGGGAAGGTATCATCTTCTTGGAACATAAATAATGAACAGATCTCAAACAAGGGATGCCTTAATAGAGACTAGAGATATAACAGTGACGGGGGAATGTCAGTCTGTGTATCTAAGATGAGGCAAGGTGATTTATTTGTCGCAAAGTCGAGTAAACAAAAAAACCGGTTTTTTACTCTGGGAAGAATCCCAGGTAAGTAAAAGAGGTGGTGGTCTGGAATTAAACAAACATCCACGGTGTCTTAGACCCATTGACAAATGCAGCTTGTGCTACGATGATAGATTTGCATTTATCGTGATCACGGAGGTCGAAAATGAAACCCCGTGTTCTGGTGTTCGGCACGAAGGTATCAAAATAGTATTCTTTATATAGATAGACAACTCTTTAAATCAACCTCTTCTGTTGTTGACGGGAATTAATTCAAAATAATCTCAAGTTCTCCTAGTAAAAGGTGGCCGCGAGTACTAAGAATTTAATCATTGAACTTATTGGAATGTTTGATTTTTTTGGTCAATTTCAGTCTTTGTTTAAACAGCGAGTCCACCAGTTATTGGAAACGGAGCTCTCAACTCTTGAACAAATATTATAAGTTGGAATACATGCTCTCTAAGATATCATGTAATCATTCAATATATCCTAAAGTATACTGTACTTAGGCTGAGGTCGTTGTGTTGATTAACATGGATCTAGGAGGGAAACATAAACGGAGCTTTCATACAACTCATCCAGATAACGAGTTATCTTATCTCGCCAAGTCGACTGAAGTATTTTGTCCTGATATTTATCTCGCCGAGACAAGGTCAACTTACAATGATTGTCTTGCCAGGTCGACTTAACTGAAAGGAAAATGTCGACCTGTCCTGATATTAATCTCGCCGAGACCAGGACAAGTCGACTTTCTGAACCAAAGAGGGCGACCTACAGTGATATATTATCTCGCCAAGTCGACGTTACTGAAAGGAAAATGTCGACCTGTCCTGATATTAATCTTGCCGAGAACAGAGCAAGTCGACTTTCTGAACCAAAGAAGCTGATTTGCAATATATGTTAACTTGCCAAGTCGACCTTACTGAAAGTGAAATGTCGACCTGTCCTGATACTTATCTCGCCAAGGCCGGGTAAAGCCGACTTTTCGAACATAAGAAGTCGACTTACAGTGATATCTTTTCTTGCCAAGTCGACTTTACTGAAAGTGAAATGTCGCTCGTCCTGATATTTATCTCACCGAGACGGGACAAGTCGACTTTCAAAGAAGCCGACTTACAGTGAAAGTCAATTTGACTGGAAGAAGTTTACTGATATTTATCTCGCCGAGATCAGAACAAGTCGACTTTTTGAAATAAACAAACCTGAAGGAGGAGAACGAAATCATGTGTTCACGAAAACGGAATTGAATGCAATAACAGCTAAAAAGAAACCCTATAAAGTTCGATCAAAATGCGTGAATTTGAATGCGTGTATAAATAAAATTGAATGACCGTATGCCGAAATTGACCTTGAAGACCTAGTTAGGTTCCGCAAAAAAAACACAAATTTCACTTAATTTTTTTCTTCATAATGACTTCCTTTCACCAATACAATAATGACTTATCTGGTCGATCGGTTTGTTTGTTGCTCTGTATATCTATTTGCCTGTCCTCACCATTGTACTAAAAGTGCTTTACAAATAACCAACGTCGAGGCATCCATCGAAAAATATGCGATGCCTGTCAAGTAGTCAAGTCAAAAAACAACAAAATTTTCTCTCCAACGAGTTGGGTGGACATTAGTCTTGTTTCGTTTGGTAACTCGGTATATAGACAGCCATTGGGGGATCTTCTTCACTTCGGCATGGCCAATAAACCTCGGGACAGCCTCCTAAAAGAACCTTAAAGATTTGATTTATTATGAGCGACACATTAAGAAACATTCCGTCGTAAACTAACCACCGTGTTATAAAACATTAGACACTGTCACTTGGAAACTTGAGTTACGACCTAATTAGTAAAAATGTCAAAATGTGCGTTCACACTATAGAATGTTTGGAGCAGCCACGGGTTATATGGGGTGTGGAAGATATTACATGAGTTGCCGTTAAAGATGCCGTTGAAGATGTAAATTTGTAATAGCTGTAAGTAATGTTCCAGAAAATTATTACCTTTTAATTAATTAAGGTACCGGGTATTGCACGAAGAAAATAATTTTGCAAATGATCGTTAATTAAAAATGGTCGTTAGTTAAAAACTGAAAATGAATTATTGGTGGGATCCCGACATCATCACACGTCCATCAGCCATTTTTTTTATTCATTTCATTTATTATTTCTGGTTGTGAAGCGGCCAAGGACTCTCAGAAAAGCGAACTTAATCACTAAACTATAGCCAATAACCCATGGAGAGAAGTCAAAGAAGGAAATTTCAGTTTTAGATGTAGGGATTTTTGAGGTATGGTGGATACTATAGGAGTGCACTGTTTGGTCACACAGACCAAATTTACCCAAACTTATCAGTGCCTAGTAATGTGTCCATAATAACTCAAAATACCTTATAGAAATACTCCAGGGAAAACCCACGTAATGAGGTAGGGACTAAAAACCCAATCCACATAGTGCCCCCGATGGGATTCGAACCGAGGTCCCGGAGGTGGAAGGCGAGGAAAGATACCACTTCGCCAAGCCAACAGCCATGTGCAACAATTTGTGCATGTTCCATGTTACTTCGTACAATGTCCGTGTACTCTAAATACATCCGGGTCAGAATTGACCCGGATTCCCGGTCCCAGTAAGCTTGACCCATTTTGGGGCCATGCATCTTAAATTTTGTGTTTTTCATTAAATCAAGTTAAGATAATAGTGAGTTTGTTTTATTTCATACTAATTCAATTATTTATTTATTTAGTACTAATCATTGTACTGAAGTGTCTGGGCACCTCATCAGATCGGTATAGCCTTGGCTTTCTCCCAGATGGATTTGGGCCCAATCGGTTCACACCCCCCATTTAAATCCTGCTTCACAATATTTCGAGAAGAGAGGGGGGCGGAAACAATTCTACGTTTTTGTTCATGTAGCTGCCTGTCTTGCAAATATTTACAACAATCAAATCGAATATCCAATAGTAAACAGTTTCCGAAATGTTTGAATAAAAAAGGAGATTGTTCGTTTTACTTGGACCATGTTTACGACGTGGACTGTTGTGACGTCTGTTGAGTTGCATTTCATCCGTAAAACACGGCATTAAACTCTCACAATTTAACCTTAATTGGTATTTTAAGTGAACCGATACGAATAAAATTGCCCCTCTTCTTATCGCGCCGAATAAATGGGCAAATCACCCCCCGTCAAACAAAGCGGTTTCCCGCCATTAACTTTTTGAAGGGGACATGCGACTCTTTAAAGTAACACCCAGGTAATTGGCCCTTCATACACGTGGATTAGGTTGAAGATGATTCCGTCTGTTCACAATAGAGGGCCGATTGTCATGCAACTACCGGTTCTCGTTATGTTCTTTTCTCCCTTTTCGAAGACTGAAAAATGAGCAACGGGGTTAACTAAGACGAGGGGGTGTGTGTAGTCGTCCCGACGCGCCGGCCCACCCAGCGCTTTCTAACCCCCTCTGTCTTTTCACCCTGCCGCCCAGTGACTAGCGGAATTCTTTTCATCGTGAAGCGATAGATCCCACCAAAACATGCCATTAATCCCGGATTTGATGCCCACACGGTGAATGCGTTGCATTGTTCACGTCTGTATCGCCCGTAAACAAATTTGACAACAAAAGCGGAAAACAGCGATTTAAAAGCTTCAAAAGGAGTAACGCTAAACTATTACAAAAACTGACACACGGGAATCGGCCGTCAGTACACAACATTCAATACGGGGAGACTGAGCGAAAAGATCGGCCGGGAGGTATAGAGTCTGCATTTAGATGTGGGCTTATTGAAAACAGGGTCCGTTAGATTAAACGTATTTCGACGAAGTTTTTAATCTTTTGATCCGACCATGATAAATAAGCCTCAGGTAGATTTAGCTCATTAGACTGACTCAAGTAAAGACTTAAAGTAGAATAGTTGTGCATCAAGCACCCATCCAGTTAGTTAATACAGGAAAGGTATGGACTGATTTGAGATATCAGCAAACGGTTAAAAGACCATCGTTACTATTATATAATTTTTTGTATTGACATTCAAGTCCCTTCATGACCTTGCTCCAAGTACATCAGTGATATGTTGCATGTTAAAGACCATTCTAACTATTCTCTGCGTTCCAATAACAGGTTACTTTCAAATTACCCAAATGGTATAAAATGCAAAAATCCACCGGGGACAAGTCATTTATTCAAGCTGCACCGACACTTTGGAATGGATTACCCTCTCATATTTAAGTCTCTTTTTGTTTTTAAGACTAAGATGAATATTATATTTGTAAAACAAGCTTTTGGCTAATTTATTTTATGTGTGTGTAATATTGTTATTTTTACTATTTGCTGTTTTACTCCTTTGTGATGACTTTTTTGATATTGTAGATTTTTCTAATGCGCTTTTGAACATTTTATGGTGAAATGCGCACAAAAAATGTGGTTTTTATTATTATTATTATTATACACTCACTCTAAATTCTCATGGGTTTGACTGGGTGTGGGTCCCAGGGGCCTTGACCATTTCTGGGTCAATGTGACCCGGAATCTGTAACGTTGATGCTCGGTTGTGAAAGCATGATGTATAAGAAATGCTCACTCAAAAGACACATTTTATACGTTTAGACGTATAGTAAAATCAAAGATTGTCCGAAAAGGGGAGGTTATACTTTAATGTAGGGCCATAGATTGTTTGTCAACGTAATGCTGAATAACATGCAAAATTATCAAGAAAGAAACAATGAAAGTCATTTGTGAAAGTTTCAGCTGAATTCAGTGTCTACCTGTTGCGGAAACAGCGAACAATATTGTCACGGTATTTTCAACAAGAACGTCGAGCCAAGCATCCACGTTTAGCCAGGTAACAGCGGGTACCAACCGCATCTCTTGCTGCAGCATTTACAAATGGACACCAAGGAAGTTTTGATGAGTTTTGGAGATTCAAAAATTGTCGACATTCTTTTATTGGTTTCTAATGAACAGGGGGTCTTCAGACGAAATAATTTTGCAGGATGCTTACTATACCATTACCATCTTTATAACAAGGAGGCGTTCGGACAGAAATTACACGAATTTGTTGTGGGGTCATTACCAAAGTATGACCTTACCTTTAAAAGAGTGAGGGGGTACCGGAAACATTTTTAGGCAATAAGGAAAAGGGGGTAACCACATGTCACCCCTCCTCCTCAACACCCGCCCTACAAAAAACTTGAACATTATAATCAACTTTCAATCCTCTATCGTGCACTTGCGGCTCGGTTCTATTTTTTCCCAGAGAGTGTTCGTAATAACCTGGATTACAGCAAAAGTGTTCCTCTAGGTCAAACTGCATCACTTTATACTTCGGTTGGCTTAATTATTATCACAACCAAGGCTCTGATAAAGCCACTTTTTTAAAGTTTGTTTTACTCCGTCTCCGATCAAACCCCCTCAGGGTAAGGATTATTGGACAAATATCCATATACTCATTCAGCCTAGTCCAATTTGTTTTCCACCAAATTGAGCAACACACGAGCAATTAAGCGCGCTTTCAAATCCTTCAAATCGCTTATTGGTCGGCCTTGCATTGTTTGCGGTGATCTTAGGGGTAGTCGTTTGTGGCTCCAGACACCGCGGCGAAGCCGGAGAGTGGTCGGGAGATAAAGTTGTCAAAAACCCGTCTCTTTAGATGGTCAGAGGAGCGGCCGGGTTTACCGTACAGGGCTGGGTGTAAGAAGCGAGTAGGCACTCCCTATAAGAATTCTCCTCCGTTGGTTGGAGAAGGGATTTCATCCGTTCCACGAGAATGCTTGCTGCTAGGTCGTATAAAGTTGATAGGGGGATGGGTTGTGGTGCACTTTTGGGGGCAGATATGCATTCAGTTTCGATCATTGGCGTTGTTATTGTAAAACGCATGATGTTTGAATGACTTGTAAATAAGCAATGCAACAGGTACCGTATAAGGTACTGTATTGGCTACAAAAAGATTGACCTTGTACATTCCAGGGCCTTTCTGGCAGGCAAGATACTACACTGGAAATATGGGAAATTGTACATTTTGTGTCATAATTTCCACATAAATTCAAGAGTTATATCAAAAGAGGATAACAATCAACCCCCGTAAAATATAAGATTTAATGTTTTCTTCCATTGAGCTGTGTACAAATCGTGCCTGCAGGAAGTCCAGGCTCTGTGGCTCTTTTGTGTAAACAAGTGATTACACAGGTTACATGGTCTAAAGGCCTAAGCGGAAAACTGCACCTGGCGAAGCATTCAGAATAAGCATGGTGGTACAATAATGGGTTCATTAAAACAATCGGTGAATATTTATAATCCATGAGTAGGAGCTTCTCCTTACTAGTAATCATATTTAACGAGTATTTTGGTGTAAAAAACCATCTTACACTAGTAATAATAACCTTGATTTGAGGGGAAAGACTTAGTGCTGATCTGCTCACAGGTCAAGACTATTTCAGTCAAACACCTGTAAAGCACAAGACCAACATTGGTAATTAAGAACATTGACCAACATTGGTAATTAAGAACATTGGCCAACATTGATAATTTTCAACATTGGCCAACATTGGTAATTTTCAACATTGGCCAACATTGGTAACTGTCAAGATTGGCAAACATTGGTAACTGTCACCATTGGCCAACATTGGTAAAGTGTCAACATTGGTAATTGTCCACATTGGTAATTGGTAAGTGGCCAACATTGGTAATTGTCAACATTGGTAAATGGTAAATGGCCATCATTGGTTATTGGTAATTGTCAACATTGGTTATTGGTAATTGTCAACATTGGTTATTGGTAATTGTCAACATTGGTTATTGGTAATTGTCAACATTGGTTATTGGTAATTGTCAACATTGGTTATTGGTAATTGTCAACATTGGTTATTGGTAATTGTCAACATTGGTTATTGGTAATTGTCAACATTGGTTATTGGTAATTGTCAACATTGGTAATTCGTAATTGTCAACATTTTATTGATAATTGTCAACATTGGCCAACATTGGTAAAGTGTCAACATTGGTAATTGTCCACATTGGTAATTGGTAAGTGGCCAACATTGGTAATTGTCAACATTGGTAAATGGTAAATGGCCATCATTGGTAATTGTCAACATTGGTTATTGGTAATTGTCAGCATTGGTAATTCGTAATTGTCATCATTTTATTGGTAATTGTCAACATTGGTTATTGGTAATTGTCAACATTGGTTATTGGTAATTGGCCAACAATGGTAATTGTCAACATTGGTAATTGGTAATTGGCCAACATTGGTAATTGTCAACATTGGTCAACATTATTGTCAACATAGGCCAACATCGGTAATTGTCAACATTGGTAATTAACAACTGTTACATTGGTTATTGATAAATTAGCCAACATTGGTAATTGGCCAACTTTGGTAAATGGTAATTGGCCATTATTTGTTATTGATAATTGGCCAACATTGGTAATTGGTAATCGCCCTTTCCTTATTTTGGTTTTCTCGTCACGGTCGAATGGTAAGTTAAAATTGGTTTCTTTTGAGAAATCGTTGTAAGACAAACACCCTTCAAACTATGTAAATGAGGGCTTTGAAATGTGTCTGATGGAATCGTTGTATTTTTTCTCCTCAGTGAAATTCCTATAGCCTTCTCTTGAAATTTTCATCAGATGTTTTTGGTTTTTAAATCTGACAATGTACTGTTGCTAACGATTTACTTCTATACATGAATAATTATGCAAATTTACCCTGCATTCACATTATTTATGCCCCTTACTTTTCACGACACGAATCATGATGTACAACTGCTATACGGGTGCACAACACTGAATAGACCTAGTGAGAAAAACATAATGCGCCAAGTATAATCATGAATTTTTCGTAAACCCACAACTTTTTCTGTAAATCAAAGTTGTTAAGGTCATTTGTTAGGGATTGTTGAAACATGGTCCAACCTTGCGCTCTGGAGTTGTTGACTTTCAACCTGGGGCATTTGTACGGGTTTACACTTAAGTTATAGGCTAACCCTCTAAAATGGGTCTATTTTGCTCACACGCGTAGGGCCCATTTTCCAAGGCGGAGTCTAGCCAGGTCCCAACTTCATAGAGCTTCTTAAACAGGAAATATTGCTTAACAATTATCTGCTAAGGAAAAATTAGCAGGATACCAGTCACAAATGGTATACATGTGACACAGTATTTTGGCTGGTAACCAAATTCTGGCAAGCATGGTTATTCAGTGCTTAGCAACTTTCATGCTTAAGCAGCTCTATGCAATTGAAATGGGGCCCAGTTTACTCGTTCAGAGATGTTTTGATTTTGGATTGGCGTAGCTCAAAAATCAACTGCTAACTGCCAAAATATGGAAAGAAAACAATAGTTTTAGTTACCAGCAAATATACTTAATTTGGTTTTTAAGGCTGACATGCTTTTAAATTAATTTGTGAATATTTAGCATTGCACTAATTGATATGGAGATTGTAAAAGCAGGGTCGACCCGTTTAAAGGTGAAATAGTGGAACCGTTAGATATAAGGCTTCTCTCAGAGCCAATCACCTCGTCCAAATATGACATGGAGTATAACACGAGTATTTCTAATAATGGTGCACCACTTTTCAATTGCTTTAATTAAGTCGGACCTACTCTCTTTTTTATGTAATATGGTAATTATTGTTTTATTGCTCAAAGGTCTGGTTAATTTAGAACTGTTGTTGCGTGGCAACTTCTATCATTGAATAGTTATGGTTACATAAAACTATCCGTACTGTCTGTATCGGTATATAATGTTGGAATTTGAACTGGAGTGATCACTCCCTAAACAAACAGCCTTATTTTTGATTGAATAATCTGGTAGGGCGTCATTGTTTGGTGGTCTACACGATTCCAGTTATGTATGTGATCCTACAAACAGACAACAAAAACACTTCCTTCCTCGGCGAAGTGGTTGGACTTAGTATATGTCAAAACCAAACAAAACTCGCCACCAATCAACTAAAAGAAACAGTTGCGCGTTGCAAGACACAAAACTTGATGACCCCCCATTTTTTACCCTCCTAACTTTATGGGTGGGTTCCGGTAGAGATACGGTAAAGAGACATCGCCCAGGGTCATCCTTCGTTGGTTACAACTCCTCTGGGGATCCCTTAGTGCTAAATCCCGATTGGACCTGATGGTGCACCTGTTACGGTTTAGAGCGAGCCGGCACCGGGCGATGGGGCGCTGGCCCTTCCCCCGGCCAGCCCGCCGTCGCGCTGCGAACGTGGCCTCGTCGAGAGGCCTGTCCGCCGGCCGATTGTCTCGCCGTGACGATCACAGTTGGTGGGTTTTGTTTCTGTTTGGGTTAACAGCAATCTTGGTATTGGCCAGATTGTATTTATGTCATTATTAAACAGATACTCATAATAGGTTCGATGAGTGAGATCCGTACTTTAGTGATGGATGTGTTTACTTCTATGTAGTTTCGGATGCTCATCAATTGCATTGCTTAGGTTTGGGGGTTTTCTTCGATGGAAGTAAAGGTCGTTCCCGTATTTACTGAAATCGAACTTCAGATGATGAACGGTGGGGAAATTTAGCAGGATTTGTTTCATTTCGCCATCATGAAAAGCTTCAGTAGGCCTATTTAGTGAAAACTCTTGCAACACAGCCAGGAGCGTCATCGAAGTGTTGTTCAGCGAGTTCAATTTGAAATATTTCGTTTTGCGGCTTTTATCTCTGTTCATTAATTTGTTTTTATATAATAATAAGTGAAATATCTTTCACTCACTTTTCATATTGATGTTTAGAACCGTTGTTTTAAACACGGATAAAATCTGAATGGTTTTTAAAATAATAAATCTTGGATAAACCTGTAATGTTGAGCAAATTATTATATTAATAGGCTAGGCATTTGCGGTTATCAATTTATAATTTGGGAATTAACATTTATAAAATAGTTATTATATTTATGACTGGAAATACACACAGATTGCACAATATAGACAAATTTCAAGGTTGAAAGGAAGTTAAAAGCAAAATGACGATAAAGACATTTGATTGCAAAGATTTCATTTCATTGTTTTCTTCATTTCATTTCATTTATTCTGGTTTTGAAGCCAAGGACTCTTAGAAAAGCGAACTTAATCACTAGCCAAGAACCCAATGGAGAGAAGAGTAAGAAAGAAGTTTCAGTTTGAGATCAAAATGAAGCACCAAATATATCCCACCTAGAAGTGGAAAAGCACACTTTTCGCTTAAACGTGGTGGTAAAAATCTTTGCCGCTCAGTGTAAAGTAACTAATGAGTCATTCACAGCTATAGGTTTAAGTACATTTTAACGATACTTCGCAGGCCGCGTGAACCTGAAGTCCCAACGGGCAATAGTTAACATCTATCGGTCTGAACACTCGGCCGTTTACTACGTCCAAAAGGCGGTACCTTAACATCCCAGAGTTTTCCTCTCGAATTATTCCTCGCTATGAAATATTGGTTTATAATCCTCAGTCTGTGTTGAGAAGAGGAATTTGGTTTTTCTTCTAGTTAGTTCCATGACCCGGCCTGCTTGTTTTTTTGCGAAGTGCCGTAATAATGGTCTGGACTTTCCCAACCTTAGCTGAACCCGTCTCGGGCTCTGAGTATCTACATACCCCCGCCTCTATCGCAAGCCTCGAGTAGTTGTCACAATGACTCAACGAAGAACAAGAAGGGGGAAACAAATCCAATGCTCTAAAAAAGAAAATGCATGGCTTTTTATAGTCGAACACAACTCACAAATATTGGATTTCTGTGAGGTAGACATGTATAGTGAGGCTCAGCAGATTTCACTGACTTCCAGATCGGAAGAAATAGCAGTTAATGTGAGGAATTGAACGGAGTCACGAAAGGTTTGTGAAACTCAAGTTCGCCAAACAAGTTTGTTTTTTTACCCCACTGCACAATCGCGGCTCATGAGCTTCTAACTTTGTTGAAGGTAAGAAGTTATTTAAGAGTGGATCGTCACTTCTATGTGGAATTGGAAAATATTTTCGTGTTTACAGCTTAAGGGGTTGAATTGATGGTACAGATAAATCGTTCACGGGCTTAATTTTTCTGAGTGTGTGAGTCAGTGGTTTAGTCGAGTACTTTTTACTCGAGTACCAAGTACTGCCGAGTACTAGGGGTGGCCGAGTACGAGTACGAGTAGGCCTACGAGTACCATCACGGTACTCGAGTATACGAGCGGGTACGAGTAACATCAAAACGGTACTCGAAGGGGAGTACTTGGGTCATCGAGGGGAGTATTTTGCTAGCTGAGTACAAGTACGAGTAGGCCTACCATCACGGTACTCGAGTAGTACTCGAGTACGACAACCGAGTACGAGTACGAGTAACACCAAAACGGTACTCGAGTATAGTACTCGAGGGGGAGTATCGAGTACGAGTACGAGTAAGAGTAATATCAAAAGGGTACTCGAGTAGCACTCAAGTAAGAGTACCAAGTACGAGTACCGGTACTACATACAGTGGTATGTTTCAGTCATATTTTGATCGCTGTAACGCGGGAAGTGGGCTTGATACAGTGTTGCATAATGTCTTCTCACAGCTGTGCATGCGCATCTTAAAACTCACGTTTTTGCTCCCGATTTCAATAATTGATTTGTGAAGCAACATGTTGAAAGGTCATCAATTTGAAGTACACAGAAGCTTGTGAGCAGAGTAACACAAATAATCATTAATATTTCCTGTTATTTGTTTGCGTGCGTAACATAATGTTAATTGAACCCTTCCTTAAATCATTGTTTTCCAATTTATATTTATTAAGATATTAACGAAATAGGGGTACCGCCATATTAGGGCAATATAGCTCAGTTGGTAAAGCGCCGGCACGTTAATTCGGAGGTCTCAGGTTCATGTCCCGCTCTAGTCAATTTTTCTTTGTTCAACCAACAATATATATTATGAAATATTAATTCATCGTTTTCGTGATCATTTTGTCATAAACAAGGTGATACAATATACATGTACATATAAAAGGTAGTAATGGACAGAATGGTCGAAGTTATTAAGCTTGAATGAAACACTGGAAACAGTAAGATGGAGGCCGATTTGATAAACCTATAGGCTTGTATACTGACAGAGACAAGACAAACGGACAAACAGAGAGTGTGAAATGAACAAAGCAACTCACAAACAACAACAACGCTAGTATACTTGAATGAAATGAAAATGATGTATTTGAAAAGGAACAATTGAAGATGTACATCGCAAGCAGCCAATAGAAAGATAATGTTACATACTTAGAGATAATGACTCTTTTGAAGGAGGCTAACGGCTGTCCACTGACGGCTGCGTTGAGTTATAGATTATTGAGAGCATTGTCTTTTCATGTGGTTGTTTTATTTACCGTAATGTTGTTGAAGCATAAATGCAAACAAAAATGCCAAAACCTCACTCATAGTTTCATTTGGTTTCTGGGGTCGGCTCGGTGACTTTGAATAAAATCAACAAACAAACATCCAATAAACCGGATCACTATCTAGGCCTATAGTACCGCAACACTGTTGCATCAATTAAAATTAGGTTGGCTCAGTGGTTTCTTTCCCTGCCTTTCACCTCTCTGTGGACCCCGGTTCGAATCCCACCTCAGACCGGAGCCTTGCATGTGGATTGGGTTTTCAGTCCCTACCTGATTGCGTGGGTTTTCCCCCATTGGGGTTTTCCTCCCACATCTAAAACTGATTATTTCTTCTCGTTTCCTATTCATCCTGTTACTTGAGCTAATCGTGCTGTTGGATGTGTAATAATAATAAATATAAATATATATAAAACATAAATAAAACAAATCTTGTTTATGATAAACTCAACAACTAAATCAGCCATTTTACATTCCTCAGGGTTCACTTACCGAAGACGTTATCGTGGTTTTATAGAATATCAAGTCGCATTCAGTGGCAGAGTCCCAACTCGTCACTCGTCGGGCTTACGTCTCAGCGATGAGATTACCAAAGTTACTTTGCCGCGTCAACGTGTTTTTTGGCGGGAAACGCAGACAGTGGAATCGGGTTTCTGCAAAACGGTCTCATTTCAAGTGGTTTGGTTTGGATCCCTCTGATCATGTGATATCTGTCATCAGCCAAGCAGATTGAGGTCTGGAAATAAAGGCTATTGGTATTTCCAGTTGGGTGATTGTTTACTGTTGAGGATTGTTGGACACGAAACTGGCGATGTTTAATCTGAAAACTGTCAGAAGTTTTGATAGAAAGTTGTGCTTGTACCAATTGATTAACCGTGTAACCGACTGAATATATTCCTCTCTTTGAGAACTTTTTTGTTGAAGCAGATGATATAGAGTGTGTCTTTTTAAGGCAAGATGAGAACCTGATATGGTGAGGTTAGGAAAGTTGGTACCGTAATCGCGCTTTCGTCCATGGTCTTGAGTTGTCAGTATTTTGTTATGTAGAAATAAATGTAGGGGGCCGTATCATCGCTGCCATAAGTGTGACACAAGTGTAAGGTCCTTATAATATTATTACTATGAATTTAATGTATAGTTTGAAGCGCCTGGTAAATTGAATTTATTGTTTACATATCTTCCTCAGTTATTTGTTTGGCAAAGATAATAATGAGTTGTGATGTCAGTTGTGATGCGGTTTGATGTTTTGTTCTTTCTGATATATAGCCATTTCAGATTTAAATGCATCGTACACGTTTGGTAATTACTCAAAATATATATTAGCATAAAAACTGACTTGGTAACGAGCAACAGAGAGCTGTTGATAGTATAAAACATTGTGAGAAACGACTCCCTCTGAAGTAACGTAGTTTTTGAGAAAGAGGTCATTTCTCACTAAAATAATAAAAACTTCTTGCAAGAAGTTTTCATTCCTATCTGAAAGCACACAAATTTGTACAACAAGGGTGTTTTTTCTTTCATCATTTTCTTGCAACTTCGATGACCAATTGAGCCCAAATTTTCACAGGCTTGTTATTTTATACATATGTTGGGATACATCAAGTGAGAACACTGGTCTTTGACAATTACCAAACATGTACGTTGCCTTTAAGGCCTTTTTGACTCGCAACTAAATATGAATTTGAAAATAACAAGCCTATAATATGGTTTAATTTTATGCGTCAGGTTTTGTATGATTTTAAAATGACTTCAAAGAGGCCTTTGAATAATGATTGACAGAACACAGTTGTACCAGGCCTGAAACTACACGGAGGCCATGGACGCCATGGCTCCGATGCCCCTGTTGGCCTTGGTGCCCCTTCAGAAGTTCCCCATAGACTTTAAGATTTCCCAATAAACTTTTAAGATTTGCCCTATAGCAAAATGAAAGTGGCCTGCCCTTCTCAAAGATGAAATTCCAGGACTGTTATATACTTCATGACCTTGTGATTCACAGCCTGTGGCTCCGGCTTCCCCTTATAGACTCCGTCCGCCTGTCGGAAGCCCCGTACTGAAAGCACACATTTTCAAAATTACGGAGCCTAACCGAGCTTCAGCTGTAAATATTGCTTTTCTTCTGTAAGCAAATTTTGGGTGGAAACCAGTCTTAAACGGTACATGTGAGATGGTATTTTGGCTGGCTACCTTATTCTGGTACGCAAAATTGTTTTGTGTTAGGCTACTTTTTGGGCTGAAGCTGACTACCTTATTCTGGTAAGCAGAATTGTTTTGTGTTGAGCTACTTTTTGTGCTTAAGCTAGCTACCTTATTCTGGTGAACAACGGTGTTTTGTGTTAAGCTACTTTTTGTGCGTAAGCTGGCTACCTTATTCTGGTAAGCAAAATTGTTTTGAGTTAACCTTTTTTGTGCTGAAGCAGCTCCGTGAAATGTGGCCCCGAGCCTGTGCCGAAACCGTAGATTCATAAAAGGCCTTTGATGTCATGACCTGAAGATGTAGGCCTACTACTATATGGGATCTTCCAAACCATACCTCTAACTTTTTACAACTGCTATAAGCTGAAATTATAGGCAGCAAACTTATATAGCCTACTGGTCCCATTTTGTCTCTTCAGACGTGTTAAAGACAGTGTACACAGTATTGGTAATTGTCAAAGACCAGTCTTCTCACTTGGTGTATCTCAACATATGCATAAAATAACAAACCTGTGAAAATTTGAGCTCGATCGGTCGTCGGAGTTGCAAGATAACTATGAAAGAAAAAACACCCTTGTCACACGAAGTTGTGTGCTTTCAGATGCTTGATTTCGAGACCTCAAGTTCTAAACTTGAGGTCTCGAAATCAAGTTCGTGGAAAATTTCTTCTTTCTCGAAAACTACTCCACTTCAGAGGGAGCCGTTTCTCACAATGTTTTATACTACCAACCTCTCCCCATTACTTGATACCAAGTAAGGTTTTGTGCTAATAATTATTTTGAGTAATTACTAATAGTGTCCACTGCCTTTAAGGGAAGTTTACCTTAAAGATGGTACACTGCACAAACTGGGGTGTTAAAATTGACACCATGGGTGTTGTCACATATAGATACCGGAGAGAGAATCGAAATTAACATCATATAGGGTGTTAAAATAACTCCGATATAATTGTTTTGGCAGAAATTAGTGTTATTTTAACACGTATACATCTTTATTCTTTTTGGTATCTATAACCAAAACCAATGGTGTTAATTTTAACACCCCAGTTTTTGTAGTGTAATGGTCAAGGTAACGACTGAATAAATACAGTGTCTGATTGACTTAAAGGTTTAGGGTCATCGATTGTTTTTGATGCTGATTTTTATAGGCCAACATTATCAGGAAAAATACAATAAAAGTCGCCCACCTGTGAAAGTTTCAGCTGAATACATTGTCTGCTTGTTGAGAAAACGCAAAAAAGAGTCACGGTATTTTCATCAGAACGTCGAATCAATGCAAGTTTAGTGAGGTGACAGCTGGTACCAACAGCATCTCTGGCCGCAGCATTCGTGAACGCACACCACGGAAATTTGAATCTCCAAAAGTCGCCTTTTAAGCGTTCTTTGGAGATTCAAATTTCTCGACATACTTTTATTGACTTCAGACGGAATAATTTCGCAGGATGCTTACTTCCATTGTCATATTTATAGCCTTTCAGATAAACATTGCTCAACTTTTTCCGAGGTCATTACCAATGATAACTTAAACTACTGTTAGTAACTAAGCTTTGCTTTCATGTGATGAAGGTATCTTGTATGGTATGTATGCCCACTGTGGCCATAAAGATCTATGGTAAAAGAACAGGGTCCATCCCTTTCATGCTTAGACCTTAACCATATTGCCGCCATCTTGGTCATGTTTCCTGTATCCAATAACAGTAATAAATGCTATTCATTGCATAATAAAGGAACCAGACTATTTTCTCTTCCAGCCTCGGTGTGGTTATACAAAGATTTGGAATTGAGACAAATCAAGATGACAATACCGTGATTATAATGCTGTGTTTTACGACCTGGGCCCAATTTCATAGAGCTGAAAATATAAAGTTAAGAAAATGTTGCTTAACAATTGTCTGCTAAGCAGAAATGAGGGATACCAGTCACAAATTGTACATGTGACATGGTAGTTTGGTTGGTAACCTTATTCTGGTAAGCGAAATTGTGTTGTGCTTAGCTACTTTTTGTGCTTAAGCACCTCTATGAAATGTGGTCCTGGGCCCAATTTTATATAGCCGCTTTAAGAACAAAAAAAGTACCGTAACTAAGCACAGCAAAATTATGCTGATCAGAATAAGTTTACCAGCCAAAATACCATTCCACAAGTAGGATCTGTGACTGGTATCCCGCTCATTTCTGCTTAAGCAGCTTTATGAAATTGGGCCCTGGTGCCGTGAAGGGACGACTTGCAAAAGTCGTAAACCGTTGGAGACGTGATCAGGCGCGGATCCAGGGGGGCGTGGGGGGCGCACGCCCCCCCATTTTAATATAAAAAAAAAAAAAAAAAAAAAAGAGAGAAAAGAAAAAAAGAGGGAGAGAGAGAAGGGGAGGGAGAAATGGGGAAGCTTTGTGTTACGCAGGCGCAACAAACTTCATTTATCATTTTGCTGCTTGGTATATTTTCACGCCCCCCCGTTTGGAAAATCCTGGATCCGCCCCTGGTGATGAGCCGTTTAGCTAACGTCTTAGACTATAGGATTGGTAGTGCACGTAAAAGAACCTAGAACACTTATCGTGAAAGAGTAGGGTTTAACCCTGGTGTTTCTGGTTCACACAGCAAGCACCCTTGTTAAAATGTTTCCTCAGGCTTGCGAACTACAGCGATTAATGTTCACTTATGAGGCATCCTTGGTTTCATTACCAGAAATAATAACAACTTATAGGCTTTTACCTTCTAATGGCTATGACTTTGTCTCATAACTCTTTAACATACATTGCTGATTGTTCAGCATTGCTGATTGTTCAGCATAGCCGTAGCCACATCTCGAAAACAGCCAGACCAAGGTTTCACGGTCAGGAAATATTAAGACCAAGCCAGCCCCCTCCCCCCTCGGTTCTTACTAACTGATTCCTCTATTCTATATCAACAAATTAGTGTCACTCCCATGAAGGCTAAATAGTCAACAAGCGTGTATGAATAACACTTGAAATGAACGTCATTATATACTGATGTCTTACTTGTCAGATTGTAAAACATTATTTATCCAACTGGAATCACAACCTTTGTCGAAGGGAATGGATTTTTCTTGGTCGCATACCTCTGCACAATTACTGTGCTTTCATCTACGGACAATGATAATTGGACCCTGTGTTTTGCCCCATTGATCTTCTTGATGTGCTTTTCACGGTCTTAAGACGCGCTTGTCTCGTCTTTAAGATGCTCTTTTCTTGTCTCAAGAAAGTGGTGGATTCATGTTGGATTCCTGGGATGAAATGATCAACAATCCAATGGTTTCTATTTACTGCTAGATAAGTACAACTAATATACGAGATCAGGCTGCCTAATTTAGGGAATCTTCAAACATGATCTATATAGTAAAACTGGTGTTTAGCAACACCGTCCCTTTGGGAAACTATTTTCAGATCAACCAGTCTCACCACAGTATTTATAAAATCTCAAGTGCTCTTCTTAATTTTGAGTGGGTTGTTTTCTTTTTTGCTTGCTAAGCAGTTCTCGGAATTGGCCAGTGCATTCGGGAAATAGAGCTGTCTAATGGACGTGACTTTCCGGCATGTCTCTGTGGGTGTTCGCCATGGCCGACCCCCCAGCACAAGCACTGTGGCGTATAGCTTGTGAGCACGTTAGTGAATCTCTAGTTTGAATACTATTGAAGAAGCACCGGGAGTTTTGGGGGCATGGCAGTCTCTCAGTGTCAAAGGTCAACATAACGAGCAGGGCATTCACGCCTTCAACTGATCCCCTGCCCACGGGACTCATTTTCTTGATCCCAAAACACTATGTTTCACTATGAACATGAGTTATTACATCTCGCTGGTAACATTAATCTAAGAGAAAAGGATTTCTATACAAAAAAAAGTTGTCCTGGTTGAGTTTCGTCAACTTCCCTCATGGGAGTGTTGGCCGCGGGAAGGAGATGCTATGAACGGGAGACCAGCAAGGTTACTTGTGTCCCATGGGGGCACTATACACCATCGTCAACCGGTAAACAGTCCGGTGATTTACGCTGTGAGCTTGCGATGGATTTTTCTCAAGCTCGCTTCACAAAAATGTTTACGAGGCTCGAAGAACAATTCGGAAAATGATATCAAAACTTAGGGGGGATTTATCCTCTGGTGAAACCGAGTGGAAGTGTTGGTCTCCAATGACCGATTGTCGGATAATTGAGTATTTCACGCGGTATTTTTTGTACGGTAATTGCCCCTGTGTTTTATGCCCGTTTATTGACGATGAGTTATACGGTCGTTGCTGGCACTCTGGTGTTAATGTTATAATGGTGACGGGGGGTTATTAGAGAATTGCTTGAACTTGACCTTTGACCGCACTCTGCATGAGCTTCGAAGACTGTAGTTTCGATGTTGATCGGGCGAGGTTAGTGACGTTTTCAATGTGGCCACATTGGAGTCAGTATAAGCATGACGTCATGTGCGATGCTGTGTTGGGTAGTATGAGCATGGAGGAAGGAAATCCCCCATGGTATGAGGTTTGGAACTTGGTGGTGGTGGGGGGGGGGGGGGGTCAGCTCTTCATTTTTAGACTCCGTTCCCTCTTCGACGGTCAGGAACCCCTGTCAGACCATTCTTCTCTCTCGGTGACTTGGGTGAAATATTTTTAGATTTGACTGTTGGAGCTTGGAGCCGCCTTTCGGTTGTTTTTGTTTGCAGCACCTACTCAAACCCACCACGCCATCAAGGGACAAACCCCTTACCCGACATCAGTGGCGTAGCCACTGGGACTATTTAATGTATCGAACCACTTTATCCATTAAACAAAAATCTCATTTGGGGACCTGGGGGATGGTTCTGAGCGTGGGGCTCTGCCCCCCCGGTCCCCCCTCCCCTGGCAACGTCATGTGCGACATGGAGCCGTATTCTTATGAAAGACATTCGTCATTGACTATAAATGTACTGAAATCACGTAGGGCATTTCACATGGTCCCAATCGTTGAAGCTTGATCATAAGAATTTACGCGAAACTGATTACAGTGTGGCCGCCGAGCTACTCGTCACGAAGCACCGCACCACCTGATCCCTCCAAAACCACGGTTGCAAACCATCCACCTAATCTCCTTACACCTCCTTCACATCTTCGCCGCTTAAGATAATCAGTCGTTAAAAAAGGAAAACCCAGCCTGTCGCGAACGTAGTAGTAAAACGTATCGCAACCCCTAATCACATATCAATCACCCGCTCGTCTCTTAATATGATTTCCTCCGATGGCTCTGGCCACCACCAACAATTTCATTTAACAACCTGCCGAGTGACTGACCAGCGCGTTATACCATGGAGCTATGGTTATACGGCCCCCCTAACCAGCTCGTCCGAGGAGCACCACATAAATTACATCAATTTTCACTTGTCCGGACGCGTGAGAGATAAAAGGAATCCAACTGAAATTGAAAAATCCCGCAATAAAACCGAACACCGCTTACAAGGTTGGGAATGATTGGCTGGGACTATATTAGGAGCCGAGTCATAGCAAAAGAGGAGAACAAAAAACGAGAATGCGTTCAGACGGGGCGTAAAGAGAGTGATTTCATGATCCAGGTGAAACCATTCAATTACTCCCCTTCTTCCTGAAGTGCTACTGAAGTTTTCCTTTTGCATACAGTGCAGTTGGTTGCCTCCAAGTTGCCTGAAGGAAATTGCCCAGTGTGACATGTCCTTAAGCTGCTGGGGTTGTTATCTTCATTGAAGTCATCAGCATCTTATTTACTCTTATTAGTTTTATTCAATGCATGGTTAGACGGTGTGGTAAAGTGAGGTCACTCCGCCCCCCCCCCACCCCCCTCTAAAAGTCATCGACTCGTGTAGGAAAGTCCTTCCGGTTGACTTGCTGTTTATTGTATCCCTCCATGATTGTATTACGGTAACCTCAAATGAAAACCACACTCTTGAGAAAAGAGCAAGTTTGGAGAAGGATCACGGGAGCCTGATAGTTGCTAGAATTCCACGAAAACATTCTTGATAATATTGACCAACCTTATCTCAAAAAAGGGTGTGCATAAAATATAAATATTCACAGATTTACACATAAATTCCACATGTTATAAAGATGGTCATGGTAGAAAACTTCACTTCAAATATTTTCCCCTGAAATGCTGAAAAGTTCTTGAGAAATTAGTCAAAACAGTTTTGTGACTACGATGACCAATTTAGCTTTAACTTTCACAGGTTTGTTATACCGTATTTCATGTATTATGTTGGGTCACACTCTAAAAATGTCCTGGGTCAGAATCGACCCGGATTAGTTCCGACCCGCATTCCTGTGTCAGTATGACCCGGAATCTGCCGTCAAACTGACCCGAAAATGTGTCACAAGTAAAAATCCTAAAATGTTACCAGTTTCCAGGTCAGCCTGACCCAGACATGGGTCAGATCCCCTGAGATCCGAAATCCCAATCCGGGTCAACTCTGACCCGGGAGTTTTTGAAAGTGTACTGGGTTTTTTTGGGCTGCGTGCTTTATAAAAATTGCATTGTTCTAGATGAATTTCCACACCCATTAAAGGTATCGTACACGTTTGGTAATGACTCAGTGGCAAAATTTACCACATCAACACACTTACTAAATTTCAACTTTTTTTATAAAAACTCTTTTGACAGGAAACAAACACAAACAACTGCAATTTCTAATGTAATTTTTTGGATTCTTCCTAAAATGATGTTGAAGCAAACTATTAAAATGCAATTTGTGTGTTTACAGTCTTCACACACGATGACAATTCTCTTGGAGTCTAAAAAACAAAACCAAACAGACAGAAAAATGTGTTACTTTTTTGTACAGTGTAAACATTAACTTGAACAGGTTACAGAATACATTGTTAGGGTCACTTAAAGGTATCGTACACATTTGGTAATGACTCGAAACAAATATTAGCATAAAAACTGACTTGGTAACAAGCAACGGAGAGCTGTTGGTAGTATACAACATTGTGAGCAACGACTCCCTCTGAAGTAACGTAGTTTTTGAGAAAGAGGTAATTACTCACTAAAATAATAAAAACTTCTTGTAAGAAGTTTTTATTCCTAATCTGAAAGCACACAAATTTGTACAACAAGGGTGTTTTTCTTTCATCATTTTCTTGCAACTTCGATGACCAATTGAGCACAAATTTTCACAGGCTTGTTATTTTATGCATATGTTGGGATACACCAAAACACTGGTCTTTGACAATTTGTAAACGTGTACGATACCTTTAAGAGCAGTTTCCCCATGAAACATTGGACAGATGTTACTTATAGAGTACCGTGAAAACGGTCTCATCAACAAATACATTAAACACGATGAATGCATTCGTCACGTCTTACGGCTTAGAGACACTATACGTGCTTAATCGGAATATCCAGCGCCCACTGAGAGGCAAACATGACGTCTGCAAGTGGTTGATGAGGCGAGGACTGCCCATTAAACAAAAAGATGAGGACACTAAGAATTGTCTCAAGGCTTCAAGATATTCGCTGATCATCATAAAAACCACCATACGGTCCGCTTTTGATGTTTAGACCCAATAGATTCTCAAAAGAGGAAAATACAAAATGTGAATTCTTCCCACCGTCTTCTCCTGAACGAAATGATACAGGACTGGCCGTTTCGTATCCTGACTCTGGAAGAGAGTAAACAGATGTTTCTCCATCATCCTTGAGACGTTTAAGTTAAAGATCGTTTTGTTTCCCCTTCTGTACGTGGGAGATTCCTGCATGGCCGAGTACTGAAGACAATTTCAAGCACGTATCACATTGCCGTTTAAATGCAGCATCTTTCTAATCATCGTTGCACACAAGACCAACAATTACCAGAACGGTAATTTAAAAAAACCTTACATGTTTTGAAGGGGTTTAATATGGAGACACATCGGAGTTGAACAATTTAGACATATCTTGACAAATTTGGGAAGTAAGTTACTCGTTCGGAACATTTCACAAGTTGGCAATTCATTACCTTGGTTTACCCATTAACAGCAGTGATGTATAACATATTCTGTACCCTCAAGAAATGCGTGTTAAAAACAAATCTAATTGATTTAGCAGAATAAAAACCGATTGTTATCATGGACGATGAGGGATATAAACCCGAAATTTGAAGAGTAACAACCGACTGGTTTTCAAATGATTCTCGTTTGTTCAGTTTCAAAGTTTGATCAGTCTCTCAAAACTAGCCTATGCGGTATTGCCTTGTCCGGGAAAATAGATTTGCACCCAGTTTGTAGTATATCTCTTGGGACTCGTTGATTTAAGATATATTACAACACTGGTGGAGATGAAAGAAAATATACAGGTAGTTTTATTACGTTGCGGGATTAAACAAAAATAAAATATAAATGGTGGAAAACAGAGCTGTGAAAGTTCAAGGGTCAAATTTTACATTAGACCGCAGACCCGAAGCCAGTGTTTTTACTAAGCGTCGGGCCAGTTCACTGTGTAATATATTTAATTTAAAAAATTTATGTTCAAATGTTGACCTTCGAGTCTGGAAAAGGCTTTCAATTCTGTTCAGTATCGGAGCCATAACCCATGTGACAAATATAGAGAAATCTTTTCTTAGCGCTGGTTCAAATAAAAACAGTTGTAAATGTGCTGAACTATGTTCTTATTATAATTCTGGTCCTTTGTTGTATTTTCTCGTTTAAATCTGGTCTTCTAAAAACAATTACGGTTCCAGTGCAAATTCTGAGCTGCCCTGCGGTCTCGTAGATTCCCTCCCCCCCCCCCCCAAACAACAAATTCGAGCCCTGAAGTTGGGCTTGACCATGCAGTCATCGAGTCGCGAGTAAATATAGTGATCCCGCCGTGTATTTCGGTGCCGGGTCTGGGGTCGCCAACAAGGCACCGTTTTGAACAACGTTTTCGGAGTTGATCCTGGCACTGAATTTCTTTCCTTGGTTGATGTTTATTTGTGTTGCTCATCTCAAACTCAGTGTGGTCGTTTTTGAGGGAATAAAACAACTTTAGAGAAGGCTCAAACATTGTGGAATAAATAAGTAAAAATTGGGTGTGTCTTTTACACCTTTGTGTTCAAACGGCCATTTTGTTTTAAATTACAAAATCTACGTTTCTTAAGGAGATTTAACTTCGTCAGAAAGGTTCCATGTAAACAGTCTGCAGATCTCAACATAACCAGTCGCTTTAATAGCTTGTCAAATTTTATGTATTTTCAATAAGCACATGTCGAAATCGACAAATTTGACAAGAGTTGTTTATTTTGAATAGAATCTTCTATACCAATTTTGAGAAAGCCTGATGGCAGACTATTGCTCAAAGATTCAGCACAAAAACGAGCCGAACCTCAAGTAAACATAAATAAATGTTAAAGATTCTTCGAACCTTCGCTTTCCATCAGTTAAAAAAAACAGTATACAGCATTGTAACGATTTAAAAATTACCACGGTTAGCGTGGTTCAAGTTTTTTCCGAATAATTTGTACTCATACAGACCGTTTGAATTTCTTCTTTATATAAATTCATAGTTCATGAGAACAAATTAGTGAAAGGTTGTTTTCTGTATTTATTTGCGGATATCTTGACAAGGGGAACCTTGCTTCAGGTTTCTTCGAAACGTCTGCATGTCAGATATCGACAAAACAAACAGCTTTACCTTCCGTGGGTTTGAAATTCAACCCACAACAAACGCTTAATAACAGTACATCTGAAAAAATGATTCCAATTTGAAAAGTTTTTCTTGTTCACATTCACTCATCGTTTTATTCCAAGACTTTCTCATAAGTTATTGACGGTTGCAAAATTGCTGTTGACGTCTTAGAGTGGTTTGTGTACTGAGATACATAGGTACAGTTTGCAATATTAATGTGATCATACTCATAACTATAATATACAATATTTACAAAGCATTAGATCTTCGGCAATGAGTGAGAGCAAGTATTTACTACAGACCAATCTTAACAACATTATAACCTGAACAAAATATCTTAACACGTAATAATTTGGCACAAACATAAATCGAAAAGAATAAGTTAACCGTTTTTACACAAGTTTTACAATCCCCATAAACTTGACAAGGCGGAAGGGTTCAGATTTATTATTTAAATATTAAGGGCCGCCATGTTTTCATGTAGCTTTAAATGGACGTAATCCATATTGAGGCAGAGTAGAAAACTAGTAATAGTATGGTGCCTTGTGTTATCAAATATTGAGTTATTAAGACCGTGCAGTCAGGGTAACAGCACGGCGATGACAGTGGCACGATAGACATATACGATAGACAATGACGCTATTCTTTCTTTGGCCAGTTTTGGTTCTGTATTGCTCACAAAATAACCATTATCTCACGAATCTGTGAAACTAAGAGCTCACCATAACAACTTTACGCCAAGAACTTGAAAATATATTTTAAAGGAACGTTACAGAACTGGTAATTAAAATTTTCTTTAAGATCACATTAAACATTACACGGTCTAATGATGATGATAGTAGAAAACATTCCTAGAAATATTTCTGTCTGAAATGCCATATTTGATGAGAAATAAATAAAACTAATTTCCGATTGGAGTTTATCGCTCATGAGCGTTTTATTCATGCATTGTATAACACATGCAAATGTGTAATCGGTTGTTCACTATTTTCTTGTGACCCAGATGGCCGATCGATCTCAAACTTCTACAGGTTTGTCAGTTTATGTATATGGTGGATTATATGAAGTGCTTACACTGTTTTGTGAGCAAAAACCAATTCTGTAATGTTCCTTTAACACTAACCCGAAAAATGTTACCATTAACAAATAAACGTAAAGTTTGTGACGTTTTGTAATATCTAGTACGAGGATCTCACTTGATACAACAATTGTTACGAAGCTCGAGAAATCAGAGGTTAAAGTTCTATCATTGCAAAGTTAAGTGACGAAAATGATTGCGTAACGATCGGAATGAAAGAAAAGTAACACAACAATAATCACAATTTAGACACAGTCATTGCAGAACTGAAGTTAGCATGGTCATTTACGTCCATTATATCCACTGCGAACGATCATCACCGACAAAACTGAAGAACGAAGATCCGAATGTTCACCGATCCACTCCTCGTGTTGTGGGCCGTAAGGTCGAGCAAAAACACCCACGACGTTGCCGGTCAAATTCACCGTGTATAGTGTTACGGTGTCTAGTTCAACGAGGGGCAATGACTAAAGGTAGCGTGCGGAGTCATTTTCCTAAGCCGTGTTAGCGTTGTAGTTCCAGGGCCCATACATGTTGTGGCCAGCCGGTTCTGCCCCGTGAACGCCGGGCTTCGATAGCATGTTGTGGCTCGGTCTGAAAGAACAAATAAAGAGGATCATGAGTAACTTATCTCAAACATAAATTTTGAAAAACCTGCTGGTAAACCGAGATTAAGAATGAAAAGGTATCAAATGGTACAAACATTCCGAGGAAAGTAGTTATAGTTTCACTGAAATTGTTTACCATTTCTCAGAAGATTTTTTTTTTGACAGAATGACCGATCAAAAAATACCCTTTAAATTTTGCCACTATTTAAACATCATTCCAGTCGCAAGTACTGGTACATTACTCGCTATTTTGGCGGGTAAGTGTTTATGCTGAGCAAGATTTGTATTTGCTAAGCGAAAACGTCTGCAGTGAAGCATGCAGCTTTATGAAATTGACCCCTGGGGCCCTGATATGCAATAAGTGGCAAGATTTGACCCTATAGACTATACGGTGGAAATACATAAGAACAGGAGCTTGACGATTGTTGGAGAATCGGGCTTAAAAATAATTTTTATTTTGTAGTGACATTATTGAAATGACCCTCGTCTTTCACGCAATGTAGGCCTACACATCATAGGCGTATTACGTCATTGTTTATGATTAATTCAATAACATCTTCTGTCTAAATCTCGATAAGTCATAATCCAACCTTTTTTATTCAAGACCCACCCGCCAGCAAAAGACAACCACACATCTTATGTTGATTTAACCTTGCCTGATGCCGTCGGACACTTTATCAAGTGTCCGTTTTTAATTAATTTTTGCTACAAGTTGTGTAGCCAATTTAATAATTCACTTGCACAAAGAGACAAAGTGGCAAGAAGAACGCTAGAAAAAACCCCCATTCACACCGTACATGTGAACGTGGGTGTATAGGGATGGATCAAACTAACACGGAGGGGAACTTTTTCTTTAAGTTCGTGCAGAGAGTAATACTTCACTGAGACCCCCCTCCTTCCCCCGAACTTCCACTTATCAATTTTCATTTCCCGATGTGTCACTTTTCAAAAACGTGCAAACATGAATGCATAACAAATGGAAACTTGTTATGTAGGCCTACATAAATTTTCTTGTGATTTTTTAACTGGAGGATCGTGATGTGAATATGAAATGTTATTGGATCAGAATGAAGTCATGACTGTCGGTATCGGGTCAAAATAAAACAGATAGAAAATAAGTCTTTAAGTTCAGAGTCCCTTCCAAACAGTATGCTCTGCTCGTCTTCATGAGAATGTTGGACTGGTGAACACGAGCAGAGTATACTCTTCGAAACGTCGAGACCACACATGTTCTTATCAGAACCAACAATTTCCCCAAATACCTGCAAGTTTACTGCTATATTTTTTTCACTTTTACACATAAATTACGACTTGAAAGTAAAAGCTCAGAAGTAAATTTAGCAAGAAGTTAAATCACCGCTTGTTTCTTATTTAGGCTTGTATTTTGTTTCCCACAAGCCTTGTGTTATTATATTAATTTCACAAATTTATTTGTCTTTCACTTGCTGATTTAAATGTTTTCACTGCAATCCATACATCAAAACTACCCTCGGTTTTTAAGGTTCGTGATTGGTAAGGATACAAGCATCATTGTTTAATTTAATTTTAGTCTAATTTTAGTATTATACCTTTAACGTTGGTGTTTTTAACTGGCGTTTCTCACATTAAATAAATTATTCATAACGAAATTATTCTCTGGGACTTATCAGAAATAGGTAAATAACTTAAGTACAATCACTTGAAGGGAAAAATGTTGTTTTTTTGTTCTTGAAATGTCTACAGATTGACTTTAAAGATTTTCTAAATCTTAGTTTTTGTCTGCTTTCGACCCTTAAATAAGTTGTTTATTTTCAACAAACAACATTTTGTAAATAAGGAAATAAAGCACTGCAGGGGCGTTTTGTGCGTACACGATTTGTGGTTTCTAGTTTTATTATCTTGCTTGTCAGACACTACTCTCTCTTCTTTCTTCTAGACAATCTCAAGAGTATTGTGATGACGAAACATGTTTTTGTCTCCACTTCAGAGTCCTTTAGAGTGTTTATTATTCTTGTTGAATAACAGGGATTCGTGTGGACGAGAGGAAACCATTTCACTTGTTATTTAGAATTCGCTCTACAGCGAGGAAACGCCGACAAAAATGTTGTTTTAAGAGTAGGGTTTATGGTGTAAACATGCCATTTACATCAATTATCCATCATACTACGATCAATCATAAAATACTATGTGCTCAAACTTTCTGTTTAACAGTTTTGAGAGGGAAATGGGCATAGTAAGTAAAAAAAAAACGGCTATGCCTTTGGTCAATGCCCCCATCGATGTTGAATTATCCCCAATGTCTGCGTTATGGCTGAAGTCAGTTAATGAATACAGCCTCTTAAACAGTGTTCACAACAGTTTCTGCTGTGATAACCTTTGTTCAGCCACATTATAGTCAGATCAACGGACATTCGAGAGACAACTCGACCGATAATCGCTAATCACTACCAATGGCTGTCTTCTGGCTATAAACTACAGAATCTCCCAATACGTTGTTTTAGCCAATGGCCGCATTATAGCTGCAGTCAGTCGATATGATGATAGCCTCATAAACACAATGTTCGCAATCATTTTGGCTGTGGGCTGTTTAACTGTTGTTCAGCCCCAGCCCCCCCCCCCCAAATAGCTGGATCAATGTACATTCAAGAGACAACTCGACCAGTAATCTCTACTCAATATTATTGAAAAGCTGCAGTTAGTCGGTATGATAGCCTCATAACTCTCATAACACCATGTTCGCAATCATTTTGGCTGCTTAACTGTTGTTCAGCCCCAGCCCCCCCCCACCCCAATGGCTGGATCAATGTACATTCAAGAGACAACTCGACCAATAATCTCTACTCAATATTATTGAAAAACCAAATGTGGATTTTTGTTTTTCCTCTCGGACTAGAACAGGATTTCTCTTCTAACACGACTTCCTTTCCCACTCAAAGACCAAGTGATCAAATTGGATAAGGGTATTATCCAAAATATAAATTGATTAGCTTCAATCCGAAAAATCACAGCAGCACCAATCCTCGAGAGAACGGATTCAGCCTGAAATACTGTCAAAGTCAAGGTTCTTGCAGTTCACCCAGCCTCTTTGTTGTTGAGTTCACTACAGGGGCAAATTTCATAAAGCTGTTTAGCAGAAAATTCTGCTCAGCAAGAATTTCTTTGCTAAGCAAGAAATGGGTGGGGGTACCACTCACAGCACTGGTAACTGCATTGTATTTTTGCAGGTAACCTATTTTTCCTAAGCAAGAGTTTTCGGTGCATACATGCTTTATGAAATTGGGCCGTGGTCGGTTGTATAAGACTGTGCAACCGCGTGTATCAACAACGAGAAAACAGCTCAAACGAAGAACAATGTTTTTCTATGAAACAAAATTTTCTTTTAAAATGATACTTGCATAGCAATAAATTACCTTAGCAATTTGTTGTAATCACAATTTCAATTTTTGTATAATGCAAATAATTTATCCAAATTAATATTCGAACAAAATTAAAACTTGGGACGAGGATGCTTATTTAAAAAAAGAGATTTTTTTGCCAATCACGCCTGAATTTGTGCGACCATGACATTATATAAATGATAACATAAACGTCAATTGCGCAAAATTATTAATCGTTACCAAGTAACTGGAAACGGAGGTCAAGTCTTTTCATTTGGTTTTCATGCAAGCTCTTAAAACAAAACAGCATTCATCTTCATCTTGATAATAGTATAGTTAAGGATTCTTAAAAAGTTTAAGTGTAAAGGCTCTTCATCGAAGTACGGCAAAATGAATGAACAGAGTCAAATCACCCTAGGCCAAAAGTTACGCGAGTAGTTCATATACAGGTATCAGATAAGCAGTGCTTACTACACTGGTGTAACTTTTACTCATTCCACTTATAAGGGGGGACAAAGCTTACTGCGGTGACTCTCTGGTATATTACAGAAAAACGTTCCCACTAAAAATTATTCTTTTTGAATTAAGAGAGATTGAAATCATCCAAAATGAGGTTTGTCAACATTCCATAATGGGTTCTACGCCCCCTTTTAGCTTTCATTCTAAATTGATTTGTGTGCTTCCACTCAAACATCTTAGACCAACACATTATTCAGGTTTATTGTTTTTGTCACTATCGTAACCACAATACGCAATACCGGGCATGCCGATTCCAACCAAAAAACCAGCTGCAACTCTCCCCGTGCCGTTCGCTGACAGAATTACACCCTGAACTTGTACCCATTTTGCCAAGGTCTCCGTAAACACCATAAACAAAGCAGCAGAAGAATTAAAAGAGGAACGGGTTCCGTTTACCGTCACCTCTTGTCGACCTCTTGTTTGTTATCCCTCGGCAGGTAAAAGAGTCGCGGTCCAAGACAATAGTGGCAAAGAAGGGAAAAGACAATTTTTCCTACACGGTAGCCAAGGTAGGGTCAAACCTGTCATTTTGGGTGCACAGGCCGGGGAAATTTAAAGGCAACATGTGCTTCCGAGTGGCCCTGCAATAAATATTGTCGTGGACTGTGAAAGGCAAAACGAACACCATCGACTGTGTGTTTGGGAACGGCCGCGTGGTTTTTCCAACACCCCTGCCAAGGTAAACTGTAAACATGAACGGTATGGCCTTTTTTTAACCGCTGCAAGTGCTATTCATCATCACATTACAAGGCATGAAGGTTTCTGCGGACAAAATACGAATGTTTGTCTGATACCAAATTTTACACACAAATTGAGCTCAGACTGAACACTTATATACTTTAGTCATTCTGTAAATTATCAAGCCAGATACTTAACAAATCTTGTAGCAAGTCGGTAGCTTGGGGCCGCTAGACTTAAAGACTAATTACATAATGGACGGACAAAAATATATTGGACAACAACATTGAAACGTCAAAGGTCAAAACTTTATCGGAAGAAACGAAAGACTTCCTCATCAAATTGGAGAGAAAGTACAACAAGATTCGGTGTCTCTTCTCCTGTTCACAATTCGGGCTGGGGATAGTTTTTATGGCTCTATGTAATCATTGGGTTGTGACGAAAAGTTTTTTTCATTACAATTAGAAACATTTCAATATCAAAAGTCTGAAATCAAGGGAGAACTTTACGGATTATACACTGCAAAAACTAGGGTGTTGAAATTGACACCATTGTGTTGTCACATATAGATGCCGGAGAGAGAATCAAAATTATTATCATGGGGGTGTTCAAATAACACCAATGTAACTGTGTGGGCAGAAATGAGTGTTATTTGAACACCATATGGTGTAAACTTTGATTCTTTTTTGGTATCTATAATATGTGACAACTACAATGGTGTCAATTTTAACACCTCAGTTTTTTCAGTGTACATGTTGAATAACGCGCAGCCCATAGTCTTTATATAAAGCGTGCAGCATGGCTGGGCACACAGCAGGTCTTTTCTTTACTTGGGTCTTGCTTGCCTGGTGCCATAAAAAACCCTCAAAACTTTTCATATATCTTTATATATCTAACTGTTTGCTGAATTTTAAAAAATAATAACTAATAATTACCATCTTAAAGATCAAACCAGTCGCACTGATTGAGAAAAAAATTATCATCAAAAATTGTCAAACAAATGAAATGAGCCGTTGATTTTAAACTATTACGTAACTACAGAATGGTGTTTACCCTTTTGTGTTTGTTCACTAAACGGTCAGCCGGAAACTTAAAGTAATTCACGTGTGTTTTATACAAGTTTTACAACACAATGTCTTCTTGGTACAAAGTTGGTGGGTGGGAAAATTACTCAATTTTGAATCCAAAATCCCATTCAGGTATTTATTGGTTGCAATCTTCAAGAATGTTTTTGAATAAAATTCTGTCATCCTTTACGAGAAGTGTCCGAAGTCTGAACCTGATAATCACTTTCCTCTAACAAGGCACGATATATAAATACAGACAGGAATACCTAAACGTAAAGTCCAACTTTCTTTACTCTCAATAAAAAGAACATCTGTTTATTTCATAAAGGGTCTCTATAATGTTTGGTAATGACTCTGAAAATCAATGGCAAAACAAACTTACTTGGGGATAAGAAGTACAGCAGCTTTGAATAGTATAATGCATTTTGAGAAACTTTCCACTTAGAAGTACTGCGGTTATGGAAAAATATATCACTTTTTATCCCAAAAGATTTGAATCTGAGAAGCTTTACTGGCAGTAACGATTGTGTAATCCAATTGCAGATTATTCTCAAAAACGTTACCACCTTTTGAAATGAAATTTTCACAGGTTATTTTTTTAATAATAGGATTGAAACAAACAGTGGGTTCCAATTGCCAAACGTATACAATCTCTTTAAACTTGCAAATTGTAGTCCAAGAGTTTTCAAAAAGTATTTACATTAAGTGCGCATTATCTTTGAACATTTAAGTATTCCTTACACGTCCGCATTATAAATGTTTTTTTCTTTACTTAGTATTCTTGTATCTGTTATTTCAATGTCTTATTTGGTTCTCTATTTTTATCACACAGTCCTAGTTAACATATATATCGTTTATCCGGTCTTCTAAGTTTGATTTTATTTAAGACTGACTTCTGTATTTCATTTTAAGTATTTTTTTAAATATCTCTCTATAGTGCTCTCCAATTTAATTTTAATGCTTAGTTCATTTTGTGTGCCCTGTAGATTTAGATTTGGAACACTTTCCCCCCATCTCCTGTTTTTAATTGTATAGGCCTACATAATTATACAGTATCTCTTGAGTTTTTAAATCTTTAATTTTAATTTTCAAATGTTTCTTATTGTTTACCTCTTGTTGTTCTTTGTTTAATTGTTTTCCCTAATTCGGCCTTTGGCCGCGATGGAAAAGGAATTTAATTTTTGAATTATTTCAATAAACCAAGTTTAAAATTCGTTTTTATCATCGTCTTTATTGTGTGTGGTTTTTTGTATCGAATATATCAAGCGCAATTATTATTCATGAGGGAATAATGTGTTTTAACTAAACTTTGTCCTAACTTTTGTTAAAGTTTGCCAAAGAAAAAGTCGATCGAGAATGCAAGTCTCAGTGGGTACAGTTGTTATTTAAGTCATAGCAGACATGCTATATAAGCCGTTTTCTACCTGGGCTACTTTTGACACTGAGCCTATACCAAAATACCACTTTTCTTACATGTAAAGATTCAGGGGTTTTTAAATAAAGAATAGGTCAAAAGTTTGGGTTCTTTGAAATGCTATTCAAACCGTTGCCGCCTCTCTAAATGGTTTCATTCTTCATTATGTAACACAAATAACAAAATGCGTGAGATGACGCATCAATTCCGTGAAGAGGTGTAGTTGCAAAACAGATGTCGACTTGACCACAAAAAAGACTGGCCAAGGTTCGTGATTTAAATCACTAAAACTTGAAGAGATTCATTTAAAGGGTGTGCATAACATTGGTAAGAGTACAAATATAAATGTTCACAGATTTGCACACAACGTACATGGGATAAAGATGGTTATGGTAGGAAACTGCCTTTCAAATATTGTTGCTTGAAATGCTATAGTTTTTGCCAAATTCCATGCTTGTATCATCAAAGGCACAATTCCCCCAAATTATATCCCCTGTCTGCCCCACTACATGTAAAAAACACCCTTGATCTTGTGAACAAAAACAAATAGTAGGTAACTGATTGTGGAAATAAAACATTGAAAACAGGACGCTCGCAGTCCAACCATGACATTGATTTTGCTTAGGTTCAATATGCTTAGTTCAACAAGCAATATAATTTTTAGAGCTCATACCATTTCCAGAAAAATGCATAAACGAAATTAACTTCAGTTTCAGAGACTTAGCGTCTTTAAAATTAGGACCGAAGTTGTGAATAGAACGTCATTCTATAGCAGACAATGAAAAAATGTGCGTCAATACTTGCTACTTTTATCTTGTTGTTTCAGAGATATAATAAATATAAAATATTATTAATATTAGTATTAATATTAATAATCATAATTATGACTAACTAAATAATTAATTACATCTGTTTGGAATGTATTTCTGTACGCTTTTCATTCGTTCATGCAATAATAGTTGGATATGATATACAAATCAAACCCAGCTTGCTAATATGTACAAATCATAGCCACAAATCATCTGAACATAATTTCTCTCTATATATAATACAATTTGTTTGATCTTTTTATCAACAATGAATATGTTTGAGTTCATTTTGTAGCCAGCTGTATGAGAAGTGGAACCCGAATTCACTTCGTAAGATAGTCGGGGGTGAAGGGCGAGACACTCGGCGTGACATGTTCATCGGGGGAGAAGAAATTACGCAGTCTGATCATGACATCTGGTTTGACTTCAAAATAGAAAACTCAAATTTCTTACGACGTCTCACTTTCCTTCTTATCTGTTTTATGTCAAACTGGGGATTTCTCCAGCACTAACTTGAACTCTGACTAGTCCCTAGTACGACTTCCAGTGAGTTTCTAGATTTATAAAGGCATCAGGCTGACAGAGTATTGGCATGGGTTTGCTTTTTACCCAGATGTAGTATTTGGAAGACGTGTTCATTTATTAACCTGCGGATGTCTGTGTAATAATTAGCGGGCTTGGTCACACCAGCTCGTGGGTCATTGTCTCACCGAAGCAAGGGCAGGATCTAACTCGTCGCGGTGATAAAAGAAAGTACGGTCACGACTTCGTCACACGTCGCATCAATTCGTCATGGTTTCAAGTAGGGCTGACAGTTAATTATTCTGTTCTAATTTGTTCAATCAACTTTGTGCCCACTCAAGTCACTTGTGGGTGTCTGTCGAATACAACATCTTTATCTGCTTCTGCACATCTTTAATGAACTCACGAAAGTATTGCTCATAAGGAATCAGGGAAAAACACCCATCGTCTTGCTCATAGAAATCAGAAAGAAAAAAATCATCGTCTTGCTTATAAGAAATTAGAAAAACACCCATCGTCTTGCTCATAGAAATCAGAAGAAAAAAATTCATGGCCTTGCTTGTAAGAAATTATAAAAAACACCTATCGTCTTGCTCATAGAAATCAGAATAAAAACATCTTGCTCATACCATATAGCTCCATGCTCATACTCATAGAAATCAGAAGAAAAAGCTACTTTTTCTTGCTTATATAAGGAATTACAAAACATCGCCTTTGATCGGCTTTAAGATTATTCATATATAAATAATTTAAAGGTATTACAGGATTGGTAGAGCTACTAATAGTCGCAGATAGTGTTCTTGTTTGTGTGATCAACCATATACATGAAATAACAACCTGTGAAGATTTGGGCTTAATCCGTTGTGCGAGTCGGTAGTGAACAAGCATGCACAATTTAATTCTTAAGATGTTATCTTCTTTGAGTAGTTTCGTTTCAAACAGGGACACCCTGCAAATAAATAAGGTAGTCATAGAGACTTGATACCGTCTCCGTGATACCATTTCCAAAACAAATTTCTAAAAGTAAATCTACGGTTATAGAGCTGTTGCTCATGATACATGATTATGCTGGGAAAATTGAATAATTTTCATCCATTTTGTGTAAATCTTATTTAATATTACACATCTTCGGATTTATTTTGTTAGTCGTTCGTTTACCCCAAAAACTTTCTTTGGACCGAACTCCTGTTTTAGTCATGACCCCACAGATGGAAAAGTGAAGAATTCAATCGCCACATTTTCTTGACACTTTCGACCTCCATGATTTAAACCAAAACACAATCTTTTTACTTGCTCAGGTCTGACAAGACTCGTATCACTATAACTGGCTGAGAGTCGGACATCGACTGTATGGTTCGACACTCTTCGTCACCATGGTAAGTGATACCCTCAATCTTGTTTACTGTAATTTGAAACGATTAAAAAAAATGTACTATTGTCTTTTCTTGCCAATCGTTTATTTACTCGGGCATAGGCCCATCTTATGAAAGGCGAGTAAAGATAATTATACATACTTGACGTGTAGTTAGAAAGTAAGAGCAATTCAAAGAATAAAAGTGGAAACACGGATCTAATTCTAAGGCTTGCTTACCGTTTCTCGGTCAGCTTTCTTCCTTCTTTCGCGGTCCTCCATCTTCATAAGTTCCGCCTTGAAGTTGGCCGCGTCCAACGGCCCAATTCCATCGTCTTTGGCAAGGACCTCGGACAAGTATGCAATGTAACTCGTGGCTAGTCTCAGAGTTTTGATCTTGGACAGTTTGGTGTCTGCCGGCACATTAGGAATACATTCTCGTAAATCAGAAAAGGCCGAATTTATGCTAAGCGTCCGCCGTCGTTCCTTACGGTTGCTGTTGGTGGCGCACCGTCGCTTGCCGAAGCGTCGCGGGCCGGTCATGCCCGGGGGAGTGCTCCGCTCGTCGCACGAGTTCCCGGGAGCGGACTGGCAGTCCAGGTTAGGGCTGTTGCAATTACCGGTGATCTGTTCTTGACACGTGTGGGAGCATGGCGAGTAAGACTGGACAGGGCTACCGTACTCGTGAGGCATTTCACCGGTAGCTGCCACGGCAGGGCTGAGGAGGAGTCCGTGGAAGTAGCCCTGGTCGTTCTCCGGGATGGACGGACATCTACCGTGTCCATTATGACGGTACATGTGCTCGTCTTGCGACCGTTGCAAACTCACAGGCACTGGGGGAAATTCACTCAGTATACTCATAGTTACGATGCTTTCTAGACCTTGTGCCAAAACTTCTTGCCTTTTATACTGAAACGGTCGCCTTATAAGAGGAGTAAATCCTCCCGGTGACTTTCCTCAGAAATATGCTTTTTTGAGAGAACAGTGTGAAATTAATACTGGCGTGGCACTTCACAGATGAAAGTCACTCTTCAAGCTCACCTATAGTCGAAATCTGATACGCGTATAATACCAGCGCAGTCGTTGCGTCCAATTAAGCAGCAAACAGGCAAGTCGGCAATCTACAGAAGGGTCAAACAACTTGCCTGCCTTGATTTGTGTGATGTTATGTGCAACGATAACAAAAACAAAGCCCCTGTCAGAGATATAGAAATATGAAGAGACCAGGAGAGAGATGCAACTTTACCGTACGTTCAAAAATAAGCCAAGAGTGCTGTTAGAAACTTTCAGGACATCCTTGTGCAACGGTGGTACTAGAGGCTTTGGTCACGACATTGAATTGTATCAAAGCTAAATTAAGTCCTCTCTACGGATGTCACTTTGGTGTGGACACACAGCGTTGGTAATTCCAGGTTGATAATCTCAGCTAATCAGTTCTGGTCATGTGACTTTGGAGTGCTCACCTGTAGTGATGATGTCGAGCCCCATTTGGTATTAACCCCTCCCCCTATAGATCGGTGACGGGCTGGACCGCCCCAGGGAACCAACTTTACTCGTCAACATTCGTCTGTGCTCCCGTGCCGAGTCATGGCTAGGCGGACCGTATACCTCACACTTCATACTGCTCTAGTGCCATATCTCCCATTACAGACTATGTTATGGTATGTTATGCACCCCTTGTACAACCCCTGGTACAAGCAAGCGTTATAAATTCACGCAGTCAGTGAGACACACGCAAAATGCGAGTCCGATACGCTGGTGCTCTGATATCCCGTTTCGTGGCCGATAGCCCGCCGTGAACCATGGACCCTGGGCTTGAATGTAGATAGTCGCGCTCAAGTCGTTTTTAAAAAAAATTGTTCAGATGTGTAAATACAACGAGAAACAAAAATAGCCGACCAAGTTTCACCATATTTTGATCTTGTTTTGATGGTAAATACAACGAGATACAAAAATAGCCGACCAACTATCATCATAATCTATTTTGATCTTGTTTTGATGGTAAACAATGCTATTTTGTTAAATTAGGACTAATTTCGGTACTCTAGTGTGACTTCTTTTTCGCACCTCTGGGGAAAAAAGGACAGAGTTTGAAAAACGGTGTTTCTGGGCTAGATCTGTGCTCATTATTTGGTACCTTGTGGAGACCGAGGACAAAACAAAAAGGGAAAACAAAAGGTCTCCATATTATAGGGGAATTCTAAATACAGGGGCGCTCCACAAGGAATTATGTGTAAGAAAGTTTAATGGGATGATTATTAAGTACAGGGACAAAGGAAATTACAATATTACAGAAGTCTCCACAGGGATCCTTGTTTGAGAATGTGTGCACCATTTAATGTCTGCAATTGAAAGATATACTTTGAAATTTGTCAAATAATCGTCATGCATCTGTAAATAAGGATATCAAAGGAAAACGTTACTCTGTCTGTACCAGTATAGGCCTAACCGGTGTGAGTTTGGAATGTTCACTTTCCATTACTATACGGAGTGTGTATCGCAACAAAACATGGAAGAAGACCCTCAGGAACAGAGAAAGTCCGTCAGAACGATCGATTCCATTCATGGTTAAAAATAGAGTCATACTTTGGTAATGACCCCAAACAAAATGTGTAATCATATCCGAATGACCTACTTGTTAAAAAAATATGGTAATGTAACCGAATATAAACAAGACATCTACAGTTCACTTTGACTAAAAAAAAACTTGCGTTTTAAAAACTGACGTTATCTTCTCCCATTTTGGGGTCTTTTTAGGGATCCATGGACCAAGTTGACTCGCCTCTCATAAAGCGTTTGTGATTGGCATGTGCAAAGATTTGTGTGTTAGATGCAGTGTAATGGCTACGATATGCCTCTCCAGGTAAGCAGGACAGTTCTTTTCAGAACTAAGTAGTCTCCCGAATTCCGAAATCTACTCCGTAGCAGTAGAGTAAATAGCAGTACAAAAGTTCTCAAGAACAAATCTACACGTATGCAGTCAAGTAGTACATGTACACAAAATGGTGTTACCGCAAGCCGAATTATACAAGGACCAGATAAACACGAACCCCAGGCACCCCCCTCGCAATGGATGTAACCATGGAGGGCTAAATACCGAGTATTCCATACACGAGACCGCGAGCTGGCGACAGACAGCAATTACGCTGTGTCCCTACGGAGCAATTACCGCATCATCGGTTGTCTTTTAGACCGTCTTGTTTAGATAACTGAAAAGTGTAGAGACAGAGAAAGTGAAGAGGTTGCTGGGAAAAGGAAGGCATGGGACTTAAGACGGTAGACTAACGGACATTAAACCGTTAATCTCTTGTCTCTACGTGTCTGAAGAGGTTGATATCTTTATGTGGTGGTCGTTCTTGTCGGGTTCCCTGTCTACATCAGTGGTCTTCATTATACAAAACGGTTCCTGTGACTATTATCCTTCTGCCCTCGGTTTCATTTCACTATACTAATGAGTGCATGATCTACTTGAACCTGAACTGGTTGCATGCATAATAATCATGGAAACCTTTGCAGAAATTGTTTGGGTTTTGAGAAAAGTTACAATCATGTAAATGAAATAGCAAAGGAATGTTCATCAAACTTGGTCCCTTTCAGTGAAAACAACGACAAATTGTGTACGATGTCGTAGAAATTTTGTGCACGTTCACATAGGTGTTATTTCTATTGCTGCAATATAAATAAGCGACGGCCGTGGGTCTTCAATTTTCCTTGAGTTGAGCAGTATTGCAGTATGTAGGGAAATAATAAGTCTGAATTGGTAGTGGTACGAACTAAAGGATCAGTGAGCTTTCAGAGGGAAATATTTATCAATCAAAGGTGATTCAAATCATGATTCAACCCTGGTACCCAAGAAATCAGTAGCTTCGATAATTCGTGGGCGGTTCCAGAGAATCATTTACCGGGGCGTGGCGTAGAGTCGTTTGATTGTGGGGGGCTTCAGTCACTTGACCATTAATGAGGATTCAATTGATGGGGCACCCCTTTGCACCCTCTGCATCAGTCACTGATTTGCAGCACCACATCGCCTGTTGGTTTGTGACATCTTCGTTGTGTATTCTGCTACTAAGACGTGGTTGTAATTCATACCTGCCTGCAGTTACAGTCAACTTTTCACTGCAAGTGCAATGGTCAAGTTTCATGAATCCGCTTAGCACGTACACATTTGCTAAGCAGAATAAGTCTACAAATAAAGTATGGACGTATTGACGTCATGACGCCGCCATCTGAGAGGTAAAAGGATGATGAAACGATGGAAAATGCACAGCTGTACATGCTCGGCGCACAGGATGGGTCAATGAGCAGCCTTCTTTTGGCCTCTAGCCGACGGAGGGCGCCCTACTCGAATGACGTCATGTGCATAAGGTCTATTAAACTTATTAATAATACCGATAATTAATAATTGTGCGTGAGACGAACGCTGGGTGGGCCCCGTTAAAGTAAAAGTCTTTGTTTCTTTCTTGATATCGCGACTTGTGCCCCAGCTGGTGCACAAGTCGTGAACATTGACGACAATTATTCACAACAAAATTCACGACTTGTGTGCAACTCGTATTGACGCCAGTATTTCCGACAAAATTCATAACTTATGCTCAAGTCGTGTACATTGACGCCAGTATTTCCGATACAATTCAGGACTTGTGCCCCAGGTGCAGAAGTTGTGATGCGACAAAATTCACGACTTGTGCGCAAGTCGTGAATATTGACGCCAATGTTCACGACCAATACGACTTGTGCCAAATCCGCAAACCCAAACGAGACGTGAATTTGATATGTATATCAACAAGTCTCTGTAATTTATTCATGACATCGCCATTAACACCAAGCACCTAAAATGTCCTGCATGACCGTTATAGAAGCCGTGATTCTGAGTGCCACGTCTGTCATCTGAATGACTGTCAAGTGTCAAACATTTTGAAGGGGAATAATGTAATACGCGGATAACCTTGTTGGAAATCCTGTAGCCCGGATGTGATTGGTTGTGGGTTTCTTCAACTAGCAATCATTGAGGATCATTTTTATCATAAATCTGTAAGCTTCCATTAGCTACAGCGTGGAGGAAGGGACACAGCGAGTTTATCTTACACCCCGAGGCTACTGGCCACAAGGCCCCCCGTGCCCCCGGGCTAGAGTTGGGATGTTTTGGCCGAGAGAAAGCGGCCCGTGGGTTTGGTAACAGACGGAGCTACTTTTGAGCTGTGTTAACAGGTTGTCGAGTACAAAATAAAGTGATTTATTTGTTTTACCTGATCCAGAAAACTTTGAAAGTTCTTCATCTAGGTTCGCTCTTGAACTGAGCATGTTCTTAATATTGTCCGTCTTCACATGTTTCTTTAGGCTGCATGATTATGTCTTAGTTTCATAATTAAAGAGAAGCATTTCTCAATGCTTTCCCGATCCCAGATACTTCCTAAAATGATGTCAAAATACATCAATATTGTTTTCTTTCCACCTTGCATGAAAGTAACCAGCAAATAACATTCTGAAATCTTTTAGATTTGTTTTCTTTTTGTATGCTTTTTAACTTTCTTTCAACTGTCTAGACAATAACGTCTCATTGAAATGTCAATCGTCTTTCGGCGATAAATTAAATTGCTCACATATTCAACAAAATATAATGTAAAAAGACAAGCATAATATTACGTTTGTTACTGTATTTTTCTGCAGATTTCAAGGCAAAAAACACCCAAACAGAAGAGTTATTTCGAAGCCATGTGGACCTTCATCGAGCAGCCAATCATCATTTGCGTCTTGTGACCGCCAACAAACATTGTACAAGAGCCAAGATCGTAAATCTTAAGATTATGACAAGTTGGCATGGCGGGTCAGACATCACCAGACGATATGTAAGTCATCGTTTCCTCTTTAGGCAGCCCACAAAACAAAAAAAACTCAAAATTTTTCTCTGCTATAGTTTTTCTAAGCTGTAATTCTTAAATATTTTGCTTAGTCAGGTCTCACTCCTTGGTCAGTCGGAACAAAATATTTATCGGTGAATTTCAGACTGGAACTCTTCGACAGGACATAAGTGAATGTCAGCCCTCTATTGACATATAAACAGGCACAATTTCATCATCTGGAATTTCGTCTCTAAATGGTCTATCTTAAAACAAAACAATTTGAAGACAATGGTATAGACAATGGTGGCATTATTTTACTAGGATGAAATGGTGTCGGTCCAAACTATTCTCGGAAAAACATCCATCTGGTGAGCTGTAAAAATAAATTATGAGAGTTGAAACCATCGCAGGCCAATTTGTAAGTTGAGATGGATCTCTCTAATACACATGATGGGTGCAAGTCTTTGTAAAATACTTTCAACTAAATCATTTGTTGTTCTCTGGAAAAAAACAAAACAATGTTTGAACAAACGAAATGAGTGGGATATGTTGACATAATCATTATCTTCATTGTACGATCAAAAGGAACGGTGTTAAACAAAGTTCAAGTGATAAACCACAAGGGATAGTGACTGGGTAAATTTGAAATAATTGGGTTGAACAAAGTGCACAAACTGATTAAAGCGGGACTTGAACCTGTGACCTCCGAATTAACGTGCCGGAGCGTCGCAGGTCCAAGTCCCGCTCCAGCCAATTTTTTCTTTGCTATTCAAAGCTCTAAACATGTCTAGCAAAACACAACTCTGTTTTTATGAAGGTAATTTACGCTCAGTTATGAAGCTGTTGGTTAATTAAAATAATATAGGGCCTACTCATGATCCTGTTATAGACTTCAAAAATAGTGTAAACTGTTATTTATACTGAATTACCCTCTTTAAGTCCTAATGGTTTGGAATATCCACGCTTCTCATAATATCCCATCTACAGTAAGAGTGTGGTTTGTCTCGCAGGTAGATCTACAAGTTCCATCAACGAGGTTTTTATGTGTCCGGTTTGATCACTCGCTGACCCGTGCAAAATAAAACAGATGCAAACCTTAAAAGGATTAAGGACAGCTTTTCAGAATTAATTTGCTGAAACTTTGACACTTTTAACCGATGTGTGCGCTGAATAAATCCCCAAGCAATGACGACAAGTATACATAAGCCTAAGAATACTTTCAGCATTTTTTGATAAGATGTTATAATATAAGAAACGTGTCTGTGTAAAGGGCATTCTATTTTAGGTTTTCTGGTGCCTGTGTTATCAACTAAAACATTTTTTTGTTAAAGCGGCCATATTACCTCAACATTTTGTTATCGAGGGTTCTTTTTGTACAGCTTTAAATGATTAATTATTAATTGTGTTGTGTACAATGTGTTAGCCCCATATATGGGACCCAAAACCCCAACAGCAACAAAAACAACAACAGAAGCAGAAGCAGCAGCAACAACAACAACAACAACAACAACAACAACAACATCAACAACAACAAAAGCAACAACAACAACAGCAGCAACAACATGAGCCCAGCAGCGGCTTAGGTTTTGAAGGACACAGATTGTTTCTTGAAGTCAATTTGGCAGATGCTAAAGACAACTGAGTGGGCTGAAAGTATGTCACTACAGAGCAAGCACAAAACAAGAAGGCTGAGAGGGTGCAGAGTTTGTATCAAGAAGCAATTTTGAAAAGAGATAACAAAGGGAAATGTGAAGAATTCACTTTCGGGACTCTGTGTCTCGACCGAGCCTTTCCTGTAACTACAATATTGTTTCAAAATGTTTGAGATGACACTCCGTTTTAATTAAAGTCATCTACCAGAAAGAAGCCGTGACGTAACTAGGGGAGGGGGGCACGTGCCCCACCCCAAATGATGTCTGTACCCCTGAGTGCCCACCCCCCCCCATTTGAAATCTGAACTTTTGAGATTGAACATTTCCAGAGTAAGTTTTAAAGTGATAATTTAGGCCCCCTAAATGTTTCAAAACTATTTTTCCATTTACACGCAGACCATGTATTTGTTTTTACACTCGCGTCAGATTATCTTGTACAAAAATAGCAAATAGCAAAACAGAAGCACTAAAAAGGGGGGCTTGTTTATTAAGAAAATGCGAACGGAAACTTTAGTTTTAACTGGCAAGATGTGCTCCCATGAAAACAAAGAAATGGTGCATCCCATGTACCTCCTTAATTTTTACCCAATAGTTTCGGCGCTGGCAAGAACCCGCGCATAACCAACATTTATTTATAAAGATAAAAAGAATTTTAAAAAACAACCGTGTTCTAATTTGTTTTTAATCCCCTTTTGCTAATGGTAAGATATAATTTTTCCCATTCTCTACCGCAGACTTGTTCGCTTACCACTGTTAACATTTCTTATATTGTTTTGAAAACAAACACTGTTTTTACGAGGCTAAAACAAGCTTGCAACAGCGTGTAAATCTAAGTATTTGCATCAAAACACTTCCTGAGCGTGGATTTTTCAATGTTTTTAATGTTTGCCTTTTGTTTGACCAAGCTCCGCTGCAGCATCACCGAAACTGCCAAATAAGAATGTGAGGTTGTTTTACGATAGTGATTAACGATACAACGCGGCCGACCTTTCCACCAAGTCTGAAGCTCGCCTGGGCCGGTCGCCGAGGCTCAAGGCCTCGAGGCCTTTGGCACTATAAGCCCCGCGGTGGGTACCGCACGCACGAGCACCCTGGACCCACATCCCCACCACGTTGAAACACTAAAAACAAAGCGAGTGGTTGGGGATGGATTTTGTTTACTACGGCTCTTGGACGTTAATCCTTGATAATAATTCATCCGAAGTGAGACAAGCGATTCTCAGCGAGAGATACTTTGAGCGTTTTATAGCTCCATGCTTTGAGGTAATAATTCAAAAAATGGCATTGGTCAACAAGGCCCCCCCATGTTCCTTGGTGGTCTTCATCCATTCCCAAACCCCTTGTTCTCTTTGCCAGACCTACACACATTCAGTCATTTTTGGGGTTCCAGCTGTTGATTTGTTTACCAATGAACAAATGTTGAACCAGATCATTAATTTAGAAAGATTGAGAATGTTTACTGGTACGTAGGCCTAGCTGGGATTTGTTGTAATGTAACAACGGCCGCAAGGTGGAACATGGGCCAGTGGACGCAGTTTTGAGGTGCATTGCCCCCCCCCCACCCCCATCAACTACCAACCCACCCGCATACACTATTTATTTATTTTTTCTCATTCATTAATTTCACAGTTAAAAACATCACCAATACATTATCAATACATTATATACAAAAGGCAAGAGATATAAAAATATAAACAGCAGACTACACAATACAGGACAATGGCACACCTGAAGGATTAAAAAAAAGTAAACTAAATTTAGTTGTTTTCCAAATGCTATTATGGACAACAACAATCCAAAAGCCACATCCCAACAGGGAAAAAATAAAATAAAATTTTAGGCTTACCACAGACCTAAACCACACAAGCTGTTGTTCGAGTCTGGATTTAATGTCTTGGTTAATTCACGAACCCTCTTGGGCCAAGTGATGTACATATCGTCGAGTTATCAAGGAATACATATATTTTACTTCCGCCGCTTTGTATTTTTTACCAATGGCTTATTTTTTCAAACATTCAGACTTTTTTAAATTGGTTAGTTTGCGCTTGTGAATTCTTGACATTATACATTTCAAGTTGTTCAGTTAAATCCGGTGTCGTTTGAAGTCTATCACATCCGTTTTATCTCAAATCTCCATTTTGTTTCACTTATAGCTTGAACTTCATCACCTTTTTAGCTTAGTATGCAAAATTAAATCAAAAGCCACACAACAAATTTAATTGAGATCGAACTTTTGTTAAAGGCATCGTACACGTTTGGTAATGACTCTGATAATTAATGGCAATAAAAACTTACTTGGTAAAAGTACAGCAGCTTTGGATAGTAGGCCTATTGAATTTTGAGAAACGTTTCACTTCGAAGTACTGCGGTTATGGAAAAATATACCATATTTTATCCCCCAAAACATTAGAATCTTCCTGCGTGGACATAACCGCTCTAGATTTTCGGCAATAGCCAAAAAACGCTACAACCTTTTGAAATGAAATTTTCACAGGTTAGTTTTATGGTATATAGGCCCTATCTACAACTATAGGTTTGAAACAAACAATTGGCTCCAATTACCAAACGTGTACGATGCCTTTAAGATACTGACTTGTTTAAACAATATTGAGGCATTAGTTCAACTGAACCACATACAGGCTGTGATATTCGTCATGTGGATGTCATTAAATAATTCTTTCAAAATGTACTGGCAAAGTTCAGGGTCATTGTGTCATTGTGTCCACGTAGACTGGGACTCTCGGAGAACTCCAACATTTTTTGTTATCCCTCGTCAGCGCCTCGAGGGACCGGTAGCGGGGCCGAGCGAATTTTCAACATGTCAAGTGACTTTAGTCAAAATCATTCCCACTGCGGTCCGTGTCATGGTTTGTCTTTGTTCGAATAATTATTTGTTTTTAAGGAATCGAAGATCGTTATTTTTCAATTAGAATTACTAATTGATGGATTTCGCAGATATTTGCCACGTACTTTCTCTCTGCATGCCCCTTCGTCTCGGTGAAAGACTTTCCCCCCTTCATGCCCCCATCCTCGGTGGTGGACTTATCCGGTACTTGATATTTATAACGTGTATTAATCCAAAGTAGGCCAACAGAGGGCACTATTCATGAAGCCCGCAGATGAAGAAACATGCAAACGCTGCGCGTAATGATTGGCGGTAGCATCATGTGGAACTGGTCAGAACCGTAAACTGGTAGGCCTATTATGGTTTATTTTTATGAAAAATAATTCATAAATTTGAATATGAAGATGATATAAAAAAAGGATTCACAATTACAATGGAGAGTTGTTATTATGAAGTAGTTGACATAAACTAACAAAAAATATTGTAAACAAAGGCACCTCCAAAAAATTAATGGGCCCGTCCGGGAATTGAACCCGGGACCTCTCGCACCCGAAGCGAGAATCATACCTCTAGACCAACGAGCCGACACCTCGGTCGAGCCATTCATTGCAATATAATTCCTGTAATTATTATTTTCTTAGAATTTTTGAAAATTTGTGTATTTTGAGAGTTTATCAGGCTAGATAAACATCCATGTGCGTACATATTACATTTAGATCTCCGTATTTGCATCAACAAATAATATCAGCCGTATACTAATTTATTATCAATTATTTTATTATATCGATAACAGGCGTGTCCTAGCAACAGAGTAATGACATGCCATGAATGGCTAGGCTATCCTAGCGAGCGAGCTAGCTGCTGCGCGTTCATCACACACTGACATTGTATTGTTTGTGCATTATTTGATGATGGCACTTGGCAGCAAATGTCTTCGTTTTTCGGTGACAACAACAACCAACTAACGTTACGAAGTGTTCACAAAAAGGTATCGTTAAATTGCACTGAAATTAAAGCCTCAGTGATACTGTTTTGTATTTCGTTGTAGTATTTTATCTGTCTTGGTGGTGCGTTTACCTAAAAAAGACTACAGTAATGTAATCATTGTAAATTTAAATTTGATTATGTTGTTGTGTTCAATTTCTGGTCCTTGCTCTATGGTTCAATCAAATGCGTAGGGCCTAACCATGTTACAAATAATGTAATTCATGAAATGGACGCAATGCAAAATGAGTGATTTTAATTATGTTTAGTTATATCATGGTTTATTGGAGTTACACTTACTTTTCTGGCAGTAGTTATTGCCAGGAAAGTTATAATATTATTGATTAACGACACATGCATTTCATAATAATCATAATGTTTGTTAATGTTATGTATGATTTAATTTGCTGCTTAAAGTTTGAATGAATATTCTTCAACTTCAGCTCAGTTTACACCTGTAAGTTGTAAATGAATTGTAAGTGCAACTCTTATTTTTCTGTATTTATTGATAGGCCTATTTTAAAGCTACTCCTAAAACTATTTATGAGGTTCGTTCCGCTATCCACGGAAATGAGAGCGGAATGAACCTCAATAGTTCTCAGGAGTTTTGCTAGGCCTTTATGTTTTCTTATAATTAATATAAATAATAAATAAAAAATGTGTTTACTTTAATTAAATTTTAATTTTAGGTTACAGTCCTATACCTTGCTGTAAGGCACGTTCAGTCGATTTGCCGGATAGCCTGATCACGCTTCGCTATTTGGATGATCTACCGTTTGCGCAGCCATTGGTCAATCCCGCAGCCATTGTGTGTTTGCGTAGCCATATCGGGCGATCGTGCAAGGTGATTGATGGACCACCAAAATTCTGCCCTACATGGATGGATCAGTCGCGCAAAAGCACTGCAAGTGCGATCAGTAGGTCATGTCAAAAGTTCCCTACCCCCGCCCTAACACTAACCCTAACCCAAACCCAAACCCAACAGATTGACCAATCTCGCAAAATCGTTTTTGAACGATCGACCTTGAATAACGCCCTTCCTTACCAATCTACCGTTCGTGCGAAGCCATATTACTGCAAGATCGATTGACAGTGCAAGCCTTGCATTGCACTATCTGTCGAGTTTCGATGATGCAAACATATCCTTCATGATGTATGCATTTCCTTCATGCTGATCGCCAGGTGGCTGTGCAGTTGCCTGATGGCTGCGAGATCACCTCATGGCTGCTGGATTGACCTATGGCTGCGTGACCGATAGATCACCCAATAGCACAGCATGATCAGGCTAACACGCAAATCGACAGAGTGCACCCACCATATCCACGACAGCATGTTGTGGCTGAGCATTCAACAAGTTCACTGGACCCAAGCCTTGCCTTTGGTGTTTCTGAGAGTAGGTGTAGGTTCGGGTCCCGGTCTTGACACTTATCCATTTTTGCTTCGTCCTTCGGATTGGACGTAAAGCCGAAGGTCCAATGCGTCGTTTAATTGCACGTTAAAGAACCCAGTTTACACATCACTATTGAGAGGAGGTTTGCCCCTGTGTTTCTGGCAGTGGCTGCTGAACGCGCCACAGCACCTTGTAAACCTTTTTAAGTTATAAGATGCTACATAAATCAGTTTCATAATTCAAAAATTTCAAAAACCTGTCTTTAAAATGTTCCTCTTTGTTGAAGCGCCTTGAGTCTATACAAGACTCTGGTAAATAATTGCTATTTTTATGATTCAGTATTTTATTATTAGGCCTAAAACAAAATAACAAATAATCTAACTTCTTAAGCCTTGTTATCTTTTCAGACAACCAACCATGAATAATGAGCCCTATCTTGATTACGATGACACGTATGGCGGCAAATCCCTGAAACTAAATAAGCTGCCCTCGCTTGAGCAAAATGGTGTCGATGAATACAAGTCCAAGAAGCGGAAGAAGAAACGCAAGAAGTCACCCAGGAAAACAGCTGCAGCAACACAGACGATAATCCCCAAAAGGATTGACTATGTCTTGGTTTATCCTAAGGTAGGCATCAAGAGAATGTTACCCCCAACCCCCCCCCCCCAAATAAATAAAAATTCAAACCAAACCCCCCCAAAAAACAACAACAACAACTACAACAACAACAACAACAACAACAAAACAAAATCTTTATTTATTTATTGTTACTATTTTATTACACATCCAACAGCACAAAAACAATTAGCACAATGAGCCCTAATAACAGGATGAATAGAAAGCGAGAAGAAATGTTCAGTTTTAGATGTGAAAAGAAAACCCCACATGGGAAAAACCCACGCAATCAGGTAGGTACTGAAAACCCAATCCACATGTAAGGCTCATGTCTGGGGTGGGATTCACACTCGGCTCCACAGAGAGGTGAAAGGCACGAAAAAAAACCACTGAGCCAACCTGATCCAAAAGACATTTTTGTGATAACATTTTTTTATTATGGGACTTAAGTTTCAAAATAAGGCCATGTCCGAATCAAGTGACTTTGGCTACGGCTATAGCCGGTGGCTGCAGCAAAAATGTTGAAAAATTTGACTTTTCAGTTTTCTGGCCATAGCCACTGTAGAAGTATGGCCTAATTCCAACCTCGTCCCCATGGTTTACTTAATTTCCAACCATGTTTACAATAGTAAACCCTGGGAGGGAAACTCCTTACTTGGACCCTGATTAAACAACAACTGGTGTACAAAAGTCTAACGTAAACTTGTTAAGTTGTACTCATTCAGTATTCACCATGTTCACAGTCAGACTATTCTAATTTGCATACGTATCCAAAAATTTTGGATATGCAAATAATCCAATACCAGGGTGAGAGAGCGGTCAACCTCGTACTGCTCGACACACCATGGGGATGAGGTTGGGCCTAATTCAGATAAAAGAAAGTGGGTTGCAGGCCTTGAATTTCATCTTTGAGAGGGCAAGGCCATTTTCATTTTGCAAAGGGCACTTCCATTGGAAAATCTTTTAAGTCTGTGGGAAACTTCTGAAGGGGAATCAAGGCCAAGACCAACGGCAACAGAGGCCATGGCCTCTGTGTAATTCCAGGCCTGGGGTTGTTGTAGTAAATGTTTGTATTCTACTTTTGGAAGACCTTTCTGGTCATGTTTGTGTCATCATTACCACCCGAAAATTATCCAACTGTGGCGGTATGTCCCTTTAAAGGGATTGTATACGTTTGGTAGTTGAAACACACTGTTTGCTTCAATCCTATATTATACATTGTAGTTGTAGATATATACCATAAAACTAACCTGTGAAAATTTCATTACAAAAGGTGTTAGCGTTTTTGAGATATTGCCGAAAATCTGCAGTGGTTATGTCCACACACGCAGAATAATCTGCATTTGGAATACACAATCTGAGAAATTTTACTGTCAGTAACGCTTCTCAGATTCAAATTGTGGGGGATAAAAAGTGATATCTTTTTCCATAACTGCAGTACTTCTAAGTGAACATTTTCTCAAAAAAGAATTATACTATCTAAAGCTACTGTACTTCTAACAAAGTAAGATTTTATTGCCATTAATTTTCAGAGTCATTACCAAACGTATACAGCCCTTTAAGCCCCAAAGCAACACGTTATATACACACTAAGGAAACCAATGATTGCAGTAGGACTGACTAACATTTGAGCATCTTCTTGTACTCTGTCTTCTTCCTATCTATAGGAGAATGAGGATGATTTTGAAGATGCAGATGATATTGAGGATTGCCAGAGAAGGGCGGAGTTAAGGAAGAGGTTCCACAGGGCAGCCAAGGAGACGGAGGGTCTTGAGATACGAGAAAAGGACATGGTTGATAAGATTTATGTCCTCATCCATTGTCCGTTCTCAAGGATGTGTCACCAGGCTGAGTCGGTCAACTTAGAGATGCCACTGGAAGGAGTAAGAGAAATTAAACATAGATTCTAAATCTAGACTCAAAGATTTTTTTTTAGGATTGAAGTTGGCTTAGATTAAGGGCAATGTGTTTACAAGGCGGAATTTGCACTTTTTTTCCACTATTTTCTTTGTTCAACCCCAAATTATTTTCTCCTGACTCACACAACGGATTGAGCCCAAATTTTCACAGGTTTGTTATTTCATGTATGTGGTTGGTCACACAAAACATGAACACTGTGTGCGACTATTTTGTCAGCTCCACCAATCCTACATAAAACCTTTTAAGAAGTGAGGTAGTGAAAGGGCAAGAGATAAGAGGGCTGTGTCATGGCTGAGCGGTTAAGAGCACCGAACTCAAGCTCTGGTAAGAAATAACTATAAATAAATAGTAAACTTGTGGGTACAACCATGTGTAAATCTCTTTGTGGGAGTGTTGGCTCTGAAAAGAGCCGGTGTAGTCTCGACGTTTTGAACAGAGGCTCTGCTCGTCTTCAGGAGCTCTGGTGTTTCTGATCAGCAGAGTGTGGGTTCGAGTCCCAGTCGTGACACTTGTGTTCTTAAGCAAGACACTTAACCATTATTGCTTTATCATTCGGATGGGACATAAAGCTGTAGGTCCCATGTGTTGTTATAAAAAACTATCAATGCACGAAAAAGACCCCTGTACACACTTATGGCTAAGAGAAGGGGTTTGCCCTGATGTGTCTGGCAGTGCGTTTATCTTCAATCATAATTTGAAGGCTGCACTCAAAAGGAAGAAAAAGAAGAACGTTGTACATATCATAAGTTATTTGTGTTTTTAATTTTTGTTATTATCTTTGTCTTCTTCAGGCTGCAATTCCAAAGAACCCCCAGGGAGGATGTTTGCATAAAATCAACTCCTTATTTGTCACAGAAGATGAAGGTAAGAATTTATCAAGCAACCAATTATAGTGTATTTTGTTGTACCTTGCCAGAGAGCAAATGTGTTGGTTAAAGTTATCGTACACGTTTGGTAATGACTCAAAACTTTTATTAGCATAAAAACTTACTTGGTAACAAGCAACGGAGAGCTGTTGATAGTATAAAACATTGTAGGAAACGACTCTCTCTGAAGTAATGTAGTTTTTGAGAAAGAGGTAATATCTCACTAAAATAATAACAACTTTGTGCAAGAAGTTTTTATTCCTATCTGAAAGCACACAAATTTGTACAACAAGGGTGTTTTTTCTTTCATCATTTTCTTGCAACTTTGATGACCAAATTGAGCCCAAATTTTCACAGGCTTGTTATTTTATGCATATGTTGGGATACACCAAGTGAGAACACTGGTCTTTGACAATTTCCAAACGTGTTCAGTGCCTTTAAATAGTTATTTGTCATCATAATGTGTGTTTCCTTTATATAATACTAATGGCAAACTAGCATTGTGGATGGATGCGACTTGTCAGATTTTTATCTGAATTCTGGCTTTTTTAAGTGTCTACTTGGGGGAATAAGATGCAGTAATCTTCTTCAGATAAGAATAAATCTTGCTTTGATCTACCTCTCTAGTGCTGAGGATACTGTTCCCAGAAGCTTCTTGAAATCTCTAACTCCAGGGGTTACCAAAAGGTGGAAATGCCATCATTTTGTTGTGTCGGTGTCAAAAGGTTATAAAATAGGGGCAAGTTTGAAATTGTCAAAACGTTGAATCTCACTTAAAATAGGCTGGATGTACACACAAAACAAGTACGCGCCGAGATACAATGTTTTGCATGGAGCATTTTCGTGCGAGATTCAACGTTTCTTTGCAAAATTGAGATATGGCATTTTTTTCAATAATAATAACTAGTTTTTATAGCACTTTATCTACGGGCATCTCAAACCACTTCTCATCATTAATTTCAAGACAGGTTTTTTTAAAAGTTTTTTAATTACATGTTTTTATTTCTTCTTGACGTATAGTGGATTTTATCAGCGCGCCTTTCTGCGTAGCAAAGAGGGCGGTATTCCATGGTATCGATGAACCAGATACGTTCTTCTCTCCTGCGCTACGGTCACTCCTTGTAAGTACAAATATAACCTTTGTACCCTCTTGATACTGTGAGTCGTTTTTATTTATACCTCACATTAAGTAACTGAAATCTACAGGTTTCAATTTAAAGGTAGGGTCGTAGATTGGTTTTTGTTAACGTAATGCTAATTTCACCTGTAAAAATTTACAGCATCTACGTGTCGAGAAAACAGCAAGAAACTTTCAGTTTTTTCAGTTGAATCCATCCACGTTTAGCGAGGTGACAGTGGATACCAACTGTATCTTTGGCCGCAGCATTCGCAAACGGACACCAACCCTCGGAAATCTGATAACGATTCATGCATGAATCGTTTCTCAAATTCAGATGTGAACAATTATCCAAACCATATTACTTTAAAGGGCATCCGTTCTCAAAATAGTTTATACTATCAACAGCTGCAGTGTTTCTCAGTAAAGTTTTATGGTCATCAACTTTTGGAGTATTTACCAATCTCTGACCCTACCTTCAAAACTATTTGTACATGGCTGATGGACGTGAGATAATGTTGGGATCCCGACAATAATTAATTTTTTGTTTTTAATTTCATGCAATACCTTAAATGATAGCTTATAACTTTCACGATTCTATAAAAATAGCTGTTGAAAATTTAAATTTTTCAGGTCAAATCAGCCAAAAAAACGGACCTAGCATCTTTAATGTGGCATTTCAGACATAACTGATTCGTCTTTGACATCTAACTTTATCAAAAACTTTTGAAGTCAAATTGGTAATAGTAAACTCGACCCCCTGGCAGATTATCTCTGAGTGGGTGAACTCATTTGTTTATAGTCAATAAATTCGACTTGTATATTGAGTTTGCAGTAACACCTTGTGTACATATTACACATTAGCTGTGTAGATTTGTTCTTTGAGAACTTGTCTTGCTATTTATTCTACTGCCTCAGAGTAGATTAAATAGCAAGGCAAGTTTCTCAAAGAACAAATCTACACAGCTAAGTAGATTTATACACATGGTGTTACCACAAACTGAATGTACATTGATACCTCACCATGCAATGCCTGAAAACCCATATCAATTCTACTTCTTACTACACTTTCACTGAGCCTTTTTTTTCATGGATGGAGACATTTCGTACCAAATGTTAGCGGCTCCAGAGTTGTTAAAAGTCAAGTTCATCTCCAAAACACCATTTGATGTTCAAATTATAAGACCCAATCATTTACATAGCACCATGTATTGGTTTACAAGGTGCTGTGGCATAATCCGCAGCCAACCATACCAGAAAACCTTCTCTTAAAGGTATTATACAGGATTGGTAGAGCTGACAAAACAGTCGCAAACAAAGTTCATGTTTTGTGTGATTAACCATTTACATGAAATAACAAACCTGTGAAAATTTGAGCTCAATTGGTCATCGAGGTCACGAGAAAATAGTGAAAAGAGACCTTATGTGTTTTCTGTTTTTCAAACATCAAGTTTATTATCACGCGTGATAAAAACTATTGTTGTACTCATTTCTCAGAAACGATAGCATTTTAGGCAGAAATATTTTAAGGAACCCTTTCTACCATTACTTACTTTAAGTCATGTAAGTTATGTGTGAATCTGTGAACATTTGTGTTTTTCGATCTTACCAATAGTGTACAGGGCCTTTAACGATAAGTGTAACTGGGTTCTTTTATGGCATTACACAACACACAGAAGGACAAAGCAATAATGGTTAAGTGTCCTACTTAAGGACACAAGTGTCAAGACCGGTACTTTTCTCAGACACTTTTTCTGAGCTTTTTGAGAGTTCTTCACTTTATCGGGTGAATCTCTGTGTTGGTATGAATGTGATAAATGTTAAATATAATAGGTGTTCAAATGGCTTCGGGGATGAAAAGAATATTATTTGGTTTTTACCCATACAATGATGTGTGTAAAACACTGTATCCTCAGTACTTTTCCGAGTCCTATGAACAAAATCTACAGTCATATTACTCAGGTGGGATTCAAACCCATGACCTTTGCCTTTCTAGAGCAGATGTCTAACCATTAGACCACCGAGATTGCCTGGTTGCTAGAGGCAGTTTTAATCCTATATTTTAACAGTGGGTCCCGCAACAATTAAATAGATGTTAAATTTGCAGAATATGATTTGGTTTTACCCGTATACTGATGTGTGTAAATCACTTGTATACTCGGTACTTTTCTGAGTCCTGTGAAACAAATCTACAGGCATATTACTTTGGTGAGATTCGAACCCATGACCTTTGCCATTCTAGAGCAGATGTCTTACCACTAGACCACCGAGATTGCCCGGTAGCATCGGGGATAAAGAATATGATTTGGTTTTACCCATACACCAATGTGTGTAAGGCACTGTATACTCAGTACTTTCCCGATTCCTGTGAAAAATTCACATTTTTTTCTCATGAGGAGACAGAGAGAGTCTGTTTCTACCTGCCGTGACTTTTTCTTACTGATTCTAATTATTTTGGTGGTATTTCTTTCGTTTCTGTCCAGGTTCATAACATTTTGATCAACATTGATGTCAGAGAGAAGGGAGATATGGAAAAAGACTTCAAAGATTCCATGAGGAGAAAGGGTATGTTGATTCTTGATTATTTTAAAACATTTCCTCATCACCATTCTTCATAATGTGATAATAATAAAAAAATATCCACGCTCCAGTAAACCCATTCAACACCGAAACCCAGCCAACCCTACATAAGCTAACACACACACAGTAGAGTCCAGCATTCTCCAGAAGACAAGTCGGAGTACACTGATCGAAATGTCGAGCAGAAACCGGCTCTTCTCAGAGCCACCACTACTCAAAAGACATTTTTCTTACATGGTGTCACCGCAAACCTTACTTACTTAATAAAAATAATAATAACACGCAGTTCTTTTATAGTGCTCATTATTTTTTCTACAAGGTATGTGGAACTTATTTACAGAGCACCATATTACGGTTTACAAGGTGCTTTGGCGCGATCTGCAGCCAATCATACCAGAAAACACTGGGGTGAACCCCTTCGCATGTTAAGACCCATTTATTTACATAGCACCATGTAACAGTTTACAAGGTGCTGTGGTGCAAACTGCAGCCAACCCTACCAGAAAACACTGGCAAACCCCCTTCGCATGTTAAGACCCATTTATTAACATAGCACTATGTAACAGTTTACAAGGTGCTTTGGCGCAATCTGCAGCCAATCATACCAGAAAACACCGAACCCCCTTCTCTTAACAATAAGTGTGCTGGGTTCTTTTACATGCATTACACAACCCACAGTTCTATGTGTACCCTTTTTCTGAGCAATAAACTGTACAGTATTTTTGTCTTACATTGGATCTTTGAATTTCTTCATAAACTTAGCCTCTGAGTTTGATAGAAATAAAGAAAGTCATACTTAGTCTTTGTTTCTTAATTCCTGGGAGCTTGTCGTTAATAAACATTCTTTCATCTTCTAGCTCAATTTTTTAACCAGTCACGGTTAGAACATAAAAAAGGTACAAAGTTTTGTTTTCTTTGTTTACCTGTTCATTTGTCAAAAAATTCTGGTTAATGTTTTCACGTTTTTATTTGAGTCTTTGACGAAGTTTCATTGAAAACAATTTCAGCACCTTATGTTGACGAAGAGACGATTGAATTATTTTGGATTCAAGAATTTCATTTAATAATATTAATAATAACAATAAATATTTATATAGAACAAGAATCTGCCTTTTAACGATGCTCAAGGCGCTTTGTTTAATTTTTCCATTAAATTGAACTGTAATAATAATCTTGTTATAAATTTTATATTATTAGTTGCCTGGTTGGCGCAATCCTAATTATTTACCTTGTTATTGTCAATTTTATTTTTTGTTGTTTAACTTTAACCTATAATATGATTATAGAAACCTTAAAATGAACCTTTGAAATGATAATTCCAGTATATAGTTTTGGAGTTTGTGTTGTGTTACTCCCACCATACTCTGAAGATCTTTTAGCAAAGCATTTTCCTGAAGCCATCTTACTCCCATCCAACTACAAAGCATCAGACTTTTCCCAAGAATCGTTGCTTCGGTTTTGTATTTCAGGTTTCATAGTTTTGATTTCATTCATTAATATTGTTCCCGAAGAAGCACAGTGTTGCAATTTTTTTTTAACGGTTTATGGTCGTGTTTCTGAAGGGCAAACGGACAGTTTGAACGCCCATTGTTTTAATTTCTAGTGATGTTTTCATGTTATTATTTGGCGCAGCTACTTTGTTAATTTGAGTTAACTGTTGCTTGTTTCAATAACTTTTTATGTGTTGTTAAACCTTCCCTAAGCTAAGGTCTAAGGTCTTAAAGGCACTGAACACATTTGGAAATTGTCAAAGACCAGTGTTCTCACTTGGTGTATCCCAACATATGCATAACATAACAAGCCTGTGAAAATTTGGGCTCAATTGGTCATCAAAGTTGCAAGAAAATGATGAAAGAAAAAACACCCTTGTTGTACAAATTTGTGTGCTTTCAGATAGGAATAAAAACTTCTTGCAAGAAGTTTTTATTATTTTAGTGAGAAATTACCTCTTTCTCAAAAACTATGTTACTTCAAAGGAAGAAAACTATTTATATGTCAACCCCCTGTATGAATCATCATATATACTGCACATACAGATCCTTATCGTTTGATTGGTGGAACAAGCTTCTTGTGTCATCTTTTATATTGCCGTGTATATTGCTGCGATGCTCCAAAATTGAATATACGGTGTCATTAGATGGATAATTTTAGACGCTTCGGACGCTTTGCAGATCGTTTCCAAAACAATCGTTCCCCGCCCGTTTGTCTAAAAAAAGGCAGTGTCAGTCAGGTCATGGCGGACAAGGTTGGTGTCTACCTGGGGTCGTCCTCAATGTTTAGAAGGGGTTTTTTTTAACAGAATTTTCAAGTTTCTGTGTCCATGTTGTGTTAATTGTGATTTTTTTTCAATTGACAAGTTTCTATGTGTGAGTTACATTAAAACAAGTATTAAATGCATTTCGTTTGTGCATTGCTCAGAATATAAATGAAACAGGAAAGCCAGATTTCGCCAATGCACCCGAATGCATCCAATAGTTGTATAATATTTGTAGTGAAGTTAATTTAAGTTATCCAATCCTCTCGTACATCTTGTAGGTCTCCCCTTCATGCTGATGAAGAAGGTTTTCACCGATGCCTTCATTATGCACGAAGAATCACCGTATGAACTTGTTGAAGATGACGACACTAGAGAGATACAAAGATCACTGAGCAAAGAGAAAGGAGACTTTGATTCCAAAGCTGACCCCAGAGAGGTGAGAAAACCTTGCAGGGTTCGAATCCCACCCAAGTAGTATGCCTGTGGATTTATTTTCCCACATATAGCTTAGGAAAGCACTGGGTATACAATGCTTATCTCATATCGGTGTAGTCGAAAAAACCAAAATAATATTCTTCACACTTGATGCGTAAAGTGCCCGTCTCTCACCACTGATGGCCCTGGTTCGATTCCCAGCGAAGGCCATATGTGAGTAGAGTCTTGCATTGGTTCTCTCTCAATGCCACCAGGGTTTTTTCTCTGGGCCCTCTGATAATGTCGGGATCTTGACAATCATTCATTTTTAGTTTTTAAATAACTACTACTTATCAGTGGCGTTTTTTTTGTATGCAATACCTTGAATGAAAGCTTATAACTTTCTCAAATCTATAAAAATAGCTATTTAAAATTTATATCTGAATTTTTGGGTCAAATCGGCCAAAAATTGACCTAGCATCTTCAATAAAACACGCAATCATTCCCTCAATGTGTCTTTCCAAGATTGTTCAACTACTGCAAATCTTTCACATCGTTCACCAAAAATGACCCCAAGGTAAAGGCTTGTGTATATGAAAGGGCACCAAGGCAAAGACGAAGGCATCAGAGTCAACGACCCGCATAGTCTTCAAGAAAGTCCAGACTTTGCAATTGGACTTTGCTGACACCTTGCAATCTAAAATTTATTTGGGGTTGAACAAAGAAACATTTACTAGAGCGGAACTTGAACCTGCGACCTCTGGATTAACGTGACAGCCTTCTACCAATTAAGCTATCTAGTCCTAATGTTGGCAGTCTCCCTATTTTGTCAATATCTTTGTTCGGGGGTGCCAGTCAGTAAGCCAATCAACCTGAAACAGCCCTATAGCCAGGGATCACACCCAAGTTTACGATACAACCTGGTAAGTGGCAGCAGAGGGATCACCTTAAGGCCAAGGGGATGCGACTTTTTATTTCAAATATCAAGTAATAAACCACAACCCTGGGTAAATTTTAAAACAATTTTGGGTTGAACAAAAGAAAAATTTACCAGAGCAGGACTTGAACCTGCGACCTCCGGTTAACAACGGTTAACGTAATCTTAAATTTACTTACAGGCCCTACATAGGACATGGTGTAGAAGTTTTAAATTCCAACCTCTATGGAAGATCAGGAACTACTTCGGGGAGAAGATTGCATTTTACTTTGCCTGGGCTGGTGAGATGGCGTCGTTACTATGGTTTCCGGTTCTCATGGGATTAGCGATATGGGGATACGGATTGTATCTGAGGTAAGATTAATTGAGGATTATAACTGTGGACTAGAAATATGACGGTAGACAGTCAAGTTACTGTCAAGTATCTTTCAATTAATTAGGGTTGGAGTGTTAGAAAATAGACAGTCAATTTATGACCAAGTATCTTTCAATTAATTAGGGTTGGAGTGTTAGAAAATAGACAGTCAAGTAATTGCCAAGCATCTTGCAAATGATTAGAATGCCTTGGGGGTCATCTGATTTGCCTAGCACCATCACTTTCAAGTACTACTGCCTCGCTTATTGCAGTAAACAATACATTAGTAAACCCTTTAGAGACCATTCAATTCTGCATAATTATCACACTACGACCATACATGGCTACTATTATTGATTTTGTTCGGTACAAATGCCTGGAAATAAACAACAATATGAAACAGAAATTATGTTTTGTTTTACAAATGTAAATAGTATGTCAACATGGGAACATTGGAAAATGTCAATTCTGGGCATGACTTTCACTACGACCACTTTCTGTGAATGGAAGTAGATTAAATGTCGCGATCATTTGCAGCCGCTATGGGCATTTTGGTACAAGCCGCTTTTGGCTGCTAAGGTCTCTGAAGGGTTAAAGTGTATTACATTGCTGATGTACTAATGATCACCTGACTCAGTTTGTCTTCAATCTTTCTGACTTTCTCACCCACCCACCAGTATAAGGAACTACATGGATGTTATTGAAAGACGAGATGAGATAACGCAACAAACAGAAAACCTAATTGATGAACTCGAAAATAACATCTCGCTGTACAATCGTACGGAGGACATCGCACTCTATCAAAATCTCACCATTAAACAGGAAGATTCCGTCTTCTCAAGGTGAGTTTTGAAACAAGATGAAGACACTCAAGACAGCTTAAGATTTGAAGATGAATGTATTTATTCACGACTCGTTGAAAAGATCAAAGCATTTACCGATGCCAGCAGGGATAGGCTTATGTAATAAGTAACTATCAGTTCTCTGTTGGCCGAACAGACGTATCCCCATACTGTGGTTTGGGCACTGGCCTGGAGACCAGTCTTGTTTCTTTATCTTTTTCTTCCATTCTGTGCATTTTAAAATGTGTTATGCGCCTTTGATCATTTTTATTGTAAGGGGCGCCGTATAAATCTTGAATTATTATTAAATTATTAAACAAGATTTATTGAATTTCAATTCTGGGGTATGGCGTGTCATAGCTGATCGGTCAAACTGCACTGGATTCAAGATCTGGTGTTTCTGATGAGCAGAGTGTGGTTTCGAGGCCCGGTCTTGACACTTTATGTCCTTGAGCAAGAAATTCAACCATTATTGCTGCGTTCTTCGGATGGGACGTAATGCCGTTGGTCCCATGTGTTGTGTAATATACATATAAAAGAACCCAGTACACTTATCGATAAGAGAAGGGATTCGCCGGTGTTTCTGGCATGGTTGGCTGCATCAAAATTGCGCCACAGCACTTTGTAAACCATTACAAGGTGCTACATGTATAAATATACATGTAAAATGGGTTTTATAATTTCAAACATAGCTCTGCATACCTATACAAAAATAATGAGCGCTTTGGGACACTCTTTGGGTGTGAAAAGTGCTATAGAAAAATTGAGTGTTATTATTATTATTATTATTACTTTTATTATTATTAATCCTGGGTTCAACTTCCACTCAATGTAGATTTTTTCTGCAAGACTCATAAAGTACTGAGTATGCAGTGCTACATTATGTATCGGTATTTGATAAAAATATAAACCTATTTCAGTTGAAGAATAATTCTACAAGGAATGGTCCGTTTAATTTCATCAGTTTTGTACCAAATCTTCATATATAACTTACAAATAATTCTTGTTCAAGAGCAAGTAATTGAAATAATAAATGTGAGGTTTTGTCAAGTTTTATTGAATGTTAGTTGACGCAGTGCCTAAATCGAAGAATTCATCGATTGTAATTTTGTTTCTACCGTTCGATTTTTTTCTTTTCTTCTTAGCATCGCTGATACATCCCTGGAGTTATTGAGTGTATTTCAGAATTCCTTCGACTCTGATGTCACTCCTTACTTTGCTCTCATCATTTGTCTTTGGGGTAAGTGTTGGGTCTTGGAGTTTTCTTCTTAACCAGTTACCGCCAGGGATCTTCCATTTTTTTCCCTTCCAGCCTGACAGAAGTATGTTAGAGGAATATCCGGGAATCATTTTTCTTTGAGAGTACCGCTGGCACAAAAAAAACCCCCAGGATTTAACAAAGCCTAGAGAACAAATGGTTCTCTTTGAAGCACCAGGATTGGTTGTTTTCTCTTTCGAGAAAATACCATATTCACGCACTGTGAATTGTAAATGAGACACGGTCGCCAATTGGGCCCATGACTGGAACCAAGATAGGAATCTCGGTCTACTCAGACTAAAGCTCCTTTGAACTGAAACACATTGGGAGGCTCTCCATGAACCATAATTCATAAAGGGCAGGAATCAAAGATTACACAAGAACCCCAGCACAACGGCAGAATTTTACAATTCTTTTCCACCACCAACTGTCTTGTTTGTGTGGGTGAAGGAAGCATTGCACGGGAAGTGCATGCTCCTACCATGCTTCGTAAAGTATGGGCGGCCCTTTGTTCTGGTCATTTGATGTGACACGAAAATGCAAAATAAACGAAACCCAAATTCAATATTGGTGTGTTAACACTACATCTGGTGTCACTACAATTGTTTGGGGTTGCCAGTCAGAAGCCACACAAACTGAAACTGTCGTATATTTATTTAGTTTTCCTTGTGCTTTATTACCGATAATTGAAATGAAATTCATCCTGTTATTGGCGCTAATTGTGCTGTTGGATGGGTAATGCAATAAAACATCAATCATCAGACATTTGTAGAGTGCCATCATTCTAGTTGCCTATTCCGAGGCCCTTAGCAAAGTGAAGGAAAAATTAAAGACAGAAGAGTTCACAGAATTTCATGTGGAAGTGACAAGTGCAATAGTCTAACTGTGATCAGATTCAAAGAGATGAGTCTTAAGCTGGCTTTTGAAGATCTGTAAGGAGTCAAGTGTACGGAGTTGATAGGGGAGATCATTTCCATAGCTTTGGTGCGCATGAATTGAAGCTTCTATCACGTGATGAAAATATCTGAGACGTTCTTTAATCTCCTTACAGGTACCATCTTTCAGGAGTCTTGGAAGAGGAAGCATGCTCGTCTAGCCTATGAGTGGGATGTCGACACCTATCATTTCTCAGAGCCTGATCGACCAGAATTCTACGGCACGAAAGAACGAGATGTAATTATAACTGTTTCAAATTAGATGCATTTTTTCTTTATAACAGGCATGATATTCTTCCTACTTTAGTTTGATTTCCGATTTTTTAGCCAATTAAAAAAAATCAGAATTTGTTTGATTAAATAGCCTGAAATGTCTTTTAAAGGGATTACGTTTGGTTATTGGAACTCACTGTTTGTTTCAATCCTATATAGTTGTAGATATATACCGTAAAACTAACCTGTGAAAATTTCATTCCAAAAGGTGGTAGCGTTTTTGAGATATTGCTGAAAATCTGGAGCGGTTATGTCCAGGCAGGAAGAATAATCTGCAATTGGAATACAATCTGAGAAGCGTAACTGCAGTAACGCTTCTCAGATTCAAATTTGTGGGGATAAAAAGTGATATCTTTTTCCATAACCGCAGTACTTCTTAGTGAAAATGTTCTCAAAATGCATTATACTTTCCAAAGCTGCTGTACTTCTTACCAAGTAGGTTTTTATTGCCATTAATTTTCAGAGTCATTACCAAACAAATACAGACCCTTCAAAGCCTATTCGATGTGTACATGTAGGTCAGCCCTTGTACTCAATAAAATGTTCCTACTTTTTTCCAAGGACCAAATATCATGCTTGTTATAATTATACTTTGGTCCTTATAGTTTTTGTTTTTAACACCGTCATAATGTGAAACAAAGATAACATATTTTTTAAGTTAATGTTTAGCCAGGCGCTATGATTTTTTTTATGAGAGATTGTATTCACTATTTGAGGAAGTAGGAATGAAATTAAGAAACAAACTAGAAAGAATGCCTTGTTTAATTTTCTTCTTGTATTTTCAAGTTATTTGACCATTGTAATTATTTTCCCTCAGGATCCCGTGTCCTCTCTACCGGATTGGTACTATCCATTCCATAAACAATTCTTGAAGTTTATGACGTCTTTCGGCATCCTGGTATTCATGGTAAGTTACTTTTGGCGTGAATCACACGACTTGCAGATAGGGGGGGAAAGTGATAGAGTGGTGAAATCTCATTGCATTCTATGAGAAGATTTTTGTAGGTATTAGAGTGTCACTTTTATCAGTCTACTTTATCACCAGGCCATGCTGGTCATTGCCAGTGTGTTTATTGGTGTGTCGTGGCCGAGTGGTCAAGCGCACTGGACTCAAGCTCTGGTGTTTCTGATCAGCAGAGTGTGGGTTCGAGTCCCGGTTTTGAGTCCTTGTGTCCTTAAGCAAGACACTTAAACTTTATTGCTTCATCCTTCGGATGGGACGTAAAGCCGTAGGTCCTGTGTGTTTTGTAAAGCACATGAAAGAACCCAGTTACACTTATCGAGAAAAGAAGGGGTTTGCCCCGGTGTTTCTGGCAGTGGCTGCTGAATGGGCCGCAGCACCTAGTAAACCATTATAAGGTCCTACAGAGTGTTAGGTGTCATCATCAAGCAGCTTTGATGTTGAAATGTCATGTCATATGGGGTGTCATGGCCGAGCAGTTAAGAGCACTGGACTCAAGCTCTGGTGTGTCTGATCAGCAGAGTGTGGGTTCGAGTCCAGGTCTTGACACTTGTGTCCATTTAGAGAAGGGGTTTGCCCCGGTGTTTCTGGCAGTGGCTGCTGAATGCGCTGCAGCACCTTGCAAACCATTATAAGGTGCAACATAAATCGGTCTCATAACTCATAAAATCAAAAACCTGTCTGAAAATTTTCTGCATTTTCAAATGCCTTGAGTTCAAGCGCCTTGAGTACATGCGCTTCATAGACGATGTGACCTCTGACGTCACTTGAAAACCATAACATGATGCGCGCGCATGTCGCCGGGCAAAACGTCTGTGTACTTGACAGCCAGCTAGCTAGCTAGTCGTTAACTTCTTGTCATTCGTCATGAAAGTACACGCAATCTTACCAATCTTACCCGGTAGGACATGACTTGGACAGTGTTTTGTCAACAGAGGGTGGTTTGAATGTAAACAGAGGCCACATCGTCTATAAGACTATATATTATTGTTATATTATTTATAAAGTCATTTGCTTTCCCACCAGGCCCTGTTGGTCATCGCTAGTGTGTTAGGTGTCATTATCTACAGAGTGATCTCAGCAGCATTACTGTCGGAATCATCTAGTGTACTAAGATTACTGGCATCAACTGTTGTAGCTACGCTGCTCAACTCCGTCTCTATAATGATCCTAGGCAGAGTAAGTTTGTAGTTTTTACTTTGAAAAAAACAGACTGCGTATTTGTGGTAATTTTCAATTACTTGTCATGTACGGGTACGGGTTCAAATCCCACCACAGACCATTTTAACATGTGGATTGGCTTTTTCAGTCTGGGACGTTTTATTCCAAGTACTGCTTTTATTGTTGATTATGGAATGAACATATTGCCTGTTTACATTGTATTGCTTGTATATATTTATTGCTTATTAAAGGTAGGGTCATACTTTGGTAATGACCCCAAAAATAAATAGTGTAATTTTTATCCGAAAGCCACCTTATTGCAAAGATGATGAAGGTAGTAAGCATCTTGCGAAATTATTTCGTCTGAAATGCGTTCTGTTGATTAGAAATCTATAAGTGTGTCGAAAAAATTGAATCTCCGAAGATCACCTTTAGGCGGCTTCTTGAAATATGTGTGGTATCTGTATCTGAATGCTGCCTCAATATGGCCAGAGATGCGGTTGGTACCCGCTGTCACCTCGCTAAACGTAGATGGAATCAACAAGTTTTGTTTCTGTTTTCTCAACAAGTAGCGGGGTATTGAACTAAAACTTTCACAGGTGACTTTTAATGTATCTTTCTTGATGGTTTTGGCTATAAATCAGCATTACATTGACATAAATCAAACAATGACCCTACCTTTAATGGGATGGCCCTACACATACGTATCCTAGTATTCCAGCATGGCATACCTCACGCGTTGCTATAAAGAAGTCAAGTGATGACCACAAGGGAAACTGCTTTTAAAATTTAAATTTACCCGGTCAGTTTCCATTGTGGTTTATTACTTGATATTTCAAATAAAAAGTTGCATCCCCTTGAGGCGATCCCTGTCCTGCCACTTCCCAGGTTGTATCGTAAACTTGGGTGTGATCCCTGGCTATACGGCAGTTACAGGTTGATTGGCACCAACGATCAGAGATATTGACAAAATAGGGAGACCGCCAACATTAGGGCTAGATAGCTAGTTGATAGAGCACCAGCATGTTAATGCGGCGGTCGCAGGTTCAAATCCAGATCTCGTAAATTTGTCTTTGTTCACCCCAGAATTGCTATAAAAAAGTGGCGAGGTTCTATATGAGTCTTTGATGTATTTAGTTCAACAATAATTTTTTTTTTTTGAGTTACTAATATATAAATTGCATCATTTTTCTTTCAGGTGTATGACTACATTGCTTATAAATTAACAGATTGGGGTGAGTTAGAATCAGTACTATTATAGATTATATTTCTATTAAATTAAATACAATTTAGTAGGAAATAATAGACTGCAAGACACATGCGTATTTGAATATTCTGGGACCACTTTGGTCCCACGTACATTGCTTTAACGCGTGAAGGAAACAAGCTCACGCACTTTAACGGGTCCAAATGTTCAAATACACTTGAGACTTGCACAGTCTATAAAACATCCCATAGTTTAAAAACAACAGAGTCTTCCTGTAACTTTCTTCTTCTTATCATGTTGACACAAACACAAGCTGAACACGGTTCAGCCAAAAGTAAGCACACAGTTCCCTTGGAAGCTGTCTTTAGTTCTTTATTCTTTATTCACTTTCTTTAAAAATGAAGATAATCTTAACCTACTGTAGACACTTTCTTATTTATGACACCGTTCAGCCAAAACCAACACACAGTTCCCTTGTAAGCTGTCTTCAGTTGCTTATTCTTTATTCACTTTCTTTAAAAATGAAGATTATCTTAGCCTACTGTAGACACTTTCTTATTTATGACACGGTTCAGCCAAAACCCAAAACACAGTTCCTTTGAAAGCTGTTTTTAGTTGCTTATTCTTTATTCACTTTCTTTAAAAATGAAGATAATCTTATTCTTCAGTAGACACTTTCTTATTTATGATTGTCAATAACTTTCCATTTGATCATCAATAAATTGAATGTTTTATTTTCAATATTTTTTTCTCCAGAGAACCATCGGACACAGAGCCAGTATGATGATGCGCTGATCATCAAGCTATTTGCCTTTCAGTTTGTCAATAGCTATGCATCTCTGTTCTATATTGCATTCTTCAGAGGCGTGAGTACAACAAAAATATTTATTTTTATTATTTGCAAACAAACATTTACAATTTAATTTATTTAAGGCTAGCACATGATTGTTCCGAAGATAAACCCAGAATAAGCCATTTGCGAGTTAGATTTGATTAATGTCTTGTACAACGACTTGCTCAATCACAAGTTACTTAAATTTGAATTCCTCAGACTGTAGCGACAGTTGCTACGTCACATGATTCAGGGCAAGCTTTTGCGTAGTTACGTAAGAGATGGCGAACACCCCGACACAAGTTTGAATAAATGTGTTTGGCACAATGGTACCAGGGTTTGCTCATCTGGAGGTTGATATACAAAAGCTTGCCCCGAACCATTTGACATAGCAACTGTCTCTATAGTCTGAGGAATTCACATTTAAGCGGTAACTTGTGACTAAAGCAAGTCATTGTACCAAACATGATTAAAACTGTAAATGGCTTTAATTGACCCCAACTGAACAAGCCTCAGAGCTAGGAGATCTTAAAATGATTGATTTTGTTTGTGAATGTGGCAAATAACATCTCTTAATTGGTATTATTTCATTGGCTAATTTTTCTTCATGACCTCTGACCTCTGACAGTTGACCCAAGAGGACGGAATCTTGTACCTCGGGGAAGGATATGAAGATAGCTGTGGAGACAACAATAACTGCATGGCTCTGCTGTCTCTGCAAGTCTTTGTCCTCATGATCATCAAACCGTTTCCGAAATTCCTAAAGGATGTTATCCTGCCGTAAGTAAACTTAGCTGAGATGTAATAAATAAATGACTTGTGCGAATCTCAAGAAACTGCTGGATTATTAAATATTATTTCATTGTTAACAATCTGGGCTCGATGTCACAAAGCACTAATTAAGGGCCCAATTTCATAAATCCATTAAGCAGAAAATATGGCTTAGCAAATTTCTTTGCTAAGCAAATAATTGAGTTGGGAACCAGTGGCAACAATGTAAACTTTATGAAGTTTTGGCTGGTTACCTGTTTCAAGGAAGCTAGATTTTTCTGTGCTTAGCAAGTTTTTGTGCTTACAAGGCTTTATGAAATTGGGCCATGGTGAGTTGTCAATATCGTCATAGTGATTTGTATTGTGACATCACACTTTGCTTAGCAGTTAAGATTGATGCACATCTTCAGATCAATCTTAGCTCTTTGTGAAATCGGTCCCTGTTGACTTATTTGGTTTAACGTTCAGGTTTAAAGACTGATGATAATCTTTAAAACAAAACCTTTAGTTTAGTCTTATTTGTAAGGAAGTATTCGTACATGATCAAAGTTATTCTGAATGTTGTGTTTTGTTGACCTATGACATTGACCAATGACATTCAAAGTTTAGGTTTTTCTGGTCAAGTTCTGAAAAAAATTATTAAGTTTCATTAACATTTAAATTTATGCATGTTTCCCTAATTGATCCAACACTAGGGTTTCTGTTTTTTAAGCTAGTAAAAAATTGCATTAAATTTCATTTTCGTGCGCATATGATTTATTTCTTCTCATTTAGGTTCGTTTCAGTCATTCTGTTTCAATTTGTAGACATTCAAGACTACATTTTCACCATTCTTCAGTTGAATTTCTACTACCTAGCAAATTTACAATTGATGAAATTGAAGGATTGACCAGCCTCTTGCTACTAAATTTGGCAAATTGAATGATCTTTGCGACCTAATGAATTGTAATGATCTTATTTGTTCAGTGAATGCTAAACTGTAGAAATTGAATTGCTCTTTTTGACTGTTGAATGCTGATTCAACGGAGCATTCATTTTCAAACAAAATTGAATGAGCCGGTGGTTAGAGTGAAATGAATGACTTTTTGTTGAAATTGAAGAACCTATATTGATTTCATCATCCAGGTGGCTGATCAAAAACTTCAAGAAGTGTTGTTGTTGTGGTAAGAACAAAGTGAGTGACATAGAGGCAAGTGAGCTGGAGAAAGCGGACTTCTTAAAGAGGGAAAGTGCTAAGCCACAGTTGGGTAACTTCACTCTGGGAGAGTTTACAGAGAAGACCATTCAGTATGGATTCCTTATGGTATGTACATGTAAGAGTCTCAATGGTCATCAGTGTAGACTGTGGCAAGTCTAAAATAGTGGCCCCTGTATTGTTTCCTCCTTCAAAGTATGTAGGAACCCAAAGTTCCCCCAAATATGCTTGGATATAATCGAGATAGACCTTTCTATTGTTGATAAACAAACCGTGGTGGTTGGCATGGACGACAAATGTTAGCAAAACATATAATCGTGTTAACAGATGTTGTGACCAAATTCAACATTTCTGCAAACTTTCAACTAAAAAAAGTACATCCCATGATTGATTGCTTTGTTTCTAACAAATTTAGCACTATTTTTGAATATTTGTGTAGGATTGTTACAAACTGTGGCTATCTGTTTCTGCTTTGCATTTATGGCTTCCCATAGTTTTCCAACCTTGGTTGGCTAAAACCTGGGCTGTGACGTTGCAATAGAAAGGTCTGTTCCTACAATCTGACTTCAGCCTGGTTCCTGCCTCACACTTGCAAAGTACATGGGAACCCAAGGTTCCACAAAAAAAAAGAGGAAAATAAGTGAGACCTGCAAGAGCTATTTGTAATCTGACTTCAGCCTGGTTCCTACTACAGAAAAAAGTGAACATGAAGTGAACTTTCAAGATGCAAACAATTTCTACAAGATTTTCACACAAGGAAATTGTCTATTCTTTCACAATTTGCATGAAGTACAAACCAGGCTTTAAAGTACATTTTGTGCAAGTTTCAACCATCCAACCAGATCTTACCGTTTGAAATCTACTTATCTTAACAAAAAAGACATCGGAGTAGCCATTCAGCATAATATAAACATTATAAATGATTTGTGGTTTATATCAACCTCTTTCTTTCTTTGTCTCCAGTTGTTTTCATGTGCTCTACCCCTGGCTCCACTCATTGCTATCCTAGTGTTGTTAGTGGATATCAGAGTGGATGCAAGACGTATGTTGTGGATGAACAGACGACCCATAGCCTTTATATCTGGTGGAATTGGTGAGTTGACAAATATTATGTGTTGACCAGTGTGCTGCTGGAAACCAGTTTCATATTTAAAGGCACTGAACACTTTTGGAAATTGTCAAAGACCAGTGTTCTCACTTGGTGTATCCCAACATATGCATAAAATAACAAGCCTGTGAAAATTTGGGCTCAATTGGTCATTAAAGTTGCAAGAAAATGACGAAAGAAAAAACACCCTTGTTGTACAATTGTGTGCTTTCAGATGGGAATAAAAACTTCTTGCAAGAAGTTTTTATTATTTTAGTGAGAAATTACCTCTTTCTCAAAAACTACGTTACTTCAGAGGGAGTCGTTTCTCACAATGTTTGATACTATCAACAGCTCTCCGTTGCTTGTTACCAAGTAAATTGTTATGCTAATATTTGTTTCGAGTCATTACCAAACGTGTACGATACCTTTAACAGGATTTTTAATGATGAAAAGGTATTTAATACCAACAATTTTAAAAAGTCAATTTGGTTCACAAGTTAATTTTTCAAATATAAAAATGGAAGTCGAACTAAACCTTTACTTACAATGAAACCAAGGATGCCTCATTAGTGAACTTAATTACTGTAGCTAGCAAGCCTGAGGAAACCTGTAAACAAGGGTGCTTGCTATGTGAACCAGAAACACCGGGGTTAATCCCTACTCTTCCACGATAAGTGTTCTGGGTTCTTTTACATGCACTACCAATCCTAGTACATGGGACCTACGGCTTAATGTCCCATCCTAAGGTAAATTATATAAATGTAAACTTGTTTAAAATGCGATACCAGAAAGGCAGCAATGTTTTAGTTAATGAGTACAAGTTAAATTTAAGTTGTACACGGGACCAACGGCCTAATGTCCCATCCGAAGGACAAAGTAATTATGGTAAAGAATCTTGCTCAGGGGTGCAAGTGTCACGACCATGACTCAAACCCACATTCTGCTGATCAGAAACATTAGAGCTTGAGTCCGGTGCTCTTAATCGCTCGGCAACAACATGCCATTACAAATGACTCTGGAAATCAGAAACATTATTTAAGAACACTTTCAAGTAAAATTTATCTTTAGATATTCGATGTACCATGTAATTATTTTCCAATAAAACATTGGCGTCGTTCTTTTCATTTATTTGATAGGGATGTGGTACAGCATTCTAGACTTCCTCAACTTTGCTGGAGTTGTAACCAACGCTTTCCTGATTGCGTTTACCGCTCAGTGGTCCAAGGATTTCTCTATTTATGATAAACTCTGGATAGTCATTGGCTTTGAGGTGAGTATCCGTTAAAGCTGTCGGTAGGTGATGTTTGAAGCTTTGCATGGTGTAGATCCTAAGAAAAACTACGGTAGTAAACTTGCCGGTCCATGTATAAAACACTTTTTGGGGAAGTGTTGGTTCTTAGAAGAAGGTGTCGACAAGATGACACCAGGGCCCAGTTTCATAAGCAGAAAATAATGCTTAAAGGCATCGTACACGTTTGGTAATTGTCAAAGACCAGTGTTCTCACTTGGTGTATCCCAACATATGCATAAAATAACAAGCCTGTGAAAATTTGGGCTCAATTGGTCATTGAAGTTGCAAGAAAATGATAAAAGAAAAAACACCCTTGTTGTACAAATTTGTGTGCTTTCAGATGTAGGAATAAAATCTTCTTGCAAGAAGTTTTTATTATTTTAGTGAGAAATTACCTCTTTCTCAAAAACTATGTTACTTCAGAGGGAGTCGTTTCTCACAATGTTTTATACTATCAACAGCTCTCTGTTGCTCGTTACCAAGTCAGTTTTTATGCTAATATATATTTTGAGTAATTACCAAACTTGTACAGTGCCTTTAACAAAATGTTCTAGTTAGCAAAAATAAGCAGGGAACCGGTCACAAACTGTGCACATGACATGGTAGTTTGGTTGGTGACCCTTTTCCAGTAAGCAAAATTGTTTTGTGCTTAGTAAATTGTGGTGCTTATTCAGCTGTATGAGATTGGGCCCAGGTACATAAGGTCTAATTGTTACTCATGTACATTCCTGTATGTTTTAAAGGGAAAATACATAATTTGTAACTGTTGTATTTTTTCGAGAACATGTGGAGTTGTGGAGTAGGATTTAATATGAAATATCATTTCACCAATCTGTTTGAATTTGTGCGTCCGTTACTGCCGAGAAAAACAAGAGCAAATGTTGACAATTTTAAGCTGTCGGACAGACCTTGTTGAATTTAATTTAAACTCGAGCGTTGAAACGATGGTCGACTGAACATCGCTTCAAAATTATACACAGTTGCATTTTGAAACGATTTTACTGGATATTTGGGGATAAAATGTACTTTCAGTCAAGTAAGTTATTTGGTAGTTACTTGGAAGTACATTTTTTTGTTCATGTCAGCAAATGATGTAATCTACCTTTAAGAAGAGTTTTGGGGTGTTTTTGAGGGGGGATATCATAAATCTTTTGATTATTTTTATCTGAAACTATTGTTCCTTTCTCTTTCTAGCATCTTGTGTTGTCAGTCAAGTTCTTTATTGCTTATGTCATACCTGATGTCCCAGCTGATATATCACTATCGATGAGGAGGGTAAGTACAGTCACTTTGTCATTCTGTCACATCTGAAAAACTCATTGAAATGTGAGCAGACTGACTTGCGTTTTGACAGCGTACTACGACAAACCTCAAGATGTACTTGCAGTTTAGATACATTTTTACAGTAATGAGGTCTTGGGTTCCAAAACCAGCAGAGTGACATTGTAAGATCTTACAATTGACATAATTCACCTGAGCCCAATTTCATGGCTCTACTTCCTGCCGAATTCTGTGCTTGTGATCACCAGTCTTTGCTTACTGGTCAAGCGCCGCATTTCTGCTCTAGCTGTGTAAGTGAAAAATGCCTAGTTACATGGAGAATGCACGCACACAAGCACAAAGTCCCTGCTAACCTGTGAAATAGGCTTGATGTAAGCACAGAATTTCCTGCTTCCGTGAGCGACGATTCTTTGCTTACGGTAAGCAGAGCCATGAAATTGGGCCCTGACTTCATCACACACAAAAATCTTAGTTGTGAGTTGTATTCCCTGTGGGTTACTGTGCCATTGGGCCTTAAGCATTCCTGAAACCAGCTCAACTCCTTTGGAGTATGCATCACCGGCAGCCAAGTTGGGGCACAGGTTGCTAATTAATGGGATTTATGAAGTTGTTAATCAATGGGATTTATGAAGTTGCTAGTCAATGGGATTTATGAAGTTGCTAGTCAATGGGATTTATGAAGTTGCTAGTCAATGGGATTTATGAAGTTGCTAAAATGGGATTTATTTAGCCAGATATCCATGGATCCTCCACCAATCACAAGGTGGGATTGACAGAACAGGGCGCACACTACTTCATAAGTCGTTGTGTCAGTGCAAACACGTCTTATCTCTTAGAATAGCACTTCAGTTACGCGCAAGTTTTTAATTGTTAAAACAGCTTTTCTCGCTTAAATAGCCGAGATGTACACACAAAACATGTACGCGTTGAGATATTACGTTTTTGCAGAGAGCGATTTTGTGCGAGATGTTGTAAATGCATAAAAATTTTAATAACCTCACATTTCGATTAGCAGAGTCTTTCTCAAAGGCTAAATATGTTCAAATAAATTGTGAAAAAGTATAAAGATACCAGATACTCTCTGAATGATTAATAACATCTGTTTTTGTTTTTCTCCTTATTTCCAATTTAACAAACTCCAACTTTTTAAACACATTCCTTGCCCACATTCCAAATAACCCCCTCTTCCTTTCTTCAACTATCCTCTCTCCTTCGTACCAATCTTTTCCCATCTCTTCTATTTCCCATTTCTCTCCTCAATCTTTTTGAAATCTTCGTTATCTTCCAATCGTTTCCCTGTGCTCTTGACTCTACTATATCCCATTCCGCTATTCCCCACTCTACCCGCCCACCCTGCCCACCAACAGCAACGCTACCAAATATCCCAGATCATGGAGAATGCATCCAACCAAGGACCAGTGAAAAGTAAGGCCGGTACCCCAGTCAAACTGGCGCCAGATTTCAAAGCCTATAACTTTGTTGATTGTGATGTTGACAAGCAACTAGGGTGTCATAATAACTCGGCCGATAGTGGCCACATAGGCAATGGCTTAGACGACAAGAGGCGTAGCCTGGAGGAACACAACTCTGACGACGAAAGGGCGGGGTACAACCAACTCTCTCTGGACACCCATGTGCCAAAGTACGCAATATTTTACTTGGAATGAAAACTGTTTGTGGGTTTCCTCGGCTTCCAAGTAAAAGCAAATCTGATTCAGGGGAAATAAAAAACATTTTGTTCATAGCTAATATCGAGTTCAACCTTTTACTTGAAGAAAGTGTCTTTCTCTATGAGGACATTACAAATTGAAGGAAAGAAGAAATAGAAGGAAAAAATGTAATTGTTCAATTTAAAATTTGTGTTCAACAGCTCTTCATGGCTTGATTTTTTTTGATTTTTTAAATTTTTTTATAAATGACTTGCTGTGCAGTGATCTATTTGTTTTGTATTATTGCAATGATCATGATTTATTGCTGTGAACAATTACCACTTACTTGGGGTGAAAAGCCAACTAACTGTGCTATCATTCTTGTTTGAAATGCATTGATCGTAGTAAACTAAATTATTATGGAGTGGGCGAAGTTTGAACTTGAAGTATTCTCAAAATGGAGAACTGCTGATCTTTTTCAAAAACTTTGTGCAAATGTGGTTTTTTTCACTGACACCAAAACTCGTTACTGAATTAGTGTGATGTTTTACGTATATTCTCATTATCATTTATATAACAGGATGACATACTTAACAGGATGACATAATTATCATACAAACAATGTCAATGATGTCGACATTCAGTTATTATAGACCCCTTGCATAGGTCGCCATCTCTGAGGTCAAACAATAGAATCATACGCTGTACCCGCCAAACAAAACTCTTAGCCAAAGAGGGGTCTTCATAAGCCTGAACATCTGACGTCGCACTTTGAGACTTGTGAATAACGCCAGATACCGGCCTTTAGAACCTGCTGGTTGCCTGCCAGATGTACCTTTGACCTTGCATGCCACAATACAGTGTGTGTACAAACGTGTTTAGTATCAATCTGGTTGCACGTGTAGGTCTAACCAATGAAACTATTGGATTTGTAAGACCAGTGCCTGTCTCTAGAGTCCTTGCAGATAAAGACAGGCGACCAGTCTAGGTTTTTAGTTGAGCCCTAGTGAGGGCGCTGTTTGAGCTTGTGGCGTCAAATGCAAGGGGTCTATATACAACATAGAACATCTGGGTGGGGGTGGGGGGTTTCTGTTATTTATTCTGAATGTTTTCTCCTAACCATCCTTTTCTGATTTCATCTTACTTCCCAACAGACTGAGTTACACACCTGACGGTAACACCTACTTAGATCAATCTACAAAGTTTCCTGAAACCAAGAAGAAAAAGAAGAAGAAACCGAAGAAACAACCGTCAGAGGAAATCCCAGATGACAATATGGTATCACCACACGCCCAGTTGGTGTATCCACCGGGACCGGACTACCCGGCGTATAATAATAATGCAGGGGGTGGTATCGGGAATTACCCAAGTGTGGATGCTGTATACCCGCCCCAGTCCTATAGTTTAGATTATATGCCCCAAGTCCCGAATCCAGTGTATCCACCTCCTACCACTAACCACCAGAATTCATTCTTCTAAAGTCGCATTAACGTAAGGTGATCCCTCTACTCCCAGGTTGTATCGTAAACTTGGGTGTGATCCCTGGCTATACGACAGTTACAGGTTGTATGGCTTCTGACTGGCACCCCCGAACAAAGATATTGACAACATAGGAAGACCACCAACAGTAGGGCAAGATAGCTCAGTTGGTTGAGCGCCGCCATGTTAATGCGGAGGTCGCAGGTTCAAATCCCGCTCTAGTCAAGTTTTCTTTGTTCAACCCCAAAATATTATGTAGACAACATTGGTAATTGTAAAAGACCAGTATCCAAACTGTATGTGACCCAACATATACATGAAATAACAAACCTGTGAAAGTTAGAGCTCAATCTGTCATCAGAGTCACAAGAAAAAATTGAGAACATTTGTTTATAGATATTTTCACTGTTTTCAAGCATCAAGTTTTGCACTTGCGAGATCAAAACTAATTCTTTTACTCACTTTTCAAAAACTATGGCATTTCAGTGCAAGTTTTCCACCATGACCATTTTTATACCACGTAAGTTGCGTGCAAATCTGTGAATATTCATGTTTTCAATCTTACCAATGTTGTGCACACCCTTAAAGGTACATTCTTTGACAATTTTGATTGTCGTACTAATCCTTTAAACTGCCCTCTCAACACCAGGCATGTGGTCTAGTGGTTAAGATATCGGCTCTAGAATGCGAGGGTTGTGGGTTCGAATCCCGCCCGAATAGAATGCCGGTGTATTTTTGTCTCCTGCAGGACTTTGAGAGTGCTGTGTATACAAAGTTTTATCAAATAATAATAACAATACTGAGTTCTTATATAGCGCTTTATCACACCCGATGGGCGTATCAAAGCGCTCTGTATTTTTTTACACATCGGTGTAAGTGTAAATCCAAAAATCGTATTCTGATCCCCAATGCAATAACTACAACAATTACAAATATTGTCATACTGTTGAACAGCTAGTTTTGGGGGGTTTTAATTCACTGACAGTCAACATTTTGTATAGCCTTTGCCCGTATGGAAATGCACCAGTTTAGGATTATTTTTGTTACAACAATTTTTTTCCCTGAAAGAAATTAAACATGTTTGTACTAAAACCATGTACTGAAATTAAACCTTCTTCAAAACTTTTTGTTATCATTCCATTAAAAATGTCAAGATTACAAAATATGGAAAAACAAATCGATAAGGAAGAACTTAATAACAAATAAGAAGTACTTGTCATTGATGTGTTTTATGATAATTTCTTTTTTGACGAGTTTGATTTTTGAAATTTACGATTATGATTTACGAATGAAGACAGGTATTTTTGAAATCTGATACCTGTGGATGCGTTACTTTTTTTCTTCTGTTTATTTTGTTGTATAAATTAATAAATCATTGGACTGTACTTGTACATTTTGTAGATTTTTTTAAAGATGTAAGTTTAAAGGCTGAATTTATTTACTTAAAAACTTTGAGATATTTTAGCTGCATAAAATATTGCTCTCTTTAGGAACTTTTAATCTATTTATTTATGTACCGTCACAAACGTTTCTTACAGTTTAGAAGTGAGATTTGGGTTTTGGGTTCCTCTTGTAGTATTTTTGTAAGTATATTGCGCTTGATGATGCGCCTTTTTAATGTAAATAAGAGTTATTAGATTGTATATTTGAATTGATAAGATGGTGATATAACTCTTTCAAGTCTTGTCAATTCTAAATATGTGTAGCATACTGTCTAAAGTCAGTGTCAAGTACCTATTTACATTCCCCCCCCCCACAAAAACTTGACTTTGTCATTTATGTTTTGAGCTTTCACATCACCAACTACATGTATGATACATTTAATTGCACATTATGATACATATAGTTGGTGTTTCATTCAAATTATAAATGTCAATGGATATCTTAATTTGATTTTATGTACATGATGTACATACAAATATGGCCAGACAGAACAAGTTTTTGATAAAGTTTATTCCTGATACTTTGGCATGTTTATCATTTTTCATTGTTTTAATTTTTTTAAGGCAGGTCTGATCGTCGTGTCCAGTGCAAAAACCTTGTATCTCCTAAAATAGCACTTACATTATGCGCAAGTTTGAAATTTTCTAAATGTTGTATCTTATTTAAAATAGCCCGGATAAACACATGAAACAAGTACGCGCCGGGATATGTTTTTGCATGGAGAATTTGTGTGCGAGATACAACATTTTTGCAAAATCGAGATACACAGTTTTTTGCACTGATGTGACGATATGATGATAAAGTAAAATAAGAAATTTGAATCCGCTGAATATGCCTAATAATTGTATTTTTAATTTGTTTAATGTGGACGTTTTCCATCAAGTACCTTCAGTGGTAATTGAAGACATGGTTGCCTTGGTTACACCATGCTCCGACACCCCTACAAATGTATGTTCCTAATCCAAACCCCAATCCTAACCTCCACCCTTACCCTACGATGTAGATCATGAGGGGTTATCGGAACATAGGATTGTCGGAACATAGGGGTGTCGGAACATAGGGGTGTCGGAACATAGGGGAGTCGGAACATAGGGGTGTCGGAACGTAGGGGTGTTGGAACACAGGGGAGTCGGAACATAGGGGTGTCGGAACATAGGGGTGTCGGAACATAGGAGTGTCGGAACACAGGGGTGTCGGAACACAGGGGTGTCTGAACATAGGGGTGTCGGAACATAACGGTGTTGGAACATGGAGCAGTCCCCTTTGTCTTTAGGCTCTGGGATCTTCAGACTCATCCTGCTTCATCCTGATTTATCTTTATAGTCATGTGTTCATAGTGATTTCGTGCAATATGTCTTATTTATTTATATTTCATGACCTTTATGTGGCATTCTGTAAAGAAAAATCACAATTCTGTTGTCTTTTTATCTTCAGATGATTCTACTAGACTTAAACCTGTGTGTGAAATTGCTTAGAGCAGTATTTGTGACAGTCCTTTTGAGACTAAATTTTGTTGATCATCTGTCTTGAGAAATAGACATGGGTTGCTTGTAAACGTTTACTGCTCACATTTATAATACCGGTACAATTTTATTTTCTGTGACAATCACCTTCTAATTTTCTAGAGACCCATCAATTTGGTACTGCAGATCATTTTTGAAAAATAAATTCCTTTCTGGATGTCCTTTGGTTAATAGTCATCAAAAGTATTATTAATGCCAGTTTTGTTTTTCTTTTCCGTTACTGTTGATGAATGAACAGTGCACCTATTTAAAGGAAAAGTATACATTTGGTTTTTGGAACCGTTCGATTGTTTTAATCCTATATATAAATGTTGATAAACAATACAACTAACCTGTGAAAATTTAATTTCAAAAGGTGGTCGCGTTTTTGAGATTTTGACGAAAATCCGGAGCAGTTATGCCCACGCAGGAAGAATAATCCGTATTGAACTACATAATCTGAGAAACGTTACTCACAGTAAAGTTTCTCAGATTTAAATTTTGGGGGATAAAAACTGATATTTTTTTTCCATAGCCACATTACTTCGTAGTGAAATGATTCTCAAAATGCTTTATACTATCAAAAGCTGTTGTACTTCTAACCAAGTAGGTTTTTATTGCCATTAATTTAAGAGTGATTTCCGAATGTATACCTTCCCTTTAAACTCCAGTTTAAAAATGAAGGTATTATCTTTATTCATTTATTTTGACATCATTTTGGTTAACTTTGAAGAAAACGGTAATGAACAGTGCCCAATTTCATAAAGCATGTAAGCACAAAAACTTGCTAAGCGCAGAAAACTCTTGCTAAAGAAAAATAGGTTACCAGCCAAAATAACATACAGTTACCATTGCTGTTACTGGTACCCTACTCATTTCTTGCTTAGCAAAGAAATTTGCTGAGCAGAATTTTCTGCTAAACAGCTTTATGAAATTGGGCACTGGACATAACTGTCACCTGCCACTACCCTATTTTATCTTTTAGAAGATAGATTAATATTTTACTTTATTCCATAGCTTGGATGATCAACCCTGTAACTTTGTTGTTGTTTGTGTGCTCATGAGGGCGTCTTGTCAAGTTAGCTGCAAGGTGTAACTTATATTCCTTGATACTTCAAGCATGGATACCTCAATATCTTTTTATATTGTTTGTAATGTAATATTTTTTATTACATAACTTCTTTATGTACTACTTGAAAATGAGCCTGAATAAAAGTTTTTCATCAGATTAAGAATTCTCTTTTGGGGTTTGGTTTCATTACCAAGTGTGACAGATTAAAACCAAAAACCAAACCAAAACCATGTGACACGGCCTTAAAAGAAGCACTTTTTGGCCATTGAGAAAATTGCGCTGACCCATCGTAATTACCACGGGTCAAGCACCAGTTCACACAACCAACATTTAGTAAGTGGACATCTGTATGTCATATATCCATAGGGATTTGTGCCCAAGGTGGGACAGCGCAGTTTATGTGTGTTTTAATATTCGCTACCTAGTAGCATGGAGGTAGAATACTAACCCCATGATAGTAGAGACTGAGGTCAAAGCAAAAAAATGGAAAACAAAAGGTCTCCATAGGTAGGGCAACGGAGAGCTGTTGATAGTATAAAACATTGTAGGAAACGACTCCCTCTGAAGTAACGTAGTTTTTGAGAAAGAGGTAATTTCTCACAAAAATAATAAAAACTTCTTGCAAGAAGTTTTTATTCCTATCTGAAAGCACGCAATTGTACAACAAGGGTGTTTTTTCTTTCATCATTTTCTTACAACTCGATGACCAATTGAGCCCAAATTTTCACAGGCTTGTTATTTTATGCATATGTTGGGATACTCCAAGTGAGAACACTGGTCTTTGACAATTTCCAAACGTGTTCAGTGCCTTTAACATTTCTGAGATATGACCCCTAAACAATAAGCCCTGCCCCTTCAAATTGCTATTTTGCAATTTTGTTTGCAAATGGAGATAGTAGCTAAAAATTAATATACAGGGCATCTGGTATCCCATCAAACTAGAATCCACTGACAAAAATAGCATATTCCATTTGCATATCAAGGTATTGGTCCTTAAAAACCTATATTTTAGCAATTGTTGTCATTTTTGAGACCGCTTAGTGCCTATATGAACATGGCACCCATGGCCCCAGGGGGGATTGTTTAAAAAAGAATTAGCAAAATCTGAGACGGTTCCTGCTAACTCATCTGGGCCCAATTTCATGGCTCTGCTTACCGCGGCATTCTGCGCTTACGCCCAGCTGCGTCCTATAGAAATACACACGTTACAATGCGCGTAGGCGCCAAATTATTTGGTAAGCAGTGCCATGAAATTGGGCTCAGGTGAGTTGGCATGAAATGACCCTCTAGTTATTTAGGCCTATATTATAAGTTAACTCTATGGTTATCTCATAAAAATAACCCACCAAGACATTGGCATCGCTATGACCGGTCATTTTCGAAACCACGGATTATTGGGCTCTAGGTTCCGGCTTAGGGACCATCCGCCTGTCCCATACCAAAAGTGTACTTTTTCAAAATTACTGGCGTAAGCCAAATAAAGCACTGCAGGCTACCATCACTTCCCCCGCCCCTGTACCCACGATCGACTGGGCTGCTGCATGGAGCTAGAAATAACACCTGCAAGTATCCACGAAACTGTAAGAAAAATCACCAATTAATAAATTTGCTGTAAGGTCCAATCATGAACAATGTTTCGGGGAAGAGATTATTGAATCTATACGAGTTTTACCACCAGTAGAAAGAATTCTTTCAATGATTTGCTGATGGTTTCTTGCGCTCCGCCTTGTCGCTTGTTGGCTGTTGTTTACATCACGTGATCGATCACATGATCTTTCAAGGTTCTATTCGTTTTGCCGAAACGTAACTCTAGCACTAGCACTAGCAACACTTTAGCAATAGCAGGTAATAAAACTTTGTGTGGTTGCCAGGATTTATGATAAATATTTGAAAATATTGACCATTTGCAGGCACTATCATTATCTGTAGAATATGTTTGGACTGGAGTAGGTAGGACAAAGGAGGAAGGAACAAATACAAATCGTTCCGTGTTTTTGATTTGGATTGAGAGACGAGCCCGGCGTCGTGCCCGGTTACCGGACAAATATATAATAAACTAGTTGCGATAATCGTAACCCTCCTCCCGACGGTCGGAACGACCGGAGGGTTACGAGTTAGACAATGGCAATATGGTGCGAAATGTGAAATGTGAAAAAAAAATCGAGACTTGTGACCAGATTTGCCCAATTTTTACCACTTTCAAAAATCATGACCCACATTCCAAGAACACGGATTTGATCTTGAATGTGTAATGAATCCATTCATAACACTCAAAACATCATTGAAAAAGTATTTAGAAGAAAAAAAAGACAAAAACTTACCGGAGACTGAGTGAACATGGTGAAGTGCCAAGCGTAGACGAGACGAATACCAGACCACTCTGGAGCAGACTGGATGAACATTTAAACCATGCACTTTTCGACCAATCAGCGTAAACCTGGGAAAAACAGACTTGGGTGGAGCTTCGGCTGTAACCCGCTAACCGGCTATTCCCACTTCCGGACTCACTGCACTGGTGTGCTTGTTGTATTATTGTCTTGTACATGTATCCTCGTATCCCCATTATTCGCGCACGTAAGAATTGGGCACTTGGGCTGGAACGCCACTACGGAGTCCCTATTGTCCCGCCTTTCATCTAAATGCTTTAGTCCGTGCGGCAGGGAAGCTGCCGGTTGAAATCGGCAGTGATAATTATTTACGGGAAGGGGTGGTGGGGTTGGCGAGGTGGGAAATGGACTCTACGCTGTTATCACAAAGTTGGTAAGCCGCGCGTCCAGTTAAATGCAAACAATTGGTAATTTCTGAAAAAAGGATTATAAGGCGCACGTCCACTTCAACCTTCCGTAGTATTTTGTACGCCCTCTGTTGTTAAATGAAATTCACGTGGTCTTGTAATTTAAGTATTGAAGTATGGCAGACGATACGCACAGAACTTTCAGTGTTTTTTTTGGGGGGGGGGGTAATCGACCATCTTATCTAGCTATGTTTTGTATTTAGTCTAAAAAGGTAAGATTGTATACTACATTTTGTAGTTTATCTAAAATCTTACCGGAAAGGCTTTGATTTTCCACATCTTCGCAGGAAATTGTTTATCAGGCTTTATACTTTCATGAAATAAAAAAAATTGAGTCACTGCGTATTGTAAACAAAATAATATGCGTCGGGAAAGGTACCTGCGCGAATATTTGTGATGCGCGAAATTGGGGTACGGCATGTAAAACAACGTACTTGTTACTGTACACTGTACATGTACATCGAACGTGTACGATGTGTACTGTGTGCACGTTACGTGTGTGCATACAATGTATCGGGGCGAATTAGCCACGCATTGTAATATCCGTACATTATGAGTAGGCATATGGATGTGTGTGTTGTTTATTAGGCTTGCAGGGGGGGCGTCAACCCCCCGCCCCTCTTGTTACGGGCCCGTGTGATCAAGTAATCTAAATAAGAACCGTTTGTATATATTTTTTTAAATGTGTGTCATTAGAAGAAATGTAAATATCCATACCAATTCAAGCGTGTTTGCCAATTCCTTGTTTTTGCAAATGGATAAGTTGCACATCTGGCTGCAATTAAAATGGCTTGAGAGACAATCATCTCAAGAACCTAACTGTGAATTTGTACACTTGCATCGTATGTTAGGTAGAAATAGTTGTCACTGGCCGGCAATTTATTAGTTCAAACGATATTTTGGGGGATGCTTTATCGGTCACACTGAAACATCTTGTACATCTTTTGAAAGTTTCACCCCATTGGACTACTTTTTAAAATGGTGTGGAGGACCATCGTCAGTCTTTGACATTTGTTTACCCGTTGTATGAATTGTTTATTTATTTTATCCATTAAAGGCATCGTACACGTTTGGAAATTGTCAAAGACCAGTGTTCTCACTTGGTGTATCCCAACATATGCATAAAATAACAAGTCTGTGAAAATTAGGGCTCAATTGGTCATCGAAGTTGCAAGAAAACGATGAAAGAATAAAGCCCTTGTTGTACAAATTTGTGTGCTTTCAGATAGAATGATAAAAACTTCTTGCAAGAAGTTTTTATTATTTTAGTGAGAAATTACCTCTTTCTCAAAAACTACGTTACTTCAGAGGGAGTCGTTTCACACAAGTTTTATACTATCAACAGCTCTCTGTTGCTCGTTACCAAGTCAGTTTTTATGCTAATATATATTTTGAGTAGTACCAAACGTGTACGATGCCTTTAAATAAAAATCTCCCACTTACTTATTCGTGTAAAGTAAATATCGCAATAGACACCTTATACATGTAGTCTTATTGTTGTTATGTTTTTCCGGTCAACATATTCATAGTCACTGGTTCTCTTCCCAGGTTTCCAATGACAACCGACCCTTTCCATTGATGAATGTGTAAACTTTTTTTTAATGAAATCACTTAATAGTTCGTGTGTGTTTTACCGTTTTTGAATTAAATGAGCTAGTCACATTTTCCAACTTAACGTTGTGTTCCAGAATCTTATCTGTTGTTTTCAGACCTTAACATTATCGCCCTTACATTTCGTATACTACATAAATACATGACTGATAAGTGGATCGAGTCTTGAACAATTACAGACTCTTTACATCCCAGAGCAGAAGCATTTGAAAATTATAATGAAAATAAATTTCTTCAACTCATTTGAGGGCCATCCAAAGTTTTAATCAGTTCAACGGTCCAGCATGCATAGAATGACGGGGAGGGGGATCGGAGATCACTTTTAACGACTTTATGACTACAATGTTTATATTTAAATGATGTGTTTAATTTTTGAAAGAGAAATGTTGATAAATACTATACTATTTCGGGGATTGAACTCCTCAAAAGACTAGGACTCTCTTTACAACCAGAAAAAAAGTGTTGACAACTTTCGACGGCCCCTCACACGAGAGGGAACGGGGAACTTATATGAGCATTTTGTCAAGGCCTCCCCGGCTTGGACACAGAGTAAACAGCGGAGCGACTGCATGGAACGCGCATCATTCGTAACTTTGTTTCTGTGCAACAGTGAGGGGATGATCAAACAACAACGTGCTACATAATTATGCCAAATTGGTTGAATCACCTTCACTAAAATATTAATTTAAAAATAATAATAATTTAAAAAGTCATCTATTGTGAGTCTATTGTCTATTGCCGATCACATCAGAGCAGAGTAAGTTACAAACTTACCGCCCCCCGCGTGGTCTCACCTTCGTGTCGCTTGGGATCGCGGCTCTACGGAGCTGTCCAAGCCACGAAGGCCTTGAAAAAAGCCTAGGAACTACTGTACAACGGGTTATTTTGTTTACTGTAGGCCTACCATTCTGGCAGCATGTGTACTTCATCAAAGGCTATGACAACCAGTTTAGCCCGATAGCCTTCGGTATTGATGACATTAATCCTGTACACAAGACACAAGTGTTAGTTTTTATACAATGAAATAACAACAATGACAAAACAACTAAACGTCTTTATTATTAAAAACAGTGTAAAAATTCAAGTATTCCAATTTATTAAGATGGGTGAACAAATATTGTACAGATAGCACATTCATACATAGCTTTGAGATGCATTTATTTTATTTGGTTTGTATAAATACAGTACATACTTTTCATCAAATTCTTAATTGTGATTTCCGGACCGACCCTTATTTTGACGCCGCGACACCTGTTGGCTTAAAGAAAAAAAACGACAAAAAATAAATCAAAACAAAAGACAATTGCACCAGGAGACTACTTTCGCCAATTTAACATGTTTAAAACAAAATTGACTGAAATACAAACCAGACTTAAAGATTTTGATAAAACTAAATGAGAAACTTAAAATCAACTTACTTTTACATCATCGGATGTGTTTTCCTCCATGAGGGCGACGGCTGAAATGCCCATTTTCTCAGAGACTGCACTTGGTCGGCCATTAAAGCCCTCAAGGGGGAGATGACAAGTGCAACCCCACCATCTTTCAAAAGGGGTGGTATTGCAAACGTCAACGTTTTCCCGAATCCAGTTGGCAGAACTCCAAGAACGTGTTTTTATCTATTATGTGTTGAATAATTTTCTCCTGTTCGTATTTTAATTTAGCCGGTAATAATGGGTATTGTTTTCTAAGATTGTCATATGCTGCATCCATTTTTTTTCTGCTACCAAGTGACGGGAACACTATAGTTGTGAGTCGTTTGCTCAGTGTACTATAGACCTGCGTGCATAAACCTTGCATGTAAATTGAGTTGCTTATCAAGGCATCAATTTGAATCTTAGTGGCTCCAAAGTGAATAAATCAAGCTCAAGGCGGTAGACCTATTACTATTTTTATAAGTGCCCTGAATACACAGCTCTCCACAACTCACAAACGAAATAGCTCCCGCATAACAAGTGCCATTAAAGATCCTGCACAGACTTTTATCAATCTTGTGAAAACTATATAATTTTATAATACAAAATCAAGATTATATTTCATTGTTGTAGATGGTCCTTGCTCTATGTTTAAAGTGGAGTCAGCAGGGACATCTATACGTGTCAATCGATACGAACTGATAATGCATAATTTGTAGCACATTAGAGTAAGTGAGCAATGAGACTTATCATTTATGGTACATTCTATTGTAGCAATCACATAGTGACACGAAAATAAAATTTCAAGAAAAGTTTTAATACAAAATTTGAACATCAATAAAACATCATTCGTAACTTTGTTTCTGTGCAACAGTGAGGGGATGATCAAACAACAACGTGCTACATAATTATGCCAAATTGGTTGAATCACCTTCACTAAAATATTAATTTAAAAATAATAATAATTTAAAAAGTCTTCTATTGTGAGTCTATTGTCTATTGCCGATCACATCAGAGCAGAGTAAGTTACAAACTTACCGCCCCCCCCTGCAAGCCTAATAAACAACACACACATCCATATGCCTACTCATAATGTACGGATATTACAATGCGTGGCTAATTCGCCCCGATACATTGTATGCACACACGTACGTGCACACAGTACACACCGTACACGTTTGATGTACATGTACAGTGTACAGTAACAAGTACAGTGTTTTACATGTATGTACATGTACAAGACAATAATACAACAAGCACACCAGTGCAGTGAGTCCGGAAGTGGGAATAGCCGGTTAGCGGGTTACAGCCGAAGCTCCACCCAAGTCTGTTTTTCCCAGGTTTACGCTGATTGGTCGAAAAGTGCATGGTTTAAATGTTCATCCAGTCTGCTCCAGAGTGGTCTGGTATTCGTCTCGTCTACGCTTGGCACTTCACCATGTTCACTCAGTCTCCGGTAAGTTTTTGTCTTTTTTTTTCTTCTAAATATTTTTTCAATGATGTTTTGAGTGTTATGAATGGATTCATTACACATTCAAGATCAAATCCGTGTTCTTGGAATGTGGGTCATGATTTTTGAAAGTGGTAAAAATTGGGCAAATCTGGTCACAAGTCTCGATTTTTTTTTCATATTTCACATTTCGCACCATATTGCCATTGTCTAACTCGTAACCCTCCGGTCGTTCCGACCGTCGGGAGGAGGGTTACGATTATCGCAACTAATAATAAACAAGATGGAATCCACTGTGCAGTGTGCTGTTTTTAAAATTCATTTAAATATGTCATTGTTGTTGTACCTGTTCAAAACCGTGGTCATTATATTTTGGCCTATATCTCGACCTATCTCTAGTAACTAGTTCAAGGAATAATATGAATTTATTCCTTTTTTTTTATTAAAAAAATATATATATAATGAAATTTCTGCTTGTTTATAATTTTTAAGCACAAACTAAAAGTCAAAGAAAAGGTATCGGACCGAATTGATATTTTCCAATGTTTCCCATGTTAACATAGAATATACAATTCTAAAACAAAACCATGTATTTCTGTTTCTTAATAATTTTCCTGACATTTTTCCTGAAAATAATGGGGCAAAAAATTGACAAGATTAGCAATGTCTGGGCGTATGCTGATGATTATACAGAAATGAACGGTCAACATTTCAGAATAAGGTTACCAGCCAAAATACCATGCCACATGCACAATTTATGACTGGTATCTTGCTTGTTTTTGTAGTATGGGATGGGGCTCACTTGAATTTGGTATAAAGCAGAAGCTTGTAGAAAACAGCCAAACATACAAACTAACAAGCAAAATAACAAACAGACAGACACGCAAACAAAAGGACAGACAAACGTTGGACACGACAAATAGCTACACTGACACAAGACACTTTAGATCAGAGATAATGCAACAAATTTATAATTAGCGAAAAGATGGCAGAACAGTTCAAGCAAAAGGGGTAATAAATAAACAAGTAAGAAGGATTAAGAGGGGAGTGTGATCGAATTACATAAAAATACAGTTTTGGTAAATCTCCAACTGTTCAAAAAATGTAGAAGGGCTGCAGTTATGACAGTTATGACTTCCCCTGTTGAAATGTTACTCTTTATTTACTTACTTCCCCCAGAATTAACTAAAAACAATGTTAGCGATAACATTGATACTGATGTGTGCCGTGAGTACTCAGGCACTGGACAATGGCTTAGCAAGGACGCCTCCTATGGGATGGCTGATCTGGGAACGATTCCGATGTAATATTGACTGTGATAAAGACCCCAATAACTGCGTCAGGTAAGTACTGGCATCTGAAAACTCAAAGTGTGTAATTTTGTTTCAAGACACAACAACGTTAGAAACTTTTTCCGATTACTAGTGATATGATGACACTTGTTTCTTATAGCACACCCCAGTGGCTAAATCAAGGGGCTCTGCACATTTTGGTGGATGTTGAATGCAAAGGGTTTGTATACGTTTGGTAATGACTCTGAAAATCAATGGCAATAAAAACTTACTTGGTAAGAAGTAAAGCAGCTTTGGATAGTATAATGCATTTTTAGAAACTTTTCACTTCAAAGTACTGTGGTTATTGAAAAATATATCACTTTTTATCTCAAAAATGTTGAATCTGGTAAGCGTTACTGCAGTAACGCTTCTCAGATAGTGTATTCCAATTGCAGATTACTCCTCCTGCGTGGACATAACTGCTCCAGATTTTTTGCAGTATCTCAAAAACGCTACCAACTATATAGATTGAAACAAACATTGGTTCCCAATTACCAAACATACAATCCCATTGAAACATTAGGCCTACTATCCCTGTTCATCTGGCATACTTAGACCATTCCTCAAACTTTTTCACCTCCCTGGGGAGGATACAACCCCAAGCTGCTTAAATCAGCGCTAAGGGGTGTATCCAACATAGCACCGTCTCAGCCCTCTCAGGTTCTTATTTTATACACCTGGGTTAAGAGAAGCAATTATGGTTAATTGCCTTGTTATCAAGGACACAAGTTCCATGACCGGGAATCGAACGCACACTCTGATGATTCAGCCATCAGAATTCAAGTCTGATGTGCTTGACCACTCGGCCACGACACGCCAACCTATTATCATTATTAAGAACAAGAAAAACTGAAATAAACAGGTTGACCAATGGAAATCAATCTCAATCCGACAAAGTTTCATAAATAGAAGCTTTGATATTGAAAGCCTTTGCCCCTCTCCACCTCTCTGAGAAGCAGATAAAATTTAAATGTTTTACAATACATGGCTTACAGAACCCTAACCACCCCAGGGGCCGATTTCACAAAGATCTAAGATTGATCGTAACTGCAAATCAGTCGTAGTTGCTTAGCAAAGTGTGATGTCACAATACAAATCACTATGGTGATACTGAAAATTTGTCTTGCGATGAATTTTATTGCTTTGTGAAATCGGCTCCAGGCCTGCCAAAATCAAACAGTGGTTTTGTTGGAATTTGGATGGTCTAGTACTGTGAAAAGTACCCACTAAATCACAGTCCAGAAGCACAGGACCTGTTGGAGTATGATGGGTTGTGTACTGTTCCAGTACATAAACTGTTGGAGTATGATGGGTTGTGTACTATTCCAATAAGTAAACTGTTGGAGTATGATGGGTTGTGGAAGCTTTCTGGTAGAAATGCTTAGGGGGTTAGGGGTACAATACATTATCTAGGAAGATTTTCCACTTAAATTTGTGGCTTGCTTAGTTTTGTTTTAAACCTCTGCATCCTTGTGAATATTCTGCCGATATATTTCTTATGGTCAGTGAGCACCTAATGAAGGAAATGGCACAACATATAATAACCGATGGGTACAAGGACGCTGGGTACGAGTACGTCAATCTGGATGATTGTTGGATGTCGAAGGAACGTGATTCTCAAGGAAGACTTCAAGGAGATCCAAAACGCTTCCCGAGTGGAATCAAAGCTCTGGCTGATTATGTAAGTCAAGAAATTCAAATCTTTCTTTAACTCTTTCAGTGCTCGCTTTTTTGTTTGGGTTTTGAACCTAAAATTCCCAGCTTTTTAAACTTTTTTGAAATTCTGTATAATAGAACAAATAAATAAGTCTTTCTCACCAAACAAAAATGTATCTTGCTGATTTGTGTTGCCTTTTTGGTACATCTCAAAGTCAATAGTATTTCTTGAGTGATAATGCCCTTTTGTGATAACATGTATTGTGGGTCATACATGTACGATTGATGACACTTTTTGAGTACATAAAATAGATCGAACATGTACGACCTTGGCACTGAAATAGTTAAGAACGGTGCAATTGACCAACGCCTTAAACCAATCAATGCATTTTTTTCTTTACCCCTTTTAGTTTGGTCTCTGAGAGTATTCTGAGAGATTTTTTCTTTGGAAATTGCTTATTGCAAAGTAGTTAATCACTTTGTGTATAATTATCATTTATTCAGCCAAGAATCAATGGAAAATATATAATAATAATTAACAATACAAGGTAACATGAAACAACAGCACAATCGACAAAATAAACATGCCACTGTAAACGAGCTCAGCGCCAAATACAGAGAATAAAAGTTAAGAACATTAACTGATACAAGACGGCCAGCATAGACAAAAGTATACCTACAAACACTGTGGCCCAAAAGCCTGTCTATCCAAATGAAATCCAGTTGAATTAGAAGTGGGTCTTCAACCCAAGTTGCCGTAACTTGCTTCTCTCCACCAAGGAGTACAGCTCTTACCTAGGTCAAGATTAATCATGCATTTGATAAGCTGCAACTTTGGTTAGACTTCTATGTTTTAACACCCCTACGTTCAAACACCCCTACGTTCCAACACCCCTATGTTCCAACACCCCTACAAATGTATGGCTGTATCCGAAGTGCCAACTACAGCTATGACTACGGCTACGACTATATTTCCACGTCATCATGCATTGAAGTATACTGCATCCTAAGCAACACCCTTAGCAACACCCTTAGCAACAGTTGTAGCCGTAGCTGTAGCCGCCAATTCGGACACAGCCTTTGTTCCTAATCCTAGCCCTAAGCTTCACCCTAGAACCCTAGCCCTAAGCTTCACCCTAGAACCCTAGCCCTAAGCTTCACCCTAGAACCCTAGCCCTAAGCTTCACCCTAGAACCCTAGCCCTAAGCTTCACCCTAGAACCCTAGCCCTAAGCTTCACCCTAACCCTAGCCCTAAGCTTCACCCTAACCCTAGCCCTAAGCTTCACCCTAGAACCCTAGCCCTAAGCTTCACCCTAACCCTAGCCCTAAGCTTCACCCTAGAACCCTAGCCCTAAGCTTCACCCTAGAACCCTAGCCCTAAGCTTCACCCTAGAACCCTAGCCCTAAGCTTCACCCTAGAACCCTAGCCCTAAGCTTCACCCTAGAACCCTAGCCCTAAGCTTCACCCTAGAACCCTAGCCCTAAGCTTCACCCTAGAACCCTAGCCCTAAGCTTCACCCTAACCCTAGCCCTAAGCTTCACCCTAGAACCCTAGCCCTAAGCTTCACCCTAGAACCCTAGCCCTAAGCTTCACCCTAGAACCCTAGCCCTAAGCTTCACCCTAGAACCCTAGCCCTAAGCTTCACCCTAACCCTAGTGTGTAGATCATTAGGGGTTATTGGAACATATGGGTGTTGGACAATAGAGCAGTCGCTGCAATTTTGGTAAAGAAGTACACAGGTGGAGTGATCTTAGCCCTATTGTAGGACTCTTCCTCTGTGCTGTACACAGATGCACAGAGTCCTAGATATGAGGGTACGTTTCCAAGGCGGAAACATTTCAGAGCTCCATAATTAAAATCTTACCTGTGAGAAGCTACTAATCTCACCGGATTAACATTCCATGGCCACATACATTTTTTTGGGGGGTAGGTTTTAGACGTCGGATATTCCTCATGAATCCGTAATTTTCATGAAATTATTCACAGATGCACGGCGGAGGTTTGAAGTTTGGAATCTATGAAGATTATGGCACTCAGACCTGTGGTTTGTACCCAGGAAGCCTGGGTTATCTAGAGCTAGATGCAAAGACGTTTGCAGACTGGGGCATTGATATGTTGAAGATGGATGGATGCCATTCAGATGTAACCACCATGAAGAAAGGTACATTACATTAAATATTGATAATTTCAACATAATTTTAGTAGACCAAAACTGTAATTTATGCTTTGCTGAATAATGCTAACATGCCTGGGCAGAATAACATATCATTTTTTATATGGTTGTGGTTTTGCGGAAACACCGATGAATGAGAAGTTGTCCTGCCAATGATTTCACGAAACTTTACACAACTGCTTAAAGTCCACTTGCGCAACAATTATTGCATAACTTGTGCACCACTAGCATAAGAAATCTTGCACAAGTGGATTGTATACGTTTGGTAATTGGAACCCACTGTTTGTTTCAATCCTATAGTTGCAGATATATACCATAAAACTAACCTGTGGTAGCGTTTTTGAGATACTGCCGAAAAATGCAGTTTATGTCCACGCAGGAAGAATAATCTGCAATTGGAATACACAATCTGAGAAACGTTTCTGTCAGTAACGCTTCTCAGATTCAAATTTTGGGGGACAAATATGTGATAAATATTTCCATAGCCGCAGTACTTCAAAGTGAAAAACATAATATGCCACCGTCAATGCAGAAAATAAATGTAACGTGCAAAATTGTATGTTGCTGATGGACATGAGATAATGTTGGAATCCTGACAATATTTAATTTGTTGTTTTATTGAACTACCACTTATCATTGGCGTTTTTTTCTTGCAATAACTTAAAGCTTATAACTTTCTCAAATTTGTAAAATTAGCTGTATAAAATGTTAATCTAAATTTTCAGGGTCAAATTTGCAAATCTGACCTAGCATCTTTAATACCACTATGATGTGACTGTTTCTTACTGCAGGTTATCCAGAGATGACAAAATACCTAAACGCTACCGGTCGTCCCATCCTCTTTTCATGCAGCTGGCCCGACTACGAACGCGGACGTGGGATTAAGGTTCAATCACTAATTATAATTTATCATCTAAAAGTTCACTTGTTTTAGTGTCTGCCCAACTAAGGTCGGAAATACGGATGCAATATGGATACATAGAATTATTGTACATTGCTTGGGGAGTGTTTTCATATTTACACATTGCACACTATGCATTACACAGAACACTTGATAGACTCATGGCCTTTGTTTTGCTTTGAATTGCAAGGAATTGGGTTTTTTAAAGTTTTTTTTTAATGCATGCATGATTGTTATTTTATGAATACACTTTTACTTTTTTCATGTTTTTCCGCTTTAGCCAGCACTAAAATTTGCTTACTGGTGAACAGCTGCTTAAGCACAAAGAACAGCTAAGCACAACAAAATGTTGCTTACCAGAATATGGTTACCAGCCAAAATACCATGTTACACGTTCCGTCTTTGACTGGTATCCTGCTTAGTTTAGCTAAGCAGAAACTTTGTTAAGCAGAATTTTCTTAAGCAGCTCTATGAAATTGGGCCCAGGTCTTATTAACGTGTGTCATTGTATATTTTAGATAAACTACACTCATGTAGCTGAGAATTGCAACATCTGGAGAAACTACATCGACATCCAGGATTCTTGGAATTCCATTCTTCAAATCATCGACTATTACGCATCACAACAAGACGTCTTGGTCAAAGCTGCAGGACCGGGTCACTTCAATGATCCTGATATGGTAGGAAAACTGTTTTCATACACTAGTCTAGTGACGATCAGAATTTTTTTTTATCTACTCTTGATCTTAAATTTTTTGTAAATCGTTACATAATTATAATCATAAACTGCTCTGGGAAAGGTAGGGCATTGTCTGTTTCCTTTTCAACTTAATTTTAATTTATAGGCCAAATTATCAAGAAAGATACAATAAAAGTCACCTGTGAAAGTATCAGTTGTATACAGTGTCTACTTGTCAAAAAACAGCAAAAAAACTGTCACAGTATTTTCATCAAGAACGTCGAAACGTCTAAGAAATCAAGAAAAGTATGTCAACAAATAGAATTGGTTTAGGAGATTCAAATTTCCATGGTGACCATTTGTAAATGCTGAAGCTTGAGATGTGGCTGGTACCAGTGGCACCTCGCTGAACGTGGATAGGTTCGATGTTCACGTTAAATATCCTGTGACATTTTTTTGCTGTTTCTCAATAATAAGTAGGCTCCGTATTCAGCTGAAACTTTCACAGATGACTTATATTGTATCTTTATTTATAATTTTGCCTATAAACAGGCAGGATATTTGGTCCTTGAGAAAAAAGTAGGACCATTTTATCGATTACAAGGGCTGACCAACATGTCCAGATGGTTTAGGCTTTAATAATAGTCTTTTCAAGCCTCATTAATAAAAGTTTTCTGATTTTTTCCAAGGACAAAAAAAAAATCCGAAAACAGACTAAAGTAGGAAGAATATCATGCCTGTATAAATCAGCTTTTCGTTGACAAGAAACCAATCTATGATCTTACCTTTAAGTAATTTATTTAGCAATTAGTTTGTATTAATGTGGTCCGTTCATTCCTCAGCTTATTGTAGGTGACTTCTCATTGAGCATAGACCAAGCTAAAACACAGTTTGCCATGTGGGCTATCATGGCTGCTCCTCTGCTCATGTCTAATGACCTTCGAACTATTGACCCCAGTTACCGTGCCATCCTACTGAATAAAGAAGTCATTGAGGTCAACCAAGATCCTCTGGGGATGATGGGAAAGCGTGTCTTAAAGGTAAGTGCCATGTCATCATTTTTATGAGGAAATCAGTTCCAGGCAACCTTGATGAAGAAAAGTCTTACATTTCAATTTTCGCAATAATTTTCTCAGCCGGTAATAAGGCACTGTTTTGTGCTAACTAAGTGTTCCTTTTTCATGCAGTACAGTGGGTTGCCTGTAAAACATTGTCTCATGTAACGTTGACATAAAGTTCATAGATTTCTGGTAATGAAACCAATGATGCCTCATAAGTGAACTTAATCACTGTAGCTCTCAAGCCTGAGGAAACCTGTATACAAGGGTGCTTGCTATGTGAGCCAAAAACACCTGGTGTTAACCTCCCACTCTTCCACGATAAGTGTTCTGGGTTCTTTTATGTGCTCTACCAATCCTAGTACATGGAACCTGCGGCTTAAAGTCCCATCCTAAGGAAAAATATAAATAAATGTAAACTTGTTTAAAATGTGATACCAGAAAGGCAGCAGTGTTTTAGTTAATGAGTACAAGTTAAATTTAAGTAGTTTGGGGCATGTGCTAAGAATATTATCAAGATTGAATGTTGTTCAAAAATATATTTACAAATTAAACTCTTTTGAAATTGTGAACATTATTTGGGACTGTTAAATCCTGTGAAATGTGGTCTGTACTAATACTATCAGGTGGTTGAATTTCAATCGGAAAGTTCATACTGTTTCATTCAGCCTTTGTGCTGTTTTCATAAAAGCCTTTGCGATACTTTGTTCAGCCTTTGCGATGTTTCGATAACATTCTTTTACAGTTGGCAGATGGTCTGGAGGTCTGGACACGGCCTCTGCAAGGCAAATCTTACGCCATGGTGATAATGAGTAGAAGCACCCGGCAACCAGTCCGCTTGAACACCACCCTAGCTGTACTCGGATTCACAGAGAGCGGAGGTTTTAATATCAGAGAGTTATGGGAAGGTAAATCACTGGGACATTTCAAACCGACTGACTTATTACCTTTTGTTGTCAACCCAAATGGGGCTGAAATTGTTCGATTGACACCATGATTTCAGTCGTTAGTAATAATAATAATAATAATAAGGAGAAGAATACCAAAGTCTTATATAGCGCACGTATCTACTTTTTTTAGTGACTGGCCAGCAGGACCAGTCAGCTTGTCATTTCCCTAGTTCATCACCTTTTTCACTGGTCAATATTTCAAATAAATTAGGGAAGCTTTTAACCACTTAACTGCGGAATTATTTATCGTTAGCTAACTCCCCAATGCGGAATTAATGCGGAAAACAATGCAAAAAAAAGCTGGGTCAAAGCTTGCACACATGACAACTAAGCGCGGTCGCAATATTTAGTAAGAAAAACTCGCCGATTGGTGGCGCCACACACTGCCTTCCTGTATTGAAGTTTGTGATGACGAGATATCTCGTCATACGCAATATAAGGGTACCTTGCTCTCCGGTTTGTGATGACGAGATATCTCGTCATACGCAATATGGGGTAAGTTTGTGTTGACGAGATATCTCGTTATATGAAGTTAAGTGGTTAAACACTGAACTAGGCAGCCGACCACTCGGAGTAAATTTTGACTGGTCCTCGGGTGTTTTAACTGACATTTGGCCAGCGGACCACTGTTAAGGGAGAACGCTGAAAGGTACTCAAGGCGCTTGAACAAAGGCAGACATTTGTAAGACAGGGTTTTTGCAATTTTTGAATTATGAGACTGATTTATGGAGCACCGTATAAGGGTTTACAAGGTGCGGCGGTGCACTCAGCAGCCACTGCCAGAAACAGCCAGGCAAACACCTTGTGTAAACGATAAAGGTAACTGGGTTCTATAACGTGCAATACACAACATACGGTACCTATGGCTTTACGTCCCAAGGACAAAGCAATGATGGTTTAAGTGCCTTGCTTACAGACACAAGTGTCAAGACCGGGACTCGAAACCCACACTCTGCTGATCAGAAACACAAGAGCTTGAGTCCAGTGCACTTGACCACTTGGCCACGACACGCCATAATCTAGTTGATTGTTGTTGATTGGGAAACAAATAATCTTTATTGAGGCTTTGTCTTTTTCTGTGAAGTTGTTGTAACCATATCCTCGATCCATCAGAGTCCAACAGCAAACCTGTTACCTCTGATGACATCATAAGTCATTAACAGGAAGCAAAACATGGCCTTGGATTTTGATTGATTTGGGGTAGTTTGGGGTGACAGTCTTTAGTTAATGCCTGACTGCTGCTAATGACCTACTATCGGTCAATGAATACATCTATTAATTAATCGTCATTAATGACAATTAATTACCAAAGTATTGAATTGTATTACATATAAAATGGTCTTAATTCAAATGGATGTAAAAACAAAAGTGCATTCTAAGAATTATTTGATTCTTTGGTTGGCATAGTTTTACTTTTTTGAATTTTTGAGCAGGATAGGCCAACATTTAAAACTGTGACATTTAAAGAAAAGGAACTTATGTAAATCATTTTAATCAAAACATTTACGCATAAAAATTTGATTTTATTATTTACTTTGCTTACAGGGTAAATTATCTCCAATCATTTCAATAGAAACATTTTGGCATAATCACAAAAGAGATGTGTATATTTTTACACTAAATTAAGAGCTTGCAAGTTAAACATCAAGCTTCATAAAATTAAGCAAAAATTGTTGTACTCTTATTTTATTTCTATTTACTAGATACAAATTTAAATGAGAAAACAATAACTGTATCTGATTAGTAATCACAATCAATCAATCAGTTCAAAATGGGGTAATTTTTGTAAGGCACAAGTTATTCATGGTGAGTGAAACACTGACAGAAAATGAACGCTAATCACTTGTCAGTTTTGGAGATGAGCTGAGGTCTTAAAATAAACTTCCTCACTTCCAAATTTTAAAACTTATCAACGTAGTTTACACTTTAACCAGATAAAATACGATTTCTGAAATCTTCCAGATATCAGACAATTTTTGTGATGTTTGCTTTATATTTAAAAAAAACCTTGATTAACTTTACTAAACAAAGTTCTATAAACTAAAAACAAATCAAATCAACTTTAACTGGGCAGATACCAACTTTATTATGAGAGAATTTTTGTTCATATATTTTAATTAACATGTGCAAACTAATTAATTGATTAAACATCTGAAAATAAACATTTGTGTACTTCTACTAGTTTTGAAATCAGTGTTTTTTCTTTCAATATTCTGATTTGATTGCATAACAAAATGCATAATTTCTCCAGCTTTCTCCAACTTTAAGCCCATCTCTCGAAGACGTCTTGACAATTGCCACTGGCATAAATAAAACACCTGGTATTTAAGTTATCAACCAAATTATTTTGGAGACAGAAGAACATTGTTTTGAAACCATACATGAGATGAATACCACAATATACTTTGATAAATTGTCTTACATTTTTATAATTAATACTATGGTTTTGATCAAATTTACTTGTCAAATTATTTAAAAAAATTAAGAAAAATGATTAAATGCAAACCATTAACAAAATAAAGCGAACTGAAAATCAAATTCAGACTGGACCTAAATTACTTTAACTACTGAAGTACAAATTATACAGCAAAACTCCAGTTTCTGGTACAGTAAAATTATAATATTTGATTGTATCAAATACTCCAATAAATCTACCGTGATCTAACGCATCCTCAAACTCAAATCCAGGTTCAAAAGTAAAACCCAGCTCTTTCAGAGAAATGTTAACCGTTTTAGGCTTGGATCCTTTATTAAGAAACATCAAGGCGTACTCTTCATAGCCATCTAGTATCCGTACCCATATTTCTACTGTAGAGTTGCACTGGATATATAGAAAAATGAAAGAAGGTAAGTGGGATCGACCTATGGCTGTGTCTTGTTGATTGAGGGGCTTTTGGCTATGGCTGTGTCAGGATTGACGAGCTTGGCTATGGCTGTAATTTCTGGATTGACTATGGCTGTGTCTGGATTGAGGAGCTTGGCTATGGCCGTTTCTGGATTGAGGGGATTGGCTATGGCTGTGTCTGGATTGAGGAGCTTGGCTATGGCTATTTCTGGATTGAGTGGCTTTGGCAATGGCTTCAGTAATGGTGTCCGCAGTGGCTATGGCCAGAACAATGAAAAGGTTATTGAACATTTTGAGAGCAGCCAACAGTAAGTAGCCACAGTGGCTTGACACATCCTTATATGCAGTAACAGCTGTAGCCAAAGCCGTAGCCATAAGCCATTGATTCTGACAATGTTGCCTTAGGATCTATTGAGCATTGTTCATGTTGGTCCTTCACCTGATAACCATTAGGATGTATTGAAAATGGAGCACTGGTGAAATCAATGAAAGTATCAGTTTTTTACAGTGCAGTGGATGATCAAGGAACAAAATAACCCAAGATGGCTGCTGCAATTATTCCTTGAAACGAGTCGACTTGGAGACAAAGTAGAATCAGCAATGTCAAGAAAGTACTCTCTTTGAATCACAGGTAAATTGCGATTTGATTTGGTTTTGATCAATCTTCTTCAAAAGTTTTCATACTAGCTATCACAATTACTTTTCAGAAAGTTTCCAGGTTCAAAACAAATGGTAATTTTCAACAGTACTCTTCAGGTTGGCAAAGAGCTTGAAACTACTTGATATTTTTTTTTATTCTGATTTGTTTGTACATTTACCAAGTCACAACATCATAGATTTCCATTGAGTTTTGTTTATAGGGTCTGTATACATTTGGTAATGACTCTGAAAATTAATGGCAATAAAAACTTGGTAAGAAGTACAGCAACTTTTGGAAAAAGATATCACTTTTTATCCCCAAAAATTTGAATCTGAGAAGCGTTACTGCAGTAACGTTTTTTCAGATAGTGTATTCCATGTGCAGATAATTTTCCTGCATGGACATAACCGCTCCAGATTTTCGGCAATTTCTCAAAAAAACGCTACCACCTTTTGAAATGAAATTTTCACAGGTTAGTTTTATGGTATATATCAACAACTATGTAGGATTGAAACAAACAGTGGGTTCCAATTACCAAACGTATACAATCCATTTAACTACTGTCGTATAAATACAGCATGACTGCTCCAGTTGCAGGTGCGGTGAAGTTGTAGACCTGGTAAGGACCTATGTGACCGATCTCCTTGTGATTTAAGACGTCTCTTAACTCGTACCCAATGTATGTTAATCCAAGATCTTTGAATCTCAGCGAAATGGTTTGAGGTTTTGTGTCGGTGTTGAGGATTACCACAGCAAATTCTCCGTTCTGGAAATTAAGTGGCCTTAGCCAAACTTGGACGTTCTTTCCAAACTGAAACACCAAGAAATAAATGAAGGGCGGGGTAAGTCAAACTCCACTGCAAGATTGGGTCTTTGGATTTGAGAATTGTAGTAAGATGCTCGATAAGATGGTGGGGAATAGAGGTGGGGAAGGTCATAAGTGAACTGTCCTACATAAAATTCTTCTTCCTTTTTATTTCAGTTTTATTTTTCTTAACCGAGGCCTAAACAAAAGAAATTATTCCCAGTCTTCAAACATCATAAACATGGCAGTCAAACTTAAACAAATCACAAATTATGAGTCGATAAAAAATAGTTGTTATAGATTTAATTTATTATTAGTGTTTTACACATACACCAATGTGTGTTAATTCACACTGTTTATACTCGGTACTTTCCCCAGTCCAGTGAAGAAAATCCACAGGTAATTTAATCGGGTGGGATTCAAACCCACAACCTTTGCCATTCTAGAGCAGATGTCTTAACACTGAACCACTGAGATTGCCCGGTGGCTAGAGGCAGTTTGAATCCTATTCATTTTGATAGTCAGTTTGGTATCGCTCATTCTTTAGGAATTTTTGTTTTTAATGATTTTTATTTATTCATATATTTTTTTTCAGGGAACAGTGTGGTCATCAATCACTCCACAAAGTCCATTGGTTTTAGACTCAAGTTGCAAAACTGTAAGTTCCAGTAATTGATTGATCAATTATTCTTATTACTACCTACTGGACAATAATACCAATGTGAGATTCTACATAATTCTTCCAGACTGTTAATAGGTAGGATAAGCATAGAACATGAGGGCCCCCTTGGCAGGGGCCGTGATGTTGTACGGTAAATCAATCCCAAGCTGCCCAACGTCCTTGTGGGTCAAGACCTCTCGAATAAAGTACCCCATCCTGAAGGTGAACCCAAGATCGCTGAATTTGAGAGACACTGTTTGGGGCTGTGTGTCTCGGTTGAGGATGACAACGCCCCATTCTTGCCAAAGAGTAAGAGGCCGAAGCCAAACATCAATGGTTGTTCCAAACTGTGTGTAAACCAAGCAAGAGGCTGTGTTACCGACTTTATTCTATCCACTTCATCCCCAGTGGTACATGGGAGCCCCAAGAGGCTGTATTGAGTGAACTAGTTTGTCCTCGGAGAAATTCATTATTTTACTTTTACCCCCCTCCCCTTAGATAGTAATTAATAACTAGTTGACGCAATCATGTGTGCATGACGCACAGGCCCTTGTGGGGTCTTTTACACAATGGAACAATAGACCCCGCAAACTTTTCCTTTGTCAGGCGATGATATTTTGGTCCTTCGAAAAAAGTAGGTATATTTTATCGAGTACAAGGGCTGACCTACATGTACACATGGTCTTGGCTTTAATAGACTTTTCAGGCTATTTAATCACAATTTTTCGGATTTTTTCCCAAGTGCAAAAAAATCAGAAATCAGATTAAAGTAGAAAGAATATCCTGCCTGCTTTGTTCAACTTGGACCCCACAGGAATTCTTCACAAAAGGGAATAATAGAACAATGGCAGGACCCCACAAACCCGTTCCCGTGCGCCTGTGGGATTGTGTGTGTTTGTGTGAATGAAAGATGACTGACACGATTTTGAATGCTGGAATTGAACGAATAAGAGGGAAGGTAGAATTACTGGGTTACACATCTAACCCTGAAACATTATTGTTAGTTTTATCTCTCCACTTCACCAGTACTTTTTAAAAAAGATTTCCACAATTAAAATAATTCAGGCATAACAGTGGGGAAAATTCGAGCACAGCAAGAAGAAAACAAAATGGACAGAGAAAGCAAACAAAAAAGACTTTTGACTGACTATTAACAATTTGTACTTATGTTTTTATCTGTGTAAACTTTCAGAAAAATCAACACCGCTGCCCCCTTAACCAAGCGTTCCCCATACGCCCATTGCTTCTTTCGTTCTGTAAATATGACTGTGACCAAGCATCCCCCTCTACGTCAGATATGTAAATAAATCAAAATAATCGTAAAATCTGATGATTTAAATGTATAAATTTTCTTCTTCTCTTCCTTGGACGTCTTCCTTATGGAGAAGATTCAACTACTGTCATAAGCGTAATACATGAGCGCCCCCAACGCCGGAACAGTGAAATTCAGCTCTTCATTCCTGTCCACATGACCGATTTCCTTGTGAGTCAAGATCTCTCGTAGTTCATATCCCATCATGTAAGAAAAACCCAACTGTTTGAGCTTAAGAGAAACTGTTTGGATCTTGGTGCCCTTGTTGAGGAACACAATCGCCCACTCTTCCTGATATTGAAGAGGTCGCAGCCAGACTTCAACAGTACTCCCGAACTGTGGGGGGAAAACCAAGGAGACGAATTGCCAGTGGTAAGTGTGAAAACAAAGTCCCTCATGTAACTGTTAAGATTTAGTTATTTTTGTTTTCCTTTTCCTGTAATAGGCGATTTGTCCGCTGCTGGTTTGGACAATAAATTTTGTTCTGTAAACATATTGTGCCCAAGCATCCCCCTTTACGTTAGATATGTAAATAAATAAAAATAATCAAAAAATCTTATGATTCAAATTTATAAATGTTCTTCTTCCTTCTCTTCCTTGGACGTCTTCCTTATGGAGAAGTTTCAAGATGATGAACTTAACTACTGTCATAAGCGTAATACATGAGCGCCCCCAACGCCGGCACAGTGAAATTCAGCTCTTGATTCCTGTCCACATGACCGATTTCCTTGTGAGTCAAGATCTCTCGTAGTTCATATCCCATCATGTAAGAAAAACCCAACTGGCTGAGCTTAAGAGAAACTGTTTGGATCTTGGTGCCCTTGTTGAGGAACACAATCGCCCATTCTTCATAATATTGAAGAGGTCGCAGCCAGACTTCAACTGTACTCCCGAACTGTGGGGGGAAAACCAATTGCCAGTGGTAAGTGTGAAAACAAAGTCCCTCATGTAACTTTTAAGATTCAGGTTTTTTTGTTTTTCCTTTTCCTGTAGTTGGCGATTTGTCCGCTGCTGGTTTGAACAATAAATAAAGAATACACAAATAAAGATATTTTTGTTGTTGTTCAGTTTCTATTTTGACATGTTGAAAGCCTGCAGTAGTAACTGGGTTTGCCCTAAACCTTTTTAGCGACTGACCAGCAGGACCAGTCAGCTTGTCATTTCACTAGTCCATCACCTTTTTCACTGGTCCATATTTCAAATGAAATAGGGAAGGTTTTAAACAATGAACTAGCCAGCCGGACCACTTGGAGTGAATTTTGACAGGTCCTTGGGTGTTTTAGCTAGCATTTGGCCAGCGGACCACTGTTAAGGGAGAACGCTGAGTAAGCAATTCCATCCATCACACTCCTCGTCATTTTCAGCAACCGATAGACCCCCCTTGCATTGGCTGCCATCACTAGGGTCAAACAATTTGTGTACGCACCGCGCACAATTCTCAGCCATTGATAGGTCTTCATTGACCTCAGGGAGGGTGCTGCTTGGGTCTTGTGATGTCATATGCAATGGGTCTTTCCGCCTGGCCACCATGGTTTATATGCAAGCCTCCAAGTATGATCGCTTTGTTTTTAAACCTCCCATGGTACTATCACGGTATCATGATAGACCATCCACTCTCATATTCGAGGCGGATTTAGAAGGTTAGGGTTATTCAGAGAGGTACAAGAGTGTTATCATGATACTTGACCGCCCTGCTTCCATGGTGGTTAGTCAAATAGAGTGCTTTCACAGAGTAAACCAGAGAATCTAGCTTGGTACTCAATCACTGTTCAACATTTGAAAAATGCATTGTTTACCACGTGATAAGTGTTTTACAAATAAATTTCGAACACTATTTCTCTCAATATTTATTCTGTTGTTATTTCTCAACAGGAATAACACAAGTTATTTCAAAGGATAAGCATAGAGCATGATTGCTCCCGTAGCAGGGGCTGTGAAGTTGGACGTTAAATCAATCCCAAGATGCCCAATGTCCTTGTGGGTCAAGAGCTCTAGTATGAAGTACCCCATCCCGAAGGAGAACCCAAGATCGCTGAATTTGAGAGACGGAGACATTTTGGGGCTTTGTGTCTCGGTTGAGAATGACAACGGCCCATTCTTGCCAATAATGAGAGAGAGGCTTAAGGCCAAACGTCAACGCTAGCGCCAAACTGTGATCAAACCAAGGGAGAAACCATCGGTAAGTTGACATCTGTTTTCCAGACTCCTAAAGAAGACTTTTAATTATCTCTCCCCACCCCCAGCCATCCTAACCCTGCCCCTCCTCTTTCCTCGCATCCATTGAACTAAACTCAAAATGTTTTTTTTGCTATTCATAAATCATGGTGTATGAATACGGTATTTTATCGATAGAGAAACAACAAATCCCGGTGATTCAAAGAGACTCTATGTTCTCTTGGCTTTGTTAAGTCATGGTTTCTTTGCACCAGCAGTACTCTCAAAGACAAACTAGTTCCGGCAATTCCGAGAAAATAATCCCGTCAGTGTGGAAGGGATTAATGAAAGATCTCTGGCATTAACTGGTTAACTGCTTATAATAATTAAAATGACAGTTACATGCATTTGTGCCATATTAAAGTTGGCTAAATACTTTGTGACGTAAAAAGATATAACTTTTCTCAACAAATAAGTTTGTAAACTGTGTACAAATGTGTTACCTGATCATGGATGGCAAAATGAGTGGCTGACGAATGCTTTGATGATAAGTGGCATGAGTTATGAAAAATGAGAAGTTTGATGTGAAATGAAATTGAGTAGTGAGAACTAATCAGAAGGGACAAACCTACGTAGTGACAAAAATCTGTGTTAGAAAGAACCGGTCGCTGGCATTGGGCATTGACAGCAATAATGAATAGGTATAACTTGTGTATTTAAGGATCTGTGTTAGAATGAACGGGCTGCTGGCATTGGGTATTGACAGCAATAATGAACAAATCTAACTTGTGTATTCAAGGATCTGTGTTAGAATGAACGGGCTGCTGGCATTGGGCATTGACAGCAATAATGAACAAGTCTAACTTGTGTATTTAAGGATCTGTGTTAGAAAGAACCGGTCGCTGGCATTGGGCATTGACAGCAATAATGAATAGGTATAACTTGTGTATTTAAGGATCTGTGTTAGAATGAACGGGCTGCTGGCATTGGGTATTGACAGCAATAATGAACAAATCTAACTTGTGTATTCAAGGATCTGTGTTAGAATGAACGGGCTGCTGGCATTGGGCATTGACAGCAATAATGAACAAGTCTAACTTGTGTATTTAAGGATCTGTGTTAGAAAGAACCGGTCGCTGGCATTGGGCATTGACAGCAATAATGAATAGGTATAACTTGTGTATTTAAGGATCTGTGTTAGAAAGAACCGGCTGCTGGCATTGGGTATTGACAGCAATAAGGAACAAGTCTAACTTGTGTATTCAAGGATCTGTGTTAGAAAGAACCGGTCGCTGGCATTGGGCATTGACAGCAATAATGAATAGGTATAACTTGTGTATTTAAGGATCTGTGTTAGAAAGAACCGGCTGCTGGCATTGGGTATTGACAGCAATAAGGAACAAGTCTAACTTGTGTATTCAAGGATCTGTGTTAGAAAGAACCGGTCGCTGGCATTGGGCATTGACAGCAATAATGAATAGGTATAACTTGTGTATTTAAGGATCTGTGTTAGAATGAACCGGCTGCTGGCATTGGGTATTGACAGCAATAAGGAACAAGTCTAACTTGTGTATTTAAGGATCGTCAATAGAGTTATGGATATTTAAAACTGGTTCACACTTGTAGCCAGTGAGTAGTCAAAGTAAACCGTGAAATCAAAAATAAAGACTCAACTACTCGGGTTGTAAATAAGAAAAACATTAGCCAGAGTGTATAAAGTCAAATTTGGTCTTCAATGTATTCATATCTGACGATCCAAGATGCATGATATCCAAGATACAGTTGATATACAAAAACATCAGTTGGTCCAGAGGTACAAGATCCTTGATACAAAGATCCTTGATCCAGAGATACAAGATCCTTGATCCAGAGATACAAGATCCTTGATCCAGAGATACAAGATCCTTGATCCAGAGATACAAGATCCTTGATCCAGAGATACAAGATCCTCGGATCCAGAGATACAAGATCCTTGATCCAGAGATACAAGATCCTTGATCCAGAGATACAAGATCCTTGATCCAGAGATACAAGATCCTTGATCCAGAGATACAAGATCCTTGATCCAGAGATACAAGATCCTTGATCCAAAGATACAAGATCCTTGATCCAGAGATACAAGATCCTTGATCCAGAGATACAAGATCCCTGATCCAGAGATACAAGATTCTTGATCCAAAGATACAAGATCCTTGATCCAGAGATACAAGATCCTTGATCCAAAGATACAAGATCCTTGATCCAGAGATACAAGATCCCTGATCCAGAGATACAAGATTCTTGATCCAAAGATACAAGATCCTTGATCCAAAGATACAAGATCCCTGATCCAGAGATACAAGATCCTTGATCCAGAGATACAAGATCCTTGATCCAGAGATACAAGATCCTTGATCCAAAGATACAAGATCCTTGATCCAGAGATACAAGATCCCTGATCCAGAGATACAAGATTCTTGATCCAAAGATACAAGATCCTTGATCCAGAGATACAAGATCCTTGATCCAGAGATACAAGATCCTTGATCCAGAGATACAAGATCCTTGATCCAAAGATACAAGATCCTTGATCCAAAGATACAAGATCCTTGATCCAGAGATACAAGATCCTTGATCCAGAGATACAAGATCCTTGATCCAGAGACACAAGATCCCTGATCCAGAGATACAAGATCCTTGATCCAAAGATACAAGATCCTTGATCCAGAGATACAAGATCCCTGATCCAGAGATACAAGATTCCTCGGATCCAAAGATACAAGATCCTCGGATCCAGAGATACAAGATCCTTGATCCAGAGATACAAGATCCTTGATCCAGAGATACAAGATCCTTGATCCAGAGATACAAGATCCTTGATCCAGAGATACAAGATCCTTGATCCAGAGATACAAGATCCTTGATCCAGAGATACAAGATCCTTGATCCAGAGATACAAGATCCTTGATCCAGAGATACAAGATCCTTGATCCAGAGATACAAGATCCTTGATCCAGAGATACAAGATCCTTGATCCAGAGATACAAGATCCTTGATCCAAAGATACAAGATCCTTGATCCAAAGATACAAGATCCTTGATCCAGAGATACAAGATCCTTGATCCAGAGATACAAGATCCTTGATCCAAAGATACAAGATCCTTGATCCAGAGATACAAGATCCTTGATCCAGAGATACAAGATCCTTGATCCAGAGATACAAGATCCTTGATCCAGAGATACAAGATCCTTGATCCAAAGATACAAGATCCTTGATCCAAAGATACAAGATCCTTGATCCAGAGATACAAGATCCTTGATCCAAAGATACAAGATCCTTGATCCAGAGATACAAGATCCTTGATCCAGAGATACAAGATCCTTGATCCAAAGATACAAGATCCTTGATCCAGAGATACAAGATCCCTGATCCAGAGATACAAGATCCTTGATCCAAAGATACAAGATCCTTGATCCAGAGATACAAGATCCTTGATTCACTCCAGAGATACAAGATCCTTGATCCAGAGATACAAGATCCCTGATCCAGAGATACAAGATCCTTGATCCAGAGATACAAGATCTTTGATCCACGATTCAAGATCCTTGATGTATACAAACACAACTTCAAGTCATCATATGAACCATCAGTTAAAAGTACAACACCATTCAATTTTTATTACTGAACCCCCACCCCCAACAAAAATTAAAGCATATATCCAAATGGAATGTGAAAAAAGAATTGACACTCCCTAAACCTAGACTGACGTAATGACAATTAACCAACATTAAAAGGTAAAAATAGTTATTTAAAAGTTGGAAATGGAAAAGTAAACAGTACCCCTGTGATAACATCACATTTTGTTTACTGCATTGCTGTAACTGGGTCCTGCATTTCCAACAGTTCAGCAGAGACACAATGGTTTCCCATTTTTCTGCAAAGTAGTAAACAAACTGTGACGTCAATTTGTCACCAGTACTGAGGTCTATGGAGAGTTATACTCTAAAATAAACCTTTACATGAAGCAAGATGTACAGATAGTTACTGGTATAAAACTTAGAAAATTCCATGGTTTTTTGTTGTTGTTGTTAGGTGTTCGTGCAATACAAGCACGAACACCTCTTGTTTTTGTTCTGTTTTTTGTTTGTTTTTTTTCCTTCTTCATCTTCTTCTTCCCCTCAACTCTTCTCCAGAGCACAACTCAAGATTGAAACTGAATTGAACATTGAAACTCATCAGACAATTGAACCTCAATACGAAGACGGCACAGTTGTCATTACGTCATGATGACGTCATCAGGTGTCAAATTACAAGGTTTTTAAAGTTGAAAAATGACCATTTGCTATTTGCTGTATCTCAACGAATATGAAAGCTATGATGTTCATACTTGGGCATCGCATAGATCAAGACTGGGGCAACATTTAAAAAGTTAACGCCAAAATCGTACGACCTTAACTTCCGGGTCGTTACCCTGGGTCGAAGTTCGCCTTTGGTTTTTTTTTCTTGAAAAACAGCATTTTTGGGCTTATATACAGCATAACTCAAGATTGAAATTGACTTTTACATTGAAACTCATCAGAAATTTGAACCTAAATATCAAGACGACACAAACTTAATAATGTCATGATGACATCATCAGGTATTGAATTACATCAAATCAAAATTTAATATTTGAAAAAAAATTATAAGTCATGAACGACATGTTGGATTTTTACAATCTATACATCATCGGAAAGTTCGTTAAAGGTCCAACAGACGCTACACAGAAAGTGACCCCATTTGATCTTAACTTCCGGTTCAACCCGGAAATTTAAAATTTCACAAAATTCGTATCTCAAAAACTATTTATCATTTCAGCATAATTTTTGCATCAGGTTGTAGAACGTTGAGCCTACTCAAACTTTTGTGACCCCAATTGACCTTTACTTCCTGTTCAAACTGGAAAATGAAATTTAATATTTGAAAAAATCAGAACTCCTGAACCACACATTGGATTTTTATCATCTATACATCATCAGAAAGGGCTCCGAAGATTTAAGAAACGCTACACACTGTGACCTCATTTGACATTGACTTCCGGTTCAAAACGGAATTTGAAACTTTATAGTTCAAAAAATCATAACTTCTGAACCAAATGTTGGATGTTAACAATCCATCCATCATCTAAAAGGTCTTCATAAACTATCCCGCACTACACAGAATGTGACCCTATTTGACCTTGACTTCCGGTCAAAACCGGAAGTTGATGTTTAATTTTTGAAAAATTCATAACTCCTGAACCAGGAATTGGATTGATAAGGTATAATGACCTATCAATCACTCACCACGAACACCGTGTTTTTGTAGTAGACAAAAACTCAAGGTCTAGTTTTCATCTTAAAATGTTTTCTTCTTGTAGCCCCTTACCAAGAGTGGTGTTCAGCCTTGTTTGGGGCAAACTTGCATCAAAACAAATTTTTAAAAGAAGTGATTTTCAGAGGACTACAAAAACATTAAAAACAACAAAACATCACATAAAGTTTTGTATGAAGGTATATAAAATAAGTACTGGAACAAGTATTACATTTTACCCTTACACCGATGTGTGTAAAGCACTGTATACTCAGTACTTTCCCGAGACCTGTGAAAAAAAATCCACAGGCATATTACTTGGGTGGAATTCAAACCCACAACTTTTGCCATTCTCTAGCTACTGCCTCTAGCTACTGGGCAGTCTTGTTGGTCTAGTGGTGAGACATCTGCTCTAGAACGGTAAAGGCCGTGGGTTCGAATCCCTTCTGAGTAATATTCCTGTGGATTTTTTCACAGGTCTCAGGAAAGTACTGAGCATACAGAGCTTAAAACACATTCAGTGAATAGGTAACAATGAAATAATATTCTTAATATCCCAGAAACAAATTTAACATCTTTTATATTTCAAAGATAATACTTCTCGGTGAGTTTTAGTTTTAATTTTTATTAATTTTATTTGTTTAAATCTTCATTACTGAGATATACATATCTTTAAGAAGAATTTTTTTCAAATATATTAAAGAAAAAGAGATCAAATACGAGCACTTTTCACACATTTTCCCAAGAATTTACAAGAAATGCTGATTGTATGAAATTTGATTTCTTACAGTTTTAAAAATTGAGCCTATTTTACACATTTGTTTATGACACCTTGCAATGAGTTCCCTTGCATTGTTTTCATGAAATAACCAAACGATTTAGAATGTCTGTGTGAGCATTTGAAAATGTTTGTTGTCCACAACCTAAAATACATTCTTCAAAACTCTATTCATTAGTTGTTTGGGCTTATAAAACACAATTTTTATGCTAGAAAATTCGATTTTTTGTTTTTGTTTAATGAATTTGTTGAGTTGTTTAAGTAGATTCAGAGAGTTGTGAGAATTGACTTAAAGGTATCGTACACGTTTGGTAATGACTCAAAACAAATATTAGCATAAAAACTTACTTGGTAACGAGCAAGGGAGAGCTGTTGTTAGTATAAAACATTGTAGGAAACGACTCCCTCTGAAGTAACGTAGTTTTTGAGAAAGAGGTAATTTCTCACTAAAATAATAAAAAATTATTGCAAGAAGTTTTTATTCCTATCTGAAAGCACACAAATTTGTACAGAAGGGTGTTTTTTGTTTCATCATTTTCTTGCAACTTCGATGACCAATTGAGCCCAAATTTTTACAGGCTTGTTATTTTATGCATATGTTGGGATACACCAAGTGAGAACACTGGTCTTTGACAATTTCCAAACGTGTTCAGTGCCTTTAATAATTACTTGGATACGCATAGTACATAAGAACTCCAGTGGTAGGCACATTGTACTTGTAGCTGGTGCTGATGTCACGATGTCCAATCTGTGTGTTGGTCAGTACCTCTCGCATCTCATATCCAAACGAAGATTGGAACATTAATTGCTTTAGAGACATTTGAACTGTAACTGGTTTGGTGTCGTTGTTCCAGAGTACAAAGGTCCACTCATCTGAGCCAGCTAAGGGTCGCACCCACACTGTGACTGTCGTTCCAAGCTATTTTAGGAATTAAAATGGAACGGGACGCCTAAAATAATTTGGTTGTCTAGTTGGGAACTATTCAGATTGGTCAAGTTTATTGATTTAATATCATCATTCTACAATTAATTTGTATTTTCTAAAAATAGAAAATCAAATTGTTTTCAAATAATGTGTGCCTTTGCAGTTTTCACCATTGACAGCTTTTGGTGATAAATTCATCTATATATTGTAAAATTACCATAAAGAATATTTATTTCATTTCAGAGGTTCCAGCCTTATTATTCCATAGTATTCACCATGATGGTTTGAACAGAAATCTTGTCCATTTAATCCATCAAATAGCCATAAACACAGATGTCATCACTTCTTTGATTCAAGTTAATTTCGAGGGGCATCGTGGTGTCTCTGTTTGAATGTAGAAACCCTACTTTATCATTCATTTTTACACATTTCGTCACCGACGCCATGAAGTAGCACACAGTGTACAAAACCACTTTTTTTTCAGATTTCAGTTTTTTACATATTTAAACAATGTTAACCGAGGCCTTAACTTCATGAAGTTTCAACGCTTCATGAGCTTTACTTTTTTAATTACGGTAATTAGGCTTTGCAACTTTGCACCGAACCCGACATTTTTTGACGCCACGAAGTAGCACTGAGATTCAATTTACCATTAAAACACAGCCCGCACATACCTCAAAAGTGAAAAAACGTTTCCACGAAGTAGCACTGCAATCTTGTGTGTAGCGCGCGCGTGTCCTAGATTATCCAGGTCACAAACACGCATAGTAATACATGGCTGTGCTACTTCGTGAAAATGGAAAATGTCAATTTGTGTTAATTTTCAACGTCACGAAGTAGCACGCAGTTTTCTTACTATATTGCTAATTAATTTAGGACGAAAAGCATTAAAAAGCACTGTATATATGAAGTTCAATGCATCAAGTCTCCACTGTAAGAAATTTTGTAGGAAAGCTTAATTTTAAAAAGCGTTCAACTTTAAACACCGTTTTCTCCAATTGTTACTTTTTACTGGTATCTACCTCTGTGCTACTTCATGGCGTCGGTAACGATTTCATTAAAGTGATTGTGTTGGCATGCAACTGCAGTTTGTGCAGAAAGAGAGGAATGTCCCAGGCACAGCAAGACCTTGTACTGTGTTTTTTTATTTCTATATGCAACAGCTGAGAAACCAAAACCAAGGAAATCGGCTGATCAGCTGTCTGATTTTAACAATAATTAATAATATTGTGTTTCTAACACACAGCTGTTATTTTAGAATAACACAGGCTGATAATTTACATAAAATAAAATAAAATAAAATAATTTAAATTGTCGAGGATGTTTGTTCCATTGTGTATAAGTGTATTATATTCAAATTTGAGCATTGTTAGGAATAATTAATTTGCGAAATTAACAAATAGTTCTGTAGTGTGTTTGTGTGAATTTAAAGAATACACCTGTGAAACTTACTTCCCTTTTTAAAAATGATTTGTTGAATTTTGGCTTGTATGTAAATTGTGCAAACTTTGTATTGAGGTCATAACTTTTGTCATCTTGGTTTTGTCACTTAATATTCTGAGAATCAGTGTTTACTAGGATGATGGGATGCCCCCTCTCTTTCCAACCCCTCCCCCTGCAACCCCTCTCTAGTCTAGTGAAACTACGGTTTGACCTGGACAAAATTGCAACATAAATAATTTCTGTTGCAATTTTGTCGAACTCAAATCATTATTTTGCACAGATTGACTAGACTACTCCTCCCTCTTCCAACCTTCCCACCCCACTCCATGTCCCTCTGCTTCATTGTACATAACATCCTTTGCTGTTCCATAAATCTTTAAACTCATTTTTATTAATAGGATCTCATAATTCAAACCAAGGCCTTTTTCAAAACCACATCTTGGGCTTCTCGGCTCTGGCATCATCTGCCTGTTTGAAGTCTCATAACAAAAATGTGTGTTTTTAAACTGTTTTACCTGTGTTTAAATCTGTTTACCTGTCATGAAATAATGAGGCTTTAAAGGTATTGTATAATTTTGGTAATTGAAACCCACTGTTTGTTTCAATCCTATATAGTTGTAGATATATACCATAAAACTAACCTGTGAAAATTTCGTTTCAAAAGATGATAGCGTTTTTGAGACGTTGCCGAAAATCTGGAGGGTTATGTCAACACAGGAAGAATAATCTGCAATTGGAATACACAGTCTGAGAAGCGTTACTGCAGTGACGCTTCTCAGATTCAAATTGGGATAAAAAGTGATATCTTTTTTCCATAACTGCAGTACTTCAAAGTGAAAAGTTTCTCAAATATGCATTATACTATCCAAAGCTCCTGTACTTCTTACCAAGTAAGTTCTTATTGCCATTAATTTTCAGAGTAATTACCAATTGATACAGACCCTTTGAGCCGCCTGTAGATAAAGTGCTGTATCCATGATGTATTATTGTATATAGATATTCAGATCAAATTTCCAGACATTCAGAAGTCGATCAAAATTAATTCACTGTATTTATTTACTTGTATTCACTCCCATAAGCATAGCTCACAAGTCACCATACGTAGATAAAGCGCTGTATAAATATTAATGTATAATTGTATTCAGATATTCAGAACAAATTTCCAGAAATTTTCCAGACGTTTAGAGGTCAATCAGATTAATTCACTGTATTATTTACTGTTATTCATTTCCATAAGCGTAGATCATTAAGACCCCTGTAGCTGGCATTGTATAATTATGAGCTTCGCCAGGAGTCCAGTATCCAATAAACTTATGATTTATGATATCTCTCATCTGGTACCCGTAACCAAACGTCAATCCAAGTTGTTCCAACTTTAGGGAGACTGTCTGAGATTGTGAATCTTGGTTCAGGAATAAGATTGCATAGCCCTCCCAGAAGTCAAGATGTTTTAACCACACCTCTGTCTTAGGTTTGAACTGTTTGGAAATAAAAGGACAAAGGTGGGACCTAAATGACTGATATTTGGAGGTAACAGGACAAAGGTAGGACCTAAGTGACTGATATTTGGGGGTAATAGGACAAAGGTGGGACCTAAATGACTGATATTTGGAGGTAACAGGACAAAGGTGGGACCTAAATGACTGATATTTGGAGGTAACAGGACAAAGGTGGGACCTAAATGACTGATATTTGGAGGTAACAGGACAAAGGTGGGACCTAAATGACTGATATTTGGAGGTAACAGGACAAAGGTAGGACCTAAGTGACTGATATTTGGGGGTAATAGGACAAAGGTGGGACCTAAATGACTGATATTTGGAGGTAACAGGACAAAGGTGGGACCTAAATGACTGATATTTGGAGGTAACAGGACAAAGGTAGGACCTAAATGACTGATATTTGGAGGTAACAGGACAAAGGTGGGACCTAAATGACTGATATTTGGAGGTAACAGGACAAAGGTGGGACCTAAATGACTGATATTTGGAGGTAACAGGACAAAGGTGGGACCTAAATGACTGATATTTGGAGGTAACAGGACAAAGGTGGGACCTCAATGACTGATATTTGGAGGTAACAGGACAAAGGTGGGACCTAAATGACTGATATTTGGAGGTAACAGGACAAAGGTGGGACCTAAATGACTGAAATTTGATGGGTTTGTAAGAATGTTTACAATTTTTGAGGACTCCTTTGAAGGTATTAGTAAACTGACGAGACATTCAAGCGGCATTGGATTTTAAAATTATTCCAAGCATGACTTCTTGAAATGATTGTTCACGCAGGTCTAAGACTCATTTATCATTTTGTTTAATTTTAGATGCTCAATTTTGCAATGTGGACAATTTGAATTTGGAATTGAACCATTTTAAAATATTGAAAATTTGTTTTTTGATAATTTTTTGTGCCCTCAAGAGTTTACTATTATTATGATAACTGTAAACATTTATTAATTTTTTTACAGCAAGGTTCAGAAGATTCACAGGGATCTTTTTTGTTCAGGTTTAAGGGGTGCAGAAAAAACACTGGAAATGTTATGAATGGAAGACGTGATTTAATGTAAAATGGTGTTATAGCTGGATGTATACTCATGTTAATGATGGGTGGTGTGCGGTTAAATGTCTTGATTTAAATGAGGAAGAATTTATGATGTGAAATGAACGTTTAGAATGATTTGGACAGATTTTGTACATTGACAATGTTTGGTGTCTGGCCAGTTTGTTGCTGCTGCCTTTTGCGTTTTCCCCAACATTTCTACTTATATTGTATTGTATTTATTTCATAAAACTAAATCCTGTGAAACAGTATCACATTTCAGATTGAATAATGGATTGTTAAATTTAATGAATTTATAATGGACTGTCTTAGAAGAGTTTAGCACCAAATGTTTATCAAGTAATGGGAAGATGCAAGGCACAAAGTTTTGACGTATTCCTGTGAATGAGTAAAAGGTTATACAATTGTTTCATTTTCTCTAACCTGCATTAATGTTCTTTTTGCTACATTTAAATCAATTTTTAAAAAATTGTCCCTTTTTGAATTTTAAGCAACAAACTTCAAAGTGGAATGAGAGTGTGATGAACTTATGAAGTGACACTCTGGAGTGACCCATGATTAAACAAAAAACTCACTTACCTCCAACATTTTCATTCCCATCTTCCCAGCTGGATCTTGGTTAATCCGGATGACTTCCTTGTTCTGTAAGATGTCTCTGAAGACAGGTTGGATGTTGCGTAGATCATTGGACATTAAGAGAGGAGCAGCGAAGATGGCCCACATAGCCATCTGAGCATTGGATTGGTTCACATTCAACCCTTTGTCGCCAATAATTAACTGTAAGTAACATCAGCAAATGTACTTTAAGTTGTAAAATCAAAAGGATATAGAGATGTACTACATGAAACTACTTGAGGTTGTGGCTAAGGCTACTTGAGGTTCTACTTCAGTTTGAGGCTTGGGCTACCCGAGGTACTACTTGTGTTTGAGGCTTAGGCTACCTGAGGTACTACTTGAGGTTGAGGCTTAGGCTACTTGAGGTACTACTTGAGGTTGAGGCTTAGGCTACCTGAGGTACTACTTGAGTTTGAGGCTTAGGCTACTTGAGGTACTACTTGAGTTTGAGGCTTAGGCTACTTGAGGTACTACTTGAGTTTGAGGCTTAGGCTACTTGAGGTACTACTTAAGTTTGAGGCTTAGGCTACCCGAGGTACTACTTGAGTTTGAGGCTTAGGCTACCTGAGGCTTAGGCTACTTGAGTTATTACTTGAGGTATTAATCCGGAGGTCGCAGGTTAAAATCCTGTTCTAGTGAATTCCTCTTTGTTCACCCAAAAATTGAAATACAATTTACCCAGCCAGTTTCCCTTGTGGTTTATGACTTGATGTGAGATTTGATACTTACCATATCTGGATCGTTGAAGTGTCCAGGACCAGCCACTGGGACAAGTGTCTTCTGATTATCACCATAATACTTAATGATGCCCGTCACTGAACTCCAGGAATCCTGAATGTCGTCGAAGTTACGCCAAATGTTACAGTTATCAGCCACTGCAGTGTAATTGATCTGAAATAAATAAAGTCAAAGAATTTGAAATCAAAGAAACTTTCAGGGTTCAAATTTGAGGAGAAAAATGTAGCTCAAAATGTTTACTGCACCAGATTTATTTTTTACAAGACCAGAATCAAAATGAGAAAAAAAATCTATCTACACAGTTTAACATACACAATAAACTTGTTTTATTTGAACAAGCACTAAGAAAAGATTCATTTCATTTGTCTTATGGGTAAGTATACTTCAATACTCAACAGAATCAAAAGATATTTATCACAGTGAGATATAATTATTCAATTGAAAAACACAAGACCGTCGGATTTGTCCGGTCTTGAGTTTACTGGCCTGTCGCTAAAGTCACTGGCCTTTGGCTTGCAGTCCAGTGTACATTTTGTGACCTGACTTTAGTCTGAAAGAATACAACATATGAGAAATGTATTCATGAGAAGGCCTGTGGCAACTTCTAGGAGATGATTGATAGGGGATACTTCTAAATAAGATAAAATAAACAATATATTTTATTTGTCCGCATCATAACAAATAGAGGAATTTGGCTTCCATTGGCTACAATTACATTACAAGTAAAAACTAAGTAGACAATTGAATACACTAATATTAACAATGAATACAATTACATTTACATCTAAAAAGCAGAAAATACTGCTTGACATTTAACAATTTCTTTACAAGCAAAAAATAAGCAGGATACCAGTCACAGATGGTACATGTGACATGGTAAGTTGGTCGGTTACCTTTACATTCTGGTAAGCTTGTGCTTAGCTACTTTTTTTGACTTGGCTCCTTCTAAGAGATGATTGATAGGCGATACCAATGACAGAATACCTCATCACATAAATAAAATTGACATTTTGAAATCAAACTGCTTCTAGGTCATCCTTGGATAATGTGCGCAGCTTTATGATGACAAACTAGTTTGCGCATAACAACAGATGGATTTGTGATTTCCAAAGGTTCTTTATGTATGTGCCCTGAACCAATTGTTTTGAGATGATTAGAGATTAGGGACCCAATATCATAGAGCTGCATTTATAGACCTTTATCATGCTGCTGCCATCTTGGTCATGTTCCCTATATCCAATAATATTAATGGATGCTAATATTCATCATATAAAAAGAAACCAGACTATTTTTCCTTCCAGCCTCAGTTTGGTTACATTGATTTGAATGGGAGAAAATCAAGATGGCTGCACCATGATAAAGGTCTATAAGCACAACAAGTAGCTAAGCACGCAAGCTTACCAGAATATAAAGGTAACCGACCAAATTACCATATCACATGTACCATCTGTGACTGGTATCCTGCTTATTTTTTGCTAAAAGGTACACGTTTGGTAATTACTCAAAATAAATATTAGCATAAAAACTGACTTGGTAACAAGCAACAGAGAGCTGTTGATAGTATAAAACATTGTGAGAAACGACTCCCTCTGAAGTAACATAGTTTTTGAGAAAGAGGTAATTTCTCACTCAAATAATAAAAGATCTTCTTGCATTCCTATCTGAATGCACACAAATTTGTACAACAAGGGTGTTTTTCTTTCATCATTTTCTTGCAACTTCGAAGACCAATTGAGCCCAAATTTTCACAGGCTTGTTATTTTATGCATATGTTGGGATACACCAAGTGAGAACACTGGTCTTTGACAATTACCAAACGTGTTCAGTGCCTTGAAAAGTAGAATTTTTTTAAATGTCATGTAATATTTTCTTCTTTTCAGAGCAGCTTTATGAAATTGGGACCATGTTTTGATTTCTTCCTTACAGGTACACCGGCAGATCTTTCATAGTCGGGCCAGCTACAGGAATAAAGAATTGGTCTACCGGTTGCGTTCAGGTATTTAGTCATCTCTGGGTAACCTGGAGAAATTACAAAGAAATAGTTTAAATTATAACAGGAAAAAAAAGGAAAGACAACAAAGTATCATTTTGGCCAGTAAGCAGTTTGCAATCACCACTTTGTTGTCTTTCCTTTTTTCCTGTTTTTTCCTCAGTACTTTATACTTTCCTGAGTCAAGTGAAAAAAAACCCCACAGGCATATTACTTGCGCGGGATTCGAACCCACAACCTTTGCCATGCTAGAGCAGATGTCTCACCACTAGACCACTGAGCTAGCCCAGTGGTTGCTAGAGGCAGTTTGAATCCTATATTTTTTTCAGCAGTGGGTACCGCGATGATTTAATAGGTATGTTAATTTTGCATCAGGGATAAAGAATATTATTTGGTTTTTGCCCAAAGAACAAATACTTTATGACGTTTGGCAGTTCAAGATCTTTATGTAGCTTCATTCTTGTTTGCCCATAAATGCCCACGGACTATATCATGAAAAGTTCGTCCAATACATCATTAAGTAAGATATGATCAGCATGACTGAAAAACTAATAAATAATGTTGAATTACCTGTCTTCATGGTTGATACATTAGCGTTACATCCATCTAGTTTCAGCATGTCCACACCCCAGCTGGCAAACGTCTTGGCATCAATCTCAAGGTGATTCAAGCTACCTGGATATCCAGCACATGTCTTGGTTCCGTAATCCCCATAGATACCAAACTTGAGACCTCTGCTGTGGACCTGACCAAGATGAAGAGGACATGATTAAAGGTAGGGTCATAGATTGGTAAATACTTTGAAAATTAATGCCCTTAAAAACTTACTCCATGATGGAGCAGCAGAGACAAGAAATGGTCAAACATAATGGTGTGTCGTGGCCGAGCGGGCTAGTTCACCGGACCCAAGCTCTGGTGTTGTCAGCAGCAGAGTGTGGGTTCGATACCAAGTCATGACACTTGTGCCCTTGAGCAAGGCATTTAACCATAATTGCTTCGTAACAAGTTGGGAAGGTAGTGCATTCTGCTCTACCAACCTTACGGACTGTGAAGGGGGTAACCTTGTTTCAGATCCAGGAGTAGGTGGAAACGTGCCTCTAATGGCAGTTGATTTGGGTCGATAGCCCAAATCAGTTAAGTGTAGCCCTCACCTTGAAGGGGCCGTCCGTGGCCTTGTGATGTTAGGCGATCTCTCATAAAATAAATAAAAATAAAGGTTTTGTCTGACATGACCTACGTCTCTTGACTTACATAATCAGCCAGAGCTTTGATTCCACTCGGGAAGCGGTCTGGGTCTGCCTGAAGTCTTCCTTGAGAATCACGTTCCTTAGCGCTCCAGCAATCATCTATGTTGACATACTCATATCCAACGTCTTTGTAACCATCTTCAACCATTCGATCTGCCATTTCCTTCACAAGCTTTTCACTGTCAAATATTCAAAAAGATAAAACAAAATGAAGTCTCCATCTTTAAAGTAAAAAAATCAAAACTAAAAAACATTTGAATAAAAGCAGAACTGTTTTTGTTATTGTAGGGAGACCATCCAAGTGCGTCCTCAATATTTTTGAAAACTTTTAATTAGCATATTTACAAAGTTAAGTTTGTGTCCGCGACCTTTGGACTCACTTCACTCTCTTTTCCTTTTTAGCTTTAAGCAAGAGAGAGCACATTATTCTCCATAAGTATTTCTCTCTATTTTTGTAGGGAGCATGGCTCTGGCCATGCTCAATAAGTATTGTTTTGTTTTGCTGTTTTTTATAATGTAGAGGTGGCATGAGGTGTTTTTGTTTCTCCTTCTTTGAGTGTTTTAAGTGATAGCAAGAATGCAGTTTCTGAGTGCCTCAGTATTTTAAGTAGCCACTCGTTTGGTTTGCCAAATGGCAAAGCCAGAGAAAAAGTAGGGAAGTCTCCCTTGTATTCAGGAATTGTAATTTATTTTCATATACCTGTCTTGGCAGTAGCGGTGACCATTGGTAGGCCCACAGTATTTTTCATCTTGGGTCTGTGGCCAAATGCCTTAACTTAGTTTACTTGTATTCATCTAGTCTGCCCCCAACATATGTTATAGATGGCTAAGACACATTAACAGAGGAATCCTGCATACCACCGGTGCCAGCTCAAGCTACCTCTGATCCACCTAAATATAAATTTATTGGTGTCCGCTTTTCATGAAAGAGTCTGGATATTTTTCCGCACCATCATTTATGTACTCCTTTGCATTGTATAAAGTTCAGAGTTCCTTTATGAATTTTTCCAGCTTTTGGACAATGAAACTTGTTGTCATTCAAATGTTGCGGATGAGATTGCCTGTTGTATTTTGTTATACAACTATTACATGCCATTTAAAATGTTGTATAATGTATGTACATGTTTGTCTATTGACTTTTTGATCTCTAACATTTCATGATTATGCAGATGCTTTTATTCAGGTTTCCTGACTCGTCAAAGTTTGGTTCATGGAAATAGTTGTGATGTACTTAAAATTTGATGATGTCTCGTTGCATTTCTAAATGATGTCTGGTTGTAGTTCTCTCTATTTTTGTAGGGAGCATTGGCTCTGGCTATATGCTCCAATTACTATTTATTTGGGAGGGATAATGTCCCAGAACTCTCATTGAGTATTGTTTTTTCTTTAAAACATCTTTTTGTAAGAGAAATATTGTAATTTTTAGGGCTAGTTGAATCGGGTATTGTAAACTTGTGTAGGTAGCCAGCCTCATGTTGACCTTTCACCCTCACATAAGTGACTGTGCTGTGCTAGTGCTATTCAGTATTGTAATGTGTGCTATTGGAGGATTAAAATCAGTTCAAGGGCAGGAGATCACTTTACATTTTATCATCGTATGGATTTTGCTTTTAGTTGTATTCTGGTGAATGCTCATCTTTTTTAATTAGAGGGCAGGCCTTCTTCCTGTGTCATTACATTATCAACTCACGAATGGCAATGACATGGAAAACAATTATTATAATTTTATAAGTCAAAGGAAAGATTAAATAATTTGCAAACATAAAGATTGGTTTACACAGATATGCTTTAACTTTCACAGGCCGATTTCTTACACTTTAAATGTACAGAACAGATGGCACATTCAAACCATTATTTCTTAAAGAGTTTAAATGGTAATTCTATGGTAAAAACTCATGTTTATTTAATAACAAGTCTACAGATCATGTGATTTATTTGTTTTTGTTGCCACTGTCACAGTTGGACAGCTTTGCCTTAATTGAAGTTTTGTTTTTCTATTGTGCAATTGTAACCCGGGAAAGGGGTACACTTAGAAAACTAATGAATAAAACTAATAAAAACACTAACTGTTGGGGGACTCGCTTGAACAAATGAGAAAAACCAAGATCGGTTAGGGAAAAGTCGCGAGGAAATGCAAGAAGTGGGACAGTGACTCAATTTGTAGGTTTCCTCAATAAAAAAATAATAAAAACAACTTTATTGATTATAAAGCGATGACCAAAAGCAAGACCAGTGATTCAATGTCCAACAATAAATCAAGTGAAATCTAAACCAAGACCAATAGTAACACTGCTGAACTAACAGAATTTATAGAAACCAATAAAAATAACAAAACACAGTGATTAATGTACAGCAATAAATCAAGTGAATTCTAAACCAAGACCAATAGTAACACTACTGAACTAACATAATTTATAGAAACCACTAAAAACAACAAAACACAGTGCCAAAGAAGGTTACAAATTAGAATCAAAATGGCTTTAAAACCGAGTCCATAGCAGTATTGACTTGAAACAGGCACATGAATTATATAAAATCGAAGAAATAGGTGATGGGGTGGGAGAACACACAAAATGTGGAGTGCTCCCCTTGCACTGCCAGGCTGCTATAAAAATTATGAAGTCAATTTAAAAACATTACACTATACAGGGGCATGGAGGTAGCAGGGGTGACTTCCAATAGATTAAGCAAGAGGGTAATTGTTTATCATACACACATTCCTAGAAATTAACTTGTACAGGGTGCTAGAATTAAATTGGAAATATAAACAGTAGAAGGGTAACTGAACAAAGGTTTTCCTACACCTGTCACACAATTGCTATGGCCGAATAAACAATAATAGAAACTGAAAATAAAGAAATAAAAGCTAATCTTCAAAGTCCAAATCATGGGGTGAGTAGCTCCGTTTTATTTATTTGGAAGATTCAGCAGGTGATATTTATAATTTGGTAAATCAAAGTTATGTTGTGATTGTGGTCCCATATGTATTGATGGAACAACATATTGATATGAAGTGCGAAGTCCAAACACCTTATCTTATCCGCTTATTTATTTATTTCATACACCTATAGATCTTGATAACCGGTAAGCAGATAATTTGACAGGTTACTTCATGAATCTGCCCTGTGCAATATGAAGATGATTTCATATGGGCATTATTTTTGTTTTTTGAAAGGGGCCATCTTCTTTCAGAAATTATTTGCTGAATATAAAGCGTATAGATTCTGGAAACACATATAGGCAGGTTAAAAGCTACACATTTCTCTTAATGCGTACGTGTAACGCTTGCATTACGTCATGGATACTATGTGTATATCGTCAGAAAAAGTGCACGTTGACTCTACGCGTAATGCCTTGCTGTACAATCGCAGCATGAAAATGACACTCCAGACATTTTCTGGAACGGTTAAAGGCACTGTACACGTTTGGTAATTACTCAAAATATATATTAGCATAAAAACTGACTTGGTAACGAGCAACAGAGAGCTGTTGATAGTATAAAACATTGTGAGAAACGACTCCCTCTGAAGTAACATAGTTTTTGAGAAAGAGGTAATTTCTCACTAAAATAATAAAAGACTTCTTGAAGCTTCAAGAAGCCTTTTATTCCTATCTGAAAGCACACAAATTTGTACAACAAGGGTGTTTTTTCTTTCATCATTTTCTGGCAACTTCGATGACCAATTGAGCCCAAATTTTCACAGGCTTGTTATTTTATGCAACTGTTTCTTGGCATCACCTGATCCCCCCTGACAAAGGACATTATTAATTGATGTTTGTACCTCTCTTCAAGATATGGCTAAACACACAGCAAGTAGCTTAATTATTTGAGCTTGCACCAGTACGCCAACTAGAAACTTCAAAGGACTTTGCAATAATGTGTGGCTTAACCGCTCTAACAGAGAGACAGAGGATAAGCATCGCAGAACTTTAATTTCAACTCTTGAAAATGTGAGAAATAAAGGGAGGAAACATTACATAAAAATGACAATGTGAAAGGCATTCATTGAGAAAAATAATTTAATGTTTGGGTATCAAAACTAAACCAACAGTTATGAGATCAGAATTGTTTTATATTGTTTCTGTACGCAGTTTTCTTTGTTGCTTAGTTTCAACTTTCATTCTTCTCTCTTAATTTTGGGTTTCGTTTTGATACCCAAAAGTTTAAATGTTTTTATTGATGATGATGATAGGATGTCTGTTCACCTAATATTAGCCGAGCAGACAGTCTATCATCGTCATCGTTCATCAGCATAGCCCTTGTACTGTGCAGAAACCTCCTCCGGAGTGTACTTGCATATCAGTCTAGGGTTCTCCCCAGGTTTTTTTCAAAACTGTGGGGCATTCTGGAGCCAAAATTTGGAAGTTTGGCCGAAGCAAGCTGAGTTAAAACAAGGTCTTCGGAATGTTTTCTACTCGGTGTTTATCTTGGTTTTAAAAGCACTAACTGTGTAATCTGGAGCATTCTTTATGGTTTTCCCTTTTGTTTTTTTAATGTGTATTTTGTGTGAAATGTGCGCGTATCGGCACGCAAATCGCAAGTATCGGCCCAATATGTTAGCTAGTGCATGGGGAGAACCCTGCAGTCTCTACGTAGGCTAGTACTATGCAGAACATTCCAGGATGATCGATCACTAGCTACATGTACATCATGAAGCAATAGAATATCATTGTGGGTTTTCAAGGAAGGACAACTGACCAGCATTCAAATCCTTCTGTAGAATATCCATGAAGTAGTATATGGATGTAATGGAGTAGACAAAAGAAATGAACAAACTGAAGGGGAAACAAATTTGGTTATAAAATGTTTACCTGATACAATTATTGGGATCATTCTTGCAATCAATATTACATCGGAATCGTTCCCAGATCAGCCATCCCATAGGAGGCGTCCTTGCTAAGCCATTGTCCAGTGCCTGAGTACTCACGGCACACAGCATCAACAGAGCAACTGCCAACATTTTGACTTATCTGTAAACAAAGAAAGTATAAAATGGTGTTGGCAGGCTAGCAGGTTGTTGTGACTACACTACAGCTCAGGACTTGGGATCTTTGACACAAATCAACGAGCAAAACAAGTTACAATGTCAACCCAGGACAAAAACTGGCTTATAGAAGAAACAGGTAACCAGCCAAAATTTCATAGATATTACATTTTTGCCACTGGTTGCCAACTTACTTTTTGCTTAGCAAACAAATTGGCAAAGCAGTATTTTCTGCTTAAAGGCAACATACACGTTTGGTAATGACTCTGACAATTAATGGCAATAAAAACTTACTTGGTAAGAAGTACAGCAGCTTTGGATAGTATAATGCATTTTGAGAAACTTTTCACTTCGAAGTACTGCGATTATGAAAAAATATATCACTATTTATCCCCAAAATATTTGAATCTGAGAAGCGTTACGCATAACGCTTCTCAGTGTGTGTATTCCATTGCAGATTATTCTTCCTGTGTGGACATAACCGCTCCAGATTTTTTGGCAATATCTAAAAAACGCTACTACCACCTTTTGAAATGAAATTTTCACAGGTTAGTTTTATGGTATATATCTACAACTATATAGGTTTGAAACAAACAATAGGCTTTATGAAATTGAGCCCTGGTCCTTGCTCTGACTATAGTCTATGGTCAACCTATTATTTAACATTCAATTTCCTAAATGTTGTTGTTTATTTATAGTTTATAATACTAGATATAAAACACTAAACAAACAAGAGCAAACTGCAATAACGCACGTCCTAAATTATGGAGGGTTAAATCATACAGCTTGTTATAGCCCCATGTAAAAATCAACCGAACAACAAAACAAACCAATCGTACACACCCCCACCCGCAAGAGCCATAGAGCACCCCGGAGACTGTCGACACATCCTCTCCTGACCCCCGCGAGATGCGAGATGGAGGTAGGAATCGACACACCGAAAATCAAATAAAATCAAACATAAATACCGATTGTTGACGCAATGTTGGAAATTTCAAGCCACGGCTGACTGAGGTAATTGTCGGTCTTCAGTGGAGAGGTCTATTTTCCGTCAAAATACTTGCCTTTTATATGTATCCCCGTGTGCTTGTTAGTGGAGATCGTAGCTTGAGAGGCCAAGGACGAACTATTAGCGAGCAGTAACACGTGATATTAATGTCTTGTGTCTATCACGTGGTCAGTCATATGATATACCAGTCCATTTTAAAAAGACAGATTCCCAGACGTATGCAATGCGTAATTGTTGTATTTAATGTGGCAACCTGTCTATCTACCAGTGCTGTTTACGGCTGTTTACGGCCGCAGGGGCCTGGCTGCTGGCTGACTACCACCAGCAAATCAACATCAACGCATGCAAATGGAGCCTGGACGGAACTGCTGACCGACTGAACAACAAAAGAAGGCCGAATACATCAAGTTTTAGTTTCTGTTTATCCGGTTATTTTTGAATGTGTTAACCAGCTGTAATACAAGGCAAGGTTTAAGTTAAAGTAATTAGTTAGGTTACTGGCTGCACATTTTTTGCTTGAACTTCATTCAAGCAAAAAATGTGCAGCCACTCGTATTAAAGGCAGTGGACACTATTGGTAATTACTCAAAATAATTATTAGCACAAAACCTTACTTGGTATCAAGTAATGGGGAGAGGTTGGTAGTATAAAACATTGTGAGAAACGGCTCCCTCTGAAGTGGAGTAGTTTTCGTTCGAGAAACAAGTAATTTTCCACGAATTTGATTTCGAGACCTCAAGTTTAGAACTTGAGGTCTCGAAATCAAGCATCTGAAAGCACACAACTTCGTGTGACAAGGGTGTTTTTTCTTTCATAGTTATCTTGCAACTCCGACGACCGATCGAGCTCAAATTTTCACAGGTTTGTTATTTTATGCATATGTTGAGATACACCAAGTGAGAAGACTGGTCTTTGACAATTACCAATAGTGTACACTGTCTTTAACCACACCTAACCATGGAGGAAGTGACCTAACTAATGAAGGCATAATTGGGCCAATCCACTTTTTGTATCATTGGCCCCAGCACCAATGCAATCCTATTTCTTTGCCCGCTGTAATTTTTAATCCGGGTCATTCTTGTTCATGAAACTTACCGATCGAATGTTACTCATACTGTACTTGTAGACTGCTGGAATTTGTTGCAAAAAACCACAAATTTTGGGGAAAAATCAAATGCTTTTTGAGTCACGAGTGTACATTTTTGTTCACATATTAACAACTTGCTTGAAAACCATACTTTGTCGGGTTCCCTCAACAACTTTACGGGGCTAGGCGTGCCTCAACAATCCTCAACAACTCAACTAACCGGAACATCTGATGTCACACTTCGAGGCTCATGTCTTTATGAATAACGCCACCATAGAGTTATATACTCATCACTCGTCATGTGCGTTTTAGTCTAGTTATGCGTTGTGCGAAATGCTCAACCCTTTAAAATAAAAATACAAGCCAAGCAATGTACATAATTTGTATAAATAACACCGTACAAAATGCAGATACATTGTACATGGAATTAAGGGCTTAAGTGCGTTGCTTGGCGCATTGCACACTTACGTATTGCACAACATGTCGGACACATACATTTCCGGCTGTAATTGTATGTCTATCCAATGGAACCATTGGGTTTGTAAGACCAGTGCCCTTCTTTATCCTTTCCGATAAAGACAGGAAACCAGTCCAACCCACCAATGACTCAAGGTAATTCTTTTTAAATTCAATATAAAGTTGATGTGTCGCGAGTATTTATGTAAATATTTGCGAGAATATTCAGGATTTGTGAATATTTACGGAATTATATATGTTCCATGCCACCATATAAAAACATAGCATTCAAAAAGTTAAACAAAACAAAACAATAGGCCCCAACATTTGTTTTTTAGCTTGTATCATTAATTAAAGGTATCGTACACGTTTGGTAATGACTCAAAACAAATATTAGCATAAAAACATACTTGGTAACAAGCAACGGAGAGCTGTGGATAGTATAAAACATTGTAGTAAACGACTCCCTCTGAAGTAACATAGTTTTTGAGAAAGAGGTAATTTCTCACTAAAATAATAAAAACTTCTTGCAAGAAGTTTTTATTCCTATCTGAAAGCACACACATTTGTACAACAAGGGTGTTTTTTCTTTCATCATTTTCTTGCAACTTCGATGACCAATTGAGCCCAAATTTTCACAGGCTTGTTATTTTATGCATATATTGGGATACACCATGTGGTCTTTGACAATTTCCAAACGTGTTTAGTGCCTTTAATACCATAATGTTTTTGTTAGGCCAAGTAAAATAAGAAACGAGTTTCTCGTCCCCGCCCGCCTCCTTTTTGGCTGCCGCCTTCTTTTTTTAACTATTTACTAAACAAAATATATATATATAAAAAAATAAAAAATCAGATTTTTTTTTTTTTTTTTTAAAGATTTAAAGCTGAAATCAAATTTTTGGGATAAAACTGAGTGGCATCTCTAATATTTTGAATCTCCTGAATCCAATTAGATGGGCCAAAATAGCAGCTTTGCCTCAATAATTCCCAACTTTCTCATTACAATATCTCAGATGTGCAGTCCCTAGCTAGTTGAGGGCTAAAAGGGTGATTCTCCTGACTTAAATATCATCAATGTCTTGGCACCAAACCAAGCTTGGCGTTCTTTTCAGAGCGGAGAGCAACTGTTGTCGAAGGTGATGGTGCTGCGATTCTGCATTGAAGGGTCTTACAAATCATTTGTTTTGTCATAAATTGCATCAGTATACTCAAATAGCACAATATCTGTGAATAAATATACCTTGGCCAACCATATTTAGCATGGCGGCCATCTTGGAAAAAATAGCTAAAAATTGAAAAATAGTAAATAGTAGTGCTCTGCCTCCTCCTTTTTTTTAAAAGTCCGGTCGAGAAACTCTTTTCTTATTGTAGTTGGCCTTAGTAATTGAGACTCTCCTTGAGTTTACAAATTAACTGATTCCCGTTTTCCCTTCCAGATCAAATATGTTTCAGGAAGCACTTCTGAAGTTTGTAGCATTTGCCTTGCTCTGTATCAGCATCAGTAAAGCATTGGACAATGGTCTTGCAAAAACACCACCTATGGGTTGGCTTACGTGGGAACGATTTCACTGCAATCAAAATTGTAAAAAGACTCCAAAGACTTGCATCAGGTAATTTAAAACTTGTTTTTCTCCAAATAACTTCAATGTGCAAGATTCATTTTGCTTCACTGTATTTAAGGTAAAACACTTTGATTGGCCAAACAAACTCTACCATGAAAACCAACAGTGGAGAAACACCTGTTTTAACCTATCTAATAGGCAAAGAACAAATTACAATATGATCAACCACTGTTTTTACCTTTACTAATCTATATATGTAGTTATATTTGAGCTGCAGCTATCTAACTTGAGCATGTCCAAGCCCCAGTCAGTATATTTCCTTAAATTTCTCTTCTCAAGTACGGAATTTGTGGCCGGGAGGTTAAGAGCTCCAGTCTCAAACTCTGGTGTTTCTGCTGATCTGCAGAGTGTGGGTTCGAGTCCCGGTTGTGGCACTTGTCTCCTTAAGGAAGACACTTTACCGTAATTTCTTTGTCCTTCTGATGGGATAAGCTGTAGGTCCCGTGTACTAGGATTGGTAGTGCACGTAAAAGAACCCAGAACACTTATCGTGGAAGAGTAGGGTTTAACACCGGTGTTTCTGGTTCACAAAGCAAGCACCCCTGTTTACAGGTTTCCTCAGGCTTGAGAGCTACAGTGATTTTAAAAGTTCCCTTATGAGGCATCCTTGGTTTCATGACCAAAAACATGTATTAATAATGTCTTTAAAAACGCTGCATTACAAATTTTCTTTTTTAAGTTATAAAGAATCTTGTAGCATACTTTTTATTTATTTCATTTTAAAATCTCCATTGTTATACAGTGAGAATTTAATGATGGATATGGCTGATCGCATGGCAGCGGATGGATACAAGGATGCTGGGTACGAGTACGTCAATCTGGATGATTGTTGGAGCGCTAAGGAACGTGATGCAGAGGGCAGGCTTCAAGGAGATCTAGAACGCTTCCCGAGTGGAATGAAAGCTCTGGCTGATTATGTAAGATTATGTCAAGCGTGTAATTTTTTCGGATTTTCTCAAAATCTCCTCAAAGGGATTGTATACGTTTGGTAAATGGAACCCTCTGTTTGTTTCAAACCTAATTGTAGATATATACCATAAAACTAACCTGTGAAAATTTCATTTCCAAAGGTGGTGACATTTTGAGATATTGCAAAAAATCCGGAGCGGTTCTGTCCCTGCAGGAAGAATAATCTGCAATTGGAATACACAATTTCAGATTCAAATTTTGGGGGATAATATCACTGCAGTACTTCTGTGTGAAAAGTTTCTCAAAATGCACTATAATATCCAAAGCTGCTGTACTTCTAACCAAGTAAGTTTTTATTGCCATTAATTTTCAGAGTCATTACCAAACGTATACAGACCCTTTAAATGTAAGGTCACAGATTGGTTTTTGTCAACGTAATGCTGATTTATAGGCAAAATTATTTATTGTTTCTATTTTTTGAATTGATTCGTTTGATTTGAAAGTTATCATTATTCAAGTTGAGTCCACATTACAAAATGTATTGATCAAAACACAAAGTGTCTCCCATCAAGCTGTAATTTAGACTTTGTTATAAATGTAAATGCTTCTTTGTCTTTTTAGATCCACAGTAGAGGGCTGAAGTTTGGTATCTATGCGGATTACGGAACCAAGACTTGTTCAGGTTTTCCAGGGAGTTGGGGTTATTTTGAGCTAGATGCGCAGACATTTGCTGACTGGGGCGTAGACATGCTCAAGTTAGATAGCTGCAGCTCAAATATAACTACATATACTAAAGGTAAAAACAGTGGTTGATCATATTCTAATTTGTTCTTTGCTTTTGAAATAGGTTAAAACTGGTGTAAGAAAGAAAACAAAAAGTTGTATAGCACCAAAAGCACATGGAACCTACAGCTTTTCGTCTCATCTGAAGGACGAAGCAATAATTGGTTAAATGTCCAGCTTAAGGACATACATGTCAAGAATGGGACTCAAACTTACATTCTGTTGATCAGAAACACCAGAGCTTGAGTCCGGTGTGCTTTTACTGTTAGGCCACAACACGCCGGAATGGAATGTGATGCTTTGCCTCAATTGGCTGATGCTTCACATTCCTAGAGGTTTCAGGCTTTGTTTATTATTATAAAATATGAATATTCAATTTTGTAAATGATTTAACAAGAGCAATATTCTTTGTTTCTACACAGGCTACCCAGAGATGACCAGAGCATTGAATGCGACTGGAAGACCCATTCTATTCAACTGTAAATGGCCTAATGAATTACGACACTACGGCATGAAGGTAAGCAAAAGATAAATTCAATGGTGTAATCTTGCCTTAAAGGCACTGTACACGTTTGGTAACTACTCAAAATATATTAGCATAAAAACTTACTTGGTAACGAGCAACGGAGAGCTGTTGATAGTATAAAACATTGTGAGAAACGACTCCCTCTGAGATAACGTAGTTTTTGAGAAAGAGGTAATTTCTCAATAAAATATTAAAAGACTTCAGGCCTGAAGCCTTTTTCAGGCATCTGAAAGCACACAAATTTGTACAACAAGGGTGTTTTTTCTTTCATCGTTTTCTTGCAACTTAGATTGACCAATTGAGCCCAAATTTTCACAGGCTTGTTATTTTATGCATTTGTTGGGATACACCAAGTGAGAACACTAGTCTTTGACAATTACCAAACGTGTCCAAAGCCTTTAAAGGTAGGGTCGTCGTTTGGTAATGACCCTGAAAAAGAATTGTGTAGTTTCTATCCAAAAGCTTACTTGTTATTAAGATGGTAATGGTAGTAAGCATCCTGTGAAATTATTTCGTCTGAAATGCCTTCGTTGATTAGAAATCAATAAAAACATTTGGATCTGAGAAACATTTCTCAGATTAGTTAGGGTTGGTGTTCGTTCTTGAATGCTGCAACCAGAGATGCGGTTGGTAACCGCTGTCACCTCGCTAAACGTGGATGGATTCGACGTTTATGTGAAAATACAGTGATAGGATTTTTGCTGTTTTCTTAGCGAATAGACACTGTTTTCAGCAGAAACTTTCACAGGTGACTTTTATTGTATCTTTCTTTATGAATTTACCTATAAATCAGCATTATGTTGACAAAAACCAAACGATGACCCTACCTTTAAATAAAAATAAATCCCAAATATTCTAAGCAAAAATTACTTAATTCTTAAAATGTTTTAAACTTCTCGGACGGAGTTTGGACCGTACTCTTTAAACTGATTCTGCAAGTAACCAAAACCATTCAAGACAATTTTGCAACTACTTTATTTGAAACTACAGATAAACTACACCCTAATTGCTGAGTACTGTAACACATGGAGAGCTTATATGGATATACATGAGACATGGTCGTCCGTTCTTTCTATCATCGATTACTTTATACTGTGCCAAGATGCCATGATACCTGTCTCAAGACCAGGCAGTTTCAATGACCCAGATATGGTAAGTCAATGCAAGGAAGTTTTATCAGTAAAACATTTGCAACAATTCATTGTTTTCCTTCGACTTTAAAAGCATTGTACACGTTTGGTAATTGGAGCCTACTGTTTGTTTCAAACCTATATAGTTGTAGATATATACCATAAAACTAACCTGTGAAAATTTCACTAAAAGGTGGTAGCGTTTTTGAGATACATGTAATGTTGAAAATCTGGAGCGGTTATATCCATGCAGGAAGAATAATCTGCATTGGAATACACACTCTGAGAAGCGTTACGCATACGCTTCTCAGATTCAAATGCTTTGGGGGATAAAAAGTGATATATTTTTCCATAACCGCAGTACTTTGAAGTGAAAAGTTTCTCCAAATGCATTGTACTATCCAAAGCTGCTGTGCTTCTTACCAAGTAAGTTTTTATTGCCATTAATTATCAGAGTCATTACCAAACGTGTACGTCGCTTTAAGTGATTGTTTAAACCCTTTCATGCACCATTTATTTTAGTGATTTATTTATCATCTGGACACATGAATTGTTTATTCATTTTTTGCAAATGGCGACCCCCCCCAAAAAAAAACAGGTCATACTTAAGCACCCCCAAGAGTCCTCTTTCATATTGTGAAAACTGTGTGGTTGTGCGATCTTTTTTTTCTTCGTTTTACCTCTATTTTTCTGAAGGGATTTAAATCGGTCGCGCATGAAAGCGTTAAAGCACTTCTGAATTTTGTTCAATCAAATTTTTGTAAAAATCCCTACTATCAAATAAACTTTTAATTCTTTGTCACCAATGATTTAATTATCCAAAAGGAAACATTTTCTAAAAAAGTAGCTAGTATTGAGGATAATTTATAGAGCACTGCTGATTACTTCGGTCTCTCATTTTATTTTAACAAAAATACAATGAAACTGGAAAGTGGGGAGGAGGAAAGAGGATATAATGACTTTCGGTTTCAACATGAAACGAAGCGGGGATTAAGCACACTGGACTCGAGCTCTGGTATTTCTGATCATCAGAGTGCGGGTTCAAGTCCCAGTCTTGACTCTTGTGTTCTTGAAGAAGACACTTGACCATTATTGCTTCGTCCTTCGGATGGGCGTAAAAGCCGTCGGTCTTGTGTGTTGTGTAATGCAGGTAAAAGAACCCAGTTACACTTATCTTGAAGAGAAGGGGTTTATCCCGGTGTTTCTGGCAGGGTTGGCTGTATTAAGTTTACGCCACAGCACCATGTAAACCATTACAATGTGCTACATGTGTAAACATATTTGTAAAATGGATCTTATAATTTCAAACATAGCTCTGCATACCCCTAGAAAAAATAGTGAGCTATTTAGGACTCCATTCCAGTGTGAAAAGTGCTTGTATATGTGCTATATAAGAACTGCGTATTGTTCTGCGTATTGTTATTATTATGATGAATTGATTTGTTTTTTTACAGATTGTTGTTGGAGACAGTGGTCTGACAGTTACACAGTCCCAGGCCCATTTTGCAATGTGGTCAATCTTGGCTGCCCCACTGTTAATGGCAAATGATCTTCGGAATATCTCTACTCAGTCTCGAGAGATTTTACTAAACAAGGAGGTGATTGCTGTTAATCAAGACCCTCTTGGTGCAATGGGAAAATTTGTACTTCGGGTAAGAATACCAAACATTGATTTATAAATGCATCTTCTGAGAAACTTGTGTTAAATGTCAAAGGAATTTTTCAACATATTTTTGAATAGTGCGTAATTTTATGATGTGTGAATTATCGCATAAGAGTTTGTTTTAAAGTTGTTGTTTTTTCCTTAAAATTTTGATGTACAAATTTGTGAATAGATTAGTGAACAAATCCACAGCCATTCCTGCGAATGCGAATGCGATGACGTCACAAATTCACAACAAACAATTCGGAAGAGTTAAGCTGAGGGCAACTCTTTCGAAACATTCGCAGCCAAAAAAGAGCTGTGACGTCAAATTCGCTTCGCACGAAGCATTCGCAGGAAGTATGAACCAGGCTTCACTCATGGGGGATTTGAACCCATGACCTTTGCCATTCTAGAGCAGATGTCTTACCACTAGACCACCGAGCTTGCCAGATATATAGGCAATTTGAATCCTATATGTCAGCAGCGTTAAGCACCCTCCTGTCTACTCAGTACTTTCCCCGAGTCCTGTGAAAACAAAATCCACAGGCATTTACCGAATTGATTGAATTATGTCACGTTTGAAAAATATTTATTTTGAAATTCTTTCTTTTTCAAAACTTTTTAAACAATAAGACAGACATTTGACAAAAATATGTCAATTTTCTAAGTGAATATTTCAAAAGATGTTGATACATTTTTTAACGTAAAACTTGAATATAACAGCGTTCTCCCTTAACAGCGGTCCGCTGGACAAATGCTAGTTAAAATACCCGATGACCAGTCAAAACTCACTCCAGGTAGTCCGGCTGGCTAGTTTAGTGTTGGAAAGCGTCACCATTTCATTTGAAAAATTTACTTGTGAAAAAACTGGTAGACTAGTGAAATGGCAAGCTAACTTTTCCTGCTGGCCAGTCACTAAAAAAGTTAATGGCAAACCCTGCAAGTCCAAAGCTAATGACAATTTTGAAAAAAAACCTTAAAATATGGACCAGTGAAAAAGCTGGCGGACTAGTGAAAAGACAACCTAACTGGTGCTGCTGGCTAGTAACTGGAAAAGTTAAGGGCAAACTCTGTATAAAATTCCATACGAATGTAAATGAAAATGAGATACAATTTATTATGTTTCATTCATTACAACCCAGATTGGATCAGCAGTTGAGGTGTGGATAAAGCCACTCTCGGAGAAACAACAGTCTGCCGTTGTCTTTCTTAACCGGAACTCATCATCTGCGACAGTGTCCGTCTCTTTACAACAACTGGCTGTTAAATGTTTTGATAAGTGCTTCTTGCGGGATATTATAAAACACACTGATATTGGTTACAGGGAGCCAGGGAAACTGTATGACTACATGATACCGGGGACTGGCGCTTTGATGTTTCATGTGCAACCTTGATGTCGCTGATAGAAATCAACGTGACCCAACCTATCAAATTTGGGATATTGCTATCCTTATGAAATTGTTAATTTCTTCAATTTGGAAACTCAGAGTGAAAGACACACCTGACCTACGACTAGACCCTGTGCCTGATTGGCAAAACACTTCCATGGTTGCATGCAGTATCACCATTGAAACTTATTTGTAAAATAAAATTATTGCAGACTTGTATGGCTACGGCTACCTGTATGGCTAGCTGTATGGCTATTTGTATGGCTAGCTGTATGGCTAGTTGTATGGCTATTTGTGTGGCTACCTGTATGGCTACCTGTATGGCTAGCTGTATTGCTATTTGTATGGCTAGCTGTATGGCTAGCTGTATGGCTATGGCTATTTGTATGGCTACCTGTATGGTGACCAGTGTGTTTACCTGACATATCCTGAGACATTCCAGGTTCTTTCATCCACATTCTTTCATAAATTTCCAACCTTTCGGGTGGGAAGTGTTGCATCATGCCTAGGCTGATCAGAGTTTTTTTATTTGGGTACTTCTATGCAAAAACATTTCAATGCTATATTTCCAAATTCTTTTCAAACTTATACCAAGTTGTCTGAGGTAAATTTTTATGTGTGTGAGTTTATGTATATTTTTGTTAAGTAAGAATTTGTAATATTTTCGTAAACTTTGAGAACCAATGCAGTGAGGCACTTTGTATTGTTATAAATAGATTGCAAAGCTATATTTAAATATAAAGACATTCTGCACATTTAAAAACCTATTTATATTTCAGCAGGAAATAAAGTTTTAATAGTGAATTTAAATAAATTGTGTATGCGTGCAATTGTGATTGCTTGATTGAGAGAAATTGTTTTTGAAGTGCATTTATGTTCATCTGACTTTTTACTATAAAACTTCGCAATATGAAAATTGCTTCACTTAGGTTCTACCTATTAAAAAGCATCGGAAAAAAATATAACACAGTGGACAATACGACTTTATCTCCATCTGTTTATTATCCAGCTGGTATATCTTGCAATTGAATTATGATATTATGTGAAAATAAGAACCGATGACTATTTCAAGTTTGGAAAAAATTTCACTTCCTTACACGGAAGCTTAATTCAATTCATATAGGACATATATTTCAATGCTGTCCTTGGAAAAGCAAAAAACATTGAACAAAAAAGTTGAATAGTCTCCCGAATTCCGAAATGTACTCTGCGGCAGTAGAATAAATAGCAAGACAAGTTCCTAAAAAACAAACTCGACACAGCAAAGTAGATTTACACATGGGGTTACCGCAAACTGAAGAGACATTGATACCTCACCATGCAATGCCTCAAATCCTATGTAATAAAAGTTGAATTACAAAATGAAACAGATGCTTTTTTTTACCATAGCCAAGGGACAGACACCACAATGATGCAGGACAGGACAGGACAGGTTAAAGTAGCCTACTAGCAAATAAAACATGTACAATAATGGAGCACGCGCGCCATTTTTGTTTGCCCTGGAGATAATTTAGTTATTTAAAGGGTCTGATATACGTTTGGTAATGACTCTGAAAATTAATGGCAATAAAAACTTACTTGGTAAGAAGTACAGCAGCTTTGGATAGTATAATGCATTTTGAGAAACTTATGGAAAAAGATATCAGTTTTTATCCCCCAAAATTTTTTGAATCCGTGAGTAACGTTTCTGAGATATAAGTGTATTCCAATTGCAGATTATTCTTCCTGCGTGGACATAACCGCTCCAGATTTTCGGCAATATCTCAAAAACGCTACCACCTTTTGAAATTAAATTTTCACAGGTTAGTTTTATGGTATATATCGACACCTCGATAGGATTGAAACAAACAGTGGGTTCCAATTACCACACATATACAATCCCTTTAAATAAGACACTGCAGGGTAACCTTGACGGCCTGCAGGCAAAAATTCACTGAGGGCCCAATTTCAAAGAGCTGCTTAAGCAGAAAATATTGCTTAACAATTTTTCTGCATAGCAGAAATGAGCAGGATACCAGTCACAAATTGTACACGTGACATATGGTAGTTTGGCTGGTAACCTTCCTCTGGAAAGCATAATTTTGCTGCACTTTACATACTTAAAACTCTATGAAATTGGCCCAGACCATGGAGGAACAGACCATATGGAGATAGGATGTGATTAATCCATCAGACAATCTTTGAACTTATTTAAATCAGTCAGAGATTTTCAAAAGTTTGTGTTTCATAGGTTTCAAGGTCTTTTACATTATCACTTGGACCATCATGCTTGGACTCAGCATGGAGGAAGAAAATATATTCTTCCTCCATGGACTCAGTGTAGCTGCAAATTGGATTACCGGCCCTTGATTAATTTTTGGGAAAGCCTGGTTTTGGGGGGGTTTTTGTTTGTTTGTTTATTAGACAACCTCCACAGAATTCTTTAAAATACAACAAGTGGACAAATACAGATAAAAAATACAAGTAGGGAAAAGACATTGAATCTGATGAGGAATTGTCGAGGATAACACAAAAAAGCTAAACAAGCTTATTTCCACTGTTGCAATAAAAAACTGTAACAAACGGTCTATGCTAATGTTGTTACTGATTTATTTTTAGTGGTGGTTATCCTTTGAACATTTTCTTCTTGCATCTTTTCATAGCTTTTAAACACCCCCCCCCAAAAAAAAACTGTCGTTTCTTTTAATCAATTAGCATTAGTCAGCATAGAAGTTCACTCGGGCACTTTCCCATGGCCATGGAGGTACCATGTACCGTGTATTTCCTTCCTCCATGCATGTACCTACTAGTGCTTCTAACACAACATCCAAACAATGCTTTTAAATATTGTATGTTATCCGTTTATATCGATTTGTTGACAGCCCCATTCAAAGTCACCCAAAAGAACACGTTACGGACCAATGAACCCTAGGCCGGCATTTGTTGTTTAAAAACCCGCCGGAAAATCAACAGCTTTAGAAGGTGGTCAAAAATATTAAAATTGATAGTATACAAATTAATCAAATATAAAGATAATGCTGTATATTTTGCCTTATAAAATATATTTTATGAAATATTTAGGATTATTATTTTTATTATGCGTCAATTAGTGTAAAAAAAATCTTTAAATAAATGTTGTTAACAAGTAAATTACTGAACAAGGCATAAGAGCACACGTTAATTGATTGGTTGAATTTGTGTACCAAAGTACTAGGCAACTAGACGGTGCATGACAACAGCTGTAAAACCTGTCACAAAATACAAGCGATATCGTCAAAAAAATTACAATTACATCCAATTGACTTGGGATTTTAAACATTCATCATGACGAAAATATGCTTTGGGACTATTCTAACGGAGTATATGGACAGTGAGGTGCTGGAGATTTGAGATATTAGACTGAACGAGCTGGGCAAAATACCCGGTTTATTTTTTACTTTTCCACCTGTTCTGCAGCACACGAGTAGGAAAAGGTAACGATCGTACGGTGGCTGCACTGCACTGCTGCAGGCCGTGTTGTCAGCGTTGTGTGCGGTGTTCATGTGATGTACTGTACACGCCAGGTCGTTGTCACGCATTTTCAAGATGTATGAGATAAACACCGCAAATGTGCGGTCATCAACAGAAATGGAGAGTAAGTTCACATCGATAATTTATTGAAATTAAAATAAAAGTTCTGATTCTGATTTTAATTTATCAAAAATTGTTTAAAAACGATCAGATTCAGATTCAATCATCATTTGATTGTCAACAAAACATTACATAGTCAGGATAGTTATTGATCCGATTTCTTTTGTTTAGTTCTTGCTTTCTTTTAACATCATCAACGGTGACCATGCTGAACATTTCAACAACTTCATCACATGATCATTTTCAGTATGGATTTTGCATTTTTGTACTATTATTAATAAAGTAGGATTATTTGATAAATGATTGATCAGTTGATGGGCTTTTCATTCAATGTACGTATAACATTTGTTAAAGTAATTTTTCAGCAAAGAACTTTTCTGTTTTCAAATTCAAGGAGAAATGCGAGCCGATCATGTATGTCGGTAAATTAAATTTTACAAAAAATGTTTTGCTACAATAACATAACACAAATAGACCTACTATCAGTGTATTTGAATATTGAATACACATTACTGATTGATTCTTGATGGGAAGATTTGTGATTGTCAAATATTTGACAAAATCTTTGCCATTAAAATCAAACCAAAACCAACACTGGCAATATCCACCCTAAAATAAGCCCAAACTTGTTTACCACCAATCCAACTTGCATCAAGTCGGAGCAACCTGGAAGAAGAAAATCAAACTCACGGGACAAATTTGTTTTCTTTCTCAATTTTTCAAAACTTAAAGGAACGTTACAGAACTGGTAATTAAAATTTTCTTTAAGATCACAGATTTACATAAAACTTACACGGTCTAATAATGATGATAGTAGAAAACATCCCTAGAAATATTTCTGTCTGAAATGCCATATTTGATGAGAAATAAATAAAACTAATTTCCGATTGGAGTTTATCGCTCATGAGCGTTTTATTCATGCATTGTGTAATCGGTTTTTCACTATTTTCTCGTGACCCAGATGGCCGATCGATCTCAAATTTCTACAGGTTTGTCAGTTTATGTATATGGTGGATTATATAAAGTGCTTACACTGTTTTGTGAGCAAAAACCAACTCTGTAATGTTCCTTTAAAACATGAAGCGAAATGTAAAAAGGTAAAAGTAAATAAATTGAAGTAATTAAAAGAATTATAACAGTGTTCTCCCTTAACAGCAGTTCGCTGGCCAAATGCTTGGTAAAACATCGGAGGACCATTCAAAATTCACTCAAATGGTCCGGCTGGCTAGTTTAGTGTTGAAAAACTTCCCTATGGACTAGTGAAAAAGCCGACAGACTAGGGAAATGACAAGGTAACTGGTCCTGCTGGCCAGTCACTAAAAACTTTGAGAGCAAACCCATATATCATTTCTGTATTCTTTACGCAGATCCCAAATTTGATTTGGGCCCAAGAAATAAAAACAACAACCATCCGTCGGTCAGCATTAGTAAAGAGGACATAGCGTCCGTCATTAAGCTCAAAGCTCCAGCCAAGAAAACATGGGAACCAGATGTGAAGACGATGATCTCCACAAAGAAGTGGCTCAGTACCTACGGTTTGAAGAAGAACCGTTTGACAATGGACCAGATCTTGGCTACCATTGGATTCAAACACAGCGATGGTAAGTCCAGGACCTAGTTTTGTATAGCTGTTGAAGCAGAAGATACTGCTTAGCAATTTTCTTTGTTAAGCAAAAAATGAGTTGGGCAACAGTATGGAATTTTGGCTGGTGACCTGTTTCTGCTAAGCAAGATTTTGTGTGCTAAAGCAAGTTTTTGTGCTTACAGGCTTTATGAAAATGAAATGGGGCCTATGTGTCATGGGTTTAATCATTAGGATTGGACAGAGGGTTTTCTCAATGACTCATCAAAAGAATGACAGGCCTGGAATTTCATCTTTGAGAGGGCAAGGCCATTTTCATTTTGCAAAGGGCACTTCCACTGGAAAATCTTAAAGTCTATGGGAAACATCTGAGGGGCATCAAGGCCAAGACCAGGGCAACGGAGGCCCTAACCTTCAGGTGCCCTCAGTGTAATTCCAAGCCTGGATTGAGCTGTGATTATTAAACCATTTTAAAGTACAGTCTCAAATCCCTCTATATATCCAATTGCCAAAGTGAAAGATTGAGAAGGACTGGGGCTGGTAGCGCATCCCACCCCCAACAAAAAATTGCTTATCACTGGTTCAGGCATTTTAATCTTATCGAAGTCTAAACAATTTGGTGTGGAGTGGCATGGGATAAGAGGAAATTGGATGATGGAGGCCACACTCTAGCTAAAATGCGTAGTCTGTAAGGATAACTACATGTCATGGTGGTCATGAGTTTTGAATGTATTGTTTCCAAAAAGAATAACTAAATAGCCTGTCAAATTGCTACTTGCTAGAACTTTTTTTTTGTAAAAGCAGTATTTTAAATTTGCTTTTCTTGAGAATGAACTGTTTGAAAAACATGATTTTTTCTCACATTTTTGTGAATGTTTTTATAAAAACTAACATGAGTTAAACAAAAAATTCACTGAATTTTTTTCCATTACCATGGAATTTGACCACAAAGGCCTACTGGTTTTGTTTTATTACAACCATGTTCAACAAACAAACATATTCATAAATAATAATTCAACGGCTGACAGTGCAAGCTCCCTCCGGGCATTACATGTAGATGTCGTGACTTCATTCCATTCATACTTCATGATCAAATATCGAGGCATTCTAAAGGACTGGTAATACCCTGGGTGAATATGCACAGATCACATTACTACATTGAAAGAAACTTTAATTCAAACTTTTGAAAGAAAACTTCCACCCCACACACCCTGTGCGGTAGTCCAGTCTGCTTTCAATACAAAGAAAATCCCAACACAAGGAGTTGACCTGTGCCCAATTTCATCGCTCAAGCACAAAAAGTAGCTAAGCATGCAACAAAATTATGCTGACCAAAATAAGGTTTACCAGCCAAACTACCATGTCATGAACAATTTGTGACTTGTATTCTGCTCATTTCTGCTGAGCAGAAAATTGTTTTAAAAGCAATATTTTCTGCTTAAGCAGCTCTATAAAATTAGGCCTTAATCTCTTGGGTTTTGTATACTGGTATCCATATCTGATTGTATGCAACCAGCAGTCTTCCGCTGTCATTACAACAAGACCCCACTGTGGATTCTGAAGATTAACATGTGGAATCTGATCCCGTATTAACCAAACTGATTAAGCACCATGGTAACGCTGTACACAGGTCTAGTGTGCTCTGCTGAGAACGGCTGAACAAAAAATACCTTCATTACATACACTACATACATGTTTTTAAAAAATGTACAACCAAAAGCTGAGATTCAATAAGAATTAAAGTACAGGTCTTTACTTAAATTCTGTACTTTCTCTGGTTTTCGATTAGGAAGCTGCTCCAATAATGTTTGCAGATATTTTTTACTAGTTAGTCATTAAAGTGCTAATCATTTTCCTTTTTGCAATTACCTGACTAACACAGCTACCCACTACTTATTTCCAATAGTGTTTGTATTTGTATTCCTTTGAATTGAACGTCGACTTCAGCGAGAATGTTGTCCATGATTTTGTACAATTTAATAATGACAGGTGTCCACATTTGTTTTTGGTTTAAACATTGTGAAAGATTCAGTTCTAAAACAAGCTCACACCTTCGGTGAGAAATTTAGCATAATTTCTAGCCGAATGTTTGTGAAACACCTGAGCTGTTACCGCAGCAACCATGCCCTTCTGCCACAGCTGTAAATCAGAGTTGATAAGATACAATAAATATACCCCATGGCGTCATCTAGCGTTGAATTGTTACATCAATAATCATCCGTTACCAGGTGCAAGTACATTATGTCTGTACTTGGATCCCTTTGTGTCAATACAGTGTTCAATTACGGTAACTTCTTTCTTCAGACTGTTGATATGCCATGATTTATTCACCAGACTCATTCATCAGTGATTAAAAATGATGATTGTTGTTGACAGAGTAAACAAGCACTTAGGTAACATTTGAACTTTATTTTTTTGAATAATCTTACCAAAGATATTAATACAAATATTGAATGCATGTGAGTGTATATTGTCCCAGAATATAATCACAAGGTGAAATCTGGACTATTTTTGGCCTTGTGAATATGGTTGGAAAGATGTTTTAAAAGTAGAATATAGGCCTACTGATTTACACAAGTAAACCTCAAAATTGTGTGTTTTTCCTTCTACTCTGTGAAAAAACACAGTCCCTAATTTTGTGGAGTCAAAATTTGGTTCTTCATACATAATGGCGGACCATGTTAGTTCAGGAAGTAAAAGTAACTGCTCAATTTCGGGGGATATCTGTGTAAACCATTATATTCTACTTTAAAAACACCTTCCAACCATATTAATTTCATGACAAATGCTTTGATTTGCTAAACAAGTTTGTATACATAGGCCTTATTTTGACATTTTGAAAGATAATAATTTTGTGTCTTTCCATGAATTTTTTAAAATTTGATTTAATAGACAAAGGTCTTAAAAGGCAATATTTTTTTCCTGAAACTCAACATAACTTGAACATGATTAAATTTCAAATCTGTGGCATTCATGTTTCACTATTATTTTATTTTCTGTTCAGGTTGGCTCAGTAGTATTTTCCCTAGCATTTCATCTCGCTGAACCCTAGTTCGAATACCGAATCAGAGCCTTGCATGTGGACTGGGTTTTTAGTTCCTACCTGACTATGTGGGTTTCCCTATTTTTCGGTTTTTCCTCCCTCATCTAAAACTGAACATTTCTTCAACATCTTCTCTACACAGTAGGGCCCAATTTCATAAAGAATGTAAGCACAAAAAACTTGCTAAGCACAGAAAACTCTTACTTAAGAAAAATATGTTACCAGCCAAAATGCCATACAGTTACCATTGCTGTGACTGGTGCCCCACTCATTTCTTGCAAAGATATTTGCTGAGCAGAATTTTCTGCTAAACAGCTTTATGAAATTGGGCCCAGGTATCTTCAGGCCTTCAGGTTACAGTGCTGGTCTCTTTTGAGGGACCCTTGGTTTCATTACCAGATAAGATACAATAATGACAATAATTGTAATGATTTGTTTCAGATTATGACAGAGCGTTAAAGAAACCAGTGTGTTCCAGATACGGTGAAGGACTGTTCACAAGATATCCAACAAGAAATGGAAAAGTTTACAATGTCAATGTGAGTGTTTTACTTTCATTTTATTGAGTAAACAATCAAATGCTTTATACTCCATACATGTTACTCCCTTGAAGTTGCGTCGGAGTTTGCTCTTGTGACTCATGGTAAGACTGGTTTTCCAGTCCAATTTTTTCCCCAATGGCCTTACACTGTTGTGTGTTGTTTGTGTAGTGTGGAATGGTTATTAATAAATAGGCCTAATGGGTGACCAAAAATGAAATAACTTGACGACGCAATAAATTGATGATGAACTAAACAAGGTTTTATTAGGAGCTATGCGCCTTTTTAGTATCTCTCCCAAAAAACTGACTTCTTATTCTTACATTTCTTTATTTTGTTCCAATCTTTGTTATATTTGTGACGGGTCGTCAAATGAGACAATTGGGACACGGCAACTTAGTTCAAGGAAGATTTAATCTGTAAAATAACGAAGACAAGAAACTGTAGATGTCATCGTGTCTTCGTACAGAAAATAATCAAATCAAATTAATCAACAGTATATATACAAATATTAACGAAGAAAACAATTATAAGGACCTTTTAGGCAAAATGATTACAAACACTGACTAATGCATTTATCCAAAATAAGGTCGACATGTTTGAATCTAGGTGCAGTAGCCTTTAGGGACAAACACTTAATAAGCTGATAACTATACTCCGGAACTATCAAATTATTCCTTCGAGTGATACAACTAAATGAATAATCATTCATCCATAAATCTAACTGTGATTAATCTTAACTATACGAAAATAACAAGCAAAGAATAAGAGCAGAGTTAAGTGATAATTACCTGTAAAATAATGAGGACAAGAAAATGTAGATGTCATCGTTACTTCGTACAGAAAATAATGGCGATCTCCACGAAAGGGTGGTGAGGGCGCTGTACAATAAAATGAGCTACGCCCCATAGTAAACATTACGTCACAAGTATGCTACGTCATCAAAGTAAACATTACGTCACTAGTATGCTACGTCATCAAAGTAAACGCAAATTAATTGGGGGGGTACTTAATACACTCGTCACATAGGCCTATTCATCATTTTTTACATCAAAATACTATTCAAAAGAAACCAAATGCGCATGCGCTCGCTCTTTGCAAATAGAACGCGCAAGCGGTTGGTTAATTTTATGTCACTACTACACTTGTGTTCAGAATTCATATTCATATGAACAGTCTTTGACTTGTGAAGTTATTTACATGGAAGTGAAGGATTCAAGGCAACCAATGAGCTTAGGCTTGAAGTGTTGTTTTGGATTGGTTAACAAAGTTGACCAATAAGGATTGGTCTTGCAAATGAGTGGCTGAAAGTTTGGCGGGAGCAAAATTATTATCATTTTGTCACAGGTTATATGTTTTCGAAAATTGTCCTTGACAAAATATGTTAATGAATATGAAATAAAAGCAATAACTCAAATAAAGACACTTTAATACACATTATGCTTGTGAAGCTTCAGGACCAAGTACGCTATAAATTTTTGACAATTGAATCCACTAACCATCATCAATTCAGCTTCATGCCGTATTCATCAGACGCTATAAAAAGCTGATTACTATTTAAAGGAATGGAAGTTGTCATGGTAACATATACAAGATACTCTGTCAAGAGCACTTTCCTTCATAATTCAGGTACCATCCATTCAAGTGAAGGACAAAAGTCACAATAGTGTTAAAAATAACCCCCTTGACTGCAGTCTACTTAGGGAGCTATATTTTCAAAGAGAAATTCACATAGGGAACAAATGACCTGTCAATCTAAGTGTCAGTGAAAAATTAATTTTATTGCAAGGTATTTTACATACAACAAGAATAAATGCAAACAGTATGAATGAAATATAATTTTGTTTTCAAACTGCAGGACAGTTTTGAACAATCAGCTGTTAAAAAAAGGGAAACAGAAAAAAGACATCACAATTTTTGTGTTTTTATAAATTTTGTACATTGACTAAAAAATGGTTTAGAAATGTTCAAACATATCAGTTAGATTTTCTTAAAACACAGTATTGTGCTTAATTTCCCATTTTTCCATGGCGATTTTTCCCCCTTTTTCTTTTGTCTCTGTACTTAATAAGAATAATAATAATAATAATAATAATAATGTTACTTATGCAGTGCATTTTCCATATTGAAAATGATCAAATGTGCTTACAATAAGACGAATAATAATATTAAGAAAATACATATAAATTTAACAAAAAAACAAAAAACAGTAGCAAACAAAAGTTTAAAACAAATTCATAACAACACACCCTCATGCCAGTGACTACAGATATTGAGGGTACAACACCTCATTAGCACAAACATTTAAACAGTGGTGAACTTAAACCTACAAGTAGAAATAACTTGATTGAAACAGTGGTTAACTTAACATCCTCCCAGTTTTTGTGCACAAAATTCCTTGTGGATCATCCCTCTCTGTAGAATTCCCCTGTGGAGACCCCTTGTTCATATTAAGTTCTGTCTCCATTAGGTGGCGAATATTATTTTTTTATTTATTCATTTATTTATTTCAACTGGGTTGCCCATTCAGTATTATTGAAACATAAAGTACTTGTATTATGCAGCCGTGTGATTTCTCAGGATTTTTCCTGATTTCAGGATTTTCTCAAAATCTCCTTACACCTTTAACTTGAAAGAAGTAAAGCAATCACCAAAGGGAAAAAGAAATAGTCCACATTGTGTCCAAACCTGTAGTTGTGTATTTCTGGTGATGCACAGAGTCTGTAAAATCCTGAATTGTAACATCTGGGAGGTTCCGGGTCTAGAATAAGGTGGAACCCAGGTCAACAAGCCATTATTTGTTTATTTATTTATTTCAACTGGGCAGCCCCATTCAGTAGCAATCACTGGTCTCCCAGGGGTCCCAGCTTGCAGAGACACAACAAAACATTTAACAATAAGAAAGGACACAAACATTTACCTGCTGAATATTAAAACAATTAACTGCTGAAGTTCTTTTGCCCAAGCCAGCAAGCCCACAATGAATTTGTTTTGTCTTGCATCCAAAATAGGTAAAGGTCGGAAAGGAGAAAATCAAGCAATTGGAGAACAGTCTGCTAGCAGCAATTAACCTGTACAAACGTCGTATTGAATGGTTGACCAGTGAAGCACGGAGGTTGTTTGGTGTCGTTGAGGATCACTGTGTGACCATAGTACTGGACATCAAGACCACTTCTCCGATGTTATTTGACCATTGTCGTAACGCTATCATCAGGGTATTAGACGAGCAAGTGTCACAGATTGCCAAGTTTAATTTGATCAGGTGAGATATTTGAACTTGCTAGAAAACACTGATTACCAGTTTACAACACAACCTGCATAATGTTGTGTGCCCATAAAGGCTCTATATGCCCTTCATCTAGGCACACAAAGTTCTTTTTGGATTGGGTTTTCAGTCCCTACCTGATTGCGTGGGCTTTCCGTGAAATAATTCTCTGGGGTTTTCGTTCCACATCTAAAACTGAAACTTCCTTCTTTGTCTTCTCTCCATTGGGTTCTTGGCTAGTACAGTGATTAAGTTCGCTTTCGTGAGAGTCCTTTGCTTCACAACCAGAATTAATGGACTAAAATGAAATAAAATGAAATGAAAAATGTGCGGCCATTTTGCTGCTGGTGCTGCATACTCTTAAGGAGTTGAAATGGTTATAGGAATGATTAGGGCCCGATAAACAAGGGTAATTATTACTGTAAGGCGCTTTGAGAGGGCCTACTTGGCTTGAAAAAGCAGGTAATAAATACACATTATTATAATCTTATTACACTTGAGTTAACTTTCCTTCCCTCAAAAACAAACGAAGACACAAAAATGTGTGGAGACAAAACCAGAATGATGCATTTGTTTAATTTTGTGTTGTTTCCAGAGCTGCACAAGACATGGTGATGTTCCAACCTCACGCAGTACCAGTGTCTAGAGACAGTCTGCAGAATGCAATGGACTGGTTACGTAACCTAGACAGTGTGGCAGCTACGACAAAGACCAGCGCATGTGAAGGTGTCAGAAAAGCATTTGAAGATAAAAATGTAAGTGCTTGAGCCTTTTTAAATGTTTCACAAAGGGCACTCTATAAAAGCCAGGTTCCTACTTCAAACAAAACGTGAAAGCAAAGCAAGTTTCCTTGTGCCATAATTGGAAAAGAGTAGGCAGTAATTGTTTTGTTTGAATCACAACAACATTGCATTCACTTTCATTTGGAATTGGGGCTTAAAGGGGGACTGTCGTCATGATCCAGGACTGTGGCTGTGCATGGAATTATGAACTCTAACCGAGCTACTGCACGCACAGGCGCACTGGGTGGCATGGGTGGCTAGTGCATAAAGCACTAGTACGATCGCCTCCCACCAAACTGCAGCCCTGGTTCGACTCCCAGCTAAGGGCATAATATGTGAGTATGCATTGGTTTTCTTCTGTGCCATGAGGGTTATTCTCCGGGCCCTCTGGTTTTCCTCCCTTCGGCAAAATCGAACACTTTTGATCTCTGGCTGTGCTCCGTGGTCATATATGGCTTAATATGGCAGCCAAAGGTGCCCTTTGCATGCCTGCGTCTCAAACACATTGTAGCCGCATCCTTCACAATTCAGTTTCTCAGCTGAAACTAAGGATAATTTGCCAAATTAGTGTTATTAATATACTGGCTGTTACATCACAAAGGGCGCCGTTATTAATAAACTGTAATGTGATGCCACTGTGCGCATGCAGTAACTAGGATAAAGTTCATAATTCCATGCACAGTCTTGTGGTAAATCAATCCCTGCTGTATACATGTTCGTAGCGCATTGTTTACAATCTTTGTCGAGTGCCATGAGTGGACGGCTTTGACCTCTAAATAAAGGTAGCCACTATTGTTCGTTCGTTCGTGTGGTCACCATAGGTCATCTAGACTGGCTGGTCCGAGGAGAGCCAGTTAATAGTATCATCATCAAGGGGTCGTCAAGCCAGCAGCAACGTTATGGGGTCCGAAGATTCTGCATTCCTGGACGATGTGGTTCATAGTCTGGTTGGTTCCGCACACACAGATCAGAAGTATCAGCACCAATTCTGCACAGGTGCTGCTGGGTACTGCCAGTACCTGGGCCCAATTTCATAGAGCTGCTTAAGCACAAAAAGTAGCTAAGCACAACAAAATTATGCTTACCAGAATAAGGTTACCAGCCAAACTACCATGTCACAAGTGCAATTTGTGACTGGTGTCCTGCTCATTTCTGCTTTGCAGAAAATTGTTAAGCAATATTTTCTGCTTAAGTAGCTCTATGAAATTGAGCCCTGATCTCCACTATAATTATTATTAAAAAAGTTATTGAGTGTTTACTGCTTGTCTTTCCCTGCAGATAGAGGCAGTATACCTGTTTTCTGAAGGAACTTCAGCTGGCTGTAATATGGAATTGATGCTACAGAAAGTCAGAGATGCTCCTATCCCAATTAATGTTGTTGCTTTCAATAACACTGATTCTACAACCATTAAATTCCTAAAAGATGTATCAAGGCTGACTGGTGGAAGGTAATTATTGTTAACACACCTTATTGTGTCATTTTGAAATGATTTATCGCACACACAAAATGTTAAAATTCCCACATTTAAACAGAATTACTTCCTGAAGTGTATGATGTGTTACTGACAAATATTTACCCAAAAGGATTTGGGTGATTTGAATTCAGAAGCTTTCCAAGATTAAATGTGTAAATCATGGTTAACGTACCATAACTCACCCTTTTGAAAACAATAACAGCCCCCCCCCCCCAAAAAAAATTGTCACAATGTGGGTGATTATAATTCAAAAGCTTTCTCAGATCTAATGAGTAAACATGTACAAATAAAAACTCCTACCCTCAAATACAAGGGAAAAAAACAATAAAAACCCACAACAAAAACACATTCATTTTGTTGATACATAAAGTACTTTTTCCTGATTTCAGTATTTTCTCAAAACCTTCTTGAGTCATTAAATTTCCTTCAAAAAGTAAAGCAGTCATCAAAGGGAGAAAGAAATAGTCCAAATTGTGCCCAAACCTGGGTCTAGAACAAAGGGAAAAGAACCCAGGCCTGGAAACCAATGTTCAGGAATTCTCACATTCGTCAAATCTCATCCCTGCTTACAAATAGGAAGCAACCGTAGAACACAGGGCTATTTTGGTTGTGAACTATATTTTCCCTTTTGTTAAACAATCCTCTACACTCACTAGTCTTATTGGATGGCTTGGAAGCGACCAATTCTTTAGTTGTACTTTGGATAGTTTACCTCAATTAATTTTCTTTTCACTTAAAGGTTCCATGCGTTCGCGTTCAACAAGCTTGATTCTGATGTCAGCGGTACAAGTGGTTTCTCCATGGACAATAAAATCTTGATGGGTGGCGTACCCCCTGGGGCCGGTGCCAGGGAAGATGTGGTAGCCATGTTTACTGAACTTGAAGAGGCTCGACATGTACTGTCTGATGTTCAAGTGCTGCTGGATAACGCTATTCCTGATGGGAAAGTAGATACCGGTATGAGACCGCAATTATTGTTCATGAGAATGTTTATTTTAATTTATTCAATTGTTTTGCTGTTGTAAAAGCATCATAAGCCTTTTTGAGATATGGCGGACACAATGCTACAACACTAGGGTAGGCTGGGGTAATTGGAACAGTGGGGTAATTGGAACAGTGGGCCTTTTTCTTGGCTGTTCTGGTGTGTATTGATCATAATCTTACTGGAGATACTTTACAACAAACAAACATACATTGTTCAAGATGGTGGACAGTTTCAATGATCTTTGTCGTACGATTAATGAAAATATCCCCGTAAATCTCACCCATCCTGCGCGCATCCTCTGTTTGTTTCAATAATTACTAATTATTGGCAATCCTGACAAATGCTGTGTGTAGTTTGGAAGTCATTTACAGTGTAAAATCATGTATTCTGGAGCTTGTTTCTGAGGTTTTCGTCAATCATACGTTCATTGCATACAGGTAAGTGTTCAATTTGGTCATGCTTATTATAAAATTTAAGTTACTTAAACTTAAAATTTGAAGTCGTCATATGTTGTTGAATCTTTGTATGGGAGAAATCAGGGTAAAACTTCTATTGTCTTAGTTGATGGGGCCGTGGGAACTGGCTATAGAATTGTCGATTGACAGAGTTTTGCATGGCTGAATATGGTAAAACATAGGTTTAAAAGATTTAGTAAAACATTTTTTCTGATGTAGACCTATCAGAAAGAATGGTTAAATTACATAATTTGTTATTGTTATATCTATTCCAAAATGACATGTTTTGTGTTAACAATGATTGTGTGGGCGGCCATTTTGGAAAATTATTTCAGGCAAGGGTGCTTCATTTTAAAGGGTTCTCCTGTGAGGCTACAGTTCAGGATCATTGATAAGTGATTTGGATAATGAGTAATGGGTGCATAACAGCTAATTAATATTGAAATATTAAAATAAATACACAAGGAAATCCTTAAAAATTACAAATATTTGGGACGTGTTTATTTATGGGGTAATTGGAACGCCAGTCATATGGGGTAATTGGAACGCCAGAACGCCAGTAGTATAGTACAATTATGGCCATGACGTGTGTCTTTAATCAAAACGGGTCAACTCGTACTCAGGTCGTAGCCATGTGAACTCATACCAAGGTTTATTAACTTGTACCCAAGTGAACTCATACCCAGGTAACTCGTACCCAAGTCAACTCGCACCCAAGTCAATTCGTACCCAATCCAACTCGTACCCAATCCAACTCGTACCCAAGTCAACTCATACCCAAGTCAATTCACACCGTCTAACGTACAATAATACTATACTTATTGGTCACTGTGCAGGTTCAGCTGAAAAAGGAGTCCAAGCTACAGTGGAACCAGCGGAAGCAGGTCAAGGCAGTACAAGGGACAACATTCAAGCTGTGGGACCGTTACCATTTAGGGGACCTCAAGACTTCGGCCTTGCTGTCCGCCTGCAAACACCTGACCGGCCCGCCGATGTGAAACAATTGCCATCAACCAACAAACCCGCTGTTCTCAGAGCCACCACATTTTCAAAAAAGAGATTTAGCCTGTCTGTTTTCTGATTATTTTTACGTAATTTCGGAAAGAAAAAACCCAATCATTTGAAGAGAAACATTTTCTTCATTACGTTTTTCCACCCAATACATTCTTTGCGTAAGTTTTGATGGTAATTAATTTTTGGAGTAATGGACTTGGGTACGAGTTCACTTGGGTACGAGTTTGGTTTTAATTTCTTTTATGAATAACCAACAAACAGTGTTAATAGTACTTATCAACAATTTTGAGATGATGTTATCAATTAAATGTTATCTAAAATATACAAATATTGTCTTTGTGTGCTCATAAATGATGCGTTCCAATTACCCCAAATAGGCGTTTCATTTACCCCAATCAGTCGGGGTAAATGGAACATTGAGGGCCTCGTTATTTTGAGCCTCTAATCAGAATATAATGTCATAATTTACATTTAATTGCTCGAGGTACTTTCTATAATGTATATTCCAATACCTGAATACAAAAAAACCTAGTCACAATCGCCTCATAAAGCGTAAACAGGGATTTAGTGCTTAAGTGTTCCATTTACCCCAACTTACCGTATAAGGTTTGGGTAAATTTGTGTGTATACACCCAAACCAAACAGTACACTCCTATCACGTCCGCCATACCTCAAAAAGGCTTATTGGGGGGGGGGGAGTCCAGTCTGAAGTGGTGTGATTAACCTAGAAGTGGTTTGGAGATATTTAGAGTCAAAGTTGGACTTTATGGTGTAGAGAACGACGCTGAACATTATCGATAGATTCAAGTCATTGGTATTGACTAACATCCAAGCAACAGTGTGTTCATGTCAGATAAGAAATGCAATCAGAGTAAACTTTTATTAGATGAGCCAAACATTTTTAGGTTAAGTGTTGAACTTTAGCTCCACGGCTGCTTCACTTGATTTTGGGGAAAACATTTTTCCCATGAATTAAAATTTGGTTAAAACTATTTTGCCCATTTTGACATTTTTATAATAAAAAGAGTGTTATACTTTTCCATATTTACAGCTGAGGTTTTTTTCCATACAGTCTAGCCAATCTGACACAACCTAACCCCTGTAAGTCAGCGGCCTAGCTGTAGCTGACTCGAGGAAAATCATTAATTAGTTAATAACTAACTACTTTTGTAATCAAATATTTACATTTTTTGTATATTTTATCCTCATATCAATGCAAACAAGCTGGACGATTTTCAGTTGTCTTAGAATCTTTGTTCAGCTATCTGAATACTTGACCCCAATGCCTTTGTTGAAATGTAATTTTTTATTTATTTTTTTTTTTTGGTAATGATTGATATCTGCAGACCTTCGGAAGAGAAAAGAACTTCAAGAAGATGCAAACATATGTTTTTGATTACTAGTTCCAACAGCACATTTTCCATTTGACTGTCAGCAACAGCTTGTCTGATCACAGTGCGTTTATCCATAAAGATCGGTGAAGAAGTAGAAACTAAATATGATTGTTTCTTTTTTACCTTCTCTATAACGTTTCATCTTGTCTGATCAAAGCGCATCAATTCATACAGAAGGATAAAGAAGTAGAAACTAAAGATGATTGTTTCTTTTTTACCTTCTCTCTAACGATTCATCTTGTCTGATCACAGCTCGTCAATCAATGAAGAATGATGAAGCAGTAGAAACTAAAGATGATTGTTTCTTTTTTTACCTACTCTCTGACGTTTCATCTTGTCTGATCACAGCTCATCAATCCATACAGAATGATGAAGCAGTAGAAACTGAATGTTTATTTCTTTTTTACCTTCTCTCTAACTTTTCACCTTGTCTGATCACAGCGCGTCAGATCCATACAGAAGGATAAAGCAGTAGAAACTGAAGATGTTTATTTCTTATTTTACCTTCTCTCTAACGTTTCATCTTGTCCGATCACAGCTCGTCAATCCATACAGAATGGAGAAGTAGCAGAAACTGCAGAGCGTAGTGAGCAATATATGAGCTCAAAGGAGTGGATTTATAAGCATGGACTGAGAGCTCGTAAGCTGGACGTATACGATGCGTTAAGCGTCTGTGCCTTCAAGCATTGTGATGGAGTTGTAGATGTTAAGAGACCACCTGATGATGAGTATACAGATGCGGTAAGATGCTCCAGAACGTCTTGAAATTCTTCCAACAGAATAATAATAATAAGAAGAAGAAGAACACTTATAACGCGCCGGAATCCTTTATGCTTCAGTGTTACTATAACTGTTTCTTGTTTATTGATTAAAGGGGCACACTGCCTTTGGATTGGGCGCTTTGGGCTATAAAAAGCGTTTGTTTTGAAATTAATTTGGTCGGAAGTATATTTTAAAAGTAGAATATATTGATTCATATAAATATCCCTTGAAATTGTGTGGTTATTGTGTAATTTCATGACAGAACATGATCTGCTATTTTGTAGAACCAAACTTTTGACTCCACAAAATGGCGGTCCGTATGTTCCGCTGGTTGTATTTCAATAGGATTTTTATTTTTTAAATAACTGCTCGGTAATTAAAACACAGTGTAGGTGTTTTAGTGCATGAATAACTCTTAAAAGGATACGGAGTAATTCCAAACAGCAAAAGTTTGAGAGATTTGAAGGCATTGTGCCCCTTAAAGAGTGATTTGAAAAATCAAATCATTTTTGTTTTGATGAATTTGAACACAGTTGGAGAATAAGTATTTTCTTTCAGCTCAAAAATTTAATAGATGTTAATATTGCATCGGGGATAAAGAATATTATTTGTTTTTCGCCCTTACAACCGATGTGTATTAAGCACTGTATACTTCTACGAGTCCTTTCCCGAGTCCTGTAAAAACAAATCCACAGGCATATCACTCAGTTGGGATTCGAACCCGCAACTTTTGCCATGCTAGAGCAGTTGTCTTACCTCTAGACCATTGAGCTTGCCCAATGGCTAGAGGGAGTTTGAATCCTACATTTCAGGCAGCGGATACCGCAACGATTTAATAGATGTTAACTTTACATTGGGGATAAACAATATTTTTATAATAATTAACTTTTTGTTCAGCAGTTGGAAGCTTTTATCCTATTGATTTCAGAAAAAAACACCTACATTTACAAAACATTTCCAGTAATAGGTTTCCAAACTGATGCTGTTTTTCTTGACTTCATTTAGGCATCAAGGAACAAGTTGGTGAATGCCAAGTATTGTGATAAGTTCTGTCATGTTCACTGGAAGGATGGGTCCCTGAAGCATGTTCATGTCACTGCCGATATTCATCGTAGTTATGAGAAGAAAATGACTGTAGCTCTACAAGACTTGCAGAGAAGGTAAGCTGTAATAGCTAAGAATGGGACTAAGACCTGCTGCAAGGTTATATCCTAACATTTGTCTACAGACCCAATACAACCGATCCTTAATCACGAATCCATGAAAATGGTCGTGATGAAAAAAAGTATTATTAAAGGTATCGTACACGTTTGGTAATGACTCAAAACAAGTATTAGCATAAAAACTTACTTGGTAACAAGCAACGGAGAGCTGTTGATAGTATCAAACATTGTAGGAAACGACTCCCTCTGAAGTAACGTAGTTTTTGAGAAAGAGGTGATTTCTCACTAAAATAATAAAAACGTCTTGCAAGAAGTTTTTATTCCTATCTGAAAGCACACACATTTGTACAACAAGGGTGTTTTTTCTTTCATCATTTTCTTGCAACTTTGATGACCAATTGAGCCCAAATTTTCACAGGCTTGTTATTTTATGCATATGTTGGGATACACCAAGTGAGAACACTTGTCTTTGACAATTACCAAACGTGTTCAGTGCCTTTAAGGGCAGAAATTAGGGGATAAGATCATCCAAAAATGCAAGTTTGCGAACTTTACTTCTGTGTTTATTATTATTATTTTTTTTGACACTTCAAAAATTGTGTGCATTACGGGTATAACATGTGGGCTAGTGCAAAAACTTGCGGGCGAACCAAAGTAAAGAGAAACCCCTGTCCACCATTCTGATCTTGGCGCTGTTGGATGTGAAATGAAATGAAATAAATAAATATTACAAAGTCAATCATTTATAGATACCAAAAAGGAGATCACACATCTTGGTTGGTTTAAAAACTTTGTTGGATTGTGAGTAATCTTTTTAACTTGTCTTGTCTTTCTGTTGTATTTAGAGTTGACTGGCTGCAACAAGGCAGTAGAGAATTATTCGGAACCATCATTGAGAATGAAGTTTATATTCTGATTGATACATCAAACTCAATGGAGAATCATCTGGGACTCGTCAAAGAGAAACTTTTCAAACTTATGCAGGTTCGTAAAGATACATTGGGGGTAAAAGCATTTTACCAAATTGCTTATTACTTTAGAAATTGTTTTCCCTTGTGTCTTTCATTGTTGATTTTATCGAGCTGTTTTTATTTGCTTGTGTTCTTTAGCAAGACATTTAACCACTATTGCTTTGTCCTTCGGATAGGACGTAAAGCTATTTTGGTCCTATGAATTGTGTAATGCATGTAAAGAACCCAGTACACTTATCGCTAAGAGAAGGGGTTTGCCGCGGTTTCTGGAGGTGGCTGCTGAAAGCGCTGCAGGACCTTGTGAACCCTGTGAAAGGTGTTGCATAAATGGGTCTCATAGTTCAAAAAATTCAAAAACCTGTCTAAAAACAATAATAATCAGCGCTTTGATACGCCCGTAGATAAATGCTATATAAAAGTGAACTAGTTATTATTATTATTGCTACTTCTTTGGTATCCAATTGTAATACTCTAAAACTTGTTCCCTCTTTGTAAACTTGGTTCCAAAGTTAGGAATAGTGATCAGATTTTGCTGTGTAGATTTTCTTTTTGACAACATGCACTGGAAGAAAATTCTTTAAACAATTTTGACTTGAGTATGTTTTGATAAATTGATCTTCCTCCGCAGGAACAACTTCGTCATAAATCTCGATTCAATCTGGTTAAATTCGGAAGTCGCAGTACATCCTGGAGAGACCGTATGGTGGAAGTGACTGAGAATAGCTTACAGAGTGCATGGCAATGGGTCCGAAACCTGACCATTAGTGGATCCACTAACACATTAGCTGCACTCAAGGCTGCATTGGGTGATGTCAACACACAGGCTGTGTATCTGCTGACTGATGGTAGACCTGATCATGTAAGTCAAGTCATTAAAAAAGCGCAAGATCGTTTGAATTGTAGTTACCATGAGTGCCTTTAGAAGCCGGGACTGCAATTTGCAACTAAGCGTGTTTCATCCACAAATTGTGACTGAACATCTGTGTCGATCTTGTGCAATTTACTTCATTCTATTCTCTACCCCTGGTCACGTCACTCGTCCATTTTTTCCGCTAGGTACACTATCCCTGAGGTCTTTGAACCTTGAGTACCTCTAGAACCTTAAGTGTGTTTCAGATATGGTTTTATACAGGATTGGTAGAGCTGACAAAATAGTTGCAGACAGTGTTCATGTTTTGTGATCAACCATATACATGAAATAAACAAACCTGAGAAAAAATGTGTAATCTGTTGTGTGAGCCAGGAGAAAAAATTTAAGCACGTTAACACATTGTCCTTCATTTTGGTTGTAACAACCAAAATCAGCTGTTGCGTTATTTTAGGATTTCAGATACAGTTTTCTTGAATATGACTTCATTTCAGAGGGAAATATTTCACAGGAAAAAAATGGTTCTAGTATGAATTTCATAATCATTAAGCTTTCAGACTAAAATTAAACAATGATGTTTTTTATCCTTACCAATCCTGTATAATACCTTTAACTTTACCTTCTTCCATTTACTATGGAGATTTACAGTCTTATTACAAGGTTTCCCTACAATATTTTGTTGAAGATCATCTCCGTATTTTTACAGGTGCTTTTTTTGTTTTTTTGGTAACTCTTCTCATTCCATTTTGTCTTTATTTTTGCAGCCACCGAAAACCATCCTTGCCCAAGTCCAGTTACAGAAGGCTATTCCAATTCACACCATCTCATTCAACTGTAACGACCGCGAGGCCAACGACTTCCTTGCGCATCTTGCGTCGGACTCTGGAGGGCGCTATCACTACTACTCGGACGATCTCTTAGGAGTGGCACCGGAGTCTGCCGGCCCACAGCCGTATGAGAGTGAAGATGTGAGGTTACTGAAGGAGGAGATGAAGAAAGGGCAGGATGATATCAAGAAGTTAGCTGACTTGAGGGCTCAGTGTGCCTTGTTGGATTGGGGCAACTCTAGGAGTGACGATATTGGTTGTGGACGTGATCATGGAATCAGGTAAATATAGAGTGGTATTTTTGGGTTTGATCATGCACAGATGCGTGGTTAGCACTGTACACACAGTTTCTTTCCTGAGTCATGCGGAGGCATTACAAGCGTACTACTCATGTGGGATCCAAACCTTCTTTGAATAAAAGAGAAACAACTTTGAAAAGTTTTTCCAGCCATGAAATTTATTTTCCAAACTTAATGAATAGAAGAATTTGTTTTAGATTATATCTAAAATGAACCAAAACATAAGATCAAAAACATATTTTGAACACAAAACTGCATTGTGATTAGGAATTTTCTGCAATTCCCATGTGCAGTGGTTTCATGTAAAGCTCAAAAGAGATCTGCTTATTTCTCTGGCAAACTTGGTTTATCGCTTTATAATTGTCGCTGTGAATTTGCTAATAAGATTTTTAGATTACACACATACTCTGCTGTATTGTGATCAGTTTGGATTAACTTTGTATTTACCATCAGTTGTTATCTTTTATTCACAGTAAGCGTCCTTCATCAGCAGCGGGTCTTCGCTCCGCCTCTCAGATCTTAAGCCGTGATTCAGTAAGCCCCGCCCCACCGCGTAACACCAGACCAATGAGTGCTCACGGATTTCACACGCCATCTACGCGTCGTCCGATGTCATCGCTGAGTATGAGTTCAACTACTCATGAGCGATGTAAACCAAGGACCAGGACATCTACCTATCCACCCCGTCCAATCTCGGCAAACTCCAGGAAAAATAAACCAAACGTAACATGTAAGTCAAAAACACCGCCATTTTGAAACTCAGAAATGTTTAGACTTAGACATCTCTATCATCTTGTTGTTTAAACAATGCTTGTTTTTTAGTTTTCCTCATGTAGTCATACTTGTCTGTCTAATCCAATGTCTTGATGTCTAGTCTTTTGTCTCTTTGGCCTTCTGTCTTGTCCTAGGGCTGATTTCTACAAGTTTCTACTTACTTAATGTAGTGGTGGACACTATAGGAGTGCACTGTTTTGTTTTGGATGTAAACAGACAGATTTACCCAATAAAAGTAATAATAATAATATTAATAATAATAATAACAAAGTCTTATAAAACGCACATATCCACCAAAGGTGCTCAAGGCGCTGTAACAAAAGACAATGGAAAAAAGGAGAAAGGAACCAAAAGAAAATTAAGTTAAGAAGAACTAAATGCTTTTGACATAAGGTGTGTTTTGAGAGACTTTTGAATGAGTGAATAGTATTTGAGGTTTTAATGTGTGAGGTAGCTGATTCCAGAGATGTGGTGCTGCAACGGAAAATGATCTGTCCCCCCAGGTGCGATGAGATTTTACTTCTTGAAGAAGATATTCATTTCCAAACCTAATACAGGGATGCCAGTTTTCCGGCTATTGCCGGAATTCCGGCTTTTTCAAATTTTCCCCAAATTTTTCCGGCGCTCCGTGTTACATCAGGCCGGAGAAAATATATTTTATTGAAAAAAGATTTCCGGCGCTCGTTTGGAGCGACTCATGTTTAATGATAATATGTTTTGAAAGTGCCCTCAAGCGTTCGTACATGTATAAATGCCGGAAGTATTGAGCGAAGACTAGACTTTTCTGTCGAATGTGTGCGTGGTGCCATATGGTATGTATCGATGTATTTTGTGTGTACATCCATACAAGATCTTTGGACTGTACATGAAATCGCTCTGAGAATTTTGTTTCGCGGACGATTGGCGTTACCATTGAGACATACCGACGGAGTTTTTGGCGTTACATTGAGTCATTATGGATGTTGAAAGAGAAGCTAATTTGAAACAAATTGATCGAGGGGTAAAGAATAGGTTTAATTGGCGGTGGCTGGAGTCTAAAGACAGTGGGGGTTATTTTTTATTAGACTACATGAGGAAGATCGACAACGCGGGTAAATTTTCTTTTTCTTTATGTTTTATTTAAAATCGCTGTTATGTTTTTTATTGTTTTTTGGTCTGAGGGGTGGGGGGTGACCCCCTTTCCTTCGCAGCGAATTTTTTTCAGGCTCTGAAGGAAAGAGTCACTGGCATCTCTGCTAATAGTGTCCTAGTAATGTGTCCACCATATCTCCAAAATGGCTTATATTCCTTTTTCCATTATACTGTTTACATTGACTTTATCATTTGGAAATTTTTACTTTGTTTTTGATCGGTTACAATATTTTCTCTTGTATGAGAGTATGGAAATAAATGTTTCTTTGAATTGAATTGAAAAAGCGTGGAACTACTGTAATGTTTTTCCAAGACACTCAAGTATTAATTTTGACCACAAACCTCACATGAAATGTTAGAAGGGAACTTTGGGATTCTATGCGACAGTAGACATACGTGGTAATTTTCTCACTGCTTGCATAGATGCTTTAGAAACAAGTTCATCGTCTTATATTTGATGATATTTACTTAACATTCAAAATGTTTCCAATTGCAACCTGGAGGATTGGATTGACAATCTTACAAGATGCTTTAGAAACAAGTTCATCATCTTATACCTGATGATGGTTACTTTACATTCAAAATGTTTCTCATTGGATTGGGCTGACAATCTTACAAGACACTTTCAGAAACAAGTTCATCATCTTATATCTGATGATGTTTACTTTACATTAAAATTGTTTCCAATTGCAACCTGGAGGATTGGGCCGACAATCTTACAAGACACTTTCAGAAACAAGTTCATCATCTTATATCTGATGATGTTTACTTTACATTAAAAATGTTTCCAATTGCAACCTGGAGGATTGGGCTGACAATCTTACAAGACACTTTCAGAAACAAGTTCATCATCTTATATCTGATGATGTTTACTTTACATTAAAAATGTTTCCAATTGCAACCTGGAGGATTGGGCTGACAATCTTACAAGACACTTTCAGAAACAAGTTCATCATCTTATATCTGATGATGTTTACTTTACATTAAAAATGTTTCCAATTGCAACCTGGAGGATTGGGCTGACAATCTTACAAGACACTTTCAGAAACAAGTTCATCATCTTATATCTGATGATGTTTACTTTACATTAAAAATGTTTCCAATTGCAACCTGGAGGATTGGGCCGACAATCTTACAAGATGCTTTAGAAACAAGTTCATCATCTTATATCTGATGATGTTTACTTTACATTAAAAATGTTTCCAATTGCAACCTGGAGGATTGGGCCGACAATCTTACAAGATGCTTTAGAAACAAGTTCATCATCTTATATCTGATGATGTTTACTTTACATAAAAAATGTTTCCCATTGGATTGAGCTGACAATCTTACAAGACACTATTAGAAACAAGTTCATCATCTTATATCTAATGATGTTTTACTTTACTGTGTTTCCTCCAGATCACAATAAGACGAGTTGGTTAAGATTGAAAGGAAGTCTCGATGGTTGGGTTGTCCCAGAGACCAGGAGTATGCTTCAAAAGCAACAACAGAGATTCAGTTTGGCTCTCAATGGTAAGAAAAATGACAAGCAATGTCACTTTAACCACGAAGTGCCTGGATTTCAAAAACGCTTCTGTGCTCAGGGACAGGATTAATTTGTTTTTGAGAATATCGTATGTAAAATGAAACTATGCCTTAAAGGGTGTGTACAACATTGTTAAGGTTGAAAATATAAACATTCACAGATTTGCACATAACTTACATGGTATAAAGATGGTCATGTTGGAAAACTTCCCTGTTGCTTGAAGTGCTACAGTTTTTAGGAAATGAGTAAAACAATTAGTCTTTGTCACTGGTGTTAAGATCCGATGTTTGAAAGCAGTGAACATATAAAATGGGGTTACTCACTGTTTTATCATGACTCTGAAAATGGATTTAGCTTAAACTTTCACAGGTTTGTTATTTCATGTATATGTTGGGTCACATCAAGTGTGGATACTGATCTTTGACAATTACCAATGTTGTGCATTTTCTTTAACAAAGTAAAGACAACAATTGTTCTCATATAATGCATCCGAATTTGTTGTTCTCTTTTGAGAAAATCTGAAATGTGTTCACCATGAATCACAAAACCCTCGGCTGAAAGCCACGACCGATAATCAGCCATGGTATGCTGGACTCTCGGACCGCTCTGACATGCTTCCCATCATACCGAATACATTGATAGACAATGGTCACAGCCTATCAATCTCTCATAATCCTAGTTTGTACAACAAAGGGACAATGGTCTGGAATCGGTCATTACACAATATCCATGGAAAAAGGGAGATTTCGAGCATGAATTCCAGTACCCTTTGTCCCTTTTTGTACGGGGGAAACAAAGCATCGATTGCACTGTGAGTGCAAGCACTGTGAATGCTAGACACTGGACAGTCCGGGCGTATTAACGTTCTGATATTCCCGAATGTACAATGTATACAAAAGTGGGTTTACCCGACTACCGGTCATGTGTCGAAAAAAGTTGTGCAAGCATACAGGTCATCTGGTCATAATTGGTTATTTTATACTCATTTTATTAAAGTTTTCATATATCAAAATTTTGTCTTAGCTCACATTTGGAGACTAGTTTTAAACTTATAAATAATAATGTAAAAATATTCTCAATTTTTTTTACCAATAGGTATGGAAAAGGAGTCGCAGAAGGCAAAAACACCCAAAAAGAAGAAACTTGTTGAGTAAGTTAGACTGACATGTCAACAGCGTTCAATGAAGTTGGTTACCTGAGAGGACAAGGGGGGAAAGAAAAATAAATTAATTTGAACATTTTTAGGGAGGATACCAATGTTTCCTCTAAAGCCCCTTATCAAGATGAATAATGTCTTTGTTATTTTCCCCCATATACCATGGCAATACTACACCTTGATTCAAATCATATTAGGATGTAAAAAGGAGCTGAGAAAGACTGCAGGAATGTTATTAACCAAGTGACCAGAGCACTAATGTAAAGCCCATCCTGATCCTTCGGAAAGACAATGGTGTCCTTTGGGTGGCCATAATTTGTGTTGGATGGACGAGAGGTTCCATTTTACAGTTATACTGGATGTTTTGTTTTGTGCAAGTGGTTGCATGTCTGTTTAGTCTGTTTGCCCTGTGTCTGGCATCCAGCTCCTTGCCAATTTATATGAATCCCACCTCAGACCGGAGCCTTGCATGTGGATTGGGTTTTCAGTCCCTACCTGATTGCGTGGGTTTTCCTTACACATCTAAAACTGAGCATTTCTTCTCGTATCCTATTCATTATTGGCGCTAATTGTGCTGTTGGATGTGTAATCAAATAAATAAATAAACAACAAAATAATAACATTATTGTAAAATGCGCGACATAAGAACTAGTTGTTATTATTAGTAGTAGTAGTATTTAAACAGTGTCAAACTCTCTCAGCTAAATGCCAGCATTTAAAACGACCCCGTTCAGACATTAGTGCTGCAGTCTGTTATAATTCCCATTAATTTTTTCTCTTTTTCAGTCCAAAGACAATGTCATCCAAGCGTTGGTTACAGAAACATGGTCTGAAGGCTCGTAAGCTAACTATCTATGATGCCCTGGGTAACACTGCCGTTAAACAACGCTCCAAGTATGTCCCCATTCTAGATAAACATGTCATCTCACAAGTCTTCAATGATGTAAGTATTTAGTATTGTGTGTTATATATTACACACGCACAGATTCTTGTCATTTGATTGGTGGAACATCCGTTGTTTTGCCATGTATGTACTGCTGCGACGCTCCAAAATTTAATATTGGTTAGGTTGTCCAATATGGATAATTATTGGATGCTCAGTGTCGTTTCCAAAATTACTTATCGTGGAAGAGTAGGTGTTAACCCAGGAGTTTCTGGTTCACATAGCATCCACCCTTGTTTATAGGTTTCCTCAGGCTTGAGAGCTAGAGTGATTAAATTCACTCATGAGGCATCCTTTGGTTTATTACCAGAAATATATAATAACAAGAATAATTATAAAGAGATTACTGTTGGTCTTTTTCCTACAGATTCTACCATTAGCCCACATAACAGACAACAGACAAGAGATCAGTCAACCCTAACGGTATCGATTTGGAATCCTACCCTATAAAGAGATTACTGTATTTTTCTTCCTACAGATTCTACCATTAGCCCACATAACAGACAACAGACAAGAGATCAGTCTAGTCAACCCCAACGGTATCGATCTGGAATCCTATGATGAGAAACTACAAGAGGCTATTCAGAAATTCACAAGAAGACTTAATAGGATTGTATGGGAAGCTTTAACACCGGAGGAACAGGAGCAGTAAGTCTCTTTAACCCTTTGACATCAGACGACGTCTTTGGCATCAGATGACATCTTTGAAGTCAAATGCGTGATTTTTAGATCCTGAAGACATTTCCGAACAGTTTCGGAATGCCCTTACTTGGTTGGGTCAGTCATGTCGGTTGTCGTATAATTATGTTCAATGTGCTACGCTTCATTTCCTTTGTACAAAAAGGGACAAAGGGTACTGGAATTCATGCTCAAAATCTCCCTTTTTCCGGGTGTTATTGTGTCATCCCCGATTCTAGTCCATTGTCCTTTTGTTGTGCAAACTAGGATTATGACAGATCGATTAGGCTGCCAGCATTGTTTATCATTGTATTCGGCATACGGGAAGCAAAGCAAAGTTGCCAGCAAACTATGTCCGATTATCAGCTATGGCTTACGGCCAAGGTTTAACCGATTCATGGTGAAGACATTCCATATTTTCTGGAAAGAGAACAAACAAAACCAGGTGCATTTTACAAGAGCGTCTGTTGTCTTTAATTTGTTTAGTTAGAGTTTAATTGTGACGATAATAATCTTGTAAAAAAAATGGAAGTTCAGAAAAAATAATACTGCCAAAAGGCACAGTAAACATTTTTTAATACCGTCTGGAAAATGGTTGAGGATTGAAGGATACAAAAGAATTTATTGCCGAGAAAATGTCAGGGCTTATTTATCTGGATTTTCTTGATTTGGGGATCCCCCCCTCTTATTTTCATTAAACTTTGCTGAAAGACAGGAGACAGCCCCCATTATGTCCACACATCTAGTTTTCTACTTTTGGTGAAGTCAAGAATTTGTTGAGCCTCTTTTAAAGTTATTTTATCCATAGCTTATCAAAGATTCAAACCGTCAACAGCAAAAAAGGCTCTCTGGATAATTAGTTTTAAACAAAATTAGGAGCTTGTAATAGCAATTAGATAATTTGGATATAATAGCATGCAACATTCCCACCTGGAAATGTTCACTTTAAACTTAAACAAAAAAGGAAACTAACATTAAGTTTACTTTCAGACAGAAGTAACATATCAGTTAAAACATGAGATTGTTTGATCCTGAAATAAAATTACTGGTGAAGAATGAAGTGGCTTAAAGCTACAAGAGACTCAAATTTTACCAGTAATCACCTAATCATAATAATAATTTAAGATTTATATTGCGCGCCCCTTACATAAAGAGGATCAAAAGCGCATAACACGTTTTAAAATGCACAGAATTTAAGAAAAAGAAACAGACTGGTCTCCAGGCCAGTGCCCAAACCACAGTATGGGGATGCGTCTGTCTCGCCAACAGCGAACTGGTAGTTACTTACAACATAAGCCTTACCCTAAGCTGTCTGAAGGAATCGTTAGTATTCAGTTCTTACTCAAAATATTGCAGCTGAATTGGTGATAATCTTTTTATGTGTATTAAATGATAAAAGTTCAACCCTTGTTTTTGAACTTTCAGATTTGACTCTCACGGACCCATTTCCTTCCTTGATAATCGTAAGGACTGCTTGGATGTCCTGGACAGGCTCGGCTGGCCGATCTCTCAAAAGGACATCATCCTCCTTGAGGACGAGATTGAGACGGGCAATAGATACCTGAGACACAGTCATGCCATGCAAAGAGCAGTCCGACAGAAGATGTCTGAATCTGGAGCATCTACTGCAAGGAGTCTTGGGGATGAGGAAACCCCAAGGAAGGAGTACATCAAACCATCCAGACGCAAGGTGTCCTACGAGGATACTTCGGAGAGAAGTAAGAGCGATCGAAGCGAAGATGAAGATGATGATAGCAGGAGGACAGAAGATGGACGAGACTCTAGTGGGAATGAGGAGGAGGAGGAGGAGGAACTGAAGAATGTACGAGGAGACACTGATGAAGATGAAGAGGATTCCTCCAGCGATCATGAGGTAGATTATGACACACGCATGAGAGACTTAATCATTTGAATAAAAGTCTCATCTGGTTGAGGTCATGGTTGTCTGTTTTAAAGGAACGCGTACAAACAGGCATGCTTTTCTTCCTACTTAAATCTTATTTTTATTTTTTTTGCCCTCAGAAAAATCTGAATAATTGTTTATAAAATTCAGTTTTGTGATGCACTCATTTTCCAATAGATAGAATTCTCATGAAAGTACGGAAAAAATACAAGTCTCTTACCTAAAATGGTGTAAAATGCCACTTTGTTTGATACCTTCTAGTGCAATTGTTGTCAAAATCCAAACACTTTCAATGAAGTCACCTTTCAATTATGTGGTCTGTACATTTTTGTGCAGGGATTTTTCAGTTCATTCCTGAATTTTGATGATATTCAATCTAAACGACGTTGAATTTCACCTTTTGACTGGCGCAGAAAATTCCTCTTGGGAATGTACAGACAATGTTGTTGATATCCCATGATGTCATGGTCCAAATTTCACTCTGAAAGAGTATCAAATAAAATGTCATTTTACACCATTTTAGCATGAGGTTGTAACCCCCCCCCCCACACTTTCATGAGGACTCTATCTTTCGGAAAATGAAAGCATCACTGTTCAAAAAACTCAATTTCACCTTTGAGACTCAAACATCCTGCCTGTACAAAGAATTATCCAGATGTACATCACAGTTGCAAATGGAATCCTTTTGTCTTTGAAATTGTAGATCTTGTGATAAAAAGTTGACCCATAGTCTTTCAAATGGATCCTAGATGATCAAGTCAATTCAGATATGTATTTATAAATACATTCAATTCGCCGTGCTTTCTGATCTGTAAATCTGTCGACAGTAGAACCAAAGAACGTCAAGAAAACATAATGTATAAAAACAATCCTTATTATCATAAGTTAATAAGTAATCAAATAATAAGGCCAATTCCAAATCAGAGAACCGCTATCCGATATTGGAATGTAAATATAGAGCAATTTTCTCTGGACCTTCTGTCGTGTGCTTGGACTTGGAAATTTGGTCAACGTACTAAAGGTGGGGGAAAAATACCAACTCATTTATATTGAAATGAAATGACATGGTTTGTTGCATGAATGACCCAACAGAAGTTAAACACATATATAAATGTAATAAACTCGAAGGAAACACATGCCGCAAATTGATGAGTTGCCGAAAACTAATTCCTTGAGAGGTTTGCTTTGAAGGTCTTTAGCAAAGCGGTTAGTAGTTGTTCTGGATCATTAAACTATCAAAATGAATTTACCATGAGAATACCTGCATTAATGAAGTCACACTTAATCCTCTGGATTTAAATGCTATCCTTAGGTAGACACCCAGGTGACTGCATCGGGTCGTCTGACCTACTTTTTTTTACAAAATTGAGAGTCAATTTGACATTTCCTCAAAAATAATTTAAAGTCATTGTGATTGAAGAACTCAAATAAGCCATTTTGAGATATGGTGGACATAATGCTATATAACACTATAAGATTTGGTCGTTCTGTCTGTATACACCCAAACCAAACAGCGCACTCAGTGTCCCATATCTCAAAAAGGCCAATTGTGAGGTTTGGACGCAATGTTGACCATCATCAGATTCAACCTGAGCCCTATTTCATTCAACTTCAGAACACAAAAATTACTAAGCACAGAAAGGTCTTGCTTAGCAGAAAAAAGGGTTACCAGCCAAAATGTCATGTAATAAGCATTGATCATGACTGGTCCCCTGTAAATGTTTGCTAAACAAATAAATTTATTAAGCAATTATTTTCTGCTAAAAAGCGTTACGAATATGGGCCCCCCTGGTCATGTACATGGTTCTTTTTTCATTGCACTTCCAGTTTCTGTCTGGAAGCACATCAGCTGTTAAAATCTGATATAATGCTTCTAGTCTTCGCGTTAATAGAGTTGGCCACCTTAAGTTATTTATGTCAGCAAGAAAGGTGGCTTGAGCCGTAAGGAAAATATAGACCTGTTCTTCAAGTTGGAGGTATTCTACAACACTGAGATGACTAGTTGTATTTGATGACTATATAAGGAGTCTTCAGTACAGTGGAATCTTTTTACAGAACTTATTTTTTTGTTTACAATATTTTTATCCTTATAAAAAGTTGTTTTTGTTCCATTGGAATGATATGTTTTAAAGAATATCAATAAAATTAATTTTATTAGAGCAATTTTTTTTTTGAAGTTGTGAACTGCGCAATAATTAAGAATTTTTCAGATAAATATATTGTGGTGATAATGTACATTTTTTCTTAATACTAAAGAGGCTTTCATCTGGTTTAAGCAAAAGTTTGCAGTTTTTATGCAATAATCTGCGTTTTGAGGCAGCATTTTAAAATTTCTTCCCAACATTATTGTTTGTTCTTTTTCATTTATATTTCAATGCAATATTTTTATCGCTTTAGCAAAAGGATGTTATGTTTTTAGTTTTTATAAATATTGTCCAACCATGTAACAATGCATAATTTCAAATTAAGCGAACTGAAACAATTGATCGAATTACCACCATTGATGCTTCTTTGCCCACCGTTATGATGTTTGTAAGTTATAAGTCATTGCACCATTTAAACAAACTCTATTTACAAAATAAACAACAAATGTATCAGATCACGTCAATAGATAATAACTCAGTCAGCTGTTTAACTTTATCATTTTGTAATTATTTGAAGAAATATTTGGACATTCTGTCATGAAGTTGCTTATTAGCAATTTTGCAGCTAAGCAAAAAGTATCTAGAAATCTGTCTCAAATTATGTGGAATTTGGGCTGCTAATCTTTGCATGCTAAGCAGAAATCCTTTTCTGATTTGACGTAAATCTGTGGCCGAATCTTCAGTTGTTTATTATTCTTACAAGGTTCTCTTTTGTACGTATTTGCAATAACTAGATCTGTGTTTTAGATTATTATCCAAATGTGAGAAATTTATTTGTGTTTTTGTGCTTTGTTTTGTGGCAATAAAACCCCAAATATGCAGCAAACTTTGTTCCTGTGATTATTCAAATTAAAAAGTGGTTGCAGCTTGCTCAAAAGACCTTTCTGTAAAAGCCAAATACCAACATTCTATCACCTTGGTTTATTTTGAAGAATTCCTTCAAGTTTTTCTCTCACCTCAGTATAATTGAAATGGTTCAGTATGTTCTGAAAAGAAAAACATATCCTGAACGAGACATTTCTTTTTCTCAGAGGCATCAAATCTTGAAACTTTTCTTTAGAAATAATTCTTCTGGATTTGTGTCAAGTTTTCCTTTGTTGTTGTCCACCTATAAACCACTTTTTAATTTGTTTCTAAAGTCTGAACAAACCAATAATTTGTTCAGTGTATGTAAAATAGTAACATGAGTCTGTCTCAATGATTACAGATCATAAAACCTAAAGTGGTTGTGAAAGGTGGATCAGGCACAAAGGCAAAACTGAAGCACAAATCACCAACAAGAACGACGTCAAAGATGAATCAACAATTCAAAGTCAGACTAGCTGTCAGGTCAAAGGTCATCGCCCGAAGTAGCGTGAATGGGCTATTTTACCCAGGTAAGTTTATCCCTATACTTGGTAGTTTACTTTTTGAATCTCATGATTTTTAAGGGAGGAGGGTTCGTTTTTGAGGAAGGAAAAAAAGCTTGATGAAAAACATGCAGAACGAACTTTAAAGGGACACATTGCCTTCGGATTGGGCTCTTTGGGCCTAAAAACACGTTTGTTATGAAATGAATGTGGTTGGAAAGATGTTTTAAAAGTGTAATAAAATGATCCACACAAATATATCTCGAAATTGTGTGGTTTTCCTTTTACTTCGTGAACTAACACGATCCGCCATTCTGTTAGAACCAAATTTTGACTCCACAAAATGGCGGACTGTGTAAGTTCACGAAGTAAAAGGTAAACCACACAATTTCGAGGGATATTTCTGTGAATCATTATATTCTAATTTCAAAACAACGTTCCAACCATATTCATTTCATAACAAAAGCTTTTATAGCCCAAAGTGCCCAATCTGAAGGCAACGTGTCCCTTTAAGTTTATACTTTGTTGTTGCTGACAATTAACAGAAAGACACAAAGTAATTTTTACTCCTTGGGGTTATTGCTGATAGTAATTGTTCAGCAACTACAATGACCCTTGCTCTCTTTGTGCCGTTTCCTGTAAACACTACGATACTTGCATTTTTTTTATTATAAGGGAACCAGGTTATTTATCATTGCCTATACATGCTCTGAAGGGCAATAAAACCACGAGGGATTGCACCAAGTCTAAAGAGAAATCTTTGTGAAATTCCCTCCCCCCATGCTTGAAGCAAATCTTTCAGGTATAATTAGCCTAAAAACGTGCCTACTTGTAAATACGTCTTAATGGAACTGGGTCCGGCCATTGACAGCTGTTACAAAAGCACTATGTACCTTCGACACGGGGGAGTCTTGTATAAACCAGGTGTGTTTTAATATCTTGGGAAGAGCCGTTTCTCCGTGGAATCATTAATATTAACCTGTAGAGGAGTTATTGGGACGTGTTGATGATTGGCAGCGAAAAAGACCGGGACTGTAGAGAGATTGAAAAATCTTCAGTTTTCTTCTGTCTTCCTTACACTGGAAATATCTTTTAGGTTTGGCAAAGGGGGGAAGAGAGAACAAAAATGGAGTGAGGATAAGATTTCCTTGGCTGAGAAAAGATGATTTGAGCAAACATGTGGAGTAGTTTGGCTTTGCTGCACTTTTATTGACTATTGACCTACATTTCTAGGTGGCGTATGACGTGTATGGAAATTGTGCAATGAGGAAGTGCACTATTGTGAATAGTAGACAGAGGGGGGGGAGGGGTGTTGAGAAATGTTTCTTTTTATGTGTGGGGTAAAGGAGCTGGAACTGTGCAGTGATACTTGCAACAAGCGGATTGAGGATTGTGGATAGGGTGGGGTGAGGATTCCTATACAATGGAAAATTGAGACACAACGAAATGTCAGAAGTCACAGGACTTGATTCGACAGTGTTTTGTTTTTTAAATGTCAGGCGTGATATTCTTCCTACTTTGGTCTGATTTCCGATTTTGTTTGGGCTTTCAGAAAAACAGTGAAATTGTTATTAACTAACCTAGAGAAAGTTTATAAAAACATAAACCATTTATAGGTCAGCCCTTGTACTCAACAAAATGTCCTCCTTTTTGTTTTGAAGGGCCAAACATCATACCTGAAATAATAACAATTTTTCCTAAATACTTTTATTCAAAATCTTGTTTTCAAATTCAAACGCCGAACTGCTTTAATTCAAAACTGAAACCTTTCTGACAACTAAAGAGTGATGCATCATCAATTTTACACCGGGAATTATATAGGCCTAATATACAAAGGTAAATATATCATTCAGAAAAGCTTTTTCATCTCAAGGCTTATAGCTTTAAAGAAGACAATCATAAAAAAAAGGTTGATTTTTGATATTTTTTTGAAAAACCCATTCATTGAACTAGCCATTGTTGTTGTTTTTTACATACACTTGGAAAATGCAGAAAACTAAACTTCCTTTTGAAGAAAAAGTGTGACTGGTTAGTTTTTATACCTTAATTTATTGCATAACATTTCCTTAAGCTGTATAAATTATTCAAATATTCATTTTCACATTGGTTGAAGATCCATGAAATGATCCCGGTACCTTTTACATGCAAAGCGATCTTCCAAAAGGGATCTACCGAGATTTTCCACCACACCATTGTGACCCTCTCTTTTTCTTGGAATCTTATTAAGTGTATAGGCTTGGACAGTTTATTCTCTTGTAATATGGCCTTTTATTTCTGTTAAAGACGAAGACATGAACAAGTGGTGAGGTCTTACAGTGTGAGAAGGTGACGGAAGTGCCCGAAAATAATCTATTTGTCGTCAAAAGAGTTCGGTTATCTTGACTAATTGAATAATTCATGCAGCTAAAGGAACTGTTATGTAATAAATTAAAGTTATAAGCCACAAGGGAAACTGACTGGGTAAATTTTTAAATGATTTGAGGTTGAACTAGGAGACCACCAACATATGGCTAGATAGCTCAGTTGGTAGAGCGCCGGCACGTTAAACCGAAGGTTGTTGGTTCAAATCCCACCCTAGTAAATTTTTCTTTGTTCAACCCCAAATCATGTAATAAATTAACGTATGAAAAATAAATGGTGGGGGTACATCTTCTATGACCTTCACAAGTACAAGGAAATTTCATTTGGGGCTCGATATGGGGTGTGGTGTACCCCCTCTTTATTGTGTCTTCATTGTGTGCTTGGAATCTTTGGGGGGAGGGGTACTGTAACGTTAGGGGGTGGGCAATACCCTGTGCCCCATGTCGGGCATGGTATAGGCAACTTAGAAGCACAGTGTAATTGATAATGAGTTATTTTTGATGATTTGTTTGATATCAGGTACAGTGGTAAAGACAACCGATGCCAGACATGTTGAGATCCGCTTCTCATCTGATAATAGTAAAGAAGTCATCCCAAGTCGTTTTGTTATAGAGACACAGGGTGCCAGACCTGCTCCTCTGTTGAGGGTAAGATTCACACTCATTGTAACAGCATCATTTTATACTGCCACAAATAAAAAAATATATATTCATTTGAACAACAATATTACATTTCAAAAAATTGAAAATGGACACGTTTGGTAATTATTAAAAAAATACATTAGCATAAAAACTTACTTGATAACGAGCAACGGAAAGCTGTTGATAGTATAAAACATTGTGAGAAACGACTCCCTCTGAAGTAACATAGTTTTTGAGAAAGAGGTAATTTTTCACTCAAATATTTAAATCTGAGGAAGGCCTGAAGCCTTTCTCAGGCATCTAAAAGTTCACACATTTGTGCAACAAGGGTGTATTTTCTTTCATTATTTTCTTGCAACTTCGATGACCAATTGAGCCCAAATTTTCACAGGTTTGTTATTTTATGCATATGTTGGAATACACAAATGAGAATACTGGTCTTTGACAATTACCAGCGTGTCCAGTGCCTTTAAAAGGTGTGCATAAGATTGGTAAGAGTAAACATAAATGTTCACAGATTTAAGTATAAAGATGGTCATGGTGGGAAACTCTCTTCCAAATATGATTGCTTGAAATGCAACAGTTTTTGAGAAATGAGTAAAACAATTAGTTTTGATCTTGCAAGTTCAAAAGTCAATTTTTTAAAACAGTGAAAACATTTAAGGTTTTTTTCAACTTTTTTCTCGTGACTCCATTGACTTGAGCTTTAACTTTCACAGGTTATTTCATGTATATGTTGGGTACTGGTCTTTGACAATTATCAATGTTAACACATTAAAGATGTTGATAAATCAGAGCTATGTTTTCATACCTCCATGAGAAAAACAGTCAAATAATATATTTTTTTTAATTGCTGATGAACCAGTTACATAATTTTGTTTAAAAAAAAACACTTACTGCTTGCAGCTTTGACTTTAATATTTTGTGACAAAGGTCAAAGGTAAGAAGTTTTAAAAATCAAAGGATAAACCACAAGGGAAACTGATTCAGTAATTTTTAAAAATAATTTTGGGGTTCAACAAAGAAAATTTATTAAAATTATACCTAGTCACTTTCCCTTGTGGTTTATTACTTGATATTTTAAATAAAAAGTTGCATCCCCTCAAGGTGATTCCCCTGCTGCCACTTCCCAGGTTGTATCGTAAACTTGGGTCTAATCCCTGGCTACACGGCAGTTACAGGTTGTATGGCTTCTGACTGGCACCCCCGAGCAAAGGTATTGACAAAATAGGGAGACCGCCAACATTAGGACTAGATAGCTCAGTTGGTAGAGCGCCACACATTAATCCGGAGATTTCAGGTTCAAGTCCCTCTCTAGTAAATGTTTCTTTGTTCAACCCAGAATTATGTAAGAAGTTATACTCTGAATTATTCTATGGATCCATTAAGTCTTTGTTTCCTTGAAATTTGAGCTAAGGTGTTGTTGTATGACTTGTGTTTTAAATATTAACTGCAATGAACTATGGAGAGCTAGTTTTCTTTTTGTAAGTAACTAACCTGGGCAGTTTTCTTTACATTGGTCCAGATTCTGTTGACACAAAGTGCAAAAGTTCATTTCTTTTTCAGAGTGACTGTAGTCAGATTGCATGGGATACCTTCGGTCAAATTTAGATTTTGATCTTAATTAGTACTTTAACTCAGGGGTTACCGAAAACCAATCGACAGGGACAAAATTGGATTGATCAATCGGTTTATTTCAGGCCACAGGGTTGCTCCAGAAATGGATTTCTGTTAGTCGTATTATTCAACCCCTCAGGCATGTGAAGTGCAAAGTTGCGCAGATTGCTAATTATCTCAGACCCTATTATATCCCTGAAAGTTGAGTTTGTAATTGAATGGTCAATCTGGATCCAGTGTTTTTCTGTGTGGGTCTCCACGGAATGTTTCTCATGGAATTCATGCGCTAAAATGAAATTGTTAACAGACCTGTAAGAGTTTGACCTGAGGTGTGTATTACAGATGGAGTAATTTCGTTTCACTTTCTATTGAGTATATAGACTACCCTGAAACCATTATCAGGGCCGGCAATGTTGCTGCCCTTTTATGCAACAAAAGATACGCACAGAGGGCAAAAACTGCTCTCGTACCCGTCCACGGACAATAAGAAAATCCTCCCTGAGGAGAAACTGATTGTTTGAAAAAAAACATTCAGGACTTCATGTGAGTAGGTCGTCGAAATTCCAAAACAGCGACTGCTTTTGATGGTTGTTTGTACGGTGAGGTGATTGCCTGGCAATAGTCTCTTGTGAAAGTCCACGCCCAAGACTCATGTCCCCGGCAAACCACGTCAGAAGCAGAGTACATTGAGCTTGTATTTTTGGTGAGAGTCTGGTTACGGTTGCTGCCCTATTGATTGGCTATTGATGGTGTTGGGCGACCGATGGGCCCAACATTGTACACAGCTTTTATCGCCTCTCCTTTAAGACGTTCTGCAAAGAACCATCTAGGAAATATGGCTGTAAGATGAAATGGGAAAAAGCTGCACCGGCAATATGTCAATATGTACCTTCTTCTGAGTGCCTAAATCAAAGAAGTTTGACATTTGTGCAGTGGCGAGACAGAGTATGTTCTGAACAGTTGTTGTTGTTTTACTAAGCCTAAGAGAGACTGCTCTTTGGTCCATGATATTTCTGACCTGAAGTAGTTACTGAAAAAAGGATTCATATTTTTTTCTTTCCTTCTGTGGAATTTGATACGTGGCACTTTACTGCTGTCTAAGAAGTAGAGTGGTTTGTCTGGCAGCTTGACATGTGTGGGGAATTTAAAGTGAGAACAATTCATATCAAAAAGCTAGGCCAGAACTTCTGTATCTTCAAATTGCAAAATAAACACCAACTTGCCAGTGTTTACTTTCTAGTTTAAGTCTGAAGTTACCTTTAATAAAAAAGTATATAGAAAGACCCTTTCATCAATTCAAACACAAAACTGTTGTATTTCAAAAGTGAAACCTTTTTGACAAGTCATGTTAGAGAGAGTGTTACCTTTAATAAAAAAGTATATAGAAAGACCCTTTCATCAATTCAAACACAAAACTGTTGTATTTCAAAAGTGAAACCTTTTTGACAAGTCATGTTAGAGAGAGTGATACAATATCAATTTGTTTACAGGGAATTGTGTAATAAACAAAAGTAAATTTATCTTTCAGAAAAAAATGTCTTATCTTAAAGCTTTAAAGGAGACAATCATGAAAAAGGGGTGCATTTTATATATTGTTTTGAAAAACCATCTTTTGAAATAGCAAAATTATGTTACTACACTCGGGAAAATGCATGATAAAAACCATTTTCTTTCGAAGAAAAAGTGTGAAAGTTTTGTCAAGTTAATCAAAATAGTTATATTTTGGATTTATTAATTTTCTGAAGTTTCACACGTTTTTCCTTATTTCTATGAAATCAAAACATACAGAAATCATTCTTTGGACAGTTGTAAATGAACCAAACATGATAGCTTCAAGTATTCATCAAGTAATAAATCACAAGGGAAACTGACTGGGTAAACATAAATCAATTTTGTGTGAAAAAAGAAACATTGACTGGAGCGGGATTTGAACCTGCAACCTGTGGATCAATTTACTGGTGCTATACCAACTGAGCTCAGCTAACTCAGCCTTATGTTGGCGGACTCCTTATTTTGTCAATATCTTTGTTCAGGGTTGGAGCGGGGGGCAGTCAGAAGTCATAAACTTATACTGCCGTATAGCCAGGGTTCACACCTGGGTTACATTACAAGCTGAGAAGCCACAGTAAAGGGAACACCGTAATGTAACTGTAACTTTTTCTTTTAAATATGAAGTAATAAACCAAAGACAAAACTTTTAAAAAAAGGGATTTTTTTAAAATAAGGATACAGTATTTATCTTATATCTTTAGACTGGAGACTTTGTCTTGGTGTGTTGTGTTGCTGCTGGCCATGAGGTCTGGATGCCCGGTATTCTTCAATTTGGACCAAAAGATGAAAGTAGACAAGCCAAATACTACACAGTTATAACTTATGATCATAGGACGGTGAGTACCAGTTACATTTAGGGGACTTTTCCAAGCCTGGGCCCAATTTCAGAGAGCTGCTTAAGCAGAGAATTATGTTTAGCAACTTTCTGCTTAGCAAAAATAAGCAGGATACCAGTCACAGATCGTACGTGTGACATGGTACTTTGGCTGGTAACTTTATTCTAGCAAGCATATTTTAGTTGTGCTTAAGTAACTTTTTGTGCTTAAACAGCTCTACGAAATTGGGCCCTGGAATTGGGCTCCGGCTCTGGCTTGGGCTCCGTGATCAATTTTGGAGCAATGTGCATTTTGCACGGTGTTTCCAAACATCAAACAAAGCCCGGAGACGGATCCTAAACCAAGGTTTCGAAAAAGTCCCTTAGTTTGCAGCAGAAATGGAAGTCATTCGAATCCTGGCTCCTTTTTATAATAATAATAATAATAATAATATTGACTCTTATATAGCGCAATTCCAAAGAATGATCATTGCATTTTGAACATTATTACCCCTGGTCACTGGGCCATATACATCATTCCTTAAACCATCTCAGCTCCCTGGGGAGTATACAGCCCGGTGCTGCCAAATATGTAGCGTACCAAGCTAAATCAATCACAACAATCATCTCTGTCCTCACAGGTACCCATTTACCCCTGAGTGAAGAGAAGCAATTGTAGTTAAGTTTCTTGCTCAAGGAAACAAAAGTGTCATGACCGGGATTCGAACCCACACCCTGATGACTCAGCAACCAGAACTTGAGTCCGATGCTCTTAATTGCTCGGCCACGACACACCACATAACATTAAAAAGAATACTTCATGTTTTCCTTAATGCGTAGTGCTTAATCTGAGGTGCCACCGTTGATTAGAAATTTGAAAAAGCACGTCGAAAAATGTGAATCTCCAAAGATTGCCTAAATTCATTTTGATTCTAATTTCCGTGGTGTCCGTTTCTGAATGCTGCAGCCAGAGATCAGTTGGTATCTGCTGTCACCTCACTAAATGTTGACAGATTCGATGTTCTTGATGAAAATATAAAAATACCATGACAGTTTTTGTTGCTGTTTTCTCAACAAGTAGGCTCTGTATTGAGCTGAAACTTTCACAGGTGACTTTTATTGTATTCTTTATTGATAATTTTGCCTATAATTCAGCACTACATTGACAAAAAGCAATCTATGACCCCACCTTTAAGAAAAGGTCAACATAAAGTTTGGTCATAAACATTTAGGTTAAAAAAGATGAAACTTTGTGTGAAGAGATTTATTGATAAACATTTCTTTCTTTGTTTTAGATGAATGTTCCAAGGAAAGGGTTATTAAAGATTGCTAATGCTCGTTATAACTTCATGGTGCGTTATATCTGGTCACTACGTAAGTCAGCAAGGGTTCCTAGCGCAGTCTGGTTGGTGTCTGGGTAAGATAACAAATCTAGAATAATACAAGTTATTATTTTAATTTGATTGACTATCAAATTATGTATACAAAATTGTCTTAAAGATTCTAGGTCTGTTTTTTTGGCCATTTTGACCAATTTGACCCAAAAATTTAGACTACATTTTGAAATAGCTATTTTAATAGATTTGAGACAGTTACAAGCTATCATTTAAGGTGTGGCACGAAAAAATCCGCCCAATGATAAGTGATAGTTAATAACAAAAACTTAATAAAAAATTATTGTCCGGATCCAGACATTAAATCACACGTCCATCCGCTACGTACAAACAATTTTACATGTTACATGTATTTTGTGCTTTGTTCGTGGCATATGCAAAAGTTGTTGTATGTTTTTTCCTTTTGAAACAGCATCATCTGTCAAAATCCGCTCAGAGAAATGTTATTTATTAATAATTATTTTGGCTAAATATCAGGGGGCTATGCAACTTCAATAGGTTAGATTAGCAAGGATTCTAATTAAACTCAATACACTGAGGTGAACACCTTTTCTTCCATGATTAAGTGTTCTCGTTTTGTTTTATGTGCACCACCTATTCCGGGATTGGAATCCCCACATGTTGATTACAAGGTCCCATCTAAGATGGAGTAGGATGTGTCTGACTCTACCACTTGCCAGGGGCCGATTTCACAAAGAGATACGACTAGTCTTATCTGAAGTTAGGACCAGAAACTGGTCTTAACTTAAGACTAGTCCTATCTCTTAGCATTGCCTAGGACTAGTCCTAAGTTAGGAAGAGTTTTGTGAAATCGACCCCAGGCCAGGTTTCAACCAAGATTGTCGTAATTGACAGCACGGTGGATTAGATCACTTTCCAAAACGCATCATTAATTGTCTCAGGAAAATTGATTGTGTACCCATCACTGGTTCATAGTGAAACCATGCTTTCTGCTTGTTCTCACCCATACACTCTTGCTTTGCTGAGATGTGAAACAAAGAGCCATTCCACCAGCTTTATTCCATGAACTGCATATCGTTGGAACTCCTTGCCTGGTGCATGTTTCCCTCCATCATGCAATCTAGACTGTTTTAAGATGCATATCAAAAAGACAGATTAAAAGTTAACTTTAAATAATGATAAGAAATCCCCCTTTTCACCCCCCCCCCCCCTCGACACAATTTGTTATTAGGTTAAATGAGAATACTATTTTGTTTTAAATATTTTTCGTTGATACTTTGCAGTAAAAATGAAGAGACGGAACAGGTCATCCAGGACCTGGAAGATGATTCTAGTTTACAACTCTCCTTGCTGCAAAGAGCTCCCTCTTGTGAGCAAGAAGCACAAACCTACGCACCGGACACTGTCAACGAAGAAGTGGTAAGTAGTCAAAGTTGTTTATTTGTAGTCATCTAAAATTAGTGTAACATTTAACAGCAACATATAAAGGTATAGAATGAAAACACATTTTAAATTATAGGGGGATTTTCTTGATAGAGCAATGTTGATTGGTTTATATTTCTGTACACTCATTATGATAGACGTACGACCCAGGGGGCAGGGAGCAGCTGCCCACCCTAATTCGGGCAAAACAGTGAGGAAAATTCAGAGAAGAAGAAAAAAATTGGACAGAGAAAGCAAAAAAGACTTTTTACTGGTATTAGAAAATAGTACTTGTGTTTTTATCTGTGTAAATTTTCGAGCAAATCAACCCCTCTGCCCCTCTTAACCAAAGAGCCGCTCATGTGGCCGCGTGGTTTAGAGCATCGAATTCAAGTTTCGATGGTTAAGTCATCGGGGTGTGGGTTCGAATCCCGGTCAGACGCCCATACGCCCATGTTCATTATTATCTATTCTTCCAAAATTGAACAGCCCATGGTATAAGACAGTTATTGAAATCCCCTTACAGTTGAGGCATTTTTGCCAGCATGTGGCCTCAATCCTCCAATATCCTCCTCTCCCATGTCACTCCACACCAAAGTGTTTGGACTTAAATAAGATTGGAATGCCTGAACCAGTTATAAGCACTTGTTGATTGAGCCTAAAGCCCTCAGTCCTTCTGAATCCTTCACCTAGACAATTGGATATATAGAAGGAATTTGGACTGTAAGGGTTGCAAGTAAAGCATGTGTATTTAGTACAATGAAAGTTTATGTGAAAGTCGGATAAAGTCAAGACATAGTCTCGTATCTCAGTTTCTATTGAAAAAAAACCCCAAAAAACAAAAACAGTTTTGAAACTTGGTTGCTGAGTTAATCTGTGATCTCCATCATGACTAAGTTTTGTTGTTTTGGTCACCATTGGCTTGGAAATAAGAAATGGACAAATGCCGCTGTATCAATTTGAGTAGCATCTGTGTTTAATATACACACTTTATTAAATAATTTTAATTGGTCATGCTTTCTGTCATCCAACGGAGTTCAGATAATACATTTTTGTTTGAGCACCCTGTAAAACCTTCAACTTACATATTATGCTAAATCATTCAGATACACATATGTTGAAATATGAATACAAAAATAGAATTAGCTGTTGCAAACTGCTCAACAACCAAGAGGACCTATGGTATAAATGCAAAATATAGTTAGTGGCCTGACGTTTCGACCCTAGCAGAGTCTTTCTTGAAGGCATTTGTTGAGCCTTCGAGAAAGTCTCTGCTAGGGTCCAAACGTCAGGCCACTAACTATGTTTTGAAAATATTAATTCCTTTAAAATTTCATTTTTTTCCCCCTCCAAATAAAGGGGCCATTTCTGAAAAATGTTTTTCATTTTCACTGTGTCCCTTTTTTTAATTGCTAGTTGAGTTTACTGGTTTAGGATTGAATAATGGCAGTTTAGAATGAAATAAAATTATTTAAAATGAAGTAATTAAAAAAACTAGGTACATCATTTGTTTGCTGTAAGAAGGTGTGGTGTACCAACATGGGTGTATATGGGTGTACCTGTAGTGACATTCAAACCAGAACTGTTCTGGATACAGAGTTTTCAATCAGTTTAAAGGCATCGTACACGTTTGGTAATTGCTCAAAATATATATTAGCATAAAAACTGACTTGGTAACGAGCAAAAGAGAGCTGTTGATAGTATAAAACATTGTGAGAAACGACTCCCTCTGAAGTAACGTAGTTTTTGAGAAAGAGGTAATTTCTCACTAATGTCACTAATAGTCGATTGCTTAGTTTGAAATATGTTGACGATTTGACTATTGTGGAGAACACTGTAAGTAAAGATTTTCACAATATGCAATCTGTTTTGAATGAGTTCAGTGAATGGACTATTCAAAATAATATGAAAATCAATCCAGATAAGTGTGCTACAATGACTGTATGCTTTATGAAGAATATCCCTCAGTTTCCTCCTCTACAAATTTCATCCACTGTTCTCCACACTGTCGATTGTGTTAAGATTCTTGGCATCTTAATAAGTTCTGACCTCAAATGGGATAAACATGTTGATCAGATTTATCGTAAAGCTAGCAGTAAGATATACATGCTCAAACTATTGAAAAAGTTTCACTTATCCATTCCAGATTTATTAACAATTTATAAGGGTTACGTAAGACCTTTGACAGAGTATGCAGTCCCAGTATGGAATGCAGGGCTAACTAGAGCTCATGTCAACAAATTGGAGATTATTCAAAAGCGAGCTCTTAAGATTATTTGGGGTTTGGGTTATGTCAATTACGACCATGCTCTTATTAATTGCAATTTAGTGTCTCTCCATGACCGTAGAAAAAATCTTTGCATCAGCTTTGCAACAAAGCTGAAAGATTCCGATGTGTTCCGTCAGTGGTTACCCCAGCCAAGAGGTTCTAGTATGCAATATCAATTAAGAAACACTAACAATCTTTCCGAAATTAAGTGCAAAACAAACAGATACAAAAATAGTCCGATACCTTACTTTATCAGTATTTTGAACCAAGTATAATTTTCTCTTTTTTAAGTGTGTGCTTTGTTTTTGTTTTTTGAATGTATTTTGTGTAAACCCGTTGCTTTTTTTAAATATGTAATTTGATGTACATTGCAATGTTTTTAAATTTGTAATTGTGAACTTTGTAGCAATTTAGCCCCTGGGCTACAAATGCATTGTTTTAATAAACCAGAAATAATAATAATAATAACTAAAATAATTAAAACTTCTTGCAAGAAGTTTTTATTCCTATCTGAAAGCACACAAATTTGTACAACAAGGGTGTTTTTTCTTTCATCATTTTCTTGCAACTTCGATGACCAATTGAGCCCAAATTTTCACAGGCTTGTTATTTTATGCATATAATGGGATACACCAAGTGATAACAATGGTCTTTGACAATTACCAAACGTGTTCAGTGCCTTTAAATGATGAAGGATTTACAACTCTAACAAGTTACTTGATGGTTGGCTGGAATAGTATTTAGCTTTGGCTCTACATTTGCATATCTTACAAAATTTGATTCTAGGCCTTATCCGAATTGGTGGCTATGGCTACAGCTACGACTGTTGCTAAGGGTTTTGCAAAAGACGTCCTATACTTCAACGCATGATGCTGCAGCGATCTAGCTCTAGCCATAGCCGCCAATTCAAACAGGGCCTAATTTCAGATGAAACTCATTAAAAAAGAGAAACTGATACCGTTATCCAAAAGAAATTTAAGGAGACTATTCTAACAGAATAGATTCCTTTGAATAACACATGCTGTACCTTCTCTTCATTCTTGTCAATGACGTGGTTATAATGTTGAAATTCCAGCCCAAATTGCTTTCTCTAAGTGCCATATGTAGATTTGCCGTCACCACCTATCTTTTGATAACTATGCGTCACATGAAACTATCTCTGGTTCACGTGCACTATTCATTCATCAGTTATTCATTTAGCCTATAGTGTCCTTTACCAAATGATGTGAAATTGCTTCCAAATTCACCAATCAAGATAAATTTCCATCTTGTCTGAGTTTTGGCTTAAGCAGATAAAAAAAAAGAAGCCTGTTCTGATAAACACCTCAATAAATCTGTTACTTTCAGCATAAAGCCTTTGACGATAATGCCAAGTAAATCCCCATGAGGGTTAGACTGGAAGGGAAAATCAACCCTCCATAAAACCCCTTCTCGGCATTGCGTGATGTCCCATGCGATCAAGGAGGTACAATAAGATGTTAGTGCGTCGTTGACTGTATCACGTTAACCACCTCTGGGAGTGGACCAGGATTGGTTTTCCTCTCTCGGATATTTATCTTTTAAGTCCATCTGGAGCTCTGAACGAATGCCAGCAATAAAGGCATCCTGGTGTGTTTCTTGTTATGCAGTGACAAGATTTGGTTTCTGTGTTTGCATTTTGATCTCTCCTGGATGTCCAAGATGATTGTTAAATTACCTCTCAACTTACAAATGAAAACTCAACAACACAACTAAACTTACGAATGAAAACTCAAAAACACAAGTAAACTTACAAATGGAATCTGAAAAATAAAACTAAACTAACAAATGAAAACTAAACAACACAGCTAAACTTACATATGAAAACTTAACAACACAACTAAACTTAAAAATGAAAACTCATAAACACAAGTAAACTTACAAATGGAATCTGAACAACACAACTAAACTTACAAATGAAAACTCAACAACACAACTAAACTTAAAAACGGAAACTCATAAACACAAGTAAACTTGTAAACAAGTTATCTGAAAAACACAACTAAACTAACAAATGAAAACTCAACAACACAACTAAACTTAGATATGAAAACTTAACAACACAACTAACCTTTTAAATGAAAACTCAACAACACAAGTAAACTTACAAATGAAAACTCAACAACACAACTAAACTAACAAATGAAAACTCAAAAACACAACCAAACTTACAAATGAAAAAAACTCCACAACACAACTAAACTTACAAATGGAAACCCCAAAACACAAGTAAACTTACGAATGAAAATTCAAAAACACAACTAAACTCACAAATGAAAACTCAAAAACACAGCTAAACTTACAAATGATAACTTAAAAACACAACTAAACTTATAAATAAGAACTCATAAACACAACTACTAAACTCACAAAAGAAAACTTATAAACAGAACTAAACTTACAAAAAGAAAACTCAAAAACACAACTAAACTAAACTTACAAATGAAAACTCAAAAACACAACTAAATTTACAAATGAAAACAACACATGCACTGCAGCTGCTGTCTGCCAACAGTCTGTTATTTTGGGAGTCAAATTGCATTTAAAGATATGGTGCGTGCTCTTTGCGGGTATGTCGCCTAAAATAAACACTGCACAGTAATACAAGAGAAAAATGACTCCCAAAATGGCCTAATACCAAGATTTAATCGTGGGTGAGGGCGTCAGGGGAATTGGGTCAACACATAATGTATGTACAACTTTGAAAAATTCATCATACTATAGACTGTTCAAGTCTCACGCATTTGAACTTCCGGGACCGTTGTGGTCCCAACCATATGGAGTTTTATCAAAAATTTTAGTTTAACATAGTTTATGGCTATGAAACTTATATATGATGTTGGGAATGTAGTACTTAGTGATAAACATTATGAAGTAAAACCAATTCAACAAATTAACTAAGACAACCTGAGAATAAGACTTGACCTCCGTTTCCAGTAACTTGTAAACAAATTAAGAATGCTGCCCAACTGACGGGCATGTTGTCATTAAACCTTTGTGATAGACGCACACATTCGGGCGTGATTGGCAAATGGGGTTTCTAACAAGAAGCATCCTCGTCCCAAGTTTTAATTTTGTTTCAATGTTAATTTGAACAAATTATTTGTATTATACAAAAATTTATTTACAACAACTTTCAATGGGTATTTCTATTGTCAGCTATTTTGTATAAATATAACTTAAAAAGAAGATTTGATTTCATAGAAATAATCTTCGTTTGAGTATTTTTTCTCGTTTTTGATATGCGCGAGACTTGCACAGTCTATGGAGGGGTAAATGGGTATCTGTGAGGAAAGAGATGGTTCTTGTGTTCATAATAAATTGGTGTACTGCATACTTGGCAGCATAGGCTGTATACTCCCCAAGGAGCTGAGATGTTTAAAGGAATGAAGTTAATGGCCCAGTGACAAATAATATTCGAAGCGCAATTGTCATTTCTTTGGAATAGACTGTGCAAGTCTCGTGCATATTAGAACATTGGGACCCGTTAAAGCGTGTGAGTTTGTTTCCTTCACGTGTTCAAGCATCGTATGTGGGACCAAAGTGGTCCCAAAAATGTTCGGATACGCCCGAGACTTGCACGGTCTGTTGAGCTATATAAGAGTAGTTATTATTATTATTTATGATCATTCAGGCTTGGCAAGTAACTCATAATGCAGAGACGTCTTGAATGCGATTTATGATCAGACAAAGACAAAACAAAGTTCAGTACATGAACTATGACCATGAACAAGTGAACATAAAAACATGAACTACGAGCATAAACACGTCTTAGAAAGCTGTGCATAAAAACAAGTCCATCCCTCGCTGTCATTCATTTGTTCAGATTTTGAAAGATATTTGTCTTCGTCACTATACATCTTCCCATTGTGGACTTCAGATATTGTTTCTTATTGTCTCTACAGCAAGCTGACGACACGGCCCCAGAAGATATCAGTGAGAAGCTGAGCTCCTTACAAGACCAGATTGCTCATCACCACGATGAGCATCTTCAGACACAACAGGTATGGATTGGAATCCCCCCTGGGGACCTCCTTTACAAATTCACCTAAAAGACTTACAGATGTTTTGTAAAATATAGCGTCTTATCTTACATTTTAATGAGAAGGGGAAACAAAAACAGGGCGAGAAATGTCAAGTGAAATGAATCAGGCATCGAAAGGTGACGGGTACGTAAACTAATATGTCCGAGTTGTTTAAATTACATGTCTTTGTCACAACATTTGTAGCGTAGGTGTTTGTTTAAAGGTATTATACAGGATTGGTAGAGCTGACAAAATAGTCGCAGACAGTGTTCATGTTTTGTGTGATCAACCATGTACATGAAATGAAATAACAAACCTGTGAAAATTTGGGCTTAATCCATTGTGGAGTCAGGAGAACATAGTGAAAAAAACATGCAAATTTTCCAGCACAACACATTGTCCTTAATTTTGGTGTAACAACCGAAGTCAGATATTGCATTTGTTTTTGAGGTTTTTGGTAAAAAAAATGGTTTAGTATGAACTTTATAATCAGTAAGCTTTCAGACTAAAATTAAACAATGATTTTTTTTCATCCTTACCAATCCTGTATAACACCTTTAAGAGTCGTTCCATAGTTTGCAAAACAAAATAAAAATATAGGTTTTGAGGCATTGTGGGGTATCAATGTATATTTGGCTTGCGGTAACAACATGTGTATATCTACTTTGCTGTGTAGACTTTTTTTGTTCTTTGAGAACTTATCTTGCTATGTATTCTACTGCCACGGAGTAGGTTTCGGAGTTCGAGAGACTATTCTACTGCTGCAGAGTAGATTTTTCGGAATCATATTGAGTTGAGCGTCTCATTTCCTAAACGTGACTGAGCAACAGAGGGCGCCAATACTTTGCGCGATAGCCAATCAGATCACGCGATATGATCTGTGTGCTGCGATTTCCTTGAGTACAACCTGAATTAATGACAAACTTCACAGGCATAAGTACATACACAAAATTTGAATAATTATTGTAATTTATCATGGAATATGAATGAGGAATATATAAATATTAATGATTCAAGTGAACAAGTTGCCCACAAGCAGTTGTTTGGCCATAGAATGCAATTCAAAAACGTGTTGTTTACGGGCTTTTTCAATGCCATTGATTAAGCGTGGGGATCGCGAAAACGCATATCGTTTACTAAATCGATAAAAGTACGTACATGAATTTGTCGTGAATTGACGTAGTTTTTTGGAGAGATAAACTTGAATAGATGTAGAATCATATACTAAGTGAACAAATTGTTCAGACTATTCCCACTCGTCACTCTTTATCTCGCAATGTCGGGATGATGATTGTGCCTATTCAATTGTGCACGCCTCTCCTACTCCTGCCGATAGGTGGCGCTCTAATGATACATTTCAACTCAGTATGTCTGAAAAGAACTATCATCCTGCTTCTTTAACAACTACCTGGGCGGAAGGTAGGAAATCGGTCGGTACTACTACTTTCGCTTAGTGGATCGGGGGGACTTCTCATTATTAACTTCACTGCAGCGGAGTGAGTTCTTAATTGGTGTCAACGTTTCGACTAGCTTACTAATAATATAGGAATAAATTAGAGAGAGAGAGAAAGAGGGGCAAACTTGACCTGTTAAATTCAGGTTTAGTAAAGGAAATAATTTGGTAAATTGTTTGGTTGATGTTCAATTTGTGACATCATTTGATTCACATTCTCACACTCATGAAGAATGATGCAACCTGGATATTGATTTATTCCCTGCCCTAGAAACTGTCATTTTATCACAAATGTTTCATTTGTGACTTCATATTTGGAATAATGTGTCCTAAAATGTGGGTTGATGGTTAGAGGAAACATAATTTGTCTATATATTGACTTTACTCAAATTTTGTTTGTGCTATATGTCGGATGTTAAATGTTTCTGTTTTTTGCTCGTGGTGCAGTACCGAAGCAATAAACCACATCAGAAATTTTTAAAATGTCAATTTGGGGTAGACAAAGAAAAGACTTAAGTCGCGTCCCCTTTCCCTGTAATGCTGCTTCCTAGGTTTTATTGTAAACTGGTGTGATCCCTGGCTATTTATTTATTTATTTGATTATACACATTCAACAGCACAATTAGCGCCAATTACAGGATGAATAGGAAACGAGAATAAAAGCTCAGTTTTTGATGTGGGAGGAAAACCCCAATGGGGGAAATCCCACGCAATCAGGTAGGGACTGAAAACCCAATCCACATGCAAGGCTCCGGTCTGGGTTGGGATTCAAACCGTGGTCCACGTGAGGGAAGGCAGGCAGGCAAAGAAACCACTGAGCCAACCTGATACGGCAGTTACAGGTTGTATGGCTTCTGACTGGCACCCCCAAACAAAGATATTGACAAAATAGGGAGAACGCCAACATTAGGGCTAGATTGCTCAGTTGTTAGAGCACCGGTACGTTAATCCGAAGGTCACAGGTCCAAATCCCATTCTTGTAATGTTTTCTTTTTTCTTTGTACAACTCAAATTGTTTTTTGTTTTTTTGACCAGTATATAAATAGCCGATAAAGTCACATGGACTTGGCCATTTCCATACTGCAGAAGCTCCCTGAGTAGATTTTTGTCTATACATCAACTTTTTTGTTATGTCAGATGTTAAAATAATATAAGGGTATAAAATTTGTTTTACCCTTACAACGATGTGTATCAAGCACTGTATACTCAGTACTTTTCTGAGTTCTGTGAAAAAATTAATAACAAATCCACAGGCAAATCACTCGGGTGGTATTCGAACCCATGACCTTTGCACTGCTAGAGCAGATGTCTTACCACTAAGGTTAAGGGTAAAACAAATTATATTCTTTATCCCCGATGCAAAATTAACATCTATTAAATCTTTGCCTTACCTGCTGCTGAAAACATAGGATTTGAACTACCTCTAGCCAACGGGCTAGCTCGGTGGTCTAGTTGTAAGACATCTGCTCTAGCAATGGGCTAGCTCGGGCTAGCTCGGTGGTCTAGTTGTAAGACATCTGCTCTAGCAATGCAAAAATCGTGGGTTCGAATCCCACCCGAGTGATTTGCCTGTGGATTTTTTTTACAGAACTCGGGAAAGTACTGAGTATACAGTGCTTCATACACATCGGTGTAAGGGTAAAACAAAATATATTCTCTATCCCCGATGCAAAATTAACATCTATTAATATCAGGGTAGCTACTGATTTTGCCTGTATATACTGCAGGTTTTTAAATTTTTATACCTGTGTCGAAAGTCACAGAGACTTTGCCAATTGCATATACTGCATGTAGACCAAACTCCCTGAGTAGACTTGGATTGTTTATGAGTCTCGCTGGCTCTTTTAAGACACATTGACAGCAATCCCATTTTCTCATTTCAGCCAAGACAACCTATAACCACCATGCTAAGTTACAACACTTTACTTAATTAATCTAGTTAGGCCTCTTGTAGCTCCTTTGTTTTCCCCTTTGCGGACCCTTTCTAAAAGAAATATTCGATCTGCAGGGTAACTCAAGAAGCTCTAGGCTGCATTCAGTTTTTTTTTCCCCTGAAAGGGCCTAAATTGGTTTCCCTGACAAGACTGTTTATCTTTCAACGCTATCTTAAGTACATGAACGTCCAGGAGTGTTATCTTTGTTATTTAATACCCCCTTCTAAGTTTTCCTCGGTCATGCTTGTTAAGATTGAAAGACTGTGAAACTGTCCAAAGAAGAAGATCGTCATCATTGGAAAGGGATACCCTGGACCTTATCAGAAGTCCAGAAAGCGGGTTGATGAATCATAGCGGAGTACAAAAATCTTGTCCTTTATATACACAAATAACAGATAGGATGTGCTCTCCCTGGTTGGCCTTGCATCGGGCTGAGAGTCCAAATTGTAGCCGAGTGTTAACGCAATATTTCTGTATTAAGGCTATGTCAGCCTGCATCCCTCCCGATGGACAGCAATCAGTGTTCATTACAGATCAACAACAACCACGTCAGATGTGCCCCTTTTCATCAGCTGTTTACCGGTAACAGATCGGTTCTTGAAACTAACTCCATACGGGGAGTCGAAGCTGGTAATTGTGGATGGAGTAGAGTGGAAGAACTCAAGTCACTTTGGGTCAGATACATCGTCTGGGGATGAGCTTGGCTCTGAACTATAGTGTTTTGCATCTCTGGCCTCCGCAACCATCAAGTGTTTGTGAAAAACTACAAGGCTGTTGAGAGTACAACTGTAGTTTGGACAAGATATCAATAGAGGTCAACCAAAGATATTTTCATCCATTGAAAAGCAATGCAAATTGTTAAAATAACACTTATTTTTGCAAAAAAAATTACATTGGTGTTATTTTTAACACCCTGATTCTCTGTTCGGTATCTATATGTGACAACATCCATGGTGTCAATTTTAACACCCCAGTTTTTGCAGTGTAAAAAAATAATGTTTAAAAATTCAATCCATCCATTTAGTAACTGGGAAATTTGCTCCCGTTGAACTTAGGCCGAGATTCCCGGGTTGTTTCTAGTCATAGCAAGTATTCCCTGGGTGTTAGTAGGAGCAGGGATTTCATTCCTTTATTTATACACAGCTATGGTCAACAAGTTACAAACCATCAGGGAGATAGCTGTATCCCACTTCAATTTGGCATCCATCGGTAAACAGACTGGGGAACTTTGTTTTGCTAAAGACCATGTACACAGGGTTTATGATCATCATCAAGTCGAGCGAACTCAAGGCATTGCTGACAACGGCTCTCCACTGGTGTCTTCGCTCTATGATTGCTGGTTGGTCACAGCGGTTAATGCCAGAGTTGGGCTCCAGGGTGTCCACAAATGTTGCTGGAGGAAGCCCGCTTGATCTTTTACCGTGTTGAGGCTCTCAGAGTAAAACTAGTTGAGCCATCTCTTGTTTGCTTCTCCAGCAGTGTCCACTCAATTTCAGTCTCCTTTGGAGTAAGGTCTGTGATACCTTTCGAAGGAGCTGCATTAGTTAAAGCATTGTCACCAGCAGAACTATGTAAATATTTAAAAGAAAAGCTAAAAGATGTGACAAAAATAAATCGCGCTCCCAGGGCTCGAATTTTACACTGGACCAGAGGCCCGAGGCCAGTAGTTTTAGTGTCGGGCCAGTAGACTTATGACCGAACAAGTCTGGTGGTCTTGTGTTTTTCAATTGGATTAGTAATACCTCACTCTATGTAATATCGTGTTCAAATGTTGAGTTTGAGGCTGATAAAATACCATTCCATTCTATTTAGTACTGAAGTAACTTTTACAGACAAATTAGATCAATATTCTCTTACATGTCTTAGAGCTTGTTCAAATAAAAACAGTTAAATATATGTTAATGGGAGGGTATACCTTTGGTAATTACTCCAAACATAAATCACCATAAAAACTTACTTGGTAAGAAGCACTGCATCTGTTGAGAATGTATAACATTTTGAGAAACAAATCCCTTCTAAGGAATGTGGTTTTAGAGAGAGGGATTCAAAAACATTTCAATCTGAGAAGCGTTTCTGCATGAAACGTTTCTCACATTGTGTATTCCAATTACGGATTATTCTTCCTGCGTGGACATAACCGCTCCAGATTTTTCGGTGATATCTCAAAAATGCTACCACCTTTTGAAATGAAATTTTCACAGGTTAGTTTTATTTATTTATTTATGTAGGATTAAAACAATTGAACTGTTTCAAAAACCAAAGGGTATACTTTGCCTTTAAGCTGTGTCAGGAATGATTTTTCTCATGTTGATTCTGTTCTTGTAAATACAATTTTGGTCCAGTAAACATTTTGAGCAACAAACCCCTGTGGTCATGCCCCATTTCATAGAATTGCCTAAGCACAAACAAGTAGCTAAGCACAAAATAAATATGCTTACCAGAATAAGGTTACCAGCCAAAAAACCATGTCATATGTACAATTTATGACTGGTATCCTGCTCCTTTTTGCTTAGCAGAAATTTTTTTGGCAATAATATTCCTTCTTAAGCAGCTCTATGAAATTGTGCCCTGGTGCATTTCCCCCCAATGCGTGTCACTATTTCCTTGAATTTATCGAGATGTTTGAAATATCCTCCAGGGACTACGAGAGGAACTGAAGGAGAGTCTCCATCAACAGAAGCTTCTTGATCAACATCAAAATGAACTCTTGAAGAAACACGATGATCTCCTCACCAAGCACACAGAACTCCAAAGAGAGCACGACGAAGTGTCAAGAAAGCATGGTAAACTACAGAAGAAACACGCTAAGCTGAAAGGCAAGCACGGACAGCTAAAAGAAGAGCACGGAACCTTGGAGAGTAGACGGAAAGAGTTGGATGAGAGGTAAGACTTCTAGAAATCTAAAATGAATTCGTAATATCAAAGGTATAGAATGGACATGTTTTGTATTTTGAATTAGAGTAACAGCTTGATAAGCAATGAGTTGTATCAATTCTATCTTAAAAAGACACAAGTGTATCAACTGCACGGTGTTTAATGATGCTAGGTCAGATTTTTGAATTCAGATTTGAATTTTAAATGGCTTTTATTTGTTTAGATTTGGGTAAGTTACAAGCTTTCATAAGATGCATGAAAAGTAAGCCGCCAATGATTAGTGGCAGTCGATAGAGTAACTTTTGTGTACAAGTTTCCGCATAGCAGACGTTTACTTTGTACCCAAACAGTGGGGGGGGGGGCTCGTGCCCCCCCCCAAATTGATGTCCGTGCCCCCCCCCCCCCCCATTGTTTGGGTATGAAGTTTGGTCAACTGTACTGCCATCTCAAACGAAATAAATGTAATCAAAAGTGAATTTCTTCTGACTGGCACCCCCGACACCCCCACCAACATAGGGCTAGATAGCTTAGTTGGTAGAGCACCAGCACGTTAATCCGGAGGTCGCAGGTTCAAGTCCCTTTCTAGTCAATTTTTCTTTGTTCACTCTTAAATTATTAAAAAAATTACCCAGTCAGTTTCTTCTGTTTTGTTTTACTTGAAAGTAAATTTACAGAGATCTTTAGGTAAAGAAGTTATTTGAGGTAACATTTTGGTTGTTTAAGACAAAAAAGTACAGGTACGAACTTCTCTGGACATCTTTTTTTTTTTGGGGGGGGGGGGGTTGCAGGTGGTTTGAGGACTAACAGGTTAAGGGGTTCTGGATAGAATTGATTGATGTTAGTCAATTTTCTTTAGATAAAGCAGGAGTCTCATGGTTAATGATGCCTTTTATTAGTTTCTGCAGGCAATAAGACATTATTCCAAAGGGACAATGAATTATTCTGTAAACCTCCTCAATGCATCATTAATCATCGTCATAATGTTCATTCCCATTTTGTTGCTTGGCTGTGACTTGACTATTACTTTAGATCCAGTGACTTAACATACCAGATTGCCAGACAAATTTCTTTGTCTATTTTTGAGTTATGTGGTGAGACCCAAAATATTTTTATTTCAAAACTCAAATAAGAATTGAGTCTTAGGTTATAAAAATGAATTGTTCAGTTGGGTTCATTGCTGGTATGATGGTGGGATTCTTTAAAACAAAATTATGAGAGATCGCCTAACATCACAAGGCCGGACGACCACTTCAAAGTGAGGGCTACACTTAACTGATTTGGGCTATTGACCCAAATCAACTGTCACCTGGGACACGTTGCCACCTGCTCCTGGGGCTGAAACAGGGTTACCCCCTTCACTGTCCGTAAGGATGTAGGCATGGGTATCATCCACTAGGAGCCTGGCTGGTAGAGCAGAATGCATTACCTTCCCAACTTTTTACGAAGCAATTATGGTTAAGTGCCTTGCTCAAGGGCACAAGTCTCATGACCGGGATTCGAACCCACACTCTGCTGCTGACAATACCAGAGCTTGGGTCCGGTGAACTAGACACGCCACAAAGGTCTTCTCGAATTCAATGAACAAAATGAACTGAAGATAGCCTGATTACTCATTAGACTAAACTTCTATTTCTTGGTCCTGGAAAGTTCAAGGAAAAAAAAGAAGATATGTAGGTAGTATTGGAGGGAAAAATTTTATAGATGGAGTTAAAGATTCGTAATTAAACAAAAAAGTTGCTTAGTTTCAATCTGGAAGCTCAAGATTATTCAGTGTAGGCCTGATACTTCACAGAGGTAACGGAGGCAATTGCCTCTGTTGCCCCTGGTCATTGCATTGGTGCCCCTTAAAATACTCCAATAGAAATTTGCAATTTCCTCATAGAGGTGCCCTTTACCAAGAAGAAAACGCCTTTGTGCCTTTGCCCTTTCCAAAAAAAAGTATAAGACCTGTAGGCCATACGGTATAAATGAAAAGACGCCTGGAAAATAAGTTTCGTTCCGACCCCGTTGGTCAACTTTTTAAAGGTACATATACCGGTAGTTAGTTGTAGACATATAAAACACTATACTAAAAGTTCTCAAAAAAATATCCAGTCAAAGTCAAAAACAAAACGGGAACATTTTCGTTTTATTAAGTTCAAACATCCCCCCTTTACCCCCTTCTAACCCCTTTTTCTGTGAGGATGCATGAAAACATCAAAGAAAAAGTCTGTTTTAACCCTCGCCTTTTGACTTTTCAAAAGAGGGAGACCATTGTCTCGCACCTAAACAACATCCAAGCAGTCATAGGATGGTTTACAATGCCTCTCTGCCCATCTTCTTTCGATATGGCTCTCGCCGTAAATCGTTTCAAATTTCCCACACTCCCATAAACAGTGGCTAATTCGTTAAAGATTAGTGGGCAGAACAGTGCCTGGGCACACAGTCTCCTTTTTTCTCACACCCTCCCTCCTTTCCGTGCCCCCCCCACACCCACCCACACACACCTGTTCTTCTTGTGGCTTTTCCCTTAACTATTTGTTCGTCCCCTCCCCTTCTAAAAAGAACCGTAGGCTACATGACGCCTCACACGTTTTTTCAAGCTCGCCTTTCAACACATGATTCTCACTTGACACGGGAAGAAGCTACAGAATAATTGACAAACTTTAAGCCCTTTGAACATTTTAAGTGCGTTCCGGTCTTATTTTTCATGCATGTCCTTGAATAAACTTTCTCTAATAAAAACCATTCTTAAAGGCCTATAGCATGAGGTCCCTATGCGCTGTGATGCATTTATCAAAATACAGGCAGTGTTTTTCGTGATCACACATGGTCTCATCTCATGATGCCCTTGCACACGGCTACATGTATGATTGATTTCACTCTTCCCTCTATAAACATTATAACACATTCGTTCGTAATAAATTGTGCTTTCTCAGCTTTAACAGATTTTAAGTGAAACAAAACATTTCGAGATTTATCACGGAGTCTTACTCACGCGACTGAGGCACGGGCGCCACCATGTTTGTTTTGATCGTCACATAACATGACCTATGTTGTGATTGGCGAAGTTGGATCACACAGTGTCTATGACGAAACGGCCTGTGTGCACTGACCTGTAAGTTAATGAGCAGGTTATCACAGCCATTAAGTACTACCGCAAAAAAACACCGGTACCGGTGTGAATACCGCGTGTTTAATTTTGCAACGTTCCCTAACCAGCCGACAAATCACAACCATAAACAGTGCTCGATTGTTGTCGATTAATTAGTGCAATGTTTGGTCGATAATTTCTCCGATTTGACTGGCGTTTTTGTGGAGAACTTTTCGGAATGATAATCTCCAGCAAATACTCTTTTAAAAGCCAGAGAGTCCTCTTAGACCCACAGGGGTCGGATTGGGATGAGAAGGTACATTTTATACCATATGGCCTACTTTAAGTTCATACCAGTACCAATCCTCCAGAGAGATAGTTCCATCTTAAAGTCACTGAAAAATTGTCAAAAACCAGTGTTGTCACTTGGTGTATCCAACATATGCATAAAATAACAAGCCTGTGGAAATTTGGGCTCAATTGGTCATCGAAATTGCAAGAAAATGATGAAAGAAAAAACACCCTTGTTGTACAAATTTGTGTGCTTTCAGATAGGAATAAAGTTTTCTTGCAAGAAGTTTTTATTATTTTAGTGAGAAATTACCTCTTTCTCAAAAACTACGTTACTTCAGAGGGAGTCGTTTCTCACAATGTTTTATACTATCAACAGCTCTCCGTTGCTTGTTACCAAGTAAGTTTTTATGCTAATATTTGTTTTGAGTCATTACCAAACATGTACGATACCTTTAAACACTAACGAAGTCAAGAAATTAGTACATGAAGACCCCCACAAGTCAAGCCTATTGTGATTGCAGCAATAAGTCATTTTGAGGTATGGTGGACACTTTACTAGGGCAGTATTTGGTTTCGGCGGTCGAGTTAGCATAGTGGTATCT